>OY720424.1:24001461-26501461 GCA_963082815.1 Melanotus villosus
AATTCCCCACTGTTCGAGGTCGCTACTTGAGCGAGTGAGAAGCCATTTAATCGTTTGGTTACAATTAACGATTGTGTCTGCAGAGTGGTCGACTTCAGATAGTAACAAGAGACATACAGACATACACACATCACTATACCCTAAATACATGATCACAAACTGTGTAGAAGGCAACGGGTAACCACTGTAGAGATCACATCTCCCTAGTATAAAGGGAATATAAAAAGCTTCACGAACTACACTAAGAACTTAAACTTTAGAACTTATAAACAAATTAAGTGTATTTCGCTTATAATTTATATTTATTTTAATAATTGGTTAAGAGTGCTATTTGGTACATTACACAATATCATTCTTATTAGTCATTTAGTTGTTACCAATATACTTTCCTAAAAGTTCCTTTTAAAAGCTCTTAATCTTCTCAAATAGTCCCCGACTTACAATCTTCGATTTGAATATCTTTTGATGTGCTGTCAAAAGCTATTTTGCAGATGCACAAGTGCCAGATAAGCTTTCTAATATTATTCGATTGTTTTACTCCCAACCACTTCAGGAATTTGAATTTTCAAACCTGCGTGCGGGATTGTATTTCATCTGTCTACAGATTGATCGTCCTTCTTTGCCTTATTTTGAGTACGCTCCTAGAATTTTCCTCGGAACACTGACAAGGGAGATGTCATGATAATTTCCACAGTCTTGGGGTTTCATTTTTTATCAATAGTCTTTTGGTTCTTTTTCCTTGAATCCATGTCAATGTTATTACCGTCTGAAGTAGCGCTAACATGTATTTCGGTATTTCTGATGGTACGATATAACGTCCAACTTTCTCGAGTTTCAGCTATTTATGGCTAACATAATCTCTTCCTTCGTGAAGTCATCACATACATCACCTTTATATTATCGTTTTTGCCTTTTGCCGCTTTTGTAAGTGTTGTTGTTTTCATGCATGCAAAACTTGCCTCCATTCTACGTACCTTAATCCACATTTGCAAATCTTTGCAATTGGTTTGACATAATTTCAAAATTACTATACGCCAGTTAACAAACTAAGTGAGTATTTGTTTCAAACTAAAGATGAACAAAACTAAATGTTGTTAGTTGAAGTAGGTAGCTAACTTCCCGCTCAAATCGGACCAAAAAAAGTTTAATCGCAGGACCAAAAAACTAAATACATATACGTATAAACAGGCTTCGCCTCACCTTGAAATTTACGTGTTCAAGTTTAGGCCGAATTCTATTCTTCTAAATTTTGAATTCTAAATTTTCATCTTCTAAAGTTTGTTTTCCAAATAAGTAGTCTTCGAACTAAAGTTTATACTTTTCTAAATTAATCTGCAACTAACGTTATATTTTATTTTATGCTCTTCTAATGTTTTTTCAATCGATAATAGTTATGAAAAAAACTGAAAGCTTGTCGAAACAATACGATAAAATTAATAATGAATATTTAGTACCAAAGGGAATTTAACGCATACACATTGGACTCTCACCAGCCATACGAACCAGCCGGCTTCAGGAAAACGTATTCTACGATCGACCATCTGTGTACAGTAAACTAAGTCATTTAAAAGCACAAGGAGCGTAATAGACCACAATATATGACCCTAATAGATTATAAAAAAAGATCCGACAGCATTAAACACTTGAAGATGTCACGTGTTTTCACAGAACAGGTGACACCAACTAAATATATGTAAGAATAACGGAATCTATTTATACCTACAGTAAAAACAGAAAGAAAGATACACGTTTCGATATTAAACGAGGGATAAAACTAGGGAACCCCTGTCTTTTCAATGCGTCCTTAGTATCTACCGTTCTTCTTCTTTTTAAGAGTGGCTTACCCTTTACAGGGCATTGTCGTCTTCTATCCGTGTGTCTGTGAAACGCGTGGGGCTTCAAACCACGTAAGTGCTTACGGAGAAGACTTACTAGGCAGAAATACCTCAGTGGTTTGCCATTGCCTTTCAAGGGAAGCGGTCGGGTATTTTCAATGTATGTGAACCAACTGAACCACGTTCGCTATCTTTGGGGAACTTTATTGGAAAAATTATGGTATAAATATCTTGGAAAAAAATTGACCAACTCAAGATTTGCAGATGGTGTGATCCTATTTGCAGAAAATAAAGACATATTATAAAGAATGATAAAACAACTTGTACAAGCGGAGAAGTAGATCTAGAAATAAACTAGGAAGAAACACATCTTCTAACAAATATTTAGAACACCGGAATCTACAACAATTGAAGGTCAACTACTACAATACATTGAACAAACCACATACTTAGGCCAAATAATATTCTTTAAACACAAACACCAAAAAGAACTAAACAGAAGAATCGGTGTTTAAAGGCGATTTTAACTTAAATTTAAAAAACGAACTTTTTAGTGAAACAATTATACCTCTCAGAACTTAGAACAAGTTAAAACAGCTCTCAATAGCCCAGAATTAAATTGAAAGAATTATCCCAAATGTTCGTCTTAAAAATAAAGTTAAAAACCAAAAAAATTAAGAAAAGGTTATGTACAATAGGCAGAGTGCTTAATGTGCTAACAATTAAAGTGGCACTGCCCTCATGAAGCAGGATAAATGGGCAGAATGAATAGATTATTATAAAAGGCCAAGAGTATGATCTGTATCGGGATGAGTGGAAGATATCTTCCAAGAACCTGGATTACAATGATGGAAAACAGCATGTGACAGAGAGCTATGGAAATTACATAGGGGAGGCCTTGGCCCCTTGGCTCTCTATATTATTTGATGTTTATTCAGTTTTTAGTTAGTTCAAGTTATTTCTTTCGATTTATTCGCTATTTCTTGCCCAGTTTTATTTTATTTCTGTAATCCTTTGTTTTATATACCTAACTTGGGTACTCTTTGTGTTCTTACATCTTCAACATTTCTGATCTTATTTTCCCTTGGAATTAAATGTTCATTATTGAATAGCTTTATCCCTTTTCATTTGTGGATATCTGAATATTGAAACATAGTGTTGGATTATTAGGCAAAAATCTGTGATTAATCTGCATTCATTTTTGTGGGTTTTCTCTTCTCCATCGCGCAAATGACTAATATGACTACTTTTACATTTTTTATTGTTCATATAACTTATTGACGTGTATTGCGTTTTGATTTAGTGCACATGCTACTATCATACTCCAGTTTTCTGGTTTCTTCATTGCTCTCATTATTACAAGGATTTGTTGTTGTAAACATTTGCATTTTTTCTTGTTATTTCTCCCATTAGTTTATGATTTTGCCTGAACCCACTCTGTCAGTATACGTAATATGGATAGTCTTTTGTTGTTAGGCTTGCTTCGGTTCTTTTTTATGTAAATTTGTAATTTCATACATTAAATTGGTCGGTGGACTATTTTTCTTTCTCATTCCATTTTCTAATATTTTACTCGCCAATTTTTACTCTGTTTTGCTATCTTCTTATGTTTAGTAAGTCCTATAATTATTTAATCTATTTTGGTCTCTACTGTTGTGACAGTTTTTTTTCAGTTCTTTCATTATGCGCTTTTTGTTCCACTACTTGTTTTTATCATGTACTATGGTCCGTAGTCGTGTCCTAATATTTCTTTAATCTAATTAAACCATTTATGTAATTCATGTATCTGATTATCTGGGGTAACGAAGTCTGTCGACAACATTAACATGTTAATATCTTTCCTATTTTACTATCAACAATTGGTTAAAATGTATTTACTTCTTCTGTGTTTTACTTGGATGAGACAAAATTAAAATTTTTGGAATAAAAACAACAATTTTCTGACAGAATTTTCCTGTCATACGTCTATACTGTCTATAGTAATTAATTAGGGATAATAAATGATCTTATTGTCATCCTTTTTCTCTTAATAGTGTTGTAAGATCAGCAATAAAAAAATTAATTGCCCTTAAGACGCGACCATCGATTTATCACGCCTTAGAACTTGAGGGAGCATCTCAATCAGCAGGTCCGCTTCTTTTCTGAGTTTTAAGACAAAGAAAATTAAAAAAAGCACCACAAGTAGTACAAGTTGACGCAAAATCCCAATCGATACTCGCCAATGCGGGGTTTGAGGACTTTTTGCTGCGACCTGTCGTTAAGTAGGGTTTGTTGAGCCGCACTTTGAACCAATTATTGCTTGTAGCACCGCCTGCTACATTTATACAAGCTTTTAACAGGGGCCGTATTGAAATCTATTAACTGCCGCAATTCTGTTCGCTTATATGACGCGTTCCCTCTAGAATGAAGCAAATAATTACGCAAGTAAAGTACGCTAGGGTGGTGATTTATTGCTTGTAATTTATTGCACCTAGCCCTGTAGTCCATAAGTGAACATTGTCTCTAATTATTCAAAGCTCCTGAACGCATTCGTCAAAGCTTAAGCGTGTGACACGTCGAGGTTACACGTTTTAATGGAATGTAATGAATATATACTATGAAACGAGCTATCGGAATTCTGTACTATGTTTGCTTTCTAGACATCAACATATTCAACCTTTTAGACACTTCTTAAAGCATTTTGCTTAATTAAGTCCATTTAGAATGTTAAAAATGGCCATACGCTTGCGTTTCGGTGTCCCATTCTATATTCCAAGTGCTTAAAAATATATAAAATACCATCTTTATTGTTTAAGAAATAGAATTCAAAACATAAATGTGTCAAATTTCCGTATAAAATACAGAAAAATACGTGCTCAATTGCCTTGGTTTTATCAGGGAAAAATATAAAATACAGGAATATGCGACAAAAATGGTGAATGCTATTACGTTTTATATTTTGTTACACCTACACTGCATTTTTTGCTCAATTAAGTAGAACTCATCATTACGGTTATAGGCCCCGTTTATACGAAACCGGCATAAATAATGTTTAAAGTTGCGAAACTTTTTATTTATATACGAAATTCTGTCAAAACTCGCGAACGTGTGATAAGAACGATGTCAACCTAATAACAAAGCATTATAGAAAGGATCGCGTCGAGCAATGTATCATTCGTGTTAGAACAGGGCGTCGTTATTAAGTTTTTCTAAAGGAGAAACACGAAACTGGAGATTTACGGAAGAGTAACCCAGCAAATATCCGAAATATTTCTCGAGTGGTTGTAAATCAATGGGAGCCACTTCGACGTGCTCACATGCAAGCAACTGCTGTGATTTGGTAAACCGAGCATCTAATCTCACATAATAGTCTCGTTATCGTAGTAATATTTGCTGAATTTTCACTGTATTTTTCAATCGTCTGGTAAATTTAAAATTCGATCAGGAAAACTCAGGGTACGTGATGTCAGGCTTGTCAATTCTTTCCAAAGAAAAACGAGCGATCCGTCCAGAAATTGTTTTGAACGTTACAAGAGGATAAGGAATGCTCTTTCGAGTAGATTGTTACTTCTATGCATAAACCTATACGAGGTTTTATACTCAAAGCGATTTCATAACGGCCTGTTTGACGCTATTTGCTTTTGTATATTCTTGGGAGGACCTTATGAATAAAGCCAATTTTATTTTGTATTCTTTGTTCGGCATTTTAAATCAATTTTTAGTAATTTGATTATGGTTCTAGAACGAATCAAATTAAGCAGGAACGTTTTCGTAATTTTACTCGTTTTATAATCCTATTCAACAATTAAGGATAAAACAGAATTTAGTAACCAAGCCCATAAAATAAAAGTAGGGAATTTAGGGAAACTTGATATATTTGTTATATAATTCATAGCATATTCTGTTCCCGAAAGAAAAAGAAGAAAATGAGGAGAATATCAATTAAACTTAGTTCGAGAGTGTCTTCTTCATGATCAAGAGGTCTCGAGTTCGGACCTAACCATGACCAGACCCAATCTGGAACATGGTAGGCATTCGAACCCGTATAGGTTAAATAGGTGTTGGATTTTAATAATCTAGTTAGTTTTTGAATTTAAAAAATAAAGAGACAAGTGAGTGTAAATTGATGTAAACAATTTAAGTTTTTTCTTTGCTGACATTAAAAATCGTTACTTTAATACAAGTGTATTTTTTGGTGCTGTCTTTGTACAATATTGTGCTGATCCTTTGAGCCGGATCTTAATACATCTATTTATAGGTAAAAGTGCATAATACAACATTGTGCTGATCCTTTGAGCCGGATCTTAATACATCTATTTATAGGTAAAAGTGCATAATACAACATTGTGCTGGTCCTTGAGCCTTTTGAAATTTGATACTACGATATGGAATCTACAGGAATAATGACAAGAAGTAAGACAAAGTTAGCAGAAAGTACAAGCCCTAATAAGAATAAAAATGAAAACTTGCCAGAAGAAAATAAGTCTAGTAAAACAAGTACAAAGCATTCAAAGGCAGCAAAATCGTCAACAACTGAAGCAAGCACTAGAAGAAGGAGGTTGGAAGTCCAAATAAAAGCTGACGAAGAGATGGCAGTTCTAATAGAAAAGGAACAAGAATTGGAAATAACTTTTCAGAAAAAGAAAATAGAACGTCAGAAAAGAATGATACAAAACAGGTTGACGCTAGAAAATGCACTTATCGAAGAAAATCAAGGAAGTAACAGACTGTCAGAAGTAAGTTCAAATCAAGAAGATGTTATAGGTATGAGAGTTCCTGATAATAAAACCAAGGTTAATGACTGGCTTTACAAAAACGATAAGATACAAGAAGAGTCAGTTGTTAAAGATCAGACAAGGCAGGACTCCATTGACAATCAAGGTGACATCTCAGTAGCAAGGTATGAAATCAAGCAATTGCTTGCAAGGCAAAGTATAGATAAAGATTTACCAACGTTTTCTGGTGACGTTAGAGAATGGGCGTCCTTTTATAATCAATATTTATCTACAACTAAAGTTCTAGGTCTTTCTGATGAAGAAAATATGTGTCGGTTGAGAAGATGTTTAAAAGGCGAAGCGAAGCGGTCAGTTGAAGGACTGCTAATATCAGCGACAAGCGTAAGTCAAATTATGACAGTTTTGAAGAATAGATTTGGCAGGTCAGATTTAATTATAAAGTCGCTTGTGAATGAAACAAGGAGTCTACCTGTCATAAGAAATAATGAATTTTCAAAACTAATTTCATTTTCTGATACGGTGTCTAATTTGGTATACACTTTGGAATCTTTGGGAATGCAAAACTACATGAATTGCCCTCAGCTGCTAAGTGACATGTTACAGAAATTGCCATACAACATGCAATTAAATTGGGGTGAGAAAATAGCAAGAAATAAAGAAAATTACAATTTGCAAGATTTCAGAGAATGGATAGCTAAAAAGGCAGAAGGTGTAAGTTACATGCAAGGAATTGGTTTTTCCAAACCAGAGAATGATTCAGGATCAAAAGGTAAATACAAAACTACTTTGTTAACTGTTCAAGATAAGAAAGGGACAAACAGTATTTGTATATGCTGCAAAAATGAGCATACTTTAGGCAAATGCAAACAATTCAATCTTTTAAGCTCCGAAGACAAGTGGAAATTTATTAAAAAGAATGGAATTTGTTTTTCTTGTATAAAAGGTCAACATCGAATACGATCATGCACAAGAAAAAGACAATGTGGAATGAATGGTTGTGAAAAGTATCATCACCACTTGCTACATAATGACAATTACAAACCAAGAAACGTACAAGTTGAATCACCGGAAACTTTAGAATTAGGACAAGCTAGTACTACAAAAATAAATACTGTAGCTTATACAAACAGAGCGTGCGGAAAAGAAATTCTACTCAAAGTTCTACCAGTGAAACTAAGAAATGACATGAAAGAAATCGATACATTTGCTCTTTTTGACGAGGGATCAACCGTAACCCTTCTAGATGAAGAAATAGCATCCAAATTGGGATTATATGGCGAGAAGACATCACTAGCTCTGAAGTGGACAGACAAAGATAGTTCTAAGAGACTAAAATCGATGAAGGTGTCCTTTGAAATTTACGGAGAAGAAGGTAACCTATTTAATATGGAAAATGTGTATACAATCAAAGATATGGATTTACCTGCGCAATCGATCAATGCAAGAAAACTTCAGGATAGATGGCAGTATCTTAAATTAGTAGACTTTAAAGGAATGGAATGTGCAAAACCAAAACTTTTAATAGGACAAGATCATTGGGATCTTATAGCATCTCGTGAAATAATAGAAGGTCCTCGAAATTCACCAGCACTATCAAGAACGAGACTAGGATGGGTTCTTCATGGTAATGTTAATCAATTTCAGGAAAGATATGATGAAGCAATAGTTTTACACATAAAACATCAAGATATGGACGAGGGACTTCATGAATTAGTTAAATACTTTTTTTCCATTGAATCATCTGGGGTTAAATTGTTAGAAAAGGATTTCCAGACAAAAGAAGATGAACGAGCAGAAAAATTACTAGAGAAATTTACGAAACGAATAGGGAATCGATGGGAGACTTGTTTACCATGGAAAGACGATACAGTGTTTTTCTTTTGCTTTTCCTCGTTTGTCAATTGCGTTTCCCTGTTTAGCAAATGACTTTCCAGATTATGAAACGTCAAAGTTATGTTGCAAATGACATTCCCTATTTGTCAAATCTCTTTCCGTTTTTAGATAATGCTTTTCCCACTTTTTTTAAAAAGTAGGTATGTAATAAAAAAAAACTGGGAAAAGCATTATCTAAAAACGGAAAGAGATTTGACAAATAGGGAATGTCATTTGCAACATAGCTTTGACGTTTCATAATCTGGAAAGTCATTTGCTAAACAGGGAAACGCAATTGACAAAAGAGGAAAAGCAAAAGAAAAACACTGTAATATGATGCTCCCTGACAGTTGGCTACTAGCTGTTCAACGTTTGAACTACATTCAAAGACGAATAATGAAAGATAAAGAATTCGAAGAAGTTTACAGAAGTAAAATAGATGAGTATGTAAATAAGGGATATGCAACAAGAATTCCAAATGCAGAACTCAGCGAAATTACAAATAAAGTTTGGTATCTTCCACATTTCGGTGTAGTTAACCCAAACAAACCTGGAAAGGTAAGATTCGTTTTTGATGCCGCTGCAAAAGTTAAGGGTAAGAGCTTAAATGACTATCTACTCAAAGGTCCCGACCTTTATAATTCATTAATTGAAATAATTTGGAAGTTTCGTCAAAAACCTATAGCATTTTCAGCTGACATACGAGAAATGTTCCACCAAGTAAAAATAAGAACCGAGGATCAGTCAGCACAGAGATTTTTATGGTATGAGAACGACAGTCAACAGGAACCAACAATTTATGCTATGAGCGTAATGATCTTTGGAGCAATTTCATCACCTTTTTCAGCTCAATATGTTAAAAACAGGAATGCATTAGAGTTCAAAGAAGAATATCCAGAGGCAGTAGACGCAATACTTCACAAACATTACATGGATGACTATCTAGACAGCGTTAGTAGTGAAGAGGAAGCCATAAAACTGATAAATGAAGTAATAATGATACATGAAGCTGGAGGATTTGATTTAAGAGGTTGGGTAAGCAACTCTAAACATGTACTAGATCGAATTCCTTATGAAAAGAGAGCAACAGAAAAGTTAATGAATCCAAATGAACAGTCTAATATATCTCAGAGGATTTTAGGTTTAAAATGGGATCCTGAGAACGATAATTTGACTTTTCCTTTAGATTTTCATAAAGTTAATAGAGATATTTTAACAGGAGAAAAAATACCTACAAAAAGGGAAGTTTTAAAATTGGTCATGTCTCTTTTTGATCCACTGGGACTTATAGGTCAATTCATAGTCAGAGGTAAAATGATCTTACAGGATACATGGCGTAGTGGTATCAATTGGGATGACGAAATCACTAACATCTTGTACAAAAGATGGAAAAAGTGGCTAAGTGGCTTAAAAGACATAGAAAACTTGCGCATACCACGATTTTATGGTTTTGAACAAAGAAGCGATATTCAGTTACACATATTTTGCGACGCAAGTGAGCAAGCCTTTGCTGTGGTAAGTTATTTAAGATTTTTCAGTGAAAACGAAACCAAAGTTTGCCTTGTAACTTCGAGAACTCAAGTTTGTCCGTTGAAACCAATGACAATTCCCCGACTCGAACTTCAAGCGGCGGTAATGGCAAGTAGATTAGCCGTAAGCATCAAAAAAGGACATTCACTGGAAATAAACACCACGTGGTTTTGGTCAGATTCAAGAACTGTGTTAAATTGGATCAGATCGGAAGCAAAAAGGTTTAAAACTTTTGTTGCTAATAGAGTAGCAGAGATTCAAGAAAAAACTAACATCGAAGATTGGCATTGGGTTCCCACAAAGTTAAATGTAGCAGATGAGGCAACTAGAGATCGAGAAGAACTTGAAATAAATATAAGTACTAGATGGTACAATGGCCCAACGTTTTTACGTGAAAATCCCGAAGATTGGCCACAAGAAATGGAAACCGAAAAAAAGGATGAAGATTTGAACTGTGGTGAAGTAAAAATGGAAAATTTACTTTTTATTAATCATTCTGTAAATTTTGATTTGCCTAATATCAAGAAATTTTCAAATTATATGAAATTAATCAGAAGTACGGCGTTCGTAATGAAATTCATAAAAATATGCCAAGCAAAAAGGAAAAACGAAGAAATTTCTAAACATTTAAATGTAAACGATCTAAAAGAAGCAGAAAAGCTATGGTTCAGAAAGGTACAAGAAGATTGTTTCAAACAGGAAATAAATTTACTAAAATCGGAACGAAACGTTACTAAAGATAGTAAATTATATCAGTTGTCGCCGATATTATCTGATGGGATAATAAGGTTAGGTGGAAGGACGGATAAATCTCCAGAATTAACTGAAGATACTAAGAAACCTATCATTTTAGAAGGAAAACATAATTTAACGAAACTCTTAATAGAATTTTATCATCGCAAAGCTGGCCACAGTGGTACAGCATTTGTTCTAAATGAGCTCAGACAGAGATATTGGATTCTTCAAGGAAGAAAAGCAGTGTCTTCTGCGGCTAAAAGATGTAATTTCTGTTCGATAAGGAAAGCCACACCAAGGATACCAGAAATGGGACAACTGCCAAAATATCGCATAGAAAGACCTCAAAGAGCATTCATGCATGTTGGTATGGACTATTTCGGACCTTATTTCGTAACAATAGGGAGAAGAAAGGAAAAAAGATACGGAGTAATTTTTACTTGCCTTTCTATACGCGCAGTTCATATCGAATTAGCCGACAATTTGACCACTGACTCGACTATTCTTGCTTTAAGGCGATTTATTGCCCGAAGAGGTCAACCGAAATTAATAGTAAGTGATAATGGCACTAATTTAAAGGGAGCAGCCAAAGAATTACACCAAGCTTTACAGGAAGTAGATGAAAGTTCAGTGAGAGAATATCTACTCACTCAAGAAACCGAGTGGAGGTTTCTCCCACCAGCTAGTCCAAACATGGCAGGAGCCTGGGAACGAATGGTACGTTCAATAAAGGAAGCTCTGAAGATAACCCTAAAAGAAAGATCGCCAAAGCCAGAAGTATTACTTACCTTGCTAGCAGAAGCCGAGAATATTGTCAATAGTAGGCCTTTAACTTATGTTTCTTCTGACTCTAAAGATCTTGAAAGTTTAACACCCAATCACTTTTTGATTGGAACGTCGAGTAAAGCAAAACCACCAGGAATATTTGATGAAAAGGTTTGGGATTTAAGAAAGCACTGGAGGATTGCTCAGAAGCTTTCAGATAACTTTTGGAGACGGTGGATGGGGGAGTATCTGGCCATGCTAACAAAACGAACCAAGTGGTTCCAAGGACAGGGAAACTTAAAAGTCGACGATATGGTGGTAATAATGGATAATCGGTTACCCAGGAACTGCTGGCCATTAGGAAAGATTGTGGCAACATTCCCGGGACAAGATGGTAAGGTACGTGTTGCGGAAGTACAAACACAACATGGCACCTATAGAAGACCATGTTCGAAAATTTGTAAATTAGATCTCCTGGAAATAAACGACCAAGATCTCGCCACAAATGGGTGAATACTCAAAAGAAGTCTTCACCGAGGGGGAGAAATGTTGGATTTTAATAATCTAGTTAGTTTTTGAATTTAAAAAATAAAGAGACAAGTGAGTGTAAATTGATGTAAACAATTTAAGTTTTTTCTTTGCTGACATTAAAAATCGTTACTTTAATACAAGTGTATTTTTTGGTGCTGTCTTTGTACAATATTGTGCTGATCCTTTGAGCCGGATCTTAATACATCTATTTATAGGTAAAAGTGCATAATACAACAATAGGATTAAGTTTAGAAGGTCAAATCGTAGCAATCGACGCCGATAAGCTTAATTAAAATAAAAACTTAGTTCGAATATTTTAAAAATAATTCAATCAACAAACATTTACAAGAAATTTTTAAGTACTAACCTAATTTAACATATAAAAATTTACCCCAGTATTTTAAAGCTTGCCTTACAACCCAAAGAAAATTCACTGTTTGGGGAAGTGTGATATCTATCAAAATAATATTTACGCAATTTGAGCGACCTGTTAAGGAGAAACAACTTGCTTTCAAGGCTTAAGGGCGAATTTAACGTAGAGCACTCCAACTTTGATGATGATACAAAGTGTTTTTACCTTTACAGCGTCTTAAAGCTTAGTATAGGTCAGTTTTACAATCACCTGCTAAAATTAACTTGCATATATTTACATTTACTATGTTGTACCATGAGATCGAAAAAAAGATGATTCTGAGCAGGCCTTGACTAGTACAACACGATTGGCAAGACTGATTTCAAAATGTGGCAGCAGTTTAGGTTAATAAATGTCAAATAAATTAAAACACAAAACAGTATTTATTTAGGGAACAAACTGAAAACTAAGATGAATACATGTTAGAGTAGGTGTTCAAAATGTGATCCTTCACTAGTATTACAACGATAAACTTAAATAATTCTGGAAACAAGATTGCAAAACTGACTTACATTTGAAATGTCACTGTCACATAATAATTCATAGGCATTCTAGAACCAGTGTAGCCAATCGTGTTGTACTAGTCAAGGCCTGCTCAGAATCTTTTTTTTTTGACCTCATGGTATTATCCAACGTTACAAAGGAAAATAGCGGGCAGCTATAGTTACCAAGAGATTGTAAAACCGAATCTATGGTTACTGTAAAATACTATTATTAAAAGTTTACGAAAGTTTGTAAGTTTTGCTGAACTATTAGTAAGAAAAAATGACATAATTTGTAGCTTAATGAAAAATAAATAAAATTAATTTGACAATAATAGCAAAAATTGTTTCTGTTCTTAAGTATTCTCTTCAGGAAAATAAATGCATTATCTCCTAATTCAAGGGCCGTAAATGCTTGTAACTGTTAATATGTCGAATCCCACGAAAAGCTCTCTGCCCGAATTAATAAGTTGTGGATGCACTGACTACAATATGAAAACTTTTTGGCAAAACATCTCAGTTATACATACAATAGATTCCATTACTGCATGGTACTCGTACATATGTAGTTTATAGTTGTTGTTGGAATAACTTTGCAATTTAGGAGCAAATCAATGTTTAAATTCAAACATTTACCGCGGTGTTTCAAATTTTTGTCATTCTAATAGCTATCAGGTATCACGTATCATATAACTAATCTTAGTTGCGTTAAAATATAAGGAATTAGTAGAAAATCACTGATGAAGTGTAATTAAAGAATTCTAACAATTTTCACACATTGGTTTTAAATCCCAGAAATGTGTTGTTGATACAGAGTGCAACTCACTAAGCCACCTACATGAATATATGTATTCCACATTGTCCATGTAGAAGAAAACAAAGGAAGGGCCTGGCCTGGTGCTGAACCCTGCGGAACTCCTGCGGCTAACATACTGTATTTCATGCTGTATTATTTAACTTAACCTAACGTTTACAAACTGCCATCATAACCAATTAAAATCGGCGCCCTTAGTTTCGTACTTTTCAAACTTGTAAAGTAACTTTCGGTGTTGACACAGTTAAATGCCCTAATGAAATCACGAAGAAGGTACTCTGCCCTACCAGTAAACTCTATAAACTTTTTGTAGAAGAAATGTAATGAATGATTTGTTGATTGTAAAGTTTGAAAGGCGCACTGATTAGGCAAGATATAAACATTTTTAAGATTAAATTGTGACAGATTCACCCCTATGGAGTTGCTATTGTTCGACGTACAAATTTTTCAAGTATATTGAAGTTGTGTATACATCGATTGAATAGCAGCAACTACAGCAAACAAACAGTTTCCACATGATACCAGGAAAATAAGTATGTTTACAAAACTAAACTATAAATATTAAGAACTGTTTTTTTTTCTGGTAATCTTTCAGATATTTGCTATGGAAAAATTTGTATTAACTAAGGAAAACATCTGAAAGTTGGAAGATACAAAAATCACCCTAAGACAATCACCACAAATAACATTCAAAGAATACAAAATTTGTCTGTAAAATAAGTCCAGCAATGGTAAAAAGAATGCTGAATGCTGAGTAGCTTCAATCGACAGCGTACGACAGTAGTTGCATCAGGCATACGCAGTACGCAGCCAATCGAGCAATTTGGTCAATTTTCTACTGCTACTAATTTCAAATACTAGTACAGCCATTTATTGGTTTCTATGGGAGTGATCATTCTATATTCCTTTGAATATAAAGCTAACAGGAATGAGGATATACAAAATATACGTGAGACCAAGATAGATCATGCAAATGGCGGCTAAATGTTTCCGGTATGTCAGTGGCGTACCTTTTAGAATGAATACGGGATACGTAAACCTTTGAATATAAAATATTCAAAGACGTAAACTGACAAAAAAATGTAGTAAAAGTACGAATGAACAAAAATTAGAAGCTGCAAGAAATAAAATATTATAATACTGACGGTTAAAACAGTTTCTTAAATATATATTTTGCAAAGTGCTAATTTATATAAAATACGTACATATGTGACGCCTATGATATTCACTCGTGACCTTTCTTTGACATTGAAATTATAACATCGAATTGTTCTTAAATATTATTCGTAATGAACGTAGTTACATTAAATGACGGTAAATACTTACTTATGGAAAGTTATTCCTAAATTTTTATTTGTCCTTGTTGGAGAAAAACCACAAACAGCACAACTAACCTATTATTTGTCAGCTATCAGTCTCAAAACTATGACTACAAATAGATTATCAAAATGGCGACTTTTTGGACACTTTTTGTATGTTATAACATGACCTCAATTTCAAACATTTTTGACTTCAAATCTTTGTTTTTTGACTTCAAATCTTTTTTTGCTACAAATCGCTCAAATTGTGAGAACGGAAAAGTTCGTAAAAACTGAAATTTGAGTATTCAACGCGATGTTAATACCGCGTATGACCTCCTCTGCTTCTAATTACTGCCTCCATACGCCTTGGCATGCTGGAGATTAAATTTTCAATCAAACCCTGAGGAATACTCTCCCATTCTTCAAGCGTTGCATTTACCAGTTGGTCATGATTGATAGGTGCAGGTGTACGACTTCGAACATTTCTTTTTAGGGCGTCCCATAAATGTTCAATAGGATTTAAGTCAGGACTGTTCGCTGGCCATTCCATGAACGGGATATTAACAGCATTCAAGTAGTCAAGAACCTGTGCAGCTACGTGGGGTCGAGCATTATCTTGCATAAACAGAAAATTAGGTCCAATAAAGGGAGCAAATGGCATTACATTATCAACTACGATGTGTTGCAGATAATGATCTGCATTCATAGACCTCACACGTATAGGGACTAACTCTGTGGGACCGTTGAAGCAAATCCCTCTCCAGAACATTACCGAGCCGCCACCAAAAGGAATTTTTTGAGAGACATTGCAACTCGAAAATCTTTCTCCAGGTCTTCGCCAGACACGTTCACGTCCATCATTAGATTTTAGGCTCACTCTGGTTTCATCGGTGAATAAAACCTTCTTCCAATCATCAAGAGTCCAATATTGGTGATTTCGGGCAAATCGCAGTTTTCGAACTTTGTGTTCCGTAGTTAGGAATGGTTTTTTTGCCGACCTTCTGCTAGTCAATCCAGCTTCCTTTAAACGTCTTCTGACAGTTCGAGACGATATTCGAACATTGCGAACAGTTCTAAGCTCATTTTGTAGCTCAGTGCTAGTGCTTTTCCTGTTTCTCAGAGCGCAATGCCTAATAAACTGCTCATCCCTTGGAATAGTACACCGCTTTCGACCTTGCCCTCGTCTTCGTGAGTGAGATCCAGTCTCGTTAAAGCGGCTTACCATGCGACTAACGCTGGAATGATGTCTTCCTAGCCGATTAGCAATCTGACGCATTGAGTATCCCTCATCCAAAAGAGTTACCGCTTGTACCGATTCTTCCACTGATAGGTTTCTGGCTCGATTCATTTTTGTAGTCTAGGATATTCATAAATGATGAATTGATAACAAAAATCATGATAACTAAAGTTAACTTACGTTGAAAAGAAGATTTCGAATCGAATTACGAAAAGTTCCCAAGTCAAGAATCACATAAAATGAAAATTGCAAATTCTAAACAAAACAAACCTATGACAACAGAGATAAAAATGACAGCGGAGGTCCACAGCTTACTTATAAAAAAATTAGTAAGTCAAAAATCCTTCTAATCTAGGAGTTATTTGAAAAAAATGAAGTGGTGCGTTAATTTTGTCCAGGAGTTTATATGGAAAAGTATTTATAATTTTGAAAAATATATCAATTAAATACAATTATTGGATTTGGAAGTTTCTTTAGTGGATGTAAATTAAAAGATCGAGTGTGGGGTAATATTGATAGGAGTAAAACGAGTTTGCAGCGGTTGTGGAGATCGATAAGAAGGTGGGATAATATTGATAGGAGTAAAACGAGTTTGCAATTTGTTGTGGATATTGATAAGAAAATGGGATTACAGGATTGTTAGTGTGATGTTTAAAAAGTGATTAAAAAGGTATTTATTAAAAACAAATTTTGGTATTTAATGACAGTTAATTAGATAATAATTTTTGTGTGTTAATTTATCAAAAGATTTGCATTATTTTTTTAATTTTTTTATTTGGATTTCGTTAGATTGTAATTGAGACGATCCCTTTAACGTCCTTTGATGAGAGTTCTTTTAAAATAATAAATTGTAAAAATACAGGCTGAGCTAACCGGAGAAATTTAGAATTTTCTAAAATAATTAACTAACAATTTAACGTCTAATATTATTACAAATTAGCAATCCAACGTAAGGCTAAAAAGAACATAACAATATATATCAAGTGATCCATTTTTAATGTCATCTTTAGTAACTCATGGAAATACAAGTCATATTGTAGTCAGTTCAGGGAATGCTAATAAAATACAAAACAAATAATAGTTACATAAATTTCATTAGTTGTTATTTATTAGTTAAAACTTAGAGCCATATTCATAAACAGTGTTTAAAGTTAGATGTTACTAATTGCTATAGCAACATATATTAATTATATTGGTTTAGTAGCTACTAAACCCCTACTAACTTTAAATACTGTTTATGCACGATCGCATTATAATGTGTCAATTATGTCTGAATTTGTTTGACAGAAACGTCTATTTATAGCCCGTGGGTGTCTTTATAGGCCGCCGGTCTATAATGAAACGTCAAAAATTGATAAACAGTTTAACAGTCTTATAAAGAATTTTTTTAAATTAAAATCGAATGTATGCTCTTTATTAGAACTCTATTTAGGGTAATTTGTATTAACAACACAGTTAACACAATTATTTATGTGAATATTCCTAGGCGTAAATGCTTCAACCATTTGACAGTTGTCAGTAAAAAATTCAAATAATTGAACTACTCGATGTGGGTAGAAAATTAATTTATTCCTTTTATTTCAGTTTTAAAATCTTCGATCGTGCATAAAATTATGTATGTACCACTGGCGTAACTTGCTTTTATGGCCTTCGACGTGTCTTTAGCCCTCGACTAGCGTCTCGGGCTCAAAATCACGTCTCAAGCCATAAAAGCATCTTTACGCCCTTGGTACATAAATAACTATTATGAATATGGCCCTTAATGTTTAATTCCATGGTTACTGAAGATGACTTTAAATTGGATCACTTGATATAAATAAACTTTTGAATTTGGATGAATACGATTAAAAAACTGCCTGAAATTATATAAAATACTTAAACTTCCTTTTGTATCTACCGAAATCTATCAGTGTAAATTATAAGAGAAGGAATCAACCCCATTTTTTTTTATCTTTGCTGATTTTCTTGATGTGAAGCTATCTGTCGCAAAGTACTTTCCGTACTCGCTCAAATCTATTATATACCCTGTCATTACCATTTCTTTGCATCACTCACGGATCATTTTAGAGGGTAAAATTTTCATAGTAATGAAGACATCTGCTCTAAAGTGCCTACATACTTGTTCGAGGAATAAATCAGCGTTTCCAAAACAAAAAAGGAACGTAGAAATCCTTCAAAAATTCAAATATATGGTAGTTCCTAACGAACTCTGACCTCATTTGGTAGTAGACGAATTGTCTTCTTGCAAAGTCGGGTTGTATGCAAAACAGAAGATTTTTGGAAAGAACAAGAATAAATTTGCTTAAGAAAATTCTGAAACAAAAGGTTATTCGAGCCAAAACGACCCTTTTGTGTAGTTAAGTTGGATATATTTATGTAACTTTTAGGCTTTCCCCTTTTGTAAGTATTTATTTTCCTAGTCACACACTCGCATTGCGGATGTGGAACAAATAGCAGAAGACAAGCGGAACTATCATGCGGGGTAATTTTACACACTTCACGGACGTTGTATCATATCTTCTGACAGGAACTGGGTAGTCTATCCTCCTGCATATTGCAGTATTACCTTACATATCCGTCCCTGGAGAGAAGCATAACGTTAAAAAATAAAAAAAATGATGGAAAATATCGTACTCGCGTAACCCTTACATCGAAATATTCATGTATACCGCCGTTTCCTGTATGTAGGTTATTTATTTTAGAATTCGATAAACCGCTTTATTTTCGCGTTTCCATTCCCGTTTTCTCTTCCGTTTATTTGATATCAAGCTAATAAATTGAAAACGACTGGGGTAGTTTTAAGCAAGCAGAGTTAAGGTCTTTTTTAATTACTCCGGCGTCAAGTTGGAAGTAAACAACAAAGATTTTGCGACTACCCAGTGTGTTTTTTAATTACAATGCAGACAACAAAGGGTGTTTGACGTAAGTGGCGGTTTCGTTGTTGATAACGAAATGAAAAACGTTGGAATAATAGGCTCATAGTTGTTTTTTTGAGGTTTAAAATATACCCGGGATTTAAGAGAGAATAGATGAAGGTTTACGGTGGGAATATTGCAGTATAAATTTTACTGCAGTACGACGATGCTGAAAAATCACGTATATCTAGGGAAATCGCGGCCACGAATTTTTCTATTCCGATTTGTAAAATCAGCACGGACTTTAAAAAAGTTTCCTGAATACCGCACATGAAAGGTTGATTTACATTACAAAGCAAACGTTTTGTTATACTAAAAAAGTTGAGGGAAAAGTGTTTTACATTTTTTACCTTTAGAACAGACAAAATCGAAATCCATCGAGAAAAGCGTCGATTTTAAACATTATCCTGTGCAGAGTAACAATTGTTAGACAAACAGATACAACTGGATACATCAAGGGTTTCTATTTAACTTATTTCAGTAAACTTGTATAACTGTCACTTTAAGCGTGAAGCTTAACGAAAGTTTTGGGTTTCTCCCTTGGTAGGTAAGGATTTAAATAAATGAATATTAAATTTGCAACCGCTTAGGGTTTCCCTCTGTTTTACGATTGCAGGTAATGAAAATAAAATTTCGCACGCAAAGCACGTTAAGTGGCTGTTTAGGAACTTGATAAATTACTTAATCAACACGATTACTTTGTTAATCATATTTCCGTTTATAAATCATTCGAGTGAAATTTTAATCACTGCATTAAAAATTAATTCTTTTGAAAAGTTACAGACATTTTAGACGTTTATTAGTCAATATTTCAAGAAAATTACGACATTTTATAAATTCAACAAAATCAATTATTGAGCTTTATTGTTCAAAATTTAAAACGAAGTGTAAGCTAAACATCTTTAAGAATCTATTTTTTAAAAGTATTCTTGGCACTAAAATTCGAAACAGAAGAAGAAACCCAGCATCTCAAAAATTATAACATTATCACAAAATTATTTCTGCAAACATTTTCGTTTAAGGCTGTACGACCCACCCAAAAATTGCAAAGCAAATATGAATTTTCAACATATACTCATACATTTTATTTAAAATAATTTTTTGGCATTGTAATTTGCCGTTTACTTGCAATTCTTAACATTTTTCTATAAAAAAACTGAATAATTATTATTAATAAATAAATAAGGTTTATTGGCAATTTCGCCGTTATTTCCAATTATTTTCAAAATATTTTTGCATGATCTAACATAAATAAATTTCAAAAAGTATTTTCATTAAACTAGCTATTAAAATATATATTTAGTGCATACCAAATTAATAGTTCCGTGTTATAAATGTTTTCAGAGGAACTTAACCCTACCATTATTTGCAAGTAATTCTATGTTAGGTCTTAAAAGCAGTTTGATGAAAACTAGAAAACGTCAAAATCTTATCAGAACTCAATATCACGATCAAGAAATTGTTAATAAAGTAAGATGTAACTTTTGCAGTCGATTTAAAAAGACAAGGGCTTAGCTAGATAAAGATGGATTAAAAAGTTGTACACAAATCTTTACCTGCATTAGTACTAGCAAATAACACTTCTAAATATTGAATTTAATTATTGTAATTATTGTTACTTTGCTGCTAACACACGATACTTTCAAGTTGTTTATTAAAGTATGAGTTGGCTAAAATCAATAAATTTGAAAGACAAACATGAGATAAGGAACAAATAAATACACCAAAAAATAACTTCGAACTTCTTAACACTTATTTTTGTAATTTAATAACCAAACGTTGAAATCACACCATTACATTACAGAACAGAATGTAGACTTACATAAAAAGTAAATTTTGATTTCGGTTAGCACAGGTCCAAACATCAACGATTTTTTAAATTGTATTCAACATTACTATGACTGAGCCAAGTTAATAAATACGATTTTGTTTCTTAAAAATTTACTTTTAATCTGCTAGCAAACAACAACAAAATTGGTGACAATAGTATAAATAAGTTTCCTTGTAATTAGATTCAAGATCCTATTTTTTTTTTAATTATTCATGTTTGTTATTAATATCTGACTTTTTGTACGTTGATTATTAATGCTCAGATTTACATCAATGGAATTTAAAAATAAGCTCAAATGTCAAGTAATTTAATCTTTTTGTTTTCAAAGTTCACAAAATAAATTAATTTTGAAATTAATAAATCCCAAAAAATATTTCCTTTTAAGGGTTTCAATGTTGAGAGGATCAAAAAAGATTTTTCATTTTACTGTTTTGTAAATAGGTACCTACTTAAAAATTTTGACGCGAAGAAATTCAAAAAACTTTCCTTTAAGCAAATATTCCAATAAAAAATAAGGAATTCTGGAATTGAGATATTCTAGAAGCAACTTCATTTTACGATTTTTAAATGTTAAAAACTTTCTTTCGTTTCTCCACACTTGAAAAAAAGATCGAAGGTGACGAAATTCAAAACGCGTTCCTTTAGGCAGAAAAAATAATCTACTCTTTATTTAATGTATTTTTAAGAATTTCAGTTCTTCTAAATAAACATTTTGGGAGACGATGAATACAAAACATGTATTCCTTTAAGCAGTTTAATAAAAAATACGAATTTTGAAATAGTAAATTCCAAAAACTGCTTCATTTAAAAATTTCTGGGTTTTTAAGCAAAAAATTGGCTTTTTATTCCGATTTTTCTCCAGAAACTTATAATGTTCGGACACAAGCAGATAATGCTTAGTGAAAAGTATGAATTGAAGCTGTAAAGCAGGGCAAGTTCGGGAAAAACTAAATTTCCGTTAATAAAGACAAAGAGACTAATTGCTATATTTTTTTACTTTATGCTACCATATGTGCAAACACTTGTAATATGTAGTATAGGAATTATGTAGATTAGTTAAGAAATATATAATCCGTAAACCGAAACGTTTCGTTGGCCTTCTAATTTATGTTTCCTTTGTAGGCATTTTAATTATTTTTCAGGCCACTTCTTTGTAGGGCCGGTGTCCGAAAAGGGTGCTAAGTTATTGGTGCTTAACCATATGCACTTAAGCGTGTTAGCGCAGTGAAGTCCCAGATATTGAGAATCTCAGGTTACATATGTAGCTGTAAATGACGGCAGAATTATGAAAGAATTTATTCTTATGGGAAACTTAGTATTACGCCGGATTTGATACAAAAACCGCTCAGCCAATCACGGCTAAACTTCAGTTAGGAGTTCAATCTGATTTGATAAAAGGAACCCTTTCTATTTGTGGGTTGTCAAAAATTATGGTATAAATACATGTGATCACAGGAGCAAAGGGGATTCCTTTCTAATTGTATCGAGTGCTACTCTGGAATCTTGCCGATTTCAATAGGCACCTGCAATTCCTTAACCCTTTTCATTTGTACGAGTGCTAATCTGGGATCTTACCGATTTCGATAGGCACCTGCAATTCATTAACCCTTTTAATTGTACGAGAGCTAATTCGGGATCTCACAAATCTCGTGAGGCTCCTGCAATAATCCTTAACCCTTTCCATTGTGCGAGTGCTAGTCTGGGATCTTACCAAACTCGATAGGCACCTGCAAAATTCCGTAACCCTTTCAATACTACGAAAGGGTGCCATTCGTTGCCTACGCCCTTTGTTTTATATCGTTCTTTTTCAGGAGATTCGCCTCCCCAAGACACCTACTCGGGTACGGACACCCGCCTTATGACTACCACTTGTTGTTAAGAATTGCTGTTCCGGCATAGCATTGTCTATGTTAATAAAGCTTATGACTTTTCTTTCCTACCTTTATCTAAGACATCGGGGTTACAAATACGCAACAAAAACAAACGAGAGGGTCCAAAGCTTCGGGGTTTTTCAACAATTACTGAAAAGTGTGAATTTTCAACACCCCGCATCGTTACAAAGCGAATAAGCTCAAATGTCAAATTTGGCTAATTTTATTTTGTCATATTTTCAACGGTTAGTGATTATCGGCAAAACAAAAATGTTCTTCTTTTTATCAATTCAGTACTCAACAGTATGGTGTTGCAAGAGATTGCTACTAAGCACTCACCTACACGTCATTTAACTTGTCCTACCAGGTGCTGAATATATCAGGTTGATGCATAAGTTCGTAGCGTTTTTTGTTTCCAAGGTAAGAGTGTTTTGGAAACAAATTTGTTTGAGAAATATCACTGTTATTTTAATGCCATAGTGTTGTTTTATTCAATACTTCTTGAATTTTTCAATTTGTAGAAAGTTAGGCGTAATTGTTGGCTAAAGAAAATGGAGTGTCAAGTACAACATTTCCGACATATCATTTTGTTTGAGGTTAACCGAGGAGTTAAGGCATCGGAGGCCGCTAGAACCATTTGTACCGATACGGAGAGAGCGCCATCGTGGAAAGTATTGCACGAAAATGGTTTTCTCGTTTCAAAAAGGGGCATTTCGATATGAATTATTTCCCACGTTCAGGGAGACCATCCGGCTTTGATGAAGACCGATTAAATGCTTCAATTCGTGATAATCCACGTCAATTAACTCGGGAATTGGGCAATATGATGAATTGTGACCAATCAACTATCGTACGACATTTGGATTCCATGGGAAAAGTTCAAAAGTTGGTTTTGCAGCACGATAATGCCCAACCGCATACTGCTAACATTACAAACCAGCTATTCAAGACCTCGGTTGGGAGGTTATTCCACATCCGCCCTATTCTCCTGATCTTGCTCCATCAGATTTTCATCTTTTCCGCTCTCTATCCAACAATCTCCGCGGAATCTAATTTAATAGCGACGTTGCTCTTCAAAACTGACTCGACGACTTCTTCGCCTCCAAACCACCGGATTTCTTCAGGTGTGGAATCGAAAAACTGCCAGAACGTTGGGAGGCAATCATAAACAATGCAGGAGAATATATCATTGATTAGTTTATGTATTTTTTATATTAATAAAATTAAATTTTAAATTTAAAAAAAACGCTACGAATTTATGCATCAACCTGATACATTATAATATAAAGAATTCAAATAAAGCGGGATGTTAAAAAAACAGTATTGTATTTTAATTAGAAGGTTAAAATTTAATAAGAAATAATACAAATTTTAAGACGCGTTTCTGTTGAATTGAATAACTAAAGCTCGCTCAAAATAATGCATTCAGTTACTAAAATTACAGATTTTGTTAGTTCTATCACCTACCTGTTTTTATTAAAAAAAATATATATAAAAATGTTCAATGCAGGAAGACATGATTAATTATTAATAAATTCGTTAAAATTTTTGTTATTTATGTATTATAAAGCATCTGAGAGTTAATTATTGTACTTGAAAATAAAAGCTAAGAGGATTTAGTTGTGGTTTAGTGAAAAAGAAACTATGTTTTGCAGAAATGCAAATATGCCACCTTAAAAGTAAAAGTACATGAAGAGACGGAACCAGTAAATATAATGTGCAGAATTAGACAGCGAGATACGTTCTCACCCAAGCTTTTTACCAACTGTCTGGAAGATGTATTTAAAACACTTAGATGGGAGACATTGGGAATTAACATAAATGGAGAATACATGTTATACTAGCAACATGGAACAACATAAGACAATGATAATAGAACTGCAAGAAGCCTCGGAAACAATTGGACTAAAATTAAACATATCCAAAACGAAAGTTATGTCCAATATGCAAGACTTTACGGCAATACAAATTAATGAATGTGACACAATAGAGGTTGTCGGCGAGTACATACATACCTTGGACAGAAGATCTCCTACGCGAGAGACATTCAGGTTGAAGAGATCTCGACAAGAATCCAATTGGGATGGGCAGCTTTCGCCAATGATATTGTTATACTAGCAACATGGAACAACTTAAGACAATGATAATAGAACTGAAAGAAGCCTCGGAAACAATTGAACTACAAATAAACATATCCAAAAACGAAAATTATGTCCAACATGCAAGACTTTACGGCAATACAAATGAATGAATGTGACACAATAGAGGTTGTCGATGAGTACATTACATACCTTGGACAGAAAATCTCCTACGTGAAAGACATTCAGGCTGAAAAGATCTCGACAAGAATCCAATTGGGATCGGCGGATTTCGGCAAACTTAGGTCAATTTTTAAATCTTTCCTCAACACTTGAATACCAAAGATTTCAACCAGTGCGTTCCTCCGGTCATGACGTATGGTGCGGAGACACGGGCGCTGACAGAAGCATCAATCAAGAGACTTAAAATCACACAAAGAAAGATGGAAATGTTGGGCATACGACTTCAGGACAGGAGAACAATATAATGGATAAGGAACTGGACTATGGCGACAGACATATCTAATAGCAGGAAGGCGTACAATAAATGGAAATAGCAACTAATAGGGGTGATTGGAGACGATGTGGGGAGGCGTATGTCCAAAGATGAAATATTTGATGCGGGCCATGATGATGATGATGATGATGATGATGTTGAAAAAAATAGTATTTAAGTTATTGTAATACTTTTATTTTTATTTGCTGACAGTTCACTTTTAATGTAAAACGATAACAAATACTTTGTTTAGCCGTAAAACAACAAAGACATTTTCGTAGTTTTTCAAATCTCCAGCGAAAGAAAGAAGACTATTTAAAAATCGAGAAATGGTGGATGACGTATATTTACTCAGCTTGAACCTTGAATGCAATACAATTGTTGCTTTCTACTTAGGGTATGTCGTATGTAAGCCCACTATCAAGTGTCTCCACGTCAGATCTCTTGTACAGTAAAAGCAATGTGAAATACCGATGTAAAGTGGGCTGCATAACATTTTGTTACGAATTAATGAACGGATTTGTATCGCCTTATTTACTTAAATTTATTACTTCTTTTGGAAATATGCTTTGAAAAAATTCTGGGACAATTTTGAAACAATTATTTGCAGTTTAATGTAGTAAAAATTATGACCCGAGCTATACTTTAAGTAAGTTGCGGTATGTATTTGTAAACATTTTGATCACAGTAGACCATGGTTTTTATTTACTACGGTGCCTATTAGTTTTATTTGAAAGGCTTGTTATTTTATTATTTGAAGAGACAAATTGATAAACCAAATTCCTTAAAAATGCTTCAATCTAAATGCCAAACTTAGGTTTGATTTTGTCGTGAAGTATAACATTAAAATTACTTCAGTGTGATACTGACTGACAAGCTGTACCACGAAAAGTTTTGTTTACACGAATGAAACTGTGTGTCTCTAGCATGGCTTACTCAGATCTAAACAATTGTTAATGTAGTTGTTGATAATCATGTTTTCTATTACGTTCACTTCAATTTTTGAAGTTCGCAGTTTTTTATAAAATTTATAGAACAGCCCTAGTTGGTTAAATGGTGTTTATATCAGTGAAATGCTTGTTTATAATAACAAACGAAACCTATCATGGCCTATTACCCCCTAAAATATCTTGAAAGCATTGAAATATAAAATTGATGTTGAAGTAAAACCAGATTTTATTTCGCTAGAAAACGAGGATAGATTTTTCCGAAATGTCCTGTTATTTATAATGGTGTAGTTGTCTTATTTAACCTTAATTTTTAAAAGCTGAGAGTGAAATTAATATACGAGTGGTGCAAGGTTCGTCATATCAAAATATTCTTATTTTATTTTTTTGGCTTGGATTATTTCTTCTTCGTCTTCTTCGTTCTGTAGCTCCGTAAGGGGTAAAAGGCACCCATAGGTGTTTCGTAAGCTGCGTAGTTTGGCAACTGGGTAGCTAATCATGTGCACCTCTCGTTGATTTCTTCCACTAGCTTCTTGCATTCTTTTCTGTCCTTTGCCAATTTTTTCCGCTTCATTCCAATGTTATACCATATTGCCTTAATTCAGTTTGTATCGCCCTTCTCCATGAGTCTGCCGGTCTTTCAACTTTCTTTTTTCCTGGTATTATGTAACTTAGTGCTTGTTTTGTTATGTTGTTGATAGGTTGTCGAAGTGTATGACCAATTCATCTCCATTTTAGTTTTTTAACAGTTATTTCTACTTCCCTTCTTTTGTAAACCTATGTAGCTCTACGTTAGTAATTGTATTTAACCAGAATATCTTGCATATTCTTCGTAAACATTTGTTGATGAATGTCCGTATTTTGTTTAATTTAGGAGTTTTTTAGTTCATTTCCACATTTCGGCCCTTACACTTGTTACATTTGTGTGAAATAGCCTTATCTTCGTCCTTTGAGCTATACTATGAACCGGTGAGTTGAATAACAGTATAAGTTCAAAATTGGCGGTTTTAAACTGAGATAGCAAAAATATTATAAATGGCAAGGCGGTTCAGTGGCTCGAATAACAGTACAAGTCCACGCTTTTAAATGGTTTTCTGGCACCTCCCTTCTATGACTGAGTGAAAAAACAGTATAAGTCCAGGGACTTATATGGTTTTTTGACTCACCACTAGTGGCGCTGCTGCGCTGTGAGCATTGCTTACATGATGTATTCATAGTTTTGTGTTTATTAGTTTTGCATACATTTTGCTGTTGTATTTCAGAATTTGTTCTTAATAAACGAAAATAAAAATAAAAATTACCTCTTTGAGTCAAAAAACCATATGTCCAATTTTTTTTATAGGATATTTATTTTGATAATAGTATTAGTCAAGTTCTAACTCCATAGCTATGACAAGCATAAATAATGCCACAATTTCACAATACTTATGAAAACTCCAAAATCAGTAATTAAAAAGTTATGAAGTTTTTTCCATTTTCCTCAAAACCATATTTTTGGACTTATACTGTTATTCAACCCACCGGTTCTTGATGATGTCCATACCCGCGCTAATGGTTTAATTCTCCTTTCGAAATCCCTCTCCGTTACTTCTAACGTTATTATGGTTCTTCTATTTCTATTATCTCTTCTATGCGGATTGTTACTGTGTGGTCTAAGCCTGTTTTTAACATTTTTGTCTTTTTTGCATTTATGTATTTGCAGACCTATTTTATTTGCATTGTTCATTAGTCTTGTCGTTTTTCCTGCATGCGCTTAGATTATTTCAATAATTTTAAAATACTTCCGCAATCTCCTAACGCGAATTAAACATTTAAGCAAAGGCAAATTTAGTTATGAATTATACCCATCTTTTATATTTTGTTGTATTCAAGGCCTGGAACAGTTGTAAATGCTTAAAAGCCTTTAGTAATTCTCCCCCTTTTGATTTTGCAAAAGAATCATGATTAAAATGCTTTATCCAATTCAGTTACGAAATGTCAACATTTCGACATTGATTTTAGTTGTGAAAAGTGGTTCATTTTGTAACTAGTTACAAAATATGCTCCCATTTTGTAACTAGTTACAAAAAGATGATTTGAGTTGCGAAAAGTGTTTCATTTTGTAACTAGTTACAAAATATGCTCCCATTTTATCACTCCCATTTTATCACGATGACCCAACTCCTTTTTTAAGAAGATGTGGCATTTACATTTTGTTATCTGAATTGGATAAAATCTTGTATGAAACACGTTGCAAAACATGTCTTATTATCACATGGCGTGTTGTTCATCTCGGCTTCGCCTCGACGAACAATTTCACGCCTGGTGATAAAAAGTCCATCATTTTGCAACTCGTTGCATAAATAGCTATTTATTTACTAGAATAAAAACAAAAACCTATTTTAATAACCTGTCTGCAGCAAATAACGATAATTTGTGAACACGAAAATATATGAAACGATGAAAGCAATTATTGTTATCAAAGAAAACTTCATATTTTATAATGTTACTGCTTCAAAGTTATCAGCAATCTAATTAAATTACTGAAGTACCCAAATGGTAATAAATATGGCAATTTGTACGTAACTTGGTAGTCTTTATGATGTTCAATTTTTAAATTCCACCGCCTACCTTGTTTTTCAAATTGAAACACGGTAAATACACAAACAGGTTTTTATAGCGATAACAATAACGCTTGGGTTATTTCTTCTTACGAATTGGCTTTTCAGTAACTACGTATTTCTAAATAAAAAGTTCGACGTCACAATGAAAAGTGACATTTTTAATACTCGAAACCGCAAAATTCAATTTTTCTCAAGCTATGGACTAAGTAGCAGGTCAAGAAGTTTTTTCAACTTTGAAAAGTTCGAAAGTTATTTTGCTCTTTGTAGTAGCAGGGAAATTGACTGACTTTAAAAATACACAAATGTAGAAAACAAACCAATTTTATTTCGAATAAAAACTTTTCTTTTGTTATGAGAAAAGTCTGTCAATTATGATTCCTTTTCAGATGAAAAAACCAAGTTCTTTGTTAGTTTTCACGATTATGATTATCGATATAGGTACTCTTGGTTACATTCAAACGTAGTCGTAAATTGAGAAAATTTCCGTGTTCAGCTTAAAGGGTTAAATACGTAACAAACTGAAGGTAATAAATCAGATCCATTTCCTTATCTTCGTTTATATAATTGCACCGTTTTCGAAACTAGCTGCGGTTTAACTCCCCGTCTTAGAATCTACAACTGCCGACGTTTTTCTCAACCCTGCCCTACATCGAAACTTGAAAACAAATTTTAGGAATGGAAGAACGGCGACCTCGAACTTTTCTTAATACAAAAAGTTCCCGTATCGGTAAAACTTGGAAACTAAAAAACCGAGAAATTAACTCTAGGTGAATTTATCGCCAATTACGTAACCGTACAACAAGCGGGCGTTAGTAATAATTTATTTAAAAAAATTTCATTCCCTTCTCGAACTTTTAACATAAACAATTCTAAAAGAACCTGCATACATATTTAACATCCACGTTTAGCGCAAAAAAACTGAGCTAGAATGAGGGCTAAATCCCGAAAAGTTAAACTTCAGACCCGAGTTGAGGTTCATTCAGAAACCAGCTTCTAAACTTTATTCGTGTTTAGTGCATTTCCCAGATGTTCATCACGTATGTTGTTACGTACTGGAACTTTTCACGAAAAACAAGGAAACCCCGCTTTTCTTGGCACTCGAGTTCGACGTGTCGAAAATTCATTTTGCTCGGAGATCATCTGACGATGATGTGCTAGTATAGTAAGGGTTTTTGTAGTGATTCTCAGAATTTTATGAAATTCCGTCTATGTAATCTAAATCTTTCATTAAAATCTCCCGTTTCATTTATGCATCGTAACAGAAATATTTGCTTTGCTTGGTATCATATTGAATCGAGCCGTATATATTACATGTTACGCAACGTGTTTATCGGCGTAAAAACAGGAAATTTAATATAGTTGGAATTATCATTTCAGATTTAATGTAGTCCATTGATGAAATAAATGTTGTTTTCAGAATTCAGACGCTATTATTTATTATATTTTTGATTAGAAGAAAAATATTGATATGTTTTTATTACGTGTATATTCCCAGATTATTCGGCCTAAAATTCAATAAAATCCATGGAAAACAGCCGAAAAGACTGTTACGAAAAACTTATCAAACAGATAATAAAAAGCCAAAATAATTGTAACGCTTTATTTTATTGGACTCAATATCGGCGCAAGGCCAGGATTCAAAATAATTGCAAAAAGAATTAAATATTGACTAGATAACTAGATATAATCACAGACTTGACAAGGTTTAAAAATACACTAAAATTCAAAAAAATACACACAAAAAATAAAGCTGGAGGCTTAATAAGTTAATAAAAATCAAAGTTACAACAGCTGAAGGCTTAATAGAGAACGCAAGGAATATCTGAAAAACAAATTCACCCCCTATGGCATAAACGTTTATCTCATAGGAATGAAATTAGTGGTAAAAAAAACCAACTAACTCATTCATTGCGGAACCTTTTTAAATATGAATATAACACATAAAATATCAAAAAAATATAGATCTAGAAAATATCCAGATCAAATAGCAATAAAATTCTAAATAGCAAAATTTAAATTAGTGCATTCATCTGTTAGGAGTGGATGATATTAAGTCCAAAATTTTAAATTAAATAAAATTAATAAACCACAGCCTAATTTATGAATGAACAATTCAATACAAAAGTTAAATATGAAAGTTAACTACAAAAAAAATAGAAAAATAACATATGGCACACACATGTTAACCATACTAAAAGTTTATCAATTGAAATAGACAAAATCACAAGATATAATAATAATTAATCACTTATCTCCCCAAATCAAACGTTACAAAACGGCAGGTGTCGAATGGAAATGGGCAGAATAAAATTGTTGAAATCCAAAATGGAACTGCAAAATGGTGTCCTCCACGTGCCTCGAATTTCCCAATTAAACACAAATGGAAGTATGCACGCCAAACCAGCAACCAATAATAAACTAAATACTTCCAATCAGGGAAGCGAATAATGAAATAAACCTTCGTAAGCCGATGTGTAAACGAATGTGCAAAATTACCAAATTAAATAATTAATACATCGAAGCAAATCCATCCAAACATCGGATATTATAATTCCATTCAACAGAATATATATAACGAATAAATCGTACGTCAAATTAAACGTGGCCAACAGGTCCGTTCATTTTCAAGTTCAACAGCCAAGAGACTCGTATAACATTTTTGCGCAATCAACTAGCGACCAAAAACCATGCGCACGCATTGGCTAAACTTTCAGAACACGGCCTTCAAGGAAAATTGCAATGTACACGGTGCGTAACAAGTAATGGATTCACAACAATGTGAAGATACTAGAAGGACATGGAGAATTAATAAAACATAAAAGAAAATTTAAAAGATAGAGTCGGTAGAACCGGAAAGAATTTACTTCTATACGAAATTAAGACAAACAAATGAACTAAATAACCAGGCATCGCTTAAAGATGGAGATTTATGCGCCGGCACATGGAAATATAGCATTACAAATGCTGTCAAAACCACGAACAAAGGAAAACCTTTACAAAATAAGAAAAGGGAAAATAGCTACATGAATTAATCAAGTAAAATTCGAAGGACAACACAGAAGAAGGAATAAGAAGGATACTGGAAAACCAGGGAAAGGATCGTGAGATTGTCTTGCAATAAAACAGAAAATCTCAAAGAAAATAACAAAATATTTGAGGTTACAGACACGAACAAATCAACCAGGCAAGATTCCCGAAAGAATGTCAACATGCAATATAATTGAAAAGACATGACTGTAAATAAATTTTAACTCACTATCCCACTACCTTAAGGTAAAGGAAATTGATTCGGGAGCAATCAATCCCTAAAACTACTTAAAAATGACATAAGTAGAATGAAAAATGCAAAATAAGCAAAGTTTTTTTTAATGTAGGGTAACAACCACAGTGACATGAGAGGAAACCTCTTTTACAAAAAACATAAAGCTTAACAATCAACCAACAGTGACGATTGATAAGAAGAAAATGATACAATTTGATCTAAGAGCAGAAAAATTGTAACAAGACCTTGAAATGGCAATGGCTGATTTATAATCAGATGTTATGATTTTCAGGTCAATGATTATTGCAGAAAGTATTGAAATACTGTTAGTACATGAATTTTTTCAAATTGTCCAGGCTAAAATCTACCGAACACAATTAAATTGTCTGCACAAGAGATACTTTGTGGCTGAGCTAACTGAAGATATTCCAAAGGTGTAAGTGAAACTGACTAAGCAAAACTCCTACATCTTCCCTAAATTATCAAACTTGGCAAAATACCTATTTAGTGATATAATATTGGGGGTTTTTAAAATTTCTTCTTCTTCAAGTTAGAATTGAAGAAGTAAACGTTTGCCTAATGCGGCCTTTACTTTAACAAATAAATAACAGCGAAGTACAATGGGTGATTGACAATTAATTAGTTGTTCGGCAAACTATTCCGTTTCAGAAATTAACAGCATGTAAAATGAGTATTTGTTTCTATGCATGTTCGATTTTTCGAAGAACGCGAGCTTTGATGGTTACCTGTATTGAATCAGGGATTAAATTTTTACCAAAAATTTAATTAGTGTTTGAAACTAGCTTTGGTTATGAAACCATTTCAAAATACAAGTTCTGAAAATGCTGTTAATCTAAATTTTTCGTACCTAAAGTTATTACCAAACGACGTTCAGTTCTTTGGTAATATCGTATGCAATCTAATGATTACCAAATGAAATTTGCTAAAAATTATGTAATAATCTAGAATTTGTTGTGAATAAAAATTGTCTGAAAATAATAGCGTTCAAGAAACGCAACGATAAGCTTTTTTTGTTAAAATAACAAATAGACAATCATAATGAATTTTCAACCCTTTGGTCCACAATAAGTCATTCATAGGTAGACAGTTTGAAGGAAACCACACAACTCTGTCAGTTAAATAAAAATTCATATTGAATTAATTTTAAGGCCACGGTTTCTGAGAGAACCATTACTGCTAGTTTCAAATCTAATTTCGTCATTTAACTTATATTAATTTCCGTGCCAAGATTGTATTGAAGGGAAAATTTGTGAACAATCTGTAATGGTCAGTCGAATAATTTACCTTAGTAATAAAAAAAAACCTATAAAAGCATGTAGGTAAACAAGAAAATGCCCCTCTGTATTATTTATTTGATATTCATATTTAATATCGATAATTACTGAGTCAGGGATGGGGACCTTGGTGAAACGAGATTTGTAACGTTAAAACTGATTGTCACGGTGTCTGAAATAGTGTGTAAATTAAGTGTAATACGTCCCCTCGAAGTTTAAGCCCGCCTGAAGCTTGCAGAATCTGCGGAAATAACGCCAGATCGGCGCATTCTTTTTTGTTGCGAAATAATTCAGGGAAGTCCCGAATATGATGATCTAATATTTTGTTCAGTGTATTCCTTTGTTAAAACGTTCGGGGAACCACCCGATCGCTCGAGGTTACGCCAAAGCGGCGCCATTCAAGGTTTCCCCTCCGCGTACAAAAGGGGCGTTTAGTCATCTTTTTCTAACATCCTGTTCTCCTTACAAAAAAGTAAAGAGAAATTAGAGTCCAGCCAGCTTTTAGACCTGTCGGTCGTGCAAATCTTCGTTCCGCGCTCTCGTAGACTAATAATCCCGAAAAAGCCTCTCGTTTTAGTTTGGAGATTTATCTTACGCCGTATTTGTCGGATTCTTGTAGAGAGTGCATTACCGTTTCGGAAAGATATTTGTGTGAAGTTTAATGTTTGGTGAAGTACCGTTTTCACATGGTTTCGTATCGGATCAAATAACCTCAAGCCCTAGGAACCTTTGTTATCTTGGCACCCGCTTCCGGGAAAGGACATCCCCCTTTCTACACCGACCGCGGCTACTCTCCCTGGGACAAGAAGCCTACCGGTTTAATTAATGATTCTGTCTGCGGAGTGGTCGACTTCAGATAGTTACAGGACACATACACTATACACTTAATACACAGTCACAAACTCTGCAGAAGGCAACGGGAAACCACTGCAGAGAACACATTTCCCTAGTAATATAAGGGGGATGCAACAAAGTTCACGACGCCAAGTCGTTTAAAGATGTGGCTTTGATCCCCTTCGCCAACATCCTAAAAAGGATATGGCATGAAGAAGAAAGGAGTACAATAAGAAGAGTCGTTGCTAAGGAAATTAATAATAGTTTGTTATATTATTCTAGCTATTGTTTTGTTGTTCGGTACGGTAAAGCCGATATTACATTAAAGTTCTTCAAGAATCTAGTTTATTCTGGAGGTCATTAGTGATGCCAGTTTCAAGATAAATCGCTCGACGTGGATGTTACATCAAAAGGGAGCGAATGATTTTAGTATATTAATTTGAAAAATGCAGGGATTTTTAGAACAGTAAAAACTGCAAAGGATATGTAAGAGTATTATAGAATTCTAAACATTTCGAAGTCCATTATTCCACAGGTAGTATCAATTAAGTGAGAAGTGTACAATTATATTATTCTTTGTATGCCAAAACCATATACACAAGAAACTGTTGAGTGTTGACACTGCCGACAATAAAATGTTACATTTGTTAGCAGAGCAAAGTGATAACGAGGAAAGTAGCATTTGAAAATGTAGGTAGTTTTTAAAAATATGAGTTACCTATTTACCTAATTAAACAATAAACAAGCCTTTTTGGTGTAAGATTGTTTCAATTCTTGTAAGTATTTCAGATATGTCTCTGGCTTGACTACCTAACTTCATTATTAATGATAAATACGTCGTTTAAAACGGATTAAAGCATTGCTGGATTTTTTGGAGGAATTATTGTTAACAAGAATCTAACAACACCGGTTGCCGTATGTTTACCTAGAGGTCTTTTTTGCGGATTACTTTGTTTTTGGCAATACCTTTCATAACAAAATTTGAAAAATCTGAGGTTTAAATTGTAATAAGGTATTTAATTAAGTACCTGGTTAAAGGATAACTAATGATTTATAATGGCGCCATTATTTAAATTTTTCAAAATTGAAGTCCGTCTTAGTTTTAGTTTGCAATTTTCTAAAATTAGAAATTTTGTAAGTCATATTTGATTAAGGTTAGTTGGGTGTTAAATACAATAATAAAATTTAAAGTAATTTTGTTAAAATAATGAATTATCTAAAAAAAAAGAAATATACGAACTTTAACCAGCGGTTTATGGGTTCAAAAAAGATCTATAATTATCTTACAAAACTAATAAAATGTCCAATTGACAGTTTTCAAAGAATGGAGTTGTTAATAATATTGTCTTCTGCTTGAATCACATGAATCGTAAAAATTGCAGGATAATCAGCAAAACAAAGCTATGAGAAAAGTTAAGTGCTATGAAGAAAAGAAGACTCATTTTTTACTATTTCTTTTAACTTCTAACGTTATTATGTATGTAAAACTAACTATAATTAATAAATACAATTAATTCCGATTGTTTTGTCAGATAAGAGGCAGTAAATAACTGATATTAGTAAGGGTGATAATGCGTTTATTTAGAACAGTACAAAATTTTAAATAAATTTAGGAGCTTGAGGATCCATGGTGTCTAAATATACGTAGATATATCAATACATTCACGATCTTTTCAAATTGGAGTAGGCTACGTTAGGTAGACAGTTTTATCAAAGTAAGCAAGGCTTTAGTTGGTATAAACCTGCCCCGTTAGCAAAACCAAACTTATTTAATTTGACGGTTGTTATTCGTAAGAACTGCCAAACTTTATTCTTTTATTAAAATAAAAATTAAATTTTGCCTTTACATAACTTAGCATTTATAATTTTACAAAACAACACACTCTTCAATTTTCAAAAAGATCTGATACCAACATAATAAATTAAAATAATTGCCTACTATGATTTGAAAAGGTGCTGAATGCATTACATATGTTTGTATTTATTCGTTTGTGCTTTTGTTAAATAACATAAGACTTTAATAAAAGTAATTTTTTAACAACAAATTTGGTAAAAGCAAAATTGGCCATTACAACAAAATTGTAATACAAACTGTTATCAAAGCTTAATAGATTATAATATTTTCTATACTAAGATGCAATCATTGCTGACAATTTATTAGGCAGTCTGATTTTTTAATAACAAGTAAATGAACGCTTAGGCAACGTTTCGCAATGACACAGAGCGTTAACAACCAAGATTTGGTCAAATGACACAGTTATCAACTTGCGAATATAATAAACTAAAATCATGGCTAAATGTTGTTCAAATAGGAATAAATAAGCCATGTCAATATTTGAACATTAATCTGCCAAAACCTTAAAACACTTTAACCTTCTAAATTTGTGAATAGTCCACGCGTCTAATTTAATTAATCACCTTATAAACCACAAACCTGCAGCTATGTTAACATTTGTGTGCTTATTCTAACTCCAAATGGGAATTAATTACATCAATATTAGATTACCGTTTTCATTGCTTTAATTTTACGTTTTAAGTCTTCCGATTGTTATATAAGTTGGATATGTTTTTGAAGTTTTGCATAATCCTTTATTATTTAAATAACCATGTCGGCTCTAAAGTTGTTAGTGCTAAAGCTTTCAAACTTAAGTGCTACTTGTTCTCCAAACTAGGAAAATTATTGCATTAAAATGCAAAAACTTGGTAATTCTGATTTTAAATTAATATATTTACATCTTTGGACATTATTTAAGCAAATTTATTGTGACATAAATAAGCGCCATTTCTATAAATTGCACAGTTTCAAATGATTTTAGCTATTTTATTTAATTTTCAAACTAGAACCAGATAATTTATTTGAGCTTTATGAACGTCTGGCTTCCTTCATTTCCCAGCTAAAATATCAATGATTCGTGAAAGTTTAATAATCTGCATTTGCATTTGCCATTTCTACCGAATATCTTTGCTAAATCCGAAGATCTCTCTGCTGCGATGAAGTTTTTAAAACATAATCAAAACTACTAAGTGTAGCAATCTAAAAGTTTTCACTCGATTTGAAAGGGCCGCGTCAGTCTGGCATCAGTGAAATAAAGTAAGTGTTTTCCAGTAGTGGAGTTTGCTTTTGAGATTTCCCGGATCAATTCTGTCTGCAGTGAAAAGTTTCATATCTGCAACAGTCGAGTGGCAACTATAAATAAGTATTCTGATTTAAAAGCTCTCGAAATACGAGCTAATTTAAATTGAAATAGGAGCAAGGGTGTACATGTTCTGCATACCGATACGCAAATAAACCAGATTGCACTCGTTGTTTTCGCTACCTCGCTCGTTTTCTTAAATCCTACACGAGGAAAAGCAAGATACGACATGCTGTTATGACAAACATTCACTATAAGCATACTAATATTTCGACATTTTTCTTCGCTACTAAATATTCCTGACGGGTACATTGAAAAAGCGATAAAATAAAAATGTAAATGAAGAATTTGCAAAGGAAATTGTGTTTTCGTGTATTTTACTTTCGGATTCCCGGTGGTGTTTCACGACTAAAAAATGTAGTCGCGTTTGCTGATGATGAAAAAATTGACTTCTATTACCCCTTTCTGGGTTATTTTTCTGCAATTTTAACCATTCATCGCTAACATTTTTTGAGTTCAGGCATTCAACTTTGACCGTTATCCTGTTATCGATGTGCTGACTATTTTTCTGCTTTTTGGCTTTTATTTCTATTTTATAGAATAAACTTCCAAGCTCCATTACATTTCGCATTATGTCAGATTAGTTTTTGAAAAATTATTGTTAGAGATCATTCAGAAGACATTACATTTTTTAGGTTGTTTACAGCAATGGGTTCAATATCCCTAAATGTATCTATCAGTTTCGAAATTTTAGTTTTTTATGTTTTATTTTCTCTTAAGTTTACATAAGCAAAACTGAAACGCTTTAGTAATTGTGGAAGTGACTAGATATTCGGGAGACATAATTTTCGGAAATTTGTATACATATAATGTATTCAGCATATTATATTTTTATTTACGGTTAGATTGAGAACGATTTATTTTTCTAAGATTGATTCATTAATTTCCAAAGTTATTAAAAATCTGTTGCAGTTCTATCAAAAGAAAAGTTTTGTTAATATATTATCTCTTTTAGATAAGATATTGTTAGTTTACTGTATATTTCGTTTGTTTCATTGCCAGCATAGCTTTGATGACGATTACCAAGTTTTTCGAAATGTTTCTTTATTTTTTCAGCTTTGCGGCAATAAACTTATTTGCCTTTATTAAAGCTAAAATAGGCATCTTTAAAAAAACATTTCTACGTAAAATGATAATATTAATTCGGTTCATACTCTTCGGAGCTTTAAAGGTGCTTTAAACTGGCCACCCTAGTTTCCATACCGTTGGTTAACTTCGTAATAGTAGATACAAGTATATCTTCCCCTTTGCGAATGGGTAAAGTTAGCCTTTTACTTGGCATATGTGTAAAGGAAGCTCTTAGTATTATATTGGGAGATACTACCAAACTAGTGTAGGTTCTAACAAACAAACTAATAATAACAGAAGAAGACATTTGTATAATGCTGATTTCACTATGTATTTATTTGTTTGGGGAGATCTAGGATTGGGGTGTTAAGAACTTCATTATGAGAGCTTAAAGTTGAACTACAAGGGTAAACTCATTTGACTCAGTTAATGTTTTAAATAACTCTATTTTATAAACAGAATGGAAAATATTGTAACGTAGTGGGTTTGGTCGTCCAGCTACGCCACGTGGGGTTGGCTTTGGAGATGTTTTTAAATAAATACTAGAGAGTCAACTAACATAAAGCTATATTGGCAGATTAGATGTTAAAATGTATAAAGACTTGGTTACATAAATAAAGGTTACACAAACAGTATAAAAATATCAACATTGGTCTCCAAACATGTTTAGGAGGGTGAATCCCAAATGAATCATATTTAACATAATCAAGTAAAACGATTAACAACTCTCCAAATAATAAAAATTAAAGTTAAATAGAAAAGATTATGTCACATTAACACCTTTAGGGAACATCGTTGCACGTAGGACCTGGCTGGTCACAAAGATTGAAGCTTCGACTTCAGCGGCAGCTTTAATCATAATGGCCCCCTCCAAATTAATAGTATATTATAGACCAAGGTAGAGAAGACATTTTTCTCAGCCGAGCAGTATTATATATAAGTTGTGAGGCTGAGAAAAGTCTTCTCTACCGTGGTTTATATACTATTTTTTTCACTACTAGCACCTTTATTCCTTTTAATTAATCATTTTTACATAAATAAAAAATAAAATGACAGATGCGTATATTTATTTCTAAATATCCACAAAAATCAAATAGCCTTGCTTGAAAACAAGGCCAGAGGTTAATTTCAATTGACATTTGGGTAAAACTAGGCACCTGAGCGCAGAGCAATTGTTTCTATTATTAACCAGTAGTCAATAATAAAAAATTATTGACCACTAGGAGAGAAATTCATCTTCTGGGCTCGAAAATAAGGTCAATAATGACATCTTCTAATACTAGTAGTGAAAAAAGTATTTTATATAAAGTCAGCTACCACGTGATCCGGCAATAATAACCCTGTTTCGTACGCATGTAATTCAGGTATGCCGAACAATGCAGTTTAGATGATGAGTAAGCATGAATTAACTATTGATTTATGTCACATCGTTCTGCAGGTGCATCGTAAAAATCTGAATGCGCATCTTTTATCATGTTCACGCGCGATCTTTACCAAACTAAATTGCACAATATTACGTTTTATTACAATATTTTTGCTCATTTTTCTTTAATTCTAGTTTTAAAACTTTAGTTTTAACAAAAGAAATAATAAACAATATCAGGTAATGCTAGCTTCAAAATTAATATACAGATGCATTTAATTTGGTCCAAACGTAATACCACTGCGTTACATTTCCTTTACTTCGTAAAATTGCTTTTGAAATTGTATTTACTAAACTTTGACACTCTTGAGGCGTAAATGAATTGCAAATTTGAGTGAACCTTTTCTTAAATTCGGGGATGGTTCTAGCCAGGTTAGCTCACAACTTTTCATGATTTCAAAGGATTTGAATGGGGGAAAGATTGGGACTGTTATACACCCAATCTGATGATAAGTTTTTGACTATTTTAGCCGTATGACACGCATCATCATCTTGCTAGAAAATATATACATTTTCGCCCGTCTCCAAAACCTCAGTAGGAGAAATTAAACTGCCCCTAATTGTTAGGTACTCAGTACTTAGGTGACAATGCCTTCTACGAAGGGTAATTTTGCAATTCCTCGAGCGGATATGCAACCCCATATCATTGGAGAAGCGGGAAATAGTCGGGCTGGTATGCTTCATTTTTAGTCCTCAAAACCAAAGTCCAGTGCTATTGCAGAAAATTTACTCTTCTGAAACACTTATGTACCTTATAGAAGTTAAATACTATACCAAAGATCAATCTTCATAGCATTTCTTGCCAGACGCAACATAGATGTTGCGTGCATAACCGAAACCCATCTATCTGAAGCAGACACGCTCAAAATACCCGGATATCAAGTGCATATGAAAGACAGCAACGCCCGAACAGCAGCCGGCGGAGAAGCGGTACTTATCACAAAGAAACTTATCCATACTCCCATTCCCAACATTGACAACCCAACCCTTGAAATAATTGGAATAAAAATAAAACTAAACAAAGAATACTTCACAATAATAAGCACCTATAGACAACCTAATAAGAAGCTAGCAGAGGAAGACTTGAAAGTTATATTCAACACCACTGAACCGCTCTTGATGATTGGAGATTTAAACTCCAAAAATCAGCTATGTGGATGTAGAAGAAACAATCCCGAGAGAATTAAAATGGAAAGCTGCTACACCAGCACTAGGCGTAGATATCAATTGTTATCCGGAGGTGATAACACTAAATAAACCCGCTACTCTGATGCGTGGGCGTGAGGTTCCTACAAGAAAATAGTAGTGCTCACTAAATACCTAAACTAACGATGTTTCTTGGGCGCCAGACCCTTTCTTAAGTACCACTGTCTTCAGTCAGATCTCCTGAAGAATAGACCTCCAAAGTCAACTGACTTGATAATAAAACGCAAGGCCTTGTAATTAAGGAATAGGATATATTAACTCGCAAGCAAAATTTACACATACACAATTGAAATTGAAAATTAATTATGAAGTTATCATTCAAATAAACCAATAAAGAAATTACTAAGATCGTAAACAAACTAAGTCTAAATGTTTCAAACCACAAGATCTAATTAAACACAAAAAAACTATAGGGAATGTTCAAAGACAATATCGTAACTAAACGAAGGAAAAATGTAATTAAACGAACGTAGACTGTATCGTTCAAAATGGCTAAGATCGTAATTAAACGAACGTAGACCTTCGGAGGGTTCGCAAGGATAATTCTTAAACTAAATTAAATAACTAACCCACACGGATAAGAGTGAGCTCACTTTTGTCGTTGTCGCAGCTATATAAAAAAACATAATAACACAAAAGTAAATAATAACAATGTCTTGCGAGACCTATCGGTAACCACAAATTCAATTACGACTGAATAAAAAAAATAAATTAAAAGAAAATAATTAACTAAGTTGAAACACGAAAATTTGAATATTCCTTTACAAAGTAAAAATTACAGTTCATAAATTCACGTTGCTGTAAAAGCAACCACTATATTTATTTAAGCGTACTGGAGTACGATTTACTAAATGACGATTGAACATTTTACTAATACTTTGAATTACAATGCAAATTAATTACTGTAAATATTTCTAATAAATGCTTCTAATCAAATTACTAATAACACAACTAAATACCGTATCAAATCTACTAAAATGTTTGAACATTTAACTAAATAACACTAGATAACCTCAAAATCAAACCTTAACCTTGAGTCTTAAAACGTGTAGATAACGAAGTTGAATTAGGGGAAATTCCAGTTAATTGCCTTCTAAATATCACGGGATGATTCCTTCCGGTAATGAACTCCAAACAATTTCCAAACCAACGTGGTGTTGAAATAACACGTGGAACCAGATGTCGAACAGGTGGTTTCTACGAACACGTTGTGCAGGAAAAATAGCACCAACCACAAAAAATACCAAAAGTTCTTAAATGCCCTTCGAAATGCTTCTATCAAAATGGTCGAATAGTTAAAAATCCCAATAAAGGTAATGAAAAATGCTTATAATCCAAAACGACTACCGTTCTAAATTCAGTAAAGGCCCAAAAGGCAAACTAAAAAGCAATTTTCGAATGTCGTACCTCGGATGATCAAACTAATTTTGGATAACCAAATACTAAAGCCAAAGTAAACGACCTCTATTCTTGACCGATGACTAACGTAGAAGAAACTAAGTAACGAATTTGCCAACAGAATTCTCAGACGAAAACCAACCTAAAATTTACAAATTCGCTAAGATTAAAACCCACGAAGTGAATACCAAAATAAGTAAGAGAAGCGTGACGTATGCAATAGCATTGTATGCAACCATGCAATCTTTAGATGTAACTGGGAAGTCTAAATATACAACTAGACTAAAGTAAATCCGAGAATTTACATAAAACAACAAGTGAGTGATTTCTACTGTAACAAAGCTATGCAACAAAATACTCCTTCCAAATAATAGCTCCTGAGAAATACACTTACTATACATATCGTAGCGATCATCTACCGGACATATTAGACATTACACTACAAAAGAACTTTGACAAACCGACTTACCAAAATGTAGTAGAAGAGCTTGACTTAGACCATCTCCCAGTAATAATATCGTTTATCAGCACTCCTCAAGTGGCACAACCAACACTAAGATTCATAAATGGGGTAATAAACTAGGAAAGCTTCCGAAGCAACCTCCATAAACAACTGAAGTGTCCAGCCAGCCTAAACAATAATGAACACATAGACATATAGACAATGCAATATCCAAATTAACAGACTCAATAACAAATGGCGTGCATAAAACAACACTAGCTATCAAAACCAAACGCCATTATCTACCAATTGAAATTACGGAACTGATAAAAAAAAAGCCAAACTAGACGAGAATGGCAGAGAAACCGAGATCCGGAAACAAAACGCCTACTAAACAAATTAACACATAGCTTGAAACGAGAATTGGGCGAGCTAAGGATCAACACATATAAAAAATATATCGAAGATCTTGAACCAGGAGACCTAGGAATGTAACTCTAAGTGCAGATAATGCAGTATTTGCTACAAACGAAGAGAAATCAGCAGCCTTTGCAGCTCATTTGGAAAAAGTATCCACCCCAAAAACTACGTGCACTCCAAACCACACAGCATACATAATCAACCATATTGAAACTAATCTGCCAGTGATAATCGAACCGATTACTCCCACTACGCCCAGCGAAATTAAAACCAGAATTAACAATCTCCCAAAGAGAAAATCCCCTGGACACGATCTCATCAACAACTCAATGCTAATACAGCTCACCAATAAATCCTTAGCCTACCTTGCAACCATCTACAATGTATGCCTCCTACAAGGTTACTTCCCTCAAGCATGGAAGCATGCTCACATTTTAGTATTTCCTAAGCCGGGTAAAGACAAAAAGAAGATTGACAGCTACAGGCCAATAAGCTTGCTGACATCACTCTTAAAACTCCTAGGAAAAGTCATCTATTCCCGTCTAATGAGTGAACTAACTCCGCTTAACATATTACCACCGTTCCAGTTCGGCTTTAGGAAAAAATACTCAACACAACACCAACTACAACGCATCTCCGAAAACAAAAGCTACACGGTAGCGGTCTTCCTTGACGTGGCTCAGGCCTTCAACAAGGTCTAGCTTCAAGGCCTAAAAAGCAAAATAATCAAGCTCCGAATAGCCAACTACCTAAAAGCAATAGTCTTCTCCTTTTGCTGTACGCATCAACACTACAATTTTTGAAACAAAGGCTATTAAAGCAGGAGGCGCACCGCAAGGAAGTATGTTAGGGCCACTGCTATTCAATATTTTTACATCAGACATCCAAACCACAGAGGTAACCTTAGCGACCTTTGCAGAAACCCACCTAACATAATAATAAACAATAATCATCTCCGGGAATCCCACTGACGCAGCAGTAAAATACCTTGGAGTTCTACTAGACACACGACTTACCTGGAAACTCCATGTAAACCTCAAACTAACTCAAGGCTATGCGAGATTGGCGCAACTGTATCCCCCCATAAACAGGAAATTTTCACTCAAACCTCAATGTACCATCCTGATGTACAAATTATTAATAAGACCGCTAGTGCTTTACGCATCACCAATCCGGAGTAATACAGCCAAATCCAACATAGAAAAAGTACAAAAACTCCAAAACAAAATTCTCCGAATAGCGGTAAATGCCCCCTGGTACATTCGCAATGTACAGCTACACTATGAACTAGACATACCTACAGTTCAAAGTTATATCAGTGCGAGTGCTAAGAAATTCCTCAAAAACATACACGAGTGCGACGGTGCTGTTCATTATAATATTGGTATGCAAAACATCCATCATAGACTAAAATGCAAGCTACCACAAGATTTGTGCTTATGCGAATCTGACAGTGATTAACCAAGTAAGCAATGTTTCACTAACTTGTAAGGGGACTACCAACCCCCATAAGTTATAAATTATGCTACTGTTATTATTTATCTTACTTTATTAACAATGCCATGAATAACATTGTAAATCATTGTTGAACTGGCAAATAAATAATAATAGAAAAGAAGTTAAAGCCTTTCAACATATTGACCTAGAAATTTTTTTACCGGTTACTTTATTCCATTCAACACTTAACTCGCCATAGTTTGTACGAAGGTTTTATTTTAAATTCGTTATAGAGCCCTTACATTTGTTGGTGTTATATTCGAAGTTCTGCCCAAATGGGTTTCTCTTCTGTCGATCCTGTTGTTCTGTACAATTTCACGATATTTCGTAGTATGAAACATGATAATTACAATTATCCGAAAATTCTTCCACAAGAATGGCCAGAATTGGATAAATTAACACAACTTTGCGAGATGGCTATATAAACCGTGGTAAAGTTTACATTTTCTGGTATTCTAATACAAACTGATGCGTATGTTCTCAACATTATATTATGATGATTTATTTTAGTTGAACTGCTATGATAAAGAAACTATTTTGACTGATACGGGCCAAACGAAATGAATCTTTTTATTAGTTTTTCAGTTGGCAGTACTTCACAATTGCTTTCCATTGACTATTGTTAAATCGGTTTAAAATATTGTTAACAACTATTACGAGTATATTAACCAAAAATATTTTCCTTTGGGTTTTTTGGGTTTGTAAAAACAAAGTTATTTAAAAGGATCTATAATATCTTCAAAGGGTAAGTATACCCTTGACAGCTAAAAGTTTAAGATTTTATTTTATTATTTATGGGTATGAAATGACAGAAATTTTACTGTAATTATATTTATTTACTTGTAATTTGGATTTTTAAAGTAATATTGCATAATTCTCTTCCTTTTGGTACGTCTACATGCGGTCAAAACAATCTTAAAAACCACACACAAACTGTGTATGGGTTTCAGTGGTTTTCCTGCAATTGCGATTGTTACCGCGTAAACATTTAGAATGTATCTACGTATAGGTATTTCTTTGAATTTTTAATAAAGTTATTATTATTATTATTGTTATTATTCCTGGTGATGCCGAAAATATTGATTACTGAAACGGTAGCAACTAATAAAAGTTAAAAAAAGTAAACATGCCAAATAGCTTGCTATTTAGTTCTACCTTCGATACGTAATCAGATGTGAAAAACGAGAGAGAACTGCTGATTTATAACCCTATGCCATAGCAACTTTTCAAGAATGAATACCTAAATTGTGTACCCAAACTGAAGCCACGTATTCTTCAGGCAAAAATGTGACGATTTAACCCAACCACACTACATATTAACGCATTATTATTATTTTTTTAATGGAAAGAGACTTTTATTATTTATATCTTGTTTCTTGTAAAATCCTGTTATCTCTAACGGTGCCGACATTAAAAGATAAAGTCCTTGAGCAGCCGTGCTGAAGCATTTGTTGATGTAATGATACTGAACCTTAACCTTAACTCACATTTGTACATAGATCATTTGAGTTAAGTCGCCATATTTTTGCCTGAAGAGTAATGTGGTTTCAGTTTTGTCACACTTTAGGTACACCCTGTATATACGCGGCTAGCTTTCCATTGTTAAGGTTTATACACAATGGTCGTGATTAAATTATATAATTAATGCTTTCTTTTAGACCAACAAGACTTCTACCTGGATTAAATCTTATGTGTTAATAAAGTTCTTGTATAAAGTCGGTCGTTCTTCTTCGTCTTTATTCTCTTATTCTCTGCTTAGTTAGGCCACTTACTAGGCTAGAATGATTTCTGCAACTTTCCATTGTGCTGAGTTCCTGGGTCGGTAGTTCTTTTAGAACTCGTCCTGTTATTAAGTCGTGCCCGGAAAATTTTTTTACGGGCAGATTTTACCTCTCTTATTTAATTGGCAATGATAGTAATAGTAGTAATAGTAGATATAATGGGGTATCTTCGTCTGTTGCGAGTGTTCCAAGCAATGGTTAGAAGACTACTAAGATATCTCAGCTTTTTTTGTGATTGTTCGGGTCGTTTTGTAACTTTTTACAGTGAATAATTTCTAGCTTCTATTGCCAACAAATCTTCGAGGATCTATTTAAAGGAAGCATCTCTGTATTCCTGTAGTATTTTCTTTAGTTCTCTAGCTGCAGCATTGTACTGTTGCTTTTCTTCGGGCAATCGTCTTCTCTACCATTCTCTTCTTAATCTTCTCTTCTCTGCTATTTTATTAATCATTTTCACCGGTATTCCCTTTTCCTGGGTTGATCTTGTATTGTAGGCGTTGATTTCCAGGAAGCGTTCTGCATTGCTCCCAGTAAACCCTTTCGATGTGATCCGCTGTTTTTAAATTTACGTTCAGAGTGATGTTTTCTTCTAGTATCTCGCTAAAATAATCCCAATCAGTTTGATGATTGTGTAGTTGTGGCGACTTATTTTTGACAAGTTTAGATAAACTAATGGTTAGTAACACAGGGGAGTGATCTGGGCAGAAATTGTAACGTTCTTCAATATTCAATTATGCTTAGCCAATACCTTTACCCAGATCAGTGGGCCATTAGGTCGGTTTTCTCGTGGAACCATTGTCTACATGCTTTTCTTTTATGACGAATTGTAGAACTCTATCCCTCGGGATTTAAAGCATTTAAGTTATATTTTGATGGAAACTGTTACTTAGAATAAATTCGTTATGAACAAAGTATTTTGTGTAGCTCACTACGAATAACGTCGTAAAAAACGGAGTAAATTGAATTTTTCTAAACAGTAACCCTTATGGAAATTCTTAAAAAGGGAGGTACAGTTTAAATCTTTTGGGTGATTGATTACGTATCCCGTGTCAACATATTAGTGTTATTAACAATCTGAGGATTATTTATGAAAATTCAAAATAGTTTTGTTATTTTAACGAAAAAGCTAATTATTTATATACTAAAAGAAGAAACTTAAACCTTGTTAACATGCTAAACTTGGTAATACACTTTTGCAAAATGTGTATATTCAAGTAAAATCTAAAATATACTATAATAAACGGGTAATTAGATGTTTAGTTAACATACAAATGACGTAACTTCTCAAACTTCCCTTTTAAACTTCTCATTTTCATGGCTTTAATTCGATAAGTTACAAAGTTAATTAAATCAGATTAGTCCTGTTTGCTTTTCTGTAATAAAAGTCCAAGTTATATCAATTTGCAAATGTTTAAGTCTTACAGTATCGATTGCTCAGGTCATTAGGTATTTGACTATCTCACCGTATTCATGTCTTATACGCTCCGAATTTAAAAATCTGGTCACGAGCGGAATTCGAATCCGTGTTCTGTTAGTTGCAAAGCAAACATACAATCCACTAGCCATGAAAGGTTCAATTTACACATACTTTGTTGTGTTAAGATAACAAAATAAAAGAAATTAAATGGCTGCAAATTGGTAAAAACCGAAAAACAAAGCCAACCCTGTTCATGAAATTACTTGTACATATATTCTGGCATGTATTTTTGTAATTACTAGTATATCTCCCATAAAGTACGAGCACGATTTTTGCGAAGGGGTTCTTAGGGAGCAAAAATACCAGTACCTACTACATGAACTACAAATTATTTTATTCATTTCACAACGTTTTTAGCATCTTAAAAATACCTATTCAGTGACTAAAACCAAGAACTATCACAAAATGAGAACAAATGGAAAAAATGTGAACAAATGCGTGAAATTAACAAAAGAACGAATCCTATATTTTCTGAAGCCTTTTTGCTTCAGTTCAGGGACTGTTCTAGCAGGATGTTTCTGTAGCACCCTTTTCATCTCGTGCCACAAAGTTTCGATTAGAAACAAATCGGAACTACTAGAAATGCATTCCAAAAGTGGTATACCGTAGTCCTCTATTCTTTTTAAGGTTGTTTTTGAGAAGTGACATCCTGCGCCGCTCCGTACTGTTGAAGCATAAAATCTTGTCTTGATGTCAAATATTCTTCCATGACTGGTAAAAGCGATTCTTTTAAACTGTCAAAATATTTGCTTGTATTCACAGTTCCTTCAATAATGACCTTTGGATCTTTGGATGACATGCTGCCCCAGACCATGACCGATGCAAGAAATTTTACCTTTCTTTTGAGACAATCAGGACAGAAAGCTTTATGTTTTTTGCGACTTTTACTGTCTCCAACACACACTTCGAATCGGGCCTCATCGCTTCATTTTATTGCATGCTATTGCTGAGGTGGCCAATCCTCATGTTCTTCTGCCCATCTTACTCTATTTTTCTTCCGCTTTGGCGTTAAAAGTAGCTTTTCTTTAGCATAAAACACAATTTCCAATTTTAAGAACAATTTTTATTAAAAAAAAAAGTATTTTTCTACTCCCACCATGGAAAGTGAGCTTTTCAGACTTCATCTCCATAGATACGAGTATTGAAAATAAGTGTTTGCCGAACAAGTGAAATTTGCGTGCGGAATAGTTATTTTCATAACAAGTGCGGGAAGTTAGCGATTCCGAAACGAATGCAGGACCTGCATGAGTTTCGGAATCGCTCTTCCCGCACGTGTTATGAACAACGTTTTTCCTACAAACGTTTAGGAATCGTCCTAAACTATCATTTTGTAAGTTTTCAAGTTGTCAAATTTGACATTTCCTTTTAAAGTAATAATCTAGTAAGGATGGTTGCTATGCGATTTTCTGATTTTTCAGAAATCGCTGTCACTTTCCGGCACTCCGTGCGGGAAAGTGCACTTTCCCGCACGCAAAATGAGCGCGGGAAAGTAACATTCCTAAACGTTTATCGGAAAAGTAATTTTCCGCACGCAAATTTTGATTTGCGTGCGGAAAGTATATTTTTCACACGCAAATTTTGATTTGCGTGCGGAAAGTAATTTTTCGACACGCAAATAAAAATGTCAGATTTTGCAGAAATATTTAAATTTTTTTATGGAAATGTGGTTGTAGAAAAAATAGCGTGTAATACATGTGTTGAAAGCTTGTTTTTGCCACACTAATGTGACTGCAGCACTCACTATCGTTCGTGCTGCAAACTTCACATTCGTGTGGCAAACGCAAGCTTTCAACACTTGTATTACAATATACTATTTTTTCTTTGCATTTTTTTTTTAATCAAACAACTTACGTAAGCGCCAAATCCCATTTTGTGAGCCTCCCTGTAACATATCCCTTTTTCATATATCGGGGTTTCGTGGCAACTGAATCGGTAATTTTATACCTTCTAACTACATTTCCAACATTATATGGCGATAGCTCTAATAAATTTGCAATTTCGGAGTTTGATTTCCCAGAATTGGAAAATCTAATAATAATTGAACAAATTTTTTCATCCATAATTTTGTGCCCATTTTAAAATGTATAAAATGCATTCTGACAGTCATTAGTAATTGTTTTAGCGTCATCGTAATAGGTTGACATACTAAAAAACTCACCTTATTATTTGAAGCATTTGTGATTTATTGCTAAAAATTTTAAATGGAAACGATAAAGTTGGCATATTATTAGACTTAGACATGCTCTGTTAGTTACCTTACTAAAAAAGGATGTAGTATTTATTATTTTTTGATGGTTTCCAAACAACTAAGGTTTCAATAGGTGGGCCAACTATAATTAAAAGGGGCTTGTAACGCATGTTAATTATAGCAGTGAATAATCATTATTCACGGTGTCACGGTAATATCATTGTCTATGGTGTATAATGAGGGAAATAGGTTATGTTTCTAATCCTACCACTTCGTTTAACATAGTCCTACCACATGGTTTTAGTAGCGTTGTTATTTAAATTTTAATTAAAAATTCTTGGTATTTGTGTTTCGGATAATTGCAAAACTCGCTCGCCCGCTCGCTCGTGCTGCAAACGTTATCCTCGGTAATAATAGCATTCATTATAGCGTCGTGTATAATATATCATTATATGCACCGTATTGTTTATAACATATTGGTAACAACTAACAAAGTTTGTTCTAATAAACAGAAAATAGAATAGCTATGGTAGCTTTCCGAGCTTTGATTCCAGAGTTAATAAGAGAATTGATTTTGAAAGTTGAACCAATGGTAGTATTTATACAAAAGTGGACAATCTGTTGGTTGTATGTCAATGTTAATTTGTCCATTTCGTGTACACTATTTACATATTTATATGTTATAAAGATTATGCAAATATTTCTTTAAGATGTCTTCTATTTCAAATCTTGATGAAATATATGAATGGGATGATACATTTTCAGCTGCATCAACAGATACTGTATCAGAGACTAACATTATATCTATAGTGTCGATACCTTTTATATCTTTAAAAACAGATGATCTGATGATTCTATTGGTAAATTACATTATATTTTTAAGTTTTTATTATAGCTGGTTTTACTAATGAAATTGGCAGCTGAACAACTAGCATCTCCAACTAGGCCATATTTCCACCTCATTTGTGGTCTACTTCTCTGTCGCTTGCCTAGCCATGGTCTTAATCGCTGTACGGCTTCGTTCCATCTTCTATCTTTTTGTCTGGCGTTGTGACCGGCGAAGCTCCATTCCAGTTTTGCAGCATCTTTTATTTTTGGTTTCTGTCTTATCCAGAGATTTGTCTTTCTGTCTTTTAGCTTTACATACATATATTCAACATGCATCGCTCCATTGCGCTTTGTGTCTTTTTGAGTTTATCGATGTTAGCTTTTTGTAAAAGTCCAGGTTTGGCAGCCATAGGTCAGAATTGGCAGTATACATTGATCAGAGATGCGACGCTTTAGATACTGTTTTATTTTCTTATTTCTTAGGATGTACACCAATTCCTCAAAGCCTGCTAATGCCAGTCTCATCCTTCTTCTAACCTCCGCATTCTATTTTTTGTTGTGTTAGTTTTGATTATTTATCCGAAGTAGATGTACTCCTCGACCCTTTCTAAAATTCTGCCATTCACTGTCATTTGTCTTCATCATAGTTTTTGTTTTACTAAGGTTTGTCGTTAAGCTTGTGTTTCCTGAAGCTTCCACAAGTTGCACCATCATTTCCTGCATTTCCTTATAATTTTCATTGTCAAGATGATATCATCGGCATATCTTGAGTGGTTAATCTTCTTGCCATTTATATTGATGTCTACGTTCTGCCAGAGTAAAGATTTGAAGACATCTTCTAATACTGCGGTAAACAACTTTGGTGATATAACGTCCCCCTGTCTAACACCTCTTCGTATTGGTATTTCCTTTGTGTTTTGTTCTAACTGTACTATCATAGATGCGTCCCTATATAATATACAATATGTTGTGTATTAGTTGCCGATATTTGAAATCAACTCTGCAATTATTCAGAGCTTGTTTAGTTGTCCACAGTTCGACGGTGTCGATCGCTTTTTCATAGGCGACAAATGTTAGGAAAAGGGGGATGTGATATTCGCAGGATTTTTCGATGTGTTCTAACTGTTAATAGGTGGCCTGATGTGCTGTAGTCCGTGCGGAAGCCCGCTTTTTTGTCTGGTTGGTAAGTGTCCAATTTCTTGCTTAGGCGGTTTGTAATTATTTTTATAAATAGTTTGTATAGTTGTGATAATATTGGTCTCTAACTAATTATTTAAATGGCTTTTGTCGCCTTTCTTGTGTAGCAGGACTAATATGACGTTGTTCTAGCTCTCTCTTAGTACTTTTACGATTTCGTAGTCTTCTATTACTGGTAGATCTTCAGAATTTACAATTATGATTCATTGCAGGGGTTTATTTTTGAACTGTAGAAGTCTTCATACTATGTTCCAACAATTTTTGCTATTTTATGCTTTCTCCTTTGTACGTTGCCTTCTTTGTCTCTAAGAGATATTATCTACTTTTTGCCTGATGCAGGTCTGAGATACTTTAACCCTCTATTATTATATTTATATATTATACGAGTATATAGGTCTTCTTTTATTTTCTTACGAATTGTTTTATTCAATCCAATAAATTCAATTGTGTTTCTTTTACCTTGCTATATCAGTTCTCTTCTAAGCAAGATTTTTGTTTGTGTTATTTTTTCTTCTTTAATTTTGCATTTTTTGGCAATCCTGCGTTTAGCATGGCATTTGTTAATGTCTCACATTTTGTTTACACCTTCTTCTAATATCTTGTTATTTTTCATTTCGTTTTCTAGTAATCCTCTATAATAATCGTCACCTTTTTCGGCATTTTAAAATATTTAAGTCGTTCTAGTTTATATGCATATACCGGCCTTTACAATACGATTACCACTTCCGGTTGTAAAATATTGTGGCACTGTGACATCTTTAAATATTGACTTAGTGGAACCTAATACAGCTGTAGATGCTGTGTAAACACCCTGACGGAAAAGAATTGATAATTATGAAACATACTATTTAAGCATTAAAGTTGCCACAAATACAAAATAATACCATGCTACCATGCAAGATTTCATACCTCTCTCCGTAGGAAAATTAATCATTTCAATACCAAAATACTGTTTAGATTCTGAAATGTTACGTAATTCAGTATAAGCACATTATTTTGTTTCACTTGATGTTCTAAAACTGCATATCTCTGCAACTGCTTCTAAATTTTTCTTTGCCGGTTTAATAATTAATGTGTAAAAAATTAAATTGACTTTATTGGGTTATCGAAACAAAAAGGCGCTTTATCTTGAAAACGGTTGAGTTATATACTCGCTTAAAATAAGACCTGTTTTAAATTCCACCATATGCTTGCTTTAAATTCGTAATGCCGATTTCAGACCCATATACATGTACTATCACGTGCAAAAGTAATGGCACACCTAAGCATTAAGCAGGCAACACACTATGCGCTGCTTCGGTGCCAAGATTTTTAAAGCCACTAACCATAAGACCTTGTAGGTAGGATTAACAAGTTAGAATAAGAAAGTTACTCATCGACTGCTGCAAGGCTATTATATACACAATAACAAATCATTACTTTTGCACGTGATAGTACTACATATACATATACAAGTACAGTTGGTCAAAATCAGGGATTGGATTGGCCATGTCATAAGGATGAAAGAAGTTTCGGTAATGTATTCTTTTCTGGAGTTACGATTCATTTTATTATCAGTACCTACCTGATTTTGAAAAAAATTCAAGGAAGTGAAAAGCTATATTTTTATTTACAGAAGTTATTTGTTCACAATTAACTAAAACACTTCCATCCCCTGTTTGAACACCTGTAAATAAAAATAACTTTTTGTTTTCTTAGCTTTCCATTTTTCCGAATCGGGTATATAAATGAGTTAGAATTCGCGAGGGATGCGTTTTTGGACCTTTTATACTTTTATGATCAGCCCGATCTAATCCTTAATTTTGACTTTTTTCATGGCTACCCTGTATATTTACATACACATATGTAAAGAAAAATTTTAGATTAAAAAAATAATATATCGTTATTCTAGGTTTTAAATAAAGCTACTCTAACAAATTTATTATTTTAATGCAGAAAATTCGTTTGTTAGGATAACAACATTTTATTAGTACACAAAACAACTAGTTTTAGTTGAAGTGACAAATTTCCATCAACTAAAAAATGTGTTACAACAGCTGACATTTTCATTGATGCCATTTTTACTAAACAAATTGCTGCTGATACTTTTTCTGTTTGTTACAATAATTTTTTTTAATGTGTTTACGTTTTCATCTTTTAATGAAAAAGTTTATACTGTTGATACACGTTTATTTACTAAAATAAAAACATAAGTTAGATAGGTACTTAAAATAAAGCCATGTGCGGGAAATAACAATAAATCTCGTTCGTTTTATTTGTGAACATGAAAATACATCAAACGATGAAAACAAATATTTACCGTTATTTTTCGAATTGCTCAAATAAAACCTCGTGTTTTATAACTTTATTATTCCAGCTTTAAAAACAATGTAATAAAATTGTTACTTTCAGTCTTGAGAAATGACTAAATATGGCGATTTCTATATTCGCTACATAATTGAATGTAATTTTCTTCTTCGAAAAACGATCACTAATCCAGTTTATCGAGTTAAAACGTTTTAAAATGCACAAACCACGGCTTTTACAACGATAACACTTCAGTTAATTTTACGTACGGAATGCAACGAATTCATCCCTGTATATCCAAGGTAAAATTCCGGACATTCTACTGGGTATCATGAAAGATCCAAATTTCATCCCCGACTGTATCCTAAATGACAGAAGCTTTCGTTTTTTCCATCGAATTGGGCAGATATAATTAATATTCGTTTCTTCTTTATTTACAATAACCACAAAACGGACCGGAACTTCGAATTACCGGCCTTTTTTAATAGGTCCAAATTATTAAAGGACGAACGCAAATTGTTCCCCTAAAACCGTAAAACGTTATGTAATTATGTACCGTTTCAGACGGAATCCCGCGAGATTACCGGTGGAGTTTTGTTTATGAACCCCCTTGTTTGATTTATAAATTTTTTTCACCCCTGAAAGTCCTTTAAGCGTGTCAAGCTTAAATGGACGATTCTCGCGTTCGTTTTTGATAAACCGAGCGTGTGTTACTGTATACATCAAATTGGAATAAATTTAGCGGTCAGAAAGGACAACATCGCCATGCTCCCGAAATGATTTAATTAAATATTTTTCCGGTCGAACAAAAAAGAGCAATAAAAAACATTGACCCTCGCGGAAATTAAAGATGCACTGATTTAAACGCACCGTTTTCCCTCGATACCTTTTTGTTGCGTTACGGATTTCTGCATTGCCCTCCGGTTGTAATCGAAGCGAAATTTTCAGCATTGCAGCTGTGGGAAAATAAACATTTATAGTGCTTTCAAACTTTATAAATACATTACAATACCCGAAAGCTTAATACCCTGCGGTGTTTTAACACAACAACTTAAATTGGCTTGCGACAGCATCGAAACGGAAATTTTGACACAAACGGATTTACAATTACCTTTTATTTTAACTTTTTAAGTAACATTCGGTGTATTTTGGATTTAAATACAAATTCTAAACTTTTGTTTTATTTAATTGTTTCGCTCAAGCGAAGAGTAGATTGTAAACTTACTGTTATTTTAATTAGGGTCTTTTAACCTCTTACCGTAAATCATATAAATATGTAATTAGTTACTTTAATATTTCAGACTGTCGAGAAAAAGCTGTTGCTGCCTTTGCTTTGGAAATGATTTCTAAATAAATGATCGTAAACTTCCCGATCCTATGAAAAATTTCTCACTTTGTGTCAGAAACTTACACTCGAATCGGTAAATTTTAAAAAGTGGCATTTACTAGCGGAAACGGAAATTTTTAACGTAGTATAAAGTATTTACATAGCCTTGGAACATGTGGAAGTATCTGGGAAAACTCCTAATATTAAATTCTGGGACAGGACCTAATATTAAATTTATAACAACGGAAAAACGAAAAGGTACTTTTTTATTTTGTTTTTTATGAAACTGAATAATCAGTTCTCTGTAAACTATTTATTATTCTGAATTTACAATAACGGGTGATTAACTTTTTGGATAAAATATGCGCATATTAATACCATTTAATTTGCCTTGTGGGGTAAATCGAAGCTGTCATTTTTTGAATTTTACCCTAGAGTCCTGCTTTATATTAAACACCACGGAGAATTGTGAATTTTTGTATTAACATATATATGGAAACGCAGATTGAAAGGTTTCAATATGATTTAATCAGACGGTAAATATCGATATTAATTCGAGAGCTTACACATAATTCTTATTTCGACAAGCTACTGGTAAAATATAGAATCAAAGTGCTTTCCGACAGAAAACAAAAACCTCATACGGTAATAACTGCAATATAACCTGCTATTAATTTTGCAAATACAGTAAAACGGCGATTAGCCAAGCGTAATTGTTTAAATAAATGAAACCACCACACAACTTACTCATTTTAAGTGCCTTAATTATAAACTATTAGAGACGCGAAATTAGGTTAGGGCTCTAAATTAAATGGCAAGCGGTAATTGAATCGGATATTTGTTTTTGGGGATGTCCTCAAGGTAAAATAGTGATATTGATTTTAAACTTTGTAAATGTAGCCCCAGGTTGGCATTTCTGGAAATATGTGGACTTTTAATTATGTATTTTTAACAGCGACAGAGCCGAAAATTATGTACAGAAATGGAATTTTCATGTTTTAATTTAAATCCATAATTTCGGAACGCTGATGTTCTTTACAATAGATTTATGAGAAGATATTAATACAAATATTTTTATTTGTACTCTAAAATGGTAGAGTTTTGTTTTACTAATATTTACTTGATAGTATTCACATCATTTCATCGGTTCAAGTGCCTTCTCTTAACCAGACTTTGATAACACCTAAGTTGGGCCGACACATGCGTTGTAATTATGTAGCGTAATAGCTAGAACACGAAGATACAGTACTACATTTGGCAGAATATGCTTGCTGGTTATTATTTACTAGGGAGGTAAGAGCCTATGTTGCGTTAGTAAAAACCTTTCGAGGTGTTAGAAGATGATAGGAATGATCTAGGTGCACTGATAACCACCTACAGACGGTTGTTTCGTGGAACTTAAGGTTACTGCTAAGATGCACCAGAACATTGTTAAATTCACCATTATTATTGTACCATCCATACCGGGTGACCCTTTCTCTAGGAATTCCAATGAAAGAAAGCTACGAACTACCCTGGAGCACTACCGGAAGTTACTGTTTTAAGTATTTTACAATCAGGTCAAGGTCTTTCGTAACCACGCCGAACTACCGCATTCTTAGGCAAATATCCGACTAAGAGGGTCTCAAAAATTCAATAAGCCTTATGTTGCAACGGTAACAACGAATACATATATCAAATATCTGTAACAAATTTGGATTTCGGAATAGAGACATACTTATATCTAACCTTTTTAGATTACAACAGGACTTCTGACAAGGTTCAGCACCGCAAGCTCCTAGACACATTAAAAAGCACCGGGATAGATGACAAGGATTTAAGAATTATAAAGAACTAATGAATACATGGAAATAAAAAGAGGAGTTCGTCAGGGGTGCACACTGTCCCCATTATTATTGTACTATTCGACGATATAATTGATCCCAGATATTTATAGTTTTGGCAGTATCGAATGGTCTCATCTCGAATCTGTATATCTTGTTGTTCCCCGCCGATACTCCGATACACATGTATTCATTGTCTTGTTCATATTTATGTTCAGTCCATAGTCAGTTTTTAGTGTTTCAATCATGTACGCAGCATCAACTTACTTTTTAATAGTATAAGATTGTAGAATGCACTTCTTCTTCTTCTTCTTCTTCTAGCTTTCTTCAATCTATTTTTGGGTGCAAGCCGTCCCAACTTCCTTTCACTGTGTTCTATCTTGGGCTCTCCTTTTCCACAATGCCAGCCTGCTTTTTGATAGTGCATCTGAGGGTATCCGAGTGTTCTCTTCCCCATCCATGAGCGCCAATTTTTGTCAAGCATTGTGTTCCGCAAACTGCCATCTTAGTTGTGCCACTTATCTACTTATGCCCTTGCACTTTTATCATTTACGGTTATGTTTAACATTTGTCATTCCATTGCCCTTTGTACGACTATTCGTCTCTATATATTTTTCTTGGTTAACGTCCATATTTGGCCCCCATAACTTAAAATGAGCAGGACACAAGCGTCGAATCCCTTTGTTCTAAGATATTAAGGAATTATTCCGTTTTTTAGTATGTGTCTCAGTCTACCAAAAGCGGCTCATCCTTTCGGCATTCTTATTTTAATTTCTGGATCTTCTTTCTATGTGTAGATGAATTGGCTGGCCCAGGTATCTGCATTCTTCCACCTGTTCTAGGGTACCATTGTTCACGACTATATTTAGGTGTTGTTCCATGTTTGTCATTACTTTGGTTTTAAAAGTATTAATCTGTAGCCCTACTTGTTTAGAATTTTCGTTTAGGTCTTGGGTCATTGATTGTAGTTGTTCTTCATGCGTGGGGTATTAGCATTATTTCGTCGGCATATCTGAGGTTATTTAACAGCTTTCCGTTGATGTTTTTACCTTTTGTTTTCCAAACGAGAATTTTAAAGAGATCTTCTAGCACTGTTATGAAAAGCTTAGGAGTTTATAGTAGGAGTTTTGCTTGTTGTTGTATTTCTATGTTAGTTTTGTTGCTCGTTAGTAAATATTGTGATTATTTCATATATCTCTGATCTATTCTTAGATTCCTTAGTGCTTTTTGAATGGCCCACTCCTCAATTGTATCTAAAAGCCTTTTCGTAGTCTATTGGTGCGATGAACAGCACTTTAACTGTTAATAAGTGGTCAACTGTGCTGGAATCCTTTCGGAAGTTCATCTGTTCGCATGTGAAGTTTCTAATTTGTTATTATTCTTGTCAAGATCTTATAGATACGAGATAGAAGAGTAACGGGTCTGTAATTTCTCAAGTCTTGTTTGTCGCCTTTTTTAAATAGAACAGCACTACATACAAATTCAGATAATAACTATCTTTGTACTGAGTTTTAGTAACATGTCCATACAAAAACGTGCTTGGTGACTATGTATGATATGAATGTAGTGTTCATGTGCTATTCACGCTTACCCACACTGCCCGTACGCGGTGGGATACACAATATATTTTCCCGTGCATTCCAACCGTAAAATATTATTGTGTAAGTCCTCAAATAGTAAGCATCAACGTTGGTTCGTTAATTCAGTCATAAACTACTTTTAGCCCAGTTCACTTAAAGAGGCTTTAAAACTGTAAATTAGTTTCTGTGGTCGACAGTCTAAAAACCGTAACTTAGGAATGTCTTAATAAACCTGTCGTTTCGATAAACAGCAGCTTTTGTGTCTGATTAACATAAATAATATTTCTGCACATCAAACGGCAGAGTTTAGGCGTGACGTACGATTAAACTAACTGTCACGAAAGCTTTCAAATGTGCAATCAAAAACATTCATTGTTGCAAATTCGGAAAATCGTATATACGAGTAATTTGATATTATGCATTTAGATTAGCGGTAAAATAAATGGTGAAATGTCAGATTTCCTACGAGATAACTTTTGTATTATCGTACTCGACAAATGTATTTATTCAAATTCTTTTATGTTTAACGAACTATAGAAAGCTTTGAAACGGAACTTGATACTTTAAACATATTGAACCGGAAGGAAATACCATATTTCAGTGTTTTCTTACAAAATCAGCAGGAGTTTTTCATGATTTGAAGCAGTTTATAAGTTAAATATATAACAAAATGGTTGAAACCACCGGTTATACCATAAATAAAAAAATAACAAAATCAATTAAAGCAGTAATATTTTATGTTTTCGTTATAGGTTAAAGTAATTACGCGATACTGAAAACAGTGTAAGCCATAAAACTGTTGAGAAAAAACGTTACACCAATCTTTATTAGTGTTAATAGATCCCCTATGATAGGTTTAAGCCTACGGTAAAGGAAACTGTTTTTCCGTCAGTATACAAGTTTCGCTGCTACGTAAAAACTTCCTGTGTTTACTTTTTATAGTGACTGCTTTAAATTCGTAAAGTTTAAATTGCACAATTAAATTGAGATTAAGCCGAAAAGGAAATTTTCTGATAAATCGACAATGTCGATCAGGCAAATCACCCTGAGAAAAAAATGAACGTATCTCGAGCTAATTCAGTGTAGTTTGCTGTAAATATTTATACTGGCAATTTTAAGGGTAAAGTTTTGGGTTAAGATTAACATTTAAAGCTCTACCAACCGAAGCGGCAATTTTTTTTTTCTTTTTTATTAAAGTAAGTACTTGCCTAAAAAAGCAAACACCACTATAAAACAGTTACCTAAAAAGAGAAACAACGATCTGTTTAACTTTTAATGGTTCTTTAGGTAAAATTTATATTCACGTCGTTTACCTTTTTTTCTGCTGTAAACCACAAAGAACAAATCGCTATATCTGGTTCATATTTCAGGGGTTTACCTCTTTTAACAGACACCGTTTTAAATTGATAAAGTTTCGCAAGCACTTTTATAGTAAAATTTGGATTACAACGAAAAGAAACTTTTAAAAGCAGTGTTGATAAAAAATTCCCTGCAAAATTGGTCTGCAGCAGGATTCTGCTGCATGTGGAATTCCGTTGAGAATACATCACACCAACCAGAACTTCGTGGAAGGGGGTGGTTTATTCATGGCCTCCTGCGGTTTTTTTGTTTAACCGGTAAACGCAGGATGAGATGCGGATGTGAAGTTGAAAATTAGCGCACCCCCGCGAATGCGCTTTTATACACCCCTTTTTAATATAAACGCGACCCGAAGACACGTCGTCTGTAAAAAAGCACATGTTAACGGCGTGAGATCTTCAACCCCACAAATTCCACACTCAATGTACTGTTGTTGAGTTCAGCATCCAGGGAAATCAATACCTGTCTAACACTTCTAGCGCCGCACTGAGGCTTTATCACTATACATGCGGGTTGTATTGTATTTATAATCTGGTGCCGTTGTTATTGATGGGTTAATTGTATTCGGTGCATAGCGAGAATGGCTTTAAAGCTCGACTCCTATTCATTACCAACGATAACAATTAAAAAGAGACGCTTGAATAAGACTTGAAAAGTTTAGCGAGGTTTGGACGTTCGAGATATTTGAAACAATTAGTCAGTGCACCTCTTTGTTTTTTTTTTCTTTAAAAGTTAGCCAGACTAATTTATTTATTCAGTTCGTTGAAATTCATTCTAGTTAGAAAGCCGAATTACCGTAAAACCTTTCTTTCAACGCTCTCAATGCATACTTTTTCGCATTAGCGTTAGATTCTGAGAACATCAGAGTGTTGAAAGTATTTTCTACGTACTTTTCTTAAGTTGCAGCACTTTTAGAATGTAGTAAACTTATGCAATTCCATAATTCAAGCTAAATGTTCAGAAGTAGATCCAAATCGTAAAAATATAGAACTATGTCGCTAGACTGGACCTTCTTTATAACCCATTTATTTTATATTTATTAAGAGCTTTACTAATAAATTGTTTGTACGGAGAAACTGAAAATTAAATTAGAAGTTATTCAAGTCTTGTAAATAGTAAAATAGAATGCCAGGATGGCGCAGTGCTAGAGCATCAGGTTACGTTAGTCCTTAATTTGAATCTCTCCACAGACAGCATTTTCCTGCAGACTGGAAGTCGGTATCGAGCCCTCCTCCTCCGAATACAGGTCTAAGAGGTACAGTAACTAGGTTCCTTACACATCCACAATTAACTATACATATGTTAAAATATATAGAAACGGCGCACCAACCACGTAACTCACAGCGACTGGCCGGATTGTGCATTGCACCCATAAAGCATCATACGTTTTAACGCTCCAGCCTTGATACGGGAAGTTAGAAGAGGTTGACGTTACAGATACAGAAATAAGAAAATATATCAAATAATTTAAAATCATCCTTAGTGACCCATGAAATTAAAAAGTCGTGTTTTATCTTGATTCAGGAAATGTTGACAAAATCCAAAACAAATAATAATCACAGGTAGCTCCCCTCGGAAGGCAATGGCAAACCACTGAGGTGTATTCTGCCTAGTAAAGTCCTCTCTGGAGTAGAAGTGCAAGCACTTCTATGGTTCGGAGCCCACGTTAAGCTGTAGGTCCCCTATGTCTTTAGGCTACTTGACACACACATCACAGGCATATGGAGAGAGGATCGGCAACGCCCTGTAAAGGGTAGGAACTCTAAGAAGAGAAGCTTACTTTTTATTAGTTATAAGTTAAGACATGACTTTCCGCTCCTTGGACTGCCGAGGATTACTTGGAATTGGATCACTTGATATAAGAACATAACGACAATTAAGGGAATAATAACTATTAGAGCATCAGGGGACGATGTACTGGAATTGTTAAAATACAGAGGGAATTACAAAATCGGAATATATAAAGTAATGAGAATATTGGATAAAAGAAGAAATATCAAAAATTTGGAATAGAAACTCAAAAAACAATATTTAATGACTAAGTTTACTTTTGACAAGTAAATCCTCAATGGGTCACTTTTTGTAAAAGGTTGTTGGCGTTCTCTTTTTTCACTAAGATATTAGAGGAAATTGAACTTATTAATAACTTAGTAAAGATCTTCAGAGGTTCTAATTTATCCAACTTTAGTAACTCAGGCTAGAGAAAAAGTATCTAGTGAAGAGATCTTTGCAGATCAATTCTAGTAAATTTTAACAGAATACGTTTGTTTACTAAGGATGGCGGAAAGATGTACAGGGTGTTTAAAAAAAAGGGCGGATATTTTATCCACGTATAGTACTCATTAATAGAAACAAAAAAGTCTTAATGAACATAGGTTACAAAATTAAGTGTTTCAGAGATAGAGTTGATTTTTTATTGTCGTCAACAAATTAACCAAACATACTTAAAGAATATGTTCTACATGTCCACCTTCCAGCTGTACACGGGCTTCTCATCTTCGTGGAAAGTAAGTTCTTATTCCTTCGAATATTCCTGGATTTTGGCGAATAGTTTGGTTCGCTGCTGCAGCTCATCTACATTATTAATGGGCTTTGAATATTCCAGTGATTTTAAATATCCCCAAATGCAGAAGCCATGCGGGTTTAAATCAGGGGAGCTAGGTGGCCATGGCACTGGACCTCCTCGTTCTATCCAGTTATTGGTGTATATTGCATTAAAAAAAATTCTTAGGACGATAGCGAAATGCGGAGGAGCCCCATTGTGTAAAAATCAAAGGTTAACTCTATCAATTAGAGGAATATCATCCAATAGTGGGGGTAAAATGTTATTTAAAAAGTCAAGATAAACTTCGCCATTTAAACGATTTGGTAAAAACACTGGTCCAATCAAACGGTCTCCCAAAATACCCAGCCAAATGTTCAAAGAAAATCCATATTGATGTCTTGTCTCCATAACAGCATTGGGGGTTTTCAGCTGCCCAAACATGATTATTGGAGAAATTGATGATCCCGTTGTTTGTAAAAATAGGCTCGTCCGTAAATAAAATATTAGCAGCAAAGTTTGGATTTTCTGCAACTTTTCTTAGTATGAATCTACAGAAAGCTAGTCTGGAACGATAATCGGGGGCTAAAAGAGCTTATACCCGTTGAATATGAACATGATACAGTTGCTGTTCTCGTAAAATTCTCCAGACTAAACGACTAAAGAAACATTCATATTTAGTTGCGCAGCTATTGTACTGGTGCTGATATTCGGATTTTCTTCTACTCTTAAAACTTCTTCTGTTTCAGGCGTTGTTACTGATCTTGGCCGTCCGGGATCTTGTTTATTAACATTAAATGAGCCACTTTCACTTAATCGTTGATGTAGTTTCGAAAACAAGTCGAAACAAGTCCGATTAGGAAATGCGTACTTGATAAGCGTTACCATTAGCACGGCCGTACATAAAGTGCATGTCGGCTATCTCTGTATTTGTATAAAACGGCATTTTCCTTTATTACAAAAAGATACTGTTATTAATAATAAACTATCAAAAACTGATTAACGAGATTAATCACACTTACATTAAATAAAGGAAAACAAAAAACAACGACTTAAATTTGTCTTGTTTTCCTTGGAAAACACGATAGAAGTATTTCTATATGCTATTTATTGATTAAAATACAAAATCAACTCTATCTTTGAAACACTTGATTTACGGACCTATGTTCATTAAGACTTTTTTGTTTCTATTGATGAGTACTATACGTGGACAAAATATCCGACTTTTTTTTTAAACACCCTGTAGCTATTAAATATTGTTGTTCTTTATAACTGTTTTTAAATTATTTAGATTAGACTACTCACTCTGCTTTGGGTCTAAACTGCAATACATTTATCGTTGCTGTAGCATTAAGAAGGCATCAACCGGCGGTCGTGGCTCTGTTGGTTAAGTGTGCGTCTCATCACTGAAACTGGCCCGGGTAATATTCCCAGGATCACATAAACAACGAAAACACCCGACCGCTTCCCTCGGAAGGCAGTGGCAAACTACAGAGGTATACTTCTCTGGAGTAGAAGTGCAAGCACTTCCGTGGTTCGGATGCCACGTTAAGCTGTAGGTCCTCTATGTTTGTAGGCTACTTGATACGCACACCACAGGCATATGGAGAGAAGACGGCAACGCCCTGCGCAGGGCATGCCACTAGAAGGAGAAGAGCCTGTAAGAACTTTAAAATCCTTTGTTTGTAAGTTTGTCTGGCAATAGATGAATAACAAAGATACTAGAAAATTTACAAAGCAACGCCGGTCTATTTTATCTAATATAATATAAGTGTGTAGTAATTTCATACACGCGTATAACTTAGTCTTATGAAGCAAACCATAAAATCTGTTTGAAGAATTTAAGGTGTAAGACAAGTCAGGCCATTTAATTGAAATGTATTTAAACATAATCCAAGCAAGGCCTGAGATGCAGGAAACAGAACAATTACACGCATAAGAAGGATTCTAATGCTCATTATCGACCAAATTATCCAATGTAATATTAACATGTAAAATAAGGAAGATGCCAATAAATAAATACAAAAAGAACCATTATAAAGGGATTTATAGAAATATTCTTCTTTTTCAACCCTTCTCTGTCCACTTCTGAACAGAAGTCTCCCTTAATGATATCCATAGTTCACGGTTTTGTGCTGTTTGTAGCCAATTTCCTGGTATCGTTTCTTTTACATCGTCTAGCCATCGTTTTCGTGGTCGGCCTACATCTGTCTTCGTGGTTCTGGGTCTTCATGTTGTCATTTTTTTTTTGTCCAGCGTTCATTCGGTTGTCTAGCTATGTGACCCACCCAGTTCCATTTCAATTCCGCTATTCTTCTTGGGATGTCGGTGACCCGTGAGTTTCGTTCTGTGGCGAATTTCATCATTTCTAACCCTATCTGTAAGCCTTAATCCAAAAATACATTTATCATATATTTCCTTTTTTAAGTTATTTGGTATGTCGCTCTTCAGAGGTGGTAAGACAATTTCCCAAATGCTACCTATCCTTGACGAATTCTTCTAGTTATTTCAGCCGTTTGGTTGGATTTTCCCAAAGTAATGAGTATGTGTATTCTGTCACATTTTCTATTTCGATGTTTTCAATGGTAATGTGGGCTGGTTCTTGCGACATGATTTTGGTTTACTGTTTATTCGTTTTCAACCCCGCTTCTAAGGATCTGTCATTTAATTCTGATAACATGTGTTGCAGATTGTTTGATTATCACTAATAAGGATTATATCACCTGCGAAGCGTAGGTGATTAATGTATGTTCCATTGATGTTTATTCCCATTCTGTTCCATTGTAGTTGCTTAAAGATGTCCTCGAGCACTGTAGTGAATAATTTGGGCGATATGGTATGCCCTTGTCTGACACCTCTTCGTTATATATCGATTTTGTTAGTGACTGTATCTCCATTTATTTTAACTGTAATAGTAGCATGGTTGTATTGGTTATATACAGTGAGCACGTAAAGGTTGGAATAAATTCGATAAAATATTTATTGGGCAAGTAAGAAAATAATGCTCGGACACGTCGATTTTCTTTTTTAGGTGCGCATTTTTTAGTATACGTATATTTTTTATTACGTCATCCCTGTTCGAGTTATGACGTCATCATCAGTTTTTTTAAATAGCAAGACCCTCTTTTGATAGTACCATTTAAAAGAGCGCATTTTTCTGCGTATAGACACCAAATTTTATGGTATGTCACATAACAATATTTTCGAGAAATTAGTACCACAATTGTTGCACCATTTTTTATTGACGGCGCATTAAATGCTGAAAAACATTTGAATTTTTTACAACAACAGATAATTCCCGCGCTTGTAGCACTATATCGAAATAATCAAAATCCCCAAATGCCGGACGAATCAATATGGTACCAACAAGATGGCGCGTCACCACATCATTCACAGATTGTGCGTGATTATCTGAATCGCCAATAGATGGATATTGTCAAGAGGTGAATGATATGCAATTTCAACGTTTAATTTAATGGGTTTTAGTTGTATTTATTATTTCTTCGATTGTTAATTCATTACATTGTTATGAATTCTAAAACGTTTTTTTTCGAAAATATTGTTATGTAACATACCACAAAATTTGGCGTCTATACGCAGAAACATGTGCTCTTTTAAATAGTATTATCAAAAGAGGATGTTGCTATTTAAAAAAACTGATGATGACGTCATAACTCGAACAGGGATGACGTAATAAAAAATATACGTAAACTAAAAAATGCGCATCTAAAAAAGAAAATCGACGTGTCCGAGCATTATTATCTTACTTGCCCAATAAAGATTTTATCGAATTTATTCCAACCTTTACGTGCTCACTGTATATTTTTGATTATATTTGAATATTCACTATATATCCACTCTGGCATTATCTAGTGCTTTTAGTACCATCCAGGTCTCGATCGAGTCGAAGGCCTTTTCATAATCGACAAATGCCAGGTTTAGCGAAATATTATATTCTGTGGCTTTTTAAATTAGACTCCGGATCGTCTGTCGTGCCGAATCCTTTTCTAAAACCCGCCTGTTCTGGGGGTTGGTAGAACTCTAATCTGTTGTTCAAACGCTTAGTTATTATTATCATCAGCAATTTATATAAGTGGGACAATAGGCTTATAGGCCTGTAATTTTCAATATTAGCACGATCTCCGTTTTTATAAATTAAAATAACTTCGGCGTTATTCTATATTTCTGGTATTTCGCATTCATCTATGCATCTGTTTAGTACTTTCTGAATTATACGTAGAGAGTCTCCTCCCATCTTCAACATTTCTGTTGTTATACCGTCTTGTCCAGATGAGCGTCTATTTTTCATTTCGTGTAATGCCTTCGTAATTTGGTTATAGTGGGGATGTCTTCCGAATTTACGTTCATTATTGAAAGTCTTTGATTTAAGATGGTTTTCCTTTTACTTACATCTCTGCTGCTATATAAATTTTTGTAGAAAGATTCTATAGCTTGCTTCAAGCTTTCCCTGTTTGTAATATCTCTCCCTTCTTCGTCCTTAATCTTTGTAATCATATTTTTCCCCTGCTTCGTTCTCTTCTTAATACTATCATATTCGTATTCTCTTCTATTGTTTGTTTTATTTTCTGAGTATTGTATGTTCTAATATCTTTTCTAATTATTTTCCTGATTTCTTTGTTGTATTGTTTGTATTCCATTACATTCTTGTTTATTTTGCGTCTTTCTTTTATTAATTCTAGAGTTTCGTTGCTTAGTTTTTGTTGCTTATTTGATTTTACACCCATGCAAGCTTTATTTTCACAAGTAAGGATGCCATTTGTTATATTGTTTGTTAATTCATTTAGTTTTGGTTAATTTTTCCGTTCTATAGATGTGATTTTCTTGTCCATGAATTCTTGATATTTGTCTTGATTGGTTTTTAACATCTCAGATACATTTTTTATGTTCTTCTTCTGTATGAGTTTCGTTCTTTCTTGTTTGATGTTTATTGATAGTTTAGCTCGTACTAGTCGGTGGTCGCTATTTGTACTGAAGTTACTGAAGTTACTGACTTTCACTATGTGTCTCTCGTCTGTTATGATGTATGATGAATAGAAATATTACCTTTCGTATATTATAAAAAGAAGGAAGGAAGCAACATTAAAGAACATCATACATCATTAATTATTTAATAAAAGTTCAACAAAAGAAGTTACTCCATCAAATACAAAATGTATGGTCACGTCGAGGTAGAAAGGAAACAACAAAAAGACTTGTAGCGCTTGTAAAAACAAACAGAATGAAAGCAATACAAAACGTAGAAGCTATCCTGTTCAGTCAGTTCTAAACATGCAAAACTGTTCGAGCCCAAAATCATAGGAATTCGCCCATATCATTTTTTCAACTTAATGTTTTATAGAGCCGATGAAACATTAGGACATTGCAGTAAGTTTAAGGTATTTATTTACCCAAGAGTTCAGTTAATTTCACACATTCTTACATAGTCCTAAATGTAAAATCATACAAGAAGTAATTCTAATTCTATTTAATTTTTACTTTATATTTGCATCAATTTTCGCATAAAATGACAAAAGGTAAGTATTTCTGTTATGGGTTGGGCTGCATGTATTTATTATAATATATGCTTTGCCAAACCTTATTTTACTGAAGGAATTGTCAATGCTGATAAATACGTAGCAAACTGAAAGGTTAGCTTTTACCTACCATTAATAAATCGCAATCCAACGATTACATTTTTCAAAAAGACGCCCCCCTTGTCATAAATCAAGAAAATTTAAGTTATGAATGCTAGAATATAGCATAGTTAAAATTCTCCCTATAATCGAGTTGAAAGTCAAATTGCAAGATTGTGAAAATTTAGTATAAATATCATGCCAAAACGCATTAATTATAAAAACAAGGATGTTATGCAATGGTGAAAATATATTTTATCCAATTCAGTTACGAAATGTCAACATTTCGACATTGATTTTAGTTGTGAAAAGTGGTTCATTTTGTAACTAGTTACAAAATATGCTCCCATTTTGTAACTAGTTACAAAAAGATGATTTTAGTTGCGAAAAGTGGTTCATTTTGTAACTAGTTACAAAATATGCTCCCATTTTATCACGATGACCCAACTCCTTTTTTAAGATGTTGCATTTACATTTTGTTATCTGAATTGGATAAAATCTTGTATGAAACACGTTGCAAAACATGTCTTTTTATCACATGGCGTGTTGTTCATCTCGGCTTCGCCTCGACGAACAATTTCACGCCTGGTGATAAAAAGTCCATCATTTTGCAACTCGTTGCATAAATAGCTATTATATACGACAATGTTGTACTTTTTTTAATTGGTGGTTTTTTTCCATTTGGACTTTATTCGACGTTCAAATATCGAATAATGCAAACGCACGAACTACTGTGATTTTGTGTTTCTAGATATTGATGTCCAAGCTAATCCAAATGTACAAAGTTATAATTGAACCAATAGCTTTGTAGAGCTGAGAAATTAACGAAAGAAAATGATTTTAAGAAAAATATATGCCTCGTTATAAGAACAGAGAAGAAAGAATTCATCACAACGTAAAAAGCTTAAATACAAATTGTTAACCGTTGTATATAGGGTGGGTCGGAAGTCGTATTTCCGTTACAGTATGTAATAACTTTTATTTTTAATAATATATATTATTTATGAAACTATTTATACAGGAAAATACAATTTCTCACTTTTTCTTTAGCTGTATGCGAAAGACAGTCTCACTTAACTGATGTCCATTTTCAACATCGCAAAGACGGACTCTTTCTGCAGAATTTTCCATAACAGGCGATAGCATTGCTGGCCCTAGAGCTCGAATTTCTACTTTGATGTTGTCCTTGAGCTGTCGGATTGTTCGAGGTTTATTGATGTACACTCATTCCTAAAAATAAACCCAAAGTAAATATTCAGGCGTCGTCAAATCGGGAGAACATGCAGGAAAATTAACTTCCGAATTTTTTGAAAAACTCCGTTATGGTTCAGGCGGTATGGTTAGTGGCCTCATCTTGTTGAAACCACATTTCAGACGTGTTTTTTACTTTAGGCCGCATACAATTTTGAATTGTGTATTTATCTACAAAGTGATTTTTTAAAAACTGAATTGCAGCAGGCCCCGGATAACCTTATAACTGTCTGTATTATTATTAACTGACTAAATGTGAAGGTTTTATTTATGAAAGTGACAAATATTTTGGATACTTCAGATTTCAAATAGCCAAGGGGGGGGGGGACAAAAGCTTAATACAGACAGTTCTAAGGTTATCCAGGGCCTGCTTCAATTCAGTTTTTAAGAAATCACGTTGTATATCTCTTACCAGTAATTGTTGCTGAAGTTTTACCTAAAGTACTCATTCTGCAAGTTATACCGCACCAAACTGTATACTTCCGAGTGTGCAACTGGTGCTCATGCATTATTCTTGAATTTTCAGTAGCCCAAATCCTTCAATTCTATTTATCTGCAAAACCATTCAAATGAAAATGAGCTTCATCCTCCTAACTAAATCATTTTCTTACACGGTTAAAACAGATTGCAAAACTCAAGTGATGCTGATAGTCTCCTGGCTTGAATTGTTATACTAATTATACCTTATACGAAAACATGTTTAAGCCCTTTAAGACACGTTGAAGTGAAGTCCAAGATAATCTCAGCTGGCTAGAATGTTTTAGGGTGAACGATTCTGATTCTTGCTCAACATCTCCTCGCATTGGTTCAATACAAGCTGAACGTAGTCTCTCAGATTATGAGAAATCCCTTACCTTACCATTTTCCTGGCAATCTTGAATTAGGCTATAAATTGTTGGTTAAAGTAATAGCAATTTTCCCTTTACGGTAGAACGATTGAACCCTGATTTTTAAAATAAAGTTCTAGAATTGTGGTTCGTTGCGCAATTATCAATTTTCCATTATACATTTGATAACTGTCACTTTTAATTAATTATGATTATAAAAAGGCAAAAAAGCCAGGGTGGCGTTACGTTAGTCCCTATTCGAATCTCACGATGGACAGGATTTACCTGCAGTCTGGAGGTCGGTATGGAGCCCTGGTGCCCATTCGTCGTTGGGTACCTAATAAACGACGCTCTCCTCCGAATACACACCTAAGAAGTAGAGTAACAAGGTCCTACACGTACACACATTACACTATACAAATGGTACAATATGTAGGGTCAAACGGCGCACCAATCACATAACCCGCAAGTTCTGGCCGGGTTGTGCATTGCACCCGTAATACCTCATACGTTAATGCACGAGTACATCCCTATGTCCCAAAAAGGGAATAATGGGTCCAAATAACTTCATCTACCAGAAAACACCTTTATTGAGTTACAAAAGCAAACCATATTAGGAACTTGTCACCTAACACGGAAGTTTCTTTCAGATAACTGAACACTAAGTTGCTTGGAATTACCCCGTGACTTAGATAAAAACTCCAGGTAAAAGAAAATAAAAGAATAATAATATTAGAAGGACAAAACAAATATAAACAGAAAAATTATTGAATACTTTTATAGTAACATTATTTATGGCTTACCCAATAGAAATTAAAAGTAAAAGAATATATCATTTGCCAAATAACATATAGCCATAATAATGTATGTAAAATGACTGATTATGAAATAAGCAAGCGAATTTCAGCACAAGGTGTAAACGAGTCCCGTGACTGTTTTCTGTTTTATGCCCATAAGAAAAGCAAATACGCAGAGAAAAATTATCCGTATTATCCAAATATAAATTTCAGCTATTAGTTTCAGCTATTAATTTCAGTATTTTTGGAACTGCTTATCATAGAAACATAGCCAGCAGTGTATAAAGTTACTTCTGTCATTTACTTTACCCACTGAGTCTCAATTACCGCACTAGTACATAAAGCCTACTTTACGCATTGCCATACATAAAAGATATTTAAAGAGTCAGTGGGAGCAAAATGGCCCAAAGTAAAACCACGAATCCTTTCAATAGATAATGCCGAAAAGGATCTAGTAGCTTTAGAAATGAAAAATTGAAAAAAAAGCGAAAGAAAATGAAAAGATTTAAAACTTATCGGATCCGTGCAAACACCTAAATAATACACCCAAAATAGGGTTCTCTCCGAAGAGATTCTCAATATCCTATTATATACTAGAGAGTATTACAAAATATATAGGTTTATGAAATTGAAAAGTTCAGTAAAATGAATGACTCGTATAAAAAGAAAGACTTATTAAACTATATAAAACATGGATTAATAGGACTAAAACAATGCAGAAAAACTAAGAAAATAGTTTAATATTTTTTTAAATGATCGAAAAATTAATTTAATTTAAATAATTACCTTGGAATTGCGAAGGCGTATTTCTGTTTTCTAAATTAAGTCTACAGGCGATAACTGCTGTAATTATTGGCCTGCTAAAACCAATGAAATAAAAAAAGAAGGAAGGACCATAACACCAACAGTATGCAATTTAGATGGTGTATCAACATGGCGGATTTTAGAAGGTGATTGGCTGAGATAACTAAATACGTCAACTGTCAAAGACAAAAACGTAAACAAACAGTTAGTCTACCAATAAAAACTCGTGCCGGTTGGTGTTTCAATATGGCGTGTATGACGTATTTCCGTTGCACTTGTAGTTATGCACCATAATACCTTAGTTTCCTTCCTTCTTTTTTTATTTCGTTGGCTAAAACTGAATTGCTGATTTAATTTATTAGTTTATTTTCAGAAGTAATACCACAAGTGACTAGAATTGTATCGGAAATTTTTTTGCCGTCATGAACACGACTGCTTGTTGCGACGAAAATTGTCACGAGTGCGACAGCAAAAGTGACGATTTTCTAAAGTAATTCGAACTCGAATTATAATGAAATTACTGAAATACTTGTCACTCAAAAAATTTTGACAGACGTTGTCTCTAAGCAACGCTGCTAGTCGTAAAATTTCACTAGTAGTGAAATTTCCAGTATAATTCGATTGTGATTGTTTCAATTCACCAAAATACTGTGATTTCATTGGATGACAGATTATGAGTGGAATTATCAGATTAAAAATAATTATTGGATATTCTCGTATTTGTAATACCACTTGTGAAATATGAAGACCAAAGGTTACTACTATTTGTACAATTTCAGACCTTTTACTTATTAAGTACTTTCTATTGAAGATTTATCTTTTTATAAAATCTATTCTGTATTAAATTAATAATTAAGCTACCCCTTATCTAAGGAGATCAATGACACATATTTTTACGAACATGCTTTTCATACTTTTACTATTTTTATTAAATTAATACTTTTTAATTGTATAGGTCTGTTTTAATTTTTAAGCAGAAAACTGTCCAAAATATAGCATAAACGTACACACTTCAAAATAAAAGTCGTTTGTAAACGAATTATACCAAAACCAAACATTTAATATCGTTAATTAAACTCCAATATAATAAACTACATTTATGAATAATGACAGTTTGAAATTCGTGGAATGCTATAATTAAATTTATGTCACAGTAATTAATAATAACTAAGCTAAATTTAATCAAGTCGATCAAAATTTGAAGCTTTTGAATAAATTTCACATTCAGTCAAGTGATATTTAGTATTTAAAAATAATCCGGTTAAGAGATTTAAAATGTGATACTTGTGTTATTTATCAGAAAATAAGGTATGAAGATTAGAAATCTAAATTTCAACAAATACAGGGTGATTCAAAAGTATTGCTATTAAATTAAATGGGTATATGCTGACCTTAATAGAAGTACATTACAGCAAAAATTTAAAGCTTATCGCGATTTTTTTACTTTTAAATTTTGATACACACTTTTGAGAACCGCTGGGTAATATGCATTTAAGATTTAAGCCCGCGATAGAAATTTGACCCTGCAAAAATAAATGAAACATTACACAATTATGTAATTTACAGGTTTCGCTTTCCTCTGCAATTTTTTCAGGCATAAGACTGATGGCAGTAAACTATTAGTGGCATGGTTAAAAAATGATATTAGAAAAAATGCTGTTAATAAAGAGAAACTGCACTTACAAAAAATGTTCCTCCAACAAACACACACAAACACACACAACACGTACAAAAAACTGTCTTTCAGGGCTGCTGCAGCATTTTGAAAAGCTTTCCCTTAAATTAAAACGTCAATTAATTCGGTCATATGGTTAGAATGACCTTCCATTAAAGCGTTCGAAGAGTGCAGTTTCAAAGCCACGGACGAATTGACTGAGCTACGTCACATCACACCTGGGTTTTTATAAGTACGGACAAGAAAGACGATTGATAAATTTAAATTTTAAATGTAAACAGAACTGACCTATTCCACTATTCCAGTTACCCCAAAACAATTTTTGTATTAATCTTATTAATTTTTTTTTTGAGGTTACCGTTTACTTGCTACACATGGTTTATTGAGGAAAGTTGTTCTATTTGATATGCTCTACCTATCTTTAAAATTAATGACAATAATTTTGAATTACCCTGTATAAATACATTGGTTTCAATTTAAAAACTTTGAAAACCTTTGCGTCTTTGCCTCTCGGTTGATATTTATGATTGTAGGTGAAATATTTTACGTAGTTGAAGCCTTAACTATTTCACTGGAAACCGCTATTTGTTTACTGTGGAAAAACAATGTTTACAACTGTAATTAAAACGAGCACTTTTTGTTTTAATGCTCTTCTGTTCATCAGCTAAGCTGGAAAAGAGAAAATGGAACGTTTCCTGTAAATACGTTTAGGCTCAGGTAAAACAAACGTACTTTTGTTTGTTTCATAAAATTTTAATTAGGACCGCATAAACGCTCTTATTTTTTTCCTTTTCATTAAGTCCTAATTTGAAGTTTACTTAGCTTAATTCGAAACCGTTATTTTAAAATGTTAAAACCAAATTAGTGTTGAAAACTTTTTAATAAAGATAATTAATCGTTTTTCAGAACTTGTATTTTATATCTGATACTCTTTCGTTTACGTAATTTTCGTCGTCTCAGTCTCGTCTTATTTTATGACAAAAATTTAGCCTGCTTAGAAATTTTATTTTTAATTATTGGGAATTCTCAATATACGGTCTTTTATGGTTAGATTAATCTGGAGGCGTCGGTGGAAGGGAAAAATGTGATTTCGAACTATAAATTTAGATATTATGTATTCTCGGTAGGCGCGTCGCATCGTCTTTGGAGTTTGTCAGATTCCATTTTCGCATTCTAAAATTACTTACTACCCCGTTATACAAGAAAAGAGGGAAACGGAAGGGACTAAATGAATTTCGTGCGTTTGGAAAAAATGAAAAAAACGCGAAATCTATTTCTCAAGTGTGCATTCATATTTATATCTCCCCTTATGTGGCCGAGCCAATCGAAAATCAATCAAATCAGTGTTTACTTTATCCTCCACCCCACACTTTTGTTATGAACGAGCGTATTTCCTCTCGCTCGTTAACACATTTTTGTGGAGAAAGTGGATTTGTTTAAATTGCACCAGATTTTGGTAGCTTAGTGTGTTTTCAACCCGAATACAGAGTTAGGTAATAAAATAAATCTTATTTGATTTAGGATCAGTTAGCCGCTTTGGTATTTAACATTTAATGTGTGGTTTTATGTCGGCGTCTGTTTAGATTTTCCTTCACGTAGGCACGCCGACTTCCTCGTAAATATTAAATCGAGATTCCGCCATCTTTGTTGTTGTTTCGCTTACATATTCAATTTATCTGAGGGAGTCAGAGGTGGGAAACACCTTGATTAATGCTTTTTTAGGGTTGTTTTATTTATTTCCGGGCCGTTTTATCTTTTTCGCTAAGCGTTTGTTTAATGGATCATAAAAACCATACTTCAAACTATATACAAAACTCAAAAACTTGCCCAAAACAGACCGACAAACGGTAACTTACTAAATACCCTTAGTTAGCGGTGAATTATTATTTTGACTTGCCCTTTTTATTAATTTTCCTGTACCGAAAGCAATCCGAAATTAATTAGCTTACCACACGCAAAAGCTTCCCTTTGCTTTTCCCCTGAAACGTTTGTACTACTAAGGATTTATTTTCTACAACTTAATTAAACCACCCATAGCTTTTAAGCTTAGATGCGCGCATCAAAACAGAATAGTTAAAAGAAATAGTTTTATTTACCATCAGAATCTTCTCAAGTTACCGTAAGTTAGTATCAGGTCCACCCTTTTGTTCCCCCTTTCCGAGGAAGACTATAAAAACAAACACCAGGAGATTTAAGGGACATGCTCTGCATTGGGAATACATTATCAGAATGCTATATAAACTGAGTGGTTCAACTGTAATTCGGGTTTGCGAATCATTTTAGATAAATTGCCTTGTTCTTTTCTGCAGAATTTGTTGCTGCATTTTTTAAGTTTTACCTGTGGGTTTTTAAACTTTAAGTTTTAAAACATCTTAGTAAGAGTGTTGAAACTTTTACTATTTATAAGAAGAAATGTATAATGCATTAACGATCTTCATACATTACAGTAGGCCGTGCTTTTAATTTATTGTGTTGTGTAGGTTGGTAGGGATTTATATTTACTTAATGAGGTGATATTTGTATTTTACAAAAGCATATTAATAGATTAGTCTAGGCCTTAAATGTCATTTTATCTGAGTTAGATCAAGTTCTCAGTCTTTACAAGGCCCCGTTATTACCCAAGCTGGATACAATGTGATGCGTCCACATTAGTGAGTTAAATATTTAGCAAATATGGGGAGAGCACATGAATGCGATACAAATATGTTACTACATTTAGCAGCAGGTACTTATTACTTGCAATTTCCTTCACATTGAACCTGGGAGATCATGTTCGAAAAAGAAACAAATCTTTGGATATCATCACTGATACCGACAACTTGATAGCTGTGAACTTATGGTTGTCCCGTTGGGCGACTGCTTATGTCAGAACGTAAATAGGCTAAGACATCCCCGCTTCTTGGCGTCCTGGTAACCGCGTCGGGGTCCAATTTCCCAGGTAAATAGCCAGTTATCAAGGTTGCAATACTGAGATAGCAATATGTCAACAATCCATGCATCACAAAGCAATTGATAAAACAATGCTTGAAAAGAGACATTTAACAATAATCTACCGTTAAACCGTATGTTCAAGAAACAAATTACGTAAGGTTTTCGCTTGGAAATTAAAAATTATGTATGTGAACTGCAAATTTTAGAATTTACAATCACAAATTAGCTTTTAATTTTTATGTTAGGTTTGTCGCTGACATGTAATACACTTATTAGATTATTTTTTATATTCTGATCTAAAAGTAATTAGTCAAGTAAGTTCAAGCGCAAGTAACTAAACGACATTGTTGGGTTAAATCTCAGTAGGAGTCAGGTGACTTAAGTAACTCTTAAATAAAGCAATTTCTTATAAAATTACCTCTTTTATTTCATTTTAAACGATAACACAGTAACAACTAAATTGCCAAACTGTAAAATAGGTGCATCATAATAAGTAATTATTGGAATTGGAAATTATAATTTTTATTTCAGTAGCTAACAAAAAACTGAACTGTGTTTTCCTGAAAACACAAATTAACTCAGATTTGCATACGATTAAAGACATTTAAAGCATATGTGCAGAGTTAATAGTGACACATTGTTAAGTAGTAGTTAATAGGGGTCATGTATGTGTTATTTTCAGATAAGAAAATACAAAGCGAAGTCTGGGGATCTAGGAGCAAAATCTGGATTTTATCCTAAAATAATCATTCGGTCGTCAAAAAGTGCACGGAGCTAATTGATGCTTTGTTGAGCTTTGTCGTGCAATCTTACTGAAAATAGTCTTGTTGCAGCTCGTTTGCATAAAGCATTTAATTTTTTTTTTTAAATTTATTTGGATGCAGATTTACGATCTACTTTACATTAAAGTAATAAGCAAATATGAGAAAAGCAAATTGACTTGAGAGGGGTTCAGCCATTAGTCCTGGACTAAGTCATGTGAGTCATGTGACCATTGAGATTTCAACCTTCTGATTCTGACTACTGGTTTGGTGATAAGTTGGTTTACTAGCGGGTTTTGATGTCTTTCTAGATTGTTGTGATCAAAACACTTGCAATTCGTTTGATTTGCTTGGTTATATAAGGTATGTGCAAGTCCTTGCAGAGAGTGTCTTTTCGAACATACCATGAGGTGTTTGGTTGCATAAGATTTTCGATTAAAATCTTTAGAGAATCTTTGTATGTGATGCTTTTGTACATCCTGAAAGTTGAATCCCGTTAGATCATATAGGTTTAAATATCACAATTAACTAATCTATTTGTTTAACTGTAAAATTTAATTGTGTCATTTTGGCTTTAATATGTATACTCCAGTTTAGTTGGTCAAGTGAAATCCGAGATATTTGACTTCAATGTTAACAGGTATTTGGGCATTGTTAATTGTTAGTTGTGGGCATAAAGTATGTTTTATAGTGTAAGGTATCTGTCCATACTTGTCGCCGTTACTCTCCACCTGTTGAACCAATCACTCTGTAAATCGGTGGTTTTGGTAGTGTACTGCTGCATCTTCTGTTATATGTATATTTGAGAGATAAAATTGCCATATCGTCGGCGAACGTGGCGATAACGGTGTTTTCAGTAGTTGAGATGTCAGATGTCTATGTATAGTAGATAAATAATAGGCCGGAGGACGCTACCGTGCAACACACCAGCAGTGATCTGCTGATAACTTGAGCTTGGAGCATTTATTTTTACTTAAAATGTGCGTTCGCTTAGGCACAAAGTACAGCTGGCTTAGAACGTGTAGATTAATTTTATAAAGTAAGCCCTTGTGCTACACCTCATCGAACGCTTGCTGAATGCCCGAGAATACTCTGCTTGCTTCGAAATTCTCCATCATTTTCTTAACGGCTCGATATCCTTGCTGCACTATCGAATGGCTTTCTCTAAATCCAAATTGTTGAGATGGAATTATGAGGGCGAAGTCTACGGTTTTCCGGAATTCTTTAGCGGATAAGATTTTCAAACATTTTTGTCATAAGAAGCAGACACTCATGATTATGTAGGATGTAGATTGTGTCGGTGGCTTTCCAGGTTTGTTTCGTGATCATCTGAGCATGCTTCCATTGTATAGGGAAATAACACAATCGTAAGAAGTTATAAACTGTAGTAAATAAAACTAAAACTTTCCTATGTAGGTGTTGCAGTATCTCTCCCAACATTTAGTCATAGCCGGGGGCTTTGCGGATGTTGCTAAACCGTATTTGTTGTTGAACTTCAGCGAGTGAGAATGCTTTTAGGGGAGTTTCGATTTCGTTTACGTAATCGCTTGCTTAGGGTGGTGGTCTCGGATATGATGGAGTATGTTGCCAGTTTCGGGTAGATGGGTTAGTTGACGAGTGCCGCCTGCCATGTTGCATTTTGTATTAAAGTTGTAAGACGATATGTTACATCCTCAAGATCTTGCATGTTTTTAATTCTGATAGCAAGACTAACTTCTTGTTCAAGTAAGGTTTGAAAATAGTCTCAATCAGTATGTTTAGAGCATAATCGCACCGGAGCTGTCTTGGTGATGATAGTTGTGCCGACAGTTACAAGTACGGGCGAGTAATCGAGGGATAAATCGTAATTGGACTCTGCTTTGAGAAGTGTATGTTGACAATTACATAGTCTAGTAAATCTGGCAATTTGTTTGGGTCACTTTTGCATTACCCGTGGCAGTTTTCTTCCTTTAGGATTTCATGAATAAATTCAGTTATAATATAATATTCTAGTACCTCTCAACAGAAACAATTTCGTGGACGAATATAAGATTTTAATACGTTTTCGAGACGGGGCTAACCAAAATCCAACTTTTTATATGGTGAAGCCTGAAGCAAGCCTCATAAAAAAAAAGTTTAATTTAGCAATTCATCGTTGTCCATTAAATTTTGTGGGACCACTGGCAATACAAAGTTTGCTTATTGTTTGAATCTGTTGGTAACAACTCATGTAAAGCAAGCAGCTTTTTGGGAGAGTATTTGCAAGGATTTGGTGGGTTCCTCATTCATACTTTGATATTATTTATTAACTGTACTTTGAGCACGAACCCCATGACCTTCCATATGTGGCTCTACAAGTTATGTTTCCTGTATCACCGAACAACTTAACTCTTTTAAGTGTGCTGTGGGAGTCTCCTTCAAGGAAAGCCATATCTGAAAAATGTTGTCGAAATTCCTCTAAATGCAGCACCGCACTATAAATCGGCTCTCCATTCTCCCGAATACCGTTCCAAAAATTTTACTGTAAAAATCATCATATTTGTTGTTTAATTGAACTTTTGGTACAAGTTTGTGACAACAACAACAGTGATGGCAGTTAATAGTGCTTGCATTAGACCTTTGTTTTTATTTTTCATGGCCAAGCTTTACGTATTTTTTTAACAGGCTATATAGCATAAATAGAAGGTTACCTACTTATTATCTTTAGCTTATTTGAAGCGTAGTGTTCCAGTTAAGAACAATGGGCCGTATTCTCACCGCATGTTTAAAGTTGTCTGTAACTAAAGTCGTGTTTAACATAAACGTAAGACGATATAGCTTTATATAACTATTAAAGGTGTGTAAAAACTCGTGTTCAAGCTTTCCGTAAATTTATTCCTTGGACAATAATAAGGCGAAATTTTTGTAGCAAAAACGCCACCACATGCTTCCTCAACTAGCCTTCAAAGTTCAAAATTGGCAACGCGAAAAGAAAGCCGTTTTTTGAACTTTGAAGGCTTCGCACGAGTTGAGAAAGCATCTGGTGGCTTTTTCGCTATAAGAATTTCGCCTTATTATTGTCCTAGGAATAAAGTTACGGAGAGCTTGTACGCGAGTTTTTACACACCCGTATATGTGTATATCAGAGAAACACGATATTGACATGGTAATTAAACATGTTAAATTTTAATATAAGGTGAGAATACCGACCACTGTGTTTAAATAACTATTTCAATAACAAAGATCGGAATATTACAGTTGATATTATATTTTTTGCTAATTGTTGAATGACTAGGTTATGTAAAGGATACCGCGTTGTTAATTGGCTTGTTAGCATTACCCTGGAACTACCACGTCAATAATAAAATAAAATTTAAATTAGCAAACTTGTCTTCTACCATGGTTTGTTAGGTAAGTTAGATATGCCAAAAATTATGGCAATTTCTTCCTTTTTCCAAAATTTCTTTTAAAAATAAGAAAGCGCAAGTTAGTTAAGATAAACAGCATCATACATACTCAAAGGTAGTGATTACTTAAGAAATATTCTTGCCTTGTACTCTGTCTAAGCAGGGATCAACAGCCTTACCGCTATGTTAAAGATGTGATTTGAACTTTTAGCAATTCCACCTTATAATAATAATAATACAAAATAATAAAATCACTATCCATTATTTACTGTGGAATTACACGTTACAGAAATTATACTATAAAAGTTGTACCTCATGTTTATGATTATTTACTGGCGTATCGTATTACCCATCAAAAACAACCCTTAATGACATTAACAGGTAGTGAAATCATTACCATAATATAAATTAGCAATTATTGTGAATTGTATATTTTAATAAAATTTAACGTTTAAGTTCATGAATTTGATAGCATTAAATCTCGTAAAATTTAATTTAATTTGATGGAGTTTATTTGGTTTCAGTTAAATATTAACAAACATGGGATACGAGAAGTGATAGGTTTATATAACTATGACTTCTGTAATCCAGCTTTGTAATTGCAATTCATTTCCCAACGTTGGCAAATAGAATGAATTTATAGAGGTTATTTTCTCTAGATTGTAGATTTTGCTAGCTCTGAAGTCCCAATCCACAACACGGTACTGTTTGTTTATTGTGTAGCTTATTTTTGTACATTTATTCTTATCACATTTTTACACGATTCTCCAAGCGAAAACTCAATTAAGTTCATTCGGTTTGTTATTACATTTTGTGTCAACACTTTATACCACTCAAACCAAATTCTATACAACTCGAACCAAAACTATAATTCAATCCTAATATTGTGATGAATAGACAAATAGAGTCTGTAGGCCGTTGTTGAGTCAATAAATTTGTCGGTTTTTGATGTTATTAAAGACATATAAATTTCCACAGATATAGTAAGATTTATGGCTTTTAGATAAATTAAATGGACTTCACGTTTGGCAAAATTGGGGAAGCAACCCTAACCGCTAGAAACGTAGCTTCTGGTACGTACATGAATTTATGGAACCAACAGTTGTGATTGGAATTTATATGCTGCAGAAATCCAATTTTTGATTAAAAAATAATAATTTTATATTGATACTGTTGTACTGACATTTTAGAACTATATTTACAAATATAGACACGACATTTTCGTGGTATTCAAAATTTAGAAAAAAATTTCTGTGAATTTTAATTTGAAAAATGTTCTGAAATGTGATGTAGTTTTGACGTCAGAGAATCGTAAGTAAATGCATAATACAGCTTCTATAAATTGCTCAATATAAATTTCATCAGTCATTGTATGTAGGACCAGAAAGGTTTATTATGTTAAACTGATTAATTAATATATCCGAATATCCTGTATGTGAATGAGGTTTCGGTGCTTCTGTCAACTAGAAAATTAATTCTAAAAGCAAGTATTCGAGATCAGTTTTAATAATATTAAAGTTCGAAAACCGTGTTCAATTTAGACCTGATGTCTCCCTCTGAAGTTAACCTAAATGGATGTGGAAATGTTGAGGTTCGCTGCTGTAAGAGGAATCAACAGAGAGGTAAAGCAGAAATGGTGTCGGTATAATTCATGGTCTTGCGGGGTAAATTTATTATTTGTCGGTGATTTATCTTAGTCTCTCTCTTCACTAGGCCGTCTGGAAATATCATTGTAGCTCGGTGGTCTGCATAAATCTCTTTGTTCCGCGATTATACTTCGGGGGGTTTAACCCCGTTGGGAGAAAACGGGTCACGGGGTGAAAATGATAATTATAGCCTTATGTCTAAAATCGTAACTCCAGAAACTCGGTGTCTTACTATTGTTCGTCAACTCCCTTTGCAACCATAAGCGGACGGTTAACTTACCCTGAATACATCACGGCAGTGCCTTCCGCTAATTGTTGTTACACCGATGGGTCGAACAGTTAAGTACTCGGTTTAGTTTGCTTAGAAATTCCTAATTGTGTCACCGAAAGGACAGAACTACGTGTATATACATCTCTGCAGAATTTACCGCCAGACATGGCTTTGATCTGTCCTTACAATGAACGCTCTACATGCCGAATCAATACCATTTATCTTTGTAGTTCCATTTTATCGGTATACATTCAGAAATAATGGTTTTCTTTTTATACAAGAACGTAAACATAAATTAAGAAACGAATTCTGCCTTACGGTTTCTAAGGTAAATCGAAGTTAATATCAAAGGAAATAAAATTTATTCCTTGGAAAATAAATAGTGAGATTTTCCTTTGACTTTATTTTTATAATTTCTGTTGCATTTCTTGAAAAATATCACACAGTTTCATATCTTTGATGCTTTATATAAGTTATCCACCCCTTATTTGATCTCAGGTAGGCCATACTATTTTCTTATTTTTTTTTCCACTTTAAAGTTATTTTACCTAAAGCAATAAGGACTTTCTAAATTGATTATATGATATTTTGTGTCCCTTACCTATGATTAGGATCACCCTTCCAGATGCGCTTTCCAGTAAAGCAGTTCACTATAAATGAGACCAAATTAGAGATTATCAAGAATTTGAATCCAAATAAAGCACCCGGATACGATTTGATTACCAGAAAGGTTTTACAAGCAGTCCCGGACAAGGGTTTTAGATTTCTAACCTATCTATTTAATGCAATGCTAAGACTGCAATACTTCCCACCACACAATGGAAAGTTGGTACAATAATTTTAATCCCCAAACCGGGTAAACCCAAAGAAATCGCATCATCCTACCGGCCAATTAGTCTGCTGCCGATACTATCTAAGGTCTTCGAAAAAATGCTACTGAAAAGGATAACACCGTTACTTCTAGCAAACAACCTAATACCTGATCACCAATTTGGCTTCAGAAAACAACACGCCACAATCGAACAAATCCACAGAGTCGTAGACAAAATCATAAAAGATTTCGAAGATAACAGGTATTGTTCAGCTGTATTTATTGATGTTTCTCAAGCCTTCGATAAGGTATGGCATGATGCACTACTTTTCAAAATTAAACAAAACCTACCTCCAGATTTCTTCCAACTTATCAAGTTATACCTCACTGACAGACACTTTTTAGTCAAATATGGTGATTTCCAAACAAGTTTATTTTCCACCAAATCGGGTGTCCCCCAAGGAAGTGTACTAGGCCCACTATTATACCTACTATTTACTACCGATCCACCAACTATTAGAGAAACAATGACTGCCACATTCGCCGATGACACTGCAGTGCTGGCTTCTCATTCCAACCCGCAAATGGCAACCCTTAATCTCCAAAGGCACCTAAACTTAATAGAAAAAGTGGCGCATTAAAATTAATGAGACAAAATCGAGCCATGTGACTTTTGCTACAAGAAGAGATACCTGCCCACCTGTATCACTTAATAACCAACAGATTCCTGTTGCTGAAAGTTCCAAATACTTAGGGATTCATCTGGATAGAAGGCTTACTTGGAAAAAGCACATATGGACAAAACGAAAACAGTTAGGCGAAATAATTCGCAAAACGTACTGGCTCATAGGATGTAAATCTCAATTACTATTAGATAATAAACTATTGTTATACAAAGGCATCATCAAACCCGTCTGGTCCTACGGTATACAACTGTGGGGGACCGCAAGTAGTTCCAGTATAGATATATTGAGAAGATTTCAAGCCAAAGCAATAATTTTACTATTGTAACACAAATATAGATTTTGGGAATTCGATCAAAGAATGTATAATTTGTTAATTTCAGAATTAAGACGCTCAAACTTATTGACCAAATAAAACTGTATTAATAGTGTTCTTTATATTGAAAACCTTCAAACTAATTCTAATATTTAACGAGGTCCATTCATTTAATAACTAACTAATTATTTAAACTGTAACACAAATAAAAACTAATTAATAACTAGAGTCGGCCTGATAGAGAAAAATAGTACGGTGTTGTCTTGTAAATCCCATGGGGTTTTTAGTGCGGAAAAAATCTGAAACTTTGCCCTCTTTCGAATATGAGATAAAACAGTAGAAGACCCGATATCAATGTGATGTTTGACATATTAAAACTCCATTCCAGACGTGTAGTTCCCTTGGGTTTGGCAAAATTCTAGTGCTAATGACTGTAGTTAGTAGTAGATGTGCGTTAAGATCCTTCGCAACCGCATGCCTAAAATTCGCCCAATGGATAAAGAAATTATTCCACTAATACCTACAATAACTGACTAACATTTATTTGTGCAGTACTTTTGTATTTCAATAATTTATCAAACTTAAATTGCAGCGTGTGGTGTGATCTAACAAAATGCTGTTGAAACCTGAAAATCACAATAAGTTATTAAAACCAAATACTAATTTCCTTAAGTAAGATATTCTCTTCCTAAATTAGAACATTTAATTTAGACAAGACAAAACTCTGAAGAATATATTGTACACCAAGTTATCATCTGCGAAGTTCTTCAGCTGAGTTATCGAAATACCTAATTTTTGCTGATTTCACGGTTCATAAGCGTTTTATTCACTAATTTAACTATTACAGGTATATGACTACCTATGATTGCGTTATTTGTCCATATTATTTAAACCTTCTTTTATTGTCAACTGTTGGTTATACAGTGTGTCCACCTGTAAACCTTTTATTCCTTTTTTGAGATAAAAGGGCATTCTTTATAAAATGATTTGTTTATTTTGAAAAGTCCTTAGACCATATTTACAATGCCGATAACACTTATAGGGTGATCAAAATTAAGAAAATGTGAAATGGTGGAAGAACAAAATTTATTTAAGGGTAAATTAAAATATTTCTTAGCTAAGAATTATTTATTGATAATATCAATAGACATTTAGATATGAAATTTTAACATTGTATCTCATAGCTAACGTCAAAAGCCCTTTAAAATCACAAAGTTTTCTTGACAAGCTTGGATTCACTCTGTAGAAATTCCTTCACCAAGTTGCAAAAGTAGGGTTGGTTGAAACACAACTCCTGAAAATATGCTCTTCGCCACATCGCTAGAGAAAGACACATAAAAAAGTAAAGTTGGTCAACTTTCTCTGGCGATTTGTTGAAGAGCATACTGTAATGCTTTTAAAACGTTTATTTAAAACTTCGGTCCGTGCTGTGAATTATTTATTAACATATACTGGCCGCCATAAGTAAATGAACACCCAGTAAACGTTGGCAAATTTAAATGAAATTTTCAGGAAAGATGTATTTTATTCGTTCTAAGAAACGATGAAAATTACAGCAAGATCCAATCATTTAATCAAGTTAGCATAGGCAATGAATTAAAAAATCTTTTTGTTTTTATATTTACATTATTTACTTAAGTGTCATTATAAAGCATACTTGAGGGTTTAATTAGTCCTGTTAGAGTGTAAAAAGACGCTTCCTGTTCGACAACGTGCGAGTTTTCATCAATTAACTGAGTTCGAACGTGATAGAATAATCTGTCTACGAGAAGCTGGATTATCCATTCGTGATGTTGCTGGTCGTGTAGGACGTAGTGTCGCCACAATCTCCCTATGCTGGAGAAGATGGGCAGAAAATAATGAGGAACGAAGACGTTTACGACCTGGTCGTCCCAGACGCACCACTAATCGTGAAGATCGTGCTCTTCAGCTTGTGGCTCTTCGGGACCGTTTCTCGTCGACAAGGGAAATTGGTGATAGATGGCGAGGTTTAATTAATCAACAAATCTCCATACGATCTGTTTATCGAAAAATTCGATCTTTTGGGTTTAGGTCGTACCGACCATTTCTTTGTTTACCTCTAACTCCACGTCATAAAATTGCACGGCTAGAGTGGTGTAATGAAAGGTTGCACTGGAACGAGGAATGGAATCGAGTAGTTTTTAGTGACGAATCTCGATTCTGTTTATGGGCTCATGACGGTCGCAGAATGGTCAGAAGACGTGCCGGAGAAAGGAGAGACATGCAGTTTTCTATAGAACGACATACCGCTCTTACTCAAGGTGTGATGGTATGGGGGGCTATTTGCCATGGAAGTAGATCTCATCTAGTAATTATTCGAGGAATGCTAAATGCAATTGGTTACATCAATAACGTGCTGGAACCAGTATTAGTTCCATATCTTCAACAACTGGTAAATCCCATTTTCCAGCAAGATAATGCGCGGCCACATACCGCTAGGGTTACAATGGAGTTTCTGGAAAATGCTAATGCTGATCGGCTTCCGTGGCCTTCTCGTTCGCCAGACTTATCACCAATCGAACACGTCTGGGATATGCTCGGACGCAGGATCAATGATTTACAACCACCCCCAAACAGTGTAGATGTTCTCCAGCAACGGATTTTAGAAGCTTGGGATACGATACCACAAGCTACTATTGATTCGCTTATTGCAAGTATGTCTAATAGACTAACTGAATGTGTAAGAAACGCAGGAGGATCGACGCATTATTAGTGTTTAAAAATTGTGCAATAATTGGATCTTGCTGTAATTTTCATCGTTTCTTAGCACAAATAAAATACATCTTTCCTGAAAATTTCATTTAAATTTGCCAACGTTTACTGGGTGTTCATTTACTTATGGCGGCCAGTATATTTAAACACCGTAATAATTAACACGAAACAACAACTTAAACGCTAAAAATACAACACTAAGATTAATCCGAAACACTAACTAATTTATTTATACGGTTTATTTATATCACGCACGCACTTGTATTACACATGTTCGCTAGGTCGCGACTGTGGTAGACTTTGATAGACTGATCGCTCGCCAAACGAAACGTGCCTTATGTACCAACTGTAGCCTTCGAGAATAACCCCAGATCACACCAGAAACGATGTAATCGAACTGCCTAGAACACTCTCGCGAGCTTCTGTTAGATGACACATAGACTGGCATCATACGCGCGTCTGGTTACAATATCTTCTGGAGTTTTGCCTCAAGCAACTTTACTTTTGTAATTCGGTGAAGAGAATATCTTGAGAGATTGACTTCAACCAACCTTGTCAAGAAAAGTTTAACTAAGATTAGCAACTAAGTTGCCGGAATACATAATTGTTTGTATTGATTAATTTGTATGGTTTTTCAATTAGCACAGGCTACGTTCCTTAGATTAATTGCATCTCATGGTTAATATTTTTGTCTTTATTATGATTAACTTGTACACTTTATTCAATGACATTAACACGAAATTATAGGATCAACAATAAGTTTATGGTATTATGATAAACTGATAAAGCATAATGTTCATCTATTCGTATAAAAATCACGATACTTGATACGCAATTTAAGGTCATTGAATTTAGGCTAAATATTCCTGGAATAATTACCTGAACACATGGGTATTAAGGTGTTCAAGTTTCAAGTTCAACAGGTGCATTAGTCCCTGAAGCGTGGGAGCTGACTTTATATAAAAAGTCCTAGATTGGAGGGGGTCATTATCATTAGTGCATCCGTTAAAGTCGTAGCTCCAATCTCTGTAACAAGTCAGGTCCTTCGCGCTGTGATGTTCCCTCAGGTCTTAATGTAAGATAATCTTTCTTTATTATTTTGAGACTTGTTAATCCTATCGATTTGGTTATTTTTGATTATTATTCATTACGGTTTGACCTCTTAACTTGTTTGAGGATATTTACATATTGTAAGGTGTGTTAGACGTGGTGCTTACCACATCACCCGAAACGCCTAGCGTACGAGATAACCTGGTATGAAAGCGGCTTAGGAGACCGTAACCCTCCATGTTGCCGGCCATATTCCCTCGCGAAGTGTAAGTGCCTATACCTTTACCTTTACTGTCTGTGTTACTTTTACTCATTAAACCGAATCTTTGTAAATTCTGGTATATAATTTGTCAATACCATCTAGTATTTATTTAAAAACCTCCCTCAAGCAAACCCCACGTGGAGTAACTGGTCAATCATTCTATATAATGTCATCCTACTGTTACACATTTTTTACCCCTTTTCTCAATTCTCGTAAACAATCATTTGTATGTTCATTTATATCTGCTATTGCTTCGGTAATCTTTTTTGTTTTGAAAGGTCTACATTTTCCTGGATTTTAGTATTGCAATGAAATAATAAGATGCAGCTGTGATGATTACAGTCTGTTGAGGGTGAATCTAGGAAAGCTAGTGCCACGATACGCGGTCTCACGTATCAGTAAATAAAGACCTGGAAATGGCACTAGCAAGTAACGAGTATTAAATTGGTTTTAACACTAATCTTTATTATCACAGTTCGTTGTATTTATACAAAAATTATGCTGAATTTACTATCTAAAGTACAATTTTAACAACCTTTGGTTATTTACGAAATAAAAAGTGCAAAGTTGCAGATTTGCAGTTATGCGTTTGGAAATCTACTGCACACGCTGTGAACTACTAATGTGTAGCTAAAGTATTTGTAATTGCAAATAATGTAAAGTCAATGTATTTTAACTAATTTCAACTAATATTATTTAACGTAAGAATTATGTTTAATGGAATTAAACACAGTCTGCCATAGACAATTATTGTTGATTGATTGAAACAAAAAAATCGACGAACATTTTTTTATAAGCAACAAATTTATTTAGTTAAATATTATGGGTTAACTGAAATATCTTATCCTCATGCTATTGAACTTACCCTGGGATCTACGTTTTAGTGTTTAATTGTGTTAGAGAGTTGATAGGAAAATTGTCGCTAAGACAAAGATCAGAAATATTAGGCATTAGTTAAAATTACTTGCAAGAAAGAGATTATGCACTTTCGTTGATGCGCGAACGAATTATGTACTATAAAAACATTCTGTTCTTCGACGAAACAATATTCACTAGAAATAAAGTTGACTCTCAAATCTGTAGGTATTGGGCCTAGGAAAATATACATTTCCGAATTATAACAAATAGCCAACGCCATAAAAAAAATAAATATTTGGCGTGGGGTCATGATTTTCGATGGTTTTAATGGGGAATACCCTTATTATCGAAGATAGACAAAAACTGAAGTCAGAGTCGGCTCTTTTTTGATGCTGCTCCAATTTACAAAAACAGAATTTCACTATCGTTTGTTAATTTTTAGTTATAGGCCTAAATTCAAAATATTCCTTTGTTTTTCATCATACAAAGTGTATATTTTTGAAAAGCAGATAAAATTTCGATTTAATGGATCTATATTTAAAATATATCAACTTTACGTCATGATTCTTAAAATATGAAATTCAGAAGATATGCGAATTGGCTATCGTATTCTACAGTAAAAAGTGCCTTTAGGATGCCTTTGAATGTCTTCAAAAACAAATACCTAAGTTATTTGAAGTTTTCGAAATGGTCAAATTTTGAATTTTGGCCTATAACTAAAAAATAACAAAAGATAGCGGAATTTTATTTTCGGAGGTTGAATAAATATAAAAAAAGGGCCTTGGAGACCGACATCAGTTTTTATCTATCTCCGATATTAAGCGTATTTCCCATTTAAAACCACCGAAAATGGTCCACCCTGTACAAGAATTAGTTCTTATTTTTTTTAACTAACTGTCAACCAAAATAACTTTTTACTACCTACTTTGGATGACGTATGTTTACAGGCCAGACATCTAACATCTACTTTCTTTTCAACATGATGGTTGTACTGGACATAGTCAGATTCAAGTAGATGTATTTTCTTAACAAATTAATTGAACAGTACGGTCTGATAAGATAGCATCCACGCTCCCCTGGCATTACCCCACTCGATTTTATTTGTGGGGACACACAGTATGTTAGACTGATTTCCAGGATGGTGTAGACCTCTTATTATTGAGGCAAGAACTTATAAAAATATGCATATGCAATGTAGAAGAAGGATACCTATAAAAATGTGAAACAGTAGGAGAACATTATATACAAACATTTTATTATCAATTCCATAATTTTGTCATTGAATAAGGTGTATGCATTTTGTTTAACTTTGTACTATTTAATCAAGACAACAATATTAACTTTGAGATGCAATGTTAAAATTTCATATGTATAGTATTATTGGTACTAAAGGGTGGAACGAGCAAAGAGTGGTCACACAAAATATAGTAACTACAAAAAAATTATTTTATTAAATCAATTATCTATTCTTTGTTTCCCTGACAGCTTATTAATTAGATGAGGTGCAGGAAGAAGAGTTATCCTCTGGTTTACAAAATACGAACTCGCGGACTTTGCCTTTAACACCTTACATCAAATTCTGCACAATCTTATTATCCACTTTGTTTGATGTCGCACGCCATTTTGCTTTAAATTTTTTCTCACTATCTGCAATTTCTAGAGTCTTCTCGAAATTATGCTTGTCAATTGCCCAATATTCTTCAATTGGGGGCAGTTCCGGCGCATTTGGTGGGTTGCAGTCCTTTGGTACATATGGAACGTTGTTAGTGTTGTACCATTCATGGGCGTCTTTCCCATAGTGACATAAAGGGAGGTCCGACCAAAACAACACAGAACATCTGTGGCTCCTTACAAAAGGCAGCTAGCGCTTTTCCAAATACTCTATAACATAAATACGCTGGTTGATAGTGCCTGGTTGTGACGAAAAATTTGCTCTTCAAGCCACAAGTACAAATCGCCTGCCATACTAAGAATTTGTTGGGAAATTTCGAGACCTTTTTTTATTTGAATTTATCCTGAACCTTCCCCTTATTGTTGCCCTGTAAAATTGTTAACCTGGGAGCTGTTTAAAGTCAGCCTTGAAGGAAGTTTCATCATCCATTCTCAGAAAATCAAACTTCGTCAACGTTTTTAAGAACAGTTTGCTTTGGCCTTGATATTCTACTTATCATCAGCATTAGGAGTTATAACAGCCTTACATGATGACAATCCAGCCCTCTTTTAGCTCTTTGCACCATTGTGTGTGATACTCCTACTTTTTTTATTAAAATCCCGGGTAGAGAGGTTCCGATTTTTCTTGAAAACCTTAACAACTGCTCTTCCGGTAGATTTGACGTTTTAGTTGCGACTTCCTTGATTAACGCTTCCTGGCGGTTGTCAGTTGCCCCTTGAAGGTTTTTAAAACCTTCGGCATGGTAGATTTTGGTAACCCTAGCAATTTTGCTAAGTAACAGTGTGGAAGATTTGGATTTTCCGTATGCGCGTGCAAAATTTTAGTGCGCCATTTTGACAGCTGAATGCGAAATTTAAAAACAAAAACTGCGGAATATTTGGTAGACATACTCCTTCAAAATTTGATGTTTGACACGTTTTAAAATGTACGTTAAATAGTGAAATTTGCCTTGACTACTTTTTGCCCATTGCAGCCTTTATTCCATATTTCCTTAATTTTTAACCACCGTGTAGTTTTTTCGACATTCTAAATATGACTTTTTAAAATAAGCAAAACAGTTTGTAAAGATTGGCGTTTTTTCTAAAAATAAAAAATAAAAAAGCTTAGAAGTACCATGAGATCGAAAAAAAAATGATTCTGAGCAGGCCTTGACTAGTACAACGCGATTGGCTACACTGGTTCTAGAATGCTAGTCAAGGCCTGCTCAGAATCATCTTTTTTTTGATCTCATGGTACATATAGCTCAATCCGTGGACACACTCTATACAATATACATATACAGGGTGTTCCTTATCGTTATTTTCAAATTTTGGGAGCATAAAATAGACTTAATTCTAGGACTAAGAAACAAAAGAGTGGTAGGTCGATCTTTATTCGTTCTGAAGTTACAGGCCTTTAAAATTATAAACCATAAATAATCAGATTTAAGTCGTAAACCATCTAAAAACTTATCTTATTTCATAAATTTTTAATTGACGGTATTTTCAAAATGCCCTTCTCCTTGCTGAATACAAGCTTGTACTCGTATGCCGATAGATGAAGTAACAATTCTTATTTTACGCTTGTTTTCTCGTAACTAAAAGAAATAAGTTTTGAAAATCAAGGTGACTATGACTGATCATAAGAAGAGACATGTGGTTGCAAATGGATGGCGCACCAGCACATTTCGGAATTGCAGTCCGGAATTTCATGAACAACAATTATCCACGATGGATTGGTGGTTGGTGGTATTGATCCTGTTGCATGGCTACTTAGATTATTTATGGTTTATAATTTCAAAGGCCTGTAACTTTAGAACGAATAAAGATCGACCTACCACTTTTAGATTTTTTAGTCTTAGAGTTACATCTATTTTATGCTCCCAAAATTTGAACATAGCGATACGGAACACCCTGTATAATATTGCTTAGAATTTTGTGTAAACATCTGTTTTTTTTTCTAAGTGACTTCAATTTTTTTGAAAATCATTATTTCAAAACGCCTTCAATGTCATGTTTACCAATAAAACAAATTTTTACTAGGAAGTCAAGTCACAAATGAAACTGCTTCCCTAGCATGACATGACCTTTGTAATTATTTATTTACTAACAAAACGGGCTGTATGTCCGTTTACAGAGCCAATGTTTCCATACATAACATTAAGAATTAATAATTAAAACTCGCATATAGTATGATCCAAAAGAGCGTGAACGTATTATAATTTTAAATTTTTAACCTTTTGAAGGCTAATTTATATACATAGCTATCTATCAGGCGAACGTGGCTTATCAGAAATCAAATAAAATGGACATGGATTATAATATACACTTTCTCACACTTTTCAAAATATTTTCTAAGGCAGTTCTACTATCGTGTCGTTTCTGTTTTCTGCTGTATGCAAACTGAAGCCATGAAAGATTACCTGAAAACCTTCAAAAGTGTAGAATTTCAGGTATAAATTCTTTTAACTTAATTTTTTCTCAAACTTGATTGATACTCTTCTGAACAGCCGAACCAAAAGTCCGATTTGTAATCGTAAGTCAAAGTGGTTTAAGTGTGTGGTAATAAAAATTTTATGATCCACATGTTGCTTAAGGGCCCGATTAAACTCGTAAAAACTTTTACAGCCCCCTTTTTAAGATAGCAATCGTCTTTATTAATTTGCACGCTTCATGCGTTGTTCCTTTTAATTAATTATTTGATTCAAAAATCCACCTAAAGCTTAAATTATTTATTTTCAAAACAAAACTTCTTTGTTGACGTGTCCCTTTTCTTATTAAATTTAAATGACGAATTCCCACATGAATTTTAATTGTATCACTAATAAATAAATTCCGATTAATTTAGATTTTTAATGAAGACAATCCCAAACGCCCTGCTGGTTTCTTTTAAAATTTTTATGCACATCAGACCCTTATCAATAGCTCTTTTATAAACATTTCAAATTTCATAAGGTATCTGAAGGTAGCGAAAAGTATAATCGGGAATAATGGCCGAAAATTCAATTCGTACGCGAAACCCGAATGGAAAGAGAAATAACTTTGAGATCGACAAATCTCGCAGTTGTCACAAAGCCCTCTTAAACCTAATAACAACGTTTCCTTTTAAATGAAAATGAATAGATCTTATCTAAAGCCATTTAGAGAAAGTAAGGCAGTCGTATTTAATTAATAAGATCCGATGTTTATATTAAGGTTAACTGTACAAACGTCGGACCCCTGTCTCCTAATTTTGCTTTGTCTGTAATATCCTACCTAATCCTGGCAAAAACTGTTATTGTCCTAGAAAACTGTTAGGTTTGTGACCGTACAGTCCTCCCTTTTGCAAGCCTGAAGTCCGCACGAATGAGGGACATCAAAAACAAGTTGTCCTGGACTTTTTTTTATTATATTTTTCTGTCTCACGAAAGCTCATTATTGAAATTTATGACAAGAAACTGCAGAAATAAATCAGTCTGAGCATCCTGTTCAGCATTGTACATTCTCTCTATAATCTAAATGTATTGCATCTTCTTGAGGACTAAACATTTAATTTAGCGTATGGCAAAGTTTTAAGCAGCCAGTATTTATGGGCCAACTTATCTAATGATAAAGTTTGGTGTCTGAAAGGAAATACTTTAAATTGTTTTAACGCACCCTCGCTGCCTTTCTGATTGGATCTAACTTTTCTTCAAATTCTCTCCTCGAAGTCTGTTGTAGAAATTTTGATAAGGGTAAAACCCTTCCTTGGGCTAATTTTTAAGATTACTTGATTTACTTCATACCTTATATAAATTCAAAGGATGAAATATTTATGAAGCGCGACCCCCCTTGAAAGAATTTACTTAATAATTCCTGCAAAGGGTGGAATTTGGGATTTTAACTATCCTGAAGGCGACAGTGAAGAAGAGCTTGGCTTTAAAAACCAAATATAGATATCAATTCATACGTTCGATCTCCAGATGATTAATTTGTGGTAACATTTTGAAAGAAAAATACAAAGTATTACTAAGATTTAGTGAAATATTATTCTGTGATCTAAAATTGATGATGTTGGAAGTTTTTGTAATACGACAACACTTAGTCTCCTTTTTTGGTTGACGTGTAGTTATTATTTTGTTGTAGTTTCACACTTTTTTTGTCAGAATTACTGATGGATTCCTTAGCTACAAGAAGGTTTACATTTTAACTGAGAAATTTTGAAGGTTTTGATAACCTTCATGATGTACTTTGCATGCATATTTTTAACAACGATAATTCTGTACCTTCGTAGAAAAAGAGCCAATCTGCACTAGGGTGTAGTAAGGTACAAAAACTTCACCTTAGCTTTCTTTCTACAGCATATATTTAACACATTCAGATGCACATTATACTACGTCTAGCATATACAGCTCCGGGTTGTTAGCGCTGCTAGTTAAGCGAAGCGATATCAAACTAGTGGCATCCTATTCTGCATTACTGGTTTACTCGCCTTAAAATGAACACGTATGACTCAGTCACGTCGCAACTGAATCCACTGCATAAAGGAATTTTAAGCGCTAGAGTTGTATATTGGCTAGACGTACTTTAACTCTAATGTGGCAATTCTGATTGACATTGCCCCTTTTTGTACGAAGGTGTAGAATTAGGAATAATAAAGATAGTTACGAATAAAATAAAAACTTAATTTTTGTCTACTTTTAGATGCAGTCAAGGGCAAGCCATGTTGCAGAGCAGCCAAGTTGGTCAAGTCCCTCTGCAAGCCCTTCACCGCCACCACCACCACTGCCACCACCAGCTGTAACAAGATGGACACGTGCCGAACAGAGCAGTGCCGATTGCCCACATTGCAGAGGAAGACTTGCATCCTTACCAACTCGGACGACATCGCTTAGCAGCTATTCTGGATGCAAAGGTAGGATGCTTTTGTTTTTATTTTTAATTTTTACTGTAGTACCATTTTATATCCACCGAGAATCAAAATGTAGTAGCAAAGCCTTTACGTTTTTCGAATTAAATATTTAGTACAAATATGTATTTAAAACTGTCGCAACGTTCTGTTGGTTTGAAAATTAAATTTCTCATAATATTTAATTAAGTTTGCTTAGTTTAAACAATTAATTATTTATTTAACTATAACACAGAACACTATGACTAGGTCTAAACTTAAACCAAATGCTTGTTCAAGGTTCATTTATTTATTTTATTACAAACCGTATGTTTAACTTGAACTAACTGCCCAGTCTAATGGGAAATTACTTTTCTCCGACTTTCTTCTAGCAAGCGAATTCACACATGAACAAGGTGTTCAGGTGTTTTGTGATTTTTCTAGCCGACTTAAGACTTTCATCTCTTTTTTTTTTAGAAGAACATCCTTCCATTCTTCCAGATGTAAATTCCAATAACAAATTTGTCTTGAATTTCTTTTAAACGTATCAGAAAAGTTAAATAATCCTTCCTACTGCGGTTGTAAGGCTGAAGTTAAAATTCAAATATGATACGAAGCCCTGTTGTTAAAAATCCCAAGAGTAAAACGTTTCCTGTGCCCAAGCAATAAAAAAGCAAATATATTTTATTTTGACACCCGTTGTGTACCAAGAGAGTTGGCTATTTAAATAAACGTAAATTTATTGTCACAAATTTAAGTGAATGTGAAAGCTACGTATAATAATCAAAATTGAGAAAATTAAGGTTTTTACTTTCTTAGTTGATGGGCTAAGTGAATTTTTCATGATTTTCTTTTAAATTGTAAATTCGGATTTTTAGTTATTTAAAACAAAAATCTGCAGCAAATAATTTCTATTAAAATCAGATTTTTATATCTTCCTTTTATGACCGAAGCCTAGGCCAATGGCATGTTATTAACTCATAGCTGTAAGTTCTATGAGCCCTCTTTACACGTAGGCCGGGCAGAAGGCTAACCCAACCCGGCCCGGGAATTGAACCCGAGATTGCTACGTGAGAGACCGAGGCCTTTTACCCATGGCTATCCGCTCCTCAAAATTGTTACATTTTTGAGGAATTAAAAAATATTTCCAACTTTTCCTTTGTTGTATTTTTCGTTTCTATACCTAATCCCTCACCAAAAAACTGCAAAAAGAATAAGGGAAAGAAGGGGGCCTTTGCCCTACATAGGGATGTTGCAGGCTAATAATAATAATAGGTCCTAAGTATGTCTGTATATCGCAGGTTATATGAAAAAGTCTATAAATTTTAAATTATTACCTCTGTGTCTGAAACTACGGCTAATTTTTAGTTTAAACACATCTCCACTGCCCACTTTTTTTCATAGATATCCAACGTCATTATTTTTACTGTTACGAAGATTTAAATGGTGGGCATCATTCCGAAAGCACTGTATATTAAATGTGTCCTCTTGGGAAATAAAAATTTTCCACGCCATTCTACAGTCTTTTGCACTTTTTAAACAAAGGAAATTTCGAGGTTAAGTCACAGTAAATCTGAGAATTTTAAAGAAGCTCTTGAAAAATAAACAAATCAAAATAGAATAATAAAGTGCCACCTACACCTTTAAAAATAAAACGTGTTCTTTCAGAAGCTCGTAAAATGTACCTTCAAATGTGTAGGACAAGATTTACTTAATCCTCCGATTCTCTTTTGTTTTCTTGTTGTTTTCCATTACACACAAAAACATTGCGTGTGTACTATAGTCGTAACATATACAAACGTGCCCGGAATATGAAAAGATGTTACAGTTTTCGGATAAAGTGTGAACCTCTCGAGTTTGCACGTCTCACCTTTTGTTAAACTTGACGGTTCCTTTCTTGATACTCTTTTTGCTGCAATATTTCATTTCATTGTTACTTTATTTGTCATTTATTTTTGAAATTATTTTAGGTTTCTGTTGTTTTATTAATTATTTATAGTCTAAACAAGGTTTTCTATTTTAATTTAAACTATTACCTAATGGTTTTGTTTTTCAAATAATCGAGTCTCAGTATTACGATTTTGCTTTTAATGTTTTCATCTAAAATTTAGTGAAGACAAATTTTTTAATAATTTAAATCTAAAACGTTTATTTTATGCAAGCACTTTCCATAATTACTGTTTAAAAAGGGCCACCTGAAAATCGACCCTTTTTCCATAATAATCACTTTTAGATCCTCATTCTTTTTTAGGGCCATAAAACCACATGGGATCTCATAATATTTCAAACAAGTGCTGGAAATGCTATTTTAGTTGTCAGAATAAAACGTTTTCCTTTTATTGGAACTGTTTTAGTTGGCTATTTGAATGTTGAAAGCGTTTTGCAGATTGATAATATATTTCCGTAAATTTTCGTGAAGAAACAAATTACGTAAATTATTAAACCTTTAAAATTGGGTTATTTTTTAATTCGTTATGCTTTTAATTGGAATTGAATTGTTGGCACCGTTGTTTGGTCTTTTGTCTCTTTTCGGTGGAGATTTTATAATTTCAAATTTCAGATTTATTTTCAGATATTTTTTTGATTTATTTAAGAAATCTACAATATGTCGTCCTAGAACATACAGTAAATTGGATAAGTGGTTTTACTCGAAGGTAGAAGTGGTCCATTGATCACACTCCGAATTTGAATACTTGATGAGAATAGCTAGTTTCGTAAGTCTGTTGGACGTTTCTTCTTTAGTCTTCTGTGTACTGTAATTTTATTTACTAGTTGGCTAACCTCTTCAGTTTGATTGCTAGAAGATTTTGGAAGTAATTACTGCTGAATCTTTGGATTTCTTCTTGAACTGTAGGAATGGCTAAATCATCGTGGATAGTTTTATTGGTGCATTTAGGATCATACGTAGAATTTTGGATTTAACTAGTTGAATAATTTGAATTTAATGGCTTGATGCAACTCCATAGTTGCATCCCATACATCCATATGGGTTTAATAATATCGTATGATCAAAAAGTGGTATCTCATCCTAGTTCATGTCAGTCTCCAGTCTCTTTAGCACTAGCCTTTTAAGTATTTTAGATAACTAATAAGCTTATTGTAACCGCTTGGGGCCTGCCCGTTCAATGGATGGAAGAATTCGGTTAAGGAAACCATATAATTTTAATTATCAAAGATAATGTGTTCGTAAGTACTTTTGCTAACCTTGCTCTGTAACCCTATAACCCGGGTAGAACGTAACCGGTAGGGTAGTATGTTAGAATCTTCCAACCAGCCACCCTGGACTTCCCCAAATGGTTATTTTTGGCCGTATCTCGGGTAGCGTGTACGGCCTGTCCTTGCTTTCTGGTTTTAACTCTTTATTTAGTTATATTTATATATTAATTAATTTAAAGATTTATTTTTAAATAGTGATAGTTAATTTACGTCGGAGAGATCTCTCTCAGTGCAATACGCACGCAATAAGTAACACAGTCTTTTCAAGAAAGCAATTTTGTGAACCTAATGTCCTCTGTAAGAAAAGCAAATTATTCCACTCAATAAAACTCAATTTAAAAAAAGAACAATTAATTTAATGAAAACAATAACATGTTAACAAAGGAAAATTGGTTACTGAAACAATAACAGGTTGACAAAAGAAAATTGGAAACTAACCTCGAAGTTACACAGAATGTTACTTAATAATTAAACTAACCTTATAAAAGTCCTCCAAGTTTATTGTATCCAAAATTGGTAATTCACTTAATTTATACGAATAGAATTTGAAAATTAATGTGTTATTTTACACTTAATCAGAAAGTATAAAATCAATTTATTTAAACACGAGTTCGGTAAAAAGTGATTGAAAATTAATTTGGAAAAAATTCATGAACACACGAGTTCGGTATAGACGTACTTCCGTCTTTCAAGGGGGACCGCGAACTGCCTCTGTTGAAGGTATTTTCCTTCGGTGACACCAAACTGTCTATTTTTCAAAATTAAAGAAATAAGTTTTAGTATACGTTTTCTAAGAATTTCTTGGAGAAATTTTATATCGTGAATCTATATTTATTTCTAACTGTTAATTTAGCATTTTATTTATCAAGCGTAGTGTGTTTAACTAGAAAACACGTTGATATTGCTTTTTGCACGAACTGGAAACTGTACCGGATGCTAGCTCAACTTTCGCTGAGCCAGGTCCTGTGATTACTTTGAAATATTGAATTACAGTCTGAGAACACTTGAACTTTTATTTGATTACAGAATTCTTTTGAATTTGAATTAAAAAAATTTGGAATATTATTCAGCCCGTTACACTACCCCCACGTTTTGAAAAGAAGGCATGTCTTTGTAGACGTGCCTACTTTTAAAAAATAGATATATTAGAAAATTTAACCTATGAATATATAACTCCATTATGGAACGAAAAGAATAGTATAATCTTAATGCTAAAATGTAAATATTCCCACAAAATTACTATTTTAATAAATCTATTTCCCTAATAACAATAACCTAAACCTTCTAATTGGAATACATAACAGAAGGTGACTATCTAATCCTGACAATTTATGTAGGTACGTAGTATGCTCATAATTTGTCATTCGGAGAATACACTTAAATTTTAATTGCCCATAACACCTTTCGCGCACTTGCCGATAACATATAGCACATGATGCGTTGGTGAAGACGGCGTAGCTTAAGTATGGTGGTGAATGATATCCAGACCCGTGTACGTTGGAAGTCTAAAGAATTTAGAGTTCCAGTCTGAGAAGAATAGCTCAGGCTCATTGTTATGATGGCGGTTATTGTTCGGACCAGTGTACGTTTGGGTAAATGGTTGAGGTGCTTGCAAGAGTTTGTTTAATCGTATAATCGTTTGTATCGTCAGAAAGAGAAAGGGTGGAGACCATGGGTGCTGAAGGTTCCTGAAGGTTGGCCTCCACGTCGGACGTTTTAGTCGATGATTTAGTTGGATGATGATAATGGACTACCCATAAGGTTAGAGTATTCCATAAACTTGCTAATAGTGAAAAACCGCAACCTACGGTTTTATAGATAGCTATACCATTTAATAACACGCTTAGGGTGTATTTTAAGACTTTGAATATAACGTAGAATCCTAATAATCCACTGAAAAATATGCCAATGTTCGAAAACCATCCCCAAAGATACTCCATAGTGTTTCTCGCTAACTTTTTAAGTTCTTGTGTATCGAACAGTTTCAGGGTTGAAAAACCTTGATTATCTAACGGAAAGCTTGTGATTTTTCCTATTAATGCATTTTCTATAGCTTTTCTCTCAATTCCAAAAGTGATGAGTTTTTGTACTTCTGCACTGTTGTTTCTTGGTCCTTGTAGTCGGTAGTGATATCGGGACACGGAGCAATGTCTCTGATTGAAAGCACTGTTAAGTTTGTATTTTCACTGCTACAGTCATACACAATAAATGCTGTCACACTGTTTCGAAATTCACTATTTAAAATGTTCATTATTAAAATTACGAGCAACGTACGTAACATGATTTTCTGAAACGAATTAAATCCTAAGCTAAAATAGCTAATATCTTAACGTAAGTACCTTTTTAAGATTTGGTAAAAACATTCCCATAATGATAATGTAGTGTTTACTACTAAAAATGCAAAGGAATACCTTTACAAGAAGATTTACATAGAGTAATAATAAATTCTGTGAAAATTTAAATTTGTCTGACTCTTTTAACAATAGTGAGTCAATAAAGTATGTTTTGAAAGTACAACTCTGTCAGAGGATAACGCAAGGTGGCCATCCCTGTGAAATCTTTAAAGCAGAATTGTATGTTCAAATTAAACAATATCAATAACTGCCAGCTTCTCACTCGTAATCAAATAGGATGACGAATGCTAAGCCAACAAAAGGCTGAGGTCTTGACCTTACTTATCCTGCGCATGGATCCATGGATAACAAGGTAAAGACGCTAATAACCAATTTAAACGAGAGAAAAAAAATGTTTGCATTACTCAAAGATAGTAAGTAGTATTCTTATAAGTAAATGAGTAAATGTGAAATACTACTTCTTTTGTTAGTTGAGTAGGCAATTTATTTAGATATACTCAAAGTGTGTAGTGTCTAGGAATGAATGATGATTAAAAAAATAAATTTAAATACTAGGGTGATTAATATTAGTAATGCGATATTCGCATGGTTTGGTGTGAACGTCCAAAAATGTCCGCTCTATTAAGTATAAATTATATATCTATCAACTTAATTGATCTGTAAGGTTATTATTACTAAATATGGCTAGGTAGTAACTATTATAGCTAACTAATGACGTTGTAATATTTTTAATTACGCTGAAATAATTCGTTTTTATAACTAACGGAACTATTTCAGTTATCTGAAAATTGTATTAATATTGGTAGTAAATTTGATTGTATTAAAGATTTAGTCGGGCCGAAGCTCGTACACCTCCTTGCTGGAGTGATCCTGACTGATCAATGTCTGAAATATTTTCCCTATTTTGATTAATGAAATCCATAGTACGTCTACCTACACGCGGTCTTTTACTAGAACTTGTAACATCTTGTTGTTCTAAAAATCGTCTGTAATTATCAAGACCTTGTAAAATAGTTAAAGTTACATCTTGTGGTGTAGGATGTGAATCTGAATCATATGTATGTATAGCGTCTCCATCATCAACGTTCCAATCATTTAGGGGGTGAATGTTATTTTTATATCTTGACTTCTTTTGAATATACTTTATATCGTTATTGGTGGGGTGTACATTATTTAAACCTGTACAGAGTTTAAGCCTATTGGCATGAACGATTTGTTCTTTAAATTTGTGTAATTCCCTAATTCTGAAAGTTACAGGGCCTTTTTGTTCAACAATTCTAAATGGGCCTAACCATGGTCTTAATAATTTCTTTGATAATCCTTGTTTGGACGTAGGGTCATGTAAATATACTAAATCGCCTAATTTAAATTTTATAGTTTTAGTTTTCTTATTATATTGAATTTCTCTTTTAATCATAGCTTTTTCTAAATTTTGATTAACTTCACAAAAAACTTTATTTAATCGTGACATTAATTCTGATACGTAATTTTCAGAAATATCGTATTTTACGGGTTGTGGTTTTAGAATGTCGTCCATAGGTAAAACTGGGTCACGCCCGTGTAGTAGAAAGAAAGGCGAGTGACCAGTAGACGAGTGTGTCCAAAAATTATGGGCCATGTATAAATATGGGATCCAGTCGTCCCAGTCATGTTGACCTTGACTTACATAATGACTAAGAAAATCTTTTAAGACTCTGTGGACGCGTTCGATTGAACCATTTGCCATTGCATGATATGCAGTTGTTTGGCAATATTCTACACCTAATAATTTTAAAAGTTCTTTCATTAAATTTGATAAGAAGTTAGTACCTCTGTCTGAAATTAATTTTTGCATTGTGCCATGTCGAGCTATGACGTTGGTAAACAATGCTTTAGCAACAGTGGGTGCTTTTTGATCTGGTAATGGAATAATTTCAATATATTTAGTAAAATGGTCAATAAATGTTAATAAGTATTTGTTTCCTTTAAATGAAGTAACAAAAGGTCCGGTTATGTCCATAGAACATCTTTCAAAAGGTTTATAAATTCTAGGAAAATTCTGCAATGGTGCAGGTTTTATGTGAGGGGATGTCTTGCGTTCATTACAAGATTTACATTTAGAAACGTAGTCAGTAATTTGTTGAGTCATGTTGGGCCAGTAGCATCTAGTTTTAATATTTTGTAGAGTTTTTTGTTGACCCTGGTGACCAAAAATAGGAAGATCATGGAAATCGTGTAGAACTTTTGATATAAAGGATTTAGGAATAACTAAACAAGCTGTATTTCCTGTCGATTTGAAAAGTAACCCTTGGTTATCTATATAAAAATCAAGGTTATCTTGTTTATTTTTAATTTGTTCAAAAATATTTTGACAAAATGAATCGTTAAATTGTTGCGATTTTATAAAGTCGTTGTCCCAAATAGGTTTAATGTCTTGAAGGTTATTATTATTGGTAATTACATTCACTGGAATGTTATTATGGTTAAATTTAAAAACTTTGATCTTAATTGATGTGTAATAAAAAATGTATTTGATCATTTCAAAAATTATATTCCAATTTAATTTATCTAATCCACAAGCTAATTGTGGTACGGCTAAAAATTTGTCACCGTTTTGTAACATGTAATTTCTGAGATTATGTAAGGTGTGCCATAAAGTTTGATAAGTTGGTTTGTTAAAATATTTCGATTTCGTGATTAAATAGTAAATATTACGTTCTGGTAATTTTAAGATAGCAACATCTCCAACAGTTTTATCTTGTTGTTGAAGATAAGGTACTGAACCAAATAAATTTTTGAATTGTAAAGCAATGCCTTTATTCATATGAAAATCTTGGGAAACACAATGTGCTAAAGCGTAATGTTCTGGACATGTAAATAGATTACCTTCTTGTATAGTAATGTTACTATTATGTATGGTATAATTTGTAATTAATTTTAAAAATTCGTCAAACGATAAAGTTTGATGATTACTTGTGTGTACATTGAATTCTTCAGACTTGTGGTCGTAAACACGGCTCAAAGCATCCGCATTGCCATGCTGTTTACCCGGCCGGTGTATGATGTCGAAATTGTATTCGCCTAATAATAGTGACCATCGTGCTAAACGTGAATTTTGATGTGTTGCAGTTAACAACCATTTTAAAGGGCGGTGATCTGTAATTAATGTGAATTTTCTACCATAAAGATAACATCGAAATTGTTTAATGCTAAAAATTGCTGCTAAAAGTTCTCGTTCGGATACAGAGTAATTTCTCTCTGCTTTTGAGAAGGATTTGCTAGTAAAAGCAATTGGTCTTTCGAAACCATCATGATTTTGGCTGAGTATTCCTCCCATTCCGGAGTTACTTGCATCCGTTGCTAAAATAAAAGGTTTAGAAAAATCTGGATAAGCTAAAATGCTGTCAGAAGTTATTGCGTTTTTGAGAGTATCAATAGCTTCAAGAGCTTTTTCATTTAAATGAAATTTAATATCTTTTTTGGTAAGTTCAGTAAGTGGTTGCGATATTTTTGCAAAGTTTGGAATAAATTTACGATACCATCCTACTAAACCTAAAAATTCTCTAATGTTTTTAACATTTTTGGGTAATGGAAAATTCTTAACTGCTGAAATTTTGTCTGGGTCAGGTCGAATACCGTTTTGTGTAATAATATGACCTAAATACTTTACTTCTGTTGTCAAAATTTTGCATTTGCTAGGTTTTAATTTAATATTGGCCTCACGTAGCCTATCAAAAGCTAAACTTAGTTTGGAAAGATGATCTTCGATTCCTGTTGAACTGTGAACCAAAATATCATCTAAATAAACCCAACAGGTGTCGCCTGTTAAACCTGCCAAGGTGAATGAGATAAAACGCTGAAAAGTCATAGGACTGTTGACAAGACCAAAAGGCATTCTTAGGAACTCCCAGTGCCCAGTAGGGGTTGAGAATCCTGTTAAGGGTATGCTAGATTCATCCATTGGAATTTGGTGATACGCTGAAGTAACGTCGAAGATACTAAACAATGTAGAATTCGATAAGTAATCTGTGGCGTCTTGTAATAATGGTAATGGGTAAACATCCCGTTTGGTTGCCGCATTTAGTGCTCTGTAATCTATGCACATACGTATTTTGACTTCACCATTAGGTTGTTTCTTTTTGACTAAAATGGCTGGGGCGCTCCATGGTGACGATGACGATCGAACGATGTTTTCCTTTAATAATCTATCTATTTCCTTCTGTAGAGTTTCCCTTTGATGAAAAGGAACTTTATACGGACGTTTCGCTATCGGGGGAGTGTTGTCTTCTAATATAATTTGATGTTTAACCTTGTGAGTGGTGGTTAAATTTTCTCCCTCTGAAAAGATGTCTCGATAACGAGAAAGAAGTTCAATTAATAATCCTTTACTTCGGTCGTCCAAATGAGAAAAGTCGAAATTTTCTTGTATCCAGCTTTCGTCTTGTTGTTGAATTAAATAGATATTTTCCGATATCTTATTTGTGTTATGTTGTGGAATTTCAATATTGGTGTCGATCATTGCAATTGGTGTATTTTTGGAAAGAGTGATTTCTCGATTGTTTAAATTAATAATACGGATGGGTATTTCTTTTTCATTATTCACTAATGTGCGTGCTGTAAAAACTCCATTGCAACCCGTGGCTGTAGGTTCCAATAAAAATTGTCTTGCACCAAGTGATTTATAATGTTTATTTAATATAACATAATTTATTTCTACGCGTGGAGGAATAGTTAAATCTTTATTTAATTGAATATGTTTTAAAGTCGAAGGTTTATTGTGCTGCTTTGTAGAGCTTGGCAATTGTGGAGATTCCTTATTTAAAACAAGATGATGTGTATTAATATGAGGTTGATTTATTTCTTGTTTAATGTTAGCTTGAGATGCTGGAGATTCTTTCTTCTGTAATTGCTTTATTTCATTTTCTATAAGCTGTTGATCATCCAACGCTTTATTTTCTTTGTAGATACGCTGACGTTCCATAAAATTGGAATGGAAATCTTCTTCTGACTCTGTGTCACTTAATTCACCATAATTATTAATTGTAACATTCCCTAATTCAATATGTGCACTATTTGTAATAGTGGTACAATCATCTTCTGGGATTGTACTTCCTAAAGTAGCTTTATTTGAATAAGTCCTACTTTCTTTAACTCCCATAACTACTGATGGGGTCGACGAATTATAAGTTCTGCCTTCCACAATTTTGGGTGGGGTTGACAAGAACTGTTGGTTTGTTACACCTTTTGGTAACTCCAACTTTTTGAAACCGTGGTGCTCCGTATGTAATATCGGTTTACACCCTTTTGGTTTCGTTACCGAAGTAACACCTCCATTATTGCTTAATGCTTGGCGAGGTAAATATTTAGGGAAGTTATTATTGTTATTATTATTATTAATATTATTATTAGCATTAAAGCTTTTATTAACATCATTATTATTATCATTTAAATGATTAAAATTAGTGTTCAGCATCTCTCCACTTGGAAATTCATTTGAAATATTATGTGTAACATTTAAATTGTCAGCGCGATATTTAATTATATCCTCCTTGAAAATATTAGAATTATCAATATTATTAAACCTCTTATTATTACTTATATAATCCGATTGACGAAAAATATTTAACTCAAAATTTCCCACTTTTAAAGTACCAGTTACATAATCAATAATGCATTGATTTGATATGAACCAATCACGTCCTAGGATACCGTCAGTTTGAATTTGTAAATTATCTGTAGTTATTATGACATTAAAATTGCAAATAAACTGATGTGAAGAAAACCCGAATTTAACAATGGTTTTACCTAAAGCTTGAACAGGTGGTCCATTAATACCTACTAAAAATATGTCATCAGTAGTTGAAATTGCACAGTCTTTAACTACGTTATGTTTTATTAATGTAACTGTGGATCCATTGTCCAACAAAAATGTTTGTGGTTTATCATTAATATATAATTGAACTAAACATGGGGTATCCTGTAGATTTAAATCATGTAACTGGGGAATAAAATAATTAAATTTTGGGTTTATTTTGTTGAAAAACTTGCAGGGCGAGGCGAAATCTGCAAGTCTTTTAAGTTTAAAGCCTCCGCGTTGGTATAATTCACTTTTTGAGTTCGACGGTCTTGAAAGTTTCTATTTTGATTATTAGGTCCCGTATTATTTGTATAATTTTTAGGTTTTGCACCGGTATTTTGTGTGCAACCTCGTGTATTGTAATTATAATTCTGTTGTCTATAAGAATTATTTCTAAAAGAAGAGTGTGCTGGTTTTGTCGTGTTTTGACGATAGTTAATAGTATTAAAGTTCGTATAATTGGAATTAGGATTGTTAGGATATTTGTGTCGAGTAAAATAATTATTTCGTGAACCTAAAAATGTATTGCCTGTCTGATGGTTATTATTCCTCCATTGTGGATTAAAATTAGTTCGCGGAAAGGTTGTATGACTAAAATTATTAAAATTTTTAGAAAAATTTTGGTTTTTGTTTTGAGTTAAAGGATTTATCGAAAAACAATTTCGAGAAGTGTGATTATTTCTACCGCAATGAATGCAGTGTGTCTTAAAGGTTTGACGTACGGTCATAACTGAAGAGTTTGACTGATTTCGGTTTGAAAGCATTAAATCCGATAATTCAATTTGTTTAGCAAGTTCTTCTGCTTTATCTATATCTAAATCTGGCGTTCGCATTAGTAAAGAATTTAATTGACGCATAATATCTTTTCTAACACCTAATTGAAATTGATTTAAAATGAGTTCTTGACATTTTTTCTTTAACCCTGGTTTTTCGCTATCTGTAGATCGCTTAAGATCATCTGCTAAAATTTCAGTGCCTAAAGATTTTAACCTAACTACATAATTTGTAATTGGTTCGTCATGTTTTTGAAAACATTTGCTTAAACGAAGTAATGCTTCACCCGGTATTTTAGCAGGGGTAAATTTTCTAATAAATTTTGCTTTAAATTCCGGATACGTGATTGAGGAACTATCTAACGATTCTTCTGTTTTGAAAAATTTATATGCATCTCCCGTGAGTCGGAATTTAACTATGTTTAAAGTTGTATCCTGAGACCAATTATCTAACTTAGCCCGCTGTTCTAATTTTTCAAAATAGTCTTTAACATTTTGTTTACCCGTAAAAGATTCTACGGTGCCAGCTATCATCCCTAAAGTAACAAAATGCTGCATAGGCATAGCCGTGCTTCCTAAATTTTGGGATTCTGCCGTTTGTGGCATATTGAATATTTAAATTAAAATATGGTAATGCAATAGAATTATTTAAAATAAATTCCTGTTAAAACAACACACAATAAAAATAAAAAATAGGTTATCTGTAAAAGAACAGTAAAACTTTTGCTGCGATTACTCCAATTATTGTCTGTAAAAGAACAGTATTAAGGATAATGATATCAACGTCCCTGGATCCTCTGGTCAGAAATAGCTGTAAAAAACTTACAAAAATATAAATTCTGTGTAACTAGAGGTTTATATTTACTAATTTCAGTATGAAATCACGGTAAAGAAAAAGAGATCCTTGTTAAAACCACTATAATTATAATGATCAAGGCATTTTCGTAAAGAAAAAGGAAAAATATTAAATGTAACCACTTAAACAAAAACGGTCCGGTTTTTTCCGTTGTTTTGTAGTCACTATCAGGAATTTTCCGAACTTGAAGCCTACAAATTAATGTAACAGTTTTTTTTTTGTGTTTGTTGCTTTATGGTGGAAGCAACCATCAGAAATTTTCCGAACTTGAAGCCTACAATGTAACCCTTTGGTTTTCAGTTGTTCCCTTTTCTGTAACCTTTTGTGTGGCGGTGACCAGGTCCACTCACACGTTCCAATTCAGTCATTGTTCAAAACAAACCGCTACCACCAATGTGGCGGTTTTTTATTTTTATTTTTGAGTTTTTCCGCTTTTAACCGCTTTTAACCGCTTTTAACCGCTGCCACCAATGTAACCACCTGGGGCCACCCTGGGCTTACTCCAAATGGTTATTTTTGGCCGTATCTCGGGTAGCGTGTACGGCCTGTCCTTGCTTTCTGGTTTTAACTCTTTATTTAGTTATATTTATATATTAATTAATTTAAAGATTTATTTTTAAATAGTGATAGTTAATTTACGTCGGAGAGATCTCTCTCAGTGCAATACGCACGCAATAAGTAACACAGTCTTTTCAAGAAAGCAATTGTGAACCTAATGTCCTCTGTAAGAAAAGCAAATTATTCCACTCAATAAAACTCAATTTAAAAAAAGAACAATTAATTTAATGAAAACAATAACATGTTAACAAAGGAAAATTGGTTACTGAAACAATAACAGGTTGACAAAAGAAAATTGGAAACTAACCTCGAAGTTACACAGAATGTTACTTAATAATTAAACTAACCTTATAAAAGTCCTCCAAGTTTATTGTATCCAAAATTGGTAATTCACTTAATTTATACGAATAGAATTTGAAAATTAATGTGTTATTTTACACTTAATCAGAAAGTATAAAATCAATTTATTTAAACACGAGTTCGGTAAAAAGTGATTGAAAATTAATTTGGAAAAAATTCATGAACACACGAGTTCGGTATAGACGTACTTCCGTCTTTCAAGGGGGACCGCGAACTGCCTCTGTTGAAGGTATTTTCCTTCGGTGACACCAAACTGTCTATTTTTCAAAATTAAAGAAATAAGTTTTAGTATACGTTTTCTAAGAATTTCTTGGAGAAATTTTATATCGTGAATCTATATTTATTTCTAACTGTTAATTTAGCATTTTATTTATCAAGCGTAGTGTGTTTAACTAGAAAACACGTTGATATTGCTTTTTGCACGAACTGGAAACTGTACCGGATGCTAGCTCAACTTTCGCTGAGCCAGGTCCTGTGATTACTTTGAAATATTGAATTACAGTCTGAGAACACTTGAACTTTTATTTGATTACAGAATTCTTTTGAATTTGAATTAAAAAAATTTGGAATATTATTCAGCCCGTTACAGAGCGATGTGGGGAAGTCGAATTTAATGGTTTGCCGGGTTTGGGTATCAGTATTATTTGTACGACTTTCCAGTAGCTGGGGAAGTAGGTGGGGGAAATAGTGGGTAGAAATCTTATTGGTTTTTTTGTAGCTGTTTGAGGACTTGGCCGGTTATGAGCTCAAATCAGGAGCTTGTTGAATATTGCAATTATTATTTCCATGTTTATCTTTTGATGGCGAAAACGATTTAATTGGAATGGTCATCGGACAAGCTGCATCCAGGAGATTTTGGATATTCTCGTCATTAATATTAGAGTTCGGTTCTAGAGGGCTAAAAGTTTGCACTAAATGTTCTGCTAAAATATTTGCTTTCTCCTGATTCGTTGCCCAATTGCCATTTTGTTACTTTAGTGCCTGTAACGTGAGATCTAAAAAATTTCACCTCAAAGTTTGCCATGAAAAATATAAATCGTGTCTTTGCTAAAGTCATACAACTTAGCCATTAGAACTACTAAATCTAAAACCACGCCTAACTGATAAAAATTAGAGCAGATTAGATTATTCTAAAAACTAAAATTAAATACAAATTGAACAGAAAAATGTTATTAACAGAAAATGATTTTAAAGTAGATGAGTTATGTGACCTCCATTTTCTTGGTGGCAGATTTGAATTCTGTGCTTAATAGAATTAGTGACATTTTATATGCCTGACAGCAAAACAGACATAACCTTACACACCTCACATAACCTATAAAACAACAGCTGACATTTGTATCACTTAAAAGTCGACATGCATAATTTTGTGTTTTCATGTTTCATAGCCAACTTGAGGTGAAATTTTTTCGATCTCATATTATGTGACTTATAGATTTTTTTAATGTTTTGTAGCTTTCCACACTAAATGGTCTTCTTTTGATAGACTAGTTGTATGTTTCAAATGTTGAATTTTGTAAGCTTTGAAATACATATAGACTTGAGTTGCTACGTAAATCTGTAAATCTGTTGTATATGTATATTGTTATCAACAGGATTCCGATTTCTTTGCCACTAGCGTCTAGCTCGTCTTTTTTGTGCTATTACCAGTCTAATTTTCAGGAAAAATTTATTGTTTGTTTGGGGTTGGTGTAGGTGTACTGTTCCAGGCTGCTTCTAGGATTATGTTGGTAAAGTATTGTATGTACTATCAATGTATTTGGGTTCTTTTAATTTAATATTTAAGATTAGTTTCTCTTCGATGAATTGTTGGAATCAGATACGTTTAAGAATTTAATTTAAGAATAGATTGGCATTCATCGCTTTTCAGTTCTGGAAGTTGTATTTTGCAAACAAATTTAATTTTTGTTATTTTTGCATGAAATTACTGATATGGAATTAAAATGCTGACATTTAACTTGCAAATTCATATTTCAAGTTGTAATCGTAGGTTTCTGGTTTTAATAAATAATTAACATGAAGAATAATAGATTTGAATTTAGAGTGCTTTGTTTTATGCATCTAACATTTTTTGCGAAATTTAAATTTCAAGTCAGAATTACGTGTGTATGTAATCGGCTCTCTTTGTATGATTTTATAGAATTTTCCCCTTGGGCTAATCTTCAAACAGAAAACAGACAAAACATTTTAAGTAGCACATAGGTTTGAGTTTTAACTCAAATTTCCAGTATTTACAATTGCCCTTTTCAGTTTTCCTTTTTCAAAACATTAATTTTCAATTTTTTGGGAAATTAATCAGTAACTTTAAAGCGACAATCAGTCATAACGTTGCTAAAATTGTCAGAAGTAAATTTTCAAATTTACGTTAGGGTTGGAGCTTTTAACTTATTTGTTTTAATTTTAAAATAAAAAAAAAATGCTGCCTTTGAAATTAAAAGGTTTAAAATTGTTAGACTTTTGAGTTAGTTATTTTAATCATTTTCTTACACTTTTGAAGTTAAATCTTGTATTTCTTAATTCAAGTGTTTTGGAATCTCTGTTAACAGATTTTTAATTATTAGTTCTAAAATTGTTATAAAAATGATTTTCTTTATTAACGTGACTCGCATGCGGGCCGGATTGTGCATTTCACGCGTAAGACCACATACGCTAACGCACCAGCCTCAACACCGAAAGGTATAAGAGGTTAACGATTACATACATAAAGTACATAAATAATCTTTGTAGATAACTGGGTTTCAAAATACATTTTGAAGTTCGAACATGAACTTGAGTTATAACAGGATTTGAAATAATGTATCTAATTTAGTAGTATTTTTCACTTCAAAATGATAAACTAGTGTGAAGACTACCAAAAAATTAACACTTATGAACCAAATATACTAAAAAATGACGGCATTTATCTGTTCATTATTTAATGGGAAGCTTTTAATACGAATCTTAGGTTATAACCATTTAGGTTTAATTTTATGGTTTAACGAAGGCGGTCACGAATTCATAAAACGATGCTCCTACTTTAAAAGTAATTTAAATTTGGCTGAGAGCCCATTTGCGGTGGCAGATGGTACTTTACCTATGTGCCGCCCTAAAAAGCAACTTTTGCAATTCGGCCAGATATAAACAGATAAAATGATCAAGGGTGAAAGCGCGTCACATGGCCAGTTACCCAAAAAATGTCTTTAAGGGTCCATAAAAGATTCTTTACGTCCTTTTTATATAGGCAACCTTGAGGTCCACGAACAGGTAGAGGATCAAAGAGGATAATAGATTTATTCACATATTCCCGTGACAGATTTCGCGTTTGATATACGCAGAACCCCTAAAGGATTCTTCCCTCTCAGCGAAAACACGTAAATTCAGGAACGTCGACCTGAGTAAAACAGAAATAAAAGGCAATTTGTCGAAACGTAACATTCTTCGCATAATAACCTATTCGAAACTCTACAACTCTAGGTTGTAGGAATCATTATTCTTTTCGAGGGCGCATAAGAAACACATTCGTTATTTTATAACCCGGATTTCAATGACACTCGCTCGAATCGGATTCTATTGTGCCAAAGTACTGACATCGTAAACCGTTTTTATTCGATAGGTAAAATTGCTGTTCACCGCCGTAAAACCCCAGGTTGAATCCCGTTTTTCCAAAGAAAGCAACCTCTAAACTTTAAAAAAGAAACCGAATGGAAACATTTTAACTACAACAAAGCTCGAAAGCTTTACCCAAACCGAAATCGATCTATCGTGAAATTAGAAATTTTGAATAACTTTCCTATACTTGATGGTTTCCGAAACGACTTTCAGCTTTAAGGCTACAATTATTTCGTGAAACAAAGGGCATTTAATCACGGAATACCGGACTGAAGGACTTGTACGTTTCTTTGTACTATACTCTACACGTGACTAATCTATTCAATGAACCTTCCTAATAATCAGGAAAATCCCTTTTTTAACACACTCGCCTGCTTAGGGCATTGTTCCCTTCGCTAACTCAATTTTGCTACTAAATTAAGTTTTTCATAAATCAATGACTTCTTCTATAATTAAGATAAAATTTTCATCACGTTTAAAAATACAAATTCATTACTAAAAAGAAAAAGAAAATTTTCCAATTTTTGTTTTAAGAAGTTTTTAAGTCCTCACATCATATTAATAAAATGTAAACCTGGCTTACTAATATAATTTTTACGATCTAAGTTATATAAGACTTTTATAGCCCACTTCAACTGAAGAAGGGCAAGGTTAAAATCGTAAAAACTTACTTTAAATTAAATATTTTATATGTAATTCGCTTAAATTTTCACCTCGACTTTTAGGAAATTAAATACGTTTAAAAACGTTTAGTAAGGCTGATGCAATCCCTTTTTCTTATGGGTTTTAGATTTATTAATAATATTGAGGAACAGTTTGGAAAGTATCAACTGAAATTTATATAAAACTGTGATTCTAATATTTGGTAACAATTTTCGTACCCTTAAAAAAACATTTGAAGATTACTGCTTTACCGCCTGTCTTAAAAGTTTTTGGGCATTTTTTAAGATTTGAAAGTTTTTGTTTTTAAATTTTTTTTACTTAATTTTGGTTGCTTTTTATTTAGGGTTTGGTTGCCTAATAGTCCCATTAGGTCACATAAATTAACCCTAAGCCCTAAGACCTAAGATTATTTTTCTGAAAACTTATTAATAAATTCAGTCAAAAAAATATCTTTTATACAATTTTAAACTTTGGTTTCAAAATCTACAAGAAATGTAATTAAGTGTTAAAAGATTAATTGTAATTAGATTCTAAGTAATTAAGGATATTCTGTTACTAATAAAACTAGCTTGAGGACGGCGATTTCTTTCAAATTAGAGATTGTTAGGTTTAACTTTGCAGCCAAAACTTTTTATTATAAACTTAAAAACTATAAAATGTGAATTTGAAACTTTCATGACCTATTGACTAAATTATTTCTGACATTTCATACCCTCTTCTATTATTTAAACTTTTTATGATTCTAAAAAGTTCCACTTCAAATATTAAATGTTGGGTCTTTTTCATTTTTAAACTGAAGTATCGGAAATTCGAGTTTAATTTCATTTTGCTTTACGTTTCGTTTGTAACCGAGTTAAATTTTAAACGTTTTTCAAATGTTTACGTAGAATTTAAAATTTAAAGAGAAAGCTCTGTTGTTTTGAAGTTTAATTTTGAACTTTTCAGATTTTATTTATAATGTTTGTTGAAACAAAATTTAAAGTACAAAATATATTTAGCTAAAGATCCACAAAAACGCGTAGAAACTGATTTGTGGTGTTATCTCGTTAGTTTTAAGTTTCAACAAAACATTTACACTAACATCAAAACTTAAAATTATTTACCGAGGACGTTTCAGACGCGGTGAATTTGTCGTTTTCCTTTACAGTTTAGTTGATATCCTCATATCCTAGCTGAGGTTAAAGTTACAGTTATTCCTAAGCGTTCGAGATACCAATCCGATTAATTAGGATCGGCCAAACAACTACACCAATCGGGGCCTTGTTAATTAATTTAAAAGATAGTACAATACCGTTTAATCTTTCGCGTAGTAGTTTCGGGAAATAACTTTCAGTTAATTTTCATCAGCTTTCGCTTTCTGTCATCTTTTCGGCCATCCTTTCTGCCGCCGTTCTTGCCATCAAATCTATTTAATTAACTAAAAAGCGGAATATTTAAATTTCCTAAAATGCCAATATTAAGCTAGCAAAATTCGTAAAAAGCCTACAAAATTCCCAAAAGAAATATTCGTTCTAACATTCCACGCGTGGCGGAAATTAAATTCGTATTTTTTTCTCGCCCAAATTATAATAGCTACCAAATTAAAAATGATGACAGGTTGATATTCCGTATATGGAAACGTATCGTGTATGATATGTGTATCAAAATCATTAATAAATTACAAAAGGATGTAGAAAAAAATCACTCCGTTTCCATTACGAATTATGTTATTTATTATTCAAATAATTTCGAGTTGCGTTACTGAAAAATGATCGACATCCGCCCTGATAAATTACTAGGCATGGTAAATTTGGCAGAAAAAAACGGGGAGATGTAAAAAGTGATCCCATGTCGATAGTGTATAACCTCAAGATTAATGGCGCTTTGCCTTTTTTATTCGGTGTACTGGAAAACGCTTTTTTGTTGTGTCATTACTAAACCGCTCCTCGCTGCACGAAATTAATTTTCCGGTGCTAATTTAGGTGTTAAGTTTTTTAAAACTGGTGCATTTAGGCGAGCAGAGACCTTTGGGAAATGCGAAGTTGAAAAACATATGTATATAGTAGGTAGTGAGTGACACGAAGTCCCCAATTTTACTTATAAAACTCTTATTTCCCAAGAGTAGGGCGACTACTTGAGGCTTGTTTTATAGTTGTTTGACAAAAGAGATGTTTGGGTTTCAGCACTCGCTGAAGTTTAAGAAACGGCACCTCGTAAAACTAAGAACTCGCCAAAGCTCTGCGGGAAACCTCATATTAATGATATATTCGTCGCAAAAGTTCATTCTTTTGATTTCTGAAATACAGACTTTCCTTTTCCGACGCACCAGCCACCAGCCGGTGTCTTTATTTGAATAAAACTTCACCATGGTTCCTTGGGTTCAGAGAAAAGGCACAAGTTGTAAGTGATAGTTATGTAAATTAAGTTCTTAGCCTCGTATATATTTTTTTATTATTTTGCTGCAAGTTTCTTTTGTACTTCTGCCCTTAACTGCGCTGTTTTATGTCTTATAGGAGTAATGTTTTTACCCAAGAATTCTCGCCCGCCTTTAAAAAAGAGGAAGCGTACAGAAAAGAACGCGAAACAGACTCTGATATAAATTATGCTTTTTGGGGTGTCCCTTTTTTTCCATCATTAAAATAAAGGCGACTCCTTCTGTAAAAAAGCATAGCTCGGATTTATAAAGCTCTGTTGAGGGATCACACAAGTAATTGATCAAATACCAGCTGAAAAATTCTCTGACTTTCTAGAAGGGAACAAATGAATTTTAAGTTTTCAGACAATATGGTTTGCAACTTGCTAACTCAATAACTTTTGCTTCAGTTGGAAAACTTTAGATTTTTAACTTTTAGAACTAAAAACCGCGATTAAACTTGATATTAGTTTATTCAAATTATTTTTTTAACTTTCTATAATACCAACTTGTATTCCGAAAGGGATTTTTCGGTCATTTGTAATGGTTCAAAACTTATTTGCCTTTCTAAATTCTAAAATTAAAAACTATGTAAATCGGCTGTTGAAAGTTCCACTTAACTTCGTTGAGTCTTTATCAGAAAGTTAAATAATTTCCTCTCTTGTGGTTTTATCGCCGAATTTAAAATTCAAATAAAATATAAAGGCCCCTCGTTGTTTAAAATCCCGAGAGTAAGACTTTTCATATCCCCAAAAAATAAAAACGCAAATATAGACATATTTTGTTTTGTCACGCGGTTGGTATCAAGGGGCCTAACTGTTTAAATAGGTATAAATTGTCGAAAATTTAAACGGAAGTGAAAACGACGATAATTTAATAAACAGGGAATTTTTTGGTCTTCAAACCTGAGGACGCACAGATCCCGTTTACTCACTTTTTGTAAAAAAAAAGAATTGCCATATTTCATTTAAACAAAAAAACAAATTTTTGCAGAAGAATTCTGAAAATTAAGTCTCCGATTCGAAAGGTTAAAACTATAAATTAAACGTCAAGTTTCAGATAGCTAAGACATTTCGTTAAGCTTAGTTTTATGGAACTTAAAAGGTCGAAGCAAGCAAAGGCCATTAAAAAATCAAATCAAAATGGTTTATTACTTTTTAACACGTTGGTCTGTCAAAACATGTTTTAATAAATTTTTATCTAATTAAAACCGACTAAATTTTGTTTACACCTTATTTATTTTTAAATTCCATATAAATTATAGATGCAGTTAAAAGCATTTATTTATTATGTTGTTGATATTTTCATGGTGCTGTATTTGAGTTTCATATGTAATGCGTTACTTATTTGTCTGTTTATTTATACAGATACTTATTTGTATCCACCACACATGTAATTGACTAAAATTTTGTACACTTTTTGTAAAAAATCATCATTATTTTTAAATAGATTTTAAAGAATTTTAATAATTCTGTGCAAAGAAAAATTTCATTTCCGCAGGGATTTGAACTATTGATTTTCGTTTCTATAGATCATTGCGTACTAGATTTTATATTATCTTTTTAAGTTTGATGTTCCAAAAATACATAATTATTTTTGAAAATATCGTTGACCTGACTTTTTACATATATTTTTGCATTTTCTTAAGTATAAGCTGAGACTAATCGTTGTTTCAAACATTCATGTCAACAAAACTTTTAAGCCTTTTACAAAGAACTAAAAAGGATTTACGTAGCGTTCATAATAGCAAACTTAATTTTATGTTATTTAAAAGAAGCAAGTTTAATCTTGCTAAAAATCCTTATTTCCTTTCAGCAAGTATTCATTTTTAATTTAAGTATAAAGTTTTCTCATTAGACCTAAAATTTACATAAAACTTAAACTTAAAGAATCTGTTAAGGGGCAAAGAAAAGAAAATCTACGTTTAATTTTATTACATCTAAGTAAAAGTGAAGCTTTCGTTTTTTAAATACCTACAATTTTTCTTTTTTAAAGTCTGACATTTTTCTTTCTGTCCTTTCGCGAGTTTTGTATCATTTAGAAAGCTTCCAGTTCGATTTAAAAGCTGTTTTAATAACATTTAGCTTAGACAGTGAAACGGGATTTTCATTTGCCAGTCTAAAATGTCAAAAATAAACGAATTGTGTTCTAAGATAAAAAGGGAATTTCCTCATTATATCTAATTTTTAGTGCACGACGAATTCCACGCAAAATAAAACATATGCGCGAAGTTTGGTTGAAAAGTATTTTAGGTTAAATTTTCACGTTTTTGGATCTCGATTGGGGTTTTATGTAATTTTTTATTATATCGTATAAAGTTAAACTTCTTTTTTATTGGATATAAAATGTATATGATAGTCAGCATAATACGGAGGTGTAAACTTGGTTTTTAGGTTTGAGAATAAACTCTTTGGCATAATCCTCGTCAGAAGTTAATGTTCTCCTTTTTAATGCTCAATTAAAGTTTCAGCATAAATTTTATTAAATTTAAAATATGAATGTTAATGTAAATTTGTGCTTAAAGGTTAATAAAATAAAATATAAAAATAGACACATTTATGTACTGCCTGCTTATTTATAACATTTTCATTTACAAGCAGAAATGAAGCTTCGTAACTAACATAACATTCAAGTCCTTTAAGAAAAAGGAATTAAAGTCTGAACAATATTCAAAAAGCGGCAACAACAAACTTCTCTTGTAAGTACCGAGTTCTTAATTAATTAGCAGAGAGAGCAAGCAATTCACATTCAGAGTTAAAAGAAGCTTCCATTTCTCGTTACTTAGTTTTCAAAATTAAATAATTGACGAGTTCATTACAAGACACGCAAAAAGCTCCATTTGCTGTTGGTCCTCGCGGACAGCGTCAACCTCAATCAAAAACAAGTTTTTTGCGAGTTGACGACGTAATTACACGTCGCAAAGGGGCAATACGTAATTTCGAGGCTTCAGGATGATTGATAAATTTGGTTTTAATATTGTAGTCGAGAAAAAGCGCCCGCAGTAAATTTCTGCCTGTTTTTCTGCTTCTTAGTTGTAATTGAAATTCCCACGGGGAACTTAACTAAAACGTAAGAAATTTACCAGCGTGAAAATTCTTAATTGGTGAGGAGTTGTTCATTTGAAGGCATAACTTGTGACCTGCATATTTTATATCTTGGCTTTCTTTAACTTTAAATCTTAATTTATACAAGAAAGTCCACTAAGTGTTTGCGTTTTTGGCATGAGACTTTTTACCTGAATATTTAATTGTTAATAAGTTTTTGCAATTTTAACACGTTTCTTAGTTATTTTAGGTTTCGCCCCTTTGTTGATCCTAATTTTTGAAGTAAATTTAAATACATGGCAAGGAAACTCTTCAGAAATATTAAATATTAATGAATCAGAAGAACATGTTGGGACTTACAAGACAAATTCTTTAAACTAACAAAAAATAGTCTTTGCCTATATAATAATAATAATATACGATCAATAAATTTCAACAAGTCATGGTTTTGAAAACATTTATCATGGTGCATCTCTCCATTGCTAATTGCAACCGTCGCAATGACATTTTATCGTTACTCTATCGTATTTTTGCAGACGCTGATTTATTTTCTACAATTTACATCAAAGTTACGTGATTAACCCATTTCTTTGCCATCACTACGGTCTTTAACTTTAATATAAGCGTCTGACTCTTGATACCTTTTGGTGTAAAATTGCGAGTTGCATTGAATTTCTTTTCTTGGGTTTTCCATATCTTCCTCCAGTTTTCTATCTAGTTATGTTCTTTCCCATTTAATCCCTCTTGTAAATGTTACCTTTACTTCTTTTATTCATGTTCGTCTTGGGGGTAATTTTCTTCTTGTTTTGACATCTTTTTCTTCAAAAACGCTATTTACCACACCCTCATCCTGCATCGTATCCCATGTGTCCTTATTAGATTGCTCCTTTTACATGATACATATTTTGCTTTTGTTCCCTATATATGTATTGCATTCCTTTTTCCAGTTTGCAGGTTTTCTTCATATTCTTTAGGAATCCGATCTATATGCCTCCTTTGCTATTTTTCTGTTTCTGCTTTTACTTCTTTAGTGTTCTTTTTTGCAGTTGTTATTCATTAGATTGAAAAATTTTCCCGTGATACTATTCTTCCGGTCTTTTCAGTTGATTCACCTTTGTTGTTTATTATCACCGCCCCTATTATTTATTAGTCTTCCTAAATATTAGTTAAACTTCTTAATCTGACCTATGTTTTCACCTTCGATTATTATGTGTTGATGTTCTTTGATGCCCTTTATTATCATAGATTTTGTTTTGTGTGTTTAATTTCGTATTGAACTCTTTTAATTGTGCATTTAATACATTCGTACATACATTTACCAGAGGCTGCTTTATGGCTGTACACTGCCATAGTTAGGCCCATGTTGACCTACGGTGCGTTGGTCTGGTGGCCCAGAGTCAGGCAAACCAAGACCTCAAATGAACTCATATACGTACAGAGATTACCATGTTTATATGCTGCCGGTGCTATGAGAACTACTCCCACTGCAGCTCTGGAGACTATCCTAGGCATCCCTCCACGGGATATCTATGTGAAGGAGATGTCGTTGGGAACAGCCCTAAGACTGCAGGCGAGAGGATTGTGAAATGATAAGGGCACTGAGGGACAAAATTATTTTATCCTTAAGGAAGCTGTCAAAAGGACACGTCTTCTGGGAGCGGTGGGTGGCTCCCTCTCTCCCAGATATTTATTCAAGAAACACTTCAGTGTAGATATGAACGTCGATTATGCTTCCGAATATAATACATCAATCTACACTGATAGATCTAAAACCGCGGAAGGGACAGGTGTAGGAATCTTCTCACATGATCTCCACATAAGCATAGCACTAGGCCAACTTACTACCGTTTTGCAAACGGAGATTATTGCCATTATGTAAGGTGCAAATTAGATTCTACATAGAACGAAAAATTCAGATTGAAATCAGGATAGCTAGTAACAGTAAAGCAGCACTGATGGCTTTAAATAACTTTGAAATAATATCGGGGGTAGTACTACAATGCCACAGCACACTGGAGCTAGCTGCCGGAAACAATATCCTATAACTTGGGTTAAAGGACACGCAGAATTATATGAAAATGTGCAGGCTAATAAATTGTCCAGACTCGGTTCAACGTAACCCTTTTGGGGCCCTGAACCAACATCATTTCTGACTCTCCTCCATACAATAATAAAACAAGAAACCCACAGTCGCCACTATAACAGATAGGTTAACTTGGATAAATAATGTCATCAAGCGAGGATGGCTATGTCAGCCCCCCTCATCGACATTGTCTAAATTCTATATATAGTTACCAAGAAGGAGACTACGACTTTTTGTAGGTATACTTTCAGGACACAGTAAACTGAAGAAACATATGTACCGATTAGGGTTAACTAACACCCCGACCTGTAGAGGTTGTAATTGGGAGGAAGAGACGGCACAGCATATTCTAGGCGATTGTCCTGCACTCGCCTCGATTAAAGGTGACATGTTGGAGGATTTCTGGCCCGATATGATAGGAATCCGTAACACACCCTTGGCTAGTATCCTTAGTTTTACTGCGAGGACAGGATGGCTTGAATACCACCGCCAAGGCTGTGTGCATGATTTCCTGGGGTAGTATAACTTCGAGACCTAAGTGAAGATGAACATTGTTTATCCCCCACACCAAATCCAGGATACATTCGTAACTTACCTTGTACAACTTGTACTGAGTCTTTTAACAGTTCCACAATTGTTCCATACGTTACCGTAGATGTTTATAACAACGCCATTAAAGTTTTCAACAATTCTACTTCTACTGGTTTTGACCTCATTAAAAATAAGATGTTAAAAACTGTATTGAGCTGTAGATGTTATCCCTTATCGTTTTTTTAAGTAATAAACCTTTGGCAGAAGCCGCACCTTAAAAATAACTTTTGTAATACCTTTTCATAAACAGGTACCTAGCCCTCTAAATATGAACATTTATAGGCAAATAAATTTAATTAGAGCCTATTTAAAACTAATGGAAAAAACTGTCTTTTATAAAAGTTTTCTTCGGCACTCATCACAGTTTTATTTCTGGAAAATTCACGAATCAATTACTTAACTTTTTATATTTATAATTTGATTTATGTTTATTTATGTTTGAGCTAAGAAGCGCCCGTGACACTTTAAATGTAACTGATTATCTGAAAGTTAGTCAACTTAGGACTAAGGGAAAAAAATTTAAATGAAGTAGGTCATATTCAAACTACAGAAAATTAATTTCCCAATTTGACACTAAATTTCAGCTGCCACCTTAAGCGTGTATATTAAAAAAAAATATTTCTTTGGACCAACAACTACATTTTTTATTTATACATATTTGTTTTAGGGTCTAACTTGTTTAAATTGTCGTTAGAGCCCAAATTTATTAAACAAATGAGGTATATCAGTTCTAATTCATCGGGACTATTATTATTGGAGAAACAGTAGTTTAGCCAAGCGAATTATTCATTTATAAATTTGTGCAGTAGTAGGAGATATAAACTTGGCTATCATAAATTATCCCAACAAAATGATACGAACTTAGTAACAACAAAGTTTACACAAACACGCTTTATTTATTTGGAATACACATTACTACATACCCTGCTTCTTCGAAATACAGGTCTGCAAACCGATAATTCCTTTTGCAAATATTCTATCTATACAGTTTTTAATTTACTATTAGGAAGATTAAAAACCATGTCCTGTAATACAACATTCTTATTTTTGTATTGTATTGTTTGATTTATACATCAATTTTAATTAATACACACTTCCTACTCGATTCCAATGACAAGCCAAGGGGCCACTTGAATTTACTAGTCCATTGGACCATCGTGTATTAGGTACCTATTGATGCACTTACATATTATTGGGTAGATCACATTCGCCACAAAGTAAAGTGTTGAAGGATGCATCATATCGGATTCATCAGCCCATTCGGAACTAACACTTGCAATGCACTTGACTCTTAACGTAATAGAGTTCCTTGAAGTTCCGCAAGGGCCTGTACTCGGGCCTGTGTTTTTCTCATTATAGGTAAATCATTAGGAATTACTTTTTATGTTAAAAAATACCACTGAATGTTGATTTTATATGATACTTTTAGCGATTGCGTTAACCTTTTTAGAAAACAATTTAATCTGCGCTAAACGCATCGTGTAAAAGCTCATTCAAACGTTTTTCGTTATTTTAAATTTACAAACATGCTTGAACACAATAGGTTTGCTAAATGTATATGATGGAATGACAGTTATTTCAGTTACATAAATAATTATTATAGTTATATAGTGCATGATATGCGAACGATTGGTTCCTTACACCAAAATTTAATTCCAGTTTCTTTAAATGTTACACCTCTACAATTACTACAATTCTATCCCTTTTTTTAAGTGTTGTACCTAATCAAATCTGCCGATATTCAAGTGTATACGTAGGCTTTTGCTTGATTTCCTATATTTTCTTTCGTATAGAAACTCAATATTCATTTTGTGATTTCATCGGACACTTGAGCCTTTTCTGGTTTTATTTTATTCAACGCCTTTTCCAAATTTTCTTTTAAAATTTCATTTGATTTGTCTGACTGATCACTTGACTTTTAGTTTTGATTTCTTTTTATTATAGTTTTTTCGTTACCTACTTCTTCCTCATTTTTTCCTTCTAATAATCCTTACCTATTCTTATCAACAATTATTATTCACACAAACAGGAACACATAAGTATAATAGTTATGGGAGATTTTAACGCTAAGCTGCGAAAGCACCGGGAAAAAAACAAAAGAAACTAGGTACTTCTTGACTTTCTATCAAGTAATCATATGTACGTAATGAACTCATTCTTTAAAAAGAAGAGACAAAAAATATATACCTGGGTTAGCCCAGACGGCAACATAAAGAATGTAATAGATTACATTATTATCAGGTTTCGACTTGGTTACTGGGCGACTCATCAAAGAACTACCACGTAAAGGAATAGTGCTATTAACCATCATATATAATGCAGTGCTCCGTATTGGTTATTTTCCACCACAATGAAAAGTCTCAAAAATTATTCTCATTCATAAACCTCGAAAACCTCTCAACGAAGTAACGTCTTACAGGCCGATCAGTCTGTTACCCGGTTTAAGCAAACTCTTGAAAAATTATTACTCAAGAAACTAATGCCAGTAATAACTAAAAACCACCTCATTCCAGAACACCAGTTTGGTTTTCGTAAAAACCACGGTACAATCGAACAAGTCCATAGAGTAACAGAAATCATAAATCAAGCATTTGCAGAAAAAGGTTACTGTGTAGCAGCTTTTCTAGATGTTAGTCAGGCGTTTGATCGAGTATGGCACCAAGGACTCTTATATAAACTCAAAAAAGGCCTACCACATACATTATATATTATCATAGAATACTTCAGAGTAAAATACGGCCAAGAGATAACAGATCTATATCCCATAAAAGCAGGTGTACCTCAAGGGAGTGTCCTTGGACCAACCTTATACTTGCTCTTCACGTCTGATTTACCTATAAACCCAAATGTATGTACAGCAACATTTGCTGATGGTAAAGCTATCCTAACAAAGCATTCAGACTCAAATATTGCAACCAGGTTACTACAACAACATCTAAATGAAATATCAAAACGGGCGATGCAATGGTGTATTAAAATAAATGAGAACAAGTCAACATATGTCACATTCACTAAATGTAAAAGAGAAACCCCTCAAGTTATGTTTAATAGGCATAAGCTGCCACAATCGGATAATGTCAAATGCCTGGGGATGCACCTGGACAAAGGACTGACATGGAAAACACATATCCATAACAAACGAATACAGCTAGGTATAAAACTTACAAAGCACAATATAGACTTAAGGTTCGTTTTCACGTGACATCAAAGTCATGTCATTTGAAGTCGTGACGGTGTGACGGTCTCGAGGTATTTCTAACACAATATCAAAAGAGACACTGACTACGTTTGACTATGTTTGTTTCATAATAACCTCAAAGAACACTGTTTACACCAACACACGTGGTATACACTGTCGAGGCAATGCGGCACCAAAATCAAAGCGGGTTTGATTTCGTGACACCGATGTCGCGGCAATAATGCAATGTCATGACAACATGACTTTAAAAGTTTTCACGAAGGAAAATGTGAACCTAAAATGCTAAAGAAGGTAGAAAATAAATTATACTATAAAGATGGAAGAGAGATAAGAGATAGACAAGAAATAATGTAAATAAGAGATATTTTACAGAGATATATCTACTTCCCATCTTAGCGAAGACTAAGAATATCGAACTACCTACTGCGGAAAAAATATTGAACGTCGATCCGAAGAAATATCAGATATCAATGAAGAAGCAGTTAAATCGACTCTTTAGAATATAAAAATAACAAAGCACCAGAAGAGGGCAATGTAACTATAGAACTCTTAAGCATCAGCAAATTATGTGAACTGTTCGATGAGAGAACTTGAAAGAAGGAAGAATACCAGATACATGAAATAAGGAAATATTTGTTATTAGTTAGAGGACAGAGCAAGCCTAGAAAATTACAGTCCTATCAGTTCGATTTCTATAAAATAATAACAAATAGAGTTACGAACCAATTAGATGGATACCAACTTGTAGAGCAAGCCGCATTCAGAAAGAACTGCAACATTTGTGATCTCCTAACTATAAGAATACTACTCGAAAAAACTATTGAGTTCGACTCTATCGAACACTGGATAATTACAAACTGCTTGTAAACGCCCGAATAGACCACAAATATATTCAGATGATAAAATACATTTACGAAAAAGCGCATTCAATCATTAAATTACATCAAAATACATATGAAATCAAAATTAGCAGAGAAATTAAACAAGGCAAGGCCTATATTATTCAATTTTCTCTCGATAAAACATTTAAACATTTACAGTGCAACATAAAGGCATACTAATAAATGGAAGCAGACTAAATAACCTAAGGTTCGCAGACGATGTTGTCATTGTAGCTGAAAACCCAACGGACTTACAACAAATGTTAGAAGACTTAGATTAAAAGGAGGTATTAAGTATAAACCTGGAGGAGCAAAAATTATGTGTAAAGAAGGTCCACATGTAACACTTAAAAAGTGCCGCATTGAAAACATATATTTGGATCATTAAATACAATTAACTAGAAAAAATCAAACGGCTGAGATAATCCTCGGAAGAACACTACCCTGGAAAGGATTAGGAAAACTTGGATACGTACTCAGAAACAAAAATATTCCTTTGAAACTAAGATCACGACTGTTCAATCAATGTACCCTTACCGTGCTAACGTATTCATGCCAAACATGGACTTAGACAAAGCAGTCCATGATAAAATAGTAATGACGCAAAGGGGCATGGAAGGTAGATGATCGGTATATCCTTAAGAAATAAAAGCAGCAATGCTTGGATCCGAAGAACTAGGTGTGAGAGATGCTCCTGAAACCATTATCACCTTAAAATGAAATTGTGCCAGGTAGATAGCTAGATGTACAGATGGTAAACAGAATAACACTATCCTACATTGGTGACCGTAGCTCGGCAACAAAAAAAAAAGAGGGCAGGGCAGGGTTTCCACCATTGCGTTGGACTGAGACCTGAAATTGACTGTAAGCTTGAATTAGATACGGGAAACACAAGATAGAGATCGATGGAGTGCCACGAGGGAGGTCTATGTTTAGAAATACTGAGAAATATCGAGATAAATCTTAGATATACCTTTTCCTCTCTTCAATATTTACTCTTCTTTCATTAAAGTTATACCTTTTATATTTTTCAGAACATTTGATTTTGGCGTCTTTCGACATTTCAAAGTTCTAAAGACTAATGTTTGGTTTTACGTGAGCTATAAAACATAAAAGTTAAGTTGATATTAGAAGCGGTAATTTTCTTCTAAGAATGAAAGGCCAATGTAAAACGGAAAAAATAAAACTACCTCTAAAACTTGATAACTCATCTTTAAAATGTCGTTATGATAATTGCATTTACCCATGCGGAAGATTTACAATGACAGTTTTCGAGAGCGTGGACTGTTGGCGATGAAACTTTGTTGATCGCCTGACAGTAAATGTTAAAATTTTATTTTAAAAATTGATTAAATCAAACATGTGGATGTAATCGCTCGCATATAGTTCAAGAAGTTTTCTGTTGTTTGGTTATTCTCGCTAATTATAATGCTGAAAAAAAGCTCGCATTTCTGAAAATGCTAGGTTCATTTATAGTTCAAATTGTCTTAAATCGTAAATGTTAAAATCGCAACGTTTAATAAAATATTTCCAATTTATTATCATGTTAGATGGTATTCGTTTTATAACATAAGTGGATTCTCATCTCCCTTATGCTACATTTTCATAAAGGTTTCGCAACACTAACCAGAAAATGTTGAAGTGTCGCCATTACGTCAAAAGCACTTGCAAAAAGAAAACCGTTGTTTTCTACTCCTACCCGCATTTATTTACTGTCGTTTTTCTACTCAAGATAAATGCCGTACTTTGTCGGAAAAAACAAAATCGACAATACAAAGAAAATTTCGGGTACCATTCGGTGGCATATCATTTTCTGCTTTTTTCACAGGCAACGCGAAAATCGTCCTAAAATAAGTCATCTCTGATATTTACGGTACATTTACTTGTGGGGTTCAAAAATCACCGCACATACCGAAAGTCTCCAAAACTGTTCCAGGTTTTGGGTAGAGTACATAAAAATCCGAAAAGTGCGAGAGATCAGAAATATGAAGTTATAAATTTGAAAAACGCTTTCTCAGCGAAAGTCCGCTCGAGTACCGTGGCTTAATGATCAAAAAGGGGGTAAAATGTTTTATTTGTCATTATATGTTCTGATTTAAGGTCCGACTATCTGAAAATGACAGCGTAACCGCGATTATTTCCCCGTCTTTACGAGCGAATTCGTTATTTATGAAACAGTTAAGGTTTCTTCAAAAAAGATAAGTAGGGGTGACCTACGTCAAGGTGGATCGTTTACCCGCAGGTTATTTCCCCACGTTACGCTTGATAAATTTATTTGCTCATTTTTTAACAAGGCTCCTCGCATGTTTTAAAATGATAAACGACGTACATACAACGGAATCCATCTGGGACCATGAAAAACTTACGTGTAGCGATGAATTTAAAACATTTTTAGAAATTCCCCTATTTCTCTCTTCGCGCCCTATCGCGAAATCCCGTATTAGAAAAGCTGGAGAACGCGTTCTATAACCCAGTTCCGGTCTCACATCCTGTTGCCGCATTTCCTGTTAACTCTATTGCGGCATCTGGTGAATGCCACAGGAACTACCGATAGTTTTCATATCTCTTCCTCACTTTATGCCCCTCTTTTCTATGATTTTACACCTTTTGTTGTTGAAAACTACCGAAAGATAAACTGTCTGGAAAATTTCAGCACCGGTACGTCATTGAGATAAAAGTTTACACGAGCCTGTGAATGTTGTGAAAAGGTACAAAAATCCGAAATTTTATGCTCAAATTATTGCATTAGCTTGCTGCATCATTAATCATACCAACGTCTTCTTCGTGTCAAGTCTAATATTTAATCAGGCGCCTTTGAGCTACAAAAACATTTTCCTTAAAGCGTGCTCGAACATATTTTAAAATAAATTAAAATTTTTATTGATAAAGATGGAAAATGGTTTTTATTTACTTTCGGACATTTTTTTAAAACGCTTTCTTTGTTCAGTTTACAATTTTTAGCCATGGAAATTTGTCAGTGTGTCTATGTAAATGCGACTTCCGAGTATCTTCAGTCTTAATTTTCTGCATACTTCTAGGTAGGAGTAAAACAAACAATAAAGTCATAAAGTTCTGATTTTAATAAGGCGTGATATTTTGTATATGAAGTTATTGTTCAATCCTTACGTGAGAAAATACTGGCAGGCCTCACGAATTTTATCTAAAAGTAACATTTAAAAAGGTCTTTAAATTTATTTTAAAAAAATGATCTCTAAAGCATGTATAAATTAAACTGGCGGAAAAAATTAGGGGATATTAAAAAAAACAACATAAAGGATATTAAGTTACCTAAATTTTGCTATTAAAGAATAAATACTGGATGGGTTATTGGTTATTATCAGGTCACCTTTGATTTATAAACACTTGTTTTTGTTATTTTACTGAAATTGTGTTTGTTTACTAATTATACGCTTTGTTTTTCAAATTGTTTGCTGCAATTTTTGATGAAGTATTTTAAAATATCTGTATCACTGTTTGTGTGTCTAAATAAGAAATTACAATGGCGGAACGATTTTAAGTATTGATAGTGCCACTAGAGCACTTAATTTACTCCGCAGGGGCTTCCGGCAAGTGGAGGTTGCTGACCTGTTCAATGTGTCGCAAAGCGTAATAAGCCAATTAAGTACTAGATTTAGAACTACAGGATCTGTTCTGCGAAGACCTGGGCAAGGGAGAAAACGAGCGACAACTGTCATGCAACATCGTTTACTCACCACAATGGCCCGAAGGCATCCGAAAGTTACTGCCGTTCAACTCCAACGACAACTTCAAAATGCGACAGATGTACAAATCTCTGCCAGAACTGTCAGAAATCGTCTATATGAGGTAGGTTTACATTCCAGACGTCCATTGCGCAGAGTACCACTCACCAACAGACATTGACGACAAAGATTCGAGTGGGTGCGAGAACAAAGACTCTGGGATATCGAATGGCACACAGTACTTTTCTCAGATGAATCTCGGGTTGGCCTACATAGTGATTCCAGATGACTTAGGGTATGGAGAAGGCAAACTACACCACGAAATCACCCCTCCATTATTCAGACGGTTCATCCATATGGCGGTGGTTCTGTCATGGTGTGGGCCGGTATATGTTTAGGACACCGTACTCAACTATACGTGTGTGATGGCAATATGAATGGTCAGAAATATCGAGATGACATTATTTTAGACATTGTTGTTAATTGTGCTCCTGATATTGGCCCAGACTTCATATTGTTAGATAATAATGCCAGACCCCATAGAGCAGCTATTGTCATGGAAGCTATTCAAACCCAGCAAATACGTCATTTGCCTTTACCACCTCTATCTCCTGATTTAAATGTCATTAAGCACGTATGGGATATGCTTAAAAACGCACTAGAGCAGCATAATCCTTCTCCACAGACTGTTCAAGAACTAAGAAGAGTTTTGCCATTGTTGACAATTTGCCTCAAGAAGCTATTGACAACTTGATTTTAAGTATGCCTAGGAGATGTCAAGCTGTATTCGATGTAAGAGGAAGGCATGCTTTATACTAATGTTAAAAATTTTCGACCATGTGTGTCTAAGCGTTAATACCGAAAAGTTATAGTGTTGGTTTTAATGTCTTTATATCGTTATGGTTCTATATTTAACGTTAGTTATTTGTAATTATATTCAAAGAAGGTACAATTTGTACTAAAAATAAATGAAACGCCGATTCATTACATAATAGTTACTTTTTTTTAGTATCCCCTAATTTTTTCCGCCAGATTATTTAATTACTCATTTATTAAACACACTTCAACATAGTGGTTAACTTTAAAGCCAGCAATAACAAGCATTATTGAACAGGGGTCCGCATCAAACAAATATTTTTGCAGAACCTATCAAAACATATTACAGTGTTTTTCTTTTGCTTTTCCTCTTTTGTCAATTGCGTTTCCCTGTTTAGCAAATGACTTTCCAGATTATGAAACGTCAAAGTTATGTTGCAAATGACATTCCCTATTTGTCAAATCTCTTTCCGTTTTTAGATAATGCTTTTCCCATTTTTTTTTAAAAGTAGGTATGTAATAAAAAAAAACTGGGAAAAGCATTATCTAAAAACGGAAAGAGATTTGACAAATAGGGAATGTCATTTGCAACATAGCTTTGACGTTTCATAATCTGGAAAGTCATTTGCTAAACAGGGAAACGCAATTGACAAAAGACGAAAAGCAAAAGAAAAACACTGTAATACAAATTAATTGCATGGCAAACATTGCGAAGCAAAAAAATCAGCTTTAAAAGATGTAACTTTTGTACCCCTGCTACATTTTGTAGCTAGTACCAGTAGTACCTCTAGAATATTCATTAAATCTACAGCATTTTTCAAAAAGAAGAAGTATTGACTTATATTGCTAATAATAAAAAAAAATTAATTCTTGAACTCTTAGATAGGACTTGCAAAGAAAACACTACTGAATTTTAATAAATTGGCTACAGAAACATTTTTGATATAAAATGCATACACTTTGGAACAGACTGCTTAAAGGCCTTAAGTAAAAGAAAAAGAAAATTAGAACTTTTATAAAAAAAAAGAACAACGTGGGCGCGTTACAAACAAATCAGCTCCCGTGTGATATCAATAATTACACTGACTTTACTAATAAATAATAAGTTCTTTTAACTCCTTCAAAAATTTCATCTTCTACAAAACCAATGGAAACCCTCTGGTCTTTTATTTTGTTTTACCTCGGACTCGCATCATTTTCTACGAAGACCGACAGTCAAAACTACCGTTTTTTTCCGTAAAAAATTTCAGAGGCTTAAAGTTTCGATTATTTACTTACATAATTTTCACTTATAATCCTCACAAGAGCATTAATTCTTTTCGGAAATTTTTAGGTGTGCATTTCAACAACGTATTAATCGGCCCGAGCGGAACACGAGGGCCTGATTACGTTGTTGAAATGCACTACTAAAAATTTCCCGGGCGTGAATTAATGCTCGAGTGCAGATTTGGTAAGAAAATCGTAACGACATCGCCACTAAAAGCAATAATAATTCAGTACATATTTATATTTTAGAAACGTAACCATAGAAACTTGTATGTCAACTATCATATTTGACATAAAAATTTGCACTTCTTAATTTCGCCTAGGTTGGTCTAGCTATAAACAGAAAATTTCCAAGAAATTTGGACGTTGCCGTGGTAACTATGCTCAATATTACGTTTCTTCTATTGGTCGTTAATTAGTGTCGTACGATTTTCACTTATAATCTCACAAGAGCATTAATTCTTTCCGGAAATTTTTAGGTGTACATTTCAACAACGTATTAATCGGCCCGAGTGAAAATGTACTACTAAAAATTTCCCGGACATGAATTAATGTTCGAGTTTAGATTCGATAAGAAAATCGTAACGACATCGCCACTAAAAGCAATAATAATTCAGTACATATTTAAATTTTAGAAATGTATCCATAGGAATCTGTATGTCAACTGTCATATTTAACATAAAAATTTCCACTTCTTAATTTCGCTTGGGTTGGTCTAGCTAGAGACAAAAGATTTTCAAGAAATTTGGACGTTGCCGTGGTAACTATGCTCAATATTACGTTTCTATTGGTCGTTAATTAGTGTCGTACGATTTTCATATGTAATATACCAAGGGGCAGGTATATTGCCGGAAATTTTTTCGAACCGCTCATGCCAGAGGGTTTGTTGCGAGAGAACTTCACGAGGGCGTAGCCCGAGGAAAGTTTTGAACAACAAATACGAGGGCTGAGCGGCAAGGCAAAATTTGCAGACAATATACTGTTGTGTAATCAAGGTGACCACAGAACAATTTTATTGAACTTGTCTCGAACTCGCCACACGTTGGGACAGCCAAAATAATTAATTACCTCTGAAATGCCCCACGTTACTGGGCTCCAAAAATATGTTATGTTCTCTGATTGAAAACATACATTTTAATTGAACTTATTATGTGTTGTGTGCAGATGTGTGTGTGAATACATAAAACCAAATACCAAATAAATATTCCGTATCTAAACCACCTGCAAAAAACAAACACCAACAACAAATTCATCACATTCCAAAATACATGAACGAAAATTCATAACAAGCTCAATTTAAGTTTTTTACATGGGTTCTAGCTGTAGTTAGGATTCAAAAGATTGCAATAATTTAATGTTGACAAATAAACTTTTGATAACTGAATAGTGAATAAATTTAAAATCATACGTTCACAATAAAAATTCATCAAGTTTCGAATTAACAATTACTTCATAAAATTTTCAATATTTAATCTGACTTTATAACAATTACCTTATTAACAATTACAACAATCAAAATTCAAATTAATTTTATAAAAACACAAAAAAAAATTATTTAATTGACTTATCTGGTGACTTCTTAAAATCCGGGTAAATCTTGGTGAAGGTCGAAGTTTGGCACAGCTGCATTGATAATCCGCTGTTCTGCGTTGATGCCCATGAATTCCAACCCCAACACTCTCAATGGTAAGTCTTTGTATTTTTACTTGTCTTTATAATTTTTATCACTGTTTAAATTTCACTAATTAATCACTGTTTAAATTTCCAGGTTCCTTGTTTTAGATTAAGGATTACCCTTCAAATACGTAGGTAAATAAAACGATGTTTTATTCAAATAACAATTTAACTAATTTTATTTTCAACGAAGAAAATTCACATTACATTTATTTAATAACCCACTTGGTTTAATTATCAACGTTTACATAAATGTAAATATTATTGTTATTATTACACTCAAATTTTCTTTACGACTATTTATTATTAGTAAATTTTACTAGTACTTTCTTATTATTTATTTTAATTGGTTTTGTTTATTTTAATTCACTTCATTTTACACTTTTAATTTAAATCATTCTTAGATCACGTGATATCTGTTTCACCACATTTCAGTTGCTACCCGATATTCATCTGTCTTATTGTTCTAGAATAAAAACAAAAGAACTCTACTACGTCATAATAACAAACTTTGGGAGCGTTTTAGATACGTGCATCCCCAATGGATTTTTACGAGCAACTGCCGTCTTTTCTTTTGTTAAAACCAAGTAAAATAAATAAATCTAGCCAATTTTCAAACCATCTTTAACTTTAATTACTTATTTACGCTTAATTATTAATCAAAATTTATTATTAACTAAATGAAAATTATTTATACTAACTAAACTTAACTTTTAATTTAAATTTTTATTTAAACTAAACCTATTTAAACTTAACTTTAAAGAAAAAGTTTCTTTACTTCGTTTTTGGTTTAAAACTCTACTTGATTTACCTATTTTTCAAAATTATTAATAACTAAACTAAAAACTATGTAATTATATTAATTATGACAAAATAATGAGATTTTGTCTCTTATCAATTTTCTCTAAAATTATCAGTTTGGCTGATAATTGCATTTGAAATCTGACGTTTACTTAAATTTACATTTTTATTGATAATTTCAATAATTCTTGCTTTTAACATTTAAATTCTTGACAAAATTAAATCTTATATGCTCTAAAACATTTTAGTTATGTTTTCTACCTTGTCTCAACCTTTTAAAATAAGAAATTTATAATTTTCTATTTTTCACATACATTTGTCCTTGAAATTTACCTTTTTTCAGATAATACGTTATGATTTTAACTTTAATCATTATTTCTAGCACAATAAACTGATCTACATGTTCCAAAAGACTACTTCATCAAGAAAAATCAGCTTTGTACTGTAAATTGAAATAAAAATCTGGATATTTGAATTTCTATCCTTCATTGTCAACTTTAAATATCGTTTTTATAACTTAATTGTTGTTAATATTTGCTTTATTGTAATTAATTTGTATTAATAAATCGTAAACAATCAATAAAATGATTTTACATCAAAAATCAATTTGGTATTCAATTTTATATACTTGATGTATGTAAAATTGTGTTAATAAAATGTTCATAAAGTGTATAAACTTGTTTGTGTTTATTGTATGGATGTATTAGTGTTATTTAAAATGTTTTATGCTCAAAATACACAACATTTACCCCTCTTAAGAATTTTCAAAAATATTAACTGGTAAGTAAATTTTTCAAAATTATTCTGAATAATTACAGACTTATATTTATTCTTCAACATAAGGTTGTAACATTTGAATGTTAAATCTACCTCTTATTCTATCTGAATCTACAAATTTTAATTCATAAGAACTACCAAATTTTTGATTTATAATAAATGGACCTACATAAGGTAATAAAAGTTTCGCTGAAATCTTATTAACTTGATCTGGTACTCTTAAATTTTTAACAATTACCTTATCACCTATTTCAAAACTTGTATTCTTTTTAATTAATCGATTTTGTTTTTGTTCTTGTTTTATATAATAATTTATAATTTTATTTTTAACTTGTTCTAATTTCCCTTCAAAATCTATCCTATTTGTATTTTCTTGTAACCATGGTCTAGATGGTTTTATTTTTTTCATTAAATATATGGGTACTTCCCTCGTAACTATAGATGGAATTTCATTAATAAATTTTTCTATATTTTTTAAATGTTTTGACCAATTTATGTGATTATCATTATACAATAACATTCTCAAATATTTTACAACTTCTTGTATATACCTTTCACTAGGATTTGCTTGTGGATGTCTTATGCTACAAAAATTAATTTTAACCCCTCTTATTTCCCAGTAATCTATAAATCTTTCATTATTAAAATAGGTTGCGTTATCTAATATTATTCTTTGTGATTTCCCAACTTCATCAATATATTTTTCCAGACAATTAATTGTAACATCAGTATTACATTTTACCGTAGGATAAAGCTTAATGTACTTTGTAAATAAATCTATTATTACTAAAATATGTTTATACTTGTTGCTTTTAACTAAATTTGATAAATAATCGATAGCAATTACATTTAAAGGATTCTGTGGAATTATACTCTTATAATGGTCATGTAAAACATTGTTTTTATATTTTCCTAATTGACATAAATGACATTTTTTTATTAAATTTTTAATTACTGCTAAATCATTAATTCCAAAATAATTTTCTCTAAACAAATGCCATACTTTTCTGACACCTATATGCCCATATGTTAAATGAAAATATTGCACTACATCTTCAATATGTTCCTTCGTAGTTACATATAATTGTTTACCATTCAATAATTTAACCAGAAATTCATTTATATAAGTGTAACCTTTATAAATTAAGCGATTTCGTAACTGTACCTTTATATTATCAAATAACGGACTTTGTTGTTCTGCTAATAAATATTCTTTTGAAAAAATTCCAAATCTTTTATTTAGAATATTAATACAAATATGAATCTTTTCATTTTCAAATTTTTGTCCATGTTGTCTACTTAAATAATCTGCACTTATGTTTTTTAATCCAGGTATATGTTTAATAGTAAAATTAAATTCCTGTAAAATCAATGTCCATCTATAAATTCTATTATTAGCAATTCTTGTTTTTAGTAAATTTGTAAGAGCTAAATGATCTGTTTCAATAACAAAAGGATTTCCTATCAAATAAAATCTTAATTTTTGCACAGCAAAAACAATAGCTGCCATCTCTTTTTCGGTTGTTGAATATCTAGTTTCACAATCTTTCAAAGTTTTTGATATGAAGCAAATTGGAATTTCAAAATTATTATCTTTTTGAATTAATTCTGCCGCAATGGCACTATTTGATGCGTCAGTTCGTAAAATAAATTCTTTTTCAAAATTTGGATGATACAGTATAATGTTTTCATAAAAACTATCTTTTAAGTTATTCCATGCTGTTTCATGGTCATTTTCCCATTTAAATTTCACACCTTTCTTTAAAAGTTTTAAAAGTGGTAACGATTTTTCAGCTAAATTATGCACAAATTTCCTATAGTAATTTAATGTACCTAAAAATCCTCTAAGCATCTTTAAATTTTTTGGTCTCGGATAATTTTTAATTTCTTTTAACCTTGAATTATCTATCGTAATACCTGTTTTGTTAATTATAAAACCCAAATAATCTACCTTTCTCTTAAAAAATTTACATTTTTCTAAATTTAATTTTAATCCATTAATATTTAACTCATTCAAAATAGTCTCTACATGTTGATAATGCTCAGAAATGTTATTACTATAAATAAGAATGTCATCGACATAATGTATACAGAAATTTTCATACTTATTTAAAATACTTTGTAATGATCGGACCAAAGCCGCACATGAAGTTGATAATCCGAATGGAACTACCTTAAATTGGTAAACATTACCATTTATACTAAATCCAGTATACTTTCTTGATTCTTTTTCCAAAGGAATTAACCAAAATGAGTTTTTTAAATCTAATTTTGTAAAAATTTTATCATTACCAATGCTTCCTAATATACTTTCTATATTTTTGGGTGATTCAAATTGTGGTAACGTTCTAGCATTAATCTGCCTAGCATCTAAACATAAGCGAATAGAATTATCTTTCTTTTTTACAATTACTACAGGATTTATGAAATTAGTTGATGACTTTTCGATGATATTATTTTTTAACATACTATCAATTTCTTTTCCTACAATATTTTGATACGCATACGGAATAGGATATATTTTGCAATTAAAAGAGCCTTCATTTAATACTTTTAACTTGTGTACATAATCTTTTGCAATTGAAGATTTATTGTTTACCAACTCTTTATTTTTAATAATGATTTCTTTTACCCTCTTTACATAATCATCTCCACAATCTAACTTCATTTCTTCTATATTCAATACTTCATCTTCATTTATAATAACCTTATCTACTTCATTATTCATTTTAATATCATTATCCATACTTTTTATTTCATCTTCATTTATAATACCCCCATTTCTTATACCTTCTACTTCTATCAAATTAATATTTACCTCTGGTACTTCAAAATCATTATTAAATTTATAATTCTCCCACTTTACTACAAAATCTTTATAATTAACTGTTTTCCTATCCGTATCAATTATCATACCGTACCTCTCTAAAATATTCATTCCTATTATTATATCAATAGTCATTCCTGTTATTATTAAGAATTCGCAACTAATTTCAAAATTACCTATCACTACTTCTTGAATCAATTTTTGTTTTACCGTAGTAATTTTCTTTTTATTCGCAGTTATCAAATCCACTTCCTTTGTGTTAATAATATTATTTTTAAAATTATTTAAATCATTTTTAATACACTTTTCATTTATCAAAGAAAACTCTGCGCCTGTATCTATCAATGCTGAATAAATTTTATTATTTAAAATTATTTTTATAAATGGTAAATTTTGTATAATGACTAATTCATTATTTTTATCAATATCCTTATTTTGAGTACCATTATCGGGAAAACTTATAAATTCAACTGGATGTGAATAATTATGTGAAATGACAATAGTACTCCCTAATGAAAATTTTGATTATTATTATTGTCAGTTTGTGTATCTACTTCAACTTTCTTTTCTGCTTTACTTACATCTTGGTATAACCTTTCCGGCATATTTCTATAATTTCTATTTTGATAATTATTTGCATAATTAAAATTCCTTCTCTGATAATCATTATTGTTTCTAAAATTATTATAATTATTATTTCTATTATGATGATTATAATTGTTCCTAAAATGATTATTATTATACCTAAAATTATTAAAATACCCTTTATTTGCTTGATTTCCATAAAAATGATTTTGATTACTATTTCCATTGGTTTCATTAGAATTTACTTTATTTTTATTACTACTTGGTTCACTATTGTTATTGTTATTATCATTAATTTTTTTATTAGGTACAGACTTATTTTCATTTATTCTATCCTCTTTATAAACAAAGTTAATATTAGTTTGCTGCCTATATTTGTTATGATTACTTTTATTTTTATCAACTATGTCAAAATTTTTTAAAATGCGAATTAACTTATCAAAACTATCTACTTCATCTATTATAATTTTATTATGAATGTTTTCTGCGAAGTGTCTACCTAAAGCTCTTATAATTTCACTTTCCTGTAACGGTGGATCTAACTGTTGGAATTCGTAGTATTTACTAATAGCATACTTTTCCCTAGTTATTCCTGAATTCATACTATACTGACCTGTATTTAAATTACTTCGTACATCATTTTGATTTCTTATATCCCAATATTGTTTAAGAAATAAATATTTAAAACTTTCTAAGTCTTTAATTTCCTTTTCTTTTATGTTGTACCATAATTCGGCATCAGATTTTAACAATCCTCTAATTATATTCATTTCAAATTTATTGTCATATTTATAACCGTATAATTTCTTTTGATTTTCTAAATAATTCTCTAAATTTTTTAAAAATAATTTTGGATGCATACGTTTATCTCCATAAAATTTTGATATATTTATTTCATTTGTCCCTTGTATAATAATACTATCAGTTCTACTCATATCTGTATTCGGGTTTAATTTAATTTCGTCTAATTGTTTTTTAACGAAGTCTAACTGATCTTGCAAATTTGAGGTATCTTGCCTAATTTCACCTAATACTTCCTCCTTTCCAACCTTACATTTACTCCTCGCCTCTTTAAATTGTTGATCACTTTTTATTATTGCTGAATTTAATTCTATATTAAACTTTTCCATTATTGAATTCTGTTCTTTAATTTCTTTTTTTATGCCCTGAAAATTACTACTAACTTCTCCCTGAATTTGTTCTCCATAATCTTCCAATTTCTTTTCAAATCTCTTTTCTTGTTTATCAATCTTCTCAACTAAATAAGCATTCATATTGTCCATTTTATTATTTACCCTTTCAATTTCCCTACTATTTTCATCTATTTTAGACTTTACATTTTCTAATTTTGAGCTAAGATCATTATTTTCCTTAACCAAATTGTCTAACCTAAAATTAATTTCATCCTTATTTTCTTCTAATTTTAAATTAATTTCTGTTTTTACACTATTTAAATCTTCACTATTCTTGTCTAATTTTAAATTTATATTTGTCATCATTTCCATCATTCTATCCTCAAATGTAGGTTCTATTTTCCCCCCTTCACCTTTTTCTTCCGAAGAACCTGCCTTATCTTTTTTACCTGCCATCTTTTCGAATTCACACTCAGGTTTTTCCCCTACACTTTTGGATTTCTTATGCTTTAAAATTTTCTTATCCGTATGAAGCAAAAATTTCTTCATATAACTTTACAATAGTAATTAAATCAAATTAAATATGAATATGCAACCCTCAGAATAACACAGCCACACGACTTTGGGCGCCAAATTTATGTTGTGTAATCAAGGTGACCACAGAACAATTTTATTGAACTTGTCTCGAACTCGCCACACGTTGGGACAGCCAAAATAATTAATTACCTCTGAAATGCCCCACGTTACTGGGCTCCAAAAATATGTTATGTTCTCTGATTGAAAACATACATTTTAATTGAACTTATTATGTGTTGTGTGCAGATGTGTGTGTGAATACATAAAACCAAATACCAAATAAATATTCCGTATCTAAACCACCTGCAAAAAACAAACACCAACAACAAATTCATCACATTCCAAAATACATGAACGAAAATTCATAACAAGCTCAATTTAAGTTTTTTACATGGGTTCTAGCTGTAGTTAGGATTCAAAAGATTGCAATAATTTAATGTTGACAAATAAACTTTTGATAACTGAATAGTGAATAAATTTAAAATCATACGTTCACAATAAAAATTCATCAAGTTTCGAATTAACAATTACTTCATAAAATTTTCAATATTTAATCTGACTTTATAACAATTACCTTATTAACAATTACAACAATCAAAATTCAAATTAATTTTATAAAAACACAAAAAAAAATTATTTAATTGACTTATCTGGTGACTTCTTAAAATCCGGGTAAATCTTGGTGAAGGTCGAAGTTTGGCACAGCTGCATTGATAATCCGCTGTTCTGCGTTGATGCCCATGAATTCCAACCCCAACACTCTCAATGGTAAGTCTTTGTATTTTTACTTGTCTTTATAATTTTTATCACTGTTTAAATTTCACTAATTAATCACTGTTTAAATTTCCAGGTTCCTTGTTTTAGATTAAGGATTACCCTTCAAATACGTAGGTAAATAAAACGATGTTTTATTCAAATAACAATTTAACTAATTTTATTTTCAACGAAGAAAATTCACATTACATTTATTTAATAACCCACTTGGTTTAATTATCAACGTTTACATAAATGTAAATATTATTGTTATTATTACACTCAAATTTTCTTTACGACTATTTATTATTAGTAAATTTTACTAGTACTTTCTTATTATTTATTTTAATTGGTTTTGTTTATTTTAATTCACTTCATTTTACACTTTTAATTTAAATCATTCTTAGATCACGTGATATCTGTTTCACCACATTTCAGTTGCTACCCGATATTCATCTGTCTTATTGTTCTAGAATAAAAACAAAAGAACTCTACTACGTCATAATAACAAACTTTGGGAGCGTTTTAGATACGTGCATCCCCAATGGATTTTTACGAGCAACTGCCGTCTTTTCTTTTGTTAAAACCAAGTAAAATAAATAAATCTAGCCAATTTTCAAACCATCTTTAACTTTAATTACTTATTTACGCTTAATTATTAATCAAAATTTATTATTAACTAAATGAAAATTATTTATACTAACTAAACTTAACTTTTAATTTAAATTTTTATTTAAACTAAACCTATTTAAACTTAACTTTAAAGAAAAAGTTTCTTTACTTCGTTTTTGGTTTAAAACTCTACTTGATTTACCTATTTTTCAAAATTATTAATAACTAAACTAAAAACTATGTAATTATATTAATTATGACAAAATAATGAGATTTTGTCTCTTATCAATTTTCTCTAAAATTATCAGTTTGGCTGATAATTGCATTTGAAATCTGACGTTTACTTAAATTTACATTTTTATTGATAATTTCAATAATTCTTGCTTTTAACATTTAAATTCTTGACAAAATTAAATCTTATATGCTCTAAAACATTTTAGTTATGTTTTCTACCTTGTCTCAACCTTTTAAAATAAGAAATTTATAATTTTCTATTTTTCACATACATTTGTCCTTGAAATTTACCTTTTTTCAGATAATACGTTATGATTTTAACTTTAATCATTATTTCTAGCACAATAAACTGATCTACATGTTCCAAAAGACTACTTCATCAAGAAAAATCAGCTTTGTACTGTAAATTGAAATAAAAATCTGGATATTTGAATTTCTATCCTTCATTGTCAACTTTAAATATCGTTTTTATAACTTAATTGTTGTTAATATTTGCTTTATTGTAATTAATTTGTATTAATAAATCGTAAACAATCAATAAAATGATTTTACATCAAAAATCAATTTGGTATTCAATTTTATATACTTGATGTATGTAAAATTGTGTTAATAAAATGTTCATAAAGTGTATAAACTTGTTTGTGTTTATTGTATGGATGTATTAGTGTTATTTAAAATGTTTTATGCTCAAAATACACAACAATACCTGTCCTGAGGTGTATTAGGCAGAGAATCGCCCGAAATTTTTTACTACAAAAACAAGAATAATTTAATACTGTTAAATTTGTATATGTATATTGTGTATGCGTTTTTAAAAATTGGTAAATAAATAATGTAATAATACATTTTCTAAAAAATTATTCGACTATATTTGACAGATGTCATATGACAGATGTCATATTTGACAGATTTGCACTTTTTCCCTAGATAGATTTTTTTGGAAATTTTCCTTAGGGAAAATTTCCGATTAATTCAATTGTGATGGTTGTTACTCAAAAAATTCAACGTTATGATTGGCCTAATGTTACTCATTTGACATGTGAAAGCGATTCTCAGTTTAATCAACCACCAGTCTGTTTTCTTTTATATTAAAGGTCCTTGAAGTTCCGATTTTCAATTCGAAAATGTTAAATTCTCCTAAACTTTAGATTAATTTTTGAGATCTAGCAATCGCCATTTTTTTTAATGAAATCCCTTACAGCAGTGGTTCTCAACCATTTAGGTTCCGCGTATCACTCAAATAATATCACAATTTCACCCTACCAACACCCTTTATAAAAAATTTCGGCGAAAAGAAACAATATGTAGGCAAATAAAAAATATTTATTTTAATACAACATTGTTAAAAATCCCTTTTCGCATAAATTGCTGGTGAAAATGGCGTTAAAAGTTGAATAGCTTTATCTGCAATTTCTTTAAAATCTTGATACCAGTCTTATAATATATTATTTGAATATAATTTTTCAAAAACAGTTGTAGTAGCATCATAGGTTGAGAATCGCTGCTTTTGAGTTTCATATTGCTTCTATTTCTTACCTCTTACCTCTTTTAATTCAAGACTTACATATTTGACTTTTTTTAATCCATGTAAATGGTCAGATGAGAATGCTATACCTATTGAGAAATATTCTCGTAGATATGTTAGTTAACAATTCTGACAGACGTTGTCCTGGAATAATATAAAAGTCCACGAAGAGATTTTTAGCTTGGTCTGAATGATTTTTGATGAGTTTTGGACTCATGTCTTTGCAATAAAAAATATAGGAGAAAATTTCAAATACAGAAATTTAGCCAACATCACTTTAAAGTGTTTAACTTTAGAACACTGAAATGCTGCAGTCTAGAGGAGGTTTTTAAAAAACCATAAAATGTTTAGTATTGAAAAATAAATTCTATTATTATATACATCCAAGGTTTTGTAATCAATTTTTACAGTAATAAACCTGAAATGGTTAGATTCACAAAGGAACTTATGACAGGTAGAATAGCACATAAGGCATGTTTAGAACTATAAAAAAATAAATGATTTTCAGATATAGAAACTGCACAAAAATGTGCAATATTATTATTTGAAATAGTGTGGTCATAATATTATTATTAATCATAAATTTCTTGAACCTGGACACACCCACATGGAGGCTGATATAATACATGTCGCTATTGAAAAAGCATACAACAGCTAAAATTGAGCTACCACGAGATTGGGCAAACTTAATTCGTTTAGTCCATAGGCAATCACCAATACAAGTGGTCGAGATGGAACCATCAGATTTTCTCAATTTTAAATCCTTATTAGACACGTCTTTTGTTCATAGAAAGAAAAATACTAGCAGACAATCTGTTAATTGTCTGCGTATTAAATTTATGAAATATCGATCCGAGAATTCTGGATCGATTTCGTACAAGGAATCATTTTCCATTGAAGAAGATTTTAAAGTTTTGGATTTATCTACAATATTATGCCACAACATGACAAACCATTCCTTCTGAGCCACGAAAAGCTGTTGCCATATTATATTTCTAAAACCGGTAGAAAATTTTCTTGCTAATCTTACAAGTTGACGTTGAAGATTATTTGCCAGACAAAAAATCAGAAATACTAAATCTGTTTACCGTTTTCTAATAATAATTACATATTATGCTCTGTTTTCAATAAAACATTTATAATTTCAGGATATAACATTATAAAGTAGAAATGTTGTTTATGTATGTTTCAATGAAAAATATATTGTGTTTCTATTTCTTTTGCAACAGATTTCATGGCCAATGTCAATTATCACTTATCACGATCAATTTTGAAAAGAACGAAGGGCCAATGTCATGTAATTTTCCAAAATTTTGAAAATAATAATGCCACAATGTTCATTTAAGTAATTAGGACAAAAAATATTACGGATTCAGAAAGAAAAACGCCTTTAAAGTATGTGGTAGACAGAAGAAATGCCAATCTAAGGAAAGCAACAAATCCAATTTAATGATTTCTGAAAAGTTAAATTTTTGACTTTGGCTTTGGCCCTTCTTGTTCCAAGCCGCAGAATAACTATTAGTAACAGTAATTATACTCCAACTTCTCAGTTTAGTATTTCAATATATGTAATTCTTAACTGAGTTTGTTATTTTTGATATTTACTTTTCATGTGTTCTTGTTTCCAAAGTTTATGGAGTTCCCTCAACGAAAGAGGGAATGTCCAACCTTTTTGTTATCTTACGAGCTACAAAAAAAAGTTTAGTAGTTCTCTATTCGGGATAATATTCTCTATTCTGTCGCAGCTTCAAAAACTTTTTTCACTTCCGGCTTAACCGGAAGTGTATAGAACTTTTATTTTTCAACTGGCACAATTAATTTTTATATTTTTCAATTTTCTATTTTTTTCTTTTTTGGTACGTATAATTTATATGCAGTTATCAAACAATTTTGACAAAAATAGTATCTAAAGGTATGTAAATGCTTAAATCAGCATTAAAAAAGTACCTTACTGAAAGCGTTAATAGCAATTAATACACATGTAAACAAAAGCTGATGCGATATTTTTCAAAATTGTCAAAAGTTAATACAATCAGATATTGGTGCAACTGGCCGTAAAAGATAACGATATCTAGAAACCAAGTCTCTACTTTAAGAAAGACCTATGCTGGCCATGCTTATTAAGTTGAAAACAAAAATTAATTTTTAGGAATTTAAAAAGTGGAAAAGATATCTCGGCGAGACACTTGAAAACCCGAAACGAAAAATTTACAACCAAAGAGGAGGATATAATGGGAAGGTGGATAGATCATTTCACAGAATTAATTATTGGCAAATCAGAGATGTTAGAATATACAGATCGAAATGAAACACTGCAGGAGACCACACAAACAGAAAACAGAGAACTAAATGATATACAAGACGAAATTACAATGGCAGGACTAGAAGATGCACTGCAGAAAATTAAAATGTGTAAGGCAGTAGGAGACAACATCGCAAATGAAATGTAACGGTTAATGGGAGCAGAAGGGAAGATAATATTACTGCACCTACTAAATTTAGCATGGAGACAAAAAACCGTACTTAAACAGTGGGGATAGCAATAATCACTCCTAAGTACAACAGCAAAGGTATATGAAAGAATCATAGAAAAGTGACTTAAAAAAAAGTAGAAAACCAAATGCAAGAAGCACAGCACAGTGTGGGTTTAGACCTAATAGGAGCACGCAGCATCACATTTTTACAATTCGGCATGTTGCAGAGAAGGCGCATGAATTTGGAAAAGAAGTACTAGTTTGCTTTACGGACTTAGAAAAGCGTTCGATAGACTATAAAGAAAACACATATTGGCAGCACTAAAAAATAAGACGGTGGGAGACTTCGTAAACTTCGTAAGAACACATAACAGAATATCAAAACTATTTGAAACAAATGTAGTAGTAAGACAGGGAAGTGTACTGAGCCCCTTACTATTTAATTTACCAAATGGATGAAGTACGACAGGAAACTAAACAGCTAATCATAAAATACAAAATAGGTAACCTCAATCTAAGATTTGTGTTTGTGAGTGAATGCGGATGTATGCGGATGATATGGTGGTTCTTATTATAACTGGACATTCTTTCTGATTCCTTTTACCCTTTTCGTTTTGTGTGGTTGATTCCCAAAACGGCTTCTTGTATTTGTTTGGTAAATGTCTCGGTAGCTAGTTCTATATCTTGTGGCGATTTTTGTGAAATTCTTAGGTTCACTTTTTCTTCTAGAATTTTTCGGAAAAATTCCCAATTTGTTGTTTTATTAGCCAGTTTAGGTGGCAGAAATTTTGCTGATTCAATTTGTAGGTATTCCTATGGTAATAAATTTTGTTTGACAGTGGAATCTAGTTGTTTATAAGCCTAAAGTAATTCTTTTCGCAAGAAATCATGGAATTAAACAGAGAACATTATCGAGCTGTCATTTTTAAGAATTTCAAACGGGGCTTAAGCCGTAATCAATGTTTTGAGAAAATCAATGGAGTAGTTGGTGACAAGTGGTGTTCTTTAGCTACCATAAAGCGGTGGTACAATGAATTCCAACGTGGTCGACTTTTCTTAAATCGCAGTTTTCGAGCTCCTAAGCCAAAAACAGCCGTTACCGAAAAGAATATTGGTCTTGTTCGGAACACGATTGAAGAGGACCGGCATGTCACTGTAAGGAGTATTCAAGCAACTCTAAAGATTGGTATGAAACCAATTAACACCATTTTACACAAACATTTGAAGGTACGTATAATAGCTTTGTTCCCGTTGGATAATGCTCGGCCACACACGGCTGCTCGAACGATTGAGTTTTTACAAAAGGCTCAGCGGAAAGAGATGTAAATTAAAATATAGGATGTTTACAAAAAATGATAGAACCACTTCGTACAATAATTAAATTATTTACAATTGCTATTTAGGCTTAAACTAGCTTATTTGGAAAAACGACTAACACCATTATTCTTCATTTTGGAATTACTTTACTTGAAGTTTAATCTAAGCCCCCTGTGTAAAAGTATTCGTCTTAAGTTTATAGTATTATAGTTCCTTGACACCTTCTGCTTTAATTTATGTGTAAGTTGACGGCAATAAGTCACGTCAAAATTTATTTGATCCTTTCGCCTTTTCGTAACCGAAAGGACATTTTTATTAAGGTAATGTTGAAAAGCTCCCCGACAGATCTCTTAATAACAAAGATGTATGCATAAAAAGCCCAACGCCCTCTAAAACCACACTATATATGTCAGAACGAGCGTTTATAAATCTCCGTCATAAAAGTGCTTCTTTACATTTCCGAATATCACTATCAGATATCCTGCGCTTTTTTAAGGAAGAATGTGAGGAGAATCTGAAAGAAAATATCTTTCAGATAAAATAAAATCTTTCAGATCCCGTCTAACATTTACATCTGTTCCGGACAACTCGTATTAGGATTATTGATTTCGTTCCTATACTAAATTCTCGTCGGTCTCGTACATGATTTTCCTATTCTTGTCCTTTGGCCCGTTAATTCGAGTAGTAGTTCTGGACCTGAAGTTCCCACAAAACTTCCATTATTCACTGAAACAATGTTAAATCGCAAATTGATTTCTCGCCACACAACTACAGAGATGTGAATAATTATTTCAAAATGCAGGCTTCTCAGACCTCCAGCAAAATTCATTTACATAATATTTCGGGATTTAAATTAATTGGTGCTTGGTCATATCAGAATATCGAAACAAATCGTTCTTCTTTAAATCCATCAGTTTAAGTGACTATATTTATTGTTTTTTTGCAATGAATTTATGGATGTTTGTCTTGACTTCTATTTTCATCTTGCTCATTATCATTATTTCTTACTGTTGTCGATCTTGTCTACAGCAAATTTGCATCTTCTGCGTAAATATTATGAAGTTTTAACTGTTATTAGGTGTATTTTGCATGTTTCATTTCACAGAATTAGAAATGCAAATTGAAAAATTATTACTTACAGTTAGCATAAGGAAGAAATAAAAATTTATGAAAGGTGTTGATATAACTTTGCTTATTTTTGACAGGCATATAATTTATAGAACTTTTTTGGTTCCAATAAAATTTTAATTTAATAATGATGATTTAGGAGAATTTTTAACTTGAGCCGCCCACGTTGTTGCTGTCCTATTTCATTCGAATTTATGTATGTACTACGTAGGTTGATCACCTCTAACTTAAATTTTTATTTGCTCTTATTACTGAAAATTTATCGAGACGATCTCATTGAAGAATCAACTCATAAAATTTGCTTTGACCGAAATTTCTGACTTCCAGAACGTTCCTTCAAAATACCCCTTTTCCTTTTGCTTCACTCGATTCGTATAAAACCGCACTCTCACTGATTAAGTTACTGATAACAGATTGGCTTAAAAATATACAAATCAAATGCAACCATTCAACTTTATTTCAGTTGTAAATTCTAAAAGTTTTTTTCTGTGGCTAGCTTTGTAATTCTGTCATCATGTGCTAAAAGGAATTGGCTCTTCCATTATGTGCATATCAATCCTTCCTTTGATTACATAGTATAATTTTGTCCAACACTAAAATTTTTCTGTTTGTATTGATATGAATTCTGGAACATCCGGGTCTCAATGTAAGAAAAATAACAGCCATCTAAAAACCTCAGATATTCAAATTCAGTGTCCATATAAGTCCATTATATTTCAAAATGCTTTTCGAACGCGCTTTTCCACATTATTTACGTCGCACCCTCAGAAGTGCTTCTGTACGCCTATGGATTTGCATCGTCCCACATAAAATATGTTAACAGTTTTGGAATATGCTGGCTGTAATCTCAGAATAGAAGGAGGATCGTAAACCAAAGTTTCCGAAGCACACACGAAGTGTCTTTTGGGGCCAGTTCACTTTACACACTTCACTAACTTCATAGGACTGTTAGTGCTTCTTTGCTACAAGTTTCTTTAGCCTAGTCGGGCTTTATTGAGCTTTTTTTTCAAGAATAACCCGATAGGGGATCAAGCTCAGCCTGCCGAAGCGGTCCCTTTCAGAAGTTGCATTGAAGCCGGACCTCGCTGGATTAAGACGCTCCCCATGAATCAAACCGCTGATAAAAGGGCTTTTAGACTACTAACTACAAACTTGATGCCTTATAATGTTGCTTTGTTGACTGGTATTGCGTAAAGGCCACTTCATATTATGCTGTTCTAATCAGAATCGCCCCGTTTTCATAATGGTATCCCGGCACAAGCTGATTTATTTTATTTCAACCCTTGTACGAAACTGCTGACTTAATTTGTTAATGGTATTGGGCATCGCTTCCGTTATTAATAGTCATGCTATTAAAGTTTTGGTTCGACCTGGTTTTCTTTAGTGCATATTGCTTTTATACTGGCATTATTTCCTTTAATTACTATAAATATAAAGTTTTTATAAACCATATGGCAAGCACATTTCTACAAAGACTACCTGCTTGACATAAATTTAAACGGGGCACAAATTTATAAGTATAAATTGAAAAAACTATACAGATACAATGGTTAAACGAAAATGTTATCTGAAGCTGACTTATGTTTCGAAAAATCATGAAATTTTATTTATTAAATCTATTAAATTAAATTCATATATTCATGTTTATTACCAAAATAGTACCATATGAACAAAAATTATTTAGATAAAGGGTGACTTTGGAATTCTGAACGTACCTTGCATGATTGATTCATCGTCAGTAGTTGAAATTATAATTAATTATGTTGTGATAAACCTTCCTCTCTTACTATTTGTGGTTTGTAAATTCAAACATCTTGTTGAGAACCATTGATGTTTAGAAATTTAGATTTTAGTGTTGTAGAGTTGGGCAATAATAATTTAGTAGTGTGCTAAAAACAAATAGTAAATAATGTTGTTAGAAACAAACAAATAATTTTTCCGTATCCATGGTATGTAATTGACAGATTATTTATCTCATTTGAGGTTAACAATGGCGGATTGCGGGTAAATATGAAAAAGCGGGACGATATGAACATTTGCGGGTTTTTACCGTGCATGCTATCGACGTGACATCTACTGATAGAATTTAGAATCAAAATTATTATTTGATTATACAAAAATCTTCGTTTAAGTGATTGATAAGGGTAATTATTTTTTAAAATTCAAGCAAATACGATTATTTTTTACATAAATTCATTATAGAAGTTATTTTTAATACGAAAATTTGACATGTGTAATTTGAGGTTATATGTCAAAAACGTAGGTACATATTATATTATAACTATTTTTATTTAATACGAACTTCTTATGGATGCGGAAAAATAACTTGTGCCCTACGGGAATCTAACGGCATATTTCATCCCTCGGCTTTTGCTGCCCTCGCTCACTTCGTTCGCTCGTGCAGCAGAAATCTTCGGGATGAAATATGCCTATATCTTCCCTTATGACGCAATATACTATTGTAGACGCATATTATTTTTGAAGATTAAAAGTAGAAGTTTTGTCCTAAGTTGTTTTTATAATCGTACGTGCAAACTCCTAAATAAACACGAGGTCATATTAAGTTACATACGTAACACATCTTGTTCATAAAATTAACATATATTTAATAAATTACAAAACAATCTTAACTCGACTTAAGTAGAAATTAGAATGAATGCTTGTGGTAACGTTCGGTATTTTTCCAATAATAAGACGTTGCAATAATTATTGCTTATGTGGTTAAGTACGCAACGCTCCAGTTTTGCTCTACATACCAATGCTGAATATTGCTATTACTAATTTTTAAAATAAACTGCTTAAAATACTAAATACTAACTAATTAAAGGTAAGCACTTCACAATGTAAGCTAATCAGCTTGTCAAATAAAACTTAGTTATTAAACGCAAGATCGGGAAACTGTTGTCGAAATTCAACCAGGCAAGCTGTATATCCATTTCCCATTTTCAAGATTTCCATTACGAAAATAAGATTCAATGATGAATCGCTTATGCAATTGCGAGAATACCATGATGAATAAAAATTCAAATCGAAAGTGATATTTAATTGACATGTAGAACCAACAACAAGCTGAACCTATCAAAGACAGTGATTTTGTTCACCATGGCCATCCCTTATCTAAATAATTTTTATTCATATGGTACAATAAGTACACGAAAATGTTAAAACAGTAGAACGATACAATATACAGTATAATGTTTAATAATATAAGCAACAGATGGAGTAAACTACAATGTTACAATGTACAGTATAGATAATGCAGATTAATATATCTTTTCAATGCTCCTTAGTGGTTCTATATTTTCAGTAATCAGAGTAAGCGTGCTATATTGTTTTAAAATACTCCTACAACAATCTCTGTCTTTTTCACCACTAAAAACCATACGATATTATTGTTAAATTTACATCAAAAGTTAGCATATACATATGTATTATTTGTAAAGAGCGCCCTCTGTGAAGTACGTTATAAGTAGTTTTTACAAATAAATTTAGTCGAGGTAGAACAGCCACGAGTTTGAGTACCTTTTATCCATTCCTATCATTTCAGAATAATAGGTTATGGGCCCAGCACACTCAAAGACTAAAAGTGTCCTGTGCGGGTAATGTTAAAATAAAAACAATGGTAGGGAAGAAGTACTACAACATCATGGTAACAAATGCAATCTACGTCCCCAACTTAACAACGAATCTTCTATCGGTAAGTTAGCTGATTCGCAGTACATTTTGACTAGGATAGGTGTAAAATCTTCAACAAAAATAAGATTTTGGTAGCTACAGCTGATCGAATTAATGATGTTTACAAATTAAAAAAAAAGGTTGAACATCATCCATGTTTTTTAGTGTCATCGGGAATCACCAACACTGAAACTTGGCAACGTAGATAAAGATCTACGAAAGATGGAATCTGGGATGGTAAATGTCATTACATTGAAGTAAAAATGGAATGAATCAAATAGCTGTATTGTATGTTGCGAAGGGAAACAATCACGATTTCAATTCAAGCACAAAGGCACTAGAGCAACATCATTGCTCGAAGTAATACATACAAATATTTGTGAACCAATAGAAAGCAAATCAATTGGTGGTTCCACGTACTTCCTACTGCTTGAAGATGATTTTAGCAGGATGACCTTTGTTTATTTTTCGAAAGACAAATCCGAAGTTATGGATTGTTTTAAGGAATTAGTCGAAAACCAGAAGGATTGCAGAATAAAAACCCTGAGATCTGACAATTGAGGTGAATTCTGCAGTCAGGAAATGAAACAACTTCTTCGTAAGAATGGTATTATCCATCAGACTACAAATCCGTACACTCCAGAGCAGAACGGTCTTTCAGAACGAATGAATCGTTCTATAATAGAAAAGGCTAAATGTCTCTTATTTGATGCCGATTTGGAACCTAAATTTTGGGCAGAGGCTGTTAACACGGTGGTCTACTTGAAGAAGTAATAGATCTGCCGCAGCGGGTTTGGATGATAAAACTCCATTTGAAGTGTGAAATGTTTAAAAAACGGATTTAAGCGACATGCGAATATTTGGAAGCACAGCCATGGTACATGTTCCGAAAGCTAATCGAACAAAATGGTAGAAAAAATCAAAAAAGGGTGATTTTTATAGGATATGGAGATTATACTAAAGGGTATCGGGTATCGGGTATTTAATCCTGAAAAGGGTAGAGTAATTACCAGTAGAGGTATTGTTATCATCTTATCATGGAGAAACTGAATGCAGAAGTTGATATTATAATAAACCAAGCCTCTGATGCACTAAAAAGAAACGGATTTAACGGCAGACACACAAGATAATTCAAGTGAGAAGAAAAACAATCTGGACGAAGGTGTATATGTTTCTGAAGCTGAAGCAGATAATAATGATGAAAATCGAATTACCACAGAAACATTGCGACGAAGTGAAAGAAACCCAAAGCCACGTATGTTTGAAGATTACGTCACGTATATGTGTTTGCACAAATGATACGGAAGACCCAACTCCAGTAAAAGAGGCCATGAGCAAAGGCTCTGTTTAGCTTCCCTAGAATCCCACAATACATAGTCTCTACGAAATGTAGCTTGTTCAACTGGCTGGTTTGCAATCGCAACATAATAATAGGCGACTTTAATGCCATGCTTGGATAACAACAAAGTGAAGATCAAAGATATTTAGGATTAGGTACCAGAGTGCATAAGAGGTGAATAAGGCGCTGCGTCGCTTACTTCAGTAGCAAATATCTTGGCAACGGTTAACTTTAGAGATATTTAAAGAGTATACCTTTTTTGTAAAAAAAATGAGGCAATTGCGCTTTTCAATTAGATCTGCCCTAACTTTAAGTACAAAAAAGTTGAAGTATTTTTAAGGTATTAGGTGTAGCAAAAACAACGTTATTTTAAGAGCTGAATTAAAATTGAGAACGGATTATTATTTCCCGTCCCTAAAAAGGTAGTTTCACCAAACTTCATATCAATATCCCGAAAACTTCTGAAATTGCAGAAGAAAATTAATTAAAATAAAAATTTAGACTTTGACACCCTGTACCTCGCTAAATATTGACTTTTGGGCTAAGGTAATTTTAGGTAAATCATAATATTTTGGCCCCACGAATCTACCGTTGGTCTGTGAGCCATGACTTATGGACTATCCTGTATACATTCAGGCAATTTCGAATTCTTCAAATTTATATTTTATTTTATTTAGCTTGAAATACTGCAGTATTTAAAAGTTTTCCTTTTTTTATTTTCTCATGTACCTAACTATATCTCATCATCATTTCTTGCAAAAATTAAAAGTTAAACAGGTAAAACTAAAAACAACGCAACGTCGCGGAGAAAACTAAATTTTAACATGAAATAAAGAGTTTTAAAACTGAAATAATAGAATTTCTACATCATATAATTGTTTTCCTCGCTTCAAAATAAGGTCCGAAAGGAATTATAATACAGTGTTTGGTTTCTTAATGTTTAATGGTCTAACGTTCGGTAATATTATATTAAAAACAAGAATCGGCCATTTGGAATTTGTTTTTAGGCCAATAGTTTGGCGGCAATTTGTATCTTCGTTAGAGTGTACTTATAAACCAATTAAGTATTATAAATAAGATTAATCGCAAATCGCTCCTGTTTAAGACACTGTTCTTGTTAGTACAGAAGTAGAGCTGGGCCAATACTGATTCTTCTCCGTATATTTGATATCGGTCGGTACTTTAGAATTTCAGATGCTTGCCGATTCCAGTAAGTTTATGATATTTGTAATTACATCTGAAAATATCTGATCTTTTTTACGGTTTTACCATTAAGGCATTATCTAAGCGATAATCATAACCCATGCATGTTACTAATTTGCAAGTGTTACCCACTTATGTAAAAGAAAAGGGATTTATTTATGACAATTTGTGACGTATTATGCTGTTTATTTCTAGCTTTCGAAAATTTAAAACTTTTTTCAGACTAAAGCTTACATTCTAGTTTTTCTTTTTGCAAAGGGTGCTGATAAATATACAGTGTGGTACAAAAGTATGGAACAAATTCAATATCTCCTGAAATAATTGTTTTTTGGAAAAACGCTCGGATAGGTATAGCGATTTAAATTACGGTGCATATTTTAAGAGGAATCAAATTTCTATTCTATGGTGCCGTTATCACATTTTTTTTTAAATGGGAACCTGCATATTTGACAATTGCAGTAGATAGTCCTTTTACCCTCTTTCTAACCGTGCAAAAGTTTTATACCCTCACATAAGATTTTTTTGAGAACATTGCCAAAACAGTTTTACGTCCAGTAGGCCTGGACATGGACATCTGGACAATGGTACATTTCTAAACAATAACTACAGTAAATGTTCGAACTGATGGCCATTAACCTCTTGGCAATACCCCAATCGAAAAATAAATTCTTGCAATACACTACGAATTCTTTCTGGTGTGATTCTGCATATTTCTTCTCGGATTCGCAGCTTCAGCTCTTCTAAATCCCAAGGTTTTCTTATGTACACTTTACTTTTTAGGTACCCCATTAAAAATAAATCAAGCGGCGTTAGGTCTGGAGATCTAGGAGGCCACTCTATACCACCTCGTCTGCCGATCCATCTATTTGGGAAGATTTGGTTCAGATACTGACGCAGTGTAGCTGCATAATGCGGAGGGGCCCCATCTTGTTGATATCAAAGATGGACATTCGGAATATCGGGGTCTTCTTCATTCGGAAACAACACTGATAATGCAGGAACAAGTTCGTTTCGCAAAAATTCCAAATATCGTTCACCATTTAGTGTGTTTTCGAAAAAGAATGGTCATAAGATTCGGTCTCCAGTAATTCCTGGTCATGCATTAATCTTTCGGGGGTATTGAGTATGTGCCTCATGCATCCAATAAGGGTTTTCTGCAGCCCAGTAGCGACAGTTTTGCCTGTTCATAGTTCCGTTCAAACAAAAAGTAGCTTCGTCGGAAAAAAACTACGTGTCTAACAAACATTGGATTAGCATTGCAGATGCCCATCATGTTTTCACAAAATTCTTGCCTGCGATCATAGTCATCATCAGACAGCTCTTGTACCAACTGTATTTTGTATGGGTGGAATTTTTGTTTTTTTAATATACGCAATGCTGTAACATGGCTCATGTCATGATCTCTTCCACACTGACTACTTGAGGTGTGAGGATTTTCTTGCATTTGTAATAAAACGTTAAGTTGTGCGTCTGCTGCCACTACAGGGCGTCCATCTTTGGGTAAATCTCTGACATGACCCACTTCATGAAACTTTCTCTCAATTTTAGTAACCGTTGATCTTGTAATGGGTGGATGGTGTGGGTGAATTTCATTGAATAATCGGCAGACTTCTTCTTGAGTTCTGCTCCTGTCGCCACATCCAATCATAATTAATACCTCAATTCTCTCTGTTTCTGTAAGATGCATAATCTTGCTGCTTAATATGTACACTAAATCGAACTAATTTGACCCTTTGATCGAAAGTTAGCTCAAATAAAAAAAAGCGTGTTGGAAAGTGTGCGTCTACGGATTTTCTCTTCGGATTATGTTAACAAGGTTGTTAAAGATGCTTTTTATCTTGGTCACATGATCTGTAGCTCGTCAGTTTTTTTCAAAATGGCCGCCAAACATTCAGGGTGGGGAAAAAGTCACGCAATATCACTATAACTCTTTTATTGTCGACTTTTAGAAAAAATATTTTTAACAAAAGTTGTTAGATGGTAAGTACTCCATATACCTGTGGCCTTGAATTTGTCTTACGTCATCACGTGTAAGTGCAGGGGCATGCAACTTTACTTTTTTAAATGGGACGCCCAGTATATTTTTAAATTTTCGAATGCAGAATAAAAAACTACCTTCAGAAATATTAACATAATTTTTTATATTAAAAATGTAAAAATATACTGGGTGTCCCATTTAAAAAAAGTAAAGTTGCATGCCCCTGTACTTACACGTGATGACGTAAGACAAATTCAAGGCCACAGGTATATGGAGTACTTAGTACTTAATAGGTTAATTATATTTTCTGCTTATTATGCTTATTTTCCTTTCTCTCGGCCTCGTACGCGACGCGATCTTCGGTCAACAACCTTCCATACCCGGTCTACGTCGCCGTGCGAACAAAAATCCGGGTGAGAAAATTTTCCCCCACCCCTCGATTTTCGTCTACGCCGAATTTTTTTGTTTCTATGCCAGCTAGAGTCGATCTCTCTTCGGATTCGGAACGAGCGTGGTCGATTTAGTGGGAAAAAGTGTTATCGGGTTCTCGCTACGACTCTCCTTCGCCGACTTTTAAGCCCTTTTATGTAATTTCCCCTCTTTTCTATTTTTCTTAATTTTTTTCTCGATTTTAGAAGGCGAAAATGGCCGAAAATCGGAGGGCATATACGTTTTCGATCCCGAGGAACTCGAAAATCCGCATCCGAAAATTTAAAAATATACTGGGCGTCCCATTTAAAAAAGTAAAGTTGCATGCCCCTGTACTTACACGTGATGACGTAAGACAAATTCAAGGCCACAGGTATATGGAGTACTTACCATCTAACAACTTTTGTTAAAAATATGTTTTCTAAAAGTCGACAATAAAAGAGTTATAGTGAGTGATATTGCGTGACTTTTTCCCCACCCTGAATGTTTGGCGGCCATTTTGAAAAAAACTGACGAGCTACAGATCATGTGACCAAGATAAAAAGCATCTTTAACAACCTTGTTAACATAATCCGAAGAGAAAATCCGTAGACGCACACTTTCCAACACGCATACCCCAGGCCCCTAGACTAATAGGTATAAAACTTTTTCACGGTTAGAAAGAGAAGAAAAAGGACTATCTACTGCAATTGTCAAATATGCAAGTTCCTATTTAAAAAAAAGGCGATAGCGTCACCGTAGAAAAATGACTGTCGCAAAAAAAAATTGATTCCTCTTAAAATATGCACTGTAATTTAAATCGCTATATCTGTCCGAGCGTTTTTCCAAAAAACAATTATTTCAGGGGATATTGAATTTGTTCCATACTTTTGTACCACACTGTATATTTCTCTGTCTGTTTTTGATTTTCAAAAGCAATTTGTAATTTTAGAGAGGAATCGGTATCTGAATCAAAGTATCAAAGTAACCGTATTGGCATCTGAAATTATAGTATTAGCTCTGCTTTATATCCCATCTTAGCAAAATGTTTAGTGAAATTGTTACAGCTCAGATTGTTAAAAATTAAAATGGGGGTAAGTTACGTAAAGTAAAAAGCTGACATTCATAAGCAACAAAAGCATACATCTTTTTTGCTTTAGTCTCGAATTTTCAGTATCTAATTAAAACGAGAAAATAGCTCTGTAATCAACTTGAATCCATATATCAAACAGGCGATGTTATACTGCGGTTTTGTCACTAGGCGATGCAACTGGTAACGCTTATTTTGACTTTTAACAATACTTCATTTTTTTAAAATATAGGGCTTGACCTATGGTTTATGCATGATGGAGTTTCCCAGTTTTGGTCGGATGTTGTTCAAACTCATTTTAACCAACCAACGAGAGATTGTAGAATGCGACGTTGCGGTCCAGGTACATAGTCACTCAATTTGAACCCATTAATATTTTCTTTGCTTTTCATTATAAATATTTAAAAAATTTAATTTATTGAAACATTGTGAATACTTAATCGCACCGCAACAATAGACAAAATATTCAAACTTGTAATGTAATTCCAGAAAATTTTGAAACTGTCCAACGTTTGTAGAATCGACTATGGCAAGCTATACATTTTTAAAATCAGGGAAAATGACACTTTTAACCATGTAATTCCCGCTCAAGATATATATTTAATAGAATAGAGTTGATATTAAAATCTTACAACGGAGCAGTGATTGTATATGTATTTGAAATCTACGTAAAAAGTGTGCTAATAATTTAAGAATCGTCACCGTATCGCCGAAGTTATGAAAGAAATTTGAAAACCAGAAATTTTACTTTTTTTGAATACTAGCTACAAAGCCAACTAAAATTTTTGAATTTTCAAAACAGATACATATAACCATATATCATCGAAGGGCGCATTATGTCTCTCTATTTCTTTTACGGTTTTCGAGTTTCCAATGGTAAGCCGATTAATTTGGGCACTTTTTATACGACAACTTTGCAGTTCTAGGAAATTTCCTTGGAATTTTTTATAAATATACAGTACTGTAACTGTAGATACCGCAGGTGTGTTACCCTTTACAGCTCTTCACTGTGATCGTCTAGTTTTCACTAAGATGTTCTTTACCCTCAACCGTGAAATATCCTTTCTTTAGATAACTGACTATTTAGTCAGAGAACCCTTAATGTTGTTGTGATTCGTTGATCTAGAGTAGTTCACTTTATAAAACAAGAAATAAATACTCCGTCAAGTTTAATACATAGGTATATTATAATAGTATATTATTATATGAGCGATTATGACAGCCATTATTCACGAAGATGACGTTTGAGCCCACGAGCCGTCAGGCGAGTGGCACAAATCATCTGAGGGAATAATGGCCATAATCGCGAATGTAATACGATACTTTTTCTACACCTATTAAACAAATATATTAGACTCAAATTAGTCAAATTTGATAACTTTGTAAACAAGCAATATGACAACACACTTGGGCGTGTCACGCGAGTCGATTGTCAGCCGCAGAAGGAGTTGATCGCGAGCGATTTAAAATATGATTGGATTAGCGAAATATTTATGTATTTGTGATTGGCCGAAATCATAATTCACTGCAGTGAATTATGAATCCATAATTCACTGCAGTGAATTATAGGTACTATTTTTCACAAAAAAAATGCTAATAATTGCAATATAATTAAATAGGTGTAGAAAAAGTCATATTTATGTAAAGATATTTACAGATACAGTGAATAATTAAGCATAGATAATGAACAAAAAAACTAGGCAAGTCAATTATGGGCAGTGGCTTGAATAATTATTATCCTTTTATTTTATGATTTTGATGTAATCAGGGTGGCCTAAGAGCGGTGGTTCGATCACAAGAAATTAAGTCAATGCGTTTGTCAGATATGCGATACAAGATCGATTTATTTTGGAATTGATATTAAAATCAATCGTAAGCGGCCGGAGCCAAAGGTCTTATTACAACCAACCTTTAAAGTTTGACGAGGGTGCAATTTCCCTTCATTTGAGTACGTGCGCTATACACAACTCTTAAATTAACGAGTATATGCGCTATGCACAACTCTAATGTAAATGAGTGAGCGTTGCTGCTCATGTAATGAAAATCTACGTTATGTACAACTCAGAATTTACGAGGTACTTGGTATCCTCGTACATTCTAAGGGATGTTTGTCCCTATCCTTTGATCAATACGCGCAACCGGAAAAGCAATACTTTATAGCTGTAAACATATGATTATTAATTTCTACCAGTTAGTGCAGAGCAACAAAGTGCAATACAAGTAACTATATATTTTACAGTAATTAGATACACGTATCAGCATACTAATCGAAATTCCAGACAACTATACAGACAGACTGTATAGTTAAGACTGGATCCTGTGGTAATATTTAATCCCGTATTTATACTAAAAATCCGCGTGTAGCGGGGTGTTAATTAAACGTTCTCTCGGGTTTGCATCTGGTACTTGTCCAAAAACTAATAAATCTAATTTTTAACGTTATGCTTTAAATAAAAGCAAATACATTAAAATATAATTCCTGAAAAATAGAAAAATAAAATTATAAACGCGCAAGTAGCCATCACACATATAATTTGTATAGCAGCTGCTTTCCTTCTGGTCCTTAACGTTTCTTGTATTCGCTGTCGTTGATCATGCAACCTGGATCTCTTCTTCAAAGATACTCTTTGTGGAGAACATTTCCACTTATTTGAATAAGAGTGCGAGGTACCTACCTTTTTCAATTAGTGCTCCTTGCGTTTGAATTTAAAGTATGGTTTGTAACCGTTTACCTGGGTGTTGTCTTTAGAGTTGAAGCTTCTTCGTAACATAAACGTTGTGAAAATGCTTTCGAGTCTTTTGACTTAAGAAATGAAACCCTGTGTTAAAGCGTCTTTAAATTATTCCGATAAACTTCTTCAAGGCATATTTTAGAAAAAATTAAAACACTTTTACCTAATTTTTATGTCCTAAAATGTACCTCTGCGGAGATACTGCTAATCAAATAGAACGTGGTAACTTGATTAAATTTTTTATCTCAGCAGAAGTGTATTTTTAGATTTATGTAAATCAGGTCCAAAAGCTTTATTTTTGCCTGAAAAATGCCTTGTAGACGATTGTCAGTTTAATTTAGAGACACCCTGTATAGCCGAAAAAACTATATTATAAACCAAAGGATTTAGGGCAGAAAATTTAAATGATTCAAAAGTGTTTCCACTAAATAATTTCCTATTTTATTTATATCAATCACCTTTGTTTTTCTTTATTTACATTAATCACTTGTCAAGTTTGTTTTTGTTTATTTAAATAATTAATTGTTCTGTGAATCACCTGTCACTTCGACCTTGTTTTTCCTGCTTTCCTCAATCACCTGTCAATTACCCGAAGGAATTTAGCCTGAGGGCATAAAAAGTAGGTCTTCTCTAATTACCGCGACCAAAGAGATAATAATATAATAGGTAATGGTTTCATTTCAGTCTCTGAAATTTCTGAACATTTATTGATTAAGATTTGTTTGTATTAATTAGTATTACCAGCACCTAAAAATATACGACCTGTTGTTTAGTGCTTAATAAATGCTATTTTTTTAGGTACACGAAATTTAATCATAACATTGAAGGCAAATAAAAAACTTGAAACCTAAAACGTGTACGTAAAACATTAGTTAAGGGAGTAATTTTCATCATTTGTTAGTGAAACGACCAATTACGAGAGCTAATTATACTAGTCATAACACGAAGTTAATTATAGCAGCCATAAACACAGAACAGTCTATTATAAACTCGACCAAACAATAGTAGACATTTCGTTTTAAGGCACGCACGTTAAAGTATTCAGAAACAGAAATTTACGCAATAAGATTGTCTAACCAAATTCCGATGTTTTAGATGATGAAAATCTTCCTCATAATAGGCTTTTTACTGATCGAAAAGGTTTTTGGTCAAAGAACTATCCTACGCAAAGTTACGAGTAGTACTTTGAAAGCATGTCAATGTAAATCTTATTATAATGCAGTAAAATATGGTCCTAGTTATAAATGTCGCAAAGTTATCATGAGGCATGGGAAAAGGTTCGAGCATATTAAAAATTGTGGGGAATTTAGTGGAATCGATGATGAACCTGTTCCTTGAGTAATTAAATTTTACTTCTAATAAATAAGAATTTAAGAATAAAAAGCTTTGGTATAGCTTTCTTTTGTTAGTTTTTAAGGTAAAGTTAATTATTTTTTTTATTATTATCATCGGTCGTTATCGAGTAATTTGAATATTTTTTATTATGTGTTTTATTCCTTTGTTCAAAATTTTTTTGTCATTTTTCCAAATGTTAGCTTTTGTATTTTCCTAATGGGTTTCTTTAGTGTATGTAAGAACATACTGACAAAAAAGCGCGAATGTCTTCTGAATACAAAGCACAGTTTTTGTTTCATAAAACTACCAACAAAATAGAAACTAGGAAGTTCACCACCATAAAATAAAATCGCTAGCTCATCTAATGCGCCTCTGTGTAATGACAATGAGGTTTAGTAAATGTCTGGAAAGCGAGTGACAAAAAACACCAGAGGCAAAATGTTAGGTTAGGCAACTGCCCAATTCTATCAGAAGGCAGACGTTTTTGTCTCAAATCGAAAATGTGATTACTTTTGCTCTCAGTTTAGAGTCGATCCCTTCATCGGGGAGATGTTCAATCCTTTTGCTCCTGGCAGCCTTTGTCCTTTGTTGTTTTACAAATAATAGGTGAAGTAGAAAACAACTACTTTTCAGTTTTGTAACTCAACAATAAACATTATCAGCTTAAATTGTCACTTAAAATTTCCGAAAGTTATAATTTTTTATTTTAAAATGTGTCTTAAACAGTAATTCAACGGAATTTCTAAACTTTATCTTTATACTTCACCGGTGTTTAGTACAAAGTTTAGTGTCGCGTAGAGCACTAAATTAGATAGAAACTACGCGTAATTGAGCAAGCCAAAGGTGATTCGATCCGAATTAGGAATTCTATTCAGACACACCGATTGCAATGAAATTTGCGGACATGAATGGCTCAGACGCGCGTTTTTTTATTTTATCTCTTTCCAATAATTTATCGCAATTTCCCTAATTCACAACCGGCATTTAAAACGGTCGATAACTAATAAAGCTTGAACTTTCGATCTTTCAAATGGCATTACGCTTTTTGAACTTCGGTTATTATTCCTGAAATGAATTTTCCAATCAGCAATTCCGGTATACGACTTTTATATTTGATTTTAAAACATGCATCAATAAAATATTAAAGATTTAAACTGTTGCTGAAGAATCAGCTTGTACGAGGAATAAAGAATTCATATTTTTTCGCCATCAAGTAGAAGATGTGTAAAGTTAGCAAATTAATAAAACCACTAACCTTCATAATTTGTATATCATTAGTGCTTCTTTAGTGCAGTATAAACTAGCATCAGAAGTGCACCTTTTATAATTATTATTGTAAACAATTTTTTCTTTACTAGTTTCACACTCCTTTTGCGAAAACCTCTTCGCTTTGAAGGTACTGATGGGTATCAGTTCCTTTTGCTAGCTGCGCGTTCAGTAAAGTTCGCATAAACCCAAAAGAAAATGTCTCAAGATGTGAATCTCTGGTATATACAAACATAAGAGTCAAATTGCTGATTTTAAACATCAATCACAAAAAATGTTGAAAACTCTGTTAAAATGTAAATGTTCTCAGAATTTTGACCTGTCTATTATTATTATTATTATTATTATTATTATTTTGTATATTTATTGTTAACAATAATTAATTAATAATATATAGTAATATTAAACATAAAAATATATGTAAATCATTTATACACAGGTTGTCTAAAAACAAACCGAACTTTTGCTCTAGAAAAAAAAAGTATTTTTATAAATATGTTTATTTATTTTAAACAAGCTCCCTCTGCATCAATGCAACCTTCAGAATGAGGAATGAACATTTCAAAAGACCTTTCCAGCTCCTGTTTTGGCATCTCGTTCAGTACTGCGGTCACAGCGACCTCAATATAGGAAATATCATTGTAACGTGTCCCTTTCATCGGAATCTTTAGTTTTGGGAATAGAACATAGTTACAGAGAGCCAGATCGAGCGAGTAGGGTGGATTATCAAGAGTAACAATACCTATTTGAGCCAAAAATTGACGCACGGCAAAGGGCTTGTGTGAAGATGTACTGCCGTGCAGCAGCGTCCAACTTCCTTGAGCGCGATACTCCAGCCGTACTTGTAAAATTCAGTTCCAAAGACGTTTCAAAATACCCAAATAATATTCCGCAGCGATATTAAATATGTCCATTTGAGGCTAATTCCTTGTGCACGATACCCTTGGAATCGTAAAAACAGATGGTCTTGACACGTAGTTTTTGAAAGCGAAGTTTCCATCCCTGTGATAATGTTTTTGGGAAAACTTGAGTTGCGGCGAGCCGTTCTGATGATGTCCTGAGCGTATTAGATGAGCGCAAGTTCTCGGTGAGCAAGCGCGGAACAAAACCAGAATGAGAGAGCTTCGCTTCTTCCAATGATCACGTAAAATCATGTGGACGGAGTCCTTGGACACTCCCAATTCCTCTCCTAAGGTTCTATAGGTCGCGTCGCATTCAGATTGTTGTCCAATATTTGACGAACTTCTTCAATTAACTCCCGGCCGTCCTTGAATCGACTAAACTAGTCGTAAACTTGTGTACGGGTTAGGCCGTCATCCCCATATACTGGTTTTAGTAACTTAGACGTTTCGATAAAAGTTTTCTTTGATTTCACGCAGAACGTATTGTTGGCGCGTTGCTCCATCGCGGTTTTCTGAGGAGGATCAGGGAATATCTATTATATTTCACGCCATAGAAAGGACTGTTATGAGCCGATTCAAATGCTATTGTGCATGATCGATAATATATCGTTCAAACTATTAAATTTTGCCCGCTCCAACTGAACTCGTTCTTATGAATTTCTAACAGGCCATCGGCCTAGGCTTCAGCCATAAGAGGAAGAAGAACTGAATGACGCGACTAGTATCGTTTCTACAACAAAAGTCGATTTTCTTTAGAAGAGGAGAACTTAATTGCGTATTTAATCGTTGTGCCCTGACCATGCATGGACCTCCCAACTACTATGCTAATTCTTTTTGTTTTGGGCTGGATGGATCAAGTATTGGCTGCGAAATTTTTACGTGGTCGGTCCATCGTCTTCTTGGACGACCTTTTCGGCTTTGCTATAGTTGTCCTGCTGGATCCCATTTTATTGTCTCCTGGGTATGACCTGCCCATTTCCATTTTTATGAATTACATATTTCTGATATATTCTTCATTAAATCTTAAAACCCAATTTTTTTCTTATGTTTTCCATTTTTACTTTGCCCCTTATATTTTTTCTTGTTGTGTATCTTAACATTTAATTTGCTGTTACTTTCAGTTTATATAGTTGTTGCCCACGTCTGTGCGGCATAAGTTGGTGTGGGTATCACGCATGTACTGAATATACTTCCTTTCTTATTCGTAGGACCTACTGGTCCAGATTTTCTTACGTTTCCAGAAATTTTTCCAACCTATTCACTTATGCAAACGAGGTCAGGTAAAATAAACCCTCTTTCGAGTTCCATAAACCGTTCAAAATATTCCTTCCAGAGCGGGAGGGGTGGAACAAAGAGGGAGAATTTCTCAACAAAATGAATGAAGAAATTAGGCACGCCGACGGAACAGGTCCTGGGAATGCATTTAGTATAAACTTGGAACAATATGCAACAGATTTCAGATAGCCAGGCAGCAGTTAAAGCGCTAATGGCAAACCAATTGCTGCTAAATTGCCATAAGAAACTAGGGGAACACAACAGGCTGAGCCTTGTATGGATACCAGGCCATCCAGGCAATTAGCAAGAAACTCCAGTTCCAAACCAATGATAGAGCCAAAACCTGTATGTATCATAGCATTCTCAATTATTAAAATGCAGATCGGTGCATGACGAAAATATAACTTATGGTCACAATGGGTAGAATACCCTAAAGCAAAACATTGTAAAGTCTTTATGAAAGAGTTAACAAAACTAACGCGACAAAAACTTCTTACTTATGGAAGTGAATAATTGAGGCGGATAACAAGGATTCTTACTGGACACTGTTGCATGAATAAGCACCTGCACAGTACTGGATACTTAGAAACACTATGCAGGTTCTATGAAGACAAGGATGAAACATCTTGGTATCCTGCTGCTATAGCAGCTCCTACACCGGTTTCTTCTTTAGTTCATCAATTCACTACCAATGTCACCGTGAGAAACTAACAACTCCCATGTAATTAAATACACTTCGGGGAAGAAGAGATAGGTTCTTAAAAATATTAATATAGAATATAGACAATATCTTGGAATTCTTGAAGAAACAAGATTGCCACCTTTAGGCATCTATAACGGATAGCACAAAATGTGATAAGGCCGTTTTGTAAAGGTATTAGAACCAACTCGGAAAAAAACATGGTCTGCAATTCCAAACTATTACTGTAAAAATCACCACATCGTCAGCAAATCTCAGATTGGTTAGGTTTGCCATCGATATTGATTCCTTTGTTCTTTCAATTTAGGTCTTCAAAGATTTCTTGTAATACTACATTAAATAGAATTGGTGACAGGGGTTATTTGTTTGACCCCTCGTTGAATTGGAAAGGTGTTCCCATTTGTTTCTGTTTTAATATAATTATGCCTTACTATTTTTAGAAATATTTTGGATTATTCGAATTAAGTTTTGTTTCTCCCAGGTTTTGAAGATGAAAAAATGTTTTCGTGAATCGAAAGCCTTCTTGAAGTCTATTAGGGCAAAGTATATCCTCCTTTGGAATTCTTTGCTCTTCTCAATGATCTAATTGACTGGGTGTACGTGGTCGATGATCGATGGTGGAATATGTTTGTATAAAACAAGCATGCTTGTAAGGTTGATGTTTATCTAACGCCCCTTTGTTGTTATTAAGTATGTCTTTGAATACATTCCAAAGATCATCAATAAACAAAAACATGAAACCCTCAAACACAGTTCATTCATATCAAAAACCAATAGTGCACTAACGAGGGATTACCCTCTTCAAACGTTTTCTTTCGGTTTTATTTGCAACAATATGCAGTAACGAAGCACTAACCTCTTCAGAGATTTTCTTTCGAATTAAAAAAAAAACCTTTGCTAGATGTGAATCCAACAAAGAAAAAATATTTTTTCTACTCCCACCATGGAAAGTGGGATTTTCAGACTTCGTCTCCATAGATACGAGTATTGAAAATGAGTGTTTGCCGAACAAGTGAAATTAGCGTGCGGAAAATTTACTTTTCCCACGACCATATAAGAAAGTCGCTCCTAACGCACAACAAACTAGGCGCGAAAGTTGACAATATCACCCGTGCGATTGACTTTCGCAAAACAAATGAACAACCCGTGCGATATGAACACGTATAGGGATATATCGCACAGTTTGCGCAATAATAGGAAGCTGCGGCCGCTTCAAAACAAAAAATGACGGTCGTTTTACCTGAACTGTCAGTGTTACTTTTTGACATGTACATTTTTGATCGTGGGAAAAATAGTGTTCGTAACTCGTTCGAAAGGCAAATATCTCCGCTCGTGTTTATAAATATTTCTACTCGTGCTCCGCTTCGCTCCGCACTCGTATATCTATTTATAAACACTCGCTTGATATTTGCTACTTTCGACACTTGATTCGAAAATAACTATTCCGCACGCACATGCATGATTTTCGGTGCGGCAAAGTATAATTTTGCCGCACCGAAATCAAAATGTCATAAATGACATTTGATGAATGTCAGATTTGATTTTGCAGAAATATTTAAATTTTTTTATGGAAATGTGGTTGTAGAAAAAATAGTGTGTAATACATGTGTTAAAAGCTTGTATTTGCCACTCTCATGTGACTGCAGCACTCACTATCGTTCGTGCTGCAAACTTCACATTCGTGTGGCAAACGCAAGCTTTCAACACTTGTATTACAAATTACTATTATAGTACCTAATTAGAAAATGCATACTTTGCTGATGCTAGTTTGGAGAGCACTAAAGAAGCACCAATTATATGAAAATTATGAAGATTAGTGCTTTTATAAATTTTCTAACTTCATGCACCTTCACGTAGGCCAATATAATTTAGCAGATATGTCAATGTAAAGGGAGTTTTTTTTTTAATTGTTAGTTGAGGTTTTAGGTTTTCCTATTAAGTTATTAATTAACAAGAAGCAATTATAAATCCTTCAGTTTATGATATGCATCACAGTACTGGCAAAACCTATAACAGATTATTTACATAATTAGAGTATACTATACAAAATAACAAAGAACAACAATAAAATAAATTCTTTAAACTATCATTAACTACAGGAAACATCATATTCGTTATTTTGGATACATTTAAGGTGCTCATCTTACATATTAAATTTGAAAACTTTGCATTTTTTGTTTTTGCCTACGATTTGTACCTAAGTTATTACTTAAAATGTTGACAAAAAGCCTTACTTACGGAAATGGGATTTACGGCATTCAACAATAAAATTATTGAGGCGCTCTTTAGACTCACATAAGCGAGGAAATTTTCGGTATTTCCCTCTTGCATGTTGGAATTACTGACAGATTCATTAGTAAATCAGATTAAAGCTGCAGGGAACTTCAGCGCATCCTTTATAATAATCTTTGAATATATGAAGCGGTTATTCTGACTAACTTTTTAATAAAATTAATTTTCTATGTTTAGAATCTTTCACAGGAATTTTTATCTGAAAAATAAAAATAATTGTTTGCAGTATTTTCTACCATTAAAATTCCTGCTGCTATTTTTAATTCTATTATACGGTTATTTCTTTTTAATTTTGCCAACGAATCTAATCAGTTTCTACAGAGATCATAAACTTTAACCAATTATTTTCAGTGAAAATTTGGAAACGGCAATTTTTTGGCTTTTAAGTTGGACTGAAGTTTTTAGCTTTAGTAGCAAGCTCTCGAAACTACAACTTAACTTTGCAGAAAACATTTGCTTGTATAATAACAAAATTTTACATAATTACCTGTTTTAGGAACATCCGACGTTAAACGATACTTTTTATTATATGGTTATGAAGTTTAAAGTTAATGTAATATTCCTAATCTTACTTTTAATAATTGTATGCATAAATGTAAGTAGTCAAAATTCCTAATACTGAACTTTTTAACGTATAAGCGTTATGCTTAAGCTAACAAAAGCTTTTTGTCAGATCCAAAATGTAGGTTTTCATTTAATACGAAAAAACATCGCCATTACTCAATACTTCAACCATGCCCGCATGTATTTCAGTCGCTGATATAAACGCTTTTTTCTACAAACACTACTAAAAACTGAATTTTTAACACGGCATACTGCAATTAAAAATGTAATATTAAATGGCAGCGTGTTAAAAGTAGATCACGTGGTTTACTTTTAACACTAGTATTAAAAGTATGCTGTCACAATGACAATTTTGGAGCAAATATTATTCAAAGATTGATTTTACCTACTAAATTGACAAATCTAACGTTGCCCTACTAGCAGCTTCTTCTATATCGACCGGAATTTCTTCACTTAGATTAGAACTCATCTTAAATTATTCTTTTTCACTTTTGACAAGCATATGTCAAACAATACATATGTAAGCTCAATTCTAAATTGTTTCGTAAATGTCACAGAGTACTAGATTTTTTAGGTAATCTTTGGAATCCCTAATAAGAGAGTTTAAAATGCTTTCAATGGCGTTTGTAGAAAAAATAGTGTATGATATTCGTGTTAAAAGTGATTTTATTTTGTTCGTGGGGTTGCTCAACTCGCTACGCTCGTTTCGCAATCTCCCCCACTCACAAAATAAAATCTCACTTTTAACACTTGTATCATAAATAGCTATTATAGAGGTACTTTATTACCGTACGCTTTTCGCCTTTTTCCCTACGTTAAAGTGAACTACTTACCCCTATCAGATAAGCAGAAATAACTAGAACAATAACAGAACCCCTAGAGGCATTCATGTCTCTACTGGAAAATTTTGTAAATTCAGGGAGATAAAAAGCCTCAAACAATTAGGCCAACAGTTTTACATTATCCTGTATTATGTGTCTACAGGATTATTATTTCAACAATAAAATCCGGATAGCTGAAAAGTTAACTTGCTTCAATGTTAGAATATTAACAACTTCGTAGTTTTAGAAAATTAAAAAGTTTCTTTTCTCGGTAACAAGAGTCTAAAACTGTAAAATTTCAACATTTACAAAAATTGTTTAATATTAGAATCAAAATCAAAAACAGGGTCTTTTCCTTGTTTTATTTTAATTAAAAACTGCAAAGTTATGTAAAATCTGTACCAGCGTAGTTATATTTTCTAATGCCCGAAGGCAAATTTAATGCTTCCGAAAATATATTTAAGACTACACTTTAGACTCTCCCTTTATATAAATATACGGGATGTCTCTAAAATGTGTGGACATAGCTTAAGCACAGATTCCTGGGCGAAAAATAAGATGATTTAACCCAACCTATCTATATCCAAATTCGTTTCGTTAAGCCAGAATCCTGCCTCAAAGTTCTTTGAAAAAAAAAATTAATTTTTCTTATAAGAACAAAACGCTCGGATCGATTTGGATGATATTAATTTGGGATGACGGGCATAAGACATCTTTTGAGATGACAATGGTTGTTATCAATGGACCATCAATGTATGAAACATGGGTATCACAAGCCATATCAGACAGTAACTCTTTAATGGCAAGACCGATAATTAAAATAATCTTTTTTCAGAAAGAGACATTCAATAATAAACTTTTTTGCCTTTTTCTAATTTGTGATGTCTGTTGCGGTTTAAATACAAAAATTTAAAACCTGAGTGACTGCGCTGAACATTTTTTAAACCAAATGTAATTTAGGAAATTGGTGGTAGTCTAGGAAACAAATGACGAAAACACATATCTAATATATATCTGACTTGGATGTAAATACAAGATACACAATCATTATTATTAATCTAAACAACCTAGATATAACGACTTAACTGCATGTTAAGTGAGTGTTTTGATTCCACCAATATTTTTGCAGTAAATTACAGGTGTACCAGGTATCGCCATTCGAATTTCCTTCTCATCGTGAATGTGGTTCGGTCTTTTCCTGTTTGTTTTCACTTTTCCGAGTTTTCTTCTTCTTACTTGCAGTAGCACGCTTTTATGTAGTTCATTTATTTACTTATTTTACTAGTTTTATTATAATTAGAACCGATCTATTACTTTGGTACTTGGCGGTACCGGTGTCGACCTATAATTATAAATATTAAGAAATCGCGCTCCATAACAAAACTTTGAAAACAGTGAAATAGTCGGAACTCGCTCGTACTTGATTTTTATTGAACCACGAAGTCCATTGGTTAAAAGATATCAAAATTAATTTTAAAAATTAACATAAATATGATTAAAATAATTCTTTAACCGTAATCTTTTAATTTTGTAGGGTTTGGCAATATTCTTTTCTCATTTTCTATTTTATTAATGTTATACCCGCTTCTTTTTCTCTTTCATCAACGCGTTCTTTTATTGGACTTTTTTTGGTATCTTCTGTAATTTTAACTCCTCCTTCGGGACCTTTTAATCTTTTCTACATCCGCTTGTCTCAACCTCCACGCTGGTTTTATGCAAAATGTCTACTTAATCTAAATTTACTTCTGTTTTTTAATTTTCCGTCTTATGTCTGTTTCTATTTATTTTCTACGTTCTTTTGGTCTACGCGTTGCTTTATTATCTATCGTTCATTGTTATTATTGTCTTTTCTTACTTTTTTAACATTTTCTAATTTTTTACACTTGCCCTCTTTGTTGGAATAAAATATCCTTTATTCTCTTTTATCAGATGATCGATCAAATTTTTGGGAACCAAGTTTCTGTTGATAATTATTGGATTCGCCATTTCTTCGTCCCTATCCATAGTTAAGCCGTCTCCAAATAGATCGTCAGTAGTTTTTAAATGAATGTATACAATACAGAGTGTTTATGTGATTGTTTCCAATAAAGTTGTAGTTGAAAATGAATTCTCTAGGTGCCACCGCCTAAATATTTTTCTTTTCATCTTAATTTGGATCATGGTTGTTATAGAAAATCAGCTTGGTATAATGTTAGCCCACGTAAAATTTATTGAGACTAAACATCGTTTTAAGTTAAGCTGTCAATTTCTAGAGAACACGCTGCCAAGTTTCTCCAAAAACCCGTAACCAATGATTTAATAATAACGGCGCACCAACCGCGTAACTCACTCGCAGAGACGAGCCGGGTTATGCATTCTTCTTCTTCTTTGGTCCTTTTGGCTCCTTGGGGAGCATAGCGCGCTTAAAGCGTTTCTTTGGCAGGCTTTGAATGCTGGCAGTTTTGCTAGCTCTGCGCAGCATCTCTATCCTTTTCTGTTTTCCATCACTCGGTCTTACTGGGGTTGGGTTGAGCTTATTGGATAGAAATAATTTCAACCAGATCTTTCCATTTTCGTTTATCCTTGGCTATGTTTTTCACTTCATTCCATTCCTTATTTATCGTTTTATATTCTTCTTCTGTGCATCTCCGCCATGTTTTTACTGGCCTCTTTTGTTTTCTTTTTCCCCGGATGGTATATTCTGTTGCTTGTTTTGTAAGGTCTGTATTTGGATATGTTAGGGTATGACCCAGCAATCGCCATTTTCTTCTTTTTATTGTTGTTTCCATTGGTTCATGCCCCGTTTTTCTCCATAATTCTTCGTTTGTTATTTTATTTGGCCAATATATTTCTAAGATTCTTCTTATACTTTTCTTTATAAATGTTTGTATTTGTCGAGTTTGGGTCATATTTAACGTCCAGGATTCACTACCGTACAGGAGGATACTTTTCACATTTGTATTAAAAATGTGCGTTTTAGTTTTTAGGCTTAATTCGCTTGATTTCCATATTTTCCACAATTGATTAAATGCGACTTCTGCACTGCCTATTCTTCTTTTAATGTCTTTTTTGCTCCCTCCACTGTCTTCGATTACACTTCCGAGGTACACAAAACCTTTGACATTTTCTTCCAGATTAATTTCGGTGGAATCATTTGTGTTTATTCATAACGTCTTTGTCTTTGCTATGTTGATATGTAATCCTGTCTGTTCTGCTGTACTTTTTAGGTTGTCAATTTTTTCTTGCATGTGTTTTAGTTTTTCCGTTAAAAGGCAGAAGTCATCCGCAAATTCAAGATCTTCTAATACTTGTCCAAACCTCCATGTTAGTCCCTTATTATTTATCATTGATAATCTCATAATACCATCTACAACAAGGAGGAATAGTATAGGTGATAGTGTACAGCCTTGTCTTACGCCACTTTCTATGTTTATTTTTTCTGCCCGCTCCCCTTTATGTAACCCTTGCCGTATAATCTTCATATAGTTTTATTATTTGCAATTCCATATATTATCTTAAGCGTGCCCCATAGAATGTCTCTATTAATTTTGTCGAAGGCTTTTTCGAAATCAATGAAGCCAAAATGCATCTCTTTATGCCACTCTATGCCTTCTTCAATAATTATCCTCATCATATATATGTGGTCGGCGCAGGATCTTCTTGGTCAGAAGCCAGCTTGGTTTGTCCTTAGTTGCCTTTCTACCTCTATTTTCATTCTTTCTAATATGATTTGTGTTAATATTTTACTTGTTATACTGAGTAGTGTAATTGCCCTCTTGTCTTGTCCCCTTTTTTTGTATTTTTATAATTAACCCTTCTGCCCATTCTTTTGGTATTATTTCCTCACTCCAGATCTTATTGAGTAATTTGTGTAAGATTTCGGTGTTTGTTTTCATTCCTACTTTAATCAGCTCGTTGTTTTTTAATTGTTGTTTCTATTTCTTTTACTCTTATTTCTTCTGTATTCACTTTTAATTTCTGATGCCCTTCCTGGTCGTTCAAATCTTTTTTAACCATTTCTTATCGTAGAAGTATTCCTTCCATCTGTTAAGTATAGTTTCAGATCTTAGTAATTTCCCTTCTGCGTCGCGTATGTGCAATTCTGTTGTTGTTTTTCTTCCTGCTAGTTGTCTTGTTATATCGTATAGCGTCTGTATATCATTTTGTTATGCTGCTTTTTCTGCTTCTTTTAACGTTTGCCTATTGTATTCTTCTGTCTTTCCTTGCACTTTTTTGGTGTGTTTGTTTTTATTCCAATGTAGTTTTTCTAGATCTGCCTTTACTTTTATTCTTGTTTCTACTAATAGCCTTTGTTTGATATTTTTCCTTGCTTCGATCATATTCCATGTTTGCTTTGACATCCAATCTTTAATTGTTTTTACCTTGATTCCAATTACTTCTTCCGCCGTTTCCTTTATGGCGTTTTTATATTTGTTCCATAACTCTCCTACCGTTAGGGCTTTTATTTCTCCCATATCCTTATATCTGATTTCAGTCTGGCGTCATAGTCTTTATGCATATCTGTGTTGTTCGTCAACCATTGGGTGTTATATTTCGTCCTAACATATGTTCATTTGGATTGTGCCTTTAATCTTATTTTGAATTTAGCCCGAATTAGTATGTAATCAGAGCCAACATCTGCACCACGCATTGCTCCCAGGTCTTGTAAGCAGTTTTTGTGTCTTCCGTCTGTTGTTAGATGGTCTATTTGATTTCCTATAGTTCCACCGAGTGCTATCCAGGTCACTTTATGTGTATTTTTGTGCTTGTACATTCTGCCTCCTACTACTAGATTGTTTACGTCGCAAATCTCTATAATTATGTTTCCATTCTCGTTAGTTTCTCCTAATCCTTCTTTGCCCATTATACTTTCCCTTCCCATGTTGTCGTTCCCAATCTTTGCCTCTCGTTAGTATTTTTACGTCGTTTCTATGTTTGTTTTATATGTCATCGTATACTTTTTGTAGTTTTTCATAGAAGTCTTCCTTGTTTTCTTCTGTACTTAAATTTGTGGGTGCATGCACGCTTATTATATTTTTTTAAATTGAAAAATCAGGCTTTGAATCTTGCTGTACTGGATATTGGTTCCCATTCTATTATCGAGCGTTTTACTTCTTTTCCTAACATTAGTGCCACTCCCAGTCATGTTTCGCATTTTTACCATTTACCACTTGATATTTTATTCAATCGCCTTTTTAGACACTTCTAATTATCCAAATATTATTTATCGGGTTGTGCATTGCACCCGTTAAAACCATACGCTAACGCAGCAGCAAAAACTTACTACCTATATGAATAAGGCACTTACTGTGCGGAAGTAGATGTTTAAATAAAACCGTTGGGTTTCCCCCAGAGGTTCTATTGCGTGGCCTGCATGGTCATCACATATGACACTTGAATCTTATCTATGAAACTTCATACCCGGTGGACAGATTTTCCACATAATGTACTTCATTCAGATTAGATCAGATGTTTTTAGAGGATCAACGAAATGAACAAAAATCTTGCACTCTTGAACTACTTGTACCGTTTGTAGTGATTACTACTATAGCGTTGTTATTATTTATTGTCTTTTTTTTCTTGCATCTAATAACAGTATAAAAAAGGCGTAAGTTAACTATTTCAGTTTATTAGGTAGGTAGTGTCGATGAGACACATTTTCAGCTAGGTTCTATTGCCAAAAACACATCACGTATGAACCGCTTCCATAAACTAGAACCTTGATGTATTTCAATTACAGCTTAGAAAAGGAAACAACCCTGCTTTTTATTTATAAATACAACCTTTCCATTTTTTTCCTAAAACACTGTTGAATTTGCACACAAAACTTAAGAAAGGGCAAATAAATATTAAGGTAATTATACATAATCTATTTAAATCGAAATTGTTATGTTTTCTAATTCGCATTTTATATTCACGGTTTTATTTTTATATTTTGCAAAACGTGCCCAGAAATTTCTAAAATCTAATATTATTTCATTGGACGCGTACGATATAAAATTCCTTTTATAGCAGCGATAAAAGCAGGGATTTAGATTATTTTTAACGAACATTCGGAACTGCACTTGCTACATTTTTAATTCCATTTTCTACATTTTCCTTCGAAGTCTTCTGATGTAAGTAAACCATTTCCCTCTTCAAATTTTCCCTTTTAGAACGAACGGCACGTTTTTGTCTGATAACGATTTTCATTAAGTAATGGTTATCACCTGCGCGCTAACAACCTTCTTTTGTCGTCTAACAACGTAAAATTATGCATTTCGATTAAAGTCCTTCTGTATTTGCACGAGTAAAACGCCAAATACCGTAATTAAAACGGAAAATTTATAATTTTGGTTTAGTGTTTAAATTTCGTGTAAAGTTTCAAGGAAGTTCTGAAAGTACACAATAACCTTAGAGCATTTATAATACTCGTTCTTGGTTTAAATCAGTTAAATTTAATTAAACACCCGTTCCTGACGGGTTACTGTGATGTAATCAATTTTATGCCTTGACTCCTTGTGATTTTTTTATACCACGAAGGAGGGATTATTAAATTGTAATTAATCAAGGTTGTTGCACGTTTTCCTTCCCTTTGATGTTACTTGATTAAAATGGAAAAAATCCTCGGATAGGTGAAATTTACCCGCACAACTTGGGATTCAATAAAATATTTATACCGAGCTTGTGATGGGCACTGAAAAGAAAAATATCAAGACCTAATTGGAGATCGTATCAGAGATTTTATCCCAATAGCTAAAAACCAGGTTTACTTCCCAAGCCATATCAACTTTTATCTAAATTTTATAACCAATAAAAATCGTGGTTTAAGTCTTACAGATACGGTAAAAATATATAAGGCTCTAACTGAGGATCGAGCCTGGAAATTAAACCCAAAATTCGGCCGCTTCTTCATATATTGGAAATGTTTCTGTTTTTGTAAATTTTACTCCAAAATCAGAATTTTCTTTTAATCCTAAGCATTGCTTTTTAGAACCAATAAAAGAAATATTTCAGATTTTCCATGCGGCCAATCATGTACTTTAGCACTTTCTTGGCAGTTAATTACGGTAAGGGTTTGTTTTATAATTGGAAGAACATATGGTCGAACTCCACCCATTGTTGTATTTAAAAAAAATCACAACTATTCATTTGACACGAATTAAGCAGAAACAGTCGTATAATTTCAGGGAATGAAAAAAGCTTTTTGTGGACGTTTGAATGTTGAACGTTCAAAGGAAACAAACCAAAATTGCACTCGATCATAAAACTGCCATTGATGGTTTGAAAAATGAAACAGTTAACCGTATTAGTATTGGAGTCGATAAAATTTCATTGCACTGAAATTGGCCTGTAATTAAACACCTAAATTTATAGTACTTGATAAGCACATTGACTGAATTCAATTGAAATCGATTTGTATGTAGTTGTTCGGTTTTGTCGGCTTTGAGTTCAGATCTTCGATATTAATGGGTTTTCGTTCTTATTTTCTGCTATAAATAAACCGTTTAAATGTTAAATATTTAAAAAACTATTCTGATCTTATCTTATCAATTGATATAATACTGACCTAGACGTGGATTACATCAGAATTATTAATTTAGTTTAGAAATATCATCCCACTTCTGACACTAAGTCTTTTTCTGGAATTTTTTTAAATCTAAATGAAACAAATCTAAGTAATTGTGGAAAATTAAGTTTACTTCTTTAATTGCTACCAATTATATATTTACTTAATTATTTCTTGGGTATTTTACAAATTCAAAATGGCTTTGTCACCTTTTAATCTTAGTTGTGGTGATTAGAACAAATTACTTTGATTAAGGTTAAAATCAGTTTTATGGAACATTTTCTAAATTTTACTGAATTTGTCCGTTGGCTGGTTATGCTTGTAGCAGGATATACAAAATGGAGTTGAAGATCAGTTCAATTTTTCATAGTGGAATCAAGTAAAACTAATTATTGATTTCTTTGCAGGTACGTTCCCACCCCTTTTTGTTCCATAAAATCCGGTAAGTCTTCGCTTTTAGACCGAGTTGCTAAATACAAGTACATAATTTAAACAAAATAAAAAATTAGAAATTAAAATGAACTCCGGCTTTTTCCGCTTGCATTATTAGAGCGTAGCAAAAATCGGGGATTTAACAAAAAAAAGGCAAACCATATGAATATGAATATTAAAGAATTAAGAGTACACCTGTTTGGTTTCAACGTCCATTCAAAAATTCCAGACGAGCTTTACTCAACGCATCCAAAGGGTATTTCATATTCAAATAGACCGCACATAACAGAACCCCAAATGTAAAACCGAAGTGCTATAAATTTCACCAAATGGCTATGTTAGTTGTCCCTTTCAAATCGTAACTTATGGTATCTATTCCAATGGTACTTCACCTATTTTAACTAGGAATAATTTATCATTTGACCCACTAATATTATCCTTTGTTTCTTTATTTACTGAAATCCAGAATTTTGGAGAATACATAAAAGGTTTAAATGCGAGTATCGTTTGTCGCCTTATTATACAGTTCTGTAAAAATAAAGTAATTAGTGAGTAATTACGCAAGGAACGAGCAATGTCAATCATTATAGTCGACTCAACTTAAGCTACTACCCAAGTTGCAGATTTGTTAAATTTAACGACACATTGTTTTCAGATTTGTTTTAAAGTTTATATATAGGAAATAAAATAAAAACGTATTCATCATCTTACAAATACAAAATCGTTTTCAATATTTTAAAGCAAATCTGATTCAATATAAAATAATTACAGAAGATTTAATCCATTAAATTGAACTAGGAAAGCATTTCAAAAGTTCTACTTTAACTTGATCCATTAAGGATTAACCTAGAAAAAAAAATTGAAAAGAAGTAGAAACTTAATAAACCCCTATAAAATGTAAATGCGAACTCTTGATACTCGTCGAATTTCTAGTCTGAATATAGATTTTATCACTGTTCGCTTTAGTGCATTCAAGAACGTACTTAGTATTTCAAGTTCATAGTTCACAAAAGGAGCCTGAATTTGATTCTCTCGTTGAAAACTTAATGGAACTGTTCGCTAAGGAAGTAGCTACTTTAACTTCGGTAAAATGGCTTTGTTTATAACTTTTGACAACAAATGTATGGAAATATGTGGTTAGTGCTTGCTGTTTACGTTGTGCAAAGCTCAACCTTAGTTTGTTGTTGTATTCTTTAAAACTTTCTATTTTTGATACTTCCACTAAATTTTAAAAAATTCTAACGCCCCTATTTCAGTGATGTTAAGGTGCTTTTGTTTATTTACAATATTAAAATTCCTTTTAAATTCCTTATTAAGCAAATTTTATATAAATTCTTTAACCAAGAAAGTAATCCCGGAGTTTCATATAATAAAATATGTAGAATTTTGTAAAAAAACTGTTTTCATTACAAACATTTAAAATTGTAATTCAGGTGTTGAAAATCGCTATCCTACTTCTGGAGCCTACTTAAATTACATTTTAATAAGAAAACTTTTAGATTTATACTCTGATACTGATCTTTCCGCTGCTGATACCAAGTCTTCGTTTGTAATTTTTGAAAACTGACCAAAAAATAATTCTGGAAGATCAACCACCAACTTTTTTAGTTACATTTTTAAAACGATAAAAAATTACTTGAAAACACTTAACACAAGACAATTTATTCTGTATTAATAGTAAATTTAAAATACAAACTTAGTGATGTTATTGTGCTTTATTTACTGAAACCTTTAAACATTCTTTTAAATTCGCTGTCTACAGATTTTCTTTAAGTTGTTTTACTAAGAAAATGGTCCGGAATTTTTGTGCAAGAAAATATCTGAAATTTCTAATAAGAAAAGTAATAAGAAGGGGCCATTTTTAACCAGAAATTTAAATTTAGATTCTGAAAATCATCATCCTACTTCTAGCACCAATTCTTCTTCTGACATTTAGAAAAAAATAACTAAAACACTATTTTAAAATTACACGGTTGTCAAATAATTAAAATTTAATTGGCAAATATTTAATGTACCTAATTTCGATAATCATCATCCCAAATTGAATTAATTTTTAAATATAAATAAACATAGTTTTTCTCATTTCATATACCAATTTTTGTTCTAAAATATGTATGGGCCTAAATGATACACTGCTCCAAACGCTATCCCGAAAGGAAGAAACATAATTAGAGACCTATTTTCATGAAGAAAACTTTACTTACTAACTGTACATTGTACAATTTCTCTAAATTTTCTGTAGACTTAAGGGTTCTTCTTCTTGAAGTCGCGTATCCTTTACATGTTGCCGGGTCTTCTCTCCATTTGTCTGTGGTGTGCGTGTTAAGTAGCCTCCAGACATAGGAGACCTACAGCTTTATATGGGCTCCGAACCACGGAAGTGCTTGCACTTCTACTCCAAAGAAGATTTACTAGGCAGAATACATCGGTGGCTTGCCATTGCCTTCCGACGGAAACGGTCGGCCGTTTCGGTGTTTGTGTGTCCCTGGGAATGGAATCCATGCCAGTCTTAATTTCAATGGTCAGATGCTTAACCAACTGAGCCACGACTCTTTTAGGGTTATTGCAAAAATGTTACGGTTTTCGACGTTAACTGGTGGGAAAGGGTTTACTAAGTGATTGTTGAAATAATTAAATATTGTTTCCAGTTGAGGATTAACAATTCCAAATTAAAATTTAATGCAGACAGTGCATTGATTATTAATTTTGTCTTCCTTTTTATAGTTCATAGTTCTAAACCTCAACTACAATGGTCATTAGTCATTAGTCAAATTGAAGAAGGAAATGCCTAAGATTGTAACGCCCTACGTTACTGTAGTGCCTTGGGGTAGCTCGGTTTGGGTCCAGGGTCTGTCGTAGCTCGAATGAATAACACAGAGATTTAGTAAATCAGTATAATAATAAAAAAAAAGTAACTATGGTAAATGATACAAAATACTTAAGAGGTAAAATAACTATGTACAATTAACAAAAATAAAGCAACCAATCCTATTTGTTCGCACTCCCCCCGCAAGATGCCGCTGGGTCCCTTCTTGGACGGTGGAGCTGTGTGCGCCTGGACGCAGGTCTGACTTGTTCCGGAAGGAGGGGCAGCAGCGCGCGGTGAATCGGGCAAATGGCGGCGACGGTTGTGTTTATTCTGTTCTGGTACATAAAAGTTCAAATTACGAGTATTAAATATTAAAACGTGTGTGCCGTCGGGGTGTGATTCTCTCGTCCTGGTAAATACTGGATATTCGGTGGCTTTGGCGGTACAGTTACAGGTAGGTGGAACACTCCTTTTCTTAATGCCTGGTTTTTAACGCCGTTCCCGTTGTGAAGCCGGTTATCGGGTTGTCGGTGGTTGTGTCGGATTGACTAGGGAATGCGAGGATTCGTGTAACAACGGGAGGGTACGTCTTCCCCTAGGGGCTGCCGTGTAGGACCTGGTGCGGACGTCTTCCCCTCCGGCCCACGTAGCGGAACTGGTACTGGGTTTACTCCGGTTATCTGGTTCGGCTACGGATGCTAGCCGACGGCCGGGTGCAGGTATCGGACTCGGACGGTACGTCTTCCCCTATCGGCCGACGTAGTGGATCTGGGCGGGTGCAGGTATCGGACTCAGACGGTACATCTTCCCCTACCGGCCGACGTAGTGGATAGGGGTGGGTGCAGGTATCGGACTTGGACGGTACGTCTTCCCCTACGGGCCGACGCAGTGGATCTGGTGTCTCTTCTCGGTTTTCGTGTCGTTTATATACGTTTCCTCGGCCGGCTATCGGGGTTTGGCCTCGGCCGGCGAACTGATTAAGCGGTTTCAGCGCCGCAATGTCGGAAAATTTCCGTTTAACGTGCACCTGCATTAGACGAGCTGTAATAGAAATTTTATTTACACTTTATACAAAAGTCGTTAATGACAGGTGGCACGTTACAGGTTCGGCTTTAAGAGGTCTAAATACATATTTTACAATTCTAAGATAATGGACAAAGGCAAAGTCTTTTTAATATTTGAAATTTCCTTTTAACTATTATGGGATATGCGCCCTATAATTTCATCAAAAAAAGTAATAAAAAATATTACTAAAAATATAATAAAGATAATATTGTATAATGCCATAATGGAAAATATTCGCAATCAAGGTATTTTCTTCTCTAAGTCCCTTAATTTAAAAGGTTTTATTATTTTTCTTCCCTTTTTATTTTTTTTTCTTCGTAGGGAATGTCGTCGCAGAAGTTCGGGCATAAAGGAGGAACATAAATGACTTACTACGTAAAAGATCACTTAATTTCCTTTTACAGCAAGTAATTGATTGTTCAGATATGCAAATCTGCAATTAACTTCGAATATGAAAAAATCACTTGCACCCCTTTTAATCTAAGCCCTTCAATTGGTATCTCAATATCTTGTATTTTTTGATATAAATTTTTCTGTTTAAACCAATTTAAATGGGCCGTTAAGTGAATAAACGGCAGTAATTTCTTGTTATTAAGTGTACTTAAGTAAAATTTATGCAATTTTTCAAATACGTAGAATAAGACTTAGTTTTATAAAAATTTTAGAGTCATAACTTTTTCCTATAATTTCAAGAATTCACTAAAGTGTTAACGATTTTTGTAAATAAGTTTTTAAGATTTTCATATAGCAACGGGTGTTAGAAAACTCGTCTTATCAGAGTGCTTATTAAAATGTATGTCCTGTATTGGTACCTAAGTTAATTTTCAAGTAGACTTAATCACAATTAATTAAATCACAGTAGCTGTCAGTAGTTCTAATGAATAGTGGATATTTAAGAATTAATCTAAGACACTTTCATAGGTGACTCTGATAAGACGAGTTTTCTAACACCCGTTAGTATTTAGTTCTAAAAAAATGATAAAGATGATTTTAAAGGGACATTTTACAATCAATTGTAGTTTATAGAAGTGTGAAGATACGGCAGCTTGTCGAAATATCGTCCAGTAATCATCCTTACAGTTCACTGGAATCAAATATGAAGCGGAAATTGGCAAAACTCCCCAGTTTGATTTTGATATGATCTCAACCGCAGACTTTATGACATCAAATGTAGATAATCGGAATACATAACGCATTTCCAACACATTCATATATATGTATAACGGCTACCGTATGCTCCACATTATTTCCGGATCCCGTGGGCGTCCAGCAACTGATAGCGCCGGAACTGCATTTCAGGACTTCCGAAATAACTCGACTTCGGGCTCCAAGCTCCGGGCTGTTTTTGCAATACCCGCACGTTTAATAATCGAATCACATCCTTGTAGATGCGTTCACGATACGTCTAAATGCCCCCGATGTTCACACAAATGGGCGATTAGAGCCTTAAAGATAAAAAAATATAATTAGCATTTTCACTACCTAAGTCAAAAATTACAGTCGTTCACACGGAACGAAATTATTCCGGCACTTTAAGGGCTCCGGAATTCTGCCATTTTCAGTGGAAGATGCTGCCGTTTCGTTGCTGCTAGTTTTAAATTAGGTAATTCTATCTTCACGTCGTTCAATTTCGGAATCTAAAATTCTCTCGCTAGAAAAGGAAGATCCATTCGGAACGGAGATAGTAAATGTAATGGTTTTCGTGCGGCATAGAAGCATATATAAATTTGTATTACTATGGCTCCTTCTCGAATTCGGCCTAAGGAAATGTACGTTGACCTAAATATTCCTCCGGAGCTAATTGCATATACACGGTGACCTAACAAAATCCTTCACGGCTAATTGCAAGCTGAGTGCTTAATTTGGTACGAGTACGTGACAGAGCTTGTTAATTGAACTAACTGGTATCCATTTTGTGCCACTATTCGAGATTACTTCGCCTTGCATCTCCTTGAAGCTCCTAGTTAGCTAAACCTCATGCCTCATGATTTCAATACCCTAAGAAACAGCGTTGCCTTACGAGTTACATGAAGACAATTATTAAGTGCTTCATGATTACGTATTATTATTATTATTAACAACAACATTAACAGATGAAATTTTTGCGAAAATAAAAATACGTACATACATGTCTATAAATAATATTTAATATTTTAGGGCAGGCCAAGTCCAGTTATTCGGTAATATTGTCAGTTTTTACCCTTAATCCCAATAAAATATAGAAAAGCATAATTACTAATGATATTAAACAACAGAAAACCAAAAGAGATGTAAGAAAAATAAAGATACACAGATTAGTCTCATCTATTCCGCAACCATTCTAGCTCGTGCCACAAATTATTTTTAAAACGATACCGAAACCTTGCTAAAGGCAAAGAAATTAGTTCTGTGTAAACTATTTGCAACTGAGTACGAAAATGAGCACCTATGAAATTTGCTTTTAACTGGAGTCATATTCGATTTACTCTAAAATTTCAGTTTTAATTTATGTACATCAGTACGAAAAGCTCTTTTAGTATGAAGATATGGCAAAGCTTTGTGTAATAATTATATAATTAACATGTTTTTGACGATTGCGGTGTTCAATCACGGATTTTTTATTGATATTGGATTCTTCTAAATTTCTTTATGCTATCTGCTAAATATTGAATGTAAATATGAAATTTGCAAATTTTATAATACCGCAACTTTTCAGTCCACCATAATCAATAGTCAAATTTACATAAAACGAGGCTATTGCATAGTACAACTCCGACTTGACAATTTAAAATTTGTCGAGCTTGATAGATAGTCGACCCTGAAAGCTCAATAAGCACCTTATAACGAAATATATTTCGTAAAACCCATCAAGTTCAAGCTTTTTGTACTGATAATACAGCAGAAAAGGTATTTTGAATATGTTTGGAAGATGTGGATACATGAAAACTTCTATGCATAGTCACGTGTTCAAAATAGAAGCAAATCCTTGATCGATAACATATATTTTTTAATATGACCCATAAAAGTGCTGTTACATTGTGGAACACACTTAGCGATCACAATAACCAGGTGCTTGAAATAAACATCGATACTAAAACATCACGTAAAGGAAAAATAAAAAACCTTAGAAGGAATATTAACATTTTGCACAAAATGATCATCGATTTTATAAAACAGTTTTAGAAGAATACTTGAATATAGAATTTCCCATTATTAGCGTTAATTAAAGGTGTGATAAGAATCATAATCAATGAATAACCATTGAATTAGACCAGGATGGTGGATTTTTGCGTTATTTTAAACCCTCCGTGGGGTTTATTCCAATCAATTTTTAACTTAAAAGATGTCCGAAAAAGTTTTCGTGATAACAAAATCAAAAATTCATAATTAAACCTAAAGAAATGTAGTATACTATTAAACAAGTTGTGAACATTAACATTAAAAAAAGGTTTCAAATATACCACTAAATTTGCGTTAATACAAAAAAAAATTAATACTTTTAGATATTTTTAACGAGTTTAACACATGTTTCACCACGTCCGTCTCTGATCTGACATTTAAGAGCACCCCTAATTATTATTATTATTAGGACCCATTATTCCCTTTTTGGAACATATGTAGAGATGTGCTAGTGCATTAACATATGCTTTTGTTGGTTATGGGTAACCCAGTCTTTTATAAAAGGTAGGAAAGAAAAGTTACAGCCAGATCAGAGTACAACTTAAGCTTTGTTTATACAAACAAAGATATTCATTAACAGCGGAACTTAACAACTGGTAGTCGGAAGGTGAGTGTCCATAAACAAGTTGGCGTGCTTAGACGTCGAATCTTTCTGAAAAGAAAAATAAAACAAAGGAATGTATGACCCTAATGGGAATTGTGAGGTTCCAGAGTAGCTCTCGTACGACTAAAGAGTTAAAGAGTGTTGTAGAAGTCTAATGAAACTTGTGAGGTCCTAGAGTAGCTCTCGTACGGTAAAAAGGATTAAGAAGTGTAGGAGCCTAATGAGACTGATTAGGTTCCAGAGTAGCTCTCGTACGGTAAAAGGGTTAAGGAGTGTAGAAGCCTAATGAAACTGGTTAGGTCCCAGAGTAACTCTCGTACGGCAAGAAGGAATGGAATCATCTGATCTTCTGTATCGTCTAATCAATTGTATTTACACAATAATTTAGGACAACTCCAAAATGGAGGGGGCTCCTTTGATCAGATCAAATCAAATTACCCACTACAGTTTAACGTTTAAATGGTCAAACGGTGTTTATAGAACCCTTAACAAATTTTGGTTTTTTACTATTTCTGTAAGCCATACCGTGGCGGCATTACAAGGAAATGTGATATCCTTCTCCCTTTGATATCTGGCCATCGTAGGACTGTAGACACTGAACACCAGCTTTCCAATAAATAACCTGAAAATACGTATTTATAAACATCTGGAATAGAAATTCGTTTTAATGGCCGTATATTTCTTAACTAATTCACATAATTACTTTCCCGAAACTATTACAAGTGAGTGTACATATGGTAACTTACGAGTAAGCACAAAGGAAGAAAAAATATAGCAATTAGTCTGTTTGTCTTTCTTAACCGCAAAATAGTTTTTCTGAACTTACAAGTTTCTGGCGCTTTTCCCTTGTGCTTGAAATTATAACTAGACAGCAGGTTTCAAATTATAAAATTGACCATAGATTGGTTTACGTATCTTTTTAACACATGTTATCTTCTTTGTTCTTTAGTAATATTCTGAAATGTAAATTATGTTACATACCATACAGATGATACGCTTCTCAACATAAGCGTTAAGCTTCGATATATTATTTATTCTGCGCTTATAGTAGGAAGCAGTGTAGCACGGAGTAGCATACTTGGTCCCATCATCTTCTTCATTTGACAAATATTTTGTAACATTGTTTGCAGACGACTCGTTAACTGTTGTGAACGATTTACCTTGAAGGGAGCTCAGCAAAAAGGCATCTTCCTGCTTTTATGAAATGTCCCAATTTTGTCTAGAAAAATGGTCTTGTGTTAAATTATGGAGAAAGTTAAGTTATTTTTTTTACATATTTAAAGATAGGAGGAAATGAGCACTTCTTGTACAAAATCAGAGCATACAACTCTAGTACTCACTATCGAACCCAGGTTGCCCCGGGAAATCCAAACGAAGTTTTCAAGAATCTTCTGTAAATTTTGCCTTGCTTCAATTGCGAAACTGTATTACTAGTAACTTACTTCATTTCACTGACAACTTTTGGCTGTGCATGCGTAAATACCATTTTATGTTATGGTTTGGTTTGTTGGTCTAATTACTTACATATCGAAAGTGCAGTTGCAGCACAAAAGAATGTTTCATTTTCATCCTAAAAGTTCCTGTGACCATTATTTGGTATGGTATCTTGATTAACTATCTATTTTATTTATTTATTTGTACATTAATCTGATGGATTTTCTAACGAAACGTTTCGTTTTATATCTACATGTTGCAAGTATGATTATATTTTGTTTTATCTGTAAAAGATTCCAAAGTTAAATTGAAATAAATATTATTATTCTTATTCGATTACACAATCAGACATTTTAATATTTGATCTTTATTCTTCTGCCATCACAAACGATAGCTATTTGAATTTTTGTTTCAAACTATATTTTTTCATTTATTTCTCTGAATGTTGCCAAATCCATGTTTGTTTCATCACACGATTCCATAGTATTTTCCCAATATAAAACGTTTATAAATCTCACGATCTTGGAAAAAAGATATAATGAAGATGAACTAAGTATGGAAGAAATAGGCAATGGAGAAATGTCGGAATACACAATAGAAATAATCGCAGAAAAAGTAAAGGAAGGCTTAAATAATATTAAAGCGGAGAAAGCTGGATGAAAAATAAAATAAATCCAGAAATGATTAAATGAGTAGGGAAAAAGGACAATGATGGATACACAAAATATGCAATGAAGCACGGATACAGGAAAAAATATTAAAGGACTAGGAAAATAATGTAATTGTACCAATCTACATATAAGAAAGGGGATTATGTGAGAATTATAATTATGATCTATCTGTCCTCAGTAGGTTATAAGGTCTACATGGAAGCAGTAGAGAGAAGACTTCGAAGAATAGAAGAAAAACTAGAAGATGGACAAGCAGCTTTTAGAAGGAATAGACATAGTAGTAAATCTAATGAAAATAACAACAAAAAGCGATGAACAACTATATCTAACGTTTCTAGATCTAAAGGCAGAGGTGCCTTCTAAAATTCTAAATAGACAGGTAAACTATAAAAGTAATAAAAGGTAGGTATACATAAACATATGAGAACTAAAATGCAAGTAGATGGGCGGAAATCAGTCTCTTTCAAAGAAAGAAGCGAGATAGATAATTTTCATCACAATCATGGATAGATTAATAAAAGACACAAAAAATAAAATAGAACAAACGACCATAAGATATAAAAAACTTGCCCTTACAAAGGTCAGTAGTTTATTATGTGTGGATGGTGTTGGACTCATAGTCAGAACACAAAGGAAGATGCAATCCACAATTAATATATGGATCCATGAAATAGAAAACTTGGAGATGTAAATAAATATAACTAAAACCAAAGTAATCATAATAAATATAAGAGAAATCCCAGAACGGGATAAAATAGTAACATGTGTACATCAACATCTAGAGATCGTAACTACGTAAGATTATCTGGGAAGTGCCGTAACACATGAAAATTCGATTTGGAAATTGCAAAAAGAAGACAAAAATCAGTCAACACATACTTTTAAAAACAACCCAATCTTGGTAAAAGGAGAAATCGACATAACTACAAACAGACGAGTATACAATACAATAGCCCTAGCAACAATGATTTATGCCAGTGAAAGATAAATTTCTCTGAAAAAACACGAATCACAAATTACCGCTGTGGAACATAGCAGGGAAAACAAAACACGACAACCTAAGGAACACAGAAGTAGCATATCGTATTTATTTCATGTACATACATACCAACTGGTGTAGAAATACACAGTCTATAAAATACACTATTTAAAATACAATCTAAAACAACAACAACAATCAAGCTAAAATGATTCACAATAAAAATCACACGTTAAAAGCATACAAGGAAACATGGCAACGAAAGAGTTATGATAAAGTTATTAAATGACGAAATAAATAGTTAATCACAGCAGCGAATTACAAAAGGTATTTTTTTTCAGGTACCAAAAGAATTGATTATGATGAAACTGGGAAACAATCAATTAAAATGATACGAACTACGAACATGTAATGAAAATTGATTCGAAAAGATTAGTAATAAACGTGACGGAAACTAAAACAACTGCAAACAGAAAAAGGGGGAGATCAAGGAAAACCTGGATGGAAAACTAAAAGAAGTAGGGGCAAACAGATGAACTACCTTAAACGAAATGAAAACTATAGCACATGACCGGAAGAAATGGAAACATTGCATAAATGAAAGAGAAGACCAGTCCAGTCTTTCGATGCCCTTAGGACATAAGGATTTTCTGAGAATAAGACGATATATCACAGAATCATCTGCATGCATATGCTGTTTAGAAGATTTCAGAACATATATCAAATGAAGAACTATAGTTTGTGAAGAAAAGTAGACCCAGTACAAAACCCTGGGTTACTCCAGAACTAATTTTTTTGGAAAGTCAGATATCCGTACCATTTAACATAAGCGCATAATATTTATATTTTAAATAACTTGAAAACATTAGTAACATTTTCCTCTAAACCGGTACAGTGAAATAAAGACATTGAAGCCTTGTAATCAATAGTATCAAATGCCCTGGAGTAATCAAGGAAAACTAAGCCGTTAGTTCATCTTGATAAATATCCTGTACAAAATTATTTGTAATAATAATAGCAGCGGAGTATTTCAGCTGTAATTTCATAAAACCTGAGTGCACATTACACAGTAAATTTATATTAATCAATCAGTTTTCTAGTTAACTGCATTTCTACCTTTTCTCGATTAATTATAAGAATAGTTAGCGGTCGTAAATTTTTAAAACTGGCCGGCGATGAAACTTTTGGAAAGATGGAAAGATCAATGTTTTTTTCCAATTACGGCGTTAACAATAAATTTACCAAAAGTTAAAATGAAGCAAATGCAGGACGTTCAAAGTCCTTAATAAGGTACCTACTATCACGTGCAAAAGTAATGACAAGCCTAAGGTTTGTTATTGCTTGATAAACTGCCTTGCAGCAGTCGATGAGTAACTTTCTTATTCTAACTTGTTAATCCTACCTACAAGGTCTTATGGTTATGCCCAAGTTATTCATCGACTGCTGCAAGGCTGTTTATCATACAATAACAAATCTTAGGCGTGTCATTACTCTTACAATGGGTAGGCATTTGTTTTAACAAGCAAGATAGTTTCTAAAATTCCAAGCATATTTGTAACTATAGTCCGTTCCTACCTTAGAACAAAGTACCGTCTCTTATGGGATATATTTGTCTTCGTTCAATTTGAAAGTTCTCTCAATCATGCCGTTCTTTTTTAATAGAACAGTGTTTTCAGTTTTATTACGTGCACAATAATGCGTTGTATTTTGGCGGTCGTAGTTTTGCACCTGACAACGCTGTTCTCTATGAGCCCTGTACTTCTTTCTAAGGTAGGAATGGCCTACAGTTCCTTTACTTCATTATAAAAATTAAATCAAGATGTTGTTAAAATTTAATATGTTATTAACAGAATATTTATTGATTATTTATTGACATTGATTGATTAATTGAAGGCGGGTAAATTCAAGAAAAATTTCCTTATTAGGTATTTTTAGACATATTTACTCACGTAAGTTCTTTCACATTTCACATTACAATTGAAGTATTTTTAAATGTTGTAAACGAACTTATAGTCCGTTTCCTATCGGTCTGGATCAACTTGGCTTTGCATTCTGATTCACTTTGTATAAAGTTAATTTAACGTGTAAGGTATATAGATTATAAATAACTGACAAAATTAAGCAACAATGCCAAACATATAGAGGACTCTACTTAAATACTAAATTATTATTAATTTATTATTTTAGCCTGAAGTATTTTCTATTTGAACTTCTAAAGGTTAAATATTAAATCCCTACAAAATTTGTTCGGAAATAAAATGACGCTGATAACTTTAAAGACCTACAGCCTACAGAGATGTTAAAATTATATTCCTATAGGTTCTTTGCATTCCAAAAATTATCTGAATAGAGTTTCAAACTTCGAGTTTTAAATCTAACAAAAAATTTCTTCGGAAACATTTTTAAACATCGTTAGAAATACCAAATATTGAAAAATTTCTAATTAATATGCTTCTTCCATGATAACAGCTAAAAGACTTCAATATTTCATTAATTATTTAGCATTTCCTGTTGACCTAAAATTAGATTAAACAAAAGAACATCGTACTAATTACTTCGATTAAAGCAAACTGGATAAACTTGTAATATTCAACGATTTTATTTACGTTACGTTTGTTTATTTATCGAAGATCGAAGAGAAACGTTCTTGTAAAAATTCCAAACATAAGAAAATGTAAACATGTCAAGGTGAAACCTACAGATAAAGCTCGTAAATGTATTGTAATATATCTAAAATAACTCTGTTTTTAATACATCTAGAACTTTTAAGCAAGATAAATATTTGTACATGATTTTTTTCCTCTACTTTTAAAATCCAGTTCATGGCTAAACTCATAAACTTCAAGTTAACGTTTCTTTCTAAAATATAAAGAAAATGGTTTGTTATTTTTATTTGCGTTGGTCATGCAGTTTTAAAACTTGAAATATCATCCAACAACGAACAAATGTAGGACGTTGTCTATCTAGCGAAAAAGCAGAAATGGAAATAAATTCCTTTCTTATTTACAATCCCAGTTTTTAGCCTGTAACAAAGGAAATGAATGAAAACATTTTAATAAAAATGTAATACTACCGAGTCAAGTCGATTGGATTCATTCTTAATCAAAAAATTCATAAAAAGTACAACTTTATCTATGCTTTAATGGGAAATATAACTGATTAAAGGGCTTATACGACCCCATTTCCAATTTTATTAAGATCGGACCATTTTTGCCTTAAACATCATCTCAAATGTAATTGTGGTTATAATGTCAGTGATTTTTTTAAACGCCCGGAAAACTTTTTGAGCCCCCTATTTAAACTTTTAAGTAATTTTCTAACTTTTAAGTTTAAATTTCTCTGCTTATGCATCAATTCCATTTAAATTAGTTAAGGAAAATTAAGCAGAGTGAGCAGTTAGTTCAAATGAGTTTATTTTAAGAAGAATTTTATATGCTGTGGTAATTTTTCTTTTTATATTTATAAGAGTAATTTAATCTTTTGATTTCCAGTTAGTGTAATTCTCGATTAATCTAAAATTAATTTGATCCAGTCTCTAATTCATCCAAGCTGATTTTATGGTGAAATCGATATAAAATTGCTCTAAGGTTAATTTGCCCTTAATTATTTACAGTTTAGCAAACTTCTCTTCATTGTAATAATGAAATTGTGAAATTAGCCCCTACTAAGTGTTAATAATTCATATACTTTTACATAAATAATATTCTTATTCGATGTTTCGATTTTACACGATTTTACACGCTAATGTAATTGTAATTAGTAACATTAGCAAAACATCAATTTAACCTTTCCGGTTGCTATTTTAAACCCTTGTTTCTATATTAAGATCAAAGATCGGTTATAAATGAAATTCTTAATTAAAAGTGGTTAAAATTAGTGTCAAAGGTACTTCGGTAATAACGAATCACCTCACGATCTCATTTAAATACAAAAACAGGGCGTTATTAAATGTTTCAAGGATGCTCAAGTGTCTCACTTGAATATATTCTGTGTTGAAACTGTAAATAAACGAAAACGGAGAAAAAAGAATATAAAATGCCATTTTCTATATGTGGTCCTAAAAGAAATTGAGAGACAACTTTACTCCAGAGTGCTACTATACTTTTTTTATCGAAGTGAATTCGTGTATAAAAAATAATAGGCTTGTGGAGAAATGAAAAGTCGTCGTTTCTGCGAACAAAGTATCATCTGTGTTAGTATCAATCGACGAAGTCGACGGAAAAATTTTGTTGCTTCCGAGAAATAGGTGATTTAATAAAAATTCTATAGCCGTCTGTAAACATTGAACACTTTCAATACTTCCACATTTATTGTGGAGACTCTTTTTAAAATTGAAGCAATTTCAAAAGAATGGCGTCATTTACAAGTTTATGATCTTATAGGTATTCGAAGTATGGAACAGTTAAAGTCTGCAGTACTAACCTTTATAAAGTTTGACGACATTTGTGTGCAATGTTTCTGTGTCACTCCTATTTCAAAAAATTCGCATTTATAAATTCATCTTTCAACCTTATGTCAGAAATTTTATAGCTGGAAATAAAATATGAGTTTGTTGCCGTCATTTTACAAAACGAATTTCAACCAACCAAACATAACTTCAATTTACAAAACTTATGTAATACGAACAAGAAAATTTCCATAAGAATGGTTTTAGATGGGGGGGGGGGGGTAATATGTATGTGGAGTTATTAAAATTCTAAGAATAATAAAACTATTTCGATAATCAAAGAGTTTAAAGATTGAATTACTGGGTCTACTCTGTTTATCCATGTTTACAGCATTTCTACATTTTGATAATAAAAAGTTTATTTTAAGGACAAACGGCGCTTTTGCAAAGTTTATTTTAACTATAAACACTTCAAGTTCACAATAATCGAGCGCCTAGTCGACTTCTATTTTGTTTTCGAAAGCATTTCAACGGCATTACACTGACACAAATCAACCGGAAGATTCTTTTCTGTAGCAGCTTCATTGTTACATAAAATGTCGCCTTTGTAAGAAAATGTCTCCTTTTGTAGTTGGACTTGATTTCAGATCCGATTTGTCGCCTCATTTTTCACTTGTGGATCCATTTTCGGTATTTAGGTTACTTTGACACCCTGTCTGTTTGATTACGGTTTTCTTATACTGACTTTTCAACCTTTTTCACAAAACGTATCTTTGCACAAACTTTGTATCAATTCCTTTTAATCGATATCCCTAACTAATTAAGTTTCATCTGGAAGTTCCGATCAAATCAAAGTTAACTCAATTTTTGTAGGTTCGTTAATTTGGTATTCGGAAAATTAAACCCTAACACAAATTAAATTAATCGGGGAGGGAATTCTAATTTATATATCCCGCTCGTCCTCTGTGAAACTTTTGCATTTGCATTTTACACGTTGTTTTTTCCGGCAAAAAAGTTACACTGGTAAAACAACGTTTAGAAAAAAAAATCTAGCATATATTTTGAAGCTTTATATACCATATATTATGATCCGCTTAGATTGTAATTACATTAGGAAACTACACAACCGGAATGCTCAGCAGTTATATGGTATTTGGAAATAATTGTTAAACAGTCTGAATAATTTCTCTGCTTTTTAAGTATGTTTACTGTTTATTAAATTTTTGAAATGAGTAAACAAGTTTTATGAGTATTTTGAAAAACCGATTACTTAAAGTAATATCAATATTAGGAAAATTAAACTTTAAAACTATCTCCTGAAAATGTTTGACTTAACAAGATTCGAAACTAAGATACTGCTGAAATAATTTGAAACCTATATTTCTACACTTAAAATATAACCTGCGGTTTTGAATACTATTTAAATATAAAATTGCGAAGCTTTAATCGAATTGTTGTACGTAGACTTCTTGAAACAAAGACCTCTTATTCGTAAAACCCGAACGAGAGATTTTAAAATAGGGGCTGCGACTCGGGTCAGGTAGTCGGTCTGGGGACACGTTAGTATACACATGTGTTATTATTTAAAATGTCAAAAAGGCCAAGTGTGTTTGTTTATGGTGCGTAAAATGTAAATTCGTGGTCAACTGTGCTCTACTCGGAAGTCTGGTCTATGAGATAGAGTAACAAGACCACTACACACGTAGTAAGACACACATGACACAGCCGTCTGAGACGATTCCGGGCAGATTGGCTATACACGCATAAAAGACACACACAAAAGAAAGAAAGAAGGTCCATTGACATAAGATGCATTTTGGATGATTATTTACATAACGATGAAGCTAATTGATCTTGAATTGAATTGATGTGAGATTGCATGAGATAAGAGCAGCTATGTTGTTATCATTGTTACTATTGTGAATATTATTGGGCTCTGCGACCCTGTTAACCGGTTAACTGCTTGGGAATTTGATAACTTGGCATAGTTATAAAGGCCCTCGACCTGCATAGAGTAGTGACCCGTGGGCTAAGCCCCTCAGGGCAGTCAGGTAGGCCCGTCTCCGCATTTTCTTTGTTCTGTTGGGCTTCCTAGACCGTATGGGTCACCTAGAATTGACGGAACATCGACATGGATGTGGATTTACCATTAGTTGGCTATGTTCTGTCATAGTTGGCTTGCGGCACATTTATGTCTGCTTTCAAATCTGCCAGTAGCTAAAGGTGCATCCAACACTCATTACTTGCCAACATCCCAGGGGTTTCCTAGTAGATACAACGTGGGATTCCACAGGGGGACTCCCTCCCCACCCTGTAAGTAATACTAACCGAACCTACTGTACATGGCCAAATTATTATTATGACCCCTAAATAAATTTCAAGTTTTATGTTATACGACGTAATCGACCCTCATTTTGTTTTAACTGTATTTTTAGAGTAACTTTTTGATACTTGAATATTTAATACTTTAAACATGAATATGCAATAAAAACTAAGCAAGGTTACAATTGTCACATAGCTTGTTGTATTTAACCCTTCCGCGCCAACTTTTCGGCAATGACCCGTTCAAAGATATCTGAGTATATTTTGATTTTATATGTTCCTTTTGATAACCTGTTCAGGAATTGGAATATAAATTGTGATATTAGCCCCTAGGAACATATATGTACTACTAGTAGTTAGCGCTGGGACGCATTTGTCCCACTAGTATTGAAGACATACACACTATATTTATGAAACACTTACTTTATTTGTGAAAAATAGTGAAACAGTTTGTACATAATGCAACATTGCATTCGGTACAATACATTTTTATTTTTTGTTTTTGTAACAGCGATGACATCTTCTTCTTGTTGTTCCCTCAGATGGTAAGTGGTCTCGTGATCTCCAACATTTCTTATACATGCGGATGATGATGAAGGTCTTCCGTATCGCCTCTTCCTAGAATTTTTCGCATGTTCTCTTCCTTCAGCTATAAGCTGCTCTACTAGGGCAACACAGAATTATTTTTTGTTGACTTTATTACTTTATTTCCTAGAGATTTGTTGGAAGACCAATAATCATGAAGGGAAGGTACGCGATTATAGGTCATTACTAGCACACACCCCAAAACAATGATGAGTTCTGAAGGATCAGTGTTCGGTATTATCTTATATTTAATACCTTGTCTAAAAATTTCTAATCTTTTGTTGGAGCAATCGGTCATGGACATGAAAAAACTGCGGGGCAATAGTTTTAAAAACACGTCTAACTCCTGGGAAGATCTGTCACAGGAAATTAGAGGAACGCAAACAGTTTTATTTTGGGGAATACTCTTACATGGAACGAAATTGATATCTTCTGGACCACTCCAAGAAAAAACAGTCGGCCTATTTTAATTCTCCAATAAATTTTGAACATCATCCGAATTGGATACTTTGCTGTTTTCGTTCAATCCAACCGTATCGTTTCGCGTTGAATTTTCAATATTATCAAAACTCAGTATATCTTCATCGTCGCGTGACAAATTTTCGTTCAATTCTGCCGTATTTTTCGGCATGCGTTTGTAAACTCTCTTCAAAATCCGTGCTGTCTAATGAGGGTTCATACTCCGATCCACTCTCAGGAAATGGCTCTTCATCTTCTGATTCAATATCGGACAGATGATTCGCAAACCATTATACTTCATTTTCCGTCAATTTGTGTTTTCTACAAGAAGGCGGTTTCATTACTAAAGGGTTATAGATGTCCGAAGGAAGAATACGAGTGGGACCAATGTTTCCCATAATAGCAAATTTCGTGAAATAGTAAAAATCTTCTAAATTGTTGCATAAATTATTACTGACACTTACCTGGACATTACTACAACAAATGTATGCGCTCTTATGTTAAAACTTTTACACATTCACGCCTAACAACATTAAAACCATCTAATAACACGTGTACGATGACACAGCAAAATCGCCATAACTGGCTTTGCAAACGCGTATGTACCGCCTGATGAATGGCATAGTCAGATTATACAGGGTGTTTCTTAAGTAGAGGTCAAAAATCCAGGGGCGTATTGTGACGCCAAAAATAAGGTTTTTTTGTTATATAAACATGGGGTCTTAGGGCAGCCGTTGTCGAGCTACAGAGCGTCAAAAATTTAAAAAAACAACGGTTTTTTATGTTTAATTTTTATACAGCTTGAGGAAATTTTACTAAATCCGGTGTACATATTTAGTATGTCGATGGGTATAAATCAAAAAATTACCAGCTTTAGAAACTCACCAGTGGCGGAGATGTGGGTATCATTGGTCATTGGTTATCAAGAAAAGCATACCACCCTGTATAATTTGCAAATAAAATAGGTCATCTAATGCGCTATTTTATTAGCTTCAGTTTTTGTCTCTTTACTTTTTTTCGTATTCCTAACCGCTTAGCGACAAAATTGATTTATTTGAGGTGTTTATTACTCATTACATTACTTAAAAATCTCAGCATTATTCATTAATACTACAATTATTATGAAAAAATGAAAATGAATTAAACTTTTTATAATAATTGCTGAAAATGACCACCTTCAGCCAAGATACACGCTTCAGATCTTCTTGAAAACGAATCCCGAATGCCAGGAGTAGCTCTTATCGCATCACAGTCAGCTATAATTCGCTATTTTGTCGCTAAGCAGTTAGGAATACGAAAAAAAGTAAAGAGACAAAAACTGAAGCTAATAAAATAGCGCATCAGATGACCTATTTTATTTGCAAAATTATACAGGGTGGTATGCTTTTTCTTGATAACCTATGACCAATGATACCCACACCTCCGCCACTGGTGAGTTTCTAAAGCTGGTAATTTTTTTATTTATACCCATCGACATACTAAATACGTACACCGGATTTGGTAAAATTTTCTCAAGCGGTATAAAAATTAAAAATAAAAAAACGTTGTTTTTTTAAATTTTTGACACTCTGTAGCTCGACAACGGCTGCCCTAAGACCCCGCGTTTATATAACAAAAAAACCTTATTTTTGGCCTCACAATACGCCCCTGGATTTTTGACCTCTACTTAATAAACACCCTGTAACGGTATACAGGGGTTTATTTACATAATTGAGACAGTCGTAGCTAAAAATCTTTCAGTGGGACATTAGCCCATTAGGCGCGAAAGGGTTAAAACACAATTATAAAGTCATGAACATATTTGGTCGAATCGCCATTTGCATTTATAGCATTCTGTGTTCTGGGCGTACTTTTGATAGTTTGCCACATATTTATCAACTTTTTAATTAGTTCTGTCCTAGTTGTAATGATGGTTTTTGCTATTTCTCGTTACTCCCAGAGGTTCTCAATAGGGATAAGGTCTCGTGAATTTCCAGACCAGGGGGGAAATGTACTTTATGTCCTGAAAGGAAGTTTTGAATGCCTCTGGCAATGTGACAAGGCAAGGCACTAAAAATGTAAACAAGTAGTAGTATTCAGTTAATATTCAAGTATACCTGCAATAATCACGCGTGCGCGAGTGATCATAATAATTTGGAAACGTAGGTACTGTATACTGCTAAATGTAGTAATGTGTGCCTGTTTTGTTTTCATGTATCGCTGCTATCTTTATTATACAGGGTTACTATAAACGATTGTAGTCGAAGCAGGCGGTGCCTGTGGTAATGAAATTTGGCGCTTTATACAAACATAATTATAGTGCAGGGATTTTTGTAGTTTTGATTTCGCCCTTCCTTAAAAGTCTACGTGAATAAAATCAGTCTTTATTAAAACTACTGCTGATTCCAGAGTGTTAATACGTAAGTGTAATTAAAGGCAGTCGTAGAAATTTTAATAAACAAAAAGCAATATGTTAGGTTTAAGTTTACAGAACAGAACACCTTTATTATTAAGGGCCGGTCTTTCCATCTCCTAATAAACCTCCGAATAAGCTATTTAGCAAATATATTCCATGGTAACGATTTTATTGCCATAGAAAATAATAGGAGGATACATTTATTAGGAAATGGAAAGACCTGCCATAAATCTTACTATCGAAGCGGTGTATTAAATGAAGATGGACAATGGATACATTCTGTCCAAGCATGCAAAAATGCATATCTCGTTGCGTTTCCAGGCATAGATATTGAAGAGGAATCTGTAATGGCTCATATTCGGAGAGTGGTGCTATGTTTACAGCAAAATGGAGAGCACTTTCAGCATCTATTGTAAATAAACATAAATAATCATTATTAAATAAGTTTTGGATTATCTTTATGTGTGTTTTTTAGTAATATGAATACGTTATTAAGTTAACTATGCACTAACAATGAGTTCATTAATCAGAGTATCGATCATTCTTTAATGGTAAGAAAATTTTTATTTCACTTAGAAAAGATTTTAACTTTTTTACATAAATATTGACTCGTTATGCAAACCAATTTAACACTTGTGTGTAGAACAGTGCCTATCCAATATAATTTGAATCATTATTTTTGCGAAGCAGAAACAAGAAATTTTACATTTAGATTTACGGCCTACTTCGACTACAATCATTTATAATGACGCTGTATAATTGCCTGGGTGATGTGAGCATTAATGTGTGTATCAAGCTTTGGGTGTTTACGAGACCTGGTCGAGGCTGCGTATAAATCTAGCCTTGATGGAATTAACGTTATTCCTTGGTAAGTTGATCAAATGTGCTTTTGTAAATATAAATACGCAATTTCAAAGTAAAATGGAAACCGCAACCGGTGTCCCGTCCGTCGCCGTCCTACAGAATTTAAAAAATGATCTCGTTATCTTGAGGAACGTAATTTTCTGTCTTAGTTTTACTTATTTATGAAGAACCAGGTCCATTCGTAAAATTTCATAAACTCTAAACATGAAAGAAGTCACAAAAATCACTTTTTGCATTAACAAAGAGACCCATTCACCAAAACAAGTGAAATTTCAGCAACTGAAGGCTAAGAAGATTGATATTTTGGCTGTACGCTTGTAGCAAATCTCATTAAATGTCACAATCAAAATTTACCTAACCATATAATTACCTCGAAAGTGCGCAATCATTTCTAAAAGAAATAGGGGATCTACAATTTTATGAAATTGCACTATCGTAAATCGTAATTAAATCACAGAAAACTAGGAAATAATATCAAGGCAGACTAATCTGTTTATAATCGCTGGATTTTTTATTTGCAAAGTTTAACACGATACTTTCCAATTGTGTAGAAAATTTAAAATAAAATTTAATTTGCAAATAAAAATCATCACCACTTTTGAAAGTGGAACACCGTCGTGATGAATTTAAACTAAATTTATTGCCGTAATATGAGAAATTATTTGGCAAATGAAATACTTTCACATCCATTGTTACACAATTAGCTTCTCCCCATACCTTTACAACCAAGAGCTGTAATTCGTGCTGGTAATTTTAATTATCTCCCAAAAAAAACAGTAAAATAAAATAAAACAAACCAATTTCACGGTATTAGAGTAAAACTAACTCCAGTAACACCACGAAATTTAAAGGAACTGACGTTTCTTTTGTTCCGAAATAATTAAATCTAACTTTAAAAAAGCGCAATTGAAAAAACAAGCACATAAAAATCAATTAAAAACTCAATTAAGCCGGAGTTGTTAACGTATTTCTTGTCGGAAAGTAATCTGCTCGTAAATAAATTTTTTAATTCCATTACTTCCAGCAACAGAATTATGTGTGCGTGGTTTTTCACGTTAATGACTCGGCACGAATACGTGAAGCTACTCGGAATTCAGAATTCAGACCTAAATACCTTAGGTATTAAATTAGTTCTAGTAGATTAAACTACTAAATACTCGGGACAAAACACCAACTACTTCTACCAGACGCTCAGAGCGTAAATAGAACGTCACATTCTCTCATTTTATTGTTTCAGATGCGACTATTTAAATGTATTGCATTCACTCGCTAATTCTATTCTATGCATGTACTTTTCAATCTAACAATTCGCATTCATGGTCGACTTTGATCTTAATTACGCCATGTCTTAATTGTACATTTGTTATGCTTTCGCTTCTTATCCGAACTGTGAATTGTTATGAAGTAATAAAATTGAAGATCTGAAACTGTAGATTACCAAACTAAACTTAAATATCCTTGATTTCGATCAAAATAATTTCAGATTTTTATATAACGTCCCAAATAAGTAATTAATTTTAAACGTATCATAACCAGTTGTTATACTCGTACCTATAGAAAATACTAAAAATAGTGATTTCAAATAAATTTCATTGGTAAAGGCTGATATAAAAATTAAAATTTTAAATTCCTCATATTTAGATGTTTTAAAGTATGGGTTCTCAAAGGGGTTTCTACTTAATTTTTCATGCTAAAAGTTTTGATTTTCCTCAAACCTTTAAAAGCTAAGACAAGTGTGCTGAAATCGAAAGGGTTAAATGTTAGGTGGTGGGGGAAGGTATCAGGATTTAGTTTTCTTGCTCTTTTTTGTGTAAAATTTAAGCTGGGGCGAGTTATTTACTGAACCAGTTGGGTTTTACTCCCCCCTGAAACTAAACAATCCGTCAAACCTTCGCTTAATTTTTTGTATATTTTACTGTTTTCTTCTACACTATCTGAGTCTTCAGACATATCTTTTATATTTTTGTTCTGTTTTTCATCCGCCTCCCGAATGAGCGACGTTCTGCTTCTCCCTTTTGGATTTAGTAATCTTTATCACAGCTTCTATTGTTCAATATACTTTTCCATTGACCTCTGTTCATCTACTGACTTTCCTGGATATGTCGCTCTTGCAGGACTCTCTAAATGTCTTGTTGCTATTCATTTTTAGGACAATCTCTTCGTTTTTCTACATCCATTCTGTTGTTCTCGTCGAGGATCAGTTGTCTTTCACCTACCGGGCATTACCATTGGAAGTGAATCATCTTATTTCTTTCTCGTCTATTGTACAGGGTTCGTCACAACCACCATTGATCAGACGTTTCTTGAAAAATTCTTGAAACAGAAATTGACAAAATGAGGTTTTGAAATAAGTACTACAAATCGATTAAAATTTTTTTAAATAGAATGCCCTGTATATTTTTAAATATTCAGAATCGTCCTTCAAAGACAAGTGCAATGATTTCAATTTAAATTTTAATAACTTCGTACTTATTAATTATAGAGATATCAACTTCGTAAATCGAATATAGACGTTCCATAAAAAAAATTCGAGAAAAATCGAGGTCAACGTTTTTCGATAGCCCTGTATAGGTACTGGCAAACGTTAGTGTCGAGTAGTCCCATCTATTCCATCGGTGATAAAGTCCTCAAATGGAATCCAGAGAAATAAGACTTAATTAGCAAACACTGTTGTGCTAACTTTTATTTGGACACTAAGTAATTCCCAAAAAGTGTCAATCAATGGTTGTCGTGACAAACCTTGCATTCCATTCGTGCTGTTCCTTATTCTTTCTTTGTTTGATATTCTTGTCGTCCAAGCTTTTAGCTATTGTTACGTCTTTTAAAAACTTGTGATATTTTAATGTCATACACTTAGGACCATAGTCTTTTAACTTTTTCCATCTCAAACTATTCCGTTTAATGTGTTACGGTAGAGGGGGAATTGTTGTCATTTTTGGGTCATTGCCAAAATTCGTTCATTAGTTAATTATGTTAGTCGGTTGTTTAAACTCACTGCTAAGTGCTAACCTCGTCTTACGCAAGGGACCAAGAGGACAGAAAACAAGGGACATAAACAGTGCAGCTCCAGTGGCAACGCATTCACCGTTGCCATAAAACAAACATAACAGTTACTGTTCTGCAAAACTCACTGGGAGTTCCCAACTCACTTGTTTCGGTGCTCCCCTCACTACATACAGGTTTGCACCTACTACTGCTTCTTTGGGTCTCCATCATCTTCTTCAGAGACTAGCCTTTGATCACCAACCACCTGGATCTTTCGGAGCTACTTCAGAACTTCCTCCTCTTCTTCCCATCCCTGAGTCACGCAACACCGGGGATAGTTAATTCCAAAGACTCGACAAGGGCTTTATTCACACTCTTGGCTATCTTAATTGTGAGTCTATCCAGACAAATCTTATGCATCCTACCGCAAAATCCAACTGCGACCATACAGGTACAACCAGAGGTAGCTCTTCTGCTACCAACCAGTACCTGTCTGTAATCTTTCCTGTAAGCTAATCGTTTGATTACACTTGCACAACATGCAAGCTTCCCACCACAAATAACGCACACTAAGTCAGAGGTACCACTTTACTATTACACTTTAATTACTGTCATGGGCACTACAAATGGTAATTCTACCGTCGGGGTCGGGAAACCGCCACCCCTGCTATTCTTCAACCTCTTTCGGCCATCGGAGCACACTCACACTTCTCCTTTCATATGTTACTTAAGTCAGCATCTGTTTTTTTGCTTAGGCAAACCCTTGAAATACTTTATGGCTTGTCTCTGGGGAATAATAAACTTAGGGCACTCGTCACTTCTAAATCTCATTTTTATTAATTTATAATACAACACGTAAGTAAATGCGTATTAAATACTTCAGTCCTTAACAAATATTTCCATTGGTTTATTTTTGCCTGCATTTCTATACTATACGTACTTGATGTTCTTCTCTTCGCCCCCCAAATTGATGTATCAAGCGCATACTGTAATAGTTCCTCTGGTGGCCTATATCAAATCTTCTACCGTATATTTTAAAAAAAGTAGATACATAAGGCTTAGCCATGGAAAACAAAAACTGTTTACAGCAAACTTTAAAATTTATTATAACAACATCAATCTTTAGGTTACGTTTACCGCTGGCATGTACAAATAATTTTCTATATTCGCATCTAAAAGTAATTCAGTAACTATTGTGTAATAGTTATTTAAGCTACAAGGAATGTAATGACGTATTAACATTTGAGGTAGGCGAATACGAGCCGAGGCGAAGCCAAGGCTCGTCGCCTTCCGAAAATGTTAATAGTCCATACATTCCGTGTTGCTTATTATATTTTTTTCGCTTAGCAAGTAGTTTAAAAGAACAAGCAAATATTATTTGTAAAGTATGAATTTTTTTGTGACAGTTTTTGTGGTAACTATGCGTCCTATAATACTTGGTAACGTAAAAATAATCAATATAATAACAGTGGTAACAATGACAACAGTAAACTTACATTTCTGTTATCTGTTCATTATTTTCCTACGAACGTAAGTGACACTATTAAGTTCCGTCGTTAAGGATAACTAGAGCCCGAATGTTATTAACCACTTACAGTCTCTATTTCCATGGATGTAAGGTTTGCTTACTTTGCTGGTAGTGAAAAAACCAATTATCCGTAGGTTAGAATTCAAACGCATCAAATGCAAGCGCAATTAACTGGACGGCATTGCGGTGTTAAATCTCAGTAGAGGTTAAGTGATAAGATGCGTAATTTTAGTCATAAATAAACCAATTTCTCAAGCAATTATCACCTTTATTTCAGGTTAAATGATAACACAACAGTAACAACTAAATTGCTAAAGTGCTTCTTCTACTTCTGTTAGGTCTATGGCCTGTTTCTTTTCAGTTAAGACTGTTTATTGGGATGTTGATGCCTAACTGTCTTTCCCTGGTAATCTTCTACCATGGAGTTTTTGGTTCATTACAATTTTTGCTATTTTGTCATCATTCATTCTCATTGCGTATTTTTCTTCGTCTTCCCTATCTAACTATGTCTGAAGTTTCACATGCTTCTCTATTGTTCTTAATATCTTTACTTCATTTGTTCTTAGTAAGCTTTGGGTTTTCTTAGTGTCTGCCCTAGATTCGATTCCGTACGTTATAACTAGTCTTATGCAGCTTTTATATATTCTTGCTTTGCTAGCAATATTCAAATTCTTGTTTCTTAATAGTATGTCTTTCATGCAACCAGAGATAGATGCAGCTTTTCAGGTTTCTTTAAATACTTCTTGATATATGTATCTCCGTAATCTGAGAATTTGCACACCTACATAGATAACTAAATTCAGTGACCTGTTCAATAGGATCGTCATTAACAGTAAGTTTACACCGTAGCGATTGTTTAGATAAGGTAATTTGGTTTTATTTGTATTGATATTCATGTCGTATGTCTCTGCTGTTTAGTTAAGTCTGTAGAGTAATAGTGCAAGTTGTCATCTAACTGAAATATCAACACAGCATATTACTGTAAATACTTCGTGGCCCATTCTGTATCCTTTGCTTATTGTTTTAACTACCTGAATTCTTTTGTACATAATTATATTGAACAAGGAGGGGCTTAGGTTGTCCCCTTAACATACACCGACTGATATTGGCATTTCTTCGATTCGTTGTTAACTTTGATTTTTGTTGTGTTGTCTGAATTAAGGTAACACGTGATTAAATTAGTAAACTGTAAAATAGATAAATCATAATAAATAATTATTGGAATTGGAAATTAAAATTTTTGTTTCTGCAGCAACAAAAATGAAACCACATTAAAAACTACTCGTAAAGGCCGTTTTCTTGAAGCCACAAATTAACTTGCCTTTTCATATATGCAGTTAAATCTGGCAATTTAGGAAGAAATTTAAAATTCGATTGTGAAAAATTTACGAAGCTAATCGGTGCTGAAAACAGCCTTGCATCGGCTCGTCTTCATGAAATTGATTATACTAAATTAAATTATAATATTCTGGTACCTCTCAGAAGTAATAGATTTATGGAAGAATATAGGACCGATAAGATACAGCTAACCAAATACCAACTTTTTCAACGGAGGGTCTAAAAAAATATGGGAATTTTCAACACTCCATAACCTCATGTTTTGTGAATTAATATATTACGAAAGGGGAACCAAGCCTCATCAGTTAAAGTTAGCAGTTTGTCGTTGTTCTTTAAATATTGTTTTAACCACTGGCAATACAAAATTCGCATATTGTCACCTGTTGGTATCTACTCATGTAAAATAATAATCTTGTGTGGGAACAGCTTTAAATCTTTTTAAGGATGATGTGACAAGTACCCTACGATAAACTAGTCTCTTAGGAAAGTATTCGCAAGGATTTACTGGGTTCCTTGTTTAAGAGCATCATTAATTGCAATCTTTTGTGTTCTACTGTAAAAACCATTGTATTATAGTATACCTACTTGAATTTTTAATTAAACTTGTGACGACGACAACAACAACAACAGTGACAACAGTTGACAGTTACTTAATTCTAATGCTTGCAATATGTGAAATATATTTTCTTAATTTTGTAAATTCGTTAAAAAATTAAATTGACGCATAAAAACCTATAAAAAAGTTATTTTGACAAAACCTAAAACAGGTGGTTATTGCCGTAGCTAAAGAGCAAATTGGGAAAAAACTAAAAATCAAAATGTTCAATCAAATTTTATATTTCAGCACATCAGTCAGCTTCTGATACTTGTTGATAAATGCTCTTAAAATGTTATTCATCTTATTCTTAGACCCATTGCGGTAAAGTTTAACCTATAATTTATGACTTTAATATGAAACTCTTGGGGCAATCCAATCCAGTGGTGAAAACCTTCAATTAGCGTTACAAGGAAACCCAACGAAGATTCTTCATCGTTTATTTTAATATGAAGTCATGCGTTTTAAAATTTAATTTGAAAATTTATTTTTGAGACCAAAAGCTGGGACTTTGATTAAGAAAAACTGCAAGAAGAATAAAGTTTAATCTACATTTCCATATTACTTCATCAAGAGCGAATATTTTTCATTTTCCATTTTATGGCATTCTTAGGAGCTCATTTAAAGATCTTTTTCCTTACATCTGCAGATGTTCTTACGTGTTGATGCGTGATAATCTTAACCTCGAGTCTACATGAAATATCGCTTTGCAAACGTTTCACATATTTCTATTATTGGTTCTGTCGGACGTGATTAATATTTCGATATCTGTTGTTGGATCACTTTTAACAATCGGTGTCGATATTGAAAAAGTTTCGTTTTCCTGCCGGTGAGAAGAACTTAGCACCCACTTCATGATATAAATTGGGGCATTTATTTTTATAAATCCCATAGTAATCCGTGGCAATTCTTCACGCGTGGACCACAGCACGGAGCATTTTTATCTGCACCTCGAGAGCCCGTTATATAAACTCTTGTCTTTTATTCTTTGGTCTGCGAGGAACACATTTCATCCTTTCTTATTCGGATATAAAATTTTACGACGTAGCTGTATTATTGTATAATTCTAGGGAGAGTTACTTAGTTTTCCGTCCTCGGCCAATTACTTTGAAAAGTTGCCTCGAAATGTTTTAAGTGCCCGGATACTCGAGATTAAACCAACCCTTTTTATTCCTGTGCAAACTCAGACCGCCTTTTATCGCACTCGTTAAAAATCTTAAAACCAGAAATGCGAAATAAAATATTTTTACGGAGTTACAACCGCTTTTCTAACTCATAATATATTGATATTGTTGCGCTCCTTTTACTTCCATCCGTAACTTTTTCTGTCTCGTAGTAACCACAAATTTTTGCAAAAATAAAATCGGAAATCCGCCAAGAACTAAAAACCGCCAGTTTTTTCTTCCTGAAAGCGCGTGCTTTTTTGAAATTGCACGGTTATTTCTATTTCCCGGAGTTTTCTCATACAAAAACTTTTGGTCCTTTCACGATTCACACTGAATTCCCGCAGGAATCAAATCTGTGTCTTTTTACAGAACAAATTGAGAGTTTCATTTACAGTTTGCTGAAAATACCGGCTAATAAATCGACATTTCTGTCAACTCGAGATGATTCAATTACTCCCAAAGTAGATGTTATATAAGATAATGGTGATGAAAAGGCAAGTTTATAGGAATTGGGGAGCAAACTTAATTAGAATCAATTGTCAAATGAGAGAGCGATCTGTTAAGTGACAACACGTCCTAGGAACTCTCTCAATTAAGAGAATTTCTACGGGAAAATCCAGTTTTTATTAAACTTCCGTGATAATAATCCAGGTCAGCATGAACATAACGCGAGGATTAGTTGAGCCCATGGTTGAGCCTATTACAAACTTTTGAAGAGAAAAATCGCTAAATTAGTTTTAGGATTGTTTTTTGACAGAGAGAATCTACTCTAAAAATTAATTTTGGGGGTTTTTCATCTTTCCTATAAATCTTTCTCCTGGATGTAAGTCACGAGGACTTATAATTGGCTTTGTAAGCTTTCGCTTTAGTCTTTAGTGATCGACTTGTTGCTTTATCAACCACTTAGATACGTTAAAGTTTGCCGAAAGATTCGGAAGTGTAAATGTTTGAATTTGGATATCGGGTACGATTAGAATTTAAGCGATCTGGTATTAATTAGAATAATTAAATCAGAGTTTTTGAAAAACTTTTCAAGAAATACAGTACCTACATCAATCGATATAAGCTTCTATTAATAAATATGGCAGTTGGTAGACTTGTTCTTGATGGAGCACCGTCTCGCTATAAAAATATCTGTGCATCAGTTCGGGGGTATTTGGTTAACAACAGATAATTTTCTGTCTTAAATTTATCGAATGATCCTAATGTAGGCAAAAAATCATAATTACAAATATTATAAATACAATTTAGCCTGATCTAATAAAAACGAAAAGGTTCAATTTAACAAATTTTCCAATTTTATTGCCAAAAACAAACCATAAAATATTCTCCATCCGTAATTACTTCACATGAAACTAAAACAATATTGCTTCAAATGTAAAGTTTTACTGCAAGTTTCTCCATCTGAATAATGCAATTTCCATACCGTAGCCCTGTGTAGGTATCGGAGACGTCGGAAATTTACGATTTTCATTCAAGCACAAATGAGCTCGTAAAAAACTTTAGGAGGGTCACGCAAATTGGTTGCATTATGCTCTATCACTACTTCGCATTTGACTGCTCTAAAATAAACGAAAAATGAATGTTAGTTCAACTTTCGTACATCGTATCAGCTTTTACATCCTCCTTTACATAAAATACCGCATTGAAAAAACTGTGAAATAAACTTACCGAATGAATACTAGCTAAAATTTGTGTTTAGGCTGTAAATTTTGCGAAATTTTATCCAATTTAATTTATGTAACTTCAGAAAACATAAATTAAGGTTAAATGAAATTGTGGATAGCTGCGGTAGCCCTCGGCGATATTTCATTCATTTGTTACTGAGACCGTGGAATGTTCATTTCTTAATAATAAACCGCTGTCTTGGATCTAATGTTCCTTCGTTTGAGTGCAATTTCCTTTACTTTTCAATTATGACCGCATACAAATTTAAGTGTCCATCTTTCTTGAATTTAATTGAAGGCTAACTTATGATTTTTAAAGTTCACAAGTTTAATAATTTACTGAGATAATTAACCACTTCGTAACGAACTATGAAATATGTAAAAGTGTAGGACGTTCTGTACTTACCTAACTTTATTAATAGCAATAATGGGTAATAAATATAATTTATCATAGACACGTATCTATGAATTATAGTTATTACTATGAGCTAAACTGGTGATTTATACTTTTACATGCTTAATCTTCGCCCATGGCCCGCAATGCCGGATTGTGAACTATTCTATTTAATTAACATTTGTCGAATATTATTTATTACATTTTGAACCGTAAGAAAAACAAACCCGAAAGGAAATATATAAATTTTTGAATCTAATATCAGGGGCTTCATAAATTTCTGGTAATTCAATAAGTTTTATTTATGAGAACATTGGTGATGTTCTGATGTGTGTGGCTGCATGTTAACAAGCAATTAAAAGTTCTTTGTTCGTGTTAATCTTTTCTTCGACAAGTTGCGGTAGCTCAGCTCGTAAAAGCAATTGGTCGTAAGAAAACGCCTTCATAAATTTCTTTTGGAGAAAATATTACTTCTGGCTTTGCTACGTTTGATGTTTTTCATAGATAAATTACGATCTCTGTAATCGTTCTTCTTAAATACATCTCCTTCTCTTCCTGTAGATTTTGATTTATTGTAAATTTGAATTACTGGGATTTTTGAACATAAAATAATTGGTAAGTTATTCACTGTTAATCAATGCCAGTGTGTCAGTACATAATTGAAATTGAAAATTCAAAATTAAAATTCAATGTATTATCACTTGATTGTACTTAAAAATGATATAAAACGCAAATATTAAATTAAATAATAAAAATAGTTTAAGCTTTTCAGCCTGAAAGAGTGCTAAAATCCTTAATTGGTTCAGATGAACTCTAATCACAAAATAGCAAATAAACCGTAGTAATGTGAAATAGCTATTTACATAACAAGAGAGGTAAATATGTTTTCATTACTATAACGATTCAACTAAATTATTTACTTCTTCTGGGTGGTAAATGCACACGTACAGCATACTGTCGGAACAACAGATGGTAAAATCAACCTACTTCTTTCAAATACGTCACAATGGTAAATGTAACTTACCAAATCGACATAGAAAAGATATTTTGAATTATTTAGACCAGCTTACAAACTTGGAATTTACATCATATCGTCAAATGCTCCTCATGTCTGGTGAGCCATGAACTTTGAATATGTTTGATTAATCTAAATATTTTGTGCAATAAACGAATATTTCAAACTTCTACAGTTAATCAGCAGGATTTTTAAATAACTTTTTATGGTTTTAATAAAATATTGAACTAGTTTACTTTTACAATAATTGCATTATCCAAGCTATAAGTTTTCCAGTCACAGTGATGATTTCCTTTTGTTACTTTAGTTTCTAGTTTTTCATCATAAACGGTTTGTTTACCAAAGTAGAACGATGTATTTGCTTTCCAGGTCAATAGTTTAGAAACTTGCGAAAAATACCTAAAAACATAATCTAAAGTACCGAACTTTTTATTTGAATTTCAGACCGGTAATCTCCCTAACCTTGATATTCGGGGTTTCCTTTATAATTCGTATGTATTTTATTAGAAAACTTTTTTGGTTAGTGTAGTCTCAGCTTGTTATATTAGTTTTACGTTTATTTAGTTGTCAGTTTATGTTGATTATTATTTGGAATTAATTTTTGGAACCGGAATATCGCATGATTTCAGTAACCAAAGGTTTATCGCCGCCTTTTAACTACTTTCAAAATTGGCACAAGTAACTCGGTATATTAAGTAAGGAAAAATTAAAAAAATTAATCCTTCATTTCCCTAAGCACACTTTATTATTACTTAAGTAAAGGAAGGGATGCAGTTATACGTTGTAGGAATTAAAGCTTGCTATGGCGTCTTCCGGTTTCAGATTTTATTACAGTTGTAATTTCAAAAAAAATTGAGTTTAATGAATGTTCAAATTATAATTTAATAGAAATTCGGTAAAGTTTAATTTATATGATTTCTTCTTTTAATTAAATACAAATCAATTTTAATTTTAACGCATGGAATGAGCTCTGTTTAATTTTGTTTCTAGCAAGAATAGAAAGGTTCGTGCTGAGAATCGATTTAAATCAATAAATGGCGGTAAATATTTTCGAAATAAATAAACGTCGAATCCTACTGAGCTTAACTAATTACAAATATGTCAACGTTTAAATTGAAGACCGACATTTAGCGTCTTAAAGAATCAGATAGAATATTTATTATTCCGAGAACCCCCTACAGCTTCAATTTCGAAACGTTTCCATTAAGTTTTGTGGAGCTGTCAGTCTATTTTCCAGAACGGTTCAAGAAACTCTCTCTAGGAGAAGACAGAGCGTACAAACTGTTAAACAGGATGACATGACAGAACTATACAACAAACTTTTTATTTCTTGCTCTCGCTGATAGCGAACTGGCAGTGTTTTATTCCCATTTCTATTTGCCGGGCTGGCATCACGACGAAAGAAATGAACGGTTATCTATTTCCTTACGGCCGAAAGCATCCAATTTGAAATAGTAATAAACTTATGAATCATGATCCATGACACTGCACTATAATCTCACCGCGTTGTTGCTCTTTCTAAGCTTTGTAATTATTACTAGAGAAAATTAGTTATATATCATTGGCCGAACAGCACCTATTGTGACGCTTTCTTTCATGATTTATTCCCTCGAAGATATCGAGAATACCGAACTCGTTCGACGAAAAGAAAAAACAACCGAAATAAATTGCCGAAGTATATCTATACTGTAGCTATTCGGTGATGTCCTATAAATCAATAAGACAAAAGAGGCCCCAGCTTCAAATATGATTTAGTAGCAAATTTCGAATTTAATTGCATTGAGACTAAACGATTTTTACGTTTATAAGCCGAACATTATTTGCATCATTTGAACCCACGTTTCAAACCACACACGAATATTTGTTGCTAGTCAAAATTTGAGTTTAAACCATATATTATAAAAACTTTGACGATAACATTTTCGTAGTTTTTAGGAAATATATTAACAATCGGCAACGTTGTAAGTATTTTTAAAAGGAGGTAATCTGAAATTGAAATCTTAAAGACTATAAAAATATAGTTTAAAATTTCCACGAATGGAATCCAAAACTCTTTTGCATAAAATGTGGTTTTTAGGCAACAAGACGAACAAATCTTAAGTGATCTATGGTTCTAAAAATTTAAAATGAAACGTGTTTATTCAAGAAGGCTTTTATAAATAAAACTACATTATTTTATAATAATTTCACACGTACCACTAAGCAGTAATAACCAAATCCTTCTTTTGATACTCCTTGTAGACACGACATTCAAAATTTAAAAATTATTAATATTAATATCCAAACGATTTAAACATAAAAAAGAATTTCGCATGATTATCAAAAATTCGCGGCTTTCTATGATCCCTCAATGATTTTTTTTAATTAAGTAGTTGAGAAAACCCAGTTTCTGTTTTTCTGTCAATTATAAACTGATTACAATTTTGCATTTTAAAATTAAAAATTAGGTTTATTTGTTTCGGCATTAGAATGACTTCATTCTAGCACGCATTTTGATGCTTTAATGAGCTTCATTATTAAATGATTTTTGGTGATATTTTATTTTCAGGAATTGGTATGCTACATTGTATCTAAGCAACTAACAAAATAAATAAAGCTATGAATACTTTTTGATTTGGCAAAAACGTAAATGAAGGGGTTAGAATTTCGATATTTAAAACTACTATTTGCTTGGTGGCAAAACGAACCAAGTGATTTTCGATGTTTTAAAGCCATCTATCGAGATCGACTAGTGAAGTGAAGAAAAAATCGTATTTTGGTTAGGAAAATGAGCGAAAACTATATTGCTAAAGATAGGACTTTATATTATAGTATAGAAATTGTTTTATAATTTGATAAAATTTAAAAAAAAATATTTTAAGGGTTATTGTTGGCATAACCTAAAAATAAGTTTTTTATTATCACTTCTAGCTAAATACAGCTATAATTCTAGAGATTCAGACCAATCCAAATTGTTCCCCATCCTGAGGTCAATCAAAACCAGGATGATAGTGAATCGTCAGTGGTTCAGACACTAAAGTTCATGGTACGTTACATTTAATTTCAAGATATTTTTTAATTTAATAATCGGGGTGAAAGTTGGTTAGTTTGGCTTAGATTGAATCGTTTTTATTGTTCATATTCCTAGTTTTCATTAGATTTAAAAAAACATTTAAAAGCTAAAAAACATCTTTTATTTTAGTTACCGTAAAATGGGGCAACTTCGTCATCTCGGGTAACTTCGTCAGTTCGGAAGTTGAATGTACGACAGCGTAAATATAACCTGCACACTATCCGTTGTCGTTGTATTTCGCGTGTTTGTTCTTCGTAGGATTAGTACTTTTGAAAATAATGCCGAAAATAGAAAAGTGTTGGCAGATAGCAGTTACCAGCATTATGACCTCCAGTTAGTTGAACACGCACTGCAATATATTGGAAATGGCCTCTCGGTGTCTGCTGCCAGTGAAAAATATGGAATCCCACGAACAACGCTTCAGGACAAGTGGCACGGTAGACATATTAAACCAGTTGGTCACCCAAAAGCCCTAACCACCTTCGAGGAGGAGAAGGTCGTTGCTGCTATAAATCAACTTTCGGCTTGGTCTTATCCGTTAACAAAGTTTGAAATAAGACTGATTATCAAAGGTTATCTCGATAAACAGGGAGTTACGATTTTTCGAGACAATTTTCCTGGAGACGACTTCATGTGTGGGTTCATGGAACGAAACAACTTGACCCAAAGATCAGCGGCCAACATCAAGCGTTACCTATACTGTAGCCATTTTGTGCTTTAATATAACTTAAAAAATAAAAACTGATGCCAAACTTTATATATTTTGTTTATACTATGTCGAAGTTGACAAACGTACAACTTCGTCTTTAGGTGAACACAAGTTATGCGACGAAGTTGTCCCAGAATTGGTACAACTTCGTCAGGTTTTTTTGCGCTTATCGCAATTCCGGCAGTGTTGCTTGTAGGTATCATTAATGCACGTGCTTCTTACTTGATAAAACAATACTTTATTGAAGCTTTGATACAAAATAACATTTAAGCAGATTTCGAACTGAACTGATTGCTTAAATATTCAAAAAGTCAAAATTAAAATAAAATTATAACTAAGTCAAAAACCTAGCAACGATGCTCGCCACATTGCTTATAACTGAAGGGCTCGGTGCAAAAACCTGTCAGCTCCACTTTCAGGCGAAAACTGACTTTTGGAAGGATTTAGCTCTATAAAACATTGCGCATCGTTCGCTACAAAACCCGGGCAGCTCCCAAACGTAGCAACTGAGATGTAACTATAAATGGAGCAGGCTATCTTTTCGTTGCAATAACAAAACAGGTTCGGAGTATATGCTACGTATCCACTAACTATTAAAATAAAAAAACTACAAAATGTGTCTTTTCTGACGGACAAATATGTACCCAAAAATGATACTCCTAAATGGTACTACGATACTGTAGCGAAAGCAGAAGAACCTGTAACCGACGAAGCCGACGATGTTGAAGTTGAAATGGGTTAAACATAGAGAAACTATTTTTTATAGCTTTTTCCTTAATAAACGTTCATAACATTCAGTTTCTTTTGTTGTTTTATTCTTGGGGCAAAAACTGGACAGCTCCATTTGAGAAAAAAAGTTCTATACATTACTCTTGACAATAAAATCATTTTCCCTTATAACTATCTTAAGATAGCAATATCTATATATTCCAACTATTTTTGTTAAAGTTTTCTTATCATATTTTAAACAGTTTGTTTTTGATACCTACTGTAAAATTCAAACAAATGGATCTGACCGGTTGTTGCACCGAGCCCTTCAATTGTTCATCCGGCATTACAATTTATTTAATTTTATCAATATTAATAACAAATTCGAATTTACAAAGTGCGTACAAAATACACATTCAAATATTAATGTGCAAAACTATAAACGTCAAACATACCACTGTTACCAACCTATTCTATTCTACCAAAAAATTCCCTAATGAAAATTGTCAACTAATTTTATAAAAAATATATAAATAAATAACGTAAATGAAAGCCGAAACAGAGAAAATAGTATAAAAAACTCGTTACAGAAGGCAATTCGAGCACTCGTACGTTCGAACACTCGCCGCGTAGGGGCTCGTGTCCAAATTTCGGACTCGTGCGCGAAAATGTTGCCTTCTGTAACTTGTGTTTTAATATACTATTATCTTGTTCCTAAGTAATGAGACACAGCGCAACAATAGATTTATGGGGTCAAAATATTGCGATTTACCTAAGAGTACCTTAGTCCAACAGTTAATACTAAAAGAAATACAAGTTGTCAGAATCACAATTTTAACTTTTTGGGATGATATGCGGGAAAGCCTTACTAGGATGCCTCAAACAAATAAATGTACCAGCCAAAATTTTACAAATCATAAATGTATTATATAGAAACATTTCAGCCAAGGTACAATTAAACGGGTATCGCTCTGAGAGTTTTCACATCAGAAAAGGAGTTAAACAGGGCGATACATTAAGCCCCCTTCTGTTTATAATAGCCATCGATAGAATCCTGAAAAACATCAACAATAAAACAGGAGGCCTACAAACTATAATAAGGTATTGGAACATGCAACCAATACTAATTGATTCCATCCTATATGCTGACGATGTGGTGCTAATAGCAAAGACGAAAGGGAAAATGCAAAAATTGTTAAATATATGGACAGCTAAAATAAATAAATTAAAAATGGAAATAAACCCTGACAAAAGTAAGATGATGGCCATTAACCCTGCGTTGAATGCCCTTAAAATATTACACCAACGGATGCCATAATATAATTTGGGAATATTTTTATTTGCAGTGGTTAATGTTTTTCTGAAGTGTAAAAAATAAGAAACAAACATACTATTAATGTTTTAATGATACACCAAATTGTAAAAATATGTATGAAAAACTTACAGCAAAAAGAAATGTTAAAGTCTTAACAATCGGCATCTGAGTCTTCTGCTTCGCCAATATATTCATCATCTGTCTCTACTTCGTCATGCAACCGTTGCATATGCTCTATCTCTTTTACATATGGGTCAGAAGCACTCACGATAATAATAAAATTGTTTACTATGCACACTGTATCAAAAACTTAAAATTACACAACAAATATCCCAAAAAAACTACGTGTCCCTATGACAAACACACCCTCTAGCGACGACTGTATAAAGATTTTAGTGTAACTTTTTACGGAAATCTGTAGTATCACCCTTTCTAGAAAGGTTCATGTAATATGAGATGCCTACCTATACAAATAAATATAGAAAATATGATCAAAAGTTGTTTTGGGTCTCTCAGACCCAGGGCATTCCACGCAGGGTTAATAAGAGAGAAGAAAATACAAATATAAAACTAAACCAACTAGGAGGCAGACATATCTAGTAAAACTAAAAAAGCAACGAAGAACATCTACTATGCATTAAATAATACAATATTTGGTAAAAAAGAAATAAACGATAAAACAAAACTACTAATCTATAATAACGTGTGTTCATAAACAGTCGTCATCTCGGTTGCTTTGAAAAACAAATTACAAGTCTTAGATTAAATCATAGACCACATATGGGCAACCCCCGGCCCGCGGGCCGGAACCGGCCCTCTACTTTTTTTGATCCGGCCCTGATCCATCCCAGCGAAGTTAGTCGGATTCGATTTTAATTAATTTAACATTAAAAATATCATACAATAATTCAATTCAAAAATATCATGGCATTTAAATTTCTAATTTTCATAAAATTACAAAAATAAGACGCAAAATAGCTCATAGCAAGTTTATGACACCATCAATAATCGGAGCTTTAGCATAGCATTTAGGGCACCTGTCAACGTAGAGCCTTATACCAGAGCATTACTTATAGCTATTATAAATAAATAAAATAAGAAGTAGCGACTTGTTTTTAATTCATTGAACATTAATTTACTTTATTTAATAATTTGGTCCGGCCCTTGACTCGAGACAAAATGATAATTTGGCCCCAGAACTAGGAAAGGTTGCCCATGCCTGTCATAGACAATAACATTTTACAAATCTTGACATTTCTGAAATCACAACCTACTGGGATGTTGACAGTTTATGGACACCCATTAGTATAGCGGTTCCATCATTATTGTATGGAAGTGAAACATGGACTATACAACAAAAATACGAGAGTAGACTAACTGCTGTAGAAATTTTTTAGAAAAATTGCTGTACTAACAAAATGGGATCATATCAGGAATGTAGATATTGCAAATCAACTCCAACAGGAACGAATATTAAAAAAATATGAAAATAAGACATTAGAGTGGTACGGACACGTGTCCAGAATGCAAGACAACAGAATACCTAAAAAGATAATGGAGGCCAAAATAATCAAGAAGAAGAAAAAGGGAAGACCCAAAAGGACATGGATGGAAGAAGCGGCTAAAAGGAGCGGACTCAGAGGATGCAGTATAAGAGAACTAAGAGAAAAGGCTAAAGATGGAAAAGAGTATAAAAAATGGATTAGGAAGACCTTAATATCCGACACCCGATGGGTATAAGGACAAATGGAGAAGAAGAAGAAGGGATGAAAAACAATAATCTGGCTTCGATTTTAATGTACTTCCTTTTGCTATACTATTGTAGTAAGCCATACAACATTCAAATCGTTATTTGAGTAATCTTTCACGTAGTAGGCTTGAAATTAAAACAAACAATTAACACATTCTTGCCAAATACAAGTAATAACAATAAGACGTAAAGCAGCAGCAGATACATACATTTTTATTTAAAAAAATAAATAAATATTAAATACAGCCCAAATAATGCTCTTTTAGGAACTGAAAATTGTAGTCCTTGTCTGGACATACAGATGTTGCCGTATTATTAGTAACCGAACTAAAATTAGAAGAAATTTTGGATAGCACGTTTCGTAAGGCATTTATTTAGCTTTTAACATAAAAAATAGCATTAATATTTTGTGAAGTATCCCTTGCCAGACTTTAGGGGCTGGAATTGTTCTTGGCATGCTGCTTATGACATTGACAGCATGCATCTCTTATCATTGACTTTTGGTCCCATCTTCCTTATTTTTTTTAAGAATTGACTATTTTCAATTGGATACATATCCGGGCTATTTTTGGGCAAATCAAGTAGAAAGTAGATCAACTCGTTTCTGTCTTAAATATTCAGTGATCATTTTCGATTTGTGACATGCTGTACCATCTTGCATGGACACTCCATTTTTTATAACCCATTATTTCATTTACAGTATGAGGAAACTGTCTAAAGTACTTCTATGACAATTAGAATTTATTATAACATCTACATTGTAAATATAACTAAGCCCTATTGCAGAAATGGCAACCCAGACCATCACTTTTGTAGGAAACTACATTTTGTTTATCCAATTTCTAATAATGTGGCCACATCTGTAATTTCCGTGTGGTACGCAACAAGTTGTGTTCTGATTTGAAATACTTTTGCCAATTTACACTCCGCCAATAAATTTAGGTTATCAGAGACCCGAATAAACGTAGCCTTCGATAAATTTTTAAATGTATTGACGGAAATGTTCGATATTGCTTGCACAAAACGCGAAATAAAAATAGGACCAAACAAAAAATTACCAAAGAGCTGGGTAACACCAGAAATTCAAGCGTGGCGACTTCGATTAAAGGACCTGTATGTATTACAAAAACAATGTCAGGCAGAAAAACTAACTACTCTATATAAAGTGGAAAAAAGGGCATATAGTAAAATAATAGCACAAACTAAACGTAATTATTACGGAAATAAAATATTAAATTCGGATAATAAAGCTAAAGAAGTTTGGAAAATCGTAAAAGAGCAATCAAATGGACCCCCAAAACCCACAAACGATTTTATAATTATCGAAAATTTAACGGTGCGCGATCCTCTTCAGATAGCAAATGAGTTTAGAAATTATTTTTCTTGTTTAGCAGCAAATAAGTTAAATTCACATTTTAATCAGCAGTCTAAAAAGGGTACTTCATCCCCAGCAAATCTAAACACATTATTTATGAAACCAGTTGATGAACGTGAAATAAAAAACATTATTGCTAATTTAGTAAATAAGACATCTGTTGGCATTGATGAACTTTCAGTATCATCATTAAAACAAACAGCAGACGAAATTATACAGCCTTTAACTTATTTATGTAATCTTTGTTTTGAAAAAGGTGAATTTCCCACTTGTTTAAAAACTGCTTGTGTAACTCCTATTTTGAAAAAGGGAAATCCTGTAGATGTAACCAATTACAGGCCCATTTCTGTATTATCCCCTATTTCAAAGGTTATTGAAAAAGCAATAGCATCAAGATTAATCGAATTTATTGAAAAACAGAAATTATTAACTGAAGCCCAACATGGATTCAGAAAAGGTCGGTCGACCGAAACTGCCTGTTTTGATTTTACTGAATTTATCTACAAATCCTTAGACAGTAACTTATACGTCGTAGGTGTATTCTTCGACCTGTCTTGCGCGTTTGATTCCCTGAATCACGAATTTATAAAACACAAAATCGAAGCTATGGGCATTAGGGGAGTTGCAAACAATTTAATTTTTTCTTATTTAGAAAATAGGCGGCAAGTTGTAAAAGTAAATGGTTATCTTTCAAAACCCTTTGACTTAAAATTAGGAATACCTCAAGGATCTGTTCTAGGTCCTCTAATCTTTTTGTTATTTATTAATGATATTACTTATCACATAATGTCATCGCAGTGCCAAATATTTTTTGCAGACGATATCTCATTTGTTATCACGACACAAAACGATGACGAATTACAACACAAAGTTAACCTATTACTAAACGATTTTAAAACATGGTGTGATAAAAACAATCTTATTGTAAATATGGAAAAAACAGCTTGTATGTATTTTCACAAAAAAAGAATAAAAGAACTACTCTTCAAGTGCAACCCAAGTCACAGAATCACACAATCTAAAAATGTTAAATTGCTAGGAATGATGTTGGATGAAAAGCTCCGATGGTCAGATCAAATAGATATGGTCTGTAAAAAATTAAATAAAGCATACTTTGCGTTACTTAACCTAAAACAAACTTTATCCCGCAAACAATTGGTATCTGTGTATTACGCTATGGTACACTCTACAATTTCGTACAACATAATTATTTGGGGTAGTGCAGCAGAAGTAAGCAGGGTTTTTATAGTTCAAAAGAAAATTATGCGTCTTATTTTCAATAAAAAACCAAGGGAATCTTGCCGTAACATATTTAAAATTAACAAAATTCTAACAGTCACAGATGTCTTTATTTATAAATGTATCTTATTTGTAAGAAACAATAAACAAAAGTTTTTGTTAACAAAACACGTTCATCAACATGAAACAAGGAACAAAGATGATATTTTTATAAACAATTACTCTATGTCCCTTTACACAAAATCGCCGGCGTATTGCTGTAGTGCAATATTTAATAAGTTACCAGTAGAATTACGGAACTTAAGTAACGACATTAAATTTAAGAAAGAATTAAAAAACTATCTAAACTGCAATACTTTTTACAATATAAAAGAGTACCTGACATGTTAGTCTGCCATTTAATGTATTTTTATTTATTATTATGTTATGTTATTATATTAATGTTATTAATTTACTGTTTGTTATTTTATGACGTATTACTATACAAAATATGTTTGTGCACTAGTAATTAATAAAGAATCTATCTATCTATCTATCTATCTATCTATTCTAAATTTTTGGCGAACATACAACTCCACAACATTATTCTTTTTGGAAAGTCAAATCAAGTTCTTTATACGGATCCACTATTGTTATATGTCCCATTACTTGTTTTTGACAAGAATGTATCAATATTGTTGTTCTAAATTCATATCTGCTACGTTAGAGATCACTCAAATAAAAAATAAAATGCAGCATTACTTACTTCAATAGCAAACATCTTCGATTGCGATAGCGACATTTAAATAGTATCTTTGTTACGTAGGTAATAGAGATAAAGCAATTGGTTTTTTCAATTAAATTTGCCATTCATATCTTTAAATAGAAAAAGTTTTAGTCTTTTTAAGATGTTAGGTATTAAATACCCCTCGTGAAACAAAACACGTCTCCGGCGCGGCGGTCTGCAAATTTCCGACCAAGGCAGAGGTTGGAAAAGGAAGCATACATAGGGTACTAAGAATCTCCGGATAAGATTAGGCTGCCAAAAGAAAACTACGATGATATTTGAAACTTTGAATGTGCGAACATTGTTGGGAGAAGGTCGTCTATATGCACTGGAGGAAGATCTAAATAAAATAGGACATTATTGGCCTATCTGAGATAAGACGCAAAGGAGAAGAATGCATATATGCTTGAAGACATATTGTATTATAAAGGTTCAGATAGCGAAAGCAAAAATGGTATAGGCTTCATAATTAACAAAAAACTAATATCGTATATTATAAAATTATATAATGAATCAGAAAGAGTGGCTCCAATAATTCAGCTATACGAAAATTATAAAATGAAAATAATTCAATGTTATGCACCAACATCGACCCATACAGACGATCAAATGGAAGTTGTTTATAAGGAGACAGGGGATAACATAAATAAAGACCACACCATCCATATCATATTAATGGGAGATTTCAATTCTAAGCTAGAGAAACAGCAGGCGGAAAACGAGGAATATGTAGGAAATTTTTGGAATTTCTAACATTACATCGCATGTAGACAATGAACTCCTTCTTCTCGAAAGAGACAAAGAAAATGTACATAGGATTAGCCCAGACTCGAAAACAAAAAAAACAAGATAGACTATATCCTGTCAAGTAGTAAACACATAGTGCACGATGTGACAGCCTTAACCTCTTTCAATGTAAGTAGTGACCATAGGTTATTAAGAGAAATTATGATAGATGAGAAAATAAAAAGACGACCATTCAAGAAACAAATAATAAAAATTGATACGCCAAATTTAAAGCAAAGCACAGTAGAATATGAAAATTAACTTAATAAACAACTGAAAGATACAAAGAACGAAATGGGATTTAAAAGACATACATGAAATGAATGACTTAATTACACATGCATTGAGAGAGACGGGAGAAAAAGTTACTAAAATGAGGCAAACCAAGATAGAAAAATTAAGCAATAACACTAAAAGGAAAATAGAAGAAACAGGAAAATTATTTAAGAAAGCTAGCTAGGAAGAATTTAGACAAACGTCAAAGAAACTCACAAAAATAATAAGAAAGAATCTACAAAACTATTACGAAACAGAAGTAGAAAAGCTAACAGAAAACAACAACAGAATAAAATGTCTTTGATAAAATGGAACGCGGCATATAGCAATATTAAAAGATATAAATGGAAAAGAGGTCAGAAGCCTTAATAAAATGATAGAAGAAATTGAAAAATTCTACGCAAATCTGTATAATAAAAAATACAAGTAAAAAGTGCTTCGAACAATAGTAATAAAATAATTAACGTTAATACCGAGGAAATTCCAAATATCACGCCCGAAGAAATAAGCACATAAAAAATAACAGAGCACAGGAGAGCATCGAAATGGTAAAAGAGAAGGAGGAGAGAGAGTACCAATAAAATTGGAGGACCTTTTCAATACGTACTAGCAAACAGAAAAAATCCGAAAAACTGGAATAAAGCAGTAGTGATATTACTATACAAAAAGGGTGGTCAAAGGCCAAACTAATTTAGAAAACTACAGGCCGATAAACCTGCTTTCTCAAATATATAAACTGTTCACAAGAATCATTACAAATCGCTTGACAAGGAAGTTACATGACTAGCAACCCACCGAACAAGTCGGTTTTAGGTGGGATTATAGCACCAGTGGCGTATCTACTGGGGGCTAGGGGGGGGGGCAATTTGCCCCCCCCCCCCGCCTTCTTCCTTTTGGGCGGCTTCGGCGCCATGCATTTTCTGATATTTTATTTTTTAATTCAACCAAAATAAAAAATATAATTATTCTTATTACATAATCCTATAGACGTGATAAAATCAAAATGGCACAGTGAGCAAGATCTTTATATTCCTTATAACTACCGAGCCCCCACATTGTATTTATTTTATTTTTTACCGCCCTGATAAATAATGTCTGCAGTTATTTTAAATATTCCTAAATAGTAGCGGTGTGGCCACTTTAATTTTCTATACAAAGAAATAGATTATCTAGAAACCTGCCGATACCGTCACACTGGTGGGCGTCGGCAGCGGTAAATTTTGTCCTTTGTCATCATATCGTCTTTCCCGGTAATATGTATAAAAAAGTACATTATTTACGATTTACGTCGCGGCGGCAAAGAACCCCTTTTATGTGTAACTTTATTTTTAAAAGAGCCGCCGATCCGTCAAAATGCAAACGTAATGTATAAAAAATTAAAAAGAATATAGCAGTGTTCTGTTTTTCATTTCGACAATTTGCACAGTTTGATTTTGTTGAGTAAAGATTTGCTTATATTATGTTCCGTGCTTAATAGTTATTGATGTACCAAGGGCGTAAAGAAGCCTGAGACGTGTATTTACAGAATAAGAAAGTGGGTATGGGCTACTTTCTGAAAGTTAAATAAAACATTGAAAAACAAGAATATACCTATGCATTTTCGATCTCGTAGTATATTCGATCATCTCTTACAAAACAGTCAAAGTCTAAACTGAGAGTGATACTGAGAGTGATACAGAGAGTGTTAGAGCACCAAGTGTTGGATATAACGCTAAAACCTTAGATCCGAAATAAAACAAAACTAAAGGATGTTGTCGAAGCAGTAATCGAGTTAAAATTGACCTACCCGGATCACGTGGCAAGATATAAGGAAGAAATATGGACGGACACAATTTTAAAATGGCGACTATGAATGGGAAAAAGAACTCCCATGCGGTGGACAGCGACCTAAAGAGATCGGCTGAATTTACCTGGATTAAAATGAGGGAGGCCTATGTTCAAAAATTGACCGAGAATGACCAAAGAGCGGAAGAGAGGTGCAGCAAAAGTAACGTTCTTTTAGAAGCTGCATTAAAAATTCGAAGTTCGGATTATTATTTCCCATCCCAAATAGGTACATTTCACCGATTTTCGTAAGAATACTTCGATAACTTTTGAAATAAATTAGAGAAGAAATTTAAAATTTGGACTTTCTACCAACATAATCCTGGGTAAATTATAATATCTTGACCGTACAAAACTACTGTCGGTCTGTGTCCCATTACTTAAGGCTCACTCTGTAATTACAAAACTTTATGGCTTCGTTAAATCTTCAAGCATACCAATTCAGAGCAGTTAATGAGTTCTTAATAATTATGTTAATATTCACGTCTTCATCTATATTCATCGATTGAATTCACAATCACAACTAATTAGTTTGGTAATGAATCACAGCTTCTAAAAAACCGATATCTTTCATTGGACCTTCGTGAGTGTAAATGAATTTATAATGTAGATAAAAACATAGATCTTAATTGACTTTAGAGTTAGACAAGCTAATTAAGATGCTACTTTGATTAAGAGTTTGAAAACTTTGGGTACTAGAAATTTCTATTTATTAAGAAGAAGTTTGGACAAAGGCATTTGTTGTATTTTTCATCTTGTTCACTTTCTTTTGGGCACAACCAACATGATTGTAACTCTCTGAACTAACCTTTGTAAAAGAACTAAAATTCCTGTCGCTCTGGATTTATTAAAACGTTTAGCTTTGAACCCCAGTCTTTTCGAGTGCAAAAACTACTCGCCCTACTAAACCACCAGGTAGAGCAAACTTAATTCAAACTGTTAGTTAATTCTAATTTCTGGCGTTCTGCTGAAAGTAAATTGTTCACACTAAATCTCCAAGGAATTTTTAGTTAGTTTCATTTTTCTACTCTAAATTTAAAATAATTTTATAGGTTATAAGATAACGAAGAACCTTTGAAATTTCCATCGATTCTGTCATAACGTTTTTACCATGCCTTATAAATTTACAAATAAAACAGAATGACTTCCGTCTACGTAAACTTCCCTAATGATTTTACGAGCATTATAAAGTGTGCATTTTCTTGCAGAAACTCGAACACTATCGAATTATACGATAGTTTAATTATATGACTCACCGATGGCACAGTCTAGCTCCGAACATTTTCCTAGTGCTTTTGAAATAAGATTATTGCCAAAGTAGAGAATGGGGGGACCTCTTAACTTATGTGACGTATCCGATTTAAGATTTCCCTCACGTATGCTTGCGTTCTTTTGAGAGAAAATTCGCATTAACTACAATTCATAACGCATACACGTACGATAAAGTGATGGTGACGGTGGAGCAATTTAATAACGAAATCTGCGGTTAGGTACAAGAAAATTCAATTCAAATTTTCAAGTGTTTGCACAAGAACCCCGCAAGGGTTGAATGTTTTCACAATTAAAGCGCTCCTCACAATAGAAACCTCGCACAAAAACTCGTAGAAGGATTCCACTAACATTCTGGGAATATCTTACGGATTATTTTATTAATTTTTCCAATCCTCCATTTAAATGTTGGTTAAGTAAATAATTTAAATTTATGTAAAGTTAGATCTTAATTTCATATTTGAGACGTATTCATGGCTCGGTTCTCAAAATCACTAAGCTTCTTTTTACTGTCCTGTAAAAAATTCGACTAAAATTAAAAGCCGAGCGTGTAGGAATTTGGTTGTTTCGTGAAATAACAGAGAAGTAAAAAATTCTTTTTCGGGCTAAATTTTTTAATTATTCAAACTTGAGCTTTTTCAGAAAGAAATTATGATTTTTTTTTCTTTTGATTTAATATTCAGCAGCTTTCCTTACATAACATAAACTTTAAATTCCCTTCTAAGTGAATCTCAGTGTTCTCTTATGAAAACTGAGAACAAACTTTATCGTTTTTATAAATATTGTCAAAATATTCTTTTTAACTGAGATTTCTGTTTATTTGTTCTATTGTTAATTTTTTCTTTCCCTTTTTACTCTTTTATTTTTTTTTATTATTTTCGCCGTTCTGGTTTTGTCGTATTTTTTGTGTCTTTTTACAAAGTTACTTTTTCCTCCTCATTTTCTCTTACATCTCGATCTATATCAACAACTTACTTCACGTATACTTTTATTTTTCTACATTTGTCAGTCTATTTTCGCTTTACCTGTCTGTTTTTTCGATGTGCTTTGATATTTTGGTTTGTTTGTTTACTCTTCTTCTATGTTTATCTTTTCATCGATGGGCATCAATCTTGTTTATTTATTTATCTGTTTGTATCTATTTTGACATCGATTCGCTTGACTATCTATTATATGTCGATGTTGATTAATTTTCTTATTGATTTGGACCTGTATTATATTCTACCCATTTCAATACACTTCTAGGCGAAATAAATGCACCACTATCTTTTGCGGGTATGTTGTTGAATCAACACCGATGCCACTAATTTTATTGTTTGATTTAGGGTACTTATAACAAAGTATTTCATATACACTCGCAGTTCAATAGTAACTAAACTGAAAATGTTATAAAGCAACGATTTATCTAACAAGTTACAAATATTGAAGTGTAAAATCAGAACGAAAAGTTAATACTAATATCGTGCATTACTACCTCTTGTTAGTATTACGACTTCCATCCTTTTTTGCATTCTTTTAAGGTTTTGTATTTGTTCTTGGGAGATACTGTGCAATTCTTCAAGAACAAGCTCTTCCAGCTGCTGCAGCAGTTTTTGTGGAGTAAGTCGTACACGCTTTTTAAGTAGGTAAGTCCGAGACATATGCAATTGGATTCATGTATACGTATACTTTTCGGTGGCCAATGCTTGCTAAGAATCCCAACATCATGGAGGTAATTTAAAATCTTTCTGACGATGTAAAGCCTTACATTATCTTGCATACATTTATACTCTTTACCAATTAGGGGAGCGAAAGGTAGTACCTCTTAGTATAGTCTTGAAGAATGTTCCCCACATACCATTCTGCATTTATAGAAGCTACTACCAAAATATACACATGGAAAAAGGTACACTAAACAAATCGCTCCCCAGGCCGTCTACATGTCCGTTTAAGTCCATCCCGTGATTTAGGCTGATTCGTGTCTCATCTGAGGATAAAACTTGTTGCCAGTGCTCCAAAATCAATCCCACGTGTTCTCGTGCAAACTTTAATGTGGTAACTTACTCGTATCTGATAAGAAACATTTTCTTATGTTCGAGCGGAAGTTTGTACATTTCTTACTTACTGCACTTGATGAAGCAGTTATACTGGCAACCACCCTATTTCGAAGTATAAATTGTCTCAAAAACCAATTGTCTCTTTCAATGGTTTTACGAGGACAGCTCTATCTATCCATGCGTCTCCCCAAATCATTTTAGTGCACGGTAAATATCTGGCCACATAATGCTGAGAACGACGCCCGTCTAACAAAGTTCCTACTCAGTTGGATCTCTAGTTACTCTGAATGTTTTTAATTCTACTAAGAAAAATCAACAAAATAATCATTACAATTTGCAGCACCAAACTCTCACAATTGAGTAATTAAAGAAAACGATAGAACCAGATGAGGCAAAAACTATTTCTTTTACACTTGATCTTGTTACTAGCATCTTAAATCAATAAATAAAATCAGTGGTTAATTCAACAATACACTTGAAAACGACAGGGGTGCGTTAATTTTGTTCCGGGTGTATATTTATGTCTCGTATATTTACCTTTTTGGTGTTTTTTCTCTTATACATACAGTAATTAATTGCTAATTTTGAATTAGCTTTCTTAATACTTTAGAAACACTGTTTAGATTTCTTACTTTCTTTACATATGCATGGATACTAACAGCTACTATCAAGTTGCTTTTTTCTATTCTAATGGCATTTAGATCTCGGTCGCTTTGAAAAATATTTCAAACCACCTGTGCTTAGAAAAACGGATGATATTCGTTGGGCATCAGGATTCAGAATCTCCTAATTCGAAGTCATCAGTCAAAAAAGTGTAAAATGAGGTTGCAAAGTACCTAACTTAAAAATCAGGCAGAAGAATTCTAGGACCCCGGCATATAGAAATTAACCACCAGATTAAACAAATAATTAAACAACCATAGCAAATATGTCGAAAAATAATTTACGGAATGTGGTAAACTAGTGTTCATGTAAATTTGTAATTTAGCTGGCTGTCATCGTTGTTTAATGGCCATTTGTGTATGTTGAAGCGTATTGCACATTTTTTGTACGGTTATAAAATGATTTAAATTCACTGAGATGCAGCCCTGCAACGAATATTCAAGAAGGTGGTTGACTTGTTCAACATCTTTTATAAAAAATAATAACCTTTCATATCGAAGATTTGTGTTTAAGCAAATGTCAAATTAACCGTTAATTACCTGGTATTATGGGGTCAAAAGAAACCCCAAACAACTTAATTGCTTTGATTTTAGAACTAATAATTAATACATACAGATTTCTGTCATTTCCTGTATTGTTTTTATACTTATTGAAGAAGTGTAGGAAGCATACGTACCAGATTAGTTTGCTACCATAATTTTCACAATATAGGCATATCAAGGTCATATTTGACCCCACCATACCAATTACGCTGCCGTTTTATTAGAGCGTACATATATGTTACAAAAATGCCGCCATATTTATCATATAATAAGTAATGTAGACATTCAAAGCGAGGTGTCTGACTGTGCTTCAAATTATTGCTTAAGTTTTCCAGTACATCACTCATCTCAGTTTGTGCTGTGGCAATTTGTTTTTAAAAAAATTATTCGCCTTTTCCATCTGGTTGTTCTGTTTCTGTTGACTAGAAAATAGAACTCCATACTTTTCTATTTAAAATAAAATAAATGATATTGTTTTCCGCTTTTGACTTCTACATACAAAATTTGTACCTAGAAACCTACCAAAAAGCTTCCCAAGTTATTCTACTGTTTTTCTAAACATAAGAAAAATGTTGAAAAAACACCTGTGCCCAAGAAAAACTTGAGGGGGTAAAAAAAACACTATATCGGTTGTGTAACCTCGAAACCACCATACCAGTTGAGGGTTAAAAATATTAATTGTGAGGTTAGCGTCCAACCATATGATTTAATGCATGACATGACTTGAACAGTTCCCAACTAGCTACAAATTCAAATGATTATAAATGTTTGATTTCGCTAATTCACTTACACTTAATTTTTGAGGGATGGGTAGAATGTTCTGTTTGAACACACTTTACAAATAACAGCTTATTACATAGGTACACCTGACTTTCTGTTTTGGAAAAAAATTAAACTTTCAAAAAGTCCTTTCGGGATGTCTATCTGAATAGGACATGTTTTAACTGATTCAAATGCTCTAAAACAACGTTTTTTTAACATATAGGTCGTAACGTCGTAACCCAAGAATGGGTCACGTGAAATTTTAAATGCGTAGTGCAATAAGCCATCACCTTGCGCCAGAACAAAAAACCTCTCAGGCATCAACCCATTCTCTTCATACTTAGATACTCCATCTCATGACGAGAGCATAAATTACTTTTCTTACAAAAAATTTAAAATTGAAATGAAATTATCTCTTTTAATCATATAGACTCAGAGACTCTAGTCTACCAGCTTTTAAAAATTTTATATTTGAGTGGCGATACCAATATGCATAAATATGGGAGCAAAACTTTCGTTAAAAATACTGAATGAACTAGTATTCCCTTAACTTCCGAAACTGATCAACCTCAAATTTATACCGGGTGTCAACGAAACCTGGGGCACCCCCATAATTTTTTTATTTTTTAAGATATCACAATAAAATTTGGTATATGTAATATCTACTCTTTAAATGGCATTTGTTGACATAGGAAACAAGTTTCTGTCGCTTCCAGTTTGGCCGGAATTGACATCAACTTTGTTATTTTAAATGGAACACCCTGTATATTTATACATTTTTGGAATCTGCATTCAATTTTACGTATGGTAGTATCAACTTCGAAACATTTTGATGACAAAGTACATTTTTGCAGAAATTAATCTAGAGTGCCATGACATGACTAACGCCAAATGAAAGTCAAGATGCCCCAACACTCGAGACAAATTGTTTTAGAACTTTAAGTATTTTAGTTGCTGTATTAGAGTGATCTAAAGTTGGCAAAAATGCTTTTTCGAGAATAACTCTATTTTTTCAAATGGCACTAGGGTGGGATACTAGGATATTAAAAACGAGCGTTTTTCAAGGATTTTATTGATACCCATAACGGTGGATTAATATGAAAATTTAATTCGGAATAACACTCTCCGTTCAAAAAAAAACGTATTTTAGACATTTAAATCTAGACACTGGGTTTCAAAACAAGTGAAACAAATGAAATGCACAAAAAAGTGATGGACTTGCTATAGTTGAAGTGCTAAAATAATTTGTTTTGAGTGTCGTAGCACTCCGACTTCCATTTTACGCATGGCATCCTAAATTAACAAATAAATTCTTCTGCAAGTATTTACTTTGTCATCAAAATGTTTCAAACTTAATATAGCATACGTAGAATGAAATGGAAATTCCAAAAATGTATAAATATATAGGGTGTTTCATTTAAAATAACAAAGTAGATGTCAATTCCGGCAAAACCGGAAGCGACAGAAACTTGTTTCCTATGGCAACAAATGCCATTTAAAGAGTATATTACATATATCAAATTTTATTTTGATATCTTAAAAAATAAAGAACTTATGGGGGTGCCCCAGGTTTCGTTGACACCCGGTATATGTATTTAAGTAGGTAGTAGTAGTAAGGTAGTTGACTGTGAGAAAAATTGCAGAGCTTAAGAGATAACCCGTGTTTTTGCAAAAAGATAACAAAAGTATAAATTAGAAGATCTGTGTGAAAGAACCTAACTCAAACTTCTTACCTTGCGTCATAACAAATATGGAAGCGTGCATGACGGAGAAGCAAAGATCTATTATTATTTTGAAGAGCACCATTCTTTTTCCATGTTTAAAGGATATTAAAAGGACATTTTATAGTATGTAATTGGAAAGATGGAACATAATTCGAAGGCTGATTTAGGAAAGGTTCTTAAAAGAGAGAAGGATGTTGGGTCACTGTCAGAAAATAACCAAAAAGTGATACAACATTGTGGTTTATTGGGAAAATGCAGAAGGTACATGCTTATAATTTAACATAATCCCCCGTGCAGTTCAATACACTTGTGCCAGCGGGAAATCAGCTGTTGAATGCCAGAAAAAATAACTCTTGATTAACCTTGAGCATTGTCAAAAAAAAATCAAAACCAGATGATGCCAGGTCTAGGGAATAAGGAGGGTGTGGCAAGACCTGAAAATTCATATTGCCCAACATCATCTGCTATGAGTTCTGGTATTGCCTTGCTAGAGATAGGCGCCTTTGGAGAGCAAGCCCTGTCACTTACTGCGGCTAGCTGGCCTTACACGTAACAGTAGCTTCTGATACTTACAGTTTGGCCCTTAGGAAGAAAATGTTCAACAATTTAACTTTAGTGCAACATTTAAATCGACCTGTCATATATGACACTCAATACACAACGCTTTTCACAACGGCGGACGTCATACTACCTACCACGATATTTACTACCTGGCAGCAAACACTTCCCCTCAGAACTTCACGCACCAGTTGTTTCGTAGTAAACTTTTAACATTTTTCCGGTTAATTTCTGTCTATGTATATTAGACGCGTAAACTATGTTTATATTAACCATTTTCATTGCCAATAATTATTTATGAGCTCAAAATTGTTTTATCAACAGGTGCGTAGCCACCTCGGGATAATGAATTAGGAAAGTTGCTTTGTAGACCAAAGATTTCAAGTTCAATCCCGGCGTCGGTTAAATGATAGCGAAGAAAATCTGGAATATTCTCTTTTGGGAGCGAGATAAAACAATAGGTGACGATACCAATACTATGTTTGCCCCTATAAAGATCTCTTCCAGGGATGAAAATCCCTTGGATGCAGCAAAATTTTAGGCGGACAGTGCTAAACTACAACTTTCTCGATTTTAACGTTAAACATCTGTAGCCGGCTTGATTTTGAAAAATATCATTATGGCAATGTGCTCCACATGGCGCTGGTTAGCAACTGTTGTTTGTAATTTAGCTACAATCATTGGTGGATATTAATTTACAAAATGAGTAGTAGTCCCGTGAATAAGTACATGTTACCTTGCAAAAGGTCGGGTAGAAGATTTTGTTTTTTTTATTTGTATATATTAGGGCCAGCATTGAAAAACCAAGTTTTCCAATTCGGCTGACCTCGGGAGAACTTTCTGTGGCCAAAAAAACACGAAATTTTAATACTTTTCTTGTTTTTTTCAAAATATCTCAGATATAGTTCGGTCTAGCGCTTTCTTTCTGCTTTACCATCTTAAGGAGGACAAAATTTTCAACAAATTTCATTCTTACAACTTTCTTCTAAACCCATTAACAAGCGCGCTACAGCATCCGATATATTGGAATGTTTTGCCAACTTGGTGAAACTAGCACTTTATTATGTTTTCTGATCAAATTACTACAGTATTTTTCATCTAGCATTTGGGTTGACGTCAACTTGCCCCGTCCAAAAACTGTCTGTTTAGACACGCATTCGTGCGCAGTAGGTAATGAAAACCTAGTTTAGAAAGAGATGAAGTATAGAGTATAGTTGGATTGTGAATTTATCAACGCACTGTTGATAAATTCACAATCCAAGTGACGACACAACCCAAATCCTAGGTGAAAAATACTGTAGTATTTGTATTTGGTGTTACAATTTTTTTGGTTGCCAATAAACCGTCTGCAACTAGTTCTGCATTCCTCCTCCTATTCCCTCCATCCCATTCTTTCGATTTCCCCCCACTCCCGCCATCCGTACTAATAATGGTAGCTTTGACATCAGTTTCCCCTTCTGGATAAAGACTGGTGACAACGAATCCATCTACGTCGGCTTGGAGTTGCTCTATCATATCCATCGTTTCGTCTTCATATTCTTCCTCTGTTGCAGAAATCTCAGCCACATTTTCGCTAGTGAAGCAGTGTTTGTTTACAAATCGTTGAGCATTTCAAACCTGCTTTTCGGCTGGTACATGCTTCACTACTACCCTTCTTGCACGAATAAGAAAGGACTTTGAGTAGGTGTGGTTTGTTTGTAACTGGTGGTAACATCGTAGAGCATGATGTCGCGCAGCATCTCATATTGGTGGTAGCCTGGAGAGATTGAATTTACTTTTTGTTGCCCATTTCCTAAATATCCGATACCGCAGTGAATCCGGTGTTTGGTCGGTCCTGATGTCACAACTGTACAATGTAAGAAGAAACCTTTCTCCTGCCATGGCTATTTCCTCAGTGGTTTCGTCTGGATTCATGAACACTTACACAACTTCCTTCATCTAGGGGCACTTCTCAAAAAGGATGCATTTTTTTTTCCTTGGCCAAAGAGAGAAGATATGGTATCGCACCCGCTAAACGCATGAATGAAAAGAATATCTTCAGTGCCATACTTGAATGATGTAGTTGAGAACAACACATCTGATGCACTCCCTCTTTCAGGATTAAGAAAAAACAAGTTTTTGTGAGATTGTCCTAGCCCTGTCGTCCGTACAAGAAGATCAATATCTTCCCCAACTATTACTACGCTTTCAAACTCCTGGGCCTTTGCAATGGCAGTTGTAACGATTGAAACATCAGCAGCCTCTTCTGCCTGTTTTACTTGAATGGCACACTGTTCAAATTTCCTTTTATTTAAGCAGTTCTATCAAACGGGCATTGCTATTGCCGTTCGCCAAAAACTTGTCCTAAACGACTTAATTGATTATGTTTGCATTACAGATAGCGTCAGCAGAAGTACGCATCTTAAAACGGCGCAACCGTTCAGAACCCTTTGTGCCACTATTTGCAGCATCTGATGGATGTCCATCAAACACAACTGCAACCTGTGATTCTTAGCGTTTTCTCAAGTAAGAAGAATAACTGTTAGCAATTGTAGCAAAGGCAAAGGAAGCATTTCGAGGTCAAATAACTTTATGTAGGAGATATCCTCCATCAACAACAACAAACTTATTCTTCTCAACTAATATCTGTCCCTGAATTGGGGTAAAAGTGCTATATAATGAAGACTTTGTTCCCTTCCGCAGCCGTTGTGCTGAGAACATTGACGTAGGATAGGGTATGAGTTCGTATGTGAAAAACAGCTGTAAGTCTTCCTCAGACTGCTTAGCAAGACACAATCTCTAAAACAACGTTAGTGAATCAAAAGCACTAACTTTTATGTTTCCTGTTTTTATGCAGCTGATGACTGATACAAAAGTTATACTACCTTATCTCTTCTCTCGAATTTCGCACTCTTAAAATCTTTATCAACTATTCTTCTAACCCCTGCTATTCCCACTTCTTGTGACATGGTATTCACGTCTGCTCCTCCAATGATTCCACTGCTCAGTGACATTATCACATCAGTTTTAGAGCCCGGGCTTCGGCCTTCGGAACACCTGCATCTTCCCTCGCTGTTCCTCTCGCCCTCTCTTCTCTTTCAACCTTATGGACCCTAATCTCTAACCCTTATCTGCTGCAGATATTTTATTTACAACTAAAAATGGTAACTCCAAATGCATATTATTATACGAGTAATGGGATCAGAAAAACGAATAAGGTGTTATTTTCACCAAGTTGGGAAAAAATTCCAATATATCGGGTACTGTAGCGCGCTTGTTAATGGGTTTAGAAAAAAGTTGTAATAATGAAATTTGTTGAAAATTTTGTGCTCTTTAAGATGGAAGAGAAGAAAGAAAACGCTAGGCAGAACCATATCTGAAATAGTTTCAGAAAAACAAGAAAAGTCTTAAAATTTCGTGGTTTCTTGGCCACAGAAAGTTCTCCCGAGGTCATCCGAATTGGAAAACTTGGTTTTTCAATGCTGGCACTAATATATACAATTAAAAATAAAAAAATCTTCTACCCGACCTTTTGCAAGGTAACCACCTTTTTAAGTACCTAGCGACTGGACTATAGGTACTTCGTTCAGATACAATGGTTTTCGCTGTAGGTAGGTGGCGCGATGCGGAGAACACCTGCAACTGACATCTGAACAGGCCGAATAAAGAATTTTACCTCAAAATTGAGATAAAAAGTTTTTCCTAGTGGCACGATCAGATAATATTTTCACTTTACTATTTGTAAATTAAATTTCAATAACTGAATATTTATGATCGAATATTCAGCTAGCGTATATTTAAGTGTGTTAAGTAACAAACTGTTCCAACTTTTTCACCTTTTACCGAGTTATTACCTACTTGTTGCGAGCTTTTAAAATCGCGCATAAATTCTATTTAGATGTAATTTAAATCTGTAACTTATACCAGAAAACCCATCGTAAATCTGTTGAACGATATTTTATAGCCCTAGTAGAATTATAGTTTAAAATTCAAATTGTCGTCATTATCCATAATTATAAAAATCTCTTCTTCCACAAAACACAACGTTTACTTGAGATTTTTCTTAGCTTTAATTACATGATAAATCACATCGCTTATACGAAAATTCCTAATCGCTGTAATAATACGGTGATGTAATAGCGTATCATATGTGCTCCCTTAATTATTGGCATTAGAACTGGCATGAATGTGGTAACATAATTACACTTTACAAAGGAACGCGCGCGGGTCTGATTAAATTTGAATTAATGATGTCGAGACGGAAACAGGCCGTGCCTTAGGACAAACGAGGCCGTACCTCATGCACATCTTTAACAGTAAATATCAAAGGTTTTATTGCATCAAATCTGAAAAATATCAACAAAAACCTTACATAAAAACATTTTAATTTTCACACTACCAAACAATTAGTTAATAATTAGCTACCGTTACCGTTGTTTCGATGGAAAAGTTAATTTCCATATACAGAATGATTCGAATAAACATATAGCACCTTATTTTCATGTTGATTTTAAGTCACAGCGCTTAAAGTTACTCTAATAAGGCGGGGCATTTTTACTGATAAATCTAATCCATCACATACGAAAAAGTTGATCGTGATTTTGGCAAATGTATAGTATAGACTTATAGAGGATGCTGAAATCAACAATTCGAAATAAATTGTTTAGACGCTGATATTGAACCGCGATCCATATTCATTGAATCTATCTAAAACTGGAATTTGAATCGGTGTTCTCTTAATTCCAGACCAGGTTCGCAGACTTAAATAATTAATGCCGTTTTTCTTTTGTTAGAAACAACAAGCGTTTATTTGTTATTGAACAATTGCTTTTAAGTGCGGCTTCAGAGGAAAGCGTTTTTGTGTACTTGTGATATCGCCAAAGCAAGTTTTGTGCAAAATTATGTATGCACAGCACTTTTAGGCCTGAAGGATTATGGATTTTTGCTGGTGCATTAACGTATGTGGTTTTAACATGTTGAAAAATACTTTTTTATTGAAAGTTTAAAATATTTTATTCACATTCAATTAACAATATTAAACGTTCCATATAAGTATTTGCTTTTGATCTTCCTCCTACGTTAATATCAGAGCACGAATTCCTTTGGTGTGGCTTTTAGCGTTTGCATACCCTACGCAACCATTATATTATGTTCCTAATTTAACTACTCGTACAACAAACCATAAATTAAAAGTTAAAGTTGCTAAGTTTACACGAAGTGTTAGTTACTAAGAACAATTTGTTAGAAATTTAGGGTTCCCAGTATATCGTTGGCTCACACCTATTTTCCCTTTAGTGTTTTAGAGCAACGGGAGCGAATGCGAAAACTTTTCTTCTAAATAATTAAAGAACGTCGCGGTTTTAGGACAAAAACTTTAGAAAGTTTTAACTTAATACGACTTAGATGGTTGGTTGAATTGTGGAATGTTGTAAAGTTTGAGTGCAGTGCTGCAGATTACTAGTTTTGAGGTTCGTGGGAATTACGTAGAGAATAATTTAATAATGTCGTATACTGTCCTAATCTCTAGTTATAACTTGGAATTATTTTATTATTCACGACGTGCTGGACTTTCTGGGCTTTCGTCTTCTGTGTAATTTTTGCATACGACCTTGTCTGCGCCCTAACTATGCATGTATAATAGATTCGCGTTGTTTTGGATGGAAGTTGGCCATTTTTCATTTTTATTTAATTCTTACCTTTATTAGGGATTGGATGTGGATTCCACCCATTCCCCCCATTTCCTCCTCTTAACTGTTCTCCTTAAACTTTTCCTTATAATAAGTATTCCACCCATGTGTGTAAGGGTTTTGTTTTTCTAAGAATTCTGATTTTATACACAGATTAATTTTCGTGTATCTGAAATTTCTTGTATTTAAAAAAAAGTCAGAAGCTCTAAAAGCTTAATCCATATAGGAACACAGCCACTGTTTCATGGCCCAGCCCTATCCAAAAACTGCGTGGATGAGTTATATTAAATCTAGAATTTCAAAGACTTTCAAATAAGGCTGGTGCCTCTCGAGTTTTTTATTAAATCCCAGAAATTTTTACAGTGGTATAATTTATTCACAAATTCTATTATAACTTTGCACCTAAAGACGACGAAACTTTCTAAATTTTATGTTAATTAATAATTCAAACGATCTCCTTGTTATCACTTATTATGCTTTACATATTTTTGCAGTTTTGAAAATTAAATTTCTTGCTTTTATATTGAAATAACTTTGGTACAACTTCAAACAAATATTCTGGTAGAAATATTATGAAGTTAAAGAAACAAGTAAATTTCGCTTTTCATTTCACTAAAATTTAATTCACAACTTGAAAAACTTCAGAATGAAAGTTTATAGCTTTAATTACTATCGGTTAAGCTCGTCAAAATGAATTCTCATTTAAGAGACAATATGAATGCAAAATAGGAAATAAAGGAGGAAGTTTTAATTCCGAAACATTTACAAACGACCCAAATTTTAATTTCTGAGTTTCCAACATAGGACTATAAAAAGACGTCTTTATTGCATTCTTTTACTGTTTCTTTCTTTTCTTATTAACAAAGTTTTCTTAAATTAAGACTTAATAAACAAAAACGGACATTTATAAACAGTTCCAGTTTCTGTAACTGAAGGATGGTCATTAACTAAGGAAATAAAAGACGTTTCCACCGTATTTTTCTTTTCGAATTTTCAAACAACGTACACACGCTATCTAGATTCAATTAATTGAAGTGAAAACTATTTGTCGACATATGTCTGCAGGCAACAGGCGAGTCTATAAAATTATGAACTTACTCCCTTGTAGTTATATTCCCACATATAGTTGTGTTGGCATCCAGAGAGCCCGACTACGCCAGTGAAAAATAGCCCTCATTATTTATCCATTAAAGATAGAAACGCTACGGTGGTGTTGGTTCCCGGTTTAAATTTATTTTCTTCGTCAAAGGTAACCAAAATTCATTTCTCTAAATGGTGTGTGGAAATCGCAAATCAGCGAGCACAATTTTATAAAACAGAGCTCCTTTTGTTCCTTTAAACACCTTTTTTCTCGCGTTCGTCTCTAGCCTAATTCCGTTTTTCCCCGTCCTCATTCCTAATGAAATTCCTTGACGTATATAAAGCAAAAAAACAATGTAGAACAAGGAAATACGAGGCAGCATGCTTGACAATGACAAATACAGTATTTCCCGCTTTACAAATGCTTACCCTAGCGTGGCATTAAATTTAAAAGAAAGAGCGAAACGTAATTTAGTTCATCAGCAAAAAATTCATTTGTAATTTGTAAGGCAAATGAGAAAAATATTTTAGTTGTGATGGCTCAATTTTTATTCCGGAGATTTCATCTTGCGGCTGCTTTTAATACCCCTATTTATATTATTTTAATTGTTTTCAGAGAGAAGTACCCCAATTGCAAGACTTCCCGACGAAGAAGACTCCTTCCCCGTACTCTACGATCGCGAACTCCACTCCCTGCACCGGAACATCCCCGCACTTAGAAGGAGAGACGTCGATACTACCACCATTAAGCAACATTACTATCCTGAAGGTAACAAAACTCTTCGTTCACGCTTTTTACCACCTTGGCAATAAAACAAAGGGCCCGCGTTTTCTGGCAGTTAACGCGAGGGTGGTTGAGAAGGTCGACATTTTATTTAGTGGAATCCCTCGCAAATATACAAGGGCGACTTTATGTATAGGGCGAGTCTTTACTCAGATATCTACAACGTGTGTGACGTTTTGTTTTTATTAGTTTACCAACACGGCTTGTGATGATGCGGGTGACAATTTGTCTCGAATAAAATCCCGGATAAACTGCGAAACCGTGAAATCTCTCCTTTTTATAGCTTTATACGTGTTGTTAATGCATATGGAAACAACTCATTATGAAAATTAAGAGGAACCCAAACAAATCTTAATCAGAATTTATGCTTAACCTCGCTTAGTGATGTCCTAGTCATTTTTGAGTTGAAAATAATTGTAGTGCTGAGCTGTGGGCAAACTTCGGCAGGTTTCTGTATAGTTAGAAACAACATTGGGACAGTTTATGTAGGTGTATGTTTTAACAGTATTCGAATTAAATCAGTTTGTGCCCCGGCGCCTCCACCAAATGTTACGGAATAACGTCGCCGAAATTCCTTCCCTAACAGACATCTGCTATTTACGCACTAATTACTCCAACCTTTGATCTTTACCTATGTAACCAGACATTTTAGTTCCGATAACAGTTTAAACAAAGTTTAGAAACGTTCGACTTAGGCAGTAATTTAGTCCTAACTTTTATCAGAAGCACGCGAAACAAAATCATATCCTGGAACTAGAAAATACCCCAGGGACCTGAACTGTATGAACTATTACCCTTGCACATACAACCGATTTAGTTTGTTGTGCAGTTGAATATTGACAGGAAATCAATTAGTAGCCCGAAACGTGAATCGATCGAAACAATGGAGCTTTAAGTTTAATTTACGAACCGTCTCTTTGAATATTTAATCCATACAAGTGCAGAGTTCACAATTCATCTCATTATAATTCGTAAAATGTGCCGAATTTCCCTTGTTTCTAACTTTGTGGTCGCTGTTGCTTATTATTTTGCACGTACAAATTATTGTCAATTAATTTAACCCTCGTCCCTATCCAAAATTACGTGTTAGTCCTTCATTAAACTCTGGATTTGAATTCACTCTTCATGTTTTGTATTCGTGATGTGGTTCTTGTTGTCAGAAGCATCTCATTTGAAATATTTTAGATTAGTTTTGAAACGTAAACAGAACTTGCAGTAAAAATAATTTGAGAAATATTTCAATTAATTTTGAGGCAAACCGTAAGGTTGCAGATTTAATTTCTAGTTGCATTAGGTACCTTACAAATTTTTGCTAATTCCATGCAGGAATTCGAAATTGTTTTCAAAATGTACACAGCATGAATGAAATGCATAATTTTTATGTTTACAACTACGCCCTTATTTCAATTGTATTAATATTTGCCACTAAAAATGAGAATCCTACAAGATGTGGAAGCCCCCTGGTTATGGCAATATTTTATTAAGATGTCCTAATGTATTATAACAGTCGACGTAAGCTAATCTACCGTACTTCACATCAAAAACTCACTTCTCACCTAACAAATAAACAAACGAAAATTTCCTTAAGGAGGTTTGATAATTTTATTGTTCTGTTCTTCTCTATCTTTATTTTTGATTTTATAAAATTTGTAATTACATAGTATTCATTCCCAGAATTCAAAAATGTTAACAATTTTAGATTTCGAACGAACGTAGTAGCCTTAATTTTCCATAAGATAGTTTGTATCGACGTATAATATTTAAATTAAGAACGAAAAAAGTTGATAAACCCTACAATTGACTGAACAACTTACAAAATGTTTTTTCTTCAAACGTCAGAAAAACACGACTGTGTCCTTGGACACACACAGTTAAACGTTCACTTTTACTCCTAGGAGTAAATGTGACACAAAACGAGCCAATGGCAACTCGTAATTTTTCTGTTTTTATTTTTTATAACAAAGCAACCCGTAGCAATGACAGCTGGTATGACGTTCATTTTTGACTTTTTTTAAATTTTCTTGCTGAATTGCTTTTAATTGATGCGTTTGAAGAAAAAGTAAGATGTGCTATTCGGAGTAAAAGTGATTTTGTGTGCCTCGCATGAAATTGTCCGACTCGCTAGCGCTCGTGGTTCAAACGTCATGCTCGGCACACAAAATGACACTTTTACTCCTAATAGCACAATATACTATTATGCCGATTTTAAGTTTTGATTTTGAAAATTAAAAGTAAATCCAGTAAGCGTGTTCGTACCTGATATTGGATATTTAAATGCGAAAGATCTAATTTATGATTTATACAGGGTGTCTACTAACATGTGTCTCAAAATTTGGAGTCTGGTTCTACCCTTCAAAACAAGTAAGAAACGCTTAATAAACTATGTCCGGAAACCAACGCCGCCCGAGATGTAGCACTTTTACTTAAAGAAAATAAATAGTGTAATTAAGTACAATTTATTTGAGCTAAATAAAATAGGCTGCTTTTAATATTAAATAATAATTCACTTTACAAAAGATGTTCGAAGTGTTCTCCATTGGCTGCCATGCAAGCATTAGCACGACGCATCATTGATTGTCTTACCCGTTCAAAGATACCAGCATTGTTCCATATTGTATGGCAAACATTTTGAACTATTTCTCGCAATTCTTGAACATTATTTACAGGAGAGGCATAAACCAATTGTTTTAGATATTCCCATAAAAAGAAATCCAAGGGGTTGGCATCAGGAGAGCGGGCAGGCCATGGGATCGGTCCACCTCTACCTATCCATCTTGCAGGGAATTGCTCATTAATGAACTAGCGAGCTGTAATGCTGAAATGCGGTGGAGCGCCGTCAGATTTTAGTAAATTGTATTAATTGAACTTATTTTTGAAAAAAGTTCTACACCTCGGGTGGCGTTGGTTTGCGGACATAGTTTATTAAGCGTTTCTTACTTGTTTTGAAGGATAGAACCAGACCCCAAATTTTGAGACACATGTTAGCAGACACCCTGTATAGGTAAATATATACAAATTTTTAGTTAAATTGGGAACTCGACTCCGGATTCGCAGCTTCAAATTCGAAAATTCCGAATTTCAGTCTCGATTCTAGGCCTTTAAAATTCAAAATTCGAAATCGAATTCAAACTGTAAAATTATATCTATTTAAAAGTTATAGGTTATAGATTTGAAACCTAATTTGACATTCGATCGCATTGTGGAATCCTATTTCAAAAAGTCACAATCGCAGATGGGTTACCATACGTTGAATTTTGGAAAAATTACCTGCGGAGATTTTCAATTGTGTCTTAGAATCCGAAGACCCAAAAGTTAAATTAGGTTTAGAATTTGGAATTTCAATCCGCATTTGAAATTTGATTTTAATATGCTGTTTCCAAAGATTTGTATCTCAGAGTCAGATTCAAAATTGATTGCCAGTGCATTTTAATTTTGGAAAACATGATTCTCGATTTGCAATTCCGTACTTGAATCTTAGGACTTCCAATTATAATAGGAATTCTAAGTAGGTAATCAAAATCCAAATTTCAAATCCGAATTTAAGCAACAAAATGCGAATGGTTTGCATAAAATTGAATCTCAAATTTAGGCTAAAATTTAATTGTCATTAAAGCTTTAAATTTACTAAAAATCCATTCTTCCTTACTTACTTAATCGCCAGTCTTTCTACCTGTGGTGTAAGGCTTTCTTTTGTATATTTTCCTCCACGTTTTTCGGTCCCTGACTTGTTTTTCTATGCTTTTTGTAGGTATCCCTCTTGCTTCCGCTGCTCTTCTTTCCATGTTTTTCTCGGTCTCCTCTTTTCTTGTTAATAACTCTACCTTCATAGACTTTTCTGGTTGATCTATTTTCTCCCATTCGGTGTACGTGACCCCTCCATCTCAACTGATTTTCTTTTATAATTTCATCCGCCGATTTTACTTTTAGATTTTCCCTATAGGTATGTCTCGCTTCTTATTGTATCAAGTTTATTTTTCCTTCAATTTTTCGGAGAAATCTCATTTCTATACTACTTAATCTACTTTGGATTCTTGCTGATGTTGTTGATGAATCGCATTCATACGTCAGTATTGGGATGGCTATTTTCTTATAAACCTCCACTCTTACATCTTTTGGGATCTCTTTTTTACCTAAGAATTTTATTTTCATGGCACTAAATAATCTTCCTGCTGCCCCAGTTCTTTCATTAATTTCTTCTAACAATTGTCCACAACAGTTTATATTAGTTCCTAAATATTTAAAGTTATTAACCTGTTCTAATTTCTCGTCTTCTATATACGAGATGTTGTACTTTCTTTCTTTTGTATCTATCACCATTGTTTTGCTCTTATTTTTATTAATCTTCATATTCCACTTTTTCAAGGCTTTATTGTATTCGAGTACATTCAGATTATGCTGTAGGTCTCTTTCGTTTTTGCCATGTCATCTGCGTAAGCTAATATACTCATTTCCTTAATTTCTCCTTTACATTCTTTTATAACTTCATTCAAAACTGTTACAAAGAGCAGTGGATTTAAGATACATCCTTGGCATAGACCGTTTTTTGTTTCAAAGGGAGTTGATGTTGCGTGCTTCATTCTAACATAGTTCGCATTCCTTTCATACAGGCTTTGCATGGCTTGTATGATATATTCTTCTATTTCGCTTTTCTTTAAACTTTTCCATACATCCTCTCTCTTAATTCTAGCGACAGCTTTTTCTAAATAAATAAATAAAGCCGAGATGGATTTGCGGTTCTGTCTTGTTTGCTTTCTCTATCATTTGTCTTAATATAAATATTAGATCTTGTATGCTTCCGTTTTGTCGGAATCCACATTGTATACCCTCTAGTGTTTTTTCAATTTTCGGCCTTATTCTTTGTTCTAGGATTCGACCATAAATTTTTCCTGGCAGGCTTAACAAAGTGATCCCTCTATAGTTGTTGCAATATTTAGTGTCGCCTTTTTTAAATATAAGGTTTATGATTCCTTAGATTCCTGATTGCCAATCGAGCGGTACAGCGTTCTGTACTACCTACTGCTGTATTTAATAGGTATATCGAGTAATTTATTCTTTCCTGTTTCGCCTATGTATTTTATCATTTCCCGGGTAATATATTGCATTATCTAGCTGCTCTCTTGTAATAGCTTCTATTTCTTTTTCTTCCGGGAGGTTTGCATTATATCTTTATGTTCAGTTAATACCTTTCCGTCCCTGTCTCTTATACATCCAAGATTTGTATCTCTTTTTTTGTTCTTATCCGCTTTAAAACTCCGGAGAAAAGTTTCTGGTTCTCTTTGTAGGCTTCTTTCATTTTATATCCGAACTCCACCCACGACTGTTGCTTTGACGTTTTAAACATAATTTTTACTTGTTCTCTCTTTTCTGTATAGTCTTCGTAACTCTGAGATGTTTTGTGTTGTAGGTATTTTTTCCGCCTTATTTTCTTTTCTTTCATTGCACATCTAATTTTTTCTTCGTTTTTCCACAGCCTTCTCGGCGGCTTTTATTATTACTCTCTTGAATTGCTCCCATTTTTGTTCTATGTTTTCTTTTATCGTTTCCTCTTGAGAGAATTCTGTTATTTTCATTTGATAGTTCTGTCCCACACTTTCTTCTTTTAATTTATGGCCTCTTATTTTTTCTTTTACTACACTTTTTTGCTCCAATTTCACGTAATTCCATTGTTAGGAGGAAGTGATCGCTACCTAATCCGTCCCTCTTCTTACTCTAACATCCTTGACGTCTTTCATTTTTCTTCTGTCAACAAGAAAGTAATCTATGATTGATCTTTGTCCCTTAACACTTGGCTCTTCTCTTGTTATTTTGTGTATTGATTTATGCATAAATTTTGTATTTGCTGTAACTAATTCGTTTTTTATACATAATTCTATAATTCTTTCTCCGTTTGAGTTCTTTGCCTCTTCACCGTTATTCCCCAGACACCATTCAATTTCTTCATTATTGTTTCCTACCCGTCCATTCAAATCGACCATTATTATAGTTGTTTTATCTGTTTTATCCAATTCATCTTGTGATCTTTCGTAAAACTCATTCTTTTCTTCCTGTCCCGCATCCTCATTGGGTCCATAACCTAAAATCAACAATTAAGTCTAAGACTCTGTGGATTACAAACTTCAATTCAGATTGTAGGTTTTTAAAAATCCAAATTTGAATCCGAAACCAAGCAATAAAATTGAGAATTCCTTCTTGCATTTAAAACTCAAATTCACACCTCAGGTTCAAAATTTGAATCTGAATTTCAGATATTCTTCTTCTTTTTCCCATCCTCGTTGGGTAATTGGGTAATTGCCTCCACCGTCACTCGCCTCCACTCGTTCATGTCCATAACCAGCCTTCTCCATCTGACTTCAATTCTTTGTGCCTCTGTTTGTACCGCGTCTTTCCACCTTATTCTAGGCCGGCTCCTCGATCTTCTTCCCTCCGCTGTCTGCTCGAAAGCCTTCTTAACCACTCTATTAATTGTCGCCCATTCGTAGCATCGTAGCCCACTAATCTGTATTATTTTTACTATGTTGGGTTCTTCATATACAAGTATATTATATATTTCAAAGTTCATCCTCTGTCGCCATTCTCCTTGTCTGTCTCTTATTGGCCCATAAATTCGTCTAAATACTTTGCGTTCCAAAAACTTTAAGCATTCGTTCAGATGTTTCACAAAACTGAAATCTTAGACTTGGGTTCAAATTAACTCTTGAGATTTCTACTTGCAGATTCAGATTCAGATATGATTATCATTTGAATTTGTAGGAAATTCATTCACAATTTTTCCCAAATCTTAGAATTCCAGGTAAAAATACAAATTTTACGTTTTCAAGTCTTGAAATTCGAAATCGAACTCAAATAACAAGATTTGAAAACGCTTTAGAAATTCAGAATTTAATTCTAGATTTGAGTTTCAACACTGTTGTAAAAGGAGTTAGAATTCTGTTTGCATAAAATTAAATTTCAAATTTAAATTTGAATTCGGTTGCCTTCAGAATCTGAATTTTAACAAACTGAATCTGAGGATTCAGTTTGAGTCTGAATTCAAGCAACAAAATTCATACCAGCATTAAAAATTCAAAATTTGGGTCTAAATTTTAGTTTCCACTTGGTTTCTAGAAACCCTTGAATTGATATTCTAATTAGATTTCCATTAAAATTTGAATTTTAACACTCCGTTGTTGCAAATTCTGTCTTTAAGTCTGAATGCTCCAAATTGAAGTCACTATTTTACATATTTAAATCAGATTAGAATTCAAGCAACAAAATTTAGATCTCAAATTTAGATTATAATTTTATTGACGCTAAAATCTGAATTCGCTTTCGTAAATTCTAGCTTTGAATCTGGGAACTCCAAATTCGAATTAAGAGAAATTGAAATACATAGTTCAGATTCGAATTCAACCAACAAAATTGAATCCACTTTCGAACCTTTGTGGCGATTGCTTTGGCGTATTAGGTTCTTTTTAATGGTTGTTTCGCATTCGACGCTTATATTGCGTTAGAGATTCGAATTCGAAAGCTAATCCTATTGCGTGAGTTACCTACTTATCAAAACCGAAATAAGTTGTAAGGTGTGTACACAAAAAGATTAAATGACTGACATAATTATTTTCTTTAATCTAATCTAAGGGTTTTACATATACATATTTAAATATGATTTTCTTTTATTGAACTTTTATGCTTAAAAATATTTTATCCAATTCAGTTACGAAATGTCAACATTTCGACATTGATTTTAGTTGTGAAAAGAGGTTCATTTTGTAACTAGTTACAAAATATGCTCCCATTTTGTAACTAGTTACAAAAAGATGATTTGAGTTGCGAAAAGTGTTTCATTTTGTAACTACATAGTTACAAAATATGCTCCCATTTTATCACGATGACCCAACTCCTTTTTTAAGAAGATGTGGCATTTACATTTTGTTATCTGAATTGGATAAAATCTTGTATGAAACACGTTGCAAAACATGTCTTTTTATCACATGGCGATAAAAAGTCCATCATTTTGCAACTCGTTGCATAAATAGCTATTATGTCATACTCGTTTCTAAAGCAACGTTTTTCGAACGATTTATAGGACGAAAAGTGACACTTTAAAGTGTCATTTTAAAGTCCTAGTTCTTTAAAGTGTCACTTTTTGTTCTATAAATGCTCGTTGCTAGGAGATACGAATTGTTGCGCCTTAGACTACTTACTTAAAACTAATACTGCTACAAATTGCTGGAGATTTCTTTTAATAATTTAACAACTTTAGAAACCAGTATGACATAAAATTATGTATATGTACCTCAGACGAAAAGTGGTCTTTAAGGTACTCGCAAGTAATTACGGCCTCGGCTACCCGCCTCGGCCGTAAACAACTTGCTCATAGCTTAAAGACTTACTTTTCGTCCTAGATACATAAAATACTATTAAGGTATTTTAATTTAATTTAAACTTAATTTAAATCTAAAGTTAAGGGATACAATAGAAATTGCTTTTTTCATTATAAAAAGCAGTTATTACTACACCATCTTGAGTAAAAACAGTAAATAGAAAAATAAATAAAAGATTGAGTGTGGATTGAGTATGCATAATGAATAATGACCAACCCTTTTCCCTACCAGAGGTGAAAACCCTCCGGATTCTGTAAAATTCTAGAAGAACGACAAATAACCGCTTAATATTTTGCCTTCCTACCTTACAACCTAAGTAAACCTTAGGTCATAAATAATAAACTACCCTGAACTGTTTCTCTTAAAATAATTAGTCGCGTTAATTATTTTTCTTTTCTGTAGTTATATTAGTTCAAAATATGAACTTTTTTATTATTATTAAAGCTGAAGATGTGAAACAAAGCAATTTGTAATTTTCAAAAATATACATAACGAAGTCTTTCTTTTTTAGGTGGTTGGGGTTGGTTGGTATGTGGAGCGGCCTTCTTAGCCCACCTCTTAACCTCAGGTCTTCAGTTAGCGTTTGGACTTCTCTACCTGTACGTAATGCAATTTTTAGTGAAAAAACACCAAGACAAGGAATTTTATCAGATGGCAACAGGTAGGATTTTCCTTGCCTTTTCATGTGCTTGTTATTCGTTTTAAAAAATGCGGTGTACCGGTTTGTCTCACCTAGTTAATTAATTGATATTCAACAAAAACCCAGAATTCGCGTAAATACGAATGATGCTCGAAATCCCTCGTTTTTCAAAAAGTAATCCCTGTCAGTTGTTCGCATTTATCCTGACGCGTAATAGGCGGCCATTAGTACATTTTTCGGTTTCCATTTTGACTGATAAAAATCGGACTCGAATGAAAAATGGAAGACGCGGGTCGAGGTCGGCAGGGAGAATGTGTTGTGGTAATTTTGTAATTTATACAGCCTGATAGCGTCATATCTCTGGTGCTTCCCTCCCATTTGCTTTTCTAGGCACATGCCCGGAAATTTGTATTCTGTACACTCATTAATCTGACATATTACTTATAAATAATGGTTGCACCGTAAGCTGTTACACTTTTATTAATGTATTGTACAATTAATCCGCATTACTTGGCGATTTTTCCAAGTTATGGCCGAAACACTTGGTGCTCAGACCGGAGCTTACTTCCGGAAATTTGTCCGGAAATACCACCTGTACACGTCCGCTAGATTTCCTACTCAATTTGTGACCGAACGCGTGTATAAACAGAGCACCGGGTAAAATTTTCTTAAATATTCATTCTTTACGTTTGCTCAGGGAAAATTAAAATTAAATTTCACCGGGGGTAAATACCGACGAAATTTATTACGTGTACTTACGACAGTTTGTTTATCAGAGTGGGATGCGTAGGCAGATTACATAAATTTATTAAATTAATGGGCTCTTCCATTTTCAAAAACGGAAAATATTACTTTTAATTTTTTGATTCCTGTAAGAAAAAACGGGTTACAATTCTCAACTCAAGGACCTGGAGTTATTCAAACTTTAATAGGGTTATACTTTATTACAATATTGATCAAACTTTTAAGTATTCATATTCTGAAATAATTATTTCGTAATGGATCATTTTGAAAAATTAACCATAAAGTTACAAAAACTTTAGAAATTCATTATAGATTAATTTAAGATCAGCCCAAATTTCCACCTGGTGGCTTTTATATTTTACTGCATTTTATTTTAATGGGGGTAATTTTTCCGAGTCGTTGCTTTGTTTGATGATGAAGTTTTGATTGCTATTTTACGTACTTCCAACCTCTTTTGTCTTTTACGGGTTGTAAAATAAACTCCTTTAAAAGTTCAAACTGCTATAAAACCTAAATTTTGTTTTAAAACCCCCCTTTTTGTACGCTTTATAATTTAAATGAAAAAAGTTTACGGACTTATGCTCTACATTCGAAGTTAAATCGAAAGTTTCGAAATAAAATGTAGTCGGCATTTAAAATTACAAGGAAAATATGAGAAGTGCACTTGATATTTAGAATTGATAACATAAATCGTGGAAATAATAATCTTAAAATTGAATTTAAACCCGACAATTTTCCGCTGAAATATTGAAATTGATACTTTTATATGCGAGGTGATATAATCCAGAAAAATGATTTGATTTAGAAACTTGTCTAGCTTTAAACGTGAAGCCTGTCGAGTTGCCTTCCATACTTTTTTTATAGCTTTTTGCATTGTATCTCGCTTTATTCTTCCAGTCACTAATTTCATTTTTGTACTTTTTTCTGAATTGAATTATGCACAGTTCTTTTTGCTGTATTTCTATAATTTTTATCTCCTTGTTTATCTTTGATTATAAACGCTCTTTTTGTGTGTTAGCAGCAGTTGACCTTTGATGTTGAGCTTTCTGATAAAAAATAGTATACGGTCGTGCTATTCTTTCAAAACGTGATGTTAAATTAATGTAGTAAGTCAGTAAACTGTCAAGAGCAATGAGCAGTTCGGTATGAACAAAATTTTCGTATAGTTACTTCGTACCCTAAGATGCAAAACAAGAAAAATTGCAACAAGCTTTGGTTGGAATACCACAGCTGGCAATAGTGGAGTACTATTTTAGAGTCGACTTTAAATTTAATTTTAACCTAATTTTATATTTAGGTACCAACAATGACCAACAATTCTTAACAGTTATCAGCTATACACGGTGTTACTAAAACTTGAGGCATCCCTATTTTTTTATATTTTAAAATACCAAAATGAAATTTGGTATATGTAATATAAAATTAAATTACATTATTATATATAAATCAAAATTAGTGGAATATCAACATCATTTTAATTCAACGAGTATTCTAAAACATAAAATTTCAACAATACAAAACAGAAAGGAAAATAAAAACAGCAACAGTTAAAGACTAATTTTTGACATTAACTTAATTTGATGATTTTTGCCACAGCATGCTAATTTTTTAAATCATCAAATTAAGTTAATTTCAAAAAATTAGTCTGTAACTGTTGCTGTTTTTATTTTCCTTTCTGTTTTGCATTGTTGATATTTTATGTTTTAGAATAATCGTTGAATTAAAATTATTTTGATATTCTACTAATTTTGATTTATTTTTTATTTACAAACATGAAACATAACCTTTACGCACCACGTGACGTGATGTTTATAGTGTATATTGGGTTGCCTATTTGCGTTTATTATAAAAGTATACATAGGGGATATGTATACTAAAAAGAAAATTTCCCTGTAGAGGGCATTCGTTGGAATGCCAATCTTTATTTAAGCGATCTGTTTTATCATACTTGCCGGATAATTATTTTAAGAGGCATCATCATGTTCTTTAAATAACAATGCGTGATATAATGACACCATTTCAACAGTATTCCCATTCTGCCAACCTCTTGTAGCTCGGTTCTTCAACTTTTTTCGCCTGAATCGTCTGCCATGCACCGCAACGCTAAGATTTATTAATTATTTCCTTGCTCCTCGTATTTCATTGATTTGGACTCTTTTTTTAGAATTGTTTCATTATCTAGGTTAAGATTTTTCATGCTTCAATAGTGGTTCAGTTTTCCTTTATTATACTCTGGTTGCTGCAGTTTGTACATTATCGAAGGTTTTGTAGTTTATCATGTTAAAGCCTCATATTATAGTTATTTTTCTAACACTAATATCTTAAACTGTTTCTATGGTGCATAAGAGCTCACCTGTTATGTTGCCTTTAAAATACGATTTTCTCTATAAAATACGTCGTCAATGACAACGTATTTTATAGGCCTTTAATAGTAGATTACGTACCAAGTAACGAAAAGTGGATTTTTACTAGACGAGTATGGCAGGTTTGAGTACGAGCGATAGCGAGTACTTAAATGCCGTACGAGTCTAGTTAAATCACTTTTCGGACGCGGCGCGTATACTATTTTTTCGCATTTTATATTCTCACATAAAAAGTTATCTAAATTTATTGAGATACAGCCTGAATAAAATTAATAAAAGCACTGAAAAAAGTAGGCGGATTCTCGATCTGACAGTAACTGTTTTTGACATAACAGACTTCAATTCAAACAAATAAATACATTTATTTTTGGAAATCTAATTCCGAAATGGACTTGAGTGACGAAAATAACTTGTAAAATCATTCAGAAGATATTTTAAATGCTGCCCGAGAAGCTATCAAATTGCATTTTAATCAAACCTGACGTTGCTATGCTGTTTGGTTGCTATGCTGCAAAGTGGCCTATTACATCACGATTTTGAGTCCCGTAAAGTAATACTTTACAGTACGGAATGCGAAAAAATACGTTTTTCTCTATAAAATACGTCGTTGCCTAGCAACTTTCGCATTTTGTGTATTGTGACGCGTCTCAAATAATAATTTATTAAAATTTCTAATAATATATTATATTAGTGAAAGATATTAGTGTTAGAAAAAATCTTGAAGACAACTCGTGTTTTGTAGTTTAAAAATCTCGGTCTATCAAATCCTCGGCTCACTTCGTTCGCTCGGATTTGAACTACGACCTTGATTTTTAAACCTTCTATAAAACACTTGTTGTCTTAATAGCTATAAGGTACCAAGGGCATTATGACCAATTTTGGTCATAATGCCCCAAAGCGCACAAGATTGTTGGTGGACAACCCGAGGGCCTTTAGCCCGAGGGGTGTAATACAATCGCGGGCGCTTAGCTCATAATGCCCATGGTGCCTTCAACGTTTTATGTCCTACCAGTGTTCTTATCTAATTCACATTTATTTTGTAATTAATTATAATTTAAGAATGATCTAGTTAGCTGATCTAAGTTAGACTTGTGACATTAACTGAGCTGCCATTAATTGTCACTGTGGAAACAAATAGTGTTTTTGCACTCCCGGGCGTAAAGTGGCTACTTTTCGCCCGCGTAGATGGGCGTAAAGTTAATAATTGCAGACCTCGGGTGCACTTTACGCCCGCAACAAATTAATGTAAAATATCACAAAAATAAGTAGATTACCTTAGTTACAAAACAATTTTTATAAAATCGCTCTTCCCGTGAATGCGTCAATTTGACATTTATAAAAATGCTATTAGAAAAATTTTATTATAAATCAAAAAATTTAAATAAAATCTCCCTCCGTGCAAAAAATATTATATGTACCACAGGCGTAATAAGCGACTTTAGCCTTTGGCGTGTTATAACCCTCGGCTAAAGCCTCGGGTTATAATATTCACGCTGCGGGCTAAAATCGCTTTCCTTACGCCCTTGATACATAAATAACTATTATTTTTCATAATGCCCTAGGGGAATTATAAAAAAATAATTGCCCTAGGGCGTTATTTTGTATATAACATAGCTTAAAATAGAGTAATTATTGTCAATTAATACACTGGTAGGACATAAAAGATATAATAAAGGGAATTGAAATTCAACATTTGATGAGGTCATTGTTGTCGCTCACAGTGGAACTATTTTAATTAATTCCTGATGAAGCCTCTCGCTTGTCTGCTTAACGGTGTCAGTTGGCTACGTATACCTGATGAACAGCAAGGTACTGCGAAACCATGGTTATATGCTTCCCACTAATACTGTTTAGTAAACTTGCTTTTTCCTTTATTTTTATTTTTAGTTAATGGGATTTCGGGTCGATTTATATACAGTGCAAATTTTGTTACTACGAACATAGCAGACGATATGACCAATGAAATGCGACCATTGGTACATCAAGGCCAATTTACGTATGCCCAAAAAGACGCCAAGGCCGACGTAATTTTTGTAAATTAATCAATTAATGACTAATTCGTTAACTGTCAACGTCAAATTTTTGGCATTTGTAAATTGGTCATATCGTCTGTTATGTTCGTAGTAACAAAATTTGCACTGTACATATAAATACGTATTTATTCATTCAAAAAGTTACCATGGTTAAGGGTAAATAATCTGGGATTTAATTTAACTCTTTCAAGAATTTTATTAAAACGTCAAAAGCAATAAGTTTAGTAAGTGATTTTAGAATTTTAATTTAAAAGTTTGAAAATTTTTTATGCAAAACAAATAACCTGAATTTACACCCTACACGAAAACAGACTCGTCCCTCTTTTTGCTTATTATTTTTTGCAAACTTAGAGGACTTGAATGAATAGAAAAAGTGTTAGACTAAACCTGAGACCGAAAAACTTAGAAGGCTATGAAAAAATCAGCGAAAAATAAAATAATTATCAAAGTCAACTAAATTGCTCCAGTCATTGTTTTTCGTTGTTTCTATCAAATCCTTCTACGATAAGTTAGAAACAAATTTTTTAGTCTTCATTGTTTATGCTTACAAGTTTGATATACAAAACTGAATAGATTTTCAAGACGTTAGTAGCGTTGAATTTGTAAAAACATAGTATACTTGAATAATCCAGTGAGCCACCATCGTTCATTTACAAAAAATCACATCAAGAGAAGACTGATTAAAAAAACATAAAGCGCCAGTATTTCACCCTGTATAGAAGATACAAAGACGACTTAATTTTGATTCAATTGAGGGAATCAATACGAAACGTTCTTTGGAGGTTGTGGCACTCTTAATTCTTCCCCTTTTTTCCTTTCCCTTTTGCCCTTTCAAAGCATCGGGTCCTCTGTTTATTTTCAGAATCGGCCACGGTCAGTCGTCATTCTTTTCAGTTCTTTTAGATGTTTCCCTCTTCGCCCTACTCTTTTCTCTAAACTTTCTTCCCATGTTTCTCGCGCTCTTCCTCTACTTCTTCTAGGGTCTCTATTCTTACTCGTTACATATCCACGCCATTTCAGCTGTCGATTTTCTACTTCTTGCGCTAGTAGTTTTACGCCTATTTCTTCTCTAGCTATTGCTTCTTAAGGCCAACGCGCACTTAGCCACGCCACGGCGCGCCACGCCGGACGGCAATTTTAAATTACATTGGTTGTTATGGAATAACGCGCACTTATCCACTCCACGCCACGGCGCGTTATTCCATAACAACCAATGTAATTTAAAAATTGCCGTCCGGCGTGGCGCGCCGTGGCGTGGTTAAGTGCGCGTTGACCTTTATTCGATCACTTTTGGTTCTATCCGCCAGTCTCCTCAGATATTTCATCTCTCCCGCAGTTATTCTGCTTCTGATATTGTCCTGTATCGTCCAGCTCTCTGACCCGTAGGTTAAGGTTGGTATATAAATACTATTGATATTAATGTAGCTTTGTCCGTGTGCTTCCCTTCTTCTTCACAGTTCTATTTATTATTCTTCCTATGTACTCGTAGTCAACACATTCTAGTTCTTTTGCATGGCATGTAATTTAGGATTGTAATCACTATGCTCTTATTTGTGTTTGTCTTAATTTCCCATCTGCCAATTTATTACTCTCTACTCCACTTATTAACTTGTTGCAACCTTCTGGGCGAATCAGCTGGTAACACTATATTGCCCAGCATATAAGGGACATTGTATTGGTATTGATTGTAAGTTTAAGTTTCCTATCTTAACACTGTATCGGTTCTTTGGATTCCTGTATGATCTGATTCATTCTGATACAAACAATGAGCTTAGTGAATCTCCCTGCTTTATTCCTGTGCCTATTTTGAAACTCTCTGATTTTGACCCTTTTATTTTTACTCTACCCTTGCCCCCTCATACAGTTGTTTAATAGCTTGTTGAAGTTGGTTCGTTACTTGCAGCTCTGTTAAAGCCCTCCGTCCACTTCGTTTAGGTATCGTATCAAACGCAGCTTGCAGGTCTATAAATGCCAGGTGTAATGGTTTCCTTCTTTCCAGTTTTTTTTCCATTATCGTTCATAATACATAGTATATGTGGTCTTGGGTTTGTCTGAATGGCTTATATGTGGCTTGTTCCTCTACTAGTTTTTCTTCTATCTTTTCTCTTAATCTTTTTCTTAAATATAAATTAAAGATAATGAGCAGTTTACCCTATAGTTATTCAGACATTTGTGTCGCCCTTCTTGTATATTGGCACTATCATATTCTCCTCTCGGTCGTCAGGAATCTCTTACCTCTTAGTTCCACCAGCAGATTATCTTTTAGGTGGTCTTTTGCTGTAATTTTTCCGTATATCTGTTCAGATTGTTTTAGAATTGTCGTTTTTAGTGTTTTCCATTTTCTTTCAATACTCCATATTTGTTCTTCATCTGCTTCTTTCCTCTCGCATCTTTCTAGGGTTTCGTTAATTCTGGTTTGATATGTTTCTGCTATTTTTGTCTTCCTCGGTTCATTTATATATATATTTTTTTTATTTTCTTAGTCTTCTGGGATTCCTGCCATAGAACCTGGTGTCTGCCATTAGTAATCTGTGATCTATATGAAGTTCGGCATCTCTTCTTACGTCGAGTATAGCATAGTTTGCTTCTTTGGTATACGTAACGTAGTCAATGATGCTCTTAGCGTCCCTACCGGTGGCTTCGAACGTGATCTTATGTATTGCCTTGTGATAAAAATGACTGTTTCCAATTAGTATCTGGTTTCTTATACAAAATTCTATCATTCTTCTTCCATTATCATTTAGCATGCTTTCTCCACCGTATTTCCTTAAGGTTCCATAGCCGATGTCTTGCTTATTTCCGATTCTTGCATTCCAGTTCCCATTTACCCATTATATGTCTGCTGCTTTCTTTTCTTTATCAGTTTGTTCCTGGAGTTCTTCGTATTCTATACTTGAGTCTTCTGTCGGAGAATAAATCTGCATTGTTTATTGCTTGGTATTGTTTTATTTGTGGAGTCATATGCGGGTTCAGAATAATTCTGGCCCCTTCTTTGGCTCTTACCCTGCTGCTGAGTATAAGAATTTATACCGTAATTGTAGCAGTTATCTTCAATTTCCTTTCTTTTTTATTTCCTTTATATCCAATGCTTCCAGTTTGTACTTCGCCATTTCTTCCGCTAATCACTTCCTTTTCATTTAATGTTTTTATATTCCATGTAGCTATTCTTGATCATGATACCTCGTGTGAGTGATTAGCCTAACGACGAGGGCCCCGTTAAGTCGGGACAAGTGATATTAAGTTATACCCCGCGATGCAGGGTCGTCAAATCCCCGTTCGTTTTCTAGCAGGGTGTACTGGGATACTGGGATTATACTCGACACTCGTGCAGGTGGGGTCGGCATTTGAGCCCTAATGATGTTAGTGGCCTCCTTACACTCCACACTCTTGATTTAAATTTGTTATGAGGATTACAAAAAAGCGAACAGTTAGATATTCAGCCAATAAACGATGACAAGTTTTAACTGCAATGTTCTACAATTTCTTAGTTTGCTCTATTACTACAACTCAGATTTGGATGAAAAAAGGATTAATAGCAAGTAGATAGATACCTTTTGACGGTAGGGTGAATATAATTTTAATTCAATTGGCGCAAAATCGTTTTTATAACAACAAGTGTATGTCATCCGAAAACAGATAGAAGCTACTATTATTTTCCATATTAAATTGTTAATCCGATAAATGGTTGTTTAAAAATCTAGGAAATAGGATCGACTTTAAAAGACGTAATAATGAGTAAACTAATTAACTTTTTATATGTTTTTATATATTCTATTCGACATATCTTAATCTGATAATGCGTAATGTAGGAATATACAGGGTGTTCTATTTAAAAATCAAAAGCTGGGGTCATTTCTGGCAAAGCCGAAAATGGTACTACATTAGTTTCTAGTTTAATAAACTACAATGAATAGTCTCTACCTGTCAAAACTTGACGTTTAATTAGACGCTGGTACAGCTAATTTGAGAACAATAAAAAATTTAGTGACGTTTAAAAATTTACGTGCAATTAAATTTCAAAACTAGATGTACCTAGCACCTAGCTCTTTTAAACACCGTGTATAATTAACAGTGCAACAAGAGTATGGCAACAAACCTTGAAAAAGTTTTTTTATCAATAAAGTTCGCTAATAAATATGCTTACTGTTTTTTCTGGTTCATCCAGTATAAATTAAAATCTACCTATATGATTTCGTTAACAAACAGTGTTTCCAGAGAAATTTAAAGTGGCGATAGTAAGTTAGAGGGCTTTAAATTTTTTTATAGATAAAACGGTCGTAAACGTTGAACGAGAAGTGGTAAAACGAATTAATTCTTAAAATCCCATCGGTTATAATCACCTATTACAAAGTTCAAATCGGCAATTCCTAAACTAATTCCACTATTAACCTAACCATAGGTATGTAAATGTATCGAAGATTTCTAACTGTTACACAGCTTTGATTATAAATTGCAATTAATTCGGGTTATGCAACTTTATTTGTAAGATAACGAGTTTTTAGTTTGAAGGTGTGGAATTTTAATTTGTCTCTGTCTGGATTAATTAATTTCATCACGTAGGCATCAAAAGGTCGTCAAAATTTTATAACTCTGTGTTTTTCGTCGATATAGAAAATCGTAAAACCCACTCGCTTTTTTTTTCAAAATTGCGTAACCACCGATCGTCAGGAACAGAAAATCGTTTATGAAACATAACTTATCAACACCCCACACGGTCTTAATTATAATTTCGCTTCTTAGTGGGATAAAGGCGTACCGTATTTTTACTCCGCCCAACTGAATTAATTACAAGTATTTCATAATTACAACCTCGTGAAAGGCGGAAGGTTACCGTTTTCATTACAACTATCATCGAATGTTTTGTTAAAAATAACGCCCGAGGTTTCATAATTAAAAACGACCGCAAAAAACTTAGATGAAATCTACTCTTGGAAGTCATCAATTTGTCAAGTTGGGTCATTTATTTTAAACAAAACATTTTCGTAAGAAGCAAGACCTTTTTTGTATCAGCAATTTGGACGTATAATTTAAACTTTAAGATTTATGCGACTACTGTGCACTGTATATCAAAAAAACAGACTTGTAAGATATAATGTGGAATCGATTAGAAAAAGTAGAAGATTATGTTTGCCTTAAAAGTAACTGAATAAAACAGTAGCATGATTTATGGCCAATTATTAACTTTATAATGGAAAAAATGAATTGCTTTACTAGGTTAATTTAAACCGCACTCGTTAAAATAGTTCGTTAAGTATTTAAAAACGTTATTAATCAAAATGTGTCTGTTGTTTCAGAGCAAGAAAATTAAGGTTTGTCTAAAATAACTTAAGTAATTGTTAATGTTTGAATGAAAACCTGTGTTTTCAGGGTTTCCTATGAAGCAAAATTACTATAACATCCCCCACTCTTGAGGTCTTAATAATCTGTTAATAATTTTAATTCGGGCTGTAAATTTCACATCGAAAATGTTCTTGATTATAATGCATTCATGATTTTTGTAATCACAGTAGGCCATGCTCGCTGGTACATAGTATCAGCAAAATTGCACCAAATTTACTTTAAGCTTATGGTTTACGACAAAACAAGCATTTTCCAGTTGCATATTTTATGCAGCTGTTCAACTTCGTTCAATTTCAGCAAATTGTGCTGGATAGCTACATAACCTAAGCATTCAACATGCATCAAAATAAGAGGCTCTTCAATTTTCTAATAAAATTAATTCCAAGATAATAAATTAAAACCATGGACTTCTATGACCTCACAAGCTCATGAATGTAGAATAAGTTATTAATTTACCTTTTTAAAAATCCGTATGGACTCTTAAATTTCACTTCCTGAAATTAAAAACTGCTAAGTCCAATTTTAGGTCAAATTTCTGAAACTTAAAAATGCTCATTTTTGAAATGGAAAATTAACAAGTTAAAATTTAAACAACGTTTAAATAAAAATAACATCAATTCATGTTCAAGCCAAAGTTTAATTTGTTTAATTAAATCGATTTGTTAATCTTTTTCGCATCGTTATAGCTTAACAATTTATCTTGCATCTAGATATTAATAAATAAATAAACCGTTCAAAAACAAGTTAGTTTGATAACTTTCTTCTGCTAAGTAAAACACAATTGAAGTTCAGAAGTTAGCGTTGTTTTTTTGTATTTAAGGGGCGTCGTGGCTCTGTGATTAGTAAATGAACAAGAAAAACAAAAACGAAAATAAAAGCCGCCCTGAAACCAAAAGCACTAATTTTGTAAACAGAAAAAAGAAGAAGAAGGAACAATTCAACAAAACTCCAAGTGTACGTTTACGTTGAAAAAGCAGGGCGTAGCAATTTGTCGAGACGAGTAATTATGTAAATCGAACTGGTAATTTTCTTTAGAGGTGCTCTTTCCTCCCGATGAAGTTTTATTTGTGGTCTAATTAGCCGTAGGTCAATCGTACCTGCATGAACGAGTAGCTCCCGGTTGTTTTCTTAATTATTTGTTTGCGTTAACCGAGCAGTTTGTTCCGGGTCGGTTGAACTATGTAAATATCTTACTATCTTAACATTCATCATCTTATAAGCATGTAATAATAAGACGTTTATGATCGTCGATGTATAGAATCGGTCTTAAAGTGTAGGGTAAAGGTATATTATTCGTAACCACACCACTTAACAGAAACCACAGGATCGGAACAATTAGTCGGGTATTCCCTACTAATTGGACGTGCAACGAAATTGCTTTTGAAAGGATGAAAGGTGCTTCAGCATTCGAACTAACGATCGGTTATTAAAGTTTTGTTAAGTTCAAGATCAAATCTTAAATAACAAACGGGCACATGTTTACACACAAATTTACATTAGAAGATAATAATCAACGGGTTCTTCTTAACATCAGAACAGACTACGAACTTTTTGTCTTTCTGACCTCAAAAGGTACCTTCGTGCTGTGAACTCATTAATTAACAAGCGCAGAGAAGTAGAATAAATGATGCATTAAGCTTCTTCTCTTTGCGTTACGTTAGAAGCTGGCACGTTTTACTAATGTAGCATAACGAATTACATATACAGGGTGAACGTTAATTTATGCTTAAAAGCTTTTAAATGCATCTGTTCTAAAATTATTCGCGTATCTCAAATTTACTGTAGTTTCATTAATTCGAGTGCAATTCGTATTAAATGTTTAATTGTTTGTAAACTTTGGAAGCTTGGGCAATTATTCAGTATAAAGGACTTCTAAACTACTTTGCTACGAAAGCCTTTAATTGTTGTCTTGGTCGAACTTAATATTTTTAATGATTCTATTAAGTATTTTGTTTCGTGTTTTCCTTCTTTTTCCTCTGAATCTTGTTACATTCATATGTGTTCCCTTGGGTTTCTTAAACTAACAAAAACGATTTTTTCACTCCGTCTCTTCGATTACTAAACTTTTTTTACTTGATTTTCTACAATGTGTTTATTACTGTATTCATCTTCGTTTTATACTTGTTTTTCATTCATTTTGTTATGTACTATATTATTATTGGATTTCTTCCCTTCTTCTCCTAAAGATTGCCTTCTTCTCCTTTTAATCGAATCCTATATTAATCAACAATTTCTTACACTTATTCTTATTCGTGCTGTAATACGTTTCTCTGTCTTTTTTTTGTGTCTATTTATTCCCTTGCTCCTTGTCCTTCTCTTTCTTGTTTATCTTCATCCTCTTACACATTCATTTTCCTCCACCTCCTCCTCCTTCTTCTTCTTACTCCCCTTCCTTTTCATTAATTTTCATCGTCATCCTCTTTGACCGAAGCCTAGGCCTATTAATATTAATAATAATAATAATAATGATGATTATCCGCATCATAGACCCGTTATTCATTAACTTGTGTTCAAGAAACTAACATACATTCATGTAAAACGTGTGGATGTTACACTAACTGAAATGGTTGGACGTTTAAATCATCTCTCTTTCTTATGCAGCAGCAGCAGCTCCTGTTGCGGAGCTCAATGGTCAGAAGATCTACGAAAGAAGACCTGCCAACAATAACTCACTAAAAAGAAAACCTACTTGGCAGGTTCATATCGAGAGGCACATACATAGGTTGTATGTGAACTGAAGTTAACATCACACACGAATACCTCGCGAACAAAAAAAGTAGGAGGATCAAAGCAAAACTAAACAACATCTTACGCAAGGCAGCATTAACGCATAAAGATGGTGAACTGCAACGAAAACTAATGCTTTACCAAGATGAGCTAAGACAAAAGATCAAAGCTAACGGAGCGAGATTGCGGCGTTATAACAAGACCAGTAAACGCAAAGAGCAGAATAAACAATTCCAAAACAAGCCTTCTACAGGAGATTAGAAAATAACAACTCTCCGCAAACGGCCAACGAAGTGGTAGACCCAGAACATTTGAAAAATTGCTAGGAGGAATTATGGTCCGAACCAACTACGTACAACCATCAATCTATACGGCTTAACAAAATAGGAGAAAGTTTAAGTGAACTACCACCGATGTCAAATGCAATATTTACAAGTGACATTAAAGCTTCTCTAAAAAAAGCATTAAATTGGGAAGCTCCTGGTCCTGACCATATACAAAACTTCTGGATGAAGCAATTTACAACCTTGCATCCTTTCATAACAAAATGTTTTAACAGTATACTGGAAGATCCTAAAATCTTCCCAAACTTTCTAGTTCAGGAGTATACTTACCTTCTCCCAAAAAAGGACGATAGAGTTGATCCAGAAAATTATAGGCCGATTACCTGCCTCTCAACTTTATACTGTGTGTTTGACTTAAGGGGCGAACATAGCAAAATAGCATGGGAAATCGTATATATGCAGATTCCTGCTTGCCGTTTGGGTTGATAGTATTGATAGTGGTATCAATCGAAAGACAAAAAGAATGCGCTTAATTTGATACTGCTTTACTTGAATTTGGGGAACGGGGAGCAGGAATCTGCGTATATACGATTTCCCTATGTTCGCCCCTTAAGTCAAACACCCGGTGTAAACTATTGACATCACTTCTGCACCTTAAAAGCTATGAACATTGGCAACAAAATAATATTGTTAGAATTGTAGAACAAAAAGTATGTATTAAAGCTGCGTTGGGGCGCAAGGAACAACTTACCTTTAGTGCTGTTATCATCAAACAAGCTGAAGTTAAGTGTCGGAATCTAAGCAAAGGATATCGATTATAGAAAGCTTTTGATACGATTCCACACGACTGGCTGCTAAAAGTATTAGAAATTTATAAAATACACCCCAGGATTCTCACCCTATTAGAATACCTAATGAACACCTAGAAAACACAACTTCACGTAAACAACCACGTCTCAGCAAACATAAAAATCCGAAGAGGCATCTACCAGGGCGACACATTAAGTCCTCTGTGATTTTGTGTAGCTATAAACCCATTGTCCCATTTATTATCACACCTAAATCTGGAATATAGACTAGCTATAAAAGATAACGCTTCTCGAATTAGTCATTTATTATTTATGGATGCCATCAAACTGTATGCTGAAACCCAACATCACCTTAAGCTTTTGATTAATACAGTAAAAATGTTCAGTGAAAATATTAAAAACTCGCTTGAGCTAGATAAATGTTCAGAAATCCATCTTTTGAAGGGGAAGTATACACAGTTGCAGGAAGAAGAATGCAACTTCCAACAACTTCAGCAGGAAGAAACCTATAAATACCTGGAGATTCAACAAAACAGACGTATCAATCACACCCAACTAAAAAATGAGTTTAGGGCTAGGTATAAGAATAGACTCTACAAACTACTTAACTAAATTCTAAAAGATCTTAATACATGCTATAAATAAGGTACCTGTGCTATTCCTACCCTTACGTACTCGTTTGGTATCCTTAAGTATTCAAACACCGATCTTGAAGAACTTAACAGAATTACAAGAACTGCCCTAACTAAATTTAAAACGCACCATCCAAATAGCGCTGTCCAGAGACTATATTTGCCGCGAGCAGAAGGTAGTAGAGGACTGGTTAATATCTCTAAATTGTACAAGTCGCAAGTTAGAAACATGAGAGATTATTTTAAAGCTTCTAACAATTCTCTCCTACAACATATACATAGTCGAATCAGACTATAACTATACAACCTTAAGAGTGACGTACCAATTACCCCGAGGAAGGCTAAATTCAAAAATTTAATGGCATCAGTGATTTTTGTCAAAGTGCACGAATTAAAGTTGAAAACTGTGTAAAATACCAGCAATCGATGCAGTATTTTTTTATCTACAAAACACATAATTGCACTTTTGATCTAAAATAATTAGGGAAGCAAATATTTACATATTATATACATATTACATATTAAAAATTTACCATTGGAATGTCTATAGTGCTTGAATTGAAAAATTGAGTATTGTATAATTGGATCGTTAAACGTCAACTGTGCCTTAAATTATGATGAACGTACAGTAGCTGTTTAAACAAAATTCCCAAAAACATCAACTCGAACGCCACAAAAAACTATCCAATGTCGAAAACCTGAAAAAGATTAAAATTGACGGATTGGAGAACAAAATAAGAACCAATATACCTTTCAAACGGAAAGAAGGATAATGACAAAATAAAAAGAGTTACTAAAGAACTTATGAAACAAACTAGAAACACGACTAAAGGAACACCGGATTATATACAATTGAATAAAACTATAAGGAAGAAAACTAAGAGGAGATATAGGACGCTTCAATACGGAACTAAGAGAAGAATTAAAACATGAAAGTCATAAAAGCAACTAACACCACAAGATGAACAAGAATACATCATTTGGAGAACCCTAATGGGTAACGTAACGGCAATTAGTGAGATAATTCCTACGAAACTTTGTATTTACAAGTAAACCCCTGAGCCTCCAGTTGCACATTATGAACGGAGACTCCGAAGAAATAACCGTTATCACCAGGAAAAGGATGCAACTAGCGTCATTTGAAATGAAGAATGGCAATACACCAGGCGAGGATTGCATCACCATCGAAATAGTAAAATATGGAGGTTATTTTTGTTGCAGAAAAGCCTGTATTTAGAAGAGACTAGCTTCTTTCCTGCTTCTTGTTTCTTCCCTGGTCTACTTCACAGGAGAAACGGTTCGACCAGAGAATGCTTAGAATAAAATACCAGTAAAAAGATTTTTAGACTTTAATCTTAATACTAATACTTAATTGGAAAGTTACAGTTATCACGTGGTTTTACAGTTACCATATGGAGTTAACCTAGGCACCTCTTACCAGTTTTAGGGTAACAAGGAATAACTAAACTTGAGGGCGACAGGGTGCATCCTGACAAAACAACGTATCAAGTGGCGCTGCAGCACTCAAAGCGCAAGCGTTGCAAAAACAAAATAACTAAAAAGTACAGCAGTACTAAACAGAGGTACCTATAGTCACTGTAGACTCTAGGAGAATGCTGCTTGATCATTAAGAATTAAGCCTTAATGAATGCCTTGAAGAAGAAAAAATCCAGAAACGTGGCAAAACGCATAAGTTTTTATTGCACAAAAAGAGCGATAGATTCAAGTTAGACAATTACCGTCCTATAAGCCTCATCAAAATTATTACCAATAGGCTTACAAACGAATTCGGTGACCACCAACCAACAGAACAAGCAGATTTCCGTAGAGGCTAGAGCACTATTGATCATAAATATTCCTCATATGTACGCCTACTTATAGAAAAATGCCTTTCTATCTTGCTTTCATTGATTACAAGGCATTTACTCAGTGGAGCCATGAACGATGCCATAATACTCCAGATATAAGAACTTATTCCAAAATATATACATGCATATGACAGAGTAACACTGGAGAGATATCATAGTAAAATAACAGCGAAACAGGGAGTGAGGTAGGGATATATCATCTCCCCAAAACTGTACACCTTTGATTGGAAAATGATACAACAGAAATAAGTAGACGTGTAAAAATAACCTGAACAGCGGTAAAAAAAAAACTATATTATACAAAGTGGCTGGCTAGAAAACCCCCGGCCACTTTTCCAACTATTAATTAAGTAATTAATCAAATTAGAACTCTGCTTTCAACTGTCAACCTCAAAATTAAATTCCGCTGTCAAGCTGACATTTTATTTCGTTGATGTACTCTACACAATTATTCATAGAATGCAATACTTTTTGCCTTTCATCCTGTCAGGAATAATCGAGCTTCTTCGGTTTTATTAAACGTAATTCTTCGATCTTCGTATTTAACCACGCACTTCTGATTCTGATTTAATACATTACATAACAACATTTAATATACTTCACCCTATTCTTATTTAAAAAGCCTCAGTCTTTGTCGATAATTATTTGTAAATAGATCATGCCGAAGCATAGCGGTTCACTTTTTTTTATTATAAAGCAAGGCTTTATTTACATGGCACCTAATTAACTGTTTGATTGTTAACTTAAGTTTCTGGTTCACTGTTATTCAGCAACTGGATGACTTCGATGTTGAGATGTTGATGAAGCCTCTCTTTGGGGGTTTTGACAAATTTCCAATTCCATTTGGAGACCCCTATGAAGATCAGAATTTCGAATACACTATAGTTAGATGTTACTTTTGTACTTCTTCTTCCTGTTTTTTTTTTACTGTTAGCCTACGTCTATTACTTTCAAGGTGTTTCTGCGGATGTCAATATTCAGCATTGCTTCTATCATTTTTGGAGACGCCCTACTGTTCTCTTGCCTTCTGGCGCATTATCTCTGGCTATTATGCGCAACAGGTTAGAGTCCACTATATCAACCTGACCGTTCTATTATTTTTTTCTCTTTGTTATAAATTTTCGTATATTTTGAATATTGCATTATCGACAAATTTCATCACTTGGAACTCTGTCTCTTATCTCATTTCAGCTGTTTCTAGTTGCCGCCTTTTCTGCTTGTTTCAGTAATGATCTTACGACACTTTTGCAAATTTTAGTTTTATTTTCTATGGACATGTAATTGTTCCTTCACATTACATTACAGCCGCTTTATTTGTTTGGTGTTATACTTCCTCGTATATATCTGGCGTGTACCACATTAAATAACATTGGCGTGTTCTTACGTTCACTGGAATGTCGTTTGTCATAACGTATGTTGCGGTGTTACTGTATACATCATTATTGGGTTTATTAGTGTTTGCGGGACATTTCTTTCTGATAATGTCTCCAATACATCATCATTTTCTTTATAAAAAAATTTAAAAAAATTAAAATACTTCGAATTAATGTGCAACATGATGCCTCCCCGTCGGCTATAGTAAGCCGACAGGTTACCTTGATACAGATCGACATAGTTCTGATTCAAAAACCATGAATTCGTCAAGAATATAATTATTAGAGGATTAAACCGCTCTAATGACCTCAAATAACTTAAATGCGTATGCTCTACCGATCATCTTGTATCGAGATTTGGTAGCGATTAAAATTAGAGCTGTTGAAATTTAAAGTTTTTATCCGGATATCCGGTTATGAGAATTTATCCGGTTATCCGGTTTTATCCGATTTCGAATAACCGGATATTTTTATTCTTAGATAATTTTTATCCGCGGATAATAGTTATCCGTGTATAATTTTTATTCGGGGATAACACGGATATTTTTTATCCGCGGATAATTTTTATCTGCGGTTAACACGGATATTTTTTTATCCGCGGTTAATTTATGTCTGAGGATAAAACGGATATTTTTTATCCGCGGATAATTTTCATCTACGGATAACACGGATATTTTCTATCCGCGACAAAAAATTAAAAAAAAACGGTTTAATATAAATTTTATTTATTAAAAAGCAACAGACACCCTTAGGTACAAAAACATATAAAATCTTAAAACCATGAACACCTTAAAATTAGAGAAATAGAAAATTAAACTGAAAGATTTTGATTTTATAAATTTAAATTTACAAAAATTAGTTTCTTCACATTTTATGATAACATACATGACCTTTTTGCAGTGACAATATTTCCTGCAGTCGATAAGGCTCTTTCCAATGGCGTTGAGATAGCTGGAATACATAAGTAGTTACTTTTTAGCAAATTTAGCCAAAGTAGGAAATCTAATTTAATTACATTGCCACCATGTGGCAATATTTGAATTCTTTGATATTTCGAGTTCTTTTAAATATATATTCACTTTCTTTATCTGAAGTCTGGAATTGGTTATTAATAATATTAATATTCTCCTCGGGAAATAATGTATTAATAGAATCAATAGAATGCAAAATTGCAGACAGCAAAATCTAAGTTGGTTAGTTGTTTTGTTGTTTAATAATGTCATGAAAATATCTAGAATAAAAAATTACCCGCTGATAGTTGTTTATCCGGCGGATAAATAATATCCGCGTATCAGACGATAAATGTTTATCCGACGGATAAATTAATATCCGATGGATAAATTAATATCCGACGGATAAATTAATATCCGACGGATAAATTAATATCCGTTTATCGACGGATAAAATAAAATCCGTTTATCCGACGGATAAATTGATATCCGTTTATCTTACGGATAATATAATATCCGTTTATCCGCGGATAAAATATTATCCGGTTAACCGCTTTCGGATTATTCTAAAAATAAAATATCCGGATAAATCATGAAAAAATATCCGGTTATTCGGATTATCCGTTCGAATCAACAGCCTTAATTAAAATCCGTCTGTCTTGCGCCAACAATAGCTTCGACGTCGTAGTCAGCTCTATTTATTTGCCCTCTGACTATCCAACTCCTCCAACCTTTACCTGAATTTCGGAAGCTAATTAACTACTGCAATATGGAGAAGTTCCCTCTTATTGTAAGCTGCGATGCCAACGCGCACCACACCTGTTGAGGCAGCTTTAGGGGTACATGCATTTTGCAGTACCTATACACTACTGACTTAGTAATTCTAAATCAAGGAGCTCGGCAGCAAGTCATTGACATCACATAGGCCTCAGTTTCTGTGTCCTCTTTTGTTAAAGACCGACATGTTGCGGTGGAGCCCTCTTTATCGGATCAGTGCCATATCAATTTGCTATAGACCTGGCTCTACGGTGGTCCAGTTCTACAGAAATCCCAAAGCTATCAATTGGGCAGCTTATCGTATGTCCCTCAAAGAGGGGTTAGCACAATTCAAGATCCCCAGAAACACTAGGAAGATTAAGACCTCCACTTCTATCTTGCTCGGGGCAATCAGTCTCATCTTATACGAGAAATGCTGTCTCTTGAAAAAGAAAATTAGAAGCGAAAGAGTTCCGTGAGGGAACTCTGAACTTCAAGCACACCGTAAAAAGACGCATAAGCTTCTTAGCAAAGCCCTACGTATTTATCAACCAAAGGGCTGGGATCTCCGAGATCCCAGTGACTTTATAAGAACCGCATTCGCAGTTACAAGAAAGATGCGTGGAGGGACTTGTGCTTCAGCATTGAGTCCCTTAAGCAATTCGCCTTACTAAAATCCTTGGCAAGGAAAAACAGTCGCGATTTGAGTCTTTGAGACTCCTAGACTATTGCTTCCAGCCACAAAGAGTGAAGCATCTTTTGTAAGTGCACTTTCCTGGTTGCACTAAAACACTAGCTGCTCCACAACCGCAATTACTTCTAACTGGAAAACGACTTCCAAACTTGTCATTCTTGATCACCTGAGTTTCTCATTTAACCTCCTTCAGGAGGGACTGGAGACCATCCAGCGCCCCCTTTATCATCTACTTCTACTTCATGTGCTCCTAAGGAAGGTCAAATATTTCAGACCTATCAGCCTAACTTTCTTCCTCTTCAAAACGTTAGGACGTATGGTTGAAAGGTACATTAAAGATAACGCCGTTATCACCAATCCGTTGCACCCGCATCAACACGCCTATCAAGCAGACAAATCCGTGGTGACTGAGCTTCATCCAATCGTTTTTAAGATCGAAAAAGCGCTAGAACGTAAGGAATTGGCCGCTAGTGTCTTCCTGAACATTGAAGAAACCTTCGATAACACATCCTTCGACTCCATTAGTCAAGCTGCCATTAATCATAGCATCGACACTACCGTCGTCAGATGGGTTAGAGCCCTCCTGACTGAACGGAAAATACTAGCATCGGTTGGTGTTGTGGACCTCGGTGAGACGGGGCTGCTCCCAAGGTGGTTGCTTGTCCTCGATGGACTTCTTGTGGAATTGGAAACCGCTGGCTATTATACGCAGGGTTATGCAGATGATCCTGAAATCTTGATCCCTGAAAAATTTCCTGGTACGGTTAGCAAATGAATGCAAGTAGCGCTATCTATAGTGTAGAGGTGGTGCTCAGCTCAGGGCCTGATAGTTAATTTTCAATGATCATTTGCGTTTTGGTCGTTTTGATTTATTTTGGGACGTATTTAATAACTAAAGCGTCCTTGAGTAGCTTCAAGTATTAATGAATTAATTTCAATAGTTCACTTGGATTTTGCGTTCTAACGAGATTTTCAATTTTCCTTGCTCCATCTCATGGCCACCGCAAGAAAACTGGCCCGGGTTTTTCTAGTCACTCTGTATAATGTTTTCTTTAATTTTCTTGTTAATCTTAATTAATTCCATCTCTTTCACCGTGTTGTAACAGTCTATGCTTTAGCATATTCTTTCTGTTTGTGTTGTTTGAGTAAGTATGGAGATCTGGATTTGAGTCTCCAGTTGGTGATTTAAGTATGACCCTTGCCATATGGTAGTCATTACCTGCTTTAAAATTTTAGAGTATTGTAACGTCTTCAAGAATAGACTTGTTTGGCCTTAATATGTAGTGGAATGGTCTATTTTGATTTTTGTTTTGCCATCTGTTAATAGCTAAGTGCATTTCTTTTGATAATTCTCTTTAAGAAAGGTATCATTGCGTATAGATTCGATTGTTCTAAGTAACCCATGAGTTTTTCTCCCTTTCATATTTCGAGATCATATCCATTATATCCTTCGGTAGCTTTCAGTACTGTCCAGGGTTACTTAGTTGTTTTCCACGAGAATAGTGTAACGTATTTCCAAAGTTTAATTTTAGCCAGAATTTATTTAACATAATCATCAGGCCAGACTCATACGATAATTTCAAAAGTAGATACACAGTATGAGCAAATATTAAATAATAAAGGAATCTGAACGTCGATAATGAACTTATTTGTTGTTGTTAATATGCATTTTTTTCTTTACCTTAGCCTTCAATTGTTCCCAACGATGGCAAAAATAACTGATATGTAGTATAACACTCTTTTAATTAATTAATAAATAATATTTTATCCACTCAAGAAAATTACCTCACTCGGCTGCGCCTCGTGAGCTAAACTTTTCCTTTCGTGGATAAAATTTCTCTTTATTCACTTGTACCATAAATAGCTATTTGTTGACACTATTCGATCATTATTTGAACTACAGTTGCCATACTTTCACTTTAGTTTTATTTTATTTATAATCGAAATCGAACAACCATATCTGTGTAACTTAACTTTACCCCGGCTCCACACTTGCGTTGTTCGTATACGAATACCAATAATATTTCATCTGCACTTGTGGCATTTTATCTTTATCCGAATAGCGAATATTCGTACACGAACAACACAAGTGTGGAGCCGTGGTATTAGAATCTGAAAACATTGCGAACAGCCTTCGTGTAATCCTACGAATAAAAAGAAGACAGGAAGTAGCATAACACCAACAGTATGCAATTTAGATGGTGTATCAATATGGCGGATTTTAGAAGCTCATTGGCTGAGAACACTAAATACGTCAACTGTCAAAGACAAAAACGTAAACAAACAGTTAGTCTACCAATAAAAACTAGCGCCGGTTGGTGTTCCAATATGGCGTGTGTGACGTATTTCCGCTGCACTTGTAGTTATGCACCATAATACCTTAGTATCCTTCCTATTTCTTTTTATTCGTAGGTGTAATCGAACTAAACATTACAACTGTTTTTAATATTGCAAATGATATCACATTATATGCATATTTTACACTGATAGCTTTTATTTTTTTTATATATTACAAATACATATTTTATAAATTTAAGTATTATCCTTACAATTGTGTAAGGCGGACGAGGTGTCGTTCGAAAAATTAGACGGGTCCCATTTAAAAGCTCCAAATATGGAACGTGTAGTCACTGTATATGGATTTTGAGCGAAATCGTACTTTGCTATACCGGCGTCTGCAAGAAACGTATCTAGACTGAGTTGACTGAGTTCAGTTTTCTGGGTTTGAATTTGTTCTTGAATTTGTTTTTGATCTTCAGACCGTAAATCATGGATTTCCCTTACTGCCTTTTTCCACTGGTCCTTAAAATATGTTTTCGCTTTTTGAGCTCCTTCGAATTTCTCTTCTAATCCTCGCAGTTGTTGAAGCAAGTTTGTGGTTTGTTCTTTAGTAAGGGCAGTTTTCTTAGTTTGCTGCATTTCGTGACGCTGATCGTTTATAATTTCTTTTAGGTTATCGTTCTCTTGTTGTAGTTTACTAATTGCTATTATTATTTCCATTTTCTTATTATCTGCATACTTATGAGTATTTTTGTCGACAATTTCTTGAAAACTACAGTTGGAAAATCCGATTAATTCGCTCTCCTTTCTCTCTAGCTCTTTCTTCGTTCTAATATTATCGATAGCAGCCTGCAATTCCTGCGAAAGTTTTTCACATCTCGTTACACTTTTGCCAAGCTTTTCCTCTAATTGTTTTTTCTTGTTAGACCATTCTTTACTCATAGTCATCATCCGTTGTTTTTCTAAAATTTTCAAATCGGCCGAGAATTGCATCTTCTGAATTTCTTTCCAATCCTGTAAGTCCTGTAACTCCTTTATTGCAACATTTTCATCCAAAACCGGCGGCAAAAGATCGTATTCCGTAGGTTTTGGGTCAGCAGATAAACCGTACTCTTGCAAATACATCATTATACTAACTTTAGCTAATGGTTCGTAAGTCCTCAAAGCTTTACACTCTGTAATATACGAACATTCCGTTCTATTTTTTCCCAAAAACATGGCCGTATAGATGTCAAGTTCTTCAGTTAAAGGTTGATCGTTTTCGTCGAACAAAATTAATTTCGGAGGCCAAGCATATACCATTTTACGAATATGTTCAGTGGTCGATACGAAAAACATTTTACATCGTGAATTTTCTAAAATAATATACTCGCCTGCGTGATCATATATTTCTGCTACGTTCGTTGTGAGAGACGAAGCTTTCGGATGTTTAAACTTAATGAAAATCTTGTTACATTTTAACTGTTTCTTTAAGATAAGATTTTCAAGAATAACGTCTAAACAATATTGCTGGTACATATTAACCTGCTTTGAAATATTTTCAACTTTACGAATACAAGCTAGAGGGGATAAAGGTGGAACGTTTTTCAAAACACTCTCCTCTGATTTGCACGTTTCCGAAATCGCCTCTGACCTGGTCGTTAAGTTCTGCAATGATTGCACCTTCTTATGAGCTCTCGCATGCCCATATTCATTTAACTCCAAAGTGTTTAACTCGATCTGGTCTCCGGAAGCACTCATCGGTCTGCGTTCTTGTTTTATTTCTTCTTCACCGTCATCGTCCATATCGCCATCTTCACGAGGAGACCCTTCTCTACTTTTCAACTGGTCAGTGTTACGTGGAGACCTTCTTTCGTCTTTTCGAGCGCTTTCCTGAAGAGGTGGCGAAAGTTGTAGTTTACTTTCGTTTTCTGCATTGATACACAATGATAGATCCTCTTTACTATCATCTTCGACAGCTGCGCATGATTTATTTTCATCTGGTGGCGTCGTAGTACCTGAATGCGTTGTAAATTCAAAAATCGAAGAAACGGTAATATCTATACTTGGAGCCTTCACGCTTTCTTTACTGGGAACACCAGAGATGTTAGCCGAACTCATTTCTATACTTTCTAAAATAGTTTCTATATCTATATACGGTTGCCTATTGTTATTTCCGGTTGGTATTATGCCATGGGGTGAAGGAAACCTAAAGAAACATTTCTGCTCTGAAGATACGATATACTGCTTGCTCATAAATTCTTCTTCGTCTATATTTTGTAGAAGATCGTCCGTATTCAATTTACTAGTCCCCAGTTTATCACGACCGCAGTAGAAACATACAACTATTTCAGAACGCAGGGCAAGGTATGCTTGAAGTACATCGTAATCCGAAGTAATTCGTGTGACAATTTTTTCGTTCATGGGAATATTCGCGTGCAAATCTCGGCAAAAAGGTTTCGTCTTAATGGTGACACCAAATATTCTAAAGGTAATAAAATATTTTTCCCTGGTCTGGTTAAATACTAGCACCTCAGGGAGAAGCAGATCTAAACTATAAGCCATTTGAATAATAACAGTCAGTAAATACTTCTCGGTACATCCTTCGCCAATTTGTATGTAGCCATTTGGAAGGTACTGAATAGAAACGAGTTTGCCATCCTTTTCAAATGGTTCTTCGATTATAGCTTTCGTTTCTTCTTCTATCATTACCTCGGGCATGTAAGATTCCTTCTGAATTACTACCAAATCCCGAATCGTTAAAGATAAGTATATTTCTGGACGAAAACTTTTATACTCAGGGGCAACACCAATCAATTTTAGCCATTTAAACGGTGTCTCCATTTTAGAACTGCTGGGCAGTATATTTGCAGATCGTGGACTTAATAAAACGAAACCAACGCGGTCCTTTTGTTTATTAGCATCCACTATCACAATTTCAGCTCGTATCGGAGTATTCGCGCTTCGAGCTTTTCGCAGTTCTTTTTTCTCCGTTTCCCATACGAGTTCTATATTAAACATCGGATTTTCTACCGGCTCCCATAAATCTGATTCTAAAGGCCTTCCGTTAAAGTTCGCTATAATTTTCATAGGGTGCTGAAGAAAACCCATACCTCGCCCCATTTCGATGGCCAAAACTACGTTCACGCATCTTCCACTTAGATCGTTCATGTTTTAAAAAATTAAACAGAAATGTAAAATCTTGGTTAAAATAGAATAAATGTGACAATTACTGTCATTTTTTGATGTTCTCAAATAAAAGCAATATATTACTGGGAAAAATTATCAAATACTATACAAAGCCAAAGTGATCTTTTATTAAAATTCATAACTATTGTATCTGGTATGGCACTTTGTATAACATGCTTGATTATAAATAGAAAAAAAGACTACTGCTGAATAGTCGAGTCAATGAAGGTTTTTACTTCTAAACCCACTAAAACAGAACCGATTTTGATGATTTTTTTTTTAAATTGTTTGTTATATTAGATTATTCAAAATCAGAAACATTTCAACTGGCGCTATCAAGTATTTATATTGTTTAAACAATAAAAAAAAAAATTATTAAAAAAATTTTTTCTTCGGTGGAATTTTAACTAGAAGTGACTAATTTTGAAAATTTAGTATAATAAATAATTTTTGAATAAAAAAGTTTAAAAATTTCCATTTAAAAATGTTAATATTCAATCAGTCGGATGCAAGAAGATAATATACAAATATATAGACATATGTATATTGTCAACTAAAAAAATCAATACTTTTATAAGAATATGTAAACACGCACAAGAAATCGACCTTTTGTATCACAGGTAGAGGAATTCAAAGTCAAACTCCTGATGTTTCACCATGATTTTCGGAGTGAACGCGTGAGTTTTGAGGTTATTAATCTGTTAAAATAACTTTTGAACACTAAATATTGAAAATATTAGTGAAAATTGTTGAAGAGAACTTAATTATTGATTAAAATTTAGAAAAAAGTGCAAAGAGACAAGTAAAAATACGATGGAAAAAGTAATTATATGTCATTTATTCTTGGTTTGTATTGAAAATAATTGGATTATATTTGCGTTTAAGTTTGTTTATGCATTTTGAAGAATCGAGTTATTATTCTTATTATTATGTTACATTTATATTACATTATTACAGTTATTATGATACATTTATATGCTGTAAAATCACATTTTTTTGTAATTTTGATCATTACAGCAAAATCGCTTGCGTTGCTTATAAGTTAAAAAATGTTTCCCGTTTAATAAATAATTACTCAATCTTAACTAAATTTTGACTGCTTATTTGGGACGTATTGATCTAACGATCCTAAAAATTTTAGCCCTTTAAGTGTAATATTTTTAATTCTACAGTACTTTTTTCACTGAATTTTGCGCGCGTCATGCTCGTCGTTAAGATTATTTGCAAAAACAATTTGTGTTAAATTATTCTTTGGATGTAATAAAATCTTTTTAAATTATTAGAAATATATTTCCTGTCTTACAGCTATTTCCCTTTGAATTTGATCCTCATATTTAAAATCATACGTGTTAAAAACATCTTCCAAAATTCTTTTATATGTTACAGGAACAACAACAAGATACTGTAGACTCTACAGTTAATTGTTATTGCATTTGCAAAGAACAAGAGAGTGCAGATACACAAATTACACAAAGTTTTTTCAAAAATTTCAAATTTGGAATTCAATTCTTGCATCCGAATGATTGAATAATTAACATTTTTCAATGGAAATTTTGAAACTTTTTAATTCAAAAATTATTTTTTAAACTAAAAGAGAGTGCAGATACACAAATTACACAAAGTTTTTTCAAAAATTTCAAATTTGGAATTCAATTCTTGCATCCGAATGATTGAATAATTAACATTTTTCAATGGAAATTTTGAAACTTTTTAATTCAAAAATTATTTTTTAAACTAAATTTTCAAAATTAGTCACTTATACTTTGTTAAAATTTCATCGAAAAAAAATTGTCAAAATTTTTTTAAAAATTATTTAAAAAATATAAATAATTGATAGCGCCAGCTGAAATGTTTCTGATTTTGAACAATTTAGTATAACAAACGTTTTAAAAAAAAATTCATCAAAATCGGTTCTGTTTTTGCGGGTTTAGAAGTTTTGACGATTTTTCCGCTTTATTGACTGGACTAGAAATAATACCTCCAATTTTTACGTTTCGTCTCAAGTAAATTTTCACGTTTTTTAAAGCCCGCCTACGCTGTACTGGTTTGGAGTTATAATTTATATCTCTATACCGGGTGATTCAGGCTGGTATTCGCACCCTTATATCTTTACTGATTTTAAAGATAAGTACTTGATTTTTTGGTATGATTAATGATCCATATACGCTTTTGGACAAGTGGTATTTTCAGTAAAATACTACTTCCGGTTGAACCGTTTTTTAAATGGAATGGTATATTTTTTCTTCAACTACTAGATCCGCTGTTTTTTTTTTCTCTTTTCAACCGTATAAAAATGTTTCGAAGTTTTTCTTCAACTAAGGAAGTAATTAAAAAAAAAACACAATCATGACATGAAATACTAACACAACCAAATTAAACTTTAATATAATATCAAACAATTTATAATTATCATTTGTGGAAACAACAAAATTAGGGTATCTCACTAGAAGCAAATCAAATCAAATCAAATGTTCAAAATGTCCACCATTAGCTTCTAAACAGCATTCTGCCCTATGCAGAAGCTCACGCGTGGTAACGTTTCTAAGGGTCTCTTCACTAATGTTTCTACATTCGTCTCGAATTCCTGTTTTCAAGTCCTCTACATCTACCAATGGTCGTACGTATACTTTATCTTTAAGATACCCCCATAAAAAGTAGTCTAGCGGCGTTAAATCAGGACTTCGAGCAGGCCACCTCACTGCTCCATTGTTAGCTATCCACCTCCCAGGAAATGTTAGTTGCAAGTAATTTGATACTATTCCTGCATTATGTGGGGGAGCTCCATCCTGCTGAAAATACATCCCCCTTCGCGTTTCTAATGGCACATTTTCTAGATATTCGCCTAATTCTTCTCTGATAAATTGCAAATACCGCTGAGAATTCAGTGTTCCCTCATAAAATTTTGGACCAATGATCTGCCCATTTAAAATGCCACACCACACATTAATACCACAGATATACTGGAAATTTGTTTCCCTTATCCAATGAGGATTTTCTTGAGACCAGTAATGGCAATTGTGCTTGTTGACGGTACCATTATTATGGAAACGGCTCTTATCAGACCACATGATGTTGTTTAATATTCCATCTTCACGTGCTGTGTCGATCCAGGCAGTAAAAATAAGTCTTCTTTCATAATTTCCAGGTAGTAAGCTCTGATGTAGATGGATTTTATATGCATGAAATTTATTTTCTTTAAGAATACGTTGAATTGATGTATACGAAATATCTGTTTCCTGAGCTATTTGCCGAATGGAAATGTTAGGATCGACAATAACTCTTCCCATGACATCTGCAGCATGGTCTTCGTTTCTCGCAATTCTGGGGCCGAAAACAGTGCGCTTTTTACTAAAGGATCCTATTTCCTTCAAATTATTAGCTAATTTTGTAAATAGCTTATCACTGGGAGCAGGTCTGCCAGGATAACGTTGTACGTATAAACGTTTCGATGCACGCGCGTTCCTGTGACACTCACCGTATATTAAGATCATGTCCAGCTTGTGTTCATTACTGTAACTAATTACTTCCATATTTTGTAGTAATTAGGTAATAACATAAAAAAGAAATCGGTAACAAATCGCAGGTAACTGATACGAAATTAGGTGGCTATACTTGTCAATGCTTGTTAATTTGTTTAAACAATTGAAGTGGATATGATTCTGTTTGAGTGACGTCATAATGTGTTATAAGCCACATTGCAGTTGTTTGTTATAATCCACATTGCAGTTGTTTGTAAATCACATACGTATTTGGTTGTATTAGTATTTCATGTCATGATTGTGTTTTTTTTTTAATTACTTCCTTATTTGAAGAAAAACTTCGAAACATTTTTATATGGTTGAAAAGAGAGAAAAAACAGCGGATCTAGTAGTTGAAGAAAAAATATACCATTCCATTTAAAAAACGGTTAAACCAGAAGTTGTATTTTACTGAAAATATCACTTTTCCACAAGCGTATATGGACCATTAATCATTCCAAAATATCAAGTACTTATCTTTAAAATCAGTAAAGATATAAGGGTGCGGATACCAACCTGAATCACCCGGTATATCTAAGATAATAGTAAAGTTAATCATAAATGACATCTTGGTTCTTTAATAAGAATAATATACTGCATGTAGAATACCCAACACAGTTTTCAGAGCGAATTATCTACTGAAACCGCTTATTGTAAATTTTGGAACTTGGGTGGTGTTCACTTGCTAATGATTCACAAATAGTAGGATCTATCCTACGCTTTGATTCTACGTTTTTGACAGAACAAAAATTAAAGCAAGTATACCAAAATAAGCTTCTTATATCTTATCTAACTAGGCAAAAACTACAGGTTAAATTAAAAAAATATGTCGTCACATGACTACGATATTAATTTAGGCTTACCCCAGGGATCGATTTTAGGCTCTCTGCTTTATATCTTATTTGCGCAAATGATATTGCGATTCGCGTAATGTAAATTGTTAAAAAAAGGTGAATTAAATATTTCTTCGGCAACATATAACGTATGTTCATTAAAAAAAAAAAAATCCCTGGAAATGATTTTCATATGTAACATACAGTCTAAAAGACATACTTAAAACAAATTTTCAAAGCACTCTAGAGTTTTCTTTTTTTTAGTGGACATACTTTATTATAAATGCACTTTTAATTATAACCCACTGAACCACCAGGTCTTATTTTAAAATATCCCACTATTAACTTCTACGGCGCTAATCACCCAGATAATACTACCTATGCTGGAATGGCAATCTTAATAAAAGCATCAATCAACCATTACGAGTTACCAAAATATGAAAAGGATTATCTCCAGGCTACTAGGATTATAGTAAAAGCATTGCCATATGGCATTATTTTCTCAGCAGTTTACTGTTCGCCCCGTCGTAATCCGAAAACGGAAAACTTTCAAGACTTTTCTAATGCCCTTGGGCAACGCCAAGGATACGCTATTGGATCTAAACTGACTATCACTAAGGTTAGAGAACTGGAAAAGGTCCTACTCGAAAAGAATTATTCATTTCTCTCAATCGGAACTCCAACATACTAGGCCAGTGATCCCAACAAACTGTCTTATAACTAACGGTATTTTTTCATCATACATGGACGTAACACCATATTATGATTAGTTAGTACATTGGTAATAAATAAACCGACTGGGATGCATACCAAAATCAATTAAATCACAAAATAAGCTTAAAAGTATAGGTAAGGTATCGTTACCTATACTCCGCTAGAGAGTATGGCCGGCAACATGGTTAAGGCCTCCTAGATCGCTTTCATACCCGGTTGTTTCGCACGCTATGCATACAGGGTGATGTGATAAACACCACACCTTCGACAACCGCCTACCTTTTCTACTCCACCACTGTGTTTCGGTTCCCATTATTTTCAGTGACTGGGTGGGCCACCCACCGAGCATTTAACTCATGGTTGATCCCGAGATCGTCCGCTCTGTAATCGAATACCTTAATCACTCAGCCTAGTTATCACCTGTTATCATAGTATAGATTTCTATACTATGCTATTACTAACCTATTTATTATTAAGAAAACTGCTACTTCGTCGAATTATTACCCTTCAAAAATGTAATTCTTGATCATCATTTGGAAGCGTCCTTGGGCTTTATCTGTATTTAGTATACGCGTCTGATTTTCCAACAATAAACCGCACTTTAACTGATACATTTGCAGACAATACAGTTGTCATGCCAATAAGTGAAGATCTATTACTAGCATCTACCTACCTACAAGACCATCTCGATCTAATGCAAACTTGGTTAGAAAGATGGAGAATCAAAATTAACGCAACGAAGTCAGTACACGTAACGTTTACATTCAGAAACCAACAATGCCCACCAGTCTTCGTAAACAACACAAAATTAACAGAATCAACAAATGTGAAATATTTAGGAATCTATCTTGATAGTAAACTCACCTGGAAGGAACACATAGTGTTCAAAACGAAAACAGATTGACTTGAAATTTAAAGAAACCTTTCTTTGGAAGAAGCTTGAAATTTTACTATATAAAGTCGTAATCAAATCCATCTAGACTTATGGAGTTCATTTATGGGTTTTGAATTTCCATCATCCAATGATCCCAATCAAAAATTCTCAAAGCGATAACTGATTCCCCTTGGTATGTATCCAACCAGACACTAGATACTAGATCATAATTTAGGCATACTGTTTATCCAAGACACAATCCAAGAAACAAACAACAAAAACTACGACAAGCTGGAAACTCATACCAACCTCCTTCTTCAAGCACTTGTACAAGACCGATACAACAGAAGACTAAAAAGACGCTGGCTACCTAAAATACGGTTAAGAAGGTCTTCCCACTGGGGAAGCTCTCATTAGGACAATAGTGAATCTGCATGTTATTAGGTTCCATGTTAAATGTTAACAAAATAGCTTGTAATTTATTGTACTATTCTGAATACTGTTCAAAATTTAAAAATTGGCTAAAGCGTTACATGAAAGATGTATGTATCTAATTTTAGACAGTTTAAAACTGCTATAAAGTCGTTCATAATTATTGATAAAGCTCACTATAGTGTTGATGCATATTTAACTGACTAAGCTTCCTTGATTGTTTTTTTTTTTGACGACCCACTGGAGATTGTGCATCTTGCTTTTGGTAAAATAATTATTAAACTATTAAAACACACTTGTGAGCTCCGCGCAATATTTATTAAAAAAACTAAACGCTTTCGGCTGTACACCTTCTTCAGAGTAATATTAAAATTAAACGAATGTATGTCTAAGTGCAACATTGATAAACAAAATATCAGAGAGAATATCAGTAGAATGACAAATAAACAAATGAAAAAATTTCAATAAATTAAGGAATTAAAAAATTAATAATACATAATAATAATTAAAAATTAAAAAATACAAGTTGCTCGACTATACTATAAAAAGGTTGTCATGTAAAACTAAAAAAAGCGGCGCTAAAAAAAGGCTGTTCCAAAGAATAAAATATAAGATGACGTATATTAGAAACAAAATAAAACATACAGAGGACCCAGCTAAAAACGGTCTTAATAGGAGGTTTAAAAGGAAATTATTTTTTTAATTTACAATGTTCTTTACTTTAACGATAGCCTTTTGTATCTCAATTTGTTAAGAAAATCTTGACTTTTTCTTTGTTTTTAGCATATAAAATTTTAAATTGAGAACAATTAATCTTATGGTAATTATTAAGGCAGTATTCAGCTGGAGCTATAATTTTTTTTTCCACTATAATAGGGCGCTTGTGCTTATTTCTGTTTTTATTCTTAAGTTTAAGTTACGCCCTGTTTGCGTTATACGTTTGCGTTATGCGTATAAGAATCTACCTATAATATAAGGATGTCGTATTGCAGTCGTCATCCCCATAACTAATCTCGTCCGCCCAACTTTTAATTGTCGACACATTTTTCTTTTTATTTTAAGTAGAGTCCCTAAGCTTTTATTATGGTAATACTTAACATCTCTAAAAGATTATTTATTTTAGCACTAGGAACAGACGGAACTGAGCTATAGTAACAACAGTTAAAACGGACGAACGTCTACATGCTGCACGTGTAGGGTAAAACGATCGTTTTATCGGCCAAACAATGCCCCAGCCCATCAGTTTTTTAGGCGGTCGTCCGTCCCAATTCAGTTCAAGTAAGACGTCCGTTTTTTGGTCTACACATCTTTTACTTGAGTCGTTTTAACTGAACAGGCAAGACGTACGGTAAAATGGTATGTATGTACCGGGCTTAAGACTAAAAGACGTCAACAACATATTAAAAGAAGCACATATGCCACACAGCAACTCATACAAACAATAGTTAACATCAGGGGGTCAATTCTTGAAAAAATGATAGTGATACGAGCATGAGATGAAAAATTTTCATCTCATTTCACATACATCACAAATATTAATTCTTGAATTTATATGAAATATTTATCACCTATCTATTGAGCCTTGGTTCTACAAGTGATAAATTGTCACAGATCACTATAAAAAAATTAATCTTTTTTATTGACATTGTCAACCACAGTGTTGTCAACGTTGTAAATACACGTTTGCATTATTATTTATGTATCTTTAAATTAATAATTAGTATATATTTTTATTATGAAAATGAACAAGGAAAAAGTATGTAACCCACAAACAAAATGAATTCTTAACAGAATTTATGTATATAAATCAATTTTCAAATAAGGTGCTTTTACAGTATGGATATTTTTTATTGTAATTTAGTAAATTAATAATAAATCATACTGTGTACGAGTGTGATGTAACTCTTCCATGTTAGCCGAAAATTTGACCTAATTAATAAATAAATGATTGTTAATCACTTCAGTAACTTCTTCAAGGGATCGGCTAACAGAAGACTGACTCAGGCATAACTACTATTTTCAATACTACTTTGATAACTTCCACTAGCCAGGAAGCGTACCTAATGCGGAAAGAACCTTAAATATACCTATTAAAAATTTCAATTTGACGCAATTTATATTTACTTTTGAAGAAATAGCAATTGCTGAACTTCTTGAAGCAGGAACTAAATATTCTTCTAACGAAATAATTAACGCACGCGTAATTTGTTTATTTAATCAAAATAAACGTAAAAAGCGCGTTCTGACAATTGAAATGAATCTTCGTTCACATTATATCTTCTTTCTGAATGTAACAGAAACCTGTTTCTAAACAAATGTCTACGCATAAGGAGGACAGAGCGAATATTTAACGAAGAATTGTGGAACCGCACACATGAAGAGCCTATCAGCATAACAACTAAAAAAAAGGAAGAGTGGACAATGACCTATATTCTAATGGGAATGAAGAGGACGACCTTTAAATTTAATAGTAAAATACTGCTGCTTTGTACTAAGGCCTGTTAACACATACAAAACAGTACTTTTTGACTTTGATACTGCAAAACTGAAGAGAGGGAGAGTTCTCTTCGCCACTTACTTATACACAGTACTGAAGACAAGTGAAAAAAAAAATTGAAGCATATTAACTATACAAAGTAGGGTTTATCAATTTCTACATTTGTGTTAAAACAAACATTTAAAAGTCTTCAACAAAAAACTAGCTTGAAATAGGATTTTCGTAGAAGCTTGATCTACTCAATTCTCAAAGGTTGCAAAGACATTTTATTTTCTTTATGAATAACCTCATTAGCAATACTTCGTTAGGAATAATTTAAAACATCATAATCTGAAATGTTGAATTCAATATTGAACTAATATAAAAGCGTAGAAAGTTAGAAGCATTTGCTGGAATATTTATGCTAAAATCTTCAAAGCTACCTTTGATAGCTGACTTCGTAGAGGCAAAACATGGCAACAAAAAACAGAAAATTTACACAAATAAGGTTAGCTGTTTTATATTTTGAGATGCCTCCAAAGGCTATATAAATACTTTCCCCACGATATCCCGGTTTAGAATTCAGAACGTTTTGTGCCCATGTTTCATTAAACGCAATATTACCACTTTAATCATTCACAACTTAACATAGCATTTCGAATGCCTTTGTCATTTCTTTTCATTTTCATTATATCTGTTAGTTGTGATTTACATTAGTATTTGTGGTAATCTAAAGTCAAAGAAATAAGATTTCTATTATATGTGAAGCTAAGATCGTCAGTAAAAGTGTTTTAAGCATAATGGTGTACCAGCTTGCATTTCGGGCTCCTCGGTTACCAAGCTTTTGGACATTATGTTAAACTGAATATATACTACTCATCATCCAGCCACACCAAAGCTTAATTAGGAAGTTAGATTTTGGGAACACAATGTTCCTTCGGGAACATCCTAAGAATATGCCTAAAAGCGGTTCCAAGTAGATTGGCTATACACGTATACAAGACATACCAAAAAAAAGAAAGAAAAAGATATAAACAGATATTTATATACGTACACAAAACAAATAATTCACACTAAAAATGGTATTTCACCACCTAATACGATAGTGAAAAAAATTGAACGTGATGAGATAGAAGTGATATGATATGATATGATAAAATTTTTCAAGAATTCAAATTTCTATCTCATTATGTCATTTCTCACTCATGTGATATATTTTATCACCTACGAGATTTTCTCACATTTCAAGAATTGGTCCCCAGTACGGGAAATAAAACAGAAATAAAAATTGACAATTTGACTGGACAACAGAAGTAGATATTAAGTCGGGAATAAGACAAGGGGCAGCTTAAAGGTCGTTTCACACATATCAGCGACGTATTCGTTCAGTGTCAGTTCAGTGTCGGTATTTGTATTTCACTGCGCAAATGCGTAACTGACACTGAAAAATAAAGTACGTCACTGTGTCTGACATGTCTGAATATGTCAATATCAGAGCACGACAACGATAATTTTAATCACTGATACGGATGAAATCTCACGGAACTGAACGAATACGTCACTGAACTGAACGAATACGTCACTGATATGTGTGAATCGACCTTAAGTCCGCTACTGTTTAATTTCATACTAGACAAAATAATTCAAAACGTAAAAATAAGGGCAAAGGATATAGGATCGGAACAGATGAAATAAAAATTGTATGCTACGCTGATGTCGTTGCTATAGTTACCGAAAACAAATGGTATATGCTTTTAAAACTGCAGCAGAGGAACTTAACATGACGATATCAACAACTAAAACCGAATCTCTAGTCACATCAATAGAACCGCATAGATGTAAGTTGATAATCAACGAAGAAATAATAGAACAAGTGTCTAATTTTGAATATCTGGGAGTAGCAATATCTAATTTGGACAATTTGAAACAAGAAGTACAAAAAGAGGTCAATGAAGCCGCACGAATATCCGGATGTGTACGAGATATAGTATAGGAAAATAACTACATATATGAGACTAGAGGGGAAAATGAGAAGATATAGAAGTTACATAATATATAACACCTATATTAATCTACCCTATAGAAGTTAGAACTGATACCCCAGAAACAAAGAGAATAGTGAGAATGACTGAAATGAAGACATATAAGTATAACAAAATTAGGGAACAATGTAAAATGCCGGACATCGTGAGATGGTTCAGACAAAGATGACGCGAATGGGATCAACACATAAGTAAAATGGGAAAGGAACGTCCGAATCGCCAGAGACGGAAAACCACCACGAAACACACCAAGAGGTAGACCACCCACAAGGTGAAAAGCCTGCTGGCAATCAACATCACAGCAAAATGTATAACATCAAAAGAAAGCAAACAGGCCATGACCTAGTATAAGTATAAAAAGAAGAAGAATATTGTTCGTTATTAACGACTGAGATACAGGGATATTTAATAACCTGTGTATAAACCATGGTACTAAGCAGGAAATTTATTCTGAAGAGACTGATCAACTTTAACCTGAGCGACTACGTCAGTGAAACTTCAGGTTTTCTGTATATTTCAGCTCATAATCCCCTCAGACCTAAATAACTTAACGGAGTATACTTCTCGGTTTTTATAGTGAACTGAATTTTACTATTTTACAAGCTTAAATATTTCAGAAATTGATCAAATATACTTCATTCCCTATTGATATTCAGAAAACATCATTAACATTCTGTAACGGTGAGGGATGTTGAAGATTCACAATTTTCTTTAACTTTAACGGTGCGGAAGGTGCCAATGATAGAAGAGTGGTGTCCGAAGGGTTTTGTTTTATGTACGTTATCTAATTTGTGAGGTTCCAAAGTAGCTCTCGTACTGTAAAATAGACCGAGGGGGTAGGAGCCTAATGAGACTTGTGAGGTCCCAGAGCAGCTCTCTTGCGGCAAAAGAGTAAAGGAGTGTTGTAAGAGCCTAATGATACGTGTCGGGGGTAGAAGCCTAATGAGAGCCTAATGAAACTTGAGAGGTCGCAGAGTAGCTCTAATACGGCAAAAGATTTACGGTGTTTTGTAAGAACCTAATGAAACTTGTGACGTGCCAGAGTAGCTCTCATACGGCAAAAGAGTTAAGGAGTGTTGTAGGAGCCTAGTGAAATTTGTGACGTCTTAATGTAGTTCCCGTACAGTAAAAAGGATTGAGCAACGTAGGAACCTAATGGGACTTGTAAGGCCTCAGAATAGCTCTCGTATGGCAAAAGAGTTCAGGAGTGTTGTAGGAGCCTCATAAAACTTGTAAGGTCCCAGAGTAGCTCTCGTACGATAATAAGTATTGAGGAATATAAGAGCCTAATGAGACTTTTTAGGCCCCAGAGTAGCTCCTCCTGAATAGGAAAAGAAAGATTTCCTTTTATTACATCAAATCGAACTTCATTCTGAAGTTTATCCGTTATTCGCTGAACAGTTTTGTATAAAAACCCTCATTAAACAAACTAATTTTCCCAATTCTTTCATATTTCTACCGATATTTATAGTTCCGTCGCTTCCGTCGTCATTAATATCTGATTCTTCGCTGTGCTAGCACGCTTGAGTCCATGTGATTAAGCCCCAATAACTTAGCTAGGATTAAGAAACGCCCTTTTCGAAGCAATAGTCTGAAATATAATTAAAAATTCCTGCAAGGGAAACAAATACCAACGAAACGTTTCGTTCTAATGACCATAAGCCTTTTAAGTTATTTAATTCTGATACTTAAACATTACGTACAATCACTTCCATGTTTTCATATAACATACAAATATAAAATATAAAATAAAAGCAAAATCAATAGTTCATTCAAGTCATTTCCAAAATGTTTATGACTAACATGCACACTGTTATAATACTTAGACTAATCGCGAAAAAGGTTTATTAATGTTTTTTTCTAAAAATCAATCATAAAGATCTCACAATGGTGAGATAACGGAGAACCTTAAGAAGGTCATCCCTTTGTTTGCAGAATTTCTTGTTGTATCTAAAATAGTTCTAATTTAAAACCGCCGTGAAACTCGCGAGCGCTTTACAATCCTTTATTAGATTAAATTAAGTGCAGTTGAAGTACAAAAAAAGTACAAAAATTATTGAAAAAATAATTCAGTTTTGTAAAAATAAATCGAATTTTGTTGCAGCCTGGATGGGAGCTTTGTGCCTAAGCATTTCCTTTTTTACATCACCATTCGTAGTGGCAGCTTCAAGAAGAAAATCAACCCGATTGGCTGCAGTTTTTGGAGGATTAATTTTTGCCCTGGCTTGCCTTTTTGCATCATTCGCAGTTCAGTTCCATCAAGCTCTTCTTAGTTATGGCCTCGTACTTGGAGCTGGCGCCGGAATTGTTCGAGAAACTTCAGGCCTTGTTTTAGGACATTATTTTAAAAGAAGAAGGGAATTCGTTGAAATGGTCGCACAAGCTGGAACGGGAGTCGGAATGGCTTTATTTTCGGTTCTTTATAAAGAAGCTGTTGGGTAACAAACATGAACTACTTAAGAAGATGTGTAAGTTTGTAAGTAAAGGTTTTTATTTTAGAAAACTCGGATGGAGATTGGGAATGCAAGCCGTGACGGGTTTATTGTCACTCGCATTTTTTCTTCCTATCGTTTATCGTTCGGCAAACTTATATCATCCTCAACGAAGAGCAATAATGCATCTCAAGAATCAAAGAAAGAAAGTAAAAGAAAAGAAGACACACACCAAAGTTAAGAAGCCGCCCATGTTTGACTTCACACCTTTAAAAAGTAGAGGCCTTAGAGTTCTTCTCGTTGCTAGTGCTACTGGTGCTCTGGGAATTTATAGTCCTTTATTTTATTTGGTATCTTTAAAATCCAATGAACGTATAACAAAATTTGCTTACTGTGTTTTGTTTTCGTAGGCACTACAGGGACACAAAGAAGGATTAGAAGACAGCGCATTAGTCCTTCTGCAAACCTTCCTAGGATTCGCATCGGCCTTAGGTTTTGTAGGATTTGGACTTGTGATAGTACGACCTAGTTCTCAATGTCTAATTTCTAGACAGTATTTATGTCAAGCTGCCATGGTTGGTATAGGTAAGTAATTTTAAAAGATTTAATAATTTTAATGAAGTCTCATATTTGTTTTTTACAGGAATTTCGTTACTCGCACTGAGTGCAATCCAAGGCTACCATGGATATGTTTTATTCGTTTGGCTTTATGGAATCTGCTTAGGCGGATTTAGTTATTCACTTAAGATGTTCACCTTAGAACGTATACGAGCTAGACATTTTACTAAAGCGTGGGGTTTCGTTCAAGGGGCTAAATCTATTCCGGTTCTATTAGGGGTACCCATTACGGGGTACATTAATCAGATATACCCTAAAGCAGGGTACTATTTTAGTTTCATTTCTACCATAATAGGTGCTAGTCTTATGTTTCTTGTAGGAACGAAGAAAGAACATGTCAACAGTATTAGTAACTGCAATTTAACTAATTGTAACGCAAACATGAATGAATGCATTTGTAATTTTAATAATCCGTATGTTCCAGAAATAGTAACACCTTGTAACTTGTATAGACAAGGAAGTACCCATTACGAACGCGTATTCCCCACATATGACCATTTAGATAGGAACAGTTTGCATAGGCATTCCTATAAATGCCGACGTGAACCTGTGCCGCATCATTATTTACCAAAAAGTTTAAGTTATGCCGCCAATATAGAGTACTCCGGGCATTCTAATGTGAAATGCATTAGTCGCAGTTCTGACGTTGGCGGATACAAACATTTACAACAGAATTTAAGACCAAGTAGAAGTGTTCCTGAAGGTTTAGCTAGATGGGGACATTATGGATCATGCAGAAGACCTATCATTAGAAACGTACAAGTTATAGAACAAATTACAACTTCTGTCTGAAGTTAGAAAAACGCATCAATATCAGCTGCCTATTCTTAAAAGCTTCCAGAAATTATTACTATAAACGTTAAACACTTAAAAAGTGTAATTACTAATTTCAAGTAATTTTAAAAACTAAACTTTGAAGCCTTAATGATAGGCAGTATATCCAGCGAATAGCTTTAAAAAACTTTCTAGTCAATTTGTAATTAGTCACTCTTGAACTGTGAATTGAATTTTCTTGTTAGGATTTATTATATTTAACGCAGGGAACAAGTTTTGTAATTTGTAGAAAACAATGCTTCTAACACAATATAAATAATGTAAACTTAATTTACGATGTTATATAATTACGCCTCTTCCAGGTTCCTAAATTAAAAGAACAAATTGCTGATGTAATTACCCAGTGTTAGCATAACAATAAAAATATTGTTAACATAACTAGTCCTAGAATCACCAGTAAACAAACGATACAAATAAATATACGAATAAAACTTAAATAAAAAGATATTCCTTTTATTTATTCCTTTGAGATCTAAAATAAAAAAAATGCATTTTAATTTAAATTTTAAAAAAATTGCAGATCTCGGTGGTGAGGAGGAATAAACCAAATCTCTGGTTCAATCCTGGCCAGGGTCGGGTAAGAGATTCTAGCCTAAGGATTGTACATAATAAAATCTGAGCAAATGAAAATAATGGCAACAAAGCCATGGAGACATTCTTCAAGGTAAATTTCCGGTAGAAATGAAACTGGAGCTTCTTCTGTAACTTTGAGGGTTTTAGCATCCGGTAATTTAATTAGTAAGATACTGTAAGATATTTTTATTACTCATATACATTTACAGGTGATCCTTGTGATAGCCTAGAATATTTATTTATATATATGAGAGTTCACAGGCCATTTAAGCCCATTACTTTGAAATATCCTTCCATTCTCTTCTGTCTTTAGCCTTTTTTCTCCAGCTTCCTATTTCCTTCTTCCTCTCTTCATCTTATCTACTAGGGTTTTCCAAGCTATGCTCTTCACTGTTCTGCTTTCATCCATCCTTTCCAAGTGACCCAGCCAATGTATTCTTCGCGCTTTCACTGCATTTCTTACTTTGGGATTGTTGTAGAGTTCATTGGTTTCGGTATTCATACGTCTTTCCCATCCTATATCTGCCTTTTTCCCATCAAATATTCTACGTAAATTTTCCGTTTCTATATTTCTATTTTATTTTGAAGCTTTTTATTCATTGTGCATGCCTCGCAGCCGTATGGAAGGGTCGGACGGAATACGGATTAATAGATTCTCAGCTTCGTGTTACGTGATACTTCTCTTCATTTCCATAATCCTCAATTCATCGAAGTATCTTAATTTCTAGTTTCCTTGCTTCCTTCCGTCTATCTTTTGCCTTATGTTTCATCTACATGAATTTACTTTCCTCTTGATTGACTACTAGCCCATATCTTTTGGCAACTTCTATTAGTCTCCATGCGGTACTCACTAGTTCTTTCTTGTCGCTTGCTAGCAATACGACATCGTCCGCGTACGCTGAACATTGGTGTTTTCTGTATAAAATTGTTCCTGTTATGTTTATGTCACTTTCCCTCATTATTTTTTCTAGTATTACGTTAAACAGAACTGTCAATACCTAACTTGAAAGTTTTCTGATGTGCTATTCTCGACTTTTACTGCATAGACTGTGTTTCTTAATGTCCTCTAATAGTCTAGTAAAATTAGCATTTTGGTATCGAATAATTAGAGGAAAGCTGGAAACTTTTCTAATCGATATAGTGTACCACTAGTATGGAGAAACTGAGTTTGTCCCAATCTATAACAAGAACTTCGACCACCAGGTCGAAGAAACCGCGAAATTTTCGCATAAAATTCAAACACGAAGCATTCTATTGAGAAAGTCGTTATTTAGTAAAATGTAGAGCATTCAATTATGTGTCGATTGAGTACCTCACTTTTGAATTTTAGTTAAATAATACATTTGAAATCGGTCGTCAAGTACCTATCAAGTAGGTATTTTTTGTAGAAAATGCAGTTTGTCATTTTTCCACTGCTGATATCTCCAAAACGATCGACCTTACACCAAACTGTGATAGAACGAAAGTTGTAGAGAATTTAATTCGATTTAAAATGCACTAAGTTTCTTTAAATCAGTTGAATATAACTGTAGATACACGCATTTCCCCGTTGTGGGTCGTTTTGCGCAAAATGAACCGTTAGGGAATTACTTAATTCTTAATTAATTAATAATTTAGTTCTTGTTCACTTCGTTCTCATCCGCTTGGCTAGCGGTGGCTTCTCCTCTAAACCTTCCTCTTCTGCTTCCTCCTCCTACTCCTCTATAAGTTGTGACAATAATCGGTCTTCTATTAGATCAATTTCCTCCTCATAACTTCTTACTTGTGCAAAATGAATAGAAACAAGACTTAAGGTAGTTGGAGCGTGAAGTAAAACCCATAAGATTTTAATAATCTTTGGTATACAGCTAGATTAAGTATTGCTCGATGTAAATCCAAAATTTCAGCCAACTTGACCATTTCCGATCGGAGTTATTGTACTCCAAATTTGGAAGATTTAACATGGCGAGTATAGGGAAACTCAAGAAATCATCTACATAATTGCCTCTAGAATAGCGAAAACCCATAAGCTTTTGACTAAAAACTAAGTGAATATAAATGAAGGTCTGGGGAAAACTTTCATAAGCTCTGTGGCAGTTAATATTTTCATCCCAAATTATTCCAGTACTGATGGACATAATACTATCTCCGGCAGGAAATGGATCATGAGAATTGAACCAGTAAAATAATTTCTTAGCATCACATAGCAATTGGTATTGCAGCGATGCATTTGGCAGAATTCTCTCCGTAACACCTTTTCCACGTGTCAGACCACCGGTAGCCTTCATAGATCTCATTAGAGTATGTTCAATGGTCATGTCAGACCATATTCCACGACAGTATTTTTCAGTCCGCCTGATCGCAAAATAGCCTTTGTTGACGAATTGATTATATTCTTCTTGAGTAAGGCGTTGCTCAATCTGCACCATATCTTACAGATAAAGTTGACATGCTTTTGCATACAGGAAGTGGCAGCTTGCGTGGAAGTATGACAACAACGGATAAATGCGTGTATCTACAGTGATACTTAACCGATTTAAACAAACTTAGAGTCCATTTGAAAGAGAATTAAATTGTCTACAACTTTCCTTCTATCACATTTTGGAGATATCAACAGTGGAAAAACGTGAAACTGCACTTTCTACGAAAAATGAAAAAAATACTTGATATTTGACGAACGATTTTAAGTATATTATTCAGCCAAAATTCAAAAGTGAAGAGCTCATTCGACGCTTAATTTAATGGTCTAGATTTTACTAACTAACGACTTTCTCTATAGAATGCTTAGTTTTTGAGTTTTACGCGAAAAACTAAAAAAATAGCGAAAATTTCGTGGTTTTTTCGACCTGGTGGTCGAAGCTCTGGTTAGAAATTTGGGACAAACTCAGTTTATCCATGCTAGAGGTATACTATATGGATTAAAAACGTTTCTAACTTTCCTCTAATCATTCGATGGCACTGCCTTTTTTTGGCCTAATTTTACTGGACTATAAACTATTTTTAGGTTTACTATTTTCTTTGTGATCCTGACTTCACTTTGAGTATTTATTAGCTTGTTCCTATCTATTGTGTCGTAAGCGGTCTTTAAATCTACGAACAAAATGAGGGTTTGTATTCCGTGCTCATACGTCAGATTTAGTATTTGTTTTAATAGGAAACTTTGCTCAAATGTCAATCTACCTTTCCGTAAACCACACTGGTACCTAGTTGCTAGTAGTTCTTCTGCTTTCTCTTCTAGTTTTCTCTTTATAAGCGTGGCCAAAATTTTGTAGACGACGCCCAGCGCTCTGCTGGACGTCGTCTACAAAATTATTCGTACGCTCGCTAATATCCCCTTTTTTGTATATAGGTATGATAATGGCTTTGTTCCGATCTTTGGCATGTTTTCTGTATTCCAAATTACTTTCATCAGCTGAAATATTTACCTTCATAATGTCTGCTCTCCATATTTTATATATTCCGCCACTATTTCATTATCCTCGGGGCTTTTATTATTTTTTAGACTGTTTATTTTGTTGTCCACTTCTTGCTCTGTAGGTTCTTTCGTTATTTCTTCCTCTCCTTGTTCGCCTGCTTGGTAATCTATCTATGCACATTTCACCATTTAGTATTTGTTCGAAACATTCTTTCCATCTTTTTATTTTTGTTTTCCTTCACTGATGAGGTTTCTTTCTTTGTTCTTGCAATATAGCTATCTTCCTTGATACCCTCTATTAATGTCATTCACGTCTTTATAGAAATTTCTTATCCCTTTATTCTTGCATTTTGTCTCCAATTCTTCTTGCTCTTTCTATTGTCTCTTGCCTCTTTAATAGTCTGCATAAACTTTTCACGTTATTCTTCTGTTAGAAGTATCGTTTCTTATCTTCTTCTTTATCTGACTGCAAACATTTTTATCTTAGTGCATGTTTTCTATTTGTCTCATTTTTACAGTTTTCATTCACTCAATTCTTCTTTTTCCATCCTGTTATCGTACTCATTTTTCTTCCACAGATATTTTTATCGTTTTTTCCGTATTTTCCCATTTGGTGTCTATGCTGCTTTCAGTACCTTGTTTCCCCCACATTTCCTGAATGTCTTTAAGTAGGATATTTATTTTCCTTCTTTTTTGTCCTGATCTTCATTCCTTCGGTTTTTTCTTTCCAGCTTCCTTTCGCCTTCCTACTTCCTTTCCTATTTTGAAGTTGCTTTAGTTCCTCTGCTGTGTATAATATTCTTTTCTCGTTGCTGGACGTTCCCTGCTTTTGCCATTTTCCCACAGATCTTCCTATATTCTTTTATAATTCCCCTCTTTCCCTCTCTAATTCCTCTTCTTTTATTCTTCTCTCTTCCTCTTCTATTCACTTATTTTTGGTTCTGTTTTCCATTCTCTTGTCCTTTTTCATGGCTTGGTCGGTGTCTATGAATCTGTTTTCGTCTGTCTGTACTAGTTGTTTGGATCTAGCTTCTGAAGCTGCTCCAAAATCGGGTTTCATCTCCATTCATCCCCATCTATTATGACCTTGTTATATCCAACCTTAACATTTTTTCCTTTTTCTTCCCTCTGATTCCATCTCTCTTATTTGTTTTAGCTTTTCCCTTTACACTTTTGTTAAACCATTATTAATAAAAAAAAATTCTCCGACGAATCCTCTTAATTGTTGTTTGTTTTCCATGATTTTTGTCTTTCCATTTCCGGTTTCCAACTCCATTAGACACATCCTTTCACCGATTTTATGTGCTGATTTAATTTTGACCTCTATTTTTAATTGCCTTTCCATAAATTTCTGGATTATCTCCTTCAAAGCCGATGGTTCGTTTCCGTATATTTTTATTTCACTCATACCACATTATTCTTTCTTTTTTCTTTTTCTAACCGTTCTATGTTTTTGTTAATAACTCCTAGTTCCTTCCTGATTTCAATATTATCTTGTTTTAGTTCTTCGTTTTCTTACTTTAGGATTTAATTTTCTGTTTTCATTTCCCTAATTTCCTCTAAACCTGCTTTTAGTTCTTTCTACAGTTCCTTTTGGTTTCTCCTCATGTAGTCTCTGATGAATTAGACCTTCTGATAATACAGAAAACTGATATAAAGGGAATCATGATTATGAAGCTTGAAGGATATATATGGTTTAATGGAGGGGGAATAGAGAATAGACTAGGGACACGATTCTTGATTAGAGAAGAATTGGGGAATTCAATAGTAAAGTACAGGGTCGTAAATGAAAGATTAGGTTCTCTAAGATTTAAAGGTGCTTATAGGAAAATCAGTATTATAAACGCCCCTGCACCCATAGAAGATGCAGAAGAAAAGACAAACGACGAATTCTATGACGAAATGGAAACCTTACTAGATAGTATGCCCAACTTTGATGTCAAAATGGTGGCTGGAGATCTGACCGCGAAGATTGGGAAAGAAGAAAGAAACAGAATGATAGCGGGAAAAAATAGTCTACATGAAGAATCAAACAAGAACGGACAGAAACATTTTGTTGCAACAGAACGCATGATAATAAAAAGCGCAATCCTGAAACCTGAAACGTAGGAACATCTACAAAGCCCCTTGGAAAGCCCGGACAGAAAAACGTACAACCAAATAAAATATTTGGTAATACCATGAGATCAAAAAAAAATGATTCTGAGCAGGCCTTGACTAGTACAACACGATTGGCTACACTGGTTCTAGAATGCCTATGAATTATAATGTGACAGTGACATTTCAAATGTAAGTCAGTTTTGCAATCTTGTTTCCAGAATTATTTAAGTTTATCGTTGTAATACTAGTGAAGGATCACATATTGAACACCTACTCTAACATGTATTCATCTTAGTTTTCAGTTTGTTCCCTAAATAAATACTGTTTTGTGTTGTGTTTATTTGACATTTATTAACCTCTAACCTACTGCCACATTTTGAAATCAGTCTTGCCAATCGTGTTGTACTAGTCAAGGCCTGCTCAGGATCATCTTTTTTTCGATCTCATGGTAGAGCAGATACATGAACATTGTGTAGAATACGTAAGGATGGATAGGGGAGCAGACATTAATTCAGACCACTTTTTAGTGAGAGCATTGATTAGACAACACGTACCCAAGATAAAAAAGAATCAAGGAAAGAGAGGAAGGAAGAGGATAACACAGGAATTAGAAGATGGAGACAAAAAAGAAGATACACAGAAGCGGTAGAAAAAAAAAGAAAATTATAGAAGCGCTGCAAGAATTAAAAGTAAAAAAAGAAACCAGGGAGTTCGTCAACATGACATTGACGAATACAGAAAGCCAAGTTAAAGTACAAGACGATCTATCCAAAAGTTTTAACATGAACCGAGGTTTAAAACAAGGGGACCCCTTATTCCCAATTTTATTTAATGTTGTGCTAGAAAATATTATCAGAAAAAACAAACAAGGAAATAAGAAGTATAAGTTCAGCATAACAGAAAGCACAGTGTATTTGGGGGTAGAGATAAATAGCAAAGGGAACATACAGGAAGAAGAAAGCTGGAGACGTAGGACGAACATTGAGCGGGATGAGCTGTACAAGGAGCTAGAAATAAGTACAATCATTCAACAAAACCAACTACGATGGGTGGGACACTTAATGTGAAGCAAAGAAACACACTTAGTAAAACAAATTTTCAAGACAAATATGGAAGAACGAAACCGAAAAGGACGCCCAAACAAGACATGGTGGGGAAATATCGAGCGAATCTTTCAAGAAGCGAGACTAACAAACTGGATGGTATTGGTACAAGATAGAAAGCAATAGAGGGAGAAAATACAAGCTATAGGCCTGCAAGACCTAAACTGCTGAAATTTAGGTACCTACCTATATGTATACATAACGGTCTATTACATCCGTAGTTTCATTCACTGCTATCCAAAATGTACTTATGGCCTATTTTATCTCTAATCTCGCAAATAGTCTTTTGGTAAAGCAAATCAGCATATTTTTTTTTTCTTAAAGTGGACTCGTTGGGAATTAGGGATGGGCGATGTTCATCGATGTTCTAAAAACATCGATGTTTTTCTTTCGATATTCGATGTTTTTACATCGATGGTTACATTCCCTAACATCGATGTCTAACATCGATGTGTCCCGTCAGCGCTGACTCAGCGGCGCGCCGAAATCAAAACATTACACAGTTTTTTTTTATGGGAATTTCGTAGAACACCAGAACGCCAACGCTATATTAAAAGTTATAATTATATTACAGGAAAATATGAATTATATTTTTTTATTGGACATTAATATATTGCTATAAGAATATTGTTTTTGTTATTTCTATTGCTCTAAACTGTTTTATATTCGTATTTTTGTTACCACCACTTACTGCTTATTATTAGTACTTCACTTTTCACTTACCACTCGCAATTAAAGAGCGTTGTTGAGAAAACATCGATGTGTTCTTACCGATATTTTCTGAGTATCGATGTCCAGCTTCGATGTTGACATCGATGTTCAACATCGATGTTTCTTATCGATGTCCCATCCCTATTGGGAATATGTTTTCCGACGACCACTATGAAAAATGACTCATTTCACACGGTTTACTAGTATTGAAAATAACAAATTTCGCATAGCAACGAAACTGTGTGAAATGCCCGTGTGCAAAACTTTGCACACGCTAAACCACACAAAGCAGTCGGCGGGCGACGTCAAAAGTCGTCAGTTGTTAAAAAATAAATATTTAAAACGTCAAAGTGTTGCAAGTGTGGTGCTGGTTCAGAATTTTTTTAAATGAAAAATTGGAAAAATGGTCGTCGGAAAAGTATAGTGTAAAACACGTGCTGAAAGGATATTTCACACTCGTGTGATTAAGCCACTCGCCAGAGGCTCGTGGCTCAACTTTCACACTCGTGTGAAATATTCAACTTTCAGCACTAGTTATACAATATACTATTGTCACAAGCCCGTATTCTGATCTCATATTTAAATTTAACGTCATGTTTAACTACCATGGCAACATCGTGTATCTCTCTTATACACATATAAAATTATATAAAGCTATATCGTTTTATGTTTACGCTAAACACGACTTTAGTTAGAGACAACTTTAAACATAAGATCAGAATACGGCCCACAGTATTTTAATAAAAACTGTTTGAAAAGTAAACTATTTAGTTTTGATAATGGTAGGTATATTAGACACTACCAAGGCAAAACATAAATCGGCCTTAAAATTATCGATGTCCGATGTTTCTCTAGGAAATGAAGTAGGTGCTAATCAATCTTTGCGTTTTTGAAGACCCCTGTTTAAGGTTCCTTCTCATTGTGTAATGCAGTAGATATATGTTGACCTAGGTACTTGGTACCTACTTATTTGAACATGTTACTACCAACGAAAACAAAAAGTATTATTTTAATATTTAAAAATAAAAACCATTTATACAGGGTGTAACAAAAATGTGGGCCGCTACTTCAGGAGCGTATTATACACTTCAAATTGAAGAAAAAAGTTCATATAAACATAGGTCCAAAATTCAACCCTTTTTATGTTACAGTCATGTTTGTGTTTTGTGTTTACACTTAAATTATATTATAGCAGTAGGTACCTATAGCAAAATAATAATAGAACGTCATAATTTTTGTCTTGACCCAGATGAAATAATTAAACAGCAGAAATTAGCGAAATAAATGATTTTGATGAAATACGCAATACCCCGGGTATTTGTGAAAGGGTTAGAACATCGTTACGCAGACGTGCAGAGAGATGTATTTTGGCTTTGATATTTTATTTTCTTTTACATTTATTTTATTGCATTGTATTCAAATATTTTATTTTATTATAGCTGAAAATAAAATAACATTTCATTACCTACCTAATTATATTATTTCACTATAAACACAAACATGACTGTAACATGAAAAGGGTTGAATTTTGGACCTATGTTTATATGAACTTTTTACTTCAATTTGAAGTGTACAATACGCTCCTGAAGTAGCGGCCCACATTTTTGTTACACCCTGTATATACACATATACAGTGCGGTCGTTTAGTCTGGAAACCTGGGAATAAAAAGTTGTCCGTTCTTTTATGGACAAAATCCTCGGACAGGTCAATTTTTATTTTTTATTGCACACATTTTGACATATCGATAAAATTTTTTCCGCCATATTTGAAAAAGTTATGACGTCATCGCCAATTTTTTTAAATGGCGACCCCCATTTTTTTTGGTAGATTTGGATTCCTCGTGAAATTCTAAAACCAAAAATGTCAAAAAAGTATGACCTTGAACTTGAAAATTTTGGAAATAAAAAATGGCGGTGACGTCATAACTTTTTCAAATATGTCGGAAAAATTTTATCGATATGTCAAAATGTGTACAATAAAAAATAAAAATTAACCTATCCGAGGATTTTTTCAATAAATGAAGGGACAACAACTTTTTATTCCATATTTGAAAAAGTTATGACGACATTGCCATTTTTTATTTCGAAAAATTTCAAGTTCAAGGTCATACTTTTTTGACATTTTTTATTTTAGAATTTCACGAGGAATCCAAATCTGCCAAAAAAATGGGGATCGCCTTTTAAAATAATTAGCGATGACGTCATAACTTTTTCAAATATGGCGGAAAAAATTTTAACGATATGTCAAAATGTGCGCAATAAAAAATAAAAATTGACCTGTCCGAGGATTTTTTCCATAAATGAACGGACAACTTTTTATTCCCAGGTTTCCAGACTAAACGACCGCACTGTATAGTAACCTATGTTCGTTATAGGGTTGCCAACATCAAATCGATGCTAACCCGAAGAAATATTATTTCAAATAATTTTCATATCTATCTGTCGCAATATCTATCTGTCGCAATATCTACCTTACTCTAAAAATTTAATGTAGGAGGCAAGAAATAAAATAGTTAACGATCAAAGAGTATATAAACATGTTTGGTTTAAAAACTCCAAATTACTTGTACGTAAAACCGATAACAGTCCTATTTTACATATTCATTCTGCCAATGATTTATAAATGCAACGTATAAAACTGTCTTATCTCTTTTACATCTTATCTAAATCCACAATGTCTTTATCTGTGTATTATCAAAACTAATAAATATAAATCTACGCTAATGTCTAATTTTAATTCGGATGCCGAGGACCTGTGGATTAAATTATCGTCTTTAAACAACAATAATCAATTGGTTCATATTTTTGTGTGTGCTGTCTACATCCCACCTCTTGCTGCACAAGATGTCTATCAACTCCACCTTGATAAACTAAAAGATATTTGTATTTCGGCCAATCGTGAAAATCATTTTTTAATTTGTGGTGATTACAATTTGGGGGAAATAATGTGGAATTATAATGATCGTGCGGAGGCTGTTCAATATCAAAATACATCATCCGTAACATCTCGTCTTTTGATTGATACGCTTTCGTTCTGTAATCTACATCAATACAATCTTGTACCAAATGCAAATAAGAAAGTTTTGGATTTAGTGTTGTCTAACAATTTTGTAAACGTTGATTCCTGTATGGAATTTTGTTTAACAGCTGTGGATATGCATCATCCAACGCTAGAATTTTCTTATTTGGATATCACATTACTAACTCCAATGATTTCCATCAATTACATCAAATATTCTTTTAATAATGTAAATTATAATGACTTAGCTAATGAGCTTGCTGTTGTAAACTGGTCACTCGAACTAAACACTCTTGATGTTAATGAAGCGGTAGACAGATTCTATAATATAATTTACAAGTGTATCGACAAATACCTGCCGCGTCGAAAAGATTGTAAGCGTAGATTCCCTGTATGGTTTAGTACTGAACTAATTCAGCTCATTAGAAATAAAGCGAAACTTAGAAAGCGTTATAAGAAGTTTGGATACATTTTGGATTATCGGAGACTTTCAGAACTGAGGAAGGAAATTAAGTTAAAAAGTAAAATATGCTTTAAAAGTTACATATGCGATACTGAAAGGAATATTAAAACGGACCCAAAAAAATTCTGGTCGTATGTAAAATCAAATTCATTTTCATGCCGAATTTCGTTCAGTTAAATGAGTGTACTGCTTCCAATCCTCAGAGCATATGCAATTTGTTTAGTAATTATTTTGCTTCTGTATTTGAACCTGCAGAGAACGCTAAATTATTTAATTATTGTGAATCAATGACATCTTTGAACAATTTATCGTCACTAAAATTTACACAAACTGTTATCGAGAGCCGGTTGTTAAAGTTAGATTGCAAAAAATCATGTGGACCGGATGGGTTGAGTCCTGTATTCATTAAAAGGTGTGCAAAGGTACTGGCATATCCGCTAAGCTTAATTTTTAACAAATCTCTAGAAAGAGGCATTTTTTCTAACATGTAGAAGTTAGCACATATCACTCCAAGCTATAGTATACAGGGTTACTGGTAATTCGATACATTCCTTTGGAGATGTGATGGGACAGGAGCTAAGAAACAAATTTAACCCTAACATACATTATGCAAAACTCAATAGTTTTTGAGATATTTCAATTTTTGTGTTTTTCTCAAAAAAGTAGATCTTAATGTCTTTATAGTTAATTTTTAAAAAATCTACTTGACATTTTCTGAACTTTTTGACTGGGTTACTTGTCCCACTCTATGGTCATCCGTTTCGAATGGAAAATATCCGGAAACATTTCGATCATGTGAAAATTTTAAATAAAAACTTATTAAAAATGATTTCTAAAAATCAGCTACGAAAATTACCTATTCGTTTTTTTCAGAAATTATTTTTTTATTTTTGCATAATGTATGTTAGGTTTAATTTGTTTCTTAGCTCCTGTCCCATCATATCTCCAAAGGAATGTATCGAATTACCAATAACCCTGTATATATACAAAGAATTGAATCAATTCAACGTAGCTTTGTGAAAATTGCATGCTTTCGATGTAAAATACAGTGCAGTAACTATAGGGAGAGACTACAAATTTTAAATATGACAACTTTAGAAAAGCGAAGAATATTCATTGATTTTTATTGTTTTTATAAATTGATAAACAATCTTTATAATTGTAGTCATCTATTAAACTTGGTTTATTTCAATGTGCCCCAACGTGACCTGAGAAACTTTTTAGTATTCCGTCCTATAAGCTCTCGAATAAACGTGTTTTATTTCTCTCCATTCGCTAGAATTCCTCGAAACTTTAATAGGTACATAAACGATGTCGACTGCTTCTTCTTATCGTTTCAAAAATTTAAAGCAATATGTAATGTTAAAATTTCTATGTAGATTTGCGTTAATCACTGGTTATATTTTCTTCCTTAGTTCTGTAAGTGTTCAAATAATCTCTTCCGACTTCTATTATTTATGGATGGTCTCAATACAATGGTTTCTATTATTTATATGTAAAAAAGTATGTAAAAAAAATGTAAAAAAGTAGTAATTGTAATGTAATTATTATTTTTTAAAATAATCTCAAATAATCTCTTCCGACTTCTATCATCTATATGCAAAACTGTAGTAATTGTAATGTAACTATTATTTTTTAATTTTGTATTAAATTTTCATTTGTTATTGGTCCGTTTGTAAATGGGCTTATGTCTCTGTTGATGGGCCATGTTTTTGTCAAATAAATATGTAATGTTGTCGCTTTGACTTTGTTGTCGTTGTGAATTGCAATAGTGGCCAAAAGGAAATTCCAAATTCCACTAACTTTTTGTCCATGAGTATAATTTTTAATCGCAAAACCCGAAGTCTTCGAGTCAAAATGACATTGTTGGCAACCCTAGTACGTGGATAAAATATCCGACCTTTTCTTTAACACCCTGTAGACACATTACCATTGAATATCCAGGGGCTGGATATTCAATTGACATTACTAACCAAAACAAATGACAAAGATAACCAAGAACAAGACAATGAGTAGAAACACCTACAAGGAAGTATACAGTGAGAATAATATAAGACTACACATGGCTGAATCATGTAAAATTACACATAGGACATTTTACTTAGTGTTACCATGGTGATTGTAAACAAAGCCTCCAATTTTCCGATCACTTTAATAATATAAATTCGCGACGAAAGTGTATACAACTGCTGTGATAAGAGTGCTTAAATAAGTCGAAATTACAGAGAGAATAAGACATAAAAATTGGTGATTGTGTAGAGGCTGATTAAAGTACCGAGTAGAAGACAAAGAAAGGAGGAAATTAGATTGAGTTATTTTACTTTACTTTCTTTTCTGAAATCATAACCTTAAAAGCGCTTGAGAAGGTCGTATCTGTCCGATTGCCGTCCAAAAACAGAGTATGTGATATGTGAAACATGAACTTTTCACGTATAAGCACCACTGTTGATCACTGAATGAACTCTAAAAAATCCATCTGTCCGTACTGCAAAAGATCTGCAGTCACACAGGTTGCGATTTGTCCTAACTGCAACTCCATCTTTCACAATAGTTGTGGTGGCAGAGTCAACAAAAATAGAACGCCAGACAACAGACTTGCAAAATTCTGTTGTTGCGCCCAGGAGGATCCATCTTCGTCATCACATTCTGATAGCTCAAACATGGCCACCCCTGCTGATATTGTTAAAATTATCAGAGACGAACTTACTAAATTTCGGGAAGAGTTGAAAGGAGATTTCTCTAATCTTAAAGTTGAGATTGAGGAAAACCAAAAGAAACAAAATGAGGGACTGAAAAAAGAGATCGCTGAACTTTCCAGTAAAATCGATAATTTTTCTGACGAAATCAAAACATGCCGTGATCTGGCAAACCAAAACGCTAAAAAAATACAAGAAATCCTGGAGCGACTAGAGCTGAACCCTAACCCTGTAGATGATACTCTAACTACAAACACCACTCTTGCTGCAATCGACGAAATGGAAGAAAGAATTCGACGTTCAAGAAATGTAATCTTTCACGGAATTGCTGAAAGTGTAGCCAGAGAAGTGAAATCAAGACAGAAGGACGATCTAGGAAAGCTGGAGAAAATAATTCAGGATATGAACGTCGATTTTTCACAGTTCGACATTTCATTCACCAACGATCTTCGGATCACTCGTCTGGGTAAACCTGACCCAAACAAAACTAGACCTCTTAGAGTCACATTCAAAACTGCAGATCTAGTTCAGACAATTCTCCGTAACAATAACCACCTACCTCCTTCTGTCGTTGCGAGAAGTGATCAAACCCCGTTACAACGCAGCGTGCTTACTGAATTGCGAAAGAAACTTGTCGAGACACAAAAAACAGATCCAAACGCTACAATCAAATATATCAAGGGTGTTCCCAAAATTATTCCTGGTAACAGGCGTAACTCCCAGCAGGGAAACTCTCATCGGTAACAGTAAATTTTCCTAAGATTTTTTATACAAATATTGCTAGCTTACTATCCAAATTTGATCTATTTCAAAATGAAGTTATTACTCACAAACCAGATATTATCATTTTAACTGAGACATGGCTGAAGCCTGACATTCCAGATCAAATGATAGCCCTTGAAAAGTACACAATCTTCCGCAAAGATAGATTGGATAGAAGGGGAGGTGGAGTCGCTATTTATGTACAAAAAGAGTTCAACAATCAACCGATTTTAACAACCTGGAATCGTGATATAGAAGATAATGTGGACGAATCAATGTGGCTGAGAATTGATATCAACCATCTGACAATGGATGTAGGCGTGGTTTATCGACCACCTTCGTCAACCACAGCCAATGACACTAATTTAATCAGTCAACTCATCTCGGCTAATGAATTCAATAACACTACTGTTATATTCGGTGACTTCAACCTACCCTCTCTCCAGTGGCCCAACCCCACCTCAAATAATGTCACCCCCTTTGCACGAGAATTCCTGGAGGCCATTAACAACACTTCTTTCTCTCAGCTTGTTGAAGAGCCAACTAGATTCAGAATTGGGCATGTACCATCCATCCTGGATTTGATTATCACAAACGACAAACCTGCTCTCTCAACGCCAACTTATCATAGTCCAGTCGGAAACAGCGATCACGTTGTGATCACAATTGATTTACAAATATTATTACCCAATGCTAACCTAGCCCGTGAGATCAAGAAAAACTATTGGCGTGCAAACTATAATGGCATTAGAGACTCTTTAACAGAATTTGTGTTATCAGCTAACCCCACTGGGCAAAATCTGGAAGATGCCTGGCAATTATTCAGCAAAACAGTTCACGATTCACTTCAACTGCATTCACCCAATCAAAGGAAACCAAGAAATAAACAAAAACCCTGGATCACGAGAACAATCATACAAAAAATCAAGAGAAAACGCAAAATATGGAGATCTTATACCAGAACAAAACTCGCATGTCACCGACGCAGATTTAATTATCTGCGTAACGAAATAAATAACGACATCCAAGAGAGCAGAAAGAAATACGAACGTAACATTGCATTAGCCAAAGGGAAACAACTCCACGCTTACATAAGACATCAAATTTCCTCCAGCGTCGAGAATCCACAAGCTGTTCGCAGGAATGACCATGCAATAACTACAGATCCTCTTCTCATCGCGGAGACTTTTGCAACTGAGTTCCAGAGTTTCAATTCAGTTGAACCAGACGGTCCACTACCAACGTTAACCACCGAGGCCTCGACTGAACTCCTTGATGATATCGATTTTCGAGAATCAGATATTGCTGAGATCCTTCACTCACTTGACCACAACTCAGCACCAGGACCTGATGGTATTCCATCAATATTGTTGAAGAACTGCGCATTTGAGCTGGCACCACTACTTTACTATTTATTTCGAAAATCCCTTGACTCTGGCACTTTACCTGCAGATTGGAAAATTGCAACAATCACCCCTATCTTCAAGAAGGGAGACAAGCTGAATGTAGGAAATTATAGACCAATAAGCTTAACATCCATAATTTGCAAAGTCATGGAACGAATTGTAGCCAAGGTACTGCTCCAGTTTGCAGTGAGAACCCACATCATCCCACCTGAACAGCACGGGTTTGTCCCTAGAAGATCTATAACATCCAACCTCCTTACATGTATCCAAAAATGGATAAAAAACTTGGACCAGAAAATACCCACTGATGTGATCTATTTGGACTTCTCGAAAGCGTTCGATAGGGTCCCTCACCGACGGTTGATTGCTAAGCTTCAACACTTTGGAGTGAGAGGTAAATTGCTAAATTGGCTGAAAGCATTCCTCTCGGACAGGAAATTTCAAGTCAAGATAGGAGACACCCTCTCCTCTCCCAGAAGTGTCATCAGTGGCGTACCTCAGGGTTCGGTGCTCGGCCCAATTCTATTTATTCTGTATACAAGTGATATCACCAGTGGATCACGGACAACCTTTTCCTTGTACGCTGATGACACCAAAATCTTTGGTAATCCACTTGTAGACTACAATAATCTTCAGAGAGACCTGGAGGACACCATCTTATGGTCAAACAAATGGTTGATTCCGTTAAATGAATCCAAATGCATGGTTTTACACATCGGGAAGAATAACCCTCAATTCAGATACTTCATTAACAACCGTGATGTTCCTACCACCTCTAATATCAAAGATCTGGGTATACTGATGACCAGCGACTTAAAATGGGAATCCCGTATTAACTACACCGTCCGTAGGGCGAACAAAGCCTTATTTCTCTTACGTAAGGCTTTCAAATCACTGGACAATCATTCGTTTGTCTCGCTATACAAGTCCTACGTTCTACCTATTTTGGAATTTGGTTCAACCATTTGGAATCCCAACCTGTCCAAGGATATAAACTTATTAGAAAACGTCCAACGCAGAGCAACGAGAATTTTACCACACCTGCGACACTTGACGTATGAAGAGAGATTGAGTGCCCTCAATTTGCCAAGTCTTCTATCAAGAAGGCGGCGAGCCGACGCCATTGAAACTTACAAGATCCTTCATGGACTATATAACAATGATGAGCTCCCAAATTTCTTCACATATGCGAATAATCAACATCTCAGAGGTCATACGATGAAACTGAAGAAAGCCAAATTCAAAATTCTACAAAGTAAAAACCTTCTTCCCAACAGGACTGTCGATCTCTGGAACTCTCTTTCGCAAGACGCAGTATCGGCTTACTCTCTTCCTTATTTTAAAAACATACTCAATCGGTTGTTTGACTGACATTAGTTTATAATGTTCACCAATATTGTGATACACTGTGAAATATCATATTGTTATTGTTTATTAATATTGTTTATCAAATACCTACTCACTGATTTGTTATATCTAATTGTGATAATACTATGCGAAACATTTGTATACATTGGTTCGGGCTTATATCAGTTTACTGTTGCCTGTACATACTAAATAAAAATAAATAAATAAAAAATTTATTATGGGTGAATAACGAAAAACTACACACTTGTCCCCAAACTACTGTTTTTATCGTAATCAATTAAACAAAATTATGTATTGCATTTTAATGATATTTAGTGGAACAAATTTTAACTTAAACTGGACAAATTACATCAATTCATACAAATAGATGGTTATTTAACGTAACGACATTTACCAAACCGATTGTCATTGCAAATTCAAAATGACAATTGTTACTAGCATGGGCAAATTGATTAATGTTAATATAAAGTTACCAATGTATAGTCTTACGTTATTCTCACTGTATGAGAAATCATACATTTTTGAAGAAAACAAAACCGTCTTGTCATGGCAGTCAACCTGTTAAGGAAGCAAATTATAAAATTAACTAAAATTTGATTTGCAAAAGCCTATTTCTCATCAGGAAAGCAGTAAAATAAAAATTAGGTACTGAAAATAAATTTTACTTGTAAAAGCTCATTTTTCATGAGGGGTAGCAGGAATTTCGATGAGATTGCAAACAACCAAATACAAACATTAGAATTCAATTTCACATAGGACTAACAAAGAGTGAGAGACGGCTTAATGTACAAACTAATAAACCTTGGCCTACCGAGCTACATAATACTAATCGTTAAATCATTTCTGGGAAACAGACAATTTCAAGTCAGACTCAATGGTACACTATCTTCAATCAAACAAATTTCAGCTGGAATCCCCCAAGGCTCTATATTGGGTCCAACCTTGTATAACATTTTCATGCACGACATTCCCCAACCAAACGACTCTGCTATTGCCATGTACGCAGACGACACCGCCATAATAGCACAGGATAAAAACGTTAACATAGCAGCATACAACTTACAAGAAAATCTGAACAATCTAAATAAGTGGCTATGTAAATGAAATATTCTACTTAACCACACCAAATGTGAAGCAAAGGTATTCACCCTTAGAAGGCCTACAACCCCACCCAATTATAATAAACGATAGCCCCATTGAATGGAATCCATCAGATCAAGGTGTCAACTACCTGGGAGTCCACCTTGACAAACATCTGACTTGGAGAATACATATAAACAAAAAGTTAAATGAATGTCACGCAAGATTGTCAAAACTCTATCCTATATTAAACCGTAAAACACCCCTAAAAGTAACCTGTTCCCTACTGCTTTATAAGTCCTTATTAAGACCAGTAATAACGTATGCTAGTGCAGTCTGGGGCGCTGCGGCTAAAACAACAGTGAACAAAATACAAACTTTCCAAAACAAAGTGCTACGTATAGCTACAAACGCTCCCTGGTTTATCCGAAATACCCAAATACACCAAGACCTACAAATTCCAACAGTGGAAGCATACATTAAAAAGTGCATTAAAACCTTCCACAGTAAACTTAGTGAGTGCACAGGCGCAGTCCATTACATGCTATGAGAAAAATCCATCCACAAACGAATAAAGCGTAAACTACCGCAGGATCTACTATCATCAGACGACCAACTAAGTGACTGAGGACCTCCAGTGGAGATGCCCTCACAACGCCAATATCGAGAGAAGTTTCAGTGTAAAACAGTGAACGATTCTGTGTATAGCTTTTAAGCTGGTCCGGAAAACTTTAATATAAAAAAAAAAAAAGAGTGAGAGGAGGGATGCTAGAAACTTATTTTCACAAATAGCGAGCCTTAAAATGTCACGACCCAATAACTTAAATAATATTGACAGTTAAAAGTTTAAATATTTATTTTAGTACATTCATTAAACATCAAGATAAGATAGAAAATATCTCTAAAAACTAAATATCAATTTACTTATTTGCTAATCTCTTTAATATTTCGACTGTTTCTGTTTCTGTACTGCTGCTATACATTTTGCCATCGTTGGTGATGCCCTGCTGATAACATCTGTCATAAAGAAATCTTCCAAATTCTTTTGTTTAACATCCAGTGGAGAACTATCCATGCTAGATTTTCCTTTCTGTAAAGCAACCACATGAATGAGCATGCAAAGTAAATTTTTTTAATGAAATAACTTACCTGTGCTAATTCTAGTGCTTCCGTGAAATAATTAGCATTTTCGGCACATCCATATCTAGTAAAATGTGGTGCAACTTCTTCAAGTCTATACCTAACTTGTTCTAAAGTATCGTACGGTAATTTAGCCCCAATAATTTCTGAGAGTGCTCTAATGATCTTCCAATCTTCACGAGCAAAACCAGGAGCTGTAACTGCTACAAGGGTCTGCTGTGCTCTACCTTCGGTATTAACATATGTAGCCTGTTTTTCTGTATAAGCAGCACCTGGTAAAATAGCATCTGCTATGCTAGCACCTGCGTCACCATGGTGCCCTAGAATATTCCGTGTAATTTTGCAATTTACAGTAATTAAACAGAAACCAACCTTGGTAAATTACAAAACAATCTTTAGGTAAATCATCTCTAGAGATTGCACATTCATCAGCGCCTAACAAAAAGAGTACCTTTGGAGGATTTTCTCGGATCTTATCCACACCAGGTGTGTATCCAATATCCAAAGCTGCTACCTATTATTATAAAATGTATAATAGTTATTTTTGCGACAAGTGAGTAAAGTGCTACTTTTTTTAAGGAGAAGAAAGAAGAAATCTGCGAATTTAAAAAAGGCACTTTACATATAAGATTTTATCTACAACAGTAAAGGTCCAGTTACAAGTTGTGTGGTTTTGCCGATCTGGCTCGGCAAGTTATGAACCAGGGGCTTAGTACCTACCATAGGCAACTACCTATAGCTTACGGTTCATGGTGCGAGGCTTGTGCGATCAGTAAATTTATACCACTCAAAGGATGCATTGAATTTTAACAAGGCTTGTATAGGGTCACATTGACTCACACAAGGTCATTGTATAGTACTTTATTTTCTATAATGAAGAAGAAATGTTTTTATTTTCTTTCTGCTATTTATTTATTTTTACTATTTCAACACCGAAAGGTATAAGAGGTTAACGATTACATACATACATACTATAAATAATGCATATAGCTTGAGCAAGCGTTATATGTAACGCATCTGGTTGAACCACACGCCAGCGAAAGGCAAACAAGTGCATGCAAACCCCGCATCGTGTAACTGCGCCTTAAGAACTCGACAGTTACAAAGAAGATATTAAAATTATTATTATATGGCTCTTCAACCATGTTGGTTCTAGCCTCATCCGGGTGGATATTATAAAATCCTTTTTAAGTGTTGAGGTGGATTGGTTCCATATTTTCCCTTTACTAAAACTTATGGTGTGATTCGGCTGCCTCTACCATTTTTCTCCATACTTTTCTATTGGTCCAATCTATTGTTTCCATTAGTCTTAGGTCCTTGAACACTTGATCCCGCCACTTGCACCTTGGTCTTCTGCTATACCTTTTCCCATCTGGTTTCCATTCTGTTTTTTTTCTAATAGTTCTAGTACTTTGGCGTCGTCTTGTACAGGGTGGTGCATTGCCTCACGCACCATAGGAATTTCAATGGTAAATTTTTAATTTGTACATATTTGCTTCCCTAATTACTTTAGACCAAAAGTGCAAATATATTTTTTGTAGAGAAAAAAATAGCCCATCCAATGATGCTAATTTGCAGTTTTTCAATTTTTCCGCAACAGAAAAACTGTGGAAATTAATTCTTGCACTTTGATAAACATTTTTCGTATTGAAAAATAATTTCAAACTGTCATTATGACAGAGGGGTGGAGCTATCACACTGTCGTAGCTCCACCCCTCTGTTTCAAAAATTTCATGGCATCAGTGATTTTTGTCAAAGTGCACAAATTAATCCCCACAGTTTTTCTGTTACACGAAACTCAAAAATTGTGTAAAATAGCATCATTGGATGCAGTATTTTTTTTTCTACAAAAAACTTATACACTTTTGGCCTAAAATAATTAGGGAAGCAAATATTAACATATTAAAAAATTACCATTGAAATTCCTATGGTGCGTGAGGCAATGCACCACCCAGTATATCCCAGCCAGCTCAATCTTTCTCAACGGGTCCTAATATTTCGCTTCGTATTTTTCTTTCAAATTTTCTGAGGTCTTCTTCCTCCGGTTTATTTAACGCCCAAGTTTGCATTCCATATGTCACTAACGTATGGGGAATGAAATCCGAACTTTTTTCAAAATAAACAAATGAAATCAAATTATTGAAAAAAATGTTTACATTTATTTTGTTAAAAACATTTGTGTTTATACATTATTTACAAAAAATATCTGCGCCCTCTCTACTGGCCTTTAGAATATTTGCGGGTAGTTCCTTCATTTGCCGTTGCAATCCAGATGTATCAATGGTTTTCAGTGTATTTTTTATTCTTACAATCAATGCATTATCATCTTGTCCTTGTTTACAGCTAAACCTCCTTTAAAGAAAACAGGTTCGCTCATGCCATTTTCACTTACGGCCAACCACACTAAAACTTTTGCTGGAAACTTGGATTTTCTAATAAACTTGACTTTTTCGGGTGCTACGTGATCTGCAGACTCATAGTAAAAATCCTGCTGCCATTCATGCCCTTCAACTGTGAAATAAGATTGATCATCCATTAAACACTTGTAAGTTGCCCGACAGAAAAAAAATTTCTGGATAACATTCTCATTTTTGTTCTTATGGTGGAAAGTTGTACATGGGTAATATGTGGAGCTGTCTTTTTGGCTTTGCGTGTTATACCCATACATTTCAAATATTTCTTAACGGTTTTGTGATTCACTTTATACTTTCTTCCTAATTCCCTGTACGATTTTGCACTTCGTCCTGCTGTTTCTGCTTTTAATTTGGCCCATACTTTGCTGTGCTGAAGTAGAAATTTTTTTCCGGTCCCGGATTTTCTTTCTGCACTTTCTCCATTCTCATATAACTTAAGTACCCGATATACATTAGTTTTCTTAAATGCCATTTTTTGAAAATGGTGAAACAACTCCTTTTTCTTTGCGTTAGAACTTTTTTCACAGAATTGAAATACCAATTTTAAAGTTGTTTCTTAATATAAAAGGCTTTATTTCCCTTTGGTACTCTACCTTTGAATCTTTTCTGTTGCTGCGTTGGTTTTGTGATCAAATTACCAAGATAGTTAAATGTAGCTACTTCTTCAACCCTCTACCTCTAGCTCCTGTTTTTGTTTTTGTTTCATTAATTTGGAGACCACAGTATTTTGCCTCTGTGTCTATTATCCTTAGTTTCTCTATCAGTTCATTGTTTGTTCTACTTATTATCGTTATGTCATCTGCGTACGCAATCGCTCGAGTTCTTTTGTTAATGATTGTTTCCTGTATTTCAGTCGTCCGCATGATTTTCTTGATAATTATATTAAATAGCACTGGTGATAATAAATACATCCCCTTGTTTTACTCCTTTATCTATTTTGATGAAGTCTGTTGTTATTCCATTGATTTTTACTGTTGATTCGGTCTTCTCCAGTGTCATATTTATTAGGTTTACAAGTTTATTGGGGATTTCTGTGTTTTTTAGTTCCTGAATCATTCTCTGCCTATTAATGGTATCGAATGCACTTTTAAAATCTATGAAAACAATATGTAGTTCGATATTATAAGCGTATGCTCTTTCCATTATTTGTAGGGCGTCTGTTGTGCCTCTTCCTGGTCTAAATCCTTGTTGGTAATCTTGGATTATCTTTTCTGAATGTTGTTGTAGTCTCTTCTTTATAATTTGTGTAAAGACTTTGTATGATGTGTTCAATAGTGTGAGTCGTCTATAATTTGCCCAATTCTCTGGGACCCCTTTCTTATGTAGTGGGATTATTATGCCCCTGCTCCATTCTTTTGGCATCATTTCTTTTTCCAATTCGTAAATCATGCTAGTTGTCTTTTCCGTTCCATATTTCAGTATGCCATCGGCCCCTAGTGCTTTGTTGTTTTTTAGTTTGCTTATTATTTCTCTTATCTCTTCTAATGGTGGATCATTTACCGCTTCTCCTCCCCTTTCCTCGATCTGTGGTTGTCTTTCTCCATGTAGTTCATTTTGACCCCTGTCCTCTGCATTGTTCTGTTCACGTAAGTGGTGATCCCATATTTGTTTGATTTCTTTTTCTTCATATGCCTTAATAGGTACCGTCTTATTTATAAATGTTCTTATTTTTATTTTAGGCTGGCATCTGCTTCTTCTGATTTTTTGGTAGAAGTTTCTCATATTATTGTTTTTGTTTTCATTCTCTATTTCCTTCAGTTTCTTGTTCATCTATAGGTTTTTTAATTTTGAATATTTCCTTTGCTCTTATATTCTTTTTTTCCATTCATCATCCATGCTTTCCAAGCCTTGTTTTTTTCTCCATTGCTTCTCAGCATTCTTGATCATACCATTCTTTGTTTTGTGTTTCGTCCTTTATGTATCCTATCGTTTCTTCTGCTGCCATTGTGATGCTTTTTTAACCTTGTGCCATTTATACCCCATTTCTTCTTCTTGCATTTCTTCATTATTTTTTCCTAATCTTTCCTCATATTTTTTCTGCTCCTCTTTATTTTGCAATTTTTCCATTTCCCATTTTCTTCTTGTTTCATGTTTTGTTTTTTGCCAATGTAGGTATCTCCTTTCTGTTTTTCATTATCATTACTACCAGGAACTGATCTGTATCCCCATTTGCCCCGCATATGTTCTAGCGTTGTTTACCTCTTTCATGTTTCTTTTTGTCGTTAATGCCCGTACTTATAGTCGATACTTCGCTCGATATCATACTTGAGTATTACTCAAGGCTGGTCACATCCTACCTTGAGACATGCTTGAGGCCTACTTCGCCGTTTACACATTCTTGGCTGAGCAGATCTCAAGTACGAGATTGAGTTTAGTAGGGGCATAAGATGTGGTTGATTTGAGCTTCGTTGTTGCCGTTTGGGTGTCTCCAGGTTACTTTGTGGATTTTGGGGTGTTGGAATATTGTCGTGACTTATGTTAGTTGATCATTGCCGCTAGTTCACACATTCTATATCCATTATCAATCATGAATTCATGCCCTGTGTATTATCCACTTACATCCCTTAAAAATTCTTCCTTGGATACTTGCGCATTGAAATTTCCTATTTAGTATAATTATGCTGTCATGATTTGATATTCCATCCATTTACTGTTACTTCTTCTTCACTTTGCTTTTTTGCTTTCGTGTCTATTCTTAGGACTGCCAGCGTGCCGTTTACTGGTGTGAATTGTATTATACTTTTGCTGGTTTTATCGTTCACTAAAAATCCTACCCCTTTTTGTCCTTGTTTTTCCCCTTCTATATCTTTAATTTTTTATTTCCCCGCTTCCTGCCCATCTCACCTCTTGTATCGCAGCTACATTTATCTTGTACCTTTGAACCTTTGTGTACATTTTACCTGTGCCTAGCATCGTCTTTATGTTCCATGTTGCTATTTTTAATTTTTTTAATTTAATATTTTTCAAATTTATATTATTTAAAATCGTAATCCGGTTTCTGGCATTCATTTCCATAGTTCCTTCCTGTCAGTTTTTTCTGTTTCTATCTTCTTCCTACTTTACAGTTGACAGTCTTTTTCATTCCATTCCTATATCTTATAATTTTGATTTCTTAGCTATTTCTTAATCCTTAACTTGGTTCTATACTAGCATTTCCTTTTCCGTTAAGTCATTATCAATAATAATTTTCTGTCCTTTAATTTTGCTTATCTACCATTATTTCCGTTTTCTGATTCCACGATTGGACTTTCACAATTATTGGTTTTCTTGCCTCAATCTTTCCAAGTATAGTATACTTCGACCACTTTTATTTTGACTCCTATCTTTTCTTCCAGCAACTGTTCTACTTCTTTATCTAATTACATATCATGAGTTATCAATAGACCCCGGATAATTATGCATTTGCATATTTTAACCGTTTTTCTATAAAAGTGCATATTTTTATTATTTTTCTTTCAAAATGCATATTTTTTTGGAAAATTAAGGAATTATTAGGCATTAATATCCGGTGACTTTTCTTAAGTCAGAGCTTTCCAAACTTTTCATGTTGGTGACACACTTTTTAGACGGACATAATTTCGTGACACAGTAATTCAGTCTGCTAGCAAACCAGACGTTAAACTAACCCCTTATAAGAGATACGGACACATACATAAATTGTAACAACAAAATATTTCACGGCACAACCTATCTCATGAAAACCTTTCATATTCAGTGTGTCCCCGGATTGAGCTCACTATAGGTATAATCGACAAAAAATTTGAAAATTTCATTTTCATGTTTTGGGATTCTGCCCTGCTTGGTCTGAAAAGAATTTTAAGCAGATTTTAGTTTTTTGAAAATTAAGACGGCCATGAAAAGTGTGAAAAAACTATTTTCTATTCAGGTAAAGTGCCTTTTCGGTCAATAATACGACAAAATCTTATTGAGAAAAGTTGTTCAGAATATGAAATTATGACTCTGCGCAAAATTTCAAAAAGATCAGCTCACTTTCATTAAATCCGCTTTTTGTGTTAATGAACGAAAAATCGCGTCGTAGTAAGCAAACAATTGATTGTCATTATCTTAGATTATAGTCAAAACCTTGGAGGAAGTCAAACAGAGTAATTGTTATTTAATTTCTTTTTTTAATAAAATACTATGTTATAGAGGTGGGTCGTTCATGAATGAGTCCTTCCAAAGGAACGACTCCTCGGATGGAATCGTAGGAATCAATTCACTTATTTCAATCCAATTCGTTCCTAAGGAATCGCGCCGCGAGTGTGTTACAAATCGTCACGTTCGTACAAATCCTAGGAATCGAGGCCTAACCCACAAATACATACATACAAAGGAATCGAAAGGACGAATAGCTACATTAATAGTATGCTATTAAGACACGATGTTGCGTATCACTCATTTAAATTCAATTATCACAAACAAAAGTAGACCTTATTGATTTATAAGGCTCTGAAGTTTTAAAATGAATCTTTCCGTTCCCAAGTCGCCGATATACATCAGTGTTAGTGAAATACAGGCATAATTCTTAATTGTTGAAACGAAACTCGAAACTTTTTATTAGTTATGCAGAAATAAGTGTTACAAATAACCGAATATGTAATATAAAAAAGAACAAATTGGAAATTTAGTTTTAATTGTAATGATATTTAAATTCGAAATTTTCTTTCAGTGTAAATAACCTATTATTATTATCTAAGCATTTTGGCGCCTGTAGAGATTTATGTATGTATTAAGGTTGTAGCATTCATGCAATTGTGATATTGTGCATAGCTGTGCTCCTGTTTACCGAGTTATTGTTTAGTCTTTTACACGCTCATTTATTATTTGTAGACAAAATAATTTACATTTGACATTCTGAATCTGAATGCATAGTCAATGAATTTCAGCTTTCGTTCGATTTGGACTCGTTCTAGTTTCTAGTACGGTGCGTACTTAAAAGTATGATTTAAATCATAGGAACGAAGGAACGAGAACGAATCGAAGGAACCGATTCATGTTGTGGAATGGAATCGATTCACCGAAAGGAATCGGATTGCCCAGCTCTACTATGTTAGAAACTTCCTTATTTTTTGAGCTGATCTTTTTGAAATTTTGCACAGAGCCATAATTTCATATTCTGAACAACTTTTCTCAATAATATTTTGCTGTATTATTGACCGAAAAGGCACTTTACCTAAATAAAAAATAGCTTTTTCACAGTTTTCATGGCCGTCTTGATTTTTAAAAAACTAAAAATCTGCTTAAAATTCGTTTCAGACCAAGCAGGGCGGAATCCCAAAACATGAAAATGAAATTCTCAAATTTTTTGTCCATTATACCTATAGTGAACTCAATCCGGGAACACACTGTATATTAAAAATATATAATATTTCCAATATTAATGTCATTCTTATAATTTATGGGTAACAATAATAAAAGAAATTGAATAACACTAATAACTACTTATCATTTTAATGAGATGTATGAGTTGATAGGATGAACACAGCTCTTGAATATTTGGTGGAATATCAGATAAAGACACTCGCATTTCGTCATCAAGCATTTTTAAGCTTCCATGTTTCAATGTCTACAAGTTTGTCATCGTTGAAAAGGATACTTCACAAGTGTATGTAGTGGAAAATGCAGAAGATTTGTTAACGCTTTTTTACCTGTTTGGATGCATTTTCGAAACGCAGATCCGAAAGTTGTCCCCAATAAGTCACCCTCTTCATACATCATTAACAGATCACTTTTTATTTCACCTAATTCTTCTTCTTCAATAAGTGACAAGTTAATCGTTGCAGTTGAAAAAAATGGATTTCTGATCCAATCACAGTTTTGGATTTGAACATTTGGGAAGTAGTGATGAGCTTTCTCTCCGAACGATGTTAAATGGTCAACAATTAGCGAGCTGATATCACATTTTAGCTCACAGTCAGCAGTTTTGGAAAACATTTCAAAATTTCCTTCTTTCACTTTCCTTTTCCAAATTGCTATCTTGTCTCTCATAGCACAAATTTTATCTACCGTTGTTAAGATATTTTCTCCTTTTCCTTGCATACTGGTGTTTATTTTATTCAAGTGTTCAAATATGTCAGCAAGATATGTCAATTTTATGCACCATTTGTTTTGAATTAGATCGCAGAATTCATTTTGCTGATTTTTCTCAAAAAGTTTAAGCATCATTTCCCTCAATTCGTATACACGACAAAGCACTTAACCTCTTGAGAGCCAACAAACTTCTGTGTGTAGTTATAAGCTTTGCCCCCATTTGTTCACAAATGTAAGCAAATAATCTTGACTTAAGAGGTCTACTTTTAATGTAATTGACCATTTGAACCACTTTGTCCATATCCTTTCTTAATTCATTACCAATGGTTTGCGCGACTAGTGCTTCGCGATGTAAAAAAGCAATGAATAATTATAATATTTTCATTCTCTTTCTTAGCTAAAGCTATAAAACCTTTAGTTGAACCAACCATTGAAGGAGCATCATCTGTGCATATTCCTACACAATTTAACCATTGCAAATTATTTTCCTTCATGAAGCAATCTTATGTTTTAAATATATTTTTGCCTCTAGTTTTCGTTGGAAGTTCTAGAGAACACAAGAACTGCTCAATAATTCTGTTAGTATGAATGAAACGTATAAAAACCAGCTAATCCACTGACATCTGTTGATTCATCAATATAAAAACCATATTGTCTTGAAAAATATTCTTCATTTACAGCTTAATGTCATCAGGCATGTCTTGAATACATCTTCCAATCATGGTATCTCCCAGAGGAATTTTATTAACTTCTATCTCAAATTCGGGCCCAAACATTGGTCGAACAATAAGACAGCAAGATTCCTTTATAGTGGTTTCAGCAATAGTATGTAGTTCCTTGTTTTTGGCAATTATTTGAGCAACCAAATAACTTGCCTTTTGAATTTTCTCTGATGTTTTCATTCTCTTGGTGAATGAAGCAGACTGCTTCTTTATAGATTTTAAAAGTTCAATAAAGTATTCTACTGGCTTTTCTGACAAATGACTGTGTTTTGAGGTAAAACGGTTTAATTTGTTTGGTACCATACTTTCATTTGTAAGTCAAACAAGGATTGTTTTCATCACCAGAAAATGTGAACCTCAGTTTCATATAATCTTTATTGTATAAACGAGGCGTGGAAATTTTTCCTTTACACTTCTTGCGTATTAATGCAGACCGTTCAACAGTTGATTCTTGTGTAGTTACCTCTATAATTGATACATTTTGTTCATCACGAATGTCATCTTCAGCTTTTCTTTTCTTAATTAGAAACGTACATTTTACAGGTAATTCAACACCAATTTAATAAATAAAACTGTGCGAATTTATTGTAAAATTTTAACAGTAACTAAACCTAAAATAACAGCACCAGCTCTCCCGCAGCGATAAAATGAGACACAATTCTGTGTTATACACACTTAGAAAACCCCGATGAAACTGATCGTTGCATGCAAGTCAGTATTTCTTATTTCACGTAGACTCAGGGAGGGGCTTCCGCTACAAGTTGGCCAACTTTCTACTTTAACGCCGCTAAATGTCTGTAAACGTCACACTTTGCAAAATGGCTTCTGGAAATTTTCCGCAAAACAATAATCGAATGTGTAAGAGACTTTGACGTACTATTTACCAATTAAAGCCAGTAGCCGATATAAAAATAAAGTTAAAAATTTAAATATGACGTTCGTGCGACACACCTTTACACTGCAGCCGACACACAGTTTGGAAAGTTCTGCCTTACGTATTTCATTTTAATTGCAGTAATATTTGATCTCAGATTATCTGTTAACACCCAGTTCTCTGCACCGTAGGTTAAGTGTAGGTAAGTGTACTGCATTATAATTTGCCTTTTTTGGTTTTGGTTTTTAATTCTTTCTTTCCTATCAATGTGTCATGTATCGTGTAATAAATTTGATTGGTCTTTTTATAGTCGAGTCAATGAAGGTTTTTACTTCTAAACCCACTAAAACAGAACCGATTTTGATGATTTTTTTTTAAATTGTTTGTTATATTAAATTATTCAAAATCAGAAACATTTCAGCTGGCGCTATCAAGTATTTATATTGTTGAAAACAATTAAAAAAAAAAATTATTAAAAATTTTTTTTTCGATGGAATTTTAACTAGAAGTGACTAATTTTGAAAATTTAGTATAATAAATAAATTTTGAATAAAAAAGTTTCAAAATTTCCATTTAAAAATGTTAATATTCAATCAGTCGGATGCAAGAAGATAATATACAAAAATATATGTACAGGGTGGTCCAGGTTTTTGTGCATTAATTTTGAAAGGTGATAGAGAATCGCAAAATAAGTGTACTTTTCTTAATAAACATGCCTCCAAAAATGCACCATAAGTTTTATACAGGGTGTTAAAGTTGGATTAAAAAAAGTTTATAATTAAATATCTCAGGAAAGACAAAAGTGATCCTTTTCAAATTTGGCACACTACCTTTCTATGTAAACACGCATCTACAGTACAAGTCAAAAATCGTTACAGGAATCCATAGGCGCCGATACAGGGGTTACATGTCCCTTTTTTAGAAATTAGTAGTACGCCACTGGATATTTTTAGAAAATCAGTAATTGGATAAACTACCTGTTGAATTCTGAAGAAGAATGCATTCTTGTCAAATTTTAATAAAATAAGCCGTTTCCGAATTATTTGCAGTTAAATTCTTTCGCGCATTCGTTAATTTTGTATTAAATATCAATAAAACGTATTTTTGAATCCATGTTTGGAGGCCTGTGTATTTCCTTTATTATGCACGTGCACGAAAGAATTTAACTGCAAATAAATCAGAAACGGCTTGTTTTATTAAAATTTGACAAGAATGCATTCTTCTTCAGAATTCAACAGGTAAGTAGTTTATCCGATTACTGATTTTCTAAAAATATCCAGTGGCGTACTACTAATTTCTAAAAAAGGGACATGTAACCCCTGTATCGGCGCCTATGGATTCCTGTAACTACTTTTGACTTGTACTGTACATGCGGGTTTACATAGAAAGGTAGTGTGCCAAATTTGAAAAGGATCACTTTTGTCTTTCCTGAGATATTTAATTATAAACTTTTTTTTAATCCAACTTTAACACCCTGTATAAAACTTATGGTGCATTTTTGGAGGCATGTTTATTAAGAAAAGTACACTTATTTTGCGATTCTCTATCACCTCTCAAAATTAATGCACAAAAACCTGGACCACCCTGTATAGACATATGTATATTGTCAACTGAAAAAATCAATACTTTTATAAGAATATATAAATACGCACAAAAATCGACCTTTTGTATCACAGGTAGAGGAATTCAAGGTCAAACTCCTGATGTTTCACCATGATTTTCGGAGTGAACGCGTGTGTTTTGAGGTTATTAATCTGTTAAAATAAGTTTTTAACACTAAATATTGAAAATATTAGTGATAATTGTTGAAGAGAACTTAATTATTGATTAAAATTTAGAAAAAAGTGCAAAGAGACAAGTAAAAATACGATGGAAAAAGTAATTATATGTCATTTATTCTTGGTTTGTATTGAAAATAATTGGATTACATTTGCTTTTAAGTTTGTTTATGCATTTTGAAGAATCGAGTTATTATTCTTATTATTATGTTACAGTTATATTACATTATTACAGTTATTATGATACATTTATATGCTGTAAAATCACATTTTTTTGGAATTTTGATCATTACAGCAAAATCGCTTGCGTTGCATATAAGTTAAAAAATGTTTCCCGTTTAATAAATAATTACTCAATCTTAACTAAATTTTGTTTGCTTATTTGGGACGTATTGATTTAACGATTCTAAAAGTTTTAGCCCTTTAAGTGTAATATTTTTAATTCTACAGTACTTTTTTCACTAAATTTTCCGCACGTCATGCTCGTCGTTAAGATTATTTGCAAAAACAATTTGTGTTAAATTGTTCTTTGGATGTAATGAAATCTTTTTAAATTATTAGAAATATATTTCCTGTCTTACAGCTATTTCCCTTTGAATTTGATCCTCATATTTAAAATCATACGTGTTAAAAACATTTTCCAACATTCTTTTATATGTTACAGGAACAGCAACAAGATACTGTAGCCTCTACAGTTAATTGTTGTTGCATTTGCAAAGCACAAGAGAGTGCAGATACACAAATTATACAAAGTTTTTTCAAAAATTTCAAATTTGGAATTCAATTCTTGCATCCGAATGATTCAATAATTAACATTTTTCAATGGAAATTTTGAAACTTTTTAATTCAAAAATTATTTTTTAAACTAAATTTTCAAAACTAGTCACTTATACTTTGTTAAAATTTCATCGAAAAAAAAATTGTCAAATTTTTTTTTTTTAATTATTGCAACAATATAAATAATTGACAGCGCCAGCTGAAATGTTTCTGATTTTGAATAATTTAGTATAACAAACATTTAAAAAAAAAATCATCAAAATCGGTTCTGTTTTTGCGGGTTTAGAAGTTTTGACGATTTTTCCGCTTTATTGACTGGACTATTAATCCTATTAACTGTTTCTTGTTCTTGTCTAACTTTACCATCCCTCATTATTATATTTCCCAATATATATTTCATTTAGTTCTTCTAGTTTCTTATTTCCTAGTACAATTTCTCGCATAGTCTCTTGTCCCTTATAACTTTACTTTTAGCTATATTTAACTCTAAGTTCACTTCCCCTAAACATTCACTCCATGCTTCAGTCTAGCCCTGTCGATATTGAAATTTCAATATCGATAATATTTGCCAAAATGTTATCGATAATATCGATTTATCGATAATATCGATAATACTGATAATATCGATAATATTGATAACATCGATAATATCGATAATACCGATATTATCGATAATACCTATAATATCGATAATACTGATAATATCGATAATATTGATAACATCGATAATATCGATAATATTGATAACATCGATAATATCGATAATATCGATATCGATAATATCGATAATACCGATATTATCGATAATACCGATATTATCGATAATACCGATATTATCGATAATACCGATATTATCGATAATATCGATAATACTGATAATATCGATAATATTGATAACATCGATAATATCGATAATACCGATATTACCGATAATACCGATATTATCGATAATACCGATATTATCGATAATATCGATAAACATCGATAAACATCGATATTATCGGTAATTAATACCGATAATATCAATTGCAAATTAATTACTGGTCTATCATACCGGTAATATACTTAATTAATACTAATAACTTCTGTATCAATATATGTATACGTTAGTTAGTAGATATCACGATATCTACTAACTAACTTGTACTTGTATTATCGATATTAACGATATCAATATTATTGCTACAATTAAGTGCAGGTTGCACAAAGCTTTTGTTAAGCTGTTAAGCTAACGAATTATCAATTCACGTTACACACCTGAAGAAGGGAATATTTCGTAAAACTTGAGAATACAACAAACCTGATTTCTCAAAGAAATCTACAGTATGTCCCCAGATTGAGTTTACAATAGGTATGATTGACCAAAAATTTTCGAATTGGAATTTCATATTTTGGGATTCCGCCCTGCTTGGTCTGAAACTTATTTTTAGTTTACTTTCGATTTTTTAAAATCAAGTAGGCCTTTACAGTTGAGCAATAACTCTTTTCGTTTCAGGTAAAGTACCTTTTCCGTTCACAGTACGCCAAAGTGTTACTAAGAAAAGTTGTTCAGAATTAAAAGTTATGGCGGTGGACAAATTTTCAGAACGATCGGCCTACTTTGACAAAATTCATTATTTGTCAATTTCGTTTCAGGTAAAGTACTGTTTCCATTCACAGTACGCCAATATTTTACTAAGAAAATTTGTTCAGAATAAAAAGTTATGGAGTTATGCAAATTTTCAGCATGATCGACCTACTTTGATAAAATCCAGTATTGGTCAGTTTTATCAAAGTAGGCCGATCATTCTGAAAATTTGCATAGCTCCATAACTTTTTATTCTGAACAACTTTTCTTAGTAAAATATTGGCATACTGTGAATGGAAACAGTACTTTACCTGAAACGAAATTGACAAATAATGAATTTTATCAAAGTAGGCCGATCGTTCTGAAAATTTGTCCACCGCCATAACTTTTCATTCTGAACAACTTTTCTTAGTAACACTTTGGCGTACTGTGAACGGAAAAGGTACTTTACCTGAAACGAAAAGAGTTATTGCTCAACTGTAAAGGCCTACTTGATTTTAAAAAATCGAAAGTAAACTAAAAATAAGTTTCAGACCAAACAGGGCGGAATCCCAAAATATGAAATTCCAATTCGAAAATTTTTGGTCAATCATACCTATTGTAAACTCAATCCGGGGACATACTGTATTTATATTATAATTAATTAAAACTGTCAGATATTTTTAGAAGAATTTAATTATGATATTATCTATATCGATATTGCCGATTTAACCGAAATTATCGATAATATTAATCGATATTATCGATATCTATCGACATTATCGATACATCGATATTCATGTTTTAAATATTGTCTTCCGATATTTCATTAAATATCGATATTATCGATAATTTCTGCCAGTGTTACAATAATCGTTTATCGATATTATTGAAAATTATCGATATTATTGAAAATTATCGATAATATCGATAAATATCGATAATATCGATATTAATCGATATTATCGATATTTATCGATATTATCGATACATCGATATTCATGTTTTAAATATCGTCTTCCGATATTTCATTAAATATCGATATTATCGATATATCGATAATTTCTGACTTCAGTCTCCATACCAAGTTTTGAAATTAACATTTTAAAAATAAATATGAAAGTTGCCACTTGACTGTTCGCACATTGCATCAAATTGTATTGAAAACAAACAATTGTAAACAAGAGAATAAGATTTAAGAGGGAGTAGTCACCTCACTGTTGCAGATAAATTCTATGTAATAATAAAAATAAATTACCTGACTGGCAACTTTATGCAGAATATTTAATACTTTCCAGTCTTTATCTTCAACGCAACACTGAGCACTTCGTGCTAACGATTGAACGGCAGCTAAAATAGCAGCTCCATCTGGTCGACTAAGCGTATCCGCACCCAAAATAATAAGAGGTCTTTTGGCTGCTTTAAATTTACTGGTGAATGGATTGCTATCACTTTCTAATTCCTTGATAATGTTAGGATTTTCTCCAAGATGGGTGTATTCATACCGCAGATCTACTTTGGGTCCAATTACGGCAATCTACCGAAATAAAAAAATGTAAGCTATTACACAACTTGCACATCATATTAAAGATTAAATACATCTGTTTCATTATGGATATATCCTTTTCGTAGCCTAGAATTTAAGAGTGGAGCTTCAAGACGGGGGTTGGTACCAATTAGTAAAACCACATCAGCTTGTTCAGCAGGTGCAATTTTATTATTTAGTAAATAACTGGAACGTAAATCTGTACCGGATCCATTTAATGGGAAAATATGTTCAGTACACAAAGACTCTGAACCTAGTTTATTTAGAAGATCTTTTAACGAAACCAATGATTCGGCATCAGCTAAACCACCAGCTACTGCAGCTATCTGATTGCCTAAAACATTAAAAAACAATTATATATGAACATATAAGCAGTAAAGAACACCAAATACCTGCACATTTCATTACTTTTCCCACTGTAATAAGCGCAGCTTCCCAATCTACTGGTTTTAGTTCACCATCAGAACATCTTAACATAGGTGTAACCAACCTTTGCCTCTTTAAACCGTCATAGGCAAATCTGGATTTATCTGATAACCTACGAATTAGAATTGTACTTCATTAATAAGAAAAATTACAATATATTTACCATTCTTCATTGATTTCTTCATTAACTCTAGGTAAAATTCTAAGTACATCACCTGTACGAGTGCATACTACGATATTAGAACCTACTGCATCCAACACGTCAATTGAATCAGTTTTACGTGTTTCCCACGGACGTGCTGTGAAGCTGTACGGTTTGCTAGTAAGTGCCCCTACTGGGCATAAATCTATTACATTTCCTGATAATTCAGAAAGGAAAAATTTTTCTACGTAAGTTCCTACTTGCATATCAGCACCACGACCAGTTGTACCTGTAAAACATTAACAACATTAAACTTAAAATAACTAAAACTAAAACAGGTTTCCTTACCTAAATCATCAATACCAGCTACTTCAGATGCAAATCTAATGCAACGGGTACAATGGATACAACGAGTCATAATGGTTTTAATTAAAGGCCCGATGTCCTTGTCTTCAACGGCTCTTTTACCAGAAAAGTCAATGTCTGTAAATCTAGACCGATCTGATCCAAATGCCATTGACTGATCTTGTAAATCACATTCTCCGCCCTGATCACAAATTGGACAATCTAATGGATGGTTTACCAACAAAAACTCCATTACACCTTCTCTTGCTTTTCTGGTCATTTCAGAATTGGTTTTAATACGCCAACCTATTTATTCAAACATAAATTATATACAAACGGCAAACTAAACTAATTGAAACTCACCTTTCATAACAGGCATAGCACAAGCAGCGACTGGTTTGGGAGATTTCTCAACTTCGACGAGACACATTCTGCAGTTTCCAGCAACGGCCAATCGTTCATGATAACAAAATCTAGGAATTTCAACTCCAACTAAAGCTGCAGCTTGTAATACAGTAGTACCAGGTTCAACTAGTACTGGCTTATCATCTATAAATACTTCAATCTTTGGAGGTGTCTTTGCAGCATCTGCAGAACCTCTTGTTAATGCAGGGGCTAAATGCCTGGGGTTTAATGCACCCCCAGTGAGGGCTTTTTGCACAGTAATACGCAGCATGCCTGCAGAAGTAAAAATTAGTTTTTAATTTATTTAAGCAAACTTCAAATGGCAGGAACACTATTATATAATTCAAGAACTACTTAACCTAAAAAACTACAAAAAAAATAACAAACATAGTATTACTATTTGGGAAAAATGATTAAGGGCAATATTATTTAAAGTGTGGAATTTTATTATTACGCAAATTTATATTTGGTTTACCTAGTTTTTTTATAAAAACTAAGTCAACGTCAAAAACCCATTACGACACAGCTGTTATTTGTTATGCAGTTGCACTACGCATGTGCATTTGAGCTACCCATAGTATCGATTACACCGTTACTAATTATACCAAAAATCCCAATTAACAATTATTTTATCTATCGTAAAACTACTGCAGCTATACTTTAAATATATTTCTGAAATTTAGCAGATTAATTTTTCTGGCAACTATTGAGTCAGTAGAAAGAAGATAGGGTTTACATTTGACGTCTATTGATTTGAAATCAGAATTAGATGCTGCAGCGGAAACGCCAAATCCTCATCTGTCAAATTTCGTAACCTAAAAGATCTTTTTCCGGTACGCTTTGCAAGTATCCGCAGTGTTTTTTACTTTCACACCTCGAAATACCTCGAAGCAATTCTAAAATGGCATTTGGAGACTTAAAATCGGACAAAGGAGTAGCCGCCCTCGACAAATTCTTAGGAGATAAAAGTTATATCAGCGGGTAATTAGTAGAAACTTATATAATAAAAATTCGAAAAGAATACACGTGTTTTATCCATTACAGCTTCGAACCAACTCAAGTAGATGTAGAAACATTTCAAGGACTTGCAGGAAAAGCGCCGGCCGTAACTTACTCTCATGCTCTTAGATGGTATAATCATGTTAAATCTTTCTCCGATGCCGATCGTAAAAAATTCCCAAATGGTGCTAGTCCCTTAAAAACTGCTGCAACAACTACTGCACCAGCAGCTAACGATGACGATGATGATGTGGATCTCTTTGGCTCCGATGAAGAAAATGATGCCGAAGCTGAAAAAATTCGTGCGGACCGAGTGAAAGCTTATGCCGAGAAAAAGTCACAGAAACCCGCTCTTATTGCTAAATCTAGTATCGTGCTTGATGTAAAACCATGGGATGATGAAACGGATATGAAAGAAATGGAAAAACACGTACGATCAATTCAGATGGATGGACTTGTATGGGGTGCTTCAAAACTTGTGCCTGTTGGCTACGGAATTAACAAATTGCAAATTATATGTGTTGTTGAAGATGAAAAAGTATCGATTGATTTACTTGTTGAGGAAATTCAAAATTTCGAAGATTTTGTGCAGTCAGTTGATATTGCGGCCTTCAATAAAATTTAAATTTTGTTCGATTGTAATAATACTATTTTATGACTGAAAAATATAATGTTTATTAATATTCAGTTCTTTTAGTCTTTTCAATACTATTACAAAATTATTTCTTAAGATATTTAATTCCAGTTTCTCATAGTTCGATACAATTTTAAACCATCAAACTGTTTGGTTAAGGTTTTTTGGCTACTTTGTATTGGAACTTGAAAACTATATTCGGGCAGAACTTTTGGAGAAAAAAAGTCACCTAATACTGGTTCTTTATCCTTATGGACCATTATTTCCCTGGATACTGCTGGAAGTGATGGTGGTTGTGCTTTACAACATAGCGGAATTAAATCCTTATATATATGTTGATTATAAGGAAAATTTACTTGTTTAGAGACCTGAAAATTAACCATAAGTAAAAGACTTATTCACTACTAATAATCTTACTTGTTCGTCCACTGCTAATCGCTTTTTTTTATCTAAATCGGAAATACTTTTAACTTTTTGAGGTTTAGTACTCTCCACTGACTCCATGGCTCTTGCAATTCTCAAAGCTGAATTTAACTCGGGCGACCCATACCTATTTTTGGTATCTTTGAGGGATATTTCGTCACTTACAACAACTGTTTGTTCTGTTAAACTTTTTTGAGAAAGAAGACCACTCGGCCCTGGTACTTCAGGTTGAAGAATGACCACGGTTTTCGGTTTTGATGTTTCAGGATTACGAATAATGGATTTTTTAAGTCCGAGTTTCTTTGACGATGTTTTTTCTTTATTCATTCTTAAATACTTTACAATTCTGTGCTGCTTGCAAAGTTGTTGTTTGAGGTTAAGCTTGAGCTTAATGGTTTGAAATTATTATAAAAAGCAATTTTCTTACTTTAGGATAAATAATTACATTTATAACTTTTAAACAACTGCATTGTTGTTATTTATATAATCGGTGTATTTTCCGATAGTTCTTTTTACTATTTTAGCCATATAAAATTCAAAAATATAACATTTAGTTACTGCAATTTCCTGAGGCAGATTTTAGCGACGAACCTGGTTCCAAATTTTCGAACCGCTTCGTTTTATCGACGAACCAATGACGTCACGGTTCATAAAATTGAACCGGGTTCCAGCAACCGACGAACCAACCTCGCAACGTGTGTTCCTGACAAGTCGTTTGGGTTCGTCAATTATCGGAGCGCGAATGCCATCACGTGACTACTTTTGTATGTTAACAGTGGCTGGCGGTTTTTACGAATTTGAAATTACTGTGTGTAATTTTTATAACTTTCAATTAAAAATCTAGCATTATTTCATAAAAAAGATGGAGAACGTTGATGTCACGTATAACGGAGTGTCTTACAAATTACTTGTAGATACTGAAACCGCCGAGAATTTGAGTTAAAGCTAGTTACCTGAACGCGATTTAACTATTAACGGTAAATCTAAGAATCATTCGAAAACAGCATTTCATAAGCAGCTAACACGCCAAGTTGTCCTAAATACCTAAATCCATTGTAGATACTAAAACGTTCAATTATGTTAGAGGTTAGAATTTTAATGTCAAACCGCCGTTTGAACCGAATTACGTTTTGGCGAACAGTAAATTTGATGACGTCATTAACGAACCGGGTTCAAAAAATTCAGGAACCAGGTTCGTCGCTAAAATCTGCCTTTGATGTTGGCAACATAGTTCCAACGTTTATCGATTCGAACCAGTAAGAACTGTCAAAAGTGACTTTTTGATTAAATGGGAATTGAAATTCCCAAAACTTAAGGAAATATTAAGGTGAGTTTAACGTTTGCTGTTTGTTGTTTAATCGTTTTGATTACATTTGCTTTCAAACAATTAGGTATTAAAAAAACGAAATTAATATTGTATATTTTCAATAATACACGTAATCTGTAACAAAATATTTATATATCAGAACCGTAATGAGTAATTATTACGACGCATATCTGCTCTGTTAGAAATACATTTAAAGGCACTTATTGTTGTAGTATTGATCTAATTTGCATATGGATTATTAAAGTTAATTAATTAACGTAGTAGACGATCGCAAAAAATGTTTTTTTTTTAATGAAGTGAAAGAGAAACTTGGTAAATAACTGATATTAATAAACTACTCGTGAGTCACCAGTCAGCCAGTCACCATTGTTTATAATTATTGCTTAGCTTGAGGAAAACGCTGTAACTTGTTTGTAAATTATTGTTAACGATGTCTTTGTGTTTGTCTATTTTAAATGAAATCTAACGATACTTTTTGAATCGATACTTCAGTCATTTTGTGGCATTATTACTTAATTGTTCTAACAACTAGGTAATAATTAATGTCAGTGTGCAATACAAAATTAATGGAGGTTGTCTTCCATTGCGAAACCCTGAAATCTAATATGTAAAAACTACAACAAAAAAGTCTAAAGCCAGGTCAATTCTGCTTTGTCTTTTCAGTTTCATAATAAATTTAAAGACGTAGAGTGCTCAAGCTTTAAAATTTCAAGTTACGGTCCTGAAGTGGTAGGTCATGCACATCGATCTGGAGTGTCGGGTCGAGTTCACCCCCGCAACGAGGCTGGCGCCTATGACTCATTCATGCATCCTGAGTAGCCTAAGATTTATCAGAAACTCCAGAAAATATTTTCCTGATATAATTATCTCTAGAGTTAATCATGAAGCCTGAAAATCCGATTTTCCTTACAAAATTATTTTGTTTTAAAGAAAGGGGAGAAATATAAATTTAAAACAAAACTATAAGGTAATAAATAATTAAAGGTTCTGGAGTATTATTTAATGGTCGAAAGGGTTGAATGTTGACCGTTTTGTGGGGGTGATAGGTCATGCACATCGATCTTTGGTTACTTTAACTGTTTCAACCCCACAAAACGAAACTGGCGCCTGTGACTCAGAACAGTGATATATTGCTAAATGGAATGCGGAACTCGGAAATATTTGGTTCCAGAACACAAAACATTTCGATGTTTACAACCCCAACGTTGCTAGTTTTATATGTAACCAGTAAATTATTCTTATCATAAAGACAAATATTGGGTTGCAAACTATTCCGCTTGTTCAATCGGAAAACCCAAATCCTTATTGCTATCTTATTTAAATTTATTCCTAACAATCCTAACTAATCTTCCTTCTGTATGTGAATGCCAATGTCTGAAATTGGTAACCCCCAAGGGAATGTTCAAATAAAAAGGCAAATAACAAAACCTAAATTGTTGATGCAATTATGATACTTTTTTAATTGTTATTTATACTGTTTATAAAGGGCCTTTTATAAAGTTCTGGCAATTCGAGACTATTTTTCAATTTAAATTTGACAGTAATTTCATGTGACCATGCGAACATTCCTTATGTTAAAAGCTAAAAGCGTGCTTTTAAGTAATCAGTTTGTAAGAGGAAATTTGCAATTATATTCACACCTATGCATGGAATGTAGAAGTATTTGCTGGTGGTTTCTTTGTTTTTGATTTGAATTTCTACATTCAACATGTTTGCTTATATTTGGTAAAAGTTTAACCAATGGAAATTTTTTAAAATTAATGGAATAAGTATGTATTTGCTATGCTCAATAACATTTTCAATTTTGTGGTCGCAAAAATCTAATTAATTAATTTAAAATACTTTAGGCAGGGGCGTAGCAACCGCTATATCTGCTGTATCAATGATACAGGGCCCACTGGTTAGGAGGGCCCATCAGCCTCTACTCTCAGCACCACATAAATTCTGCTGTAACTTATAACAACTGGTTTCAAAAAACCACTATTGATGTCCATTTGGCAGTGAAATTAATAATCAAATTATTTTCTGGCGAAATGTATTACCTACACCGAATAATTAATATTATTATTACTTATTACATTAAAATGACCAAATAATAAAATTTTGTTCAAGTGTTTATAAAAATATCCTTGTTTATATGTTTATAATAATATTGTGCATTTCTATCTGCGACTGCTATTTATTATTGGGGGAGCGGGGGGGCTCCTTAGCAATCCTTGATACAGGGCCCACCCAGTGTTAGCTACGCCACTGACTTCAGGGAATACAACTTAATACTTTAATCATGTTTATTTCACATACAAATAGAACAGAAGATAAGTTCAAAATTCCAAAACAAATTTTGTAACCAGTCAAAATACGAAGAGGGTTCAAATTTAACCCGAAATTGTTTTGTAACTTTTTATTTTAAACAAGATCTTCACAATACGTTATCCTACATTTCGACATATTATTCCCATTCCAACTCTATACATTTTTGCCATCTCTTTGGAGGCTTCATAATCCCTTCTTTATAGAAGTTTTTTTGGCTGGGCGGCGTTGCACAAAATTTTTGACCTCATCATCTTCAAATCGAATACCGCCCATTGCTTCCTCGGGTGGTCTAAACAAATGAAAGTCACAAGGAGACAAATCCGGACTGTAAAGAGAATGTGGAAGTGTCTCCCAGTGTAATATATCCAAAGTTTTCGTAGTCAATTGGGCGGTGTGCGAGCGAGCATTGTCGTGAACGAGAACCACACTCCTAACCGAACGCTTCCGTCTTTTCGTCCGAAATGCAGGCTTAACTTTTTCGGCAAGCAATTGAGCGTATTAAGGGGCATTCCATTCATTGTACGCCTATATTCTGAAAAATCTGGAAACAAAACCCATTCTGCGTCCCAAAACACAGTGAAGGGATAACCTTTGCTTTCTTAGGCTTCGGTGAAGTTTTGTGTCTCCATTCCATACTTCATTTTTTGGATTCTGGGACCAAATGGTGTACCCAGGTTTCGTCAGAGGTCAGTATTGAGTTTAAAAAAGCTTCTCCTTCTCGCTCGTACTGAGTTCAGTTGAGATTTTAATCCTTCTTTGTTTCTATTCAACAGAAAGCAGCATTGGGACCCACCTTGCACAGATTTTTCGAAACTTAAAATGTTCATAGATTATTTCTTTGACACTACCTATATTTATCTCAAGTCTATTTGATTATTCATGGACGGAAATTCATAGATCACTTCAGATCAGCCCATCAATTTCTTGAATTTTCAACTCAGTGAGTGAGGTTCGTGGTCGCCTAGCATGGGATAAATTTTCTTCTCTGAATTTCTGGCACCAGTGAAACACTTGAGTCTCTGACAGAGTGTCTACCCCGAATTGTCTTCGAAGTCGTTCAAGAACTTCAACAGGTTTTACATTTTCATTAATAAGAAATTTAATGATGATTCGTGTGCAACATAATTATGAACTGGTTGTTCCGTCATGGCTGCAGATTTTTTTTCTTTTTGTGTGTGCTCGGAACCGCCTTTAGGCAGTACTTCAAGTCAGACGGCTGTGTCATGTGTGTGTTACTACGTGTGTAGTGGTCTTGTTAGTGTATCTCATAGACCAGTCTTCCGAGTAGAGCACAGTTAATTGAGCCCAACTGTGAATGGTCTCACCAGGCCTAGTACCGATCCCATCAGAAGCCTGAGAAAAAATCGCTACCAACGTAGGGATTCGAACCCGCGACTTGCAACATGCAAGCCTAGCCCTCTTACAACTGAACTACCTAGCTTCCACTGGTTGTTCCGTCATGGCTGCAGACACTAAACAAAAACAATTGTAACCATAACAACAGCACACACGGTTTCTAGATTGTCCAATGTATTATCAAGAAGCTATTTCGTCATATTATACAAATTATTTTATATATGGCATTAAGATTCCGGACTAAATTTGAACCCTCCTCGTAGTATTTTTATATTGTCCACCGCTTATTTACTAAGTTGCATTTACAATGTGACATTTAGTCATATTTGAAGGATGTGGACTATTTTCTTTGGATTATATTGGTTCTTAACAATAAGGGTAAATTTACCTCCCTAGGGAACTAAGAACTACTTTGCTGGTTTAAATTAAGAGTTAAGGGCCGGGATCTTCAATATAGGTTTATATAAAATCTATGGCTTTAACCTTAACACGCTCCAATTCAGGCATAAGCTAATTTTTTGCTTAAAATTATACTAAAATACTCATCTTAAGTGAATAGCTCTTTGACTTATACTTCAAAGTAGCTTAACCTAAGTTTCTGTTTCAATCTGTACTGAAGTATGGAACTTTAAGTCTTGGTTTAAGTTTAAATCGACTTAACTTAAGCTTCTACCTAAATTTGCACTTGTGTGCCTTAAGAAGCATAATGTGGAACGTTAATTTTGTAAAGAAAATATCTAAGAAACATTAGTACGCCCAGGCATAGTATTAATCTGCGCACGGTGGGGCCAAAAGCAGGAAAATCTGTGTTTTTATGGAAGATAATAGAAAAGTGATCCAACATAGACAATAAAATAATGATGTTTATGAATGAAATAATGCTTATTTATCAATGTTAGCAAAAGAAATAAACTTTATGGAAATTCTGAAGCCGAAGCTTTAACTCGATTTCTGATAATGTGCTTACGTTTTGGGGCACTATCATTTCCAAAATGTTTTTGTCAAATGTCTTTTTGCACTTCGGTGTATCCTTAATGGTTGAAATGTGTGAATGCTATTAAGTAACGATAAAACACGCCTTTATTGATTTTTCGCGTTTTTTTTTGAGCAATTTTCTCCAAACTTGTACAAATGTTATTGTTAGTCTTGACCCTTTTCACGTAATTGTCCAATCCACAAGTTAATATTTTGTGTAGTGAGTCATGGGTGTCATAGGTATTTTTCTATGTATAATATCACCTGTGGCGTACCTACGGGGAGGCTAGGGGGGGCAGTCTGCCTCCCCCCCCCCGCCTTCTTCCTTTTAGCGACTTCGGCGCCGTGCATTTTTTTGATATTTTATTTTTTAATTCAACCAAAATAAAAAATATAATTATTCTTACTACATAATAATTCTATAGACGCGATAAAAATCAAAATGGCACAGTAAGCAAGATCTTTATATTTCTTATAACAACCGAGCCCCCACATTGTATTTATTTTAATTTTTACTGCCCTGATAAATAATGTCTGCATTCATTTGAAATATTCTTAAATAGTGGCGGTGTGGCCGCTTTAATTTTGTATACAAAGAAATAATTATCTAGAAACCTGCTGATGCCGTCGCACTGGTGGGTGTCGGCAGCGATAACTTTTGTGCTTTGTCATCATATCGTCTTTCCCGGTAATATTTATAAAAAAGTACTTTATTTTCGATTTAAGTCGCGGCGGCAAAGAACCCCTTTTATGTACAAATTGATTTTTAAAGGAGCCGCCGATCTGTCAAAATGCAAACGTAATGTATAAAAAATTAAAAAGAATAGAGCAGTGTTCTGTTTTTCATTTCGACAATTTGCAGTTTGATTTTGTAGAGTAAAGATTTGATTATATTATGTTCCGTGCTTAAAACGTATTTTAAATTGTTTTAACTGAACTAGAACTAGTATATTAAAAAAAAACAAAAAAAAAACGTTGTTCAAGTGCCAAAAATAGACAAACAAACGCGATACTAGAATGAGCCCAAACTAAAATTTTCGCCTGTTATTTTTTTCCTATAATATCTAAGGGTCCTAAGGCGCCTTCAAGACATATTGCTCCCTCACCCTCCCAAAGCTAGGTACGCCACTGAATATCACAGTGTCCAAAACATATTTTCAAAATGTTTTAGTGTCTGTAGGGTGTCCTCTAGCTAATGTCTGCAATACAATTCTTAATGCTGCGATAAGCTCAACACATACTTCGGTATTTCGCAGATTTTTCATGATTGTGGAAAACCGCCTAGCGATATTGGCATCATTAGTACTTCCGAACCCTTATTTGGGCTTATCCACAGTTAAGCTAGTTTTATGCTTAAACATATGGTTTGAATCCACTTTTTGGTTTCAGCAACTAAATGCTTCTTTAGTTTCCTTTCTAAATAAAGATTTTATCGAATTTGTTCCAACCTTTATGTGCTCACTGTATAATATTTGCTTGGTTCTAGTTGTAGTCCAGTCAATATATACATTCGATCTTGCAAAAGGTCGGGAAGTTTTGAAATTTGGCACAGAGCTAGATTTCAAGGTTCTTATTGTGCCCCTGAATTTGCCAATATGGCGTCGCGCCGCTCGCGACGCCATCTTGGATAAATGGCGCCGAAAAACATAAATAGCTCTATATGTCCTAATCCGTTGATTTTATCGAAAAAATACTTCTATACAAAACATTAAACCGAAATACATTAACAGTGACGAATTCTAGTATGTTAATAGCAAAGAGAAGAATAACCATCCCCCTCCTCTAGCACTCCCTTCTCCAGGAACCCCTTTAGTGGTGGCCCGACGGTCCGGCGCAATCGGCATCCTCGATCTCAGGATCCTCTGGAACATCCTCAACGTTCCCATCTATGTCCTGGATATCTTGAAACAGATGTAAATCGTCAAGTTCTGCATCGTTGTGGTCATCTTGAACTATGTCAACTGCGTTGCTACATGCATTTCCGTCACAAACAGCACAGATTTTCGAGCATTTCAAACCCGCTTTGCGACAGCTGCAAGCAGGACCACAACCCTTTCGACATTTACAAGAAACGCACTTCAACAGGTTAGCTGGGGCAGGTTCCTTGGGCGAAGTTATGGCCACCAGGCCATCTCTGGATATTTTCCACCCCCAATCGAGTGGATTCTTCTCTACACCAAGCCACTGTTGAACTTGATGGTAAGTTCTGAATAAGTGCAGTCGAGCGGCCTCGCTTGTTGGTGGTAGGGAAGCAAGATGGAAGGTGCTTTTTGCAGCACACTTGGCAAAAAGATTATAGCGAAGCGAGTTGAGGGTGGAATTGGTTTCGTCATTTTTCCCGTATAAAGCAATAAGGAATTTCTCTCCCCGCCGCAGCTACGCTATCAGGCTCAGCATCACGATTTTTGAACACTCCAAGAAAGTTTTTGAGCATATTGAGAAATTTCACTTTTCCCTTATTGTAGGCGGAGGATGTTGTATCGCAACCACTGAATGCGTGCAAAAAGAGAATGTTATCTGCTACAATTTCGTTGAATTTCAAGCTGCGTGAGTTAATACATTTTCTCAGAGATTCGACCCTTGCCTGGTTTTCGGAAATAAACGTTGTGGTAATCGTACCCTAGAGCTGTTAGAAGGACAAGCAGATCAATGTCTTCTCCTACAATATAGACAGACTGCCATGAAGAGGACATTTCCAACGCGGTAGTTACAATAAGGGTATCTGCGTCTTCTACGGCCTGCTTAACCACTAAATCAGCCTCTTCGAATTTCTTTTTAAGCATTGCGATTAAACGACCTTTGTTTGATTCATTCGATAAGAAGCGTTTCTGAGATGAAGTCACCCTAATGGTTTCATCGAAGATTACTTCTACAGATTTGTGGACCCGTGAGCGCCGTAATCGTTCGGCGGTTTTGGTGCTATTGGCCGTCCCTGTAGCTGGATATCCGTCGAAAACTAGGATTGCATTTGAGCTGTAATTCTTCTTGACATATTGGAGGTATTTGCTACATATTAACGCGAAAGAGTCATTACTATGCCAACGCACTTTATGGAGGAGGTGTCCTCCGTCGACTACATGAATGTTTGGTTCGCATAGAGTGTGCTCAATTGACTCAAAAACAGCATACAAAGAGGATTTCGTTCCCTTGCGTATACCATCTTACGTGAATAACGATAATGGGAATGGTGCAAGTTCGTAATGAAAGTACTCTTGCAATTGTTGTTCGGTCCTCTTAACAATACACATTCTTTGAAAAAGCAATAGCGGGTTAATGGGAACCACAACGCCATCGACTTTTATGCCGGAATTGATGGTTGAAAGTGGAAGAACTCTATCTTTCCTTTTCAGTTGTATGGAAGCGAATGTTTGTCCGATAATTTGATGCATAGCAGTTGTACCCGCTTCACGCGCCATATGAGAATTTATGGAACTATTGCCGACGATCCCTGTACTAAGGGAGACAACATAATCGTTCTCAACAAACGGAAAGTGCTGAGCAAACCAATCGATGAGTTTATGTAGATCCTGGCTGTCACGATATATACGAGCTTCTCTCATATCGACATGCTGTTCACTGATTCCTAAGTGGCTACTACAGACTAAAGGGGTTCCTGGAGAAGGGAGTGCTAGAGGAGGGGAATAGTTATTATTCTCTTTGCTATTAACATACTAGAATTCGTCACTCTTAATGTATTTCGGTTTAATGTACTTTTATTTATGCAACAAATAAACTTATACGTCTAAAAATGCGAACAAAAGCAAAATTTAATTTTTACCCCGTATTTGAGAGGCTGTATCGCCATAACTATTGCCCGTACAACAAAAGTATACCGAGCAAAATTGTAGAAAATTTTATAGGGAATAGTTTTGTATAGAAGTATTTTTTCGCTAAAATCAACGGCTTAGGACATATACAGCTTTTTATGTTTTTCAGCGCCATTTTTTCAAGATGGCGTCGCGAGCGGCGCGACGCCATGTTGGCAAATTCAGGAGTTCAATAGGGACCTCGAAATCTAGCTCTATGCCAAATTTCAAATCTTCCCGACCTTTTGCAAACAAATCGCTTTTTTTTGTCTATATTGACTGGACTATTGAGAAACTTATCTATGAATTTTTTTTTTTGCTTTTAAGTTCAATTGTCTGTTGTGCGAAGTGGAACCTGATGGGCCTACAAAATCTTGTTGATAAACATCCATTATTTTACCAAACGATAGCTTGACACTGTCAGGCGTCCGGACACCATTCATGTGGCTTCTGAGTCTGTTGAGAATTTAGCTTAAATCTTGCTTGTGATGACCCGTCAAATTCTCAATTACAATTTTTTTTAATTGTATATACCGCAAATTTACAATATACTCTAAAAAATATATATAAGAGTAATAAGTAAATGAGTTGAAGGATAGATGACTTGAATTGGGCACCGTCCAGTGACAGTTCTCCATATCTTCCCTAGTTGTCTAGGTCTTCTGACTATTTCCTCTTGAGTCTCCTTTCTACTGGTAGATGCTGGTAGGGCATACTTATAAGCTGATTGCTGTGGTTAGTACTGCGTTCTCTGGATTTGATGGCATAGGAGCTGATTACGTCATTGATGAATGGTATACCGAGGTCGTCATGAAGGGTTTGGTTGGATACATACCACGGAGCGTTTGCCATCATTCGAAGCGTTATCGACTGAAGGGTTTGCAAAATTTTTGTATTTAACGGTTTGCTGCAGCCCCAAAGCTCTATCCCATAAGTCCAGGTGGGTTTTAGGATGGTCTTGTATAAGATTAATTTATTTTCAAGCGTTAACTGGGATTTCTTATCAAGCAGCCAGTACATTTGTTTCACTTTTAAATTTAATTGGGTCCTTTTAGCCTCGATGTGATCTTTCCAAGTAAGCTTCTGATCTGAATGGAGTCCTAGATATTTAACAGTCGATTTTTCAGGGATTGGAGTGTTATTTAAGTTGACCTGAGGGCAAGTGTTCGTCTCCTGGTAAATGTGATTTGTGTGGATTTTTCATTATTAACTTTCATTCTCCAACATCTTAACCAGAGGATAAAGGAACACTTAATTAATGAAAAAAAATTTTACAAGCGATTTTTTTCGATAGTAAATACCTAGATGGCATTTTTTTATGTTATCTACCTAGCCATTAAACAAAAAAGCGACGATGTTAAACCAATTATTTAAAAATAGTTTGGACATTTAGAAGTACATATGTTAAGTTGTGTTTAATTTGTACGGTTTGTAAAGATTTGGGAAGGTTTACTTCCTGATAAAATGAGTGAAATTAAGGTGGAACATCGCAGTGTCATAAAGTTGTAGAGGGATAGAAATCTTTTTTCTTAAATTATCACCGGAGATGATAGTTGAGTACATCACTGGTATCCTCCCACTAAACAAGAATCCATGCAGTGGGTTCACAAGGGCTCTCCACTACCAAGAAAGGCAAAACACCATTTTCTGAAAAAAAAAAAACTGATGGAAACAGTTTTCTGGAATGCTGAAAGAGCCCTGCCTATTGAATATAATATATGCTAAGAGGGTCTACCATAAATGCAGAGACCTATGTAATTCAAAATTTAAAAACTTGTTGCTGCACTATTGTCAGGTTCATAAAGCAAAAAAAGTTCAGTAGATAAACAATGACTGTGGGTTCATAGAGTTAAGGCATTCACCTTATAGCCTCGTCAGACTTCTTTCTATTCAAAAACTTAAAAAGGCATCTCAGGGAAAAGCGGTTTGCATCTGATAAAGCACTCAAAGAAGCTGTTGAACAATATTTTGCAGAGTTGCCGAAGGAATTTTTTTCTGAGGGTATGGGATAGAAAAAAGATTGAATAAGTGTGTAAGTGTTGAAGGGATGAGTTACGTAGAAAAATAAAGGGTTGTGAATGTGATACGTGTTTTTGTTCATGGCTAGGCAGATAACTTAAAAAACGCCCTAATATGTTCCATTGAGGAGACTAATTCTTCACTATTTCACTGCTTCGACGCTTCCAGTTCTGAAAAACTTTCACGGTCATATTAGGAGAAAGACTGCTCCACTCTTCCTGTAAACTTCCAATTTGGTAGCACGATGCTGGAACATACGCTATTTCAGCCAACCGAAGCTAAAAAATTCCATAGGACTGGAATTTCACTATTGCTTATAAGCTCTGGACCACCACTTTCTTTGACCTCTACAGCGCGTATTCCTCGGTCAATCTGGCAGTATGGGCCTTAGGCTTATCATGATGAATGAACACCTTTTCCTCCTCCCTAGGTTGAAGTTCTAGAATTCGTTCTTGCACCAAAGGCTTCAAAACTTCTTTGACATAGTGCTTTGCATTAATTTTCATTTGTGATGGCACTCGGATAAGTCCTAAAGGTCCTCTTCCCGAAATGAATCTGCTACCATGAATTGGGAGCCGAATCTCTCCTTTGTTCCACCAATTCAAGTTCACCATCTTTGACATAACAAATCTTGCGTTTTCCATTGCAATAGTCAACGCTAAACCAAGCTTCATCCAGTGACACTACATACTCTGATCTTTGATACACAACACGCTTCTCGTGCAGCTTTCTTGCATTTGCGATGTGCGATGCTTTTAGCACGTGGCCCTTACGTTTCTTGACCTTCTTTTTCCCAAAATCTCTGTAGATAACCTTCCGGATGGTCTTTGGGTCGACTCCGACTGCTTTGGCCATTTGACGTTGACTGGGCGAGTTTTCCTTGCTGCACATTCCGGAGATCTTCTTTTTGACCTCGTACGTCACCTTTATACCTTTGTTCCTGTTTCAAAGACGGAGGAGGAGGAATGTTTTGAAATTTGGAATTAGCGCCATACACCTTCACAGTGGATCACATTTTATATTGCACTTAAACAGATGTCAATTACATCGGATTTTTATTGAGTTTGGATGGGTCTTCTGGAATATCTGCTTAAAAATGATTATCACAGCGGTCTCTGTTTCCGGTGTTAACAAGTTTGGCATTTTTTGGCTAATAACTTAGAACAATGATTAATTATGCGCGTTAGCCGTATCGTGAAAGTGTTAATTTCTTAAGTCGCCACCTTCTGTATTTATGTATACTGTTCCTTTTCTGTGTAACATTCCGTTTTAGTTGCTTACATTTCTTTATAGGGCAGAAACCGCAACAACGTTTTCTTTCTTATCTTATTATGTTGTTCCTTCGTAAACCTTGCATCTATCTACATTGAGCCGGATCTAATATTTCGAAGTAAATTTGGGGAACTCATGTAATGTCTTTCAAAATGTTAGCAGCGTCAACTAAGCCTAATAATTCAAGGCTCATCAGTGAAGAATGTTGAACCCATAAAGATTCAGTTCACCAACCAACAACTGGAGAAGGCTTACCGGTCTTCTCATTTTCTTGCTAATTTTCTTAAAATAATATGTACCTACTAATGAATTTATTTGATTTTCTATATTTCTCTTGTTAGAACTTCTCATTTAACTGTAGAGGATACATCTTCGTATAAAAGTAACATTAAAGTTAGACCTTATTAGAATAATTAAATAAAGAATATGAATCACTTTTAACAGACTTGAACCACATATAAAATACCCGTAAATATTTAGTTATTCTTCTTCCTCTTATGGCCGAAGCCTAGGCCGATGGCCTGTTATACACTCGTAAGGACGAGTTCTGTGAGCCCTCTTAGCACGTATGCTGGGCAGGAGGCTAACCTAACCAATCGAGAGTGTCGAAGAAGACCGACCCGCAGTGTTGCCAGTTTAACGGTTATCAAAGGTGTTAGTATGATAACCGGGACCGCCGGCTTAACGTGCCCTCCGAATCACGGAGAAGCGTACGACCTTCTAAATTCCAGCGAGGATATCACCGGTCTCAGGAATCGAACCCAAGATGCCTACGTGATAGACCGAGGCCTTTTACACGCGGCTATCCGCTCCTCTATATTTAGTTATTAATTAAATTAGCGCATAATTTTGTGTTTTACAATAAAATTAAAGAAGCTGCTTTGCAACAAAAAAGAAAACTTTTAACCCGAACCAGGTCGAAAACTGTTAATATAGCATATACTCGTATCACTGTAATTTCCAACTGCACGTGATCTTTGTTATATGTATATTTTTAATTTTCTTTAGTGTAATTATAAAATTATAGTGAACCCACAAAGTATTAACCTATAGGGCCCTATAGCCGGTAGGACGACGAAATTCTGACAAATATGGCAGCATGCACTGCTATTCTTTAATCATTCTGGTAGTAAATGTCACTGTGAGTGGCTTTAACCTGCAGTTTCTGATTGAAATATAAATCCCAACTGTAAGTTGTATTTTTAGATTTTATGACAGTTTTTCCTGCTCTTGGTCCCACTGTGCGGCTGTAAAAACAACAAGAATCCAAACAAAAATTCTAATATAAATCTGGTAAAATAGACAAAAGTTATAGGCAGATGATGGCTAAACACATAAGTACAGTAATGAATTCGAAGACTTCCACGGTCAGTGTCAGTATTAACAGAACGTCTTCCGGGTTGGGACCGTGTCATTGTTACGACAGAAGAACTCAACGTTTCGCCCACTTTTTCAAGGGGCTTCATCTGGTGGAAAAGGGAGCACTAAAAGAGCACGGAAAACTCAACGTGTCAACCACGCCAGAGGCGAAACTCTTTTAGCAAGAGAAAGAAGGGTACGGTAACTCAACTTGTCAACCGAGCCAGAGACGAAACCCTTCTTTAGTGCTCTCTTTTCCTCCCAATGAAGCCCCTTTAAAAAGTTGGCGAAACGTTGAGTTCTTCTGTCTCAACAATGAGACGGTCCCCACCCGGAAGACGTTCTGTTAATACATAAATACAATCACGAAATTGCAAAAATAGTTGAGAGCTGTTAAGAGATGGTAAACCACCAAGAAGAAAGCAACAGCAAAGATTAATCTAAAGCTGGCTATGGCCATTAACAAAAGCACCATCCAATCTTTAAAATAACTAAACCAAGACCACTTCACATAAATAAAGAAAATGGGAGCAAAACTATTTGTAAAAACTGACAGTAATTTCATATACAAAATACACGCTTAAATTTACATAAATTTAAAAACTGAAAGCAAACAACTGCTCCATTAAATTTGGGTTTCAAGTTTATTTTTTATAAAAAAAACTATCTCGGAAATGCTGCAGGTTATCAATTTTCTTTTCAGCTCATATGTAACAAAGTGAACAATTTGCAAACACACATTCAACAAATGTGTAGCAAATTTTTCTTGAAAAGTTACAGGTTTCGGGCTTTAACCCCATAAGCATAAATATGTTCCTAAAAATACTTATACTACACCTGTCATGTTGAAATATTGGCAACAACACCTACTCGAATCACATAGCGGCGCCCTAAACAAGCCCTACACTTCCAAAAATATCCCCTTAATTATACGCGATTTTAGTTTCTCAGAACAAATTCGAACTTTCCTCACGTGAGTGGAAAAGTTCGCAATTATGAGAACACGGCCGGCGTAATTCTTGTAATTATTAAAATGGATGTTGCTTAAGTCCTGACCTTTTTGTCCCGTGTTTAACTTCCAAGTTCCGTATTTACGTAAATGTGCATGTTAGAACTTTAAATTAGTTTAATCAAAACCATTCAGAGCAATCGTTGCATGTTGCTATTTGATCGTACCGTGTTTTGCTCTTGGCTTTCTCCCACGAGGCATGTTGTACAAGAACTCGGAAAATGTTTATGTGCATACGATATTCTTTACTTTAACAAAAACTTTTTATTCTTCCTGTGCCTCACTTAATACCCTAAGGAAAAAATTCCTCCGTAATTCGTGAATTTTATGCTAGAACATGCTGAGATCAGGAAGGTCAGGTTTTGTTAGCACAGTACGTACGTGTTTAAGCGTTCTCCAATATCAGGCAAAGTGTCCCATTCATTTTTACAACTTCCTTTGTTACGTTAGTCAAAATGGAAACATTTAGACGGTGTGCAACATCCTCAAATTAATTAAACTAAGCATTTTTGAATCAAATTGATAGTTTAATTCGTGACTAATATCCACATAAAATAACAAATAATATGTCAGCAGAACTATCCTAACAATATTTGGAAAATGAAATGAAAATTCATAGTCAACTCGCCCATACAAACTAAAGATCTATTTTGAAGGTTTTTAAGAATTTCTTGGAGTTTCTGAAAAAGGAGTTTCCAGATTTTCAACCCTCATCAGCGCTTTCCAAAAACTTTGATGACAAGCATACTAAAATTTTCATTTGAATTCCTAATAACATTTTCATTCATTACGAGCTGGGTATTTTTGTCGTTAAAAACCCGATTGAGAGTTACTTAAAATAACACGCTTTTGCTTCGATGTCGAATGCTAATGATAGATCTGTTGATATATTCCTTTGACGGTAATTTTTTAAATATTGATTTGATGATTAAAATAGAGAGCGGTGAATAAAAAAGACTCGCATACCCTTTATTAAGTGAGCCAAATGATGGAAATAAATGTGATAAAAAGGGATATGTTTGAATTGACGCAAAACAGTTCACAGCAAGGTTAGGTGGTAAAGTTGTTAAAAGGAATCACGATCACAACAGACTGACAACAAACGTGTTTATAGGCTTTAAATTGATCGTTGGATTTTAGGGGACGTTTGCATGTAATTTAAAAGGTAACACCCTTGACCCTTAGAAAATACAGTTCCACTCAAAAATCACCAAAACATTTCGGTAGTTTTATGATCCACTGAAGAAGGTTTTCGTTAAGTTTTACCTTTTTACCTTTGCTTGGGCACATTCAGCGAGGAACTTCTGAGGCTGAACGTTCCCCTTTTTCCTATTTTGAGATTGTTCATTATCTTGGGCACGCTAGATATTACTATTGTTATTGTTATTGTTATTTGCAAAGCCAATCGAAATAAAATCTCAAGTGAGTCAATGACCCTTTGAATTTGTTCCTCATTTCTGAATTTATTCTTTATCTTACTGCGGTTTACTGAATGAATAACAATCATTCCATTCATACGTTCATGGAAGCAATGGGAACAACAAATCAAAAAAATCTTTAAATAATGATGTTTCAGAAGGACATTAAAGATTAGGAATAGCTAATGAAGAAGTTCTAAGTTTTGATTCAGCGTTGGTATATCTCCCACAAAAAGGAGAGGTGAACCGTTTTCATTGTAGGTGGTGCTTAACCTCAGCTTGAAAGGAGTAGATTAGAAAGGGTAGAAACAGGAGTTGAATAGTAGGGCAGATCAAATAGTAGAAAGGTTTAATAGGCGATCTAAAAATCCGCACTAGTTGGGAACATTATTTATTTGAAAAACAAATTAAAGTACATTAAGTAGGTACTCCTTATTCAGCGTCCTTGAAAATGTAGTGAAACCAGATATGAATTAAGGAGTCTATTAATTCAGGCTTTTTTTATATACCACAAATTTTCTGTAAGATTTAGATCTGAATACTGCGCTGATCAGTCTATCTTGTCGGTTTTATTGATTTCTACACCTGCCCCAACATAAACTGTTCCTTTTCAAACAAATCTTTCGCTCCTTGTAACACCTTATTCTTCATTACTTCTAGGTATTTTGAATCGTAATCATACCAGAAGAAATGTAGTTGACCAATTTCTTGGTCCACGTAACATAAAATAACTTGGCCGTTCTAGGGTTAAATAATGTTTACTGCTTACCTGATGTTTGGTCTATGAGTACAGCAGTTCCAAACGGGTTTGCAGGTATTGAGTGTGAATTGGGTTGCCTATTACCCAAATACTGAGTCATTACTTTAGCTCGCGTGTGTACAGCATCATATCTTAACAATAGCCGGATACGTAATTGTTGAAAATAGCTGAACATTTTGCTGAAAGTTCTTTCCCAGGAAGCAATCTAACATATGTATTCCACGTATAATTTATTGTTGATTTTAAACATTGGTCCAGTACGCTCTGCCCCAGCTCTGTAGTGTAGTTACGTTATTCCTTAACCTACAAAAAACGACAGTATCTTTTCTTTTCAGAAAGCAGTGGTTGCGTCTGTGCATCCTCTAAATCCAAAATTAAGTATTTTTCCCCTCACAGGGAAGAGCACACGCTTACACCAATAGATTCGGATCATAATTTTGTTAATATACATACTATGAAGGCTTGGCTGCCAAGCTTGTTCATCTTAGTACAGCATCATCTCCAACTGTTTTTCTTGTTCGTTCACTTTGTGGTTTGTTATTAAATTTTCCAGTTTCAGTATACTTTCTAGTTACTCGAACAACCGAAGATTGATTGTATGTTATTTTGGCGACTATTTCGCGAATATAAACACCTTCTCTATGAACTTTAGCTATAACTTGAAAGAAATAGAGCAGAAAGGGTAGAAACAGGACTTGAATAGTAGGGAAGATCAAATGCTAGAAAAGTTTGGTGGGAAGTATCGTGTCAGGATTCATCTAATAGTTAAAGGCCACCCAAAATCCAAAATCCCGACAGTTGATTGGGGTAAACGAATGTACAACCTTCCAAATGCTAAAGAATGTTAAAGAGTAATCTTACCCCTGAACTCATCTTGCGTGATAACAGTTGATACATATGTATCAGTTTTTCTAGTTCATTCTTGGAAAATCAGCGAAAACAGACACGAATGAAGAAGTCTAATGATTCAGATTTTTGTAGGTTTTAAAAATACCTTTGTCTTCCGGGTTGGGACCGTGTCATTGTTGAGACAGAAGAACTCACGTTTCGCCCACTTTCGCCGACTTTATAGCGGCTGTAACCGGTTAAGTACATCGGACGAGGACGACGAGTACTTAGAAGTGGAGGAGGCGGAGCGAGTAGTGATCCCAGACTCTCATATGTCTGACAGATAATAACCAGTGTCACGATTCAAGTTGTTAGGGCTCTTGATGATTTGAATGGCCTTCGTTATTCGAAATTTCCATCTTGCAATATCCCCAAGGAAGAAAGAGTTGCACTAAAAAGCCCTGGATCCAATTCTAACATTGTAATATCACCAGCTGTCAAGGGTAATGCCGCAATTGTCTTGGATAAAAAATATGTGGCAAAAGTGGATGATGTTCTTCAAGGCACTGCATACCCCCATTTCCAAAATCGAACGCGAGGTTGCCACACTCATCAAATCATCTGACCTCTCACACGATATTCAATGTCAACGTCTTCTACAACCTGGCCAAATATCTCGCTGGCATTCTTAAGGCATATACAGGGAAATCTTCTTCACGTATTTGAAATTCTTCTCACTTGAATTGACCTGCTTGGCAGTTTTGACGTTACGTCTCTGTTCACCAAAGTCCCCATCCCTGACTCAGTAGCTATCATCGAACAGTTACTAGTTCAAGACGACAAACCTGCAAGTTTGGCCATTCTCGTTGAGAAGTGCCCCTCCTCCACGTACTTTCTATTTAAGAACCGATTTAGTTCACATCACCGTCCGGCACAAAAACTCTTCGTAATCAATTATCTCGTTCATCGTGCTTGAAATCAGGTCTTCTATCCCACTCAAGTATTGCTGAACATCATTATGATACTGGCCATTAAATGTTGTTTGGAAAATCTTCGATCAACGCTAATGCCCCTTATTTTTTCAACAGGAAAATCCGTGACGCCATTGAAATCATCAAGACCCCTAACAGCTTGAATCGTGATACTGGTTATCATCTGTCAGACATCTGGAAGTCTTTCATCACTACTGGCTCCGCCACCTCCACTTTTGACCAATCGTCGTCTTTGTCCGATACGCTTGACCAGTTACAGCTTGTATAAGGTCGCTGCTTTTTCTGTTTTTCTTCAAAAGGGTTTCTCCTCTGGCTTGGCTGACAAGTTGAGTTACCGTGCCCTTCTTCCTCTTGCTAAAAGTGTTTCGCCTTTGGCGTGGTTGGCGTGCCGTGCTCGTTTAGTGCACCCATTGTCCTCCTAATGAAGCCCCTTCAAAAAGTAGATGAAACGTTGAATTCTTCTGTCCCAACAATGACACGGTGCCAACCCGGAAGGCGTTCTGTTAACACTGACACTGACCGTGGAAGTCCTCGAATTCATACTTTTGTTATACTTTGGCATAGATTTTCTATAAAGTTTAGGTCTAGATATTACGCTGGGCAGTTTAATCTGAAGATTTTATGGGTTTCTACCAACGATTCAACGATAAAATAAAACTTTTCCTCACCAAACAGATTATTTCCGCTAGGAATCATCTTTGCAATACTTCGAGGTATTTTGTGGAGTTAATCATACATGAGGCAAAACGTAGTTGACCAACTATAGGGTCATCCCATAAGTAAAGTCCGTTTTCTTATTATTGCAAAATAGGATGCGATATGTACAGATTTAGGCATGCATACACCAAAAGACGCATACATCACAAAATGGGCTAATGATTCATTTATTCATGAGCAATGTTGGAAGTGTTACATTATAATCTATTAGCACAGTAGTAGTGAAAGTCATGGAATTTCTAAAGGACCATATTTGACATGAAATGCTTTACGAATTAAAAAATAATAATAATGCAAGTGTAGCAACACGAAATATTCAGGAAATTTATGGCAGGGATGCTTTGAATGAGAAGACGTGTTGTTGATGATTTGAAAAATTTAGATCTGGCTCTTATAGATTACAAGATCAAGTGTATTCAGGCTGTCCTGTTAAATTTGATAGTGTTCTTCTGGTTGCTAAATTTGATGAAAATGGTGCCGTAACAGTCGAAGATCTTTCAAGAATATTTGGTTCCAGAAAGACTACTGACAATCGTCACTTACAAGGGTTGGGAAAAGTGTGTAAATACGAAAAATTAGTTCCCCACGAAATTTCAGAAAATCATCGCAGAGAATACATTAACATATGCGCATTTTTGCATTTGTGAGAAGCTCAAGAGCCTTTTTTAAAACGGGTAGTGACACTGGATGAAAAGTAAACGTAAAATGCAATGGGTTGGCAGGTGTTTTCATTTATTTCATAGTTTACAGAATTATCTAGATGGTAGAGAACAGAAGGATTTTTAAAATGTAGAAAAATTTTCATTTTTGGAAATCAAAATCTCAACAGGTTTATTCAAATGGCATATTTCAGCTTATGATAGATGGCAAACAGTTGTTTGTAAGTAATAATGGAAATTATATTATTGCTTAAAATTGTTTTATTTATCAACGTTAAAACATTTCTGTAAAATTCGGTCATTACTTATGGGATGACCTGATACAATAATAATCTTCCTCCCACAGGGGAAGTAGTATACACACTTGCATCGGTAGACTCAGACCATAATTTTGTTATAGTTATTTGTACAACTAGTAATGAAAGCAATACTTTTTTTCATGAGTTTGAAGTTTGATGCACGACGGCGAAGCCGGAGTGCATCAATCAAACGAGTGAAAAAAAGATGCTTTCATACGAGTTGTACACAATATTTTTTTGCATTTTGACATCTTAAATCCCTCAAAATCGGATAAAAAGGATTTGAGAATTGACAGTTGTCAAACTGACAATTTACAATATTTTATTTAAAGCATACTTACTTAATGCAAAATGTAAAATTAAATAGTTAAAAAAAGTGTTGCTTTCTTTATGATATTTTAATAAAAAAAGTCCACTTTTTTTGTCAAAATGCAAAAAATTATGTTTGATCTGTTTGGCTTGTTCTTAACACAGTATCATCTCGAACTGTTTTTTTAAATCGTCCAATGTGTGGTTTTCCCGTAATTTTTTCAGTTTCAGCATACTTTCTAATAACTCTAACAGCCGAGGAGTGATTACATTTTAATTTGGCGGCTATGCCCCAATTGGTAATGCCTTCTTTATGATAAAAATAATTTCATACCGCTTTTCATTCGATAATTTCGTTGGCTTCCTCTAGGATGCCATTGTGCAACTTTTAACGAGCTAACTTCAAGCTTTTAATTGAACACAATAAGAAAAGCGTTAGTTGTTAGTGAAAAGTAAAATTATAAATAGACGCATTATTATCAATTTATTTCGTTTTTGTTTCTTCAGGTATGTCTACTTCAACTCTTTTTTCCATTATCTAGAAGACGTACAAAATGTTCTTTTTTGTTTAGTTTATACCTTGTATGCACGTAATACAATATCGTCTTCTATTTATTGGTATTATCTTTCAACTTTAGGTTACCACCTAGTCTATACAATATACGTACATAACGACAACAAACAATAATTACTATAAACGTTTGTCAGCAGTCTGATTTCAGAGAAGATAACCTTGGGGTAACATTATCATTATGATCATCATCGCGATTTCAATCATCACCCTACATTTAGATTAGAGAATGATAATGGCTCTGGGAAAATACAAAAGCAAAAATATAAATCAATATTATGCCACTGAACAAGATAATGTTTTCAGACATCTTCAACGGCACCCATTATAAATACATAATATGATCGATGGACGTGGAAAATACAAATACTGTAAGTTTATTTAACACGACCAAATATAGACTTTGTACGTACAACAATGAGCAATATTTACTGAGATTCCACGACATTGAGCAGACGTAAATACCGGTTTGTAATAAATTACACTTCAAAAGTAGAACAATTATGTTGAGTTTTGGAATCAATAATTAAGTACTTCTTATTACGAAACCATTTCCAAGAGATCAAAAGAAAGTGTGAATAATCTGCGGTTAGACTAGGTCCTAAACGAACATTCACATAGTCACTGTTATGCAGAATGACCAAAATATGAGGCAACGCAACAGAACAGACATTTAAAAAAACAAAAGATGATAATAAAAGAGTATAACGGTAGCAGAAATAAATATAAACGATATGATGATAATGGAGATGATGGTGGTAATGACAACAATGAAGAATGAGGAGAATAAGAAGAAGAAGAAGAAGAAGAAGATCATGACGATGACGATGGTAATGATGAAGTAATCATCTTCCGTTAAGGGTTACTCGCCATCGTTAAACCATAATGGCTACCAATAGAAGAACCATATATTATGTTTTAAAGCGTTCCTGAGAAGGTGGTTAAATAGAAATTCGTCAAAAGTTTGTTCATTTAACAATATAGCCTGCTTTTACCTCATTTGAAGTTTTCAGAAAAACCACAAGAGTTAAAAATAGGCAAATCAACCAAAATAGACTATGATGGTTGAATGTTAGTACCATCTACGGCCTGGTATTAGAATTCCATGGTGCCTACATCAAATTACGCAAAAGTAACCTTCTGTTGAATAAAGCTATTGGTGCTCCTTTGTTGTTTGATAGTGTCCATGTTAATTTTTTTTTTGAAATTTTTTCATATGTAGGCGTGAGTAGTTTTAGTAAATAACATATTGATCGCATTGTGAGCACTAATTCGACATTGGTGAAGTAACCTATTGATTTCTGGTCACGTGGGTCGTGCGCATTCGCAGCCGCCTTCAAGCCCTCCAAGACGTCATAGCAAGACAAAATGTTCGTAGCAGGGTGTTTTTGAGACGAACCATGTCGCGGAATGTTATCCTGTGGGTGAAAGCAACGAAATTGTGATCCCACCGTGGATTGTGCATCGCGCTCGACATTCGCGTTTTGTAATGCACTAAAATTAGGTAAGATTTTTGATCCTTCTGTCTTCTAAATGTCAAGGGTAGACCACCGTAATTAGAGTAGGGATAAGTTTTTTTGCATGCGACGCGTTTTATGGCAGTCTGGCCTAGTCCTAATCGGGTTTAGTGCGGTTTTCGCTGATTGTAACCACAGGAATTACGGCTTTTCGTTATGGTGTAGGATTATTTTGCAGTATTAAGTTTTATTGCGCGATGTCGGCGATCAATACAAAACCCAAGGTATTACAAAAATGCAGTGCAGGTGTTATGTTTATGTGCAGATGATTTTTATAGACAATCTCTAAAACGATAAGGACATCAAATCGAGGGTGTCGGAAGGTCACAAAGTTACAAATGACGGTCACTTAGACATTCTGCATTGCAGATGAGAAAACATCAATTTGTCACTGGAAAATCCTTAGAAAAAATAACCGTTCCAAATTTTAAAGTGCTTCGCCATATGTTTGCAAGGGAAGTCGAACCCCTATTTTAAATCTTGATTAATTTCCTAATTACATTTCCCAAATGCAGCTTTATAAAAAAAGAAGAGAGGGGTACATGACGCATCTTTTAACAGTATCGAGCGGCTTTCGGAATTGAAATAAAATCTACGTTCTTGTTTTTTTTTTGCAATTCGTTCAAGATAGTAATCTTCGATCGATATTTTGATCCAGAAGTGTTTGAGAATTTCACGCACAAGCGGTATTAATGCTGTTAAGTAGTCTGGCCATAACTTAGACCCTTAAAGTTAAAAAAAGATAAGCAAGAGACAGAATATACGAGCACGAAACTAGGAACTCAGGTAACGAATGGTTCTCTAGAGACTAGCGGATACCAAATTCTAAAATATTTATGTAAGCTAAGCCTCGGAAAAACGTAGCATCGAGATAAATGTTGCACAAATGACGCATTCAAACCCCACGTTCATAGGGTGTTAACTGGCGTAATTTACATTAATCTCCTGGCGAACTTAAGGTCAAACGGTTGGACTAAAGAAATTGGGTTCGTTTTTGTCATTTTTGTCATCTCACGAATACATGAAATAAATCAGATTCAGAAACATATTTAAAAAAAAATACCCGTGGAGTCTGCATAATTAAACAGCTTTGGAATGATTGACCTTAAAGTTTAGTGATATTAATTTTTAAAGATGTTCAATTCATTTCTACACTTAAACGGACATCGATTATCTTCTGTGAGAACATTTCCTTTACAGAAGAAGACGTGCTCGGTGAAGAATGAACTGGATTAATTAATATCACATCCAGCCTTTGCTGTCTTACCATCTTTTAGATTCGACCATGTAAAGTCGATTGAATAAACTGCTCTGTTAACTGAATTATTAATTTTTAACATAACGGAATTGACGTCAGTGAATAAATACGAATAGCTGTAAGTATCTAAAATTCTACAAGGCCAGGACGAAATGGGCATTTTTAATTAATCCCGATTTTACTGGCAATAAAATCTTCCTTATATAGTGAACATGAAAATATGACCCTAAGAATTTAAGCCATATATCATCATAAAAGGACTTACGTCCTTAATGTATCGTCGTCAACTTACTACATAAAATGAACATCGGGAAACTTGGAATCTGGAATAGTGTGGCTGGAAAAACAGAAAAATCTCAGAGGTTATTATAATGTAAATAGGTCAAACATCAGGGAAAAGGAAAACCGAGCTGCCGAAGAAAATTGCTGGTAGTTTAATAGTTCACAGAGGAAATGCTCGGTGTAACCTAGTTTGGAAAACAAATTATCACAGTTTGATGAGGTTAACATAAAAAATCACTTATGCAAAGGTTTTTGGCCTAAATTAGTTTTCTAGTGCTGTCCAACATTAAGCATTCTGGATGATCATCGAACTGGGGCATTTCAACTTTTCTGCTGTGAACTCAAACACCCAAATTACATTTGGATTACTTTAAAAGCTTTGAAAATTGCTACTTTTCCCCAGAAGGTTGTCATCAAATTATGAAATGCTTTTAGAACATGATGGGTCGTAACAATTTCTATGCGGGCCTACTATTATTCGTTCGTTAAAAGGAACAATTTGGTAATAAATTCCCCGAAATGGATGACTGTATTGTTATTCACGCACTTCATTTCGTGCAATAAAATACGAGGGTTCCCTCGTTGGGAAATCAAATAAATCACAAACTGTTTTCCAAAGGAACATACGTTGGACATTTTTCTTCGACGTCAGTACTTCGTATTCCATCACAGACACCTTCTCCTGATACTTTTGTTATTCAGTACCTCACCTAACATCAGGTTGCCTCGCTTCCCTTTCAAGTTGGGGCATTCTTAAAATATGCACGGCCTTTGTCTTCATTTCCGAAGTTTCTAGTATTGTCTCCGAAGCGCCTTCCGCCCTATTCATTCAACTTACGTCGTTCCTGTTATTTTGACGCATACGAACGTCGTTAGGTCGAGTCGACCTAGAACTAGTCCTAAAATCGTTGGAATTTCACTCATACGAGACCTTCACAGCATTAAATGACGTATTTTGATAGAGGTTATTCAAGGAAAAAGGGTCCTTTTCATAGGGAAAATTTATTAATCACTTCTGAATCATGATTTTACCTTCAACTTGCATCTGTCTTGTTTAGGTGGACAATCTGGATATCTTTGAAAAAATCGTTAAAATTTTGGATAACACCCTTATGGAAATTGAAATTTTAGAGTCTGCTTTATACATACAATCGAACAGATGCCTGCAAATTCGGCAAACAAAGAAGACTGCACATAAGTTCCGGCAATAAACTGTGAACAGCAGGAAATAGGATAGGTACTAAATGACTGTTTTCGGGGGGTCAGTGGTCAATTCAACCTTTTACGGCGCCATCGGCAAAACGAATAACCGTTTTGCTGAAGGAACAGCATGTTGTAATCAAGTTTTTATGATCAAATTGGATAACGACCGCTGACATATATTGCAGGATAAAGAAGTAGATGGGATGAACAAATTACATGAACTTCTGAACGGTATGGTATATGACGGATAGAAACAACTACCGGAAAATATCAATTTGCTAAATTTCGTCTGGAAAATCGTGGCATTAGATTTCATTACGTAAGCCGGCACTCCCTAAATTTGTTCGTTTAATGTAAAACCTAGTGTAGAACAAAGAAAATCGTTAAATCTCAGGTATGAAAATTTAAATAACATCAAAAACGATACAAAGTACTTTGATATAAAATTCCATGTCCAATTTAAATTCAATGGGCAGTCGGTCGATCTTCATTATTGTCGATAAATAATGTACAGCAGAGCAAAACAACGTTTCAAAAAAAATGTTAAATGTTAAATGAATTTGCACGCCCAGTTCAACTTGTGGGATGGTAACCAAGGAAACCGTCGGGAACCCGGGACCCCGGGACCTGTACGACAAATGTAAACAGCAATGAGAAAGATTCGGACGCAATTTTGTTTTTAAAGTCGTTTTCCGCAACCACTTTAAATATTAATTCTTGCTTTCATATCCCAAACAAAAAAATATGTAATAAACCTTTTCATTTTATACCAGTGGCACGATCGATAATAAACTTAATCTTTAATATTGTTTCTCTATTATAAAGGTAATATTAAATTTAGGTTAGCATCAACTTCAGTCTAATCGTCCTTATTTCAGTATAGTTTAAGCAGAAGCTTTATTTAACATTAAACTGGCGTTGATTAAGCTTCAGTATTTTATTAGAAGTTTAAGCAGAAACTTAAATTAGGCTGGCTTAAACTTCGACTTAGGGTAGGTACTTCAGTACAGGTAAGGGTGCCTTAAACTAAGGCTTAAGTGAAGCAGACATTAGCTTCAGTCCTAACTTAACTGAAATACCATCCTTTAAGCCTTAGAGTACACTTTACTTGAGCCCTCATATTTTCTATTTAAACTTGTACTGAAGTATTAACTCAAAGCCAACTTCTGCTACAATTGTAAATTAAACTGCTTAAACTGTGCAAAAATACTGACTCCAAATATCTGTTTCAGATTTAGAAAAAAACCAAATTCAACAAGAAAATGTCATCTGTAAAAGTCGCCGTACGCGTGCGACCATTTAATAACCGAGAAATCGCTCGAGAATGTAAATGTATAATAAATATGGGCGGAAATACCACAGGTAAGTGAATTAATTGTGATAATTGATCCAACTATTCCGAATTTGGTGTTCCCTTTTCTTTATTCTTTTATGAATGAATTATGCAACGTACAATTCATTTTGCATAATTTGAATTTATAACACCTGCCTTCCCACGTACTCTCTATTGATAGAGATTTCGGGCTAATTCTCTTTTGCATATCAAAACAAGGTTAAATCTATTACAACACTAACTACAAATTCGAGACAAAACTGAAAACGTGGAATTAACTGGGTAATTTCCTTTCGTGTTACAGTAATAGCCAATCCAAAGGCACCTCCTGGAACAAAAGATGCTCAAAAAAGCTTCAATTTTGATTACTCTTATTGGTCCCATAACGTAAGTGTTTGATACCCGCAAAATGTGCATCCCATCTAACGGCCTTCTTGATTCACAGGAATACGACCCTGAATTTTCCTCCCAATTAGTCGTATATAAAGATATAGGTGAAGAAATGTTACAACATGCTTTTGATGGTTATAATGTTTGCATTTTTGCGTACGGACAAACTGGTGCTGGAAAATCATATACCATGATGGGTAGACAAGAAGACGGTCAGGAAGGAATTATACCACAAATTTGTGAAGATCTGTTTAATCATATGCGCGACTGTGATGAGGAGGTTAAATATTCTGTTGAAGTTAGTTACATGGAAATTTACTGTGAAAGGGTGCGGGATTTATTAAATCCAAAAAATAAGGGTAATTTGAGGGTACGTGAGCACCCTTTACTGGGACCGTACGTTGAAGATTTAAGCAAACTTGCCGTCACGAGTTACCAAGACATTCACAATTTAATTGACGAAGGGAACAAAGCCAGAACAGTGGCTGCAACTAATATGAACGAAACGAGCTCGCGATCCCATGCTGTCTTTACCATTTTCTTTACCCAGCAAAGGTGAGGAATTTGGGGTTTTAAGAAAGGGCCAAATTAATTTGCTTTAACATCACAGGTACGATGCGACAACCGACTTATCTACAGAAAAGGTTTCGAAGATATCTTTAGTGGATCTTGCTGGATCTGAACGAGCAGACTCAACAGGAGCTAAAGGAACTCGATTAAAAGAGGGAGCAAATATCAATAAAAGTCTCACAACATTAGGGAAGGTTATATCGGCTCTGGCTGAAATGGTAAGTACATTCTTGAACTTTAACCTTGTCAAGATCCCCTACCAAAGATAAATCTGCTTTCTAAAAAGCAGAAATATTTGACTTAGTTCGCAATATTCAAATTCTTCCTACGTCTTCCTGCGTTAAAAGTCAAATCGATCACTCATACTGCTCATACAGTCAATCAAATCTATTTTTTTTATATTCTCATCTTTTTTCTAACATATTTGCTATTCTTGTTCCGCTTTCTGTAAAAACCTTTAGTCGGTAAGTACTTCGACTAAAATTTGATAGAGCTTTAAATTGATCCTGTAATGTCTTTAAAGGCGTCGAAAAATAAGAAATCGAAAAAAGCAGACTTTATACCTTATCGAGATTCAGTTCTGACGTGGCTACTAAGGGAAAACTTGGGTGGCAATAGCAAAACGGCAATGATTGCTGCCATTTCCCCTGCTGATATTAATTATGACGAAACCCTCTCAACTCTAAGGTATTATTCTCATGATCTCCGTACTTCAGAATAAAGAATGACCATTAATATTTCATAGATACGCTGATAGAGCCAAGCAAATCGTCTGCAAAGCCGTCATCAACGAAGACGCCAATGCCAAACTTATACGCGAACTCAAAGAAGAAATACAAAAATTACGCGAATTGCTCAAAGCGGAAGGAATTGAAGTGCATGAAGGTAAGACAATTAATTATTTTCTTCTTTGCTATTGGTATGCCAGAACGTTCAACCGGATGTTTGTTTCGAACCCTATATTGGTACCCTAATTGGCTAGATGTAATTTATGTATGAATAAGATTGGTGTTCGAGTTTGGTTTATGTCTCAAACGTAACTAACGGTTTTCTGCTGATTAAAAAAGGCCACTGCTTTGAAATGCAGGATGATTATGTGTTTATAAATACTTAACGAGATCTTTTCATATCATATAATTGGTTTCGGATTAAATTTCTGAAAAGAATTAACGAGGCCTTTTAATGATCAATGTGTAACGTTTAATAATGGAAAAATAATTGCATTCTCAGTTATTAAATCAAAGAAAACAACAACAAAAGATAGAAGTTTCTTTAGACAAAAATTAATTTTCTCACTACCACCTTGGTAAATTGACATTTCATTGTCAAAAAGTCGACAATAATGGAAACTAAAACATTTAGTTGAACAAAAACAGACTGTATCTAAGGGCAAAAAAGACGATTTACCGCGCCAGGTCATTTTCCGCGCATGGTACCTCATAACGCTACACCATAACGGATATAAAAAAAATAAATAGTTATAATGGAGAATACGTGCTTATTTATTAATATTAAAACTAATTTTACAATTGGAACAACGTTGAATGTTAAATGAAGGTGTATTTACAAAATGTTTGATTTCATTCTTTTCGTTACTGAAAACAGAAATTGCGTTTATGTGTTTGTTTGTACCATAGCAACAGCGCCGTTAAACTGTCATAAATATAAACGTCACAATTTTTGTTAAATTATTAATGAATTTTATTTTGTGGTAGTGAGAAAAACGTAATGCGCAACGCGTAGGTAAGTTTCTTTTTTATCCTCGGTGGCTTTATGGACCTCAGCTGCGCTTCGGTCCACAAATTACCACCTCGGATAAAAAAGTTCACTTACCATAACTTGGAGCGCAAATAACTATTTCACGACGAACGAACGAACAAACGAAATCAACCAACATGTCTGATTTAGTAAAAGCCGGAAAATGGATAAACAACTTTCGGAAATACGTTATACGTATCGTTCTGAATGTTACAAAAATGCAAATTACTTATCTACGAATTCAATTTGTAAAATGGTTTCTGTGATGTCATTTTTAATTACCGTTCTAACATCAGTGATTAAATTGTAAAAACGAATAAATGAGGTCACATCAATGTAGTACAAGGCCTACCGACAGGACGATAGCGCAGGGATTATTTGCAGTTATTTAATGGAATCTGATAATTTGCAGGGCCTTATCTTCATCAGAAAACCGTTCCTATTGATAAGTCACTTCAGTTATTTTTTAAAGTATTATTGATGTTAGCTATTATTACTGAATTGACTTAATCACTCGAAAATGTTACCATGAATCGGTTTTTCTAGTCAAATGGTCGCACAAAAAAATCTAAAAAAATTCAAAATTACAAGCTTCATATTTGACATGCCCAAAATTTTGATAATAAATGAAGGTGGCTTATTTTATGTTATTACTTATAATGCCGCTTAGGTCCAGATGGTAAAGTTATTTATGAAAAGAGAGAAGTTCCTAGTAAGTACCCGCTTACGAACGGCTTAAGGCACCCTATGTATAAGCCTTTGAATGGCGGCCACTCTGTCCACAAATTTATCATTAGCATAATATTCGTATGCTCTTATATCCAGCTACTTTACGATCAATTCGTTCGCGTCACTAGCTTGTGTATTCACGTATATATGGGCTGTCTTGCAGATTTTGTGTCGTTCTTTTTAGACTTTGCATAACTTTATATTAAAATCATCTACATACATTAAGTATCAGTAAATGCTTACGCAAGTTGGCTTTTCCATTCGCGAAGTAAAAGAGTTGTGGACTTGTCTTTTTTTTGTTACTGTTTTAAATGTGTTTGTCGTTATAGCTTTTAACAGCTTACTGAATTTTGATTTTGAAAATAAAAACGACAATTATTACACTCGTGTTTTACCCTTAGGAACCGAAATTACGCGCAACAACAAAGATACAGAAAGACTTCGTACTGTTTCGACATCGATAGCAGAAGAAGCCGTGGATCAGCTGCAAGCCAGCGAAAAGTTAATTGCAGGTAAGTGTGCTACAAATTCTCTCGCTTATTATGAAATATGAAACTTTCGCCCCGGCACTAATGCAGCTACTAATTCTGCTTTATCACCTAATTTCGTTTCAGAACTAAACGAAACATGGGAGGAAAAACTAAAAAGGACGGAAGCGATTCGTTTACAGCGCGAGGCTGTATTTGCAGAAATGGGGGTTGCCGTAAAAGAAGACGGGGATACAGTTGGTGTCTTTTCTCCAAAGAAAACGCCCCATTTGGTTAATTTGAACGAAGACCCGTCCATGTCAGAATGTCTGATTTATTACATCAAGGTATGCTTAAATGACGGAAAGTGGATTTTGGAGAAGTTATGTGTACGTCTTGTCTGTTTCAGGATGGTATTACTCGGGTGGGTTCGTCTGAAGCGAACTTACCGCAAGACGTACAACTGTTTGGATCACACATTAAACCAGAACATTGCATGTTCGAAAACAAGGATGGCCAAATTACGCTAATCCCTTGTTCTGCCGCCACAACGTACGTAAACGGACGGGAAGTACGTATTCCTAATGCCCTCGGCCCTTCCAAGCGATACTTATTCTGTCTTTTATGTAGATAATTGAACCGATTGTTTTGAAAACTGGCTCACGCGTTATTTTGGGAAAGAATCACGTGTTTAGATTCACTCAACCCGATGCAGCAAGAGAAAGGAAAGAGAAGAGCGAGCCTCTTGGCGAAAATGAAAATAATGTGGATTGGAACTTTGCACAAATTGAACTTCTTGAAAAGCAGGGCATTGATTTGAAAGTGGAAATGGAGAAGCGACTTTTAAAAATGGAGGAAGATTTCCGAAAAGAAAAAGAAACCGCAGATCAGTTATTCGAAGAGCAGAGAAAGGTATCGTTATTTAAATAAGGTCGTTCGTGTTTACTAAATCCTTGACATTTGGAACATCTGCTGGAGGTAACCCTTTACGCATCCCTACACTCCTGCTTATTTACATATAGCTCTGTGGGTATTGATGTTCTATTCCAGTTTTTGTGTGACAAAGGTGATGGCAAAATAACGAGCTATAAGTGAAAAAAACCGAAATTAAACTACAACCTTATATTCTAATTAAAACTTGGCCGTGTTAATATAAAAGACCGATGGTGTTTTGTATTTTACAGAATTACGAAGCCCGGATCGACGCCTTACAAAAACAGGTGGAGGAACAAAGCATGACCATGTCCATGTATAGTTCGTATACACCAGAAGACTTCAATAACGAGGACGATATATTCGGTAAATTTATTCACTTTTCACAGTTTGAGGTCAAAATTACGGGCGCAGCGCTCTAATTGGCTAAATTTTCACAAGAGCGCTTTTTCAGTGAACCCTCTATTTGACGCAGAATGCAACTGGTCGGAACGTGAGTACGAGTTGGCAGCGATGGCGTGGCGAAAATGGAAACATCACCAATTTACGTCGCTACGAGATGATCTTTGGGGCAACGCAATTTTCCTGAAAGAATCTAATGCCATATCGGTGGAATTAAAGAAAAAGGTCGGCAATTGATTTCTTTAACTTTAGCACGTTTACTTATGAGTTATTCGGTTTTACAGGTGCAGTTCCAGTTCACGTTGTTGACGGACACCCTTTATTCTCCATTGCCACCAGACCTCCGACCCGCCATTGACTATGATCAAGACGAAGATTGTACTGTACCACGAACTATCGTCGCAGTTGAAGTTCAAGATACGAAAAATGGAGCAACTCACTACTGGAGTTTGGATAAATTACGGTAAGTCAGTTACATTAATGCCACCGATCATGTAGTTGCACTTTATCACTTCTGAATATCGTAATTTTGTATATACTCAATCAGTCAGCGTTTGGAGTTGATGCGTTTGGTATACAATGAAGAGGTGGTGGATCTGCCCACTCCGCCGAGCATGGAAGACTCGCTTCCATTGTTGCGCTGTCTCACACAGTGTCCCCCCACGCCAACACGCTTCTCACTTACAACACTTATACCATCGAGGTTGGTGCCACGTTTTGCCACCATCCTGTTTATCTCTTCACTGTTGTATCACTTGCTCACGTTTGCAGCTAAAGTCACAAGTACAAGTAGTTGTTCTGTTGTGCTTTCAACTTTTAACACAGTTTTCATCGTACCTCATTTCTGCACAGAAATAAAACCAAAACCAAGAAGAAGTGGGAACATCACAATCAAAATTTTGTACCAATTTAAGAACTTCTGAAAATTCCCGAGGAAAAGCAACGTATATCAGGAATCCAAATATCCAAACTGACTCCATCGGTTGACATGTTTTCTGCTTCACTTTTAAGTGTTTTAAATTCCTCTTTTCCATTCCACGCTTTTTCTTGTCGGGCAGTGTGCATCTCTTATTTTAATTTTGTACATGTTTGACCGCTTTTTCTTGTTATGGTGGCACCAACCTCTCTACTTTATGTTATTTTTTTAAATACTATGAAAATATTATTCTTGAGCATGTTTTTTATTGAATTCGTTCCGAACAGGCAAAGATTGGAACTGATGCGCGAAATGTATCACAACGAAGCCGAACTTTCGCCCACATCCCCGGATTACAATGTAGAGTCACTTACTGGCGGCGACCCGTTCTATGACAGATTTCCATGGTTCCGTATGGTCGGCAGAGCGTTCGTTTACTTAAGTAATTTACTGTATCCTGTCACGCTTATACACAAAGTGGCTATTGTGAGCGAAAAAGGGGACGTCAGGGGATATCTACGGGTTGCCGTACAAGCTGTGATGGATGAAGATAATTCGGACCAAGTTGGAGTAAGGCAAAGTGCTCGCATTGCCTTTGAATCATCTAAAGGTAAGATGAGGAATGACGTGTGGTATGCTCGCGTTCTAAATGAGCCTTCGTAATTTATAACACAGCCATTATGGACCGAAATTCTCACAATTTAGAGGAAAGGATTATAGAAGGTCACAACGCAATAGACCCTATCAAAATCGATGAGTTAATTGAATGTGATGCAGATTCTGGAAAAGGGGACAGTTCCGTATCTTCCGACTTTAAGGATGAAGACGTTCCGGATCATCTGGCGATAGGAAAAGAATTTACGTTTAGGGTTACGGTATTACAGGCCATTGGTATTTCGACAGAATATGCAGACATATTTTGTCAATTTAAGTAAGTTTTATTCATCACTTTGCTTAGCCGATTTTGTCTCACAACGCTTAAATTCTAGCTTTTTACATCGTCACGACGAGGCATTTTCTACTGAACCGGTAAAAAATACCGGGAAGGGAACGCCTTTAGGCTTCTATCACGTTCAAAATGTAAGTTGGTGCTTTCTTATGTTAACGTTTAACAAATCTATATTTGAATACCTTCCTCAACAGATAACGGTCTCAACCACCAAGTCTTTCATTGAATATATCAAGTCGCACCCGATTGTATTTGAAGTGTTCGGTCACTATCAGCAACATCCTTTACACAAAGACGCAAAACTCGAGGGATCTGTGAGGCAACCACCCCGTCGTATGCTTCCACCCTCTATTCCTATTTCCCAACCTGTTCGCTCCAGCAAATTCGGTGCTTTACCATCACCCTGCACGGCTCATATACACGCAAAGGTCGACGTATTAGTATGGTTTGAGATCTGCGAGTTGGCCCCGAACGGAGAATATGTTCCAGCCGTTGTAGAACATAGCGACGACTTTCCTTGCCGAGGGTTATTTTTATTGCACCAGGTAAGTGTACTGTATATCGTACGAAACACAAATGGGAGATAATATTGTTATTGCGTTTGGGCTTTCAAATTCCCAAGTTGCTTTTACTTGATTTCAATAAGCTAGCATCGGAAACCTCCAGGTATAGTAACGATCTTCCGTGATAGAAGATTCGAAGCTTAAATCGCCGATACTTTTGAACCTTTATTATTAACTTTTGTTTGTTTCAAGGGAATACAACGGCGCATACGTATCACAATTGTACACGATCAAGCAGCTGAATTACGGTGGCGCGACGTACGCGAATTGGTAGTTGGACGTATTCGTAGTACACCAGAATCCGACGAAGACGAGGACAATGACAATTCAGTTTTATCATTAGCTCTGTTTCCTGGAGAATATCTCGAAATACCAGGCGACGATCGCACTATGTTTACGTTTGAAGCGGCATGGGATAGCTCGTTACATAATTCTCCACTTCTTAATAGAGTAACATCGCCTGGAGAACAAATCTTCATGACTATCTCGGCGTATCTTGAGGTATGACATAATGCCTGGTGATTTATAGCGTCGTTTTAAATATGAAAGCACGTATGAATTTACAGCTCGAAAATTGTGGACGACCCACGATAATAACTAAGGACCTAAGTATGGTAATATATGGCAGAGACGCTCGCACCGGTCCCAGATCATTAAAACATCTTTTCTCTGGGAGTTACCGTAATGCCGAGGCCAATCGATTGACGGGGGTATATGAACTGCTGCTGAGGCGCGCTAGTGAAGCAGGTAGTCCAGGTAGTTCCCTAGATTAGTATCCTTCCTACCTCTATACATTCTTAGCTTGCCTCTTCTACTTTCCCTTCTAGTTGCACTTTGTCATTCATTGGCAATAAATCCGCACTTTGGTAATGCATGGCTTGTAATTGAGGTTATAAATACCGTACATAACATATCGTATTTGATCATCCTTGATATCTTACGAGAGTTTTGATGGTAATGGTTTTATAAATATTAACATGTAGGCTAACTTCTTCGTATCACCGAGTCTCTTTTTGCTTTTTTCATTCACTACATTTAAATGTCCATTTTTGATTTTAGAATTCGTGTATTAACTCGATTTTAGCCAAATTTATTTCCTGTTTCCAAAATTTTAAGAACAAGCGTGGGTTGTTTTACTGAACAAATGTCCCGCGAGGCATTAGCTTTAATAGAAGTGGTGGGATGTGTCAACCCTTGTAGCTTGTTAGTTTAAGTTGTGGGTAGTCGATAATAGTTCGATAAATCACACGCGACGGTTTTATTAAAGTTCAAATATAATCTCTTTCATCTCATCGATTCATTACTATCAAATTTCTTGCTCTAATTCTGCTATTTATTTACGTTACGTTTCAATTTATACCGCTGGTTGTATACACAAAACTTTTTAGGCGTGCAACGACGTCAGCGACGAGTATTGGATACGAGTTCGACGTACGTACGCGGCGAAGAAAATCTGCACGGCTGGAGACCACGCGGAGATTCGCTAATATTTGATCATCAGTGGGAATTGGAAAAATTGACTCGCCTCGAAGAAGTCGAAAGGGTTCGTCATACTTTATTATTACGCGAACGATTAGGACTTGATCGTTCGAATAATCAGATTAAATCACAACCCGAATACACTAAGAGCGAGAAAGAAGTTTGTAACATGGTTGCCAAAAATAGTAACATCAATATTACAGGTACGAAGGGTGCCTAATCGAATTTAAGGAATATTTATATTGAATTTTTATTAATTACAGCTAATAATGAAAACTGCGAATACACAGACCGGGAAATGGACGTCCTTAACAAGTGCATTCGATTAATTCAAGGAAAATGCCGTGATTGTAGCAATACTAAAGATAGCGATTATACAAGTCCGTCAGATGAAGTAACTGATATGAGTACCAGTATGATTTCAAGTTTGGTGTCAGGAGGATCGATTGAACTATGTTCGCCTGAGCGAGCGGCACTTCCTGGAGAATGTGCACCGTTCCCACCTGCACCAACGTCGCCACAAGGTCCACGAGATCCCGAACTAGTCTTATATGTACCAGATATGGAGGAAATACGAATTTCCCCAGTCGTTGCGCGCAAAGGATACTTGAATGTATTAGAACACAAAACGCACGGTTGGAAAAAACGCTGGGTGGTAAGTATTTCTTCCTAAAAATGCAGCTGGCGATAACTACAAGCGTATTTATATTTTAGGCCGTCCGTCGCCCATACGTATTTATTTTCCGCGATGAAAAAGATCCAGTGGAGCGTGCCCTAATAAATCTAGCTACTGCTCAAGTTGAATACTCTGAGGACCAGTCGGCAATGGTGAGGCTTCCAAATACGTTCAGCGTCGTAAGTAAACATAGAGGTTATCTTTTGCAAACGTTGAACGAAAAAGAAGTTCACGATTGGTTGTACGCCATAAACCCATTGTTAGCTGGGCAAATTAGGTCAAAATCGGCGAGACGTAATCCATCTAATAATCAAAATCAGACCGGGCATATTGGTAACGAAGGAAAAACGACAAATCCTAAATGAGATATAATTACGATGGAGTCTGTCCTTGTATACTAGGATTTATTTATCGATCTCTTGATGTGTGTACCAGATTTTTGGCTCGCTGTCTTTTTTTTTAACCTGAGGAGGTAGAAATGCGAACGAGAAAAATAGGAAATTTTTAAAAGCGAAAAATTCGAAGGCTAGGTAATTTTTGCTAACATTAGTTTGCTGGCAAATTTTGCGAATCTTATTAGCCGATTTTGAATTTATTTAAATTAGGGCGGTGTTGCGCGAAATAAAATTAGGAAAATGTACGCTATTTTTATGAAATCATACAACCAAATAATATTTCTCGAGGGGCAAATTTCTACCTCCAAAAATAATATCAGTAATATTTGGGACACGAAGCAATTTACGACGTTCGATATCTGTATAAACGGTGTAGATTAATTTGGCCGATGGGCAAATAAAGACAAATTGATAGCCTTGAGGTTGTGAAAAATTGTATCCATTAGAAATTTTTAACATTTTTTAAAGAAACACTGTATCAAGGTCGACTCCAGCGTACAAAACGGATTGAAAGTAATACATACTTCTGCTTTCTATAAGTTTGTAGAAGAAGTAGGCAATTATTTCTAGTCATTATTGAAATAACATTAATTTATTTTAGGAAAGAATTTTAATATTTATTGTTTTTATATATGTATATCATGTGATCTGATTTTATTATTATTATTATTATACAATAACTCTAAAATTATATTATTACACTCTAACTATAAAATAAAACCCTATTAGCATACACTGAAAAATAATATTTAAACCCCTAAAATTGCCGTTTTCATTTTAAGATTTCCATTTTAGTGATCTCAGTGTATCTAAATTTTAATTATTAATTAAAATAGTTGTTACCCCAAACTGCTTATATGATAATCTAATTATAAGCGATAGTTAAGATTAAACTAAGGATCAATACATTCCCACCCAGGTTTGCGTGGGCCTTTAGTGATTTTTTAAATTTCCGGCGTAATAATTACAAAGGCAAAAAAGATCTACCGAAGGCCTGTTATTTCCTGCATTTATATGTAAAGTCATTCCGTATGTAATTTACAATTTAAACGCGATTAAGGCCTCAATGTTTCTTGTTTTTAATTATAAGAAGTGCCGATGTCGTTCGGTGGCTTTCAGAGAACCTATCTTATTAAAATTCATTATATTAACGCCGTTTCTATATATTTATCAGGTTATACACAGGGTGTGCTACAGGAAAAAGCGATTTAAGCACTGAGTAGTCATTTCACTTATGAGACGGTTAAAAAACCGTTAATTTTTGAAAAAATGCTCTGATATAAACATTTTTTCGAAAGCTAAGGGTTAGTTAACCTTGCATAGCAAAAATTTAAAAAATGGTTAGAGCATAAGTAATTTTCGAAATGCTGCTTAATATTAAAGTGATAAATTATTTTTAAACATAGGTATTGTGACGTTTTCTGGAACGAAGGTCCAATTATCAGCGAATTTCTAAAGCCAGAGTAAAAAACACTTGTTATTTTCTTTTAGCGATACGTTCAAAAATGTATGCCTTTTATAGAGTTGACGTGGGCATAGAAACGGGCATAAGTCACGCACAAATTCACTACAGTTTAAAAAATTTCATACTTGGCTGAACCAAAGAAACTAATTAAGAGAAATTTTGAAAATCACACGGAAATGTAAAGTTAGATATTCGTGTCACATTCACGCGATCCTTGCTCACAGCTATTCCATTAAAATGTTTCTTTTTTGCTTTTTGGTAAAAATAAGGCTTGAATGCAGTTGAATTTTCCTCTCTAGCTAAACGTTTTTGAATAATGGCAAAGGAAAATCATCTCTTCTCAGATTCTCATAAAATCTAATAACTAGAATTAAAATTTCTTATGAATATAGAGTTTGAGCAGAGTTGAATTTTCGCGGAGAAAACAGATCTAGGAATTTACCGAAGACTGCTTCTTCAAGCTTTTCTGACAACCAAAGTAAGAACTACCTAACTAAAGTTTAAGGTACATCATAATAACTAAATAATTAATAATCTGCATGTGGTGTTACTCTCACTACTTACTAATGTTGGAAAAAGAACCTAGTCAGTTGAAATGTATATTTGATAGTGTAAATGCGCCCTTATGTTTTCGACACAGAGTTTTTCATTTTTGTGATGTCTTCAAAAAGGTATAATACGTACCTACTTGTGCATTTTTTGATTCTTAAACTCTAGATTTGTTGCAATTTGTTAGATATGCTTGTTAAATATTATAGTTTTATTTTTATAGTTACCTACTCTCCCCCACACACCTATGCTACGCTTAAAATTATAGCTATGAATGTAAAGAAAAAAATAATATGTATTATGTACTAATACCATGTAGTTATAAAAATCTTTTAGGTAAATTATTTGTAACTGGAACCATCTTTTGTTTTTGGCAATGCCTCGCTGGCCTTTGCCAAATACAACTTTATTATTGTATATGTTAAAATTGTGTAAGCATTATATTGAATAAAGTGTATAAAAACTAACTTCATATTTTCTAAACCTTCAGCCTCGTTTACATTGAGCGAGTTTACTCGCTATTCGCTAGCGAATTTACTCTTTGCTGCTAAACTCGCTCAATGTAACCACGTTGGCAAGTTAATTCGCCGCTCGCTCTACTACCGCGAGTAAAGTTGAAGACCGGGCTACTTTTCTCGCTACTCGCTAGCTATTTTACTCTCTGACGAGTGAACTCGCTGTGTGTAAACATATTTAGCTAGTAAACTCGCTGTAGACCCTGGATTAGCCGGCAAAATGTCAACAGAAGTAGTTCTTGCGGGAGTTCGTGTTGTAGTCCTTTTATTACGTCGGGAATTGGAAAAATGGAAAAAACGGAAATCTAGAAAAATGTGGGTAAAAAACTAAGTAGCAAGACGAGAAAGATATGGTGCATCCAATATTTTATTGAAGGAGTTGAAGGACGAAGACCCCATAACCTACCGAAGTATTTTGAGAATGGATGGGGCCCAGTTTGATGTTTTACTGCAGATGATTGATGGGCTGATCAGGAAACAGGACACCCAGATGCGAACGGCAATCCCAACTGCCACAAAACTAGAAATAACACTACGTTATTTAGCTACTGTCTCTAGAGTATCTATTTCGAGTTCCTAAATGTACAATTTCATTATTTGTGCCCGAAGTGTTCACAGCGATTTCTCAAGTTCTGAAACCATCTGCTTGAGCAAGCTTTCATTTTCAAGCTGTCTTTGCATCTTTTTAAAAACTTCGAGCCATATTCATAAACAGTGATTAAAGTTAGATGTTACTAATTGCTATAGCAACATATATTAATTATATTGGTTTAGTAGCTACTAAACCCCTACTAACTTTAAATACTGTTTATGAATATGGCCCTTCATCTTTTAGTTCAATATTACAATAGTCTTTGTGTTTGATATTCCACAGTAAAGGATATTGTTCATAAACCTTTAAAAAATCAACAATGTTGTTACTATTCCATTTCATTTTGCAAACCAAATTATAAAACACAACTTTCCACGTGAATAAATTTAAGGCGAGTAGGCGAATTTACTAGCTGCGTGTAAACGATAGTCGCTGAGCTAGTTGCAACACGCTCGCTCGCGAACGAGTTTTCTCGCCGGCGAGTAGCGAGCAAACTCGCTCAATGTAAACGAGGCTTTCACCTTCGCCAAACAGTGAATAATGCTGAAGGTGCAATTTTCCCAATAAATAAATAAATACAGACGTATTGCCTAAAGCGAACGAGCCTACGTTTACTTTCACTCAATAACTACTATAATTAAATTAGTTCGCCTATACTCATTTACGTAATGCTACTGTTAATTAGCCGATAACGCGTACATGTTTTGATTATCTTAGGCATCAACTTCTATGGTCCTTAGCCGCCTAATTATCTCCTTTCTATTTGATGTATCTAAAGTTGCATACTATTTTTTCTTGAGCATTTTACCTGTTATGCTGCAATTTATAGTATTTTGATGCTATGATTATCCTCCCATTATAGCATAAAATTTCATCAAGTAAATCTATTTCAAACTTTATTAATGAACTACCTTAATTCCGTCAACACTTTTATCATTGTTTTGCAACGCCTCCTCTCATTTTGTTTGATTATTTATTATTTCAAGTCCTGGATCCTCCCTCCGTAAAACCGCGTCACCATTAAAGATCTGCTTGAGATTAAAGTATAAAGAACAATAATCAATAATTGAACAATATTAATTTGTAAACATAATAATTTATTTATAACAGGCGATTTTTTACATATTTGATTTAATGGCTAAATGTTCTGTTATGAAATTAAACAAACACTAAGAAATAACAACATTTGTGTATGTATGTAGGGCCGGCCATAGGGGTGTCGAAGCTGGTGCCTTAATGTATGAGACTCTACGGCTGCAATGCATAATCGGGGCCTGTTTCGGCGAGTTACGTTTAGATTTTTATGTATAAAATATGAATGTTGATATCAAAGTTCTAGAAATATTTTGTAGTTTACATATATATAATATGTAAAGCATTGTCGTCATCTTCTTCCTCTTTTACCCGAAGGTGTCGAGGTAATTTTCTATATTACATTTCCACAATAAAGTTTCGCCATTGTTTACGATCTCTTGCTAGTTTTCTTGCCTCTTCCCATGTTTTTCCGTTACATTTTAATATCTCCGCTACGCTGTTGTTCCAGGTTGTTCTGGGTCGTCCTTTTCTGTTTTTCCCTGTTTTTCTGGCCTCCCATACTTTCTTAACTTGCATTGTGTTTTCCATTCGAATTAGGTGACCTGCCCATTTTAATTTCTTTTGCTCTATTTTGTTTTTCAGCGATTTCATTTTTAGTTTTTCTCTAATGTATTCATTCCTTATTTTATCCACTCTTTTAATCCCTTCCACCTTTCTTAAAAATCTCATCTCTGCAACCTGTAGTCTATTTTCTTGTTTTTTTGTGCATTACCCAGTTCTCAGCCCCATATGTTAATATCGGTATATAGATTGTATTGTACATTGTTATTTTTGTTTCTTTGGATATCTCTTTCTTATTCATAAAATTCTTGTATATAGCGTTATATGTCCTTGTTGCTGTTTTGATTCTGTTTCCTATTTCTTCTTCCTGTGTTCCTTTACTATTTATGATTATTCCCAGGTACTTGAATTCATTTACTTGCTCTAATATTTCTGTTCCGAGCCTAACACTTATTTTCTCTTATTTTCTTCAAAGGAATGTTACTTCAGATTTTGAAAAACAATCATTTTCATCAATTTAAAGCTTAAAAAGCTTGAGCTTTCTAAATTGCCATTGTCTTTAAGGATAATTTAGAAAAATATTTACAATGTTTCAAACCTGAAACTGACTTGTTATTTTAGTATTCCCGAGAAAGTCAAAAATTGTTACTTCAAAAAATAGGAAATTCAAATTAAGATACATACTACACCACTCCAGATGCTTCCTCTAACATCTTCAAAAAATACCATAGTCCAATATTCATCCAAATTTTGAGTTTCCTATATTGACTTTTAACTTTTAACAACGAGGGATTAAAAGCAATTTTTATACGTTCGTTTGAGTATTCATCACCAGTCAATAAAAATAAAATGTTAGCAATTAAAATTATCTATCGTAAAACACCAAGCTTGTAAGATTGCAGAAAATATTTAAGCAGTTTTTTAATGCATTTGCAAACTAAACACGAACAAGTATTTGTGTTGTTAAATATGTAATAATCGATGTTATCTTTAGGAAACCCACCTGTTAAATTCAACGTTCAGGGACATCATAACATTTTATGTACTTCAACTTTTGTGATTCTTCGGATTTTATTTTCATTGTTCTGAAGATGATTGGATGGGCGACAACGTTCCACAAGGTAAAGATTTCCATAAATTGCCTTACATCACAAGGATATCTTATGTTTCCTAAAATAAAAGTTGCCAATTCAGTTAACAGTAAAAAAAATATTTAGTAAATTCATTATAATTTTCTCTTAGTATACCAGCGGCGTTCCTATATTTCGGCCGCCTACATGCAAGAGGTGTTTAGGCCTTCCCTTAAAAGCTTAAAACGATTTTATTTCGAGAAAAAAAGTGTGAAACTAATCAAAAACAAAATATTATGACTTATGACTAACTTTCTTCTTCTTCTTAGCTTCTCGTCTCCTTTCGAAGGTTGCCGATCCATATGGTTAATTTAGTTTTGGAAACTGCGGCCCTGAATATGTCTACCTATAGATTTACAACCAAGCTAACGACGAATATCTTTTAGCCAAGAGTTCTTCCATCTCTCTTGAATTATCCTTTCAATTATTAAACGAAGTATTCATACTTATTTCCTCTCATGGCTAACTTTGGCTGCCCAAAAAATATGTTACAAAAGTTAAGCTCATTTATTAAATCTCTAATATTTTCAAAACACTACACCAACATATTCTACTGTTTCAGTGTTGTCACTGTATTAAGAGCAAATACATACAATTAAAAAATATAAAAATATGGTATTTAATAATACAAAATTATTCTAACTCATACGTCTACAATTTTGTAATATTTCAGTTTTAAATTCTCATGCCAAAATAGACAAGAAAAATCCTCTCCAAATGGAAAAATAGAAAAAGAAGATTAATATCCGAATACTTCAACTAAAGAGAACTAACTCAAACGAAACTTCCCGCACGCTGTACTTGTTTAAGAAATTAAGTGTTAAAAAAATAGCCAGATATGCCTTCAACCAAGAATGTTATAATACTAACTAAATACGGTTTCACATTAAACGTAAAAAGAGTCTATTGCTATAGGATATTTATTGTACTGTCAACTAAAAAAAATTATACATGGTGTACACCTAAACTGTGTAGCCAAACTTCAGGCAAAACTACACAGACGATTTAACCCAAATTACCTATAGACAAGTGTGTACTATTAAAGAGGTATTCAGTTTGAATATTCTTGGAAAAAAAACATTTTTTATAAAACGATGTAAATTATGATAATGGGGAACATGTTTACTTTAATTAAAAACAATTATAAGTAAAATATACATAACTATTATAAAAAATGTTCAATGTGGCTGCCTTGTATTATAATACATGCTTCAGCACGTCTTCTCAAGGGTTTCATATGATAGTCAGAGATAACTCAAGAGTCATAACATGCGAGTAATAAATTGCCTCTTTCGAGTAAAAAACAATTGTAGTAATCGTTTACACTATTAAAATAATACGTTAATATCTAGTGTGACAGTCTTGCACTGTGACAAATATGACTAATGCCATGGCAAAACAACCTATACTTATAAGGAATCACATTGCAAACGTACTACTCTAAATTTCTAGAAGCAGTTAGTTGTTTGTATACAGGTATGTAAGTTGGGTTAAATCATCACATTTTTGGCTGAACAATATGCGGTTTAAGTACACCCTGTATTATAGATAAAGTAAATTTTCCCCGAATTTATCTAATACAAAATTTACACGGTTCTAAAAATTAACTACAAACCTCATTTGAACGTGTATTTTCCTAATCAAGATTTGGAAAACTTAAAATACTATAATTAATAAAAAGTTATCTCAACCACATGCCATATCATTAAGTACAACTGCTTGAAAAGAAATTTCAAGAGTACTAAATTAATACTAAAATATAAAATACACTTCTAAAAGGTGCAACATCTTGATTTTAGGAAATCGAAGGTAGATTTGATTGTAACGACTGTGAAAAAATTCCTGTGCCGAATTTATGTAAAAACGAAGCTAGAGATTTGGTACTCTTGATTAACTTCAATCTAGTACAGTATAATAGAAGTAAGTTCAATAAATATGTAAAAACCTCCAACGCGTACACCACACCTTCAAAATTTGAAGGTTAGTAAAGCACAGAGGAGCAGTCGATGAACGATAAATGACAACTAACTGAACTAACCAGGCTGAGTTCGATAAAACACCAATGTTAACCAACTGGATGACATAAGCGTTTTTATGCAACTTTTGTCCAGGTTACTAACTTCATTAAATAGTAGGTATTAGATTAATTACAACGCTTACCTTCCAGTCTGGTATTTTAATTTGTTCCGCTGCAGGCTTCGTAATAATTGTTCTTTATCTTCCTTAACTTCGTAATTATAGTATACAGCGCATTGTTCATATTCGTATATTCTGCAACAAAACCGGATTCAGGCACAAATACAAATACCTAATATTTATCAGCAAGTGTAACTTTAAAAACAGGAAAATAAAAAATTTCCAATGAATGTTTGCAAGGCTTTCTGTCCCTTTTACCTACAGTACAAAATATTTTTAGTATTGCAAACTGTTATAATGTGTCTTTCATTTAAGCAGGCTTCTTCTTCTTCTTCAGGAATCCTTATACCCTTAGGATGTCAGATAAAAAGGAGACAACGGCACGCGGTGTTCCCAAGCGGCCACCCAGCTTAAAAGATAAAAAGAGCAGTTCGATGTCAAAGGCTGCAAAATACTAATAAAAAGTCATTAAAGAATATTGTTTGTTTAACGAGTGAAACTAGGCGAGCGAATGACAAGGACCTCAACGCGCCTCGACTGCTACGGTTGTTAACACTACCCGGCTATAATTTTATCAAACCCAAGGGACTTCTCCCCTGGAAGAGATATTTATCGTGACAAATATTGACACAGCACCTAAGCTTTTACCTCCTATTCAAAAAAAGACAAATTTTCAGATTTTTTGCATTTTGAAAATGTCACCTGACCACGGACGAAATCGAACCTGAAGCTTTTGGTTTACAAGTCAGTCTTTGTCCGCCTTGTACACAAAGCATAAAGAATTGCGTTTAATTTTAATAATTTTTCTATTAATTTCTGAAAAAGCACGTTAAAGAAAAAAAAAGTTTTTACCACTTCCGATTTGATAAGCTGCATTTACAATGTAGGTACCTAAGTAAAATTTGCCATCGGATTATTGGTTGTCATAGCAGTGTAAATTTACTCCCTAGGCAGGTAAAGTCATTAATTTAATGGCAATTTATGTCAAATTATTGTATCAAAAATTATGTAAATTTTAGTAACAGTTTAATATCGGCAGTAAAACAATATTGCACGGTTGCAAGCCCTTACTGTACAGAAACTACAATCTTCTATGCCCGACAGAGTATAGAGTGTGTCCCAGGATTGATGTTACAATATGTGCGATGGACTAAAAATTTTTGAATTTTATTTTAATATTATGGGATTAAGTCCTTCTTGGTTTGAAGAGAATTTTAAGAATATTTTCAGTTTTTGAAAAACAAGTCGGCCTTGACATTGAAGCGAAAACTATTTTATTTTCAGATAAAGTATCCTTTTTGTTCATGATAAGGCAAAATTTTACTAAGGAAAGTTGGTCAGAATGATCGGATTAATCAGAAAAAACCCAATACAAAAGGTAAAAAATAAATATATTGCCTAAATTTATTCACTGGCTACCTTGACACATAATATAGAAATAAGTATCAACGAGCTAATTTAATCAAGCCACACGTCTTTACCATTTATATTTAATAGAGTTTTCAACGCAGTAATGATCGTATATGGAATTTGAATATTTTTCATTACTGAAAGTGAACTTAATTTGAATTCCACTAGTAATGGTCTTACTTTTTATTGAGAATAACTTAATAAATTTTTATCTATTACGTTTTGTTTTGTATAAATAAATATATTAACTAGAAAGGTTGACAAGGTTTTGACAATTTTGTATGTATATAAATAATAATTAAAAAATTACGTTAATACAATTTATTGTTTCCCAATTTTACGTGATTTTTCCTTTAACAACCCAATTTCAATAAGAAAATGTGAACACCACCGGATTTGCCATTTCCAGTGAAACAACAACAGTAATTAACGACACAAGTCCGGGAACTCATATTTTACAGTACGAGTGAGATGTTTAAAGACTAGGCGACGAAAGGAGCCGAGTCTTGAAACTCGAAACGAGTACTGTAAAAAGAGTTCAGGGACGAATGTCGTTATGTATTTTACTTCATACTGTAAACAATTTGATTTTTTAATTTTTACATGTGACACTTTTTCAAAACGTCAACATGTGACATTACTGTATCAAAGCCGGTAGGTGTGGCTTGGTTAGACTTTTACGGGCTCTGATTGGGTGCATAAAATAACAGTCCGGAAAGTGTTGCTTGGCAACACTTTCCGGCTCTGATACCGTAATAGCTCACTTTCCGGACTCAAAATGGCGCCGGGAAATTGAATTTACCAGACAGTATGAAATAAATTATTTTACGAGAGATCGTATGTAATTTTGATTCAAATTATTAATTATAGAAAAACGTGTATACGAAGTGTGTCTAAAAAGTTCGGTAAATGCTCCGATGTGCCTGAGTTGCACAGGACTGGACAGTGGAGGTGCACGACAACGCGCCTGCACATTGTGCGATTCGAGTGTGACAATTCTTAGCTCAGCATGGCGTAACTGTTCTCGAACATCCACCGTACTTCCTTGATCTGGCATCTGCGGACTACTTTCTGTTTCGCCGTCTCAAGACGGTCATGAAAAGTTCGCGTTTTGAGGACGTGTTTTTAGCCATCCAAGAACGTGCGACAGCGATTCTGCGATCGATTCCTAAAGATGACTTTGCTGCCAGTTTCCAGAAAATTTATGAACGTTGTCAAAAGTGTGTTGTGTTGCAAGGTGATTATTTTGAAGGCCAATAAAGGCAATTTTTTTATATATTTTGTTTTCTTTGTTCTTTGATACCATTCACTGAACTTTTTAGACACACCTCGTATTTATACATATTATTACGAGTAACGTGCTTGCTACAAGTTTTTAAAATATGGGATTCAAATATTTATATAGCTAAACTAAATTTGCTTAGCTGGAATAGTTATTTAATTAGGAGAATCCCCAATAAGGAAATACTGCAAGTTCTTTAAAAAAAAATTAATCTAAGTAAAATTGGGAAAGTTTTATGTTAGAAAAATTAAAAAATTTTGGAGATAATAGTTAAAAATCAACTTAAAAGATCTTAGAAAAACATAATGTGATAAGCAGAAATCAATCAGGTTTTAGAAATAAACGTTCGTGCGAATCAGCACTAAATTTAGTATTAGCAAACTGGAAAAGTGAATTGGAATTAAATAAGTGTGTGGTAGCAGTATTCCTAGATTATAAGCATGCATTTGAAACCATTGATAGGAACAGATAATTTGTTAAAAAATTAGAAAAATATGGTATACGTGGATATGAAAACAACTGGTTTCAGAGTTATCTCACTGACAGATTTCAATATACAGCATTTGGAGATATGGGGGTCAATTCTTGAAAAAATGATAGTGATATGAGAATGAGATGAAAAATTTTCATCTCATTTCACATATATCGCAAATATTAATTCTTGAATTTTGATGAAATATTTATCACCTATCTATTAAGGGCCCGATTCTCAACTTATCACTTCATATCATATCACAATGGTGATAAATTTATATCATATCACTTGTTAATATTAAATGCTATTCTCAATTACAAGGTGATATGATATAAATGAATGAGAAAATGTGATATTATATATTCAGTACGTTGGCAACATTAGCTGTCAATATTACAAAATTTGAAGTTTGGCGCAAAAAGATTTCAAACATTTGTATATTTTTGACGAAGCGACTTCGAAATGTCATCGAAACGGAAGACTTTTACGTTACAAATGAACAAAAATGCAAACTGCTTGAAATTATGCAGGAAAATACCAATTTAAATAGTGGTACGTTTACTGATTTAAAATCGAACGGAATTCGATGGGAAGAAGTTTTAAATGCTTCTGGGGGTGCCAATAAAACGGGTAAAGACTGGAGGAAAGTATGTACCTATATAATTTATATTACAAAGATATCAGATGAAAATAAGACAATAATTTATGTAATTTACATTATTTATTTACACATTTTATTAAAGTGCTGGAAGGATATGAAAATAAATGTAAAAGAGAAATTATCAAAACATGCTAGTACAGTAAGGATGACCGGAGACCCCATATACATAGAAACCCCATTGACTGATGTGGAAGCACACATCACTCGATTTGTAGGTACCTAACTCTGCAATTTACGGGCATTCCGATATTTTGGAGTCACCATTAGATATGGTACCAGCAAATAATTTGCTAGTTGAAACGGAAGAGCGTGAAAGTGTGTTTGTAAACTATGGACTAATATTTTAATTAGTTTCAAATGTTAATTATTTTACAGCATCTGAAAATATAGAGAACACAACAACTTTTGAGCTGTGCGAAACTTCAACACTGGCCAAAAAGAGAGCGCTACCGAATGCAACAAACTCCCAAAAGAAGTAAGAAACGAACCACTGAACGAATTATAGAGCATAGTAAAAACAAATTAAGTATTGAAAAGGAATATTAGGAAAAAAAATTAGCTCTTTTGAAACCCGATGTAATCGCAAAAGAAAAAATAGCTGATGCTCTAACTAAAATCAGCAAATCTTTTTCTTAGATAGTTATTCTTTTTTAAAATTAGGATCAGTTATAAGGCTTATAACAATTTACTTAAGTGTATAAACGTATTTATTTCGTTTAGTGTTTTTTATAAAAAAATTTAATTAAAATATGTTCCAATAATACGTCTTTGAATTATTCCACCACGATTAAAAATTCGATTTGGTGCATCATCATCTATTATCGCATTTTGATTATTCTACATTCCATAATCCAAAATTTCATCCAAATTATCATTTGCTTCATCTGTTTCTTCAATATTGTAATCCAAACACATATTATGGAGGACAACATGAGTATTAATAATTATGGATGCTACATTTGGAGCATAATGTAATACGCGGTGTTTGAGTAAACATATGAACCTATTTTTTAAGACTCCATTACATCTCTCTATAGTTCTTTTTGTTCTGATGTGAGCATCATTAAATCTTGATTACGGTGATTCATTTATAGGATTTGCTAATAGTCATTAACCGTGGCTGTAAGGGATACCCAGCATCCTCTAAAAGCCAAAAATGTCTGTCGTCATTCTCATGTCTTCTTCGCAAGAAAATATTTACGTTTGAATTCCTCCAAATGAAAGAATCATGCGTACTCCCAGGATATCTAGTATTAATATTTAATATTTTCATGGTATGGTCACATATTAACTGGACATTTATTGAATGGCTGTTAATATATACATGAGGTAATATATCAGGGTTCCTACTGTTAGGTGAAACTATTGCAACGTGCGTACAGTCAATACATCCTATAACCCCTGGGAAATGATATTTTGTATAAAATGCATTCCTGGCTCTTATTAATTGTACTTCAGAAGTAGGAAATTTTACCCACTCCGGAAATAAAATCCTATTAACAAAGTCTGCCACTTCTGTGACACACCTGCTAACAGAACTTTGACTAACTGCCAAATTTATGTAGTTTCCGACGTCCGTTTGGTATCCACCAGTTGCAAAAAATCTGAGCAATCAGCATCTAACTATAAAGGAATATTTCGACAAACTAAAAACAGGCATTGCGAGTAGGAGTACCTTTGTTTTAACGTCTAACGCCCATTTTTTACCAGGAGGACGTATACGTTCCCTCATTCTTTCAATTAATAATGTTGCCAATTCGTTATATATTACTCTAAATAATTTTATAAAACGTTTTTCATTCAAGTTAAGCGCATTGAACCTTGGCCGAATATGTCTATGCACTTCATTTTCAACATGTTCAACAAGTAATAAATCAAGGCCGGTATTCGTCCATTTTTCAAATTTGAAAGCAATGAAAGTTTACTGTAAAAATATGATCTCACTAAATATCACCGATTTCACCATCAAAATACCAGGGGAAATAAGTGAGTGATATATATCACCATATTTCATAAATTTGTTTTTGAGAATAGTTCCAAGTGATAAAGTGATATTTGGTGATAATTTTCACTGGATATCACTTCGGTGATAAGTTGAGAATCGGGCCCTAAGCCGTGGTTATACAAGTGATAAATTGTCACAGATTACTATAAAAAAATGAATTTTTTTATTGACATTGTCAACCACAGTTGTCAACGTTGTAAATACACGTTTGCATTATTATTTATGTATCTTGAAATTGATAATCAGTATATATTTTTATTATGGAAATGAACAAGGTCAAGGGAAAAAGCACAAACAAAATGAATTTATTTATATAAATCAATTTTCAAATAAGGTGCTTTTACAGTAGGTATGGATATTTTTTATTGTAATTTGGGAAATTAATAATAACTCATAGATACCGTGTACGAGTGTTATGTAACTCTTCCATGTTAGCCGAAAATTTGACCTAATCCTTAAATAAATGATTGTTAATCGCTACAGTAACTTCTTCGAGGAATCAGCTAACAGAAGACTGACTGAGGCATAACAAACTATCATTTCCAATACTACTTTGATAACTTCCACTAGCCACGAAGCGTAATGCGGAAAGAACCTTAAATATACCTATTAAAAATTTTAATTTGACGCAATTTATAATAACAATATTTACTTTTGAAGAAATAGCAATTGCTGAACTTCTTGCAGCAGGAACTAAATATTCTTCTAACGAATTAATTAACGCACGCATAATTTGTTTATTTAATCTAAATAAACGTATAAAGCATGTTCTGACACTTGAAATAATAATAATAATTTATTTCATGCCTTTTTAAGGTGGATCTTCGTTCACATTATATCTTCTTTCATTAACTAACTTAATATTTTCTTCAATCTACACATCCATAAGTACTTGCAAATCTGCAGCAACTTCTAATTCATCAACCATGTTGAAATAGATACTATACACAATATTTTATCTATAAGCAAAATAATAATCATAAAATACCTTTATAACATTTCATCTTGTCGTTTTAAAAAAAATATTAATAAAATAATTTAATAATAACAAAACATTATACGTACCTAGATATAAACAGGTGTTTATCTACTTACACAAAACAAATAATTTACACTCAAAATGGTATTTCACCACCTAATATGATAGTGAAAAAATTTGGACGTGATGAGACGGAAGTGATATGATATGATATGATAAAATTTTTCAAGAATTCAAATTTCTATCTCATTATGTCATTTCTCACTCATGTGATATATTTTATCACCTATGAGATTTTCTCACATTTCAAGAATTGACCCCCAGATATTGACTCCTTTATTAAAGATTTTGCAGATAAAAAAGCTCGCAAATGTTTTTTGTAATAATTTAGCAGTAATTGTTGTATATTGCTTACAATGTACACTAATAAAATTTTGGAATGCAGTGTGAATTTGTTTCTTATTAATTGTCCACCATAGTCGTAACATATAGTTAATACGGGGGGGGGGCCAAAATGCCCTCTTGCCCGGGTGAGATTTTTATCTTGAGCCGCCCCTGAGCACGGGGTAGAGTTTCTTGCGACGCAAGATTCTAAAAGATTCGATAATAGCACAAAACGGCATAAAAGTATTACCACATCTGTATTTAAGAAAAGAAGAAAGTCAAAGCCGGATAACTACAGAGGAATAACACTTCTCTGCTCTACCTTAAAACTTTACACGAGTGTACTAAGAAACATGTACCTATCATGGAGGTAACAACAAGGGTTCCGCAAGAACCCAACAAGAACGGATGCAATATTCATTATTAAACAAAAGAAAATGCCATAGAATTCGAAAAGCCCAGATATGTTTGCTACATTGATATCGCAAAGGCTAAAGGGTATTGTCAAAATATTGGAATAAGTACCAGTAGAATGGATAAAAAACAACAAAAGAAATAGCAACACCAAGAGGAATGAGTCAAGGAGACAGCCCTCGCCCAATTTTGTTTCATGTCGTGATGAGTGAAATAATACAAGATGTCAAATCCATAAATCTAGGATAGGAAACAATAACATAAGTATAATTTGTTATGCGGACGACGCTGCAATAATTCAAAGATAACTTTTTAAATTTTATTTAATTGTTCAACGATACAACATAATCATCGCCATAAACATGACTAAATGCAAGACCTTTAGCAGAAATCTGTTTAGTAACATATCCAGTAGATACAAAAGTAGACTCAAGAAAACAGAAAACCACGAAATGCCACAGGTAAATCGCTAAGGAGCCGAATAAGAAACGAAAATATCGGAAGCCTTTATAGTGTAGACGATATTGCTCAATGGAGAAGACAGTGAAGAAAATACTGGTACGAACATATTTGAAGAATGGACGATGCCAGACTAGCATGCATAGAGATAGAAGGAATACCGCCAGGTAAACGTCCATCAACAAGGAAAAAAAGAAGAAGAAGAATTACACTAAAATTCATGAAACCCGACAAACACCAACTCAGTCTAATTTATATTTTGCTAGTATCTCAGGAATCTTCTTTAATTGCAGCATTATAAATGCACATGCGCCAACGAAGGATAAGTCAAAAGACGAAAAAAACCTTATTACGAAGGACTAGAAAGAACCTACCATGCATACCCAAGAAACGATGTTAAAATATTGCTCGAAGATCTAAATGCGAAAGTTGGCCGATAGGAATGTTTCAGAGTTCAGACCAACTACAGGCAGCCATAGTCTACATCAGGATTCTAATGACAATGGTACCAGACTTGTAAACGTCTCACTAAATTTGGTAATAGCCAGTATGTGTTTTGAGCGCAAATTCATTCATAAAGGCACCTGGAAATCTCCGAATGGCCATACCATTAACCAGATTTATCACATGCTGAACAATAAGCGACACTACTCAGATATTTTAAATGTAAGAACAAGGAGGAGTGCTAATATAGACTTGGGTCATTTTCTGGTAGAGAGCAAGGTATCTAATGCTAGAAATGGTCAAGTAAATCCCTGTGAGCATTACGACGTGGAAGAGATAAATAGCCCTGAAAAACTAAGAGCATATCGCAACAAAATAGGCAAAAAACTTGCAGAGAGCGGAGCACGAGAAAGAGGTACGTCGATGTTAATGAACGTTGGAACATGTGCAAAGAGCCTATTGGGAAGGTTAAAACAAAGGGACGAAGAACTAACTGGTATGATGAGGACAAGATAACAACTGAAAAGAATAAAGTGTATATCCAGCTCCAGCAGTGATATATTTTATCACCTATGGGATTTTCTCACATTTCAAGAATTGACCCCATGGAGTCAAAAAGTATCCAAAATAATTTAGGCGTCCCTCAAGGATCTGTGTTAGGCCCTTTGTTATTTTTACTTTACATAAATGACCTAGAGCTTAATATTAAACATTCAGCTATAAACTTGTTCGCTGATGATACACTGGTTTCAATAACGAATTTAAATGCTGACGAAGCTATTTGTAAAATTAATATAGATCTAGAAATTGTATCAAATTGGTTAGAAGTAAACAAGCTTAAGTTGAACGTAGATAAGAGTAAAACGGCCCACTAACGTACCAACTAATTGTACAACTTGAAGTTGGTACCAAAAGTATTGTAATACGTTTTGATTAAAAATTATTTTTTGCAATTTTAGAGTAAACTTTAATGACCTGAAACCAAAACAGAGAACGGTATTCAAATCCTCCAGCTAATAAAATAAAACAAAAGTTTAGAAAAGACGTACAAACCGTTACAAGCGTTATAAATTATTATCATTTAGGTGTGGTATTATAGGTTTTGATTTCCAAATTTGGCGACCATAATTGAATACAAGTGCCTTGACGTCAACTGCGAGCTACATTTATTTATGCTGTTGAATCTGGAACCATCTCCATAAACAGAGGATGGTTGCAATACAAAGGCGTTTGTATTATTATTGTGATGTAAACGACCAAAACAAAAATCTCTACGTTGATAATATCTATTTTTAAACTTAGGTTCGAAAGTTAATTAGCGGTTTATGTTTTTTCTTTGTTTTGTCTGCTCATTACGTTAATGTTAACTTAATTTAAAATTATAATTTAAAAATGCGAATTTAATGGTAGAGATTTAAATCTTAATTTCCTCTTTTAAATAAATTAAGAAGGTCTAAAAATTTCCGGAATGTACGTACAAATCTGTGCTCTTGACTTCAAGTGACAAAATTTTAGTCAGAATTTGTAAAAATACTGATATTAAATTATCAACCTGGTGCCAAAGTCGTTGGAAATTCCATTAAATGAGTTAATCGAATTAGTAACAACATAAAAAATAGATAAACGGAACTCCGAACTTTTGACGTACATCACGCCAAAAAAACCAGTTTAGATCCGAGCAGACGGATCCTGATCCTTTTTGCAATTCACAAATTGCATGGGTGTGGACATAAACTGGGTGCGTTCACAAAAATATCTTCAAATTCCCTCATAAATTTTCTATTTATCTTTGTTTATGAAACATTTTCCACGTACTAACGAAGAAGAAAGACCTCATGAGACAAAAATCAAAAATAGCTTAAAGCCGGGGTCAAGGCAAATAAAGATTTAAAACTAATACGAATTTCGAATACTTAAAAGTAGCACTCGTGTTATCTTTTTCTCTCTCTACACATTCAATCGGGTTTCCTTATTGGTAAATGTTTCTACGTCTTGACATGGTAGTTTATATAAAAGTGAAAATTTGTCAGGAGTTTTAGTTGATATTCTGCAATCGAAGTGATAACATTTATTATTTATTCAAAATGTTTAAATATTTAGTATTTAGTGTTGCTGCACTTTGCAGCCTTTACGTCATTGGTAAGTCATTTTTTGCTTGTTTGTAATTAATTTCCGCATTGACTACTTTCAGTTTATGCAGTTTAAAATAACATATTTAATTGTGTTACGGTGTAAAAGATGTTGTTTTCTCTTTGCTACTCGTTCGTTCTTTCGTTTTCCCTATTTATTAAACTTCAGTCTAACGTACTTTCAATACAAATCCGCAAAAACATCCTAAAAATTCAGATCACACGAACGTAAATCATAAAACTTACACAACATAGGTATATGAACTTTGTTTTTTAGGTCTTTGAATATTTTATAAATGAAAATTATTGCACCATTAATAAATTTCTTATAAATATCATAAATTTCGAAAATGCCTCTTTAAAAGTTAATTAAACAAATTAATTTTAAAGTGTGTGATTTGGATTTTCTCAGAAGGTCGAGCAGTAACGCGTGGCACTACGATAGATTTTTATATTTCAACGTCTCAGACGACATCATTAGAAATGTCATAACCATAACGATTTCGTCACGTTCAAGCTTTATTGTATTAGACTTCTTAAAATTTTCAAGGTTTGTTTTTTTGATTGAAAAGGATCTTCATTGAAAAGGAATTTAATTTTTTTTTCTGGTCGATCTTGACTTATTTATTGATAATACTGAGAATCAGTGAAGTAATCTGAGGGTTACTTGCTTAACGCATCGTTGAAGTCTCCGAGTATTTCCTCAAATAATTATTAATATCTTTTAGTAAGTAGAATTGCGGGTTGAGTATTTGATAATGCATACACTTTCACAAATGACCAAGCAATATTTGTGGGTTCTTAACGGAAAATAAGTTATGATCTGTGAAATACATACGTAATGACAACTGTTCGAGTAGGTCATGGATGTTTAATTATCCTTGAGAAATGATATCATCTTTACCGTTTACGGAAAAATTCTGTGGAGTAATTTAATAAGTATGTCTTTAATTGGACTTCCTTTAACAACATAATTTTCAAAAGTGTTTTAAGGCACTCATTCAAGCTGGAGTGTTCTAAATTAATTTTTTAAAGAAATTACTGGGGACGTTCGACATTTTTGAGAATCTGTTCCCAAATCTTAGATCTCGCCCAAACCTTAAAATTGCAAATGAAGTAAAAGGGTAAGGACTGAAATCAACAAAGGTGACATAACAAAAAAATTTAGAACTGCTTAATTAAAAAGTTTTGTGGTAAAAATGTCTTGAAGGTACCTTCATACGAAAGCATTTATATTAAAATAATTACTTGAAATGGATATAGCTGAAAAATCGTTTTAGACCGTGAAATTCTAGACAACAACAATAAATCACAAGAAGATTTCAGTAAAAATCTAAAAATATCTTTCAATCTGTATTTTTATTGTTTTTATTCAAAGGTCAGTGTTTTTAAAACACTATATAAATAATCATCCTAACAACCTTGAAACCAACGCAAAATCAGAATTATAATTAAAACGGAAAATCCCAAAACTATAAAGCTGAACAGCAAAAGAACAACAATTTACAGCTGATTCAGATTTTTCAGAATTAGAATTTAACACGAATACATACAAAACTGTAACAAAAAAAAACAACCGGATAAGCTTTTCCTAAACAAGTTCAAAAGCTTAAAAAAAACTATTGAGGTGTAATAATGGAATTCTAGAAAAATAACACTGAAGTACTTTGACAATAATGTATATTAATATACGAGTAAAATAATCACGCAGATAATAATAGAGTTAATATGTAACTATTTTATTAGCAACAAAGGTGTTAAGTTATTCTTAAGAAGCCTCGAAGTAATCTAAAAATATATCCTCCCATGCTAAAGAAGCTCTTTTGGCACATTAATTTTAACAAGCACTTCACTGAAAACTAAATAAAAAGTCATATAATTTATTCTTGAACCCCGAAAGTTACTTATGGTTATTTGCGCTTTTCGATACCCAGATCCGCTGGTTTATACTTAGTACAATATAATATTTTCAAGGAAACTTAAAGCATAATAGATTACTGGTGAAATTATTGGTAACAAGCTTGTATCGAAAATCAAAGTGATGCTAAAGAAAACCATTAAACTTAATATTACAATCAGGGTATTAAACGAATAGACTATACGAAGTTTAAAAGATCACCATAACAAATTTCATATAGTTTTAAACAACTTCTTATGAAAAAAGTCCCCCCGAAAAATAACAAAAAAGACAAAAGACTAACGACTTGTCAAATTAGTAAAATACGAGATATTTCATATTCTACACAATTCTTATGCTAATTAAGTTAGCTTTAGTTCCTTCCACGTTTGTCAGCAAATTTTTCCATTTCAAAAGATTAGTTGTTGTTTTTATAACGTCTGGCTTCTTCTTTTTAGTCAATCATCATTATCATTAGTCTTCCCCTTCAAACTTCATTATCACAGCTTTATGCGTTACAATTGTGATAATTTTCCAATGCATTGGTTATTCAGAATAAAATTCTATTTCTAGACGCAAATAACTTAATGAATCAAATGTAGATCGATAAGTCGGTATAATTTCACAGGTGTTTTTATTAAAATCAAAACTGGTATGCTAATTAACAAGAAAAATATGTCATTAAAAGGATTATTGGAAAAATATTAAATTAGCAGGCGGATGTGCAAATTAATATCCGTGTTCACCTCTAAGCTGGAATAATTCCTATTATAATAATACAGTCATTATTAAGAACGATCGATCAGATTTGCAATTAAGATTATTTAGAAATCCGCCTTTATAATTATACACTTTTTGTTTTCGAATTTCTAGTCTGGATTTCACACCTGCTTTTTGGAATTATCTTGTTTACCTTTGTTTTACTTATAAGTCCGTTTCGCTATTTTTTGTTTTTAAAAGTTGAAGTTAAAAGATATTATCAACTAGTTTAATAGATAATAAAAGCAATAAATTTAAATATGATACTTCTGTTTTATTAATTATGAATCATAATTTACTTACTTGTTATATAATCAAAATAATAAATTTCAGAGGATTGCTACCAAACCTCTTCTCTTTTTCTTATCGAAAATATTTAGAAGCTTTCCTGTGGTTGTTAATAGATTATTAAACTATCGAAAAAAGGGAGTTAAATTAAAGTAAGAAAATACCTCCAAAGAATCTACTCGTAAAATGCATTATGTGTGTAATGTAACACCGACTGTTACATACGAAAATTTTCTTAAACTTTACATAAGTACATAACTTCAATCCCTCAAACTTTAAAGCTCAGTTTAGAAGGTGAAAAAAGGCACCACTACAATCAACCGGTTATCAATAAATTATTGGTGGTTTGCAAAATGCTTTGTCTGAAAATACATATTCTTTATTTAATTAATCCTAATCTTTTATACTCTTCGGTAGGATGTTCATTGTAAGTATGCTGTGTACCTATAAAAGTCATCCTATTTTTGTCTTTGTTCTTTTCTTCCAATAATATATTTGTAGTTGTTCTCTGTATATTTCATTGTTTATCTCTTCAGAATTTTCTTTATACCTTAGAAATTTGCCCTGCAATTATCGTCCACCTGTTCAAATTTTCTTGGATATCTAGGCTTCTAAACCTTTCCTGTTCTTATATTTTTCTCTATTTCCTATTTTCGAGTTTTTGTTGTATTGATTTATATTGATCGTCGTTAATTCTAACTTATATTTATTACATTGATACATTCACATTTCATAGAAGCTGTTCTTTTGTTTCCAAATTAATTACGGTGTCACATGTATATAATATTTGGTTTACCTCACAATTTCCATTTGTAGACACACCATTTTGTTAGGCTAAATACTTTTGCTTTGCATCTTATTCTAGCTTCGTCAATATTGGGCTAAATAAGTGGTCTTCACGTTGTTTAAATTCAGCAAAACTGGTAGAAGTATCTGATCATATATTTTCTGACAGTTTGTTGTGAAGAGTTTCTTGGCATTTGTTTACTTTTGCTAACAATTTTAGCAACTAATGGCGAAAGAAAGCAGAAGGCAACGGGAAATCACTGCAGAGACCACATTTCCTAGTACCTATAAGGGGGATATAACAAAGTTCACGACGCCAAGTCGTTTAAAAATGTAACGTTGATCCCCCTCGCCAACGTCCTGAAAAGGATATGTCACTAAGAAGAAGAAGAAGAATGGCGAAATACCCACGAAAATGTAGTCTTACGAGGATGTATTGATATCTAGTTAGCCTAGACCGCTTCCATGGATAAGCAAAATATTGCGATACCATAGCAACGAACAGTAACTTATTAGAAGTGTCAGTGTAAAGTTTCACGTCAAAAAGTCAAACCAGTTTTGCGCAATAAAATTTCAAAAAAAGGATGTCGACCGAAAATGTGAAAATCGAAAAATTTGAGTATCGAGCCATCATCAAATACCTGTATTTGAAGGGGTTAAGAGGTAAGCAGATTTACGAAGATATGCTTAATACCCTTGGCGATCAATGTCCTTCGTATGCGACCGTAAAAAATTGGATTGCAAGCTTCAAAAGAGGTAAATTTTCCATTGAAGATGGAAAAGTTCTTGCTTCAGTTTTTTGGGATTGCCATGGAGTAATCATGATTGATTATCTGGATAAGGGTAGAACAATAACTGGGGATTACTATTCGACGTTACTGATCACTCTACGAGAAAAAATTAAGGAGAAAAGACGCGGAAAGTTGTCCAAAAGTGTTTTGTTTTTGCAGGACAATGCCTCTGCACACAAATCGCATGTTGCCATGCAAAGAATTCGTGATTTGGGGTTCAAATTACTGGTACACCTCCCTTATTCACCAGATCTGGCTCCGTCCGACTATTATCTCTTTCCTCAACTGAAAAAAAGTTTGAAAGGTCGTAAATTTTCTTCCAACGAAGAGGTTATAGAAGCTGTGGAGGCTTGGTTTGCAGAGCAAGATAAAACTTTTTTTTTTAAAGGTCTAGAGGCGTTGCAGGTTCGGTGTAATAAATGTATTAAATTAAGAGGAGAATATATCGAATAATAAAATATTTTGACTTTCAAATTTTGTTTGCTTCTATAGTAGGCTAAGAATTTTTCAATACGTCCTCGTACATAATATTTTATGTACAGAATTGATTCTGTAAAATCTTCTTGTATTTCCTCTTCTAATCCTACAGACAACCTGCTACTTCCTGAAAGTGTGGTTTTCTAATTGTATTTTTTAATGGATTTCCAAAATTCTTCTGTATCCCCTGTAAAAGTACTGCATTTCTAGTAATTTTTTCTCTACAAACTAAAGTCCAATTTTCCAAACGTTACTATTGGTAATACATAGGGTTTCCTTCTTCCTTTAAAAATCTGATGATTTATGTTGGCGCTTCTTCGTGCCCTGGAGTTTTCGATATCTTGGTCATTCGCCTTTTCCTGGTTTTATTTTATAGAATACTTCCAAATCCTGTATTAAAAACACATTTGATTTATCAGAGTAGTCTCTCGATTGCCGGTTTTGATTTGTTTCCCTTACAGTTTCTCCAATTTCTCTCTTTACCATTTTTTCTTCTGGTTGGGTGGGATCCTTTGAAATATTTTCTCGGCCCCTCCATGATTTCTTCTTCTTTAATTAAAATCACGCCATTTTGTTTTATATTTACAAGCAAATTTAGTTGTGTAAAATATCGCAAAATTCCTAGCAATACTACTTGAGTTTCAGTATTTCAGGTTTATTCCAGAATTCTATCCATGTAGTTTCCTTTTTTATCTTTATCATATTTTTCACTGTTCGTCGTTTTTTCTTATGTTTATTATAATTGTTTGCTAGATATTTTTTTTGTTTCGGCATTAAAATGACATGAATAATAATACGCTTTTTGATGCTAGAGCGAGCTTCATTCTTAAACGACTGTTGGTGACATTTTGTTTTTAGGAATTGGTATGCTGCATTAAATAATACACAAAATACCTAGGCAACCATTGCTGCTCTTTATTTAATGCTAGACAAAAACGTCAAATGTCAAGCTTCTATCAACTATCAAATATAAATCGCTCTTACCAACATAATGTCCCCAAATGGAAATTTTCAAAGTATTTTTATAAAAAGATATATAAACAAATAACGCAAATGGAAGCCGAAACAGAGAATCAAATTCAAATTTTGGGCTCGTGGGCGAAAAGGTGGCCTTCTGTAACTTATATTTTAATATACTATTCTATATTTTATTCCTTTCTTTACCTCTTTCCCTAATTCTTTTTTCCATTAGCGAGTTTTTCTTCGGTATAATATTTTAATATTTTAGTTATTCCACAACATTTGTTTGACGATTTCTGAATCGCTTTTTGAACTATTCATCTTCTCTCATTTCTTTACGTCACAGTTCGAAGTATTCATTTTTGAAAACATTTTTACTTTTAATTTAATTTAATATTTATTAATTCTTAGAAGAAAATGGCCACTTCCAATTTCAGTTCATCTTTTAACTTCGACATCGTTTATCTTACTCCAGTAACAGTTGGTAATGAATTTTTCATTTCTACTGCACTTCGTGCTAGTGCCCCAGTATATTTATGTGTTTTTATACAACACATAAGCGCCAGCCACACCATGATATATTCTGGCCAGCAGGCATACTTAATACAGACAGAACTCAAATAGCTTTCTTTGTCTGTCTAAGAAACCTTTTGGTCTTTTTCTATTTTTTGTTATGTAAACAGCTAAAATCATACAATTTAGCCTAGCATAATAAAATTCACGGTGATAATTTAATCATCAGAAAACTTTCTCCGTAAATTCCTCTTACTCAATGCTACGCAAATTTTGCCATTTTATCTCCTAAATCTGAAACAAAATCGTACCTCATTTTTTTGATTTTATTCAGCGCACATCTCGTATGAATGGAATTCTTGCTAGTAAACATGAATTAAAATTTTTCGCAGAAAACAATAACGTAAGCGCAAAAAATCCTTGTAATTATGACAAAGAATTGTGTAGGTATTAGACTGTCTATTGTTATATAAAAACACGACCATTGATACGCCTATAATTCCCTGAAGCTAAAATACACAATACAGAAAAACAAAGTCATTCACCGCAAAGAAATTCCACTCCTGTTACTAATAATCGAATTATTATTCCAGAGGTATCGTCTCAACAAGTTAACTTACCTGTCGGACAAAAATGCTTAGGCTGTATTTGCGAAGCAATTTCTGGATGTAATACGACAATTACATGCCAAGGTGACGTTTGTGGACCATTCAGAATAACATGGGCCTATTGGGCTGATGGTGGTAAGCCTACTATAAATAAACAATCTCCCGAAGACGCTACGGCTTATGGTAATTGTGCTAGCGATCCTTATTGTGCTGCTCTTGCCGTTCAGGGATACATGCAAAAATATTACCAGGTAAGAGGGCAATGACTTAAAATATTGTATAATCAGAAAGCATAAAATTATCGTAATTGTTTTTGTAGGACTGCAATGGTGATGGGAAAATAGGCTGTGACGATTTCGCCGCAATTCACAAATTGGGTGGATACGGATGCCGTGGTGCCCTTCCTGATTTCTATGGCCAACGATATGCCCAATGCAAACAACTTGTGGGAAATCTGGATTCTTAAAATAAGCAAAATGACTAAAAAATTATATCTAAGCCAAGCCAACTTGATATTTTTCGCTCAATTTCGTATTAAAAACAGAAACGCATTTTTGTGACACAAAAATTTAAAAATCAGTCACAAAGTCTGATTTGTTTTAAGATTACAATGGATGTTGTTACCTGCATGTAATAATCGACAGTTATTGTCTGCTACAGATGCCATATTATTAAATAAATAATTAATAAACTAAAACTGTTGAATGATTATTAATTGTTGGAAATACTTTTCAATTTTAATCAAATCAGAGAAGAAACATTCATTATGAAAAGTAGAAACCAGAGTTACTTCCAATCAATGATTTTAATTAAAAAAATTTTAAACTATTCTATAAACTTTAAAAACAACAAAAACTCCAATTCTAAAATATTACGAATGTTTAAATAAAGATTAATAAGAAATTTACTTACCTACGTTAATATATAAAAACATTACAACATAATAAAATACGAGAGGCGTTTACTTAATTCTAAGAATTTGCGTTTACATTAAAACCCTTTCGCTCATGGTGTACACTATAGTGTACAGAACTTTATAGGTTTTCTAATAAAAAACGAAGTGAATTACAACCGTTTGATCATGCTGTACACTCAAATGTACATGTGATTTTAGCATATAAAATTTACACTGCCATCTATTGTTGTTGAGAAAAATGTTTGAGATAAAATAGTTACCAAATCTGCTAGACGGTAGAATTGTATGTTGTAAGGCTCCACTTTTAGAAGTTTTTTATGACAGTATTTACGTTGAAAACGTAATTGTAGTTTTATCTGTGTTGATAAAAGTGCTTTTAATAAAACGACATTATTAAATTGTGTTTTACATTAGGTGTTTGTTTTTTTATAGGTATGTATTAAAACTTGTGTACACAGCAGTGTACATTGTGAGACAGTGAAATAATTTGAACAGATAACATAACCTAACTTTTTAAAATTTATTTAAAATAAATTTGAATTTCTTTTAGTTTACACTCTAAAATTGAAAGCTAAAAGACCTCTTACTAAGTCAAAGCTCTTACACATAATAGAAAATGAATTGCCTTTTATTTAAAAATAATTAAATATTCCTTCGGCATTCCATTGACTCACATTGTACACCATAGTGCACAAAAAATTTCTTAAAAACCGGAAGTGCTAATCAAATTTTGAAAACATCAAAAATTTTTAAATAATTTCTACTACCTAGGTATATACCAAAAATTAGAATTTTATTTCAAAAATTGAAAATTCATGAGTGAAAGGGTTAATAGTGCTGACAATATTTCAAATAACAGTAAAATAATATAAATCATTAGATATGCCTTAAGCGAAGTGTCAAACAAATATTATGATGTGTTTAGTGCTAATTAATGTTTGCTTGACAACGAAATGAAATTCAGAACGTGCAATAATTTACCTTTTTTTAGAAAAACTTTGGCTTCTGATTTAGCCCGAAGGATTTGGTGAAATGAAGAAGCGGTACTCACTTTCGGTTCCTTCGTGAGGTCAAAACTGCAATAAATAAATGAATAGAAAACACTCTAAAAATTCTTTAAAGAGGGCCCCAATAAACTTATTTCGCGTTGGTAAAAATTTATAAATATTAATGGGAATTGTATAGAAAAAAAAACAATATTATAATACTGAATAAATATAAAGAGATGTTTTATAAATGAAACTCTATAATTAATGAACACCCCTGGTAAGTTTATGAATATTTCAAACACATTTTCTAACTCTTTTTATAAAATGCTGAAAAGCATTCAACAAATGCATATGGATTGCACAAAACATTAAATCTTGAATTTTACGTTTATTACAAAGTCGGCCAAATTTTCGGAAAACCTGCATCCAAAACCAAAGTTGATCTCCCTCTCCCAAGGAAAACAAATAAAATTACATTCAAAATATACCTACTAAAAATAAAACTTTTGTAATTCCAACTTAGAAACAAATAAGTGATATTATTATTTCTTGTCTCAATTTTTCCGTTAAATTAATAAAATGGTGACATAAAAGGTTTATTAAATAGGGGTATTTTAGTTAAAGAGTAAACAATGACTACACCAAATGGAAAAGGACAATCGGACCTCATGGAAAAAGAACAAAAAATATTAATGGCAATGGACTACTAGAATTCTCTTCAAATAGCAATCTACAAATACCATTTACCACCACAAACAAAGACAAACAAAAACATCAAGGATGTAAGAATAACGATACGAAATTGGAAGTGACCACTTCCTTTTAAGTTTGGATAAATATAACAACAATCTACAAGGAAACACAAAACGAAAGTGCAGACAAAGAAACAAGCAGGTTAAGAAAGAATACGTAGAAACCATAGAGAAAGCAAAAGCATATGAAACAAATAAAACAAGAAAAAATTAAAAACACACAACATGGTGGAATTGATCAAGTTAAGAAAGAGGTCAAGGAAAAGAAGAAGCTATGGAAAAATTACCAGGAAACGAAATAAGGAATCTTATAAAATCTATAAAATACAAAGAACAATAACAAAAGAAGCTGTTATAGAAGCTTAAAAAAAGCATGGAAGGAATTTGGAAAAGAGCTAGGGAAGAGTAGTAGAAATAACCAAAATATTTTGTATAACGTCCTAAAATCCTTCAAGAACATAAAAGGAGTACGACTCAAACAAGTAAAAACTAAGCAAATAAATGTAAAGTTAAAGGCTAAATAGGCGAAAAGAATACTTCCAGGAACTACTAACGCATGATAATACTCAACAAACCACAAATCAAGTCGACAACCAAACTGAGGAACAAGCAAATACTAAAACAACAAACGCTGCTGAAAATCAAATACAATGTACAGTAACGGAAACTGTGTCCAAAATCAAACTTGGGCAAGCAACTGGACGCGATGAAGTGCCACCAGAAATGATTAAATTTATGGATATAAGTGGAATAACTATAAGAGCTACAAAAATATACAATCTAGCTTGGAAGCTCAAGAGAATGCCGAACGAATGGAGTACTGCAATAATTCTACCTATGGATGGTCATTGAATTAGAAATTTTGTTCAAGAAATTATTCGTAAAGGACGGTATCTGGCTGTGATGAATGGCAAACTAGTTAATCATCAAATTGTGCGATTCCTAAGAATGATGGTATTTTCATGCAAGATTGCCACACTGCTATGGTTATGATTGATTAAACATCTTGCTGCACAAAATATTCATCTTCTCGATTGGTCGGGCAATAGGCCAGATATGAATCCTCTCCAGAATATTTGGAAGAAACTGAAAGATTTGATCAGTTCTAAGCGTGTTACTACCAAGGAAGCCCTTATGGAACAAATAAATGATGTGTGGCAGTCTAACAGCAAAATTAAGGAATTAATAGATACCAACTGCATAAAAAGCATGCCTAGGCGTATTGTCGCAGTTATTGCCTTTAAAGGCAGTTGAACTGAATACTATCATTATAATTTAAATGTTAAAACACATTTACTGTTACAAATTAAACAAAACCTAATTCAATGACCACCTGCTCTATACACAAAAAGGGAGACACAAAATAATGCTTAAATTTTAGAGGGATTTCCTTACTGTGTGTGGTAGCAAAAGTCTACGAAGGCATTCTAGAAAAAAAGTGCTGGATATAGGGTACAAGATCATACATAAAAAATACTAAATCTTGAAGTACAGTAGGAAGTGTTAACAAACTATAACTTAGAACTCAATACAGAAAAGACTAAAGTGGCTGTAATAGCAAAATTTAGAACGTAAAAGTAAGTGTGAAACACTGAAGAGAGGCTAAGTAAATCAGTTTAAATATTTGGGTAATACACCATAAACACGAGAAGTACTTTATAAGAAGAATTAAATACATGAATAAGTGGTGCAAACAGAGTTTTTCAAACCATCCACAAAAACTCCCTAAACAAAAAAGAAATATCAGCTCACACAAAAATATCTGTATATAAAACTATCTACTAATCAACTCTTTTTTATGGAGCCTAAAGCTGAAAAACAAAGACTACAAACTGCAGACGTGACGTTTTTAAGAAAGATTAAAGGGTTCAGAATATCAGATAGAGTAACAAATGAAGACAAGGATAAAATGGAAACACAAGTCAAGATGGTTTGAACACTAATACGCATGGATAATGACAGACAGGTCGAAAGGATATGGCAAGTTAAACCAGCAGGTAAACAGAAAAGAGGGAGGCTCAGGAGAACCTAGAATGACAACGTCTTAGAAATTCTGCGAGAAAAGAAACACGCCTAGTGATAAAAAGTCCATCATTTTGAAACTTGATACATAAATCGCTATTTTAACATTCTTAATGCATGTTTAATTGAACAATCGCACTTCTATTAAAAAAGCTGGCGAAGCTGCCGCGACATCTAAATAGCCTTACAATAACAAAAATAAGGTGTATGGAATAGCTATTTGTATTACTAGGGAGGAAAGTGTAAGATTGCAGATGTTTTTTATGCACGAGCGAGCGATAGCGAGCGAGGGCAGAAATATAATCTAAGGGAGGCGATAACACTTTCCTCCAGAGTAATACATATGATTTTTTGGCCACCTTCACTAAACGAACCTGACATTAATGTTGACAACTAAAAATATGACATTTTACTACAAAACTCGGTTTCATTAAAAAAACTCGTAGATAGCTTGAGTATATGTTTCCATGGTGACTGTACCATTAATATTAATCGTAAAACATGTTTACTCATTTTGCCACCCGTTTCTAATGGCAACGGGAGGTAATAGTTATTTGTATCACAAGGCCAGAAACTGTCACTTTGCAAGTGCGAGTACTTGCAAAGCAGTTTCTAGGCGTGTGATACACAATATTTTTTCGGCCGATAAAAATACGTTAATTATAAAAAATCATTGTTTATTCAAATATTTGACGTTAGAGAATTTATTTTTCTAGGGAATTTATTTTTCTGGGCGTGACAATGGGCGTAGCAATGAGAGGGCGGAGTCAGTTCGGTTCAGCGCCACCAATCAAAAATCCTAATTTTACTTTCTGGACTAGTCCGGCAAATAGCATTTTCCAGACGATTTATACGCATGAAAATTGAGTGTTTCTAGCCGGAGGGCGAAAAAGTACTTTGCCTCCCGGTGCTAACTGCCGGGTGACAAACGTCTACTTTCGATGTCAAAAATTCATTTGACAAGGTATGGAAAATGTCACTTTCGAACAGAGGTGGCTAAAAAAACAGGGTCTAATACGTTTCAGCGCCGCCATTTCATCGCCGCCGTTTTAGCGCCGCCGTTTCATCGCCAGGACATTTTAGCGCCAGGACGTTTCTGCACCGGCGGTTTCATCGCCAGGTCATTTCAGTAAACGTATTTATTGCTGGATTTCAGAACTGGGTCGAATCCTATTCGAATACGAATACGAATATTTTTTTTTATTCTATTCAAATATAAATTAATTTTTTGGAAAGATATTTCTAATTTCCAAAACTCATTAACTATGCAATAAGTATGTAAAATAAAAGATTACTATTTACATTTAATAATTCATAGAAGATTTCTAACGTATTGAAAGTCATTAGAGCAGTATAATCCTTTTGAAGGAATTAGCCATATGGTTTATTGTATAATGTATATATGTATGTATATATCCTTCACCTTTCTTCTTTTCAAAATGCAAAAATATAAAAAAAAAATGAAAAAATTCAAAAAAAAGCAAAAAAAAAACAAACAAAGTTTGATGATGTTAATTTCAATCGATTTAAATCATTTTTTAGGAAAAGTAAAAAACTTCGGCGCTGAAACGGCCGGTGATGAAATGTCCTGGCGCTGAATCGGCCGGCGCTGAAATGTCCTGGCGATGAACCGGCGACGCTGAAATGGCGGCGATGAGATGGCGGCGCTGAAACGTCCCATTCCGAAAAAAACATTTACTAAACCTATCCGATTATAAACATTATTTTTGTTAGGAATTCCAATTAAATAAATAAATTACCATTAATTATTTATTAACCGATTTTACCAGAAATTAATACTGTTACATTCATAAATACATGATTCAAATTAAACAGGGTTAAAGTGTAACGTCTGCAAAAGCAACCTCGGCTCTAAATATATGCGCATTTTTTAAAATGCAATGTCATTAGGATTTTCCATCAATTGCAATTACCAAGATCTTAACCTATGTAATTAAAGTAATCTTCTTGTTCTGTACCATGAAGAAGATGTACTTACATGTATAATCAATAGTAATAGGTTGTTATCGATCATCATATTAATCGCCGCTAATATGAATATTAAAATTCGTCATCTGTGTGTGCGTCTAAACATTATTTTGATTTTTATGAAACTAGACATCATTTTAACCGAAGGTAAGATATTCTTATACTTGTTATCGTAGTGCTCAAGTAACATTGTTGTTTTTGTTACAAATCTTCATTATAACACACTTTTCAAAAACGAGGACATTTACTGTTTCTTTTGTTCAAAATGTCTTATCAAATGCGATACTTGCAAAAAACAAAATAAATTATCAGAAGAAATTAAGAACTTATTTTAGATTATGATGTAAATGATATCAAAAAGGAACAAATGCCAAATTCTGCGTTTAGATTTTAGTAGTAATAAAGGGAAATATTCAAAAATCTTTCAAGTCCATAAGTACCTAACTAAAAATCTGTGCAGTATAGTAAAGTTGTGATGTAATGAAAATGCTGCGTCCAGTTTAGCAACCACAAGAAATTTTAAAAACCTGCTTTTAATTTTTCTACATGAATGAATTCAAGGTCATTTAAATTGCAAAATATTTCAGAACTATTCTTATCGAACGTAGACACTCAGTGCTTACGATGTTTATGTTTTGCTGCAACAAAATGTGATTTAGGGAGAGGATGCGTTGAAGGTTACTGCGGGCCTTATAAAATATCAAAAATTTATTGGGTAGATGCTGGTAAAGTAGTATTACCTGAGGACGACGTCAACAGAAGTGGAGGTAAAATACGCTGACCAGTAAAATAATTTTGTTTAAATAACTTAATTTTAGCCTATGAAGATTGTGCCCTTAATTATTATTGTGCTCAGAAAATGGTTAAAAATTATTTATATAAATATGCAAAGGTACTTATTAAAAAATAATGATAACATTCAAGATTACACAGAAAGCCAAAAGCCAAAATAAGTGTTCACATAGCTGTAAGTTTTTAGGACTGTAATGGAGATAAATTAGTAAACTGTGAAGATTACTCAATGATACACTTCAATGGGGGTTTCATGTGTCATCCTCCACTTAGCAGGAACGAAGCTGGAAGACAGTGGTTGGAACGATACTACTCGTGTTACCCTCAAACTCCAGATGCAACTAAACCTCAAAATAACTAAATCTGTATGAAATACTGGACAGTTAACATAATATAAAGTATGATCAAAATTTCTGTTCATCAAGTATGGCCGTGGAAGTGCAAACCAACGCATTTAAAATTGGCTCACATATCTTTACTTCAAAATTTTTGACAGCTGTCACATTTAATATTATATGTAAGCCAATTTTAAAGGCGTTGGTTTGCACTTCCACGGCCATACTTGATGAACAGAAATATTGATCATACTTTATGTCACGCTACAAGCTCAAGTATGCTTAATTTAGCGTTTAATTACGCCATTGTATAGGCAATCATTCTGACAGCAGATTTTGGAATATTTCTAAGGTGCAACTCAGATATGAACGACAAATTGTTACAGGAAAACAAGAAAATTTACAAGATAAACAAATGAAATTACTAGAAACTAGTAAATGCCTAAAATGTTCGATGACGGCTTATTTTATTATAACAAAAAATTTGAACAATTCTACAACATTTAGTTGTGTGTAATAGTGTAATACAAGTAAAGGCTTGTAAACTTATGGAACCTTTCTTCGAGGAGCTCGGTGTTAATTTTGTAGTAATAGTTCTTGAATTTAGTATGATGTGTTGCCTATACAGCAGGATCAGTTGCACGAATATGTCAGATATATTGTTTATATTAGGATATTTGATTTATTCTTCGCATAATTTTAGCTAGCTTTAATTTGTGATCAATTTTCTTGGAACCAGAAAAATTAATTAAGGGAATATAACTTTAACAGTCAAAAATTCGAATACGTGTGTGTTTATCAATAAACTCTATACATATTATATATACTCATTCAATTATCAAACGTAGAAGAAGTAAGTAAAACCTAAACAATCAAATGGCAAAGTTTGTTTCTTCGTTACAGGAAATATTATAATAAATGGATGCAAGAAAAAATAAAGGAATAAATTATCTGGAGATTGTGTTATTTAAAATTTATTAAATCAGCTTGCCTTTGTTAATATGGGTGCATTGAGCATAAAAACTTTCTTAATTTTATTCTTCATAATGAAATTTGTGAGATGGAAATTACAATTAATTTTAATAATTTATTTACAATTTACAATTCAGTATGCTTTATGGAAAAATACTAGATTTCATATATAATAAAAAACCCACTTGGGGATTTTGTTGGTACAGTAAATAGAAAGCCTGCGTCCCACGCAAGTTCAAATGGTGGCGGAAATTTCTACGAATCGTTAGGCTCGAATTCCATTAGCTTACAAGACCCACATCATCAATGTAGTGTATTTTACAAAAACAAAAGCTTATATGTTTATGGAAAGCTGCACTAGTTAGGTACATATTTGCATAAAGCAAAATTGGTTCTCGGTTGCTTCCGAATGTTACCTTTATAATATCCTAACATTTATAAAGTTTCTTGTATTAATTTTAATAATTTTAAAAGACAGTTTGAACCGGCAGTACGGCAGGGTGATGGTGCACGTAATACTGAAATATACAAAGTTAAGCAAGAGCCTGCATGGCCAGAACTTGGATGGGTGACCGCTCTGCGGCTCGGTGTGTCCAGCCCCCTCGACACTGTAAATGCATAAGTGGGAAAAAGAAGAAAAAAGAAAAAAAAGCAGTTTCAAGTACACGTTGTTTAAAATTATGTAACTAAAATCCAAAGATTCATTTACAAACTTCAAAAACTGAAGCAGGGAGCACTTAAAAAGTGGCAACAAACAGCGTGAACATTTTGAAATAAATAACACAAATACCATGGCATAACTAACTAAATTTAATTTTTAAATTATATCTTTTAGAGTAGGCTTTGATTTGAAATTAATTTAAAAGCATACAATAAATTCAGGCAGTGCAACATTGAAATGGAACTTGGATAATTGAATAATCGGCTATACTATTTCTATTGAACTTAAATGAATAAGGTTTGTTTGTTATAATATCTTCTTCTTCTTCTTCGTCTTTATGTAGGCCTAGCCTAGCCATTGACATCAATAATTCCTTCTTGGTGGGGTTTCAACTCATGATGATTTCCAGCTGTCTTTCCATCGTTTAGGTGGTGTCCCAGGTTGTCTTTTGCCTATTGGTTTCTGTTTCTTTGCTATCTTCGGAATTAGTTCATTTGTCATTCTTTCAACGTGTGCTTCCCATTCTTTCCGCCTTATTTTAACAAATTTAACTATATCTTGTTGCACTTGGTTCGTATTTCTTCGTTAGGCACACTCTATCTCGTAATGTATGTCCCGTTATGGATCTAAGTGTTCTCATCTCAGTTGTGCGGACTTATTGTTTTGTCTTGCTAGTTTCTGCTCTTGTTTCAGCTGCATAGGTGATAACAGGTCTGACAACAGTCGTATATATTCTGACTTTATTCTCTGTGCTCATATATTTGTTTTTCCAGAATACGTCCCGTAGATATCCCGATATTCTTGCTCCTTTGAATGTTTGTTTCTGTACTTCTCGGGTGAAGTTCCTTTCGCTAGATATTTCTACTCCTAAGTAATTGAAGCTCATAACTTGTTCGATAACACTACCTTCTATTTCTAGTTTGCATCTTACGGGGTCTCTGGCTATAGTCATACATTTAGTTTTATCTCTTGATACCAACATGTTATAATGTGTGACAGTTAAATTAACTGGATATAAAATATCCTCAGGCATTTCTCTGAATGCTTTATTTAAATACATATTCTTTATAAATTATTAAATTACATAACACGTACTATTAGAGTGTTGCATTTCAAAGATTTTTGTTCCTCATAAACACATTTTCCATCGACTGTTTTTGTAGTTGTATCCCATGTCCTTTGCAATTTTGTGTAATGTTGATCTTGATTCTCGAAAGTTCAAATTTACTGTACAGCAGTAACAAATACCTTCAAAGAGGGGGATATAAATTCACGTGTAGCCAGATGGGTGGTACAACTTAGTGAGTTTCAATATACAGGGTGAATAAAAAGTAAGGAATCTCGATGCTGGAGCCTTTATTATTAGTTTTAGAAAAAAAAGTTTTAGACAAAAGTTTTATAACAAATTATTTTCCACAAACTGATGGTTTTAAATATTTTTTTCAAGGTCATACCTTTGCGCTATGACGTCATCGATCCTTTTTTTAAATAACAACCTATATTTTTTAGGTCGAAATTTTATAGCTTTTTTTTTCTCTTTCTGACCATCTAAAAATATCATATGGTTGCAAAAGCGAAATTTCTAGAAAAATCAAGTTGAATGTTATTCGTACCAGTATTTAACCTACGTACTTTTATCACAAAAATTAAACATATGACTATTAAAAACAAATACAAACAATGTTTAACATTACTTTATTACAGAAGACGTTCAAATTGTTCGCCATTAACTATCTGACAATGTCCAATTCGATGAGAGAAATATGAGAAATGAAAGATTGCCTTGGAAACAAATGCAAATTTCACTTGTGACAGTTTGTGTTTATTAAATAATAAGATAATAATTATTGTAATTTAAACTGCTTGAGAAAGTGATTTTCAAATATGGTACGTTTAACAGAAATAGAACGCATCGAAATTTTGATGATAGGTACTTGGATACGGTGAAAGAAGAAGATTCCATTTCGAGGTGCGTGATATATTTAATAGGGAACATCCCTTTGGTTCAAGCAAGATGGAGTGCCCCCTCCATTATGGCATTCACGTTTGAAATTATTTGGATACAATTTTTGAGAATAGGTGGATCGGTAGAAGGGGTAGTATCGGATGGCCAGCGCGATCACCCGATTTGAATCCGTTGGATTTTTTCTTGTGGGGCCATCTTAAAAGTAAAGTTTACACAAACAGGCCCAAAAATTTAGAAAAGTTAAAAATTCGTGTTCGGGAAGAAATACGGGCAATACCAGCCGAAGTAATTCGGAATGTACCTATTATACAGGGATTTTCACATCGAATTGGACATTGTCAGATAGTTAATGGCGAACAATTTGAACATCTTCTGTAATAAAGTAATGTTAAATATTGTTTGTATTTGTTTTTAATAGTCATGTGTTTAATTTTTGTAATAGAAGTACGTACGCTAAATACTGGTACGAATAACATTCAACTTGATTTTTATAGAAATTTCGCTTATGCAACAGTATGATATTTTTAGATGGTCATAAAGACAAAAAAAAATGCTATAAAATTTCGACCTAAAAAATATAGGTTGCTATTTAAAAAAAGTATCGATGACGTCATAGCGCAAAGGCATCACCTTGAAAAAAATATTTAAAGCCATCACTTTGTGGAAAATAACTTGTTATAAAACTTTTGTCTAAAACTTTTTTTTCTAAAACTAATAATAAAGGCTCCAGCATCGAGGTTCCTTACTTTTTATTCACCCTGTATACTTAAACATAGGCCCAATCAGGCAATGTGGCATGTAGATTGTTGAAGTAGAAATCCTGTAATCTCTGAAACGAAATATGTTGGGAATGTAACAATTTCTGAAGGTGACTGGCTCCTCACAGCCCAACAAGGTGATAAGGAGCTACGAAATATTAAAAGAATATTAGAGAGCGGTGATTATGATAATAATAAAGACACTTTCAATAAATTTGAGTTAAAAGGTGGTAAGGTCTGCAGACAGACAGAGTGCGGTTCTAGATGGGTAGTCCCTAAATATGCACGATTTCAAATAGTCAGATTAAATCATGATGACGTTGCCCATTTTGGAATAGTTAAAACATATGAACTAGTTTCTAAAAATTATTGGTTTTCCCGCATGCGTCATTTCATAACTAAATATGTTCGAAATTGTCTCAATTGTTTGTACTTTAAATCAGCGGGAATCAGAAAACCTGGATATCTGCATCCTATACCAAAGATAGCTACGCCCTTCCATACCATTCGCCTTGATCATGTGGGGCCCTTTATTAAAACTAAAAAGGGCTCTGGTCATCATAGATGCGTTCACTAAATTTGCCCATCTTCATGCGGTACCGAACACAAAAACTAAATACGTTCTAAAGGCTCTTAATGAACTAATCAAAACTTTTGGATCGCCTCACAGAATAATTAGCGATAGAGGGCGATCATTCACGTCAAACTCATTCAAAAAGTGTTGCCAAAAATACGGTAGCTATTACTCACTACCTAAACGCGGTCGGGTTGCCCAGGGGTAATGGCCAGGTTGAGAGGTACAACCGTACCGTACTAGATTCGTTGGCCACAATGGGGGCTGACGTAGAAGACGACTGCTGGGACGAAAATATAATGCATATCCAGCTTGGTATAGATGGAACTATCAACAGAGCCATTGGGGCATCACCCAGTGAGGTCCTTTTGGGTATCAGAGTATCGCATCAAGTAACTTATATACCTTCAGAAACCTCGGAAAAAAAATAAATTTGATATAAAAGTCGACCAACCACGTATCAAACCGGTGATTTAGTTCTATTAAAAATCACCTCGTCCCCAGCCACTGGGAGCAGTCAAAAACTAATGCCGAAATGGAGAGGACCTTTCCGGATTTCGGCATATCTCAAATAAGACCGCTATGAGATTAGGGACATTCCTGGCATGTCTAGATTTCGGATCCCTTATTGTGTGGAGTAGCTGGTATTGAGAATATGAAGCCATGGATCCACTTTTTAAATGAGCCACAACATAGTTAGGTAGGTAAGTATGTACTTTGGAGGTGGAGTGGAGCGGTCTGATATCATGCAGATGTCAGAGCTCGGTACACCGGTCTTAGGCGATCTGATCGCCGGTACTTGAGAATGGGTTTTCTCCGGACTCTGGCAAGTAGGTGATCCAGAGCCAGCGCCTGGTACTCCGATCTTTAGGCGGTCCGATCACCGGTACTTGAGAGTGGGTTTTCCCCGGACTCTGACAAGTGGTGATCCAGAGCCTTAAGGGGCCTCCATAGCGAGAGAAAATAATCTCCTCGTGCGGGTCCATAGAATCAAATACAAATTATAGAAATAAGCTCTCTTATTCTATTTTTAAATGATTGTTTGATATACATTGGTACAGAAATGATTTGTATTTCAGAATGACCTCGAAGGGTGGCAGCGAGGGCGCTACCATCTGAAGGATGGCCGAATGTTGCAAAGTTAGAACGTTGTCAAGGGTTTCTCGAGGTCACGACAACAATATTTATTTATTAAAAACAAAAGCGGCCCCATTTTAATTGCCATTCACCTATTACTTCTGAAATCTAAAGGATGTTTCTTAATATGTCGAGTTTAATTAATTTTTTTAAACACTAATAAGCATTAGTGTAAATCCCATTCTTTATGTACGAATATCTCGAAAAATATCCACTTTAAGGAAGTGAAACAAGAATACATTATTTACGTAAAAAGCATTGCCAAATTCAAAAATGCAACCAAAATTAAAATTTAAGCAGTGTCGTACAAAATAGAGGGGGGCGTTAAGGGGTCCCGTACTGCTGCTGTACGCCACTGGCAAAAGTGAGTAAACGGATTTTTTGCAGTTATGTGTCTTTTATATCAGTAAAACTGTCTGCCAAGTTTAGTAAAAAAAATGTGTACTACCGTCAAAGTTATGGGCAATAATCATTTTTTAATTTTTAACTTTGACGCCCTGTAACACAAAAATGGAGGGTCTTAGGACATATGTTTATTAAACAAACCCCACTTATTCTATTCTATCAGCCGTATCATTTATGCCATGTTTTTTGAAACACCGTGTAGATGCTTATAAAAGGTTATCTAGTTTGCTTATTTTAAAATTCTCGATGTTTCAGAATAAGCGCCATTTATTTATTTAAATTGTGGGACAAGCAATTGAAGGGGAATTCATATTAAAACATTTAAATAAAATTCATACATCACACCAGCTAAAACCCACTAAAATGGAAATTTGAACATACCTTTGAATAAAAATAAATTCAGAGAGTTAACGATCCTAATCATAATTTAATATAAAAAGGAACCCAAATATGAACGAAAGGTAGATCGAATTTACAAAATTTAATAGAAAACTTCCGATCTCACATATTTTCTCTGTTTCGGCATTAGAATGACTTCATTAAAGCACGCATTTTGATGCTTTAATGAGCTTCATTAATACATGATTTTTGGTGATATTTTGTTTTCAGGAATTGGTAGGTATGCTACATTAAACAACAGCTGATCTAAGCAACTAACAAAATAAATAAAGCCTTGTGATTTAGCAAAACCTAAATGAAGGGGTTAAATTCGTTTGAGGCAAAACGTATCCATGCACTTAAACCTGTTTGCCGCAAACGAGTTCGTTAATATGATTATTTATTCGAATGGTGATGTTTTTGTGTATACTTGCTATTCTTTAGGATTTTACAGTGATTTAAAGCCTATTTTGGTTAAGAAAATGAGTGAAAACTATATTGTTAAAGGTAGGACTTTATATTATAGTATAAAAATTGTTGTAATTTGATAAAATTTAAAAAAAAAACGTTTCAAAAGTTATTGTTGACATAACCTAAAAAATAAGTTTTTTTATTATCACTTCTAGGTGGATGCGGCTATAATTCTAGTGATTCAGACCTGTACCAAATTGATGGGGATTGTGATCATGTTCCCCATCCTGAGGTCAATCAAAACCAGAATGATAGTGAATCGTGGGGTAGTCGACACTGAAGTTCATTCATGTTATTTTACATTTAATTTCAAGATATTTTTAAATTTAATAATCGTGCTCAAAGTTGGTTATTTTGGCTTAGATTGAATAGTTTTGATTGTTTATATTCCTACTTTTCATTAGATTAAAAAAACGCATTTAAAAGCTAAAAAATTTCTTTTAATTTTAGTTACTCCTAATCTGAGAGCAAGAAAGAGAAGGGCGAATCGTGAACTGTGGAAAAGGCAAAGCAGGAAAAATGCCATATTGCATGGTTTCAGATACGAAAATTTCAAGAAAAAATTGCAAGTAAAGTCAAACGAAACAGCATGAAGAAATGGACAATGACAGCTCTTAAGCCATGTACAAACCAAAATCAGCTTTTCAAGAACAGTTCGCGAGCTGTAGGCGAACAGTTCGCGAGCTCAGCGTCCACATCAGGTTTTCGAATCTAAAACTCGTGTTGTTGGCCATTTAGTTAGAGAGCAGTTCGCCAGAAGTTCGGTCGTGCTTAATATCATAGAAACAATGTCGATGTCGTCAAGCGAGGAAGAACATATTAAAATTGCATGTGCTAGTTTCTTGATTATAACAGCAATGACAAAAAAGAAAGCAGAAAGAACCCGTAAAAGAAGTGGTGGAGAAGCAGTTTACTTGCAAAGTCGCAAACCGTGTAAAATAAATTTTTTAATGTAATTCATACTGTTCAATTAAATTAACAATTTCCTTCTCGCTCCATTGCCATACACAGAACTAACTTTACTCACGGCTAGATCAACTAGAATTAAAAACTTTCAGTTCACTGCGATCATCTCCCAACAACGTCCACACTGGAACTGCTGCTTTACACGTGTTCGCTAAAGCTACGGTTTCCTAGGATAGCGGTGCTGCAATAGAGCGGCCGTAATATGGCGGTAAAATAATTTTAAACCGTCAACGAATATTACGGTCGTTATAGCGTTGACCACAGATGTAAAGTTAGAATACGTTATTGGTTTTTGCTTTCTCGAAGAATACGTGAAAAATGGGCTCCTGAAATGGACGATTTTGACCTGGCGATGGTAATATTGTTGGAAGAAGAAGAGTCGTCTTCATTGGAAGAAGACGCGAAAAGGTCGGAAGAATCTGAAATGTTTAAAAATCGAAAAGTGAAGGCGTTTACGAAATTTTATATTTCATCCTGCTCCAACGTCCAAACTACATTTCTGTTATTACCGGACATTATTTTGTCAAAATTCGATAAATTTCTACAGGAATAAACAATAAATTTAGCTCGCCGTACCGTATAAAAACGTTGCACACACAGTCTCGTACCGCTATGACGGCCACCAAGAAGATGACGGTGCCGCTTTATTATATGACGGTGTTGTCCACCGTTATCTAAAAAACCGGATACATACAAAATGCAGGGACAGCGTTTTACGTGACGTCATTAACGTTATATGACGGCCGCTCTACTGCGGCACCGCTATCCTAGGAAACCGTAGCTTAACAGTTTCTTTCAAGTTACCGCTCAAGTGGAGAACTTTCAGCCGAACTCCCAATCGACACGAACTGCTCGCGATCTCTAGTACACACCTATTTCTTCAGCGGTTCGAGAACTGTTAGTGATCTATTCGCGAACTTGGTCTGTACGTGGCTTTAGTGATCCAACTGAATCAAAGGGCGCATTCAGGGACGCTCAGCGGCTGATGCGCTAAGTTAGCAAAGTCCCTGAACAGACACGCTGTGAAGGAGCTTGCAGTAAGCCGCTGAGAAATTCGCTCAGCATATAATTTGTTAGCTGTCTTTGTCAGCGGCATCAAAAAAAGGAGCGGGAAACACACAAAGTTAATAATTTGAATAAAAACATATTAATTAGGGTGAGCTGGTACACATAGTCCATAATTTGAAGCTCATTAGCCATAATTTCTTTAATTTTTGATTTATTACATAATAGTGAAAGTAACACCTAACCTTATAAAACAAATAACAAACTGTCAAAACAGCTTAATATCAGACGTTTTAGGTAGAACTCAGACAGGACCGATCGTTCACGACCGTTCATAATCAACCATAAGCGACAATTTGCTTTGTCGATCGTTTTTGAAATAGTAACTCACACAGCGTCGATCGAGTTGTTGCGATCAAAATATTAGAAGTGGCGCGTATTTATTGAAACTTAAAAATAACTTTAATTTATTAAAAGAGTAGGAAACGTAAGTTATTGTTTGTTTCGTTTTGTGTTAAAAAACTGGTCAACAAATGAAACAAATGAATGAGGATAGTGAATCAGAAGAATTAATACCTCGTTGCATTAATAGATAAAATAGAAAATGTTCGGTAAATTTGTATTGGAGCTGATTTTTTGTGTGGACCTTCATATTATAGTTCTAAATGAAATGCCAAAAGCTCCCTTCGATCGGTGCGCTGCTAAAAATTTTACGCGGGGTCAAACGTTATAAAATACGATTTTTTGCGAATATCTCGTTAACGGTTAGTTTTATTGTAAAAATAGTTATTAACGAATTTATAGCTTATGCAATTTTCCACAAGAAATATTTAATTACCTTTTTTCATAGGAGTAACCATTATCGAGATATTGCGATATCAAGAATTAAAACTCATATTTTTGAAGAAATGCGTTCCTATCCATATCACCTTTGAGGTAGAGTACTCGGCGCGTTTCTTTTTTATAATGTGGTATCTCTAGTAGGTATAATCCACGATTTTCCTAATAAAACAAGAAAGTAGTCTTGTGCATACTTCATTTCTAAAGTTACAGTCTTCCTGTTCTTCTACCCCTAGCTGCTGTATTTCCACAGGCTGCGCCTAAAAACAGGATGGATCAAATACATCTTCAACAATACTTGTTCTTGCATGAGACTGCTCTATGGCTATATCGATTATTATAACATCAGCGTCATTTTCTGCTCATGTTACACAGATATTAGCAACTATGAATTTTTCGCACAACATTAAAATAAATCGATTCTTGTTGAACATTAGGGATGGGCATGGAAAAACAACGTTTTGGAACCAATTCAAACTCTGCTCCCATCTGCTCCAGACATACTGCTGAACATTGTTTTTTGCAATTGCAACAAGGGCTGTAATTATAATTTTGGTTGCAGAAAAATAGGTTTACATTGGCCAGCAGTATGTGGCAGCTGCCACGGTCAATCTTACTCAAATCTTGCACTCAGTATAGAGAACTACCATGTGTGCGACATCAACGAAGATGTAATTGATCCATGCTTTTCATGGCGCAGGAAATACAGCAGCTCGAGAAAGAAGAAGAAGAAGAACATGTAACTTTAGAAATGAAGTATGAACAAGACCAATTCCTTGTTTTATTAGGAAAATCGTGGATTAGGCCTACTAGGGATACCACATTATAAAAAGAAACGCGCCGAGTACTCTACCTCGAAGGTGATTTGGAAAGGAATGCATTTCTTCAAAAATATGACAGTTTTAATTCTTGATATCGCAATATCTCGATAATGGTTACTCCTATGAAAAATAGTAATTAAATCTTTCTTGTGAAAAATTTCATAAGCTATAAATTCGTTAATAACTATTTTTACAATAAAACTAACCGTTAACGAGATATTCCCAAAAAATCGTATTTTATGACGTTTGACCCCACGTAAAATATTTAGCAGCGCACCGATCGGTGGGGACTTGACATTTCATTTAGAACTATAATAGGTATGAAGGTCCACACAAAAAATCAGCTCCATGCGAATTATTCCGAACTGTTATGTCTATTTTGACTGGACTACAAGTTACACATAACCTCACTTATCATCGACCGCTTCGACCAGGTCGACCAAATTTCCAACAAATCCGAATTTCAAACTGGTCGATCGAGGACGGTGGCGGTCGCTCGCGGTCGGTCGGCTTAGTGTGAGGTTTACCATATGCTTACATGTGTTTGAAATTTTGGTCGATCGCGGACGATCGACGCGGTCGAGCTGTCTGAGTTCCGCCTTATTCAGGGAAATACTGTTTGCTGTCATTTAGCATAAGCTGACTAAATTACCACTTAGCTAAGCAGCTGAGCGTCCCTGAATGCACCCAAAGATTGAAATAGATTCGGACTAGAAGGAATAAAAAACACCAACGATGATATTTTTTAATAATTTTGTAGTAGGTACTTTATTCTATTTTAATAAACATTTTCTTTACGAACAATTATGCTTTAAGTATTTTTTTTTTTTAGAACCAATATTTTGTTAAAAGGTAAAGCATTAACCTATACAAACTTATTTCACGAAAACAGTTTTTACAAATTTATCACCTAGATTCTACAAAAACGAAAATTCTTTAAGCCCTCATTTCTCTCTTGTCGATTTTGCACTTGAACCCTTTTGCTTCTGACCACTTAAAATTTATTTTAATCAAAATAAACTTACTTAACAATTTACCTATAAATCTTAAAAAGAACAATTATAACATCACTAATTAGTCATTTATACATGAATGTAGCATGTTGACATATTTAAAACTAATCCTGTTTAATAGTACAGTTGTTATAAACGTTTACAGAAATTGTGCAATTATCTCCTGCATTTAGTGAAAACCCAGGTATATTTTGTTGTGAATTTAAAATATTAATGTTTTCCTTATTCACATTAACATTTCCCTGGTGCTGTATGATATTAGATGGCCCAGCTCTACTGGAAGCTTCCGAAGTGCTTGAAAGCATTTCCGCTACTTCAATTCTTTTTTTTGTGGAAGCGTCCACATACCCTTCTTCTACAGATGAGCTTTTCCACCCACCATGACGCTTAATTGTAAGTAAGTCCCCACCATTATTTGCTAAATGCGATGCGGATGAACGACGAAAGCAATGACCAGAATATTGCTGAGGATTTTGTATCTTAAGATACTTTGCGATAATACGTGGCATCTCACCCATTTTATTTAATCCAATTGGTTGTACTGTACAACGTCCACGTCGGTAATATATAAAAAATCGTTTGTGGTTTATATGATCGGGCCTCAAACTAAAGTATTTTTTAATCAAATTGATCCAAACTTCATTCGTTATTGCATATAATCTTGGATGATTAGTTTTCGTTTTTGATACTGTTACAAAAACCGCATTATCTTTATATGCAATGTCGTCTATTAACATGTTAGTTAATTCATCACGCCTGCATACGCCTGAATAACCCATAATTAATACAACCTGAAAGAAATATTGTTCTAATTTTATAATTATTTATTCAAATTTAATCAACTCACTTTTATTGCAAGATAATCTATGTCAGGGGCTTCATTAATAAATTTCTCTATCTCATGATATTCTAATATCTTGGACTTTTTAGGTTGATAACCACTTGAAGATCTTTTTAAAAGTGATTGCAGCTTTGTGAATTTTGATATGTCAATATTTTGTCGAACACTTAACATTGATTTTAATATAGAATACGTTTTCCATAAAGTTGAACATTTATACTTCTTACTCATAATTTGAAAGTAAGCAATCAAAACATTTTCTGTAAGTACTTGCACGTTTTTTTCGGTACACCAAACCACGAATTTATCGTATTCTTTTTCATACGCGTTTTTGGATTTACTTGGCAACAAATTATTCACTGCATTCGCTGCCACTTCTCGCAATTCCGGCGGTGTTGCTTGTAATTGTTCTTCCGACATTATTACAATTTATCTAATTTTATCAATATTATTAACTAATAACTAATTCAAATTTGCAAAGTGCGTACAAAACACTTTCAAATATTAATGTGCAAAACTATAAACGTCAAACATACCACTGTTGCCAACTTAACTATTCTACAAAAAAATTCCCTAATGGAAATTGTAAACTAATTTTATAAAAAATATATAAATAAATAAAGCCGAAACAGAGAAAATAGTATAAAAAACTCGTTACAGAAGGCAATTCAAGCACTCGTCCGTTCGGACTCGTGCGCGAAAACGTTGCCTTCTGTAACTTGTGTTTTAATATACTATTCTGTAATTTGCACGAATACAAAAATCAAACATTTATGCTTGACGCTTAAATTTGGATAACTACCCTTGAAAGTCATCTTGAAACAAATCTTTAATTATGTAAACCTGTGAAATGAAGATAAACAATGGTTTTATATGTATATAAAATAAAACAAGAAGAAAACATGATGAGATATCAAACAGAATTTCAGAAAATAGAACAAGACGAAGATTTACAACTAGAAGAAAGATGGAGGATATTTAAAGAAATAATATATAATAAGGCAGCGGAAATATGCGGAATCAGAAGATACAATAATAAAGTGAAGAGAACACAGTGGTGGAACGAGGAAGTTAGACAAGCAATTAGGGGAAAAAAGGAAATCTGGAAAAAATACGTAACATCAAAATCAGAAGAAGAAAGAACAAAATATATCAGGAAAAGAAATATAGCGAAAAATATGGTAAAAGAAGCGAAAAATAAAAGTTGGGAAGACTTTGGAACCAATCTAAATGAAATCTATAAAATGAATAACAGGAAATTTTGGAATCAAGTAAGGAAACTAAAATGCAACAAGAAGAAACCAGTGAGAGCAATTAGGAATCGAAAGAACGAACTAAAAACAACCACAGGGGAAATACTAGGTCGGATTTTTATGGGAACAAATTTAAGGAAGAAAACCAAGAAAATAGGGAAGAAAGGGATAGAGAAGAGACAGAAATGGAAAATGAAATAGAAGAAGCGATAGAAGAAATCACAATGCAGGAATTAGAAGAGGCACTAACGAAAATCAAAACCAATAAAGCTGGGGGTATAGACAAATTAGACCCAGAAATGATTAAATATTTGGGAATAAAAGGTAAAGAATGGCTATTGAAAATATGTGAAATAGCATGGGAAAATGAAACAATCCCAAAAGATTGGGAAAATAATATCATACTGCCAATATATAAGAAAGGAAGTTATTCAGATTGTGACAACTATAGAGCCATATGCTTATCAACAACAAGCTACAAGTTATACACTAAGATAATAGAAAAGAGATTGCGAAAAGTGGTGGAAAGTAAGTTGGAGGATGAGTAAGCAGCATATAGGGCGAGCAAACAAACAAATGATAATATACATGTAATCCGGGACATCATAGAAAAGAAGATAGAAACGGGAAAAGAACTTCATCTAACCTTCCTGGACTTAAGGGCAGCTTTCGACACAGCAAACAGAAGTATAATATAGAAGTGCCTGAAACAACTCGACGTACCGAGAAAACTAATCAAAGTAATAGAAAACCTATATAAGAGAGTAAACGGAGTAGTACAGATGAATGGAGAAAGGTTTAGGAAATTTGAAATGAAGAAGGGAATAAAACAAGGGGACAGCTGGAGCCCCCTGTTGTTCATAGTACTAATGGATAGACTAATAAAAAATATAAGAGTAAAATGAGAAAAACAACAAATAATAATCGGATATAAAAGATTGGAATCGGTAAAAATGGACAACCTACTTTACGCAGACGACATCGTACTAATTGCAGATAGTCATAAGAAGATGGAAAAATTAGTAGAAATATGGACAGAAGGAATAACAACAATAAATCTTGAAATAAATTTAAATAAATGCAAAACTATAATTATAACCAAGAGAGACAACAGAGACATCAGAACAGAAATATACATGAAAGGACAAAGATTAGAGAAAGTATCAAATTATGAGTATTTAGGAAGCATGATAGCAGAAGATGGAAGAATAGACACAGACGTAAATAGCAGAATAAAGAAAACAAATAATGTATATTATGCTTTAAATAAAACCATTTTCGGAAAAAAGGAAATTGATAATAATATTAAGCTAAAGGTATATAACTCGGTGGCGTTACCAATAATAACATACGCAAGTGAATCATGGACAGTTCTACAGAAACAGGAAGGAAAGATCATAGCAGTGGAAATGAAATTCCTACGGAAGATAGCGGGGAAAACAAAATGGCACAAAATACAAAATGAAGAAATAAGACGCGAAATAAATCAAGAAGTGATAACTACCAAAACAGAGAAAAAACAGTTGAATTGGTATGCTCACATAGTTAGAATGAACTCGAACGCAATATTCAAAAAAGTATATGAAGCAAGAAATACAGTTAGAAGAAGGAGGGGAAGGCCCAGGAAAAAGTGGGAAGACAGAATAGCAGAAATAGGGAGGGAAAAGGGGAAAACATTAGTAGAGTTGAACGAGCTGGCCAGGGATCGAATGAAATGGAAGAAATGGATGAACAATTAAGGAAATGCTAAATATCCGACGCTCATATTGGGCATAAAGGATTTGAGAAGAAGAAGAAGAAGAAGAAGAAGAAGAAGACTTTGATAGACTATTCCATAACTCCGAACCTTATCATGTTTAACTATTAAAAATCAAAGTCAAATGCATTACAATAATAATATCAAAAATAAAATAAAATAAGTGTGAGTTTTAAAGAATAACTGAGTACAAATTTAGTATGGCAATACTACTTCACTTTACACTAAGGGCTGGCTAATACAGGTTTAAACTAAAGCTTAGTAAAGGCCATCTTAAACGAAAGTTATTGAACTTTGTCACGTGATTTTGCAATCCCGTGTTATTTTGCAATTTTTGAGTCATTTTAAATTATTGTTAAGATTTGTCAGTACGGTCCTGTCCTCTAAGTTTGATTCCGTGTCAATTATTTTAATTTCATGCCTTGTTATGTTATTTCTGCTACAGTTAAATTCGTTTAGTCTAGAGGACTGGCACGTTCTTCCCTTGCAGTTCTAAGAATTCTCCAAGTCATTTTAATATGTTTCATTTTTATCAAAGGTTCCTTTGTTGGAAATCACAAGGTGACCTAAATTTTACGCGTATGTCATCAGAACATAATATCATTTTGTTTCGGTTGTTACAATTTCTCGTGATGCGGTGCGGGAGAACCCTCCTGTACGTTCGGCGCGTCAGCTGATTATTTCAGCATTCTTTCTTCTTCCTCCCCTCCCCTTTCTTCAATACGTAAAAGTTAACCAACCATGTCGGACGTCTCCTAAGACGTGGTGCAGTATTTATCGTTCCAATGGTGGGTCCTTACAATTCCCGGAAAGGCTTCCATTGTCGGTGATTTCCTCGTGGAGGATCACAATTACCGACATATTCGGATTCACAAAAGGAACGCCATTATAATTCCGGAAACAAATAGACTTGTGTGAGAAGTTTTTATGACAGTGTTGTCAGTGCCGTTCTACACAATTTCCTCCTTAGTGAGGGATCCAGAAAACCCGACCCTTTAAGGATTATTCTTCATTTGTTTTTGCACCCGTCTTCAGAGGTAGAACATCTAGCCCGTCCAGTCTCATGTCACTCCCTGGCTTATCGTTAAGTCACCATGTAGAAACCAGTTTCCTTTACGCTGCTCCTGCCTTCTTCGTTTGTATTTGTGTTTTAACGTCAGTTCAATTTCCTACGATTGCCTGTTGCCGATAGGCCTTTATCAACGTTCTTTGTGTTTAAAGTTAATAAGTACCGCCTTTTGTATTTGCTTTTGCGCTTTGATGTGCAACTCGTAAAGTAACGAGTTCATTTGGGTTCAAGTAAAGACTTTTAGTGATCAGTTCACAGTTCAAGTTTTCGTCAAGATTAAGATATTAATTGGTGTTTTGTTGCACGTGTAAAATTTATTTGGTGCTTATTGATTTTGTTAATGTATTTTGTTATTTGTGTCTTCCTATATTTTTTTTTTGGAATCGAATGGATTAGTTTGTGAATACCTTTGCCGAACTTAAAGTAAATGTAGCACCCTCAATTCTCGTTCCTTTAAAGTAAGTCTTGTATTTATGATTTGTTTTTAACGTACTGTATTTTTGACCGTCTTTTGTGTAATTTTATGTGTTCATGTTTGCTTTTTGATTCATTAAATATTTCATTGTCAATTTAGTTGGCCTTGTTATTTGCGTTCAGTCCTTCCCGATATTATTTGTGTTTCAGTATTTGTTAAAAGATTTATGTGTAAAGTGTTAGCCTATCTACAAGGTTGAGCATTGCTGTTAAGTAAAGTCAATTTTCAGTAGCAAGGTAAGTCACATCTTACGCAGGGTGCAGCTATAACGACCCCTTTCTCTGAGCCCTTGGAAATCTTCTATGATGGGTTTCCTTCTTTTAGATCTTCGGATGACTTAAATATCATAGTGGCGCCCTATCTACCGTTACGGCCATCCTCTTTTGAAGGGTTTCTAAGTGTTATTAAGAGCTTTTTCAGCGTTTTGAACCACCCATCTTCACTGCAGTCTAGCTGCGTGCATCCCGAATACGACATCCCCTATTTAATATCGCAGTGCAGAATAGGCACGTGACAACTTAGTTTCAGCCAATTTAAACTAAGCTTTAGCTTAAGCCTATATTGAAATACTCGCCCTTAATGTTTAAATTCAAATTAAACAAATTTTTTTCAAGCTAAATTTATTAAAAATAAAATCGATATCTCACAAGGGTTTAGATGTTTAAAAAAAGAAACTAAACGCCCCCCAGTTTTATTTTTATACATATAATAATAAAGTTCACCGGCTAGCCTCTTTTTCCCTGGTTTTATAGTTTCATTGTTTTAATTAACTGTTATTTAATGGCCTTCAAATTTACATAATTAATTAAAAACTACCTGTATATGAATATTATTTTGCAGAGAATTTTGATTAAATTAAATGTTAATTACTTCATTTTTGCTTTAAATTAACAGTATGCTATTTTTACAAATAAACGAAAAATTCGAGGAATTCAAAGGTCATTTGTGTTGACCCTACAAAATTGTTAATAGCAATAGTAGATGATTCTTGAGCTGGTAAATCAATAAGTAGTTTGTGCTGTCAATAAAACCAAACACAATTTCCTCGTTTTTGTGTAAAAAGACAATGCGTGTAAGAAGGCAGAAGGCTAATAAAATTTAATCGGTCAGTCAAAGATAACCTATACCAAACAAGTTTTTATCCACCAATTCGTAAAAACTAGTTTGGATATGTTCATCAACAAACGGTATCCTGTGCAAACGCAGCAGAAAGGAAAACAAAACATAAACCTGATCTAGTTATAAAGTATAAATACAGACACGTTATACATCGAAGCCTTTCAAGATTAAACGGTGAGAATCTAAAAGTTTTCCTTTGTTGTTTAAAATTTTATACATCTGTGATTATTATTACTGCTCTAGAATGCACACATTTCTTAAAATACCATGCAATTAGGATTTTCCATCGATTTGCATTCATTCTTCGGATCTCGATAATAATTATTATTATATCAATTTTGACTTTTTAGCACGAGAGGAAGGGTATATAATCAATATTTACTGTGATACGTTATTATTATTGATTATATGTTAATCACTGCTATTATGAATAGAAAAACTACTCATCTGTTTGTGATCATAAATACTATCTGGATATTTGTAAACTTAAGCAACGTTTTAACACAAGGTAAGATGATTATTTCTTATTGTTAACGTTTGTTTTTTTTTTTGTAAAACATTAAATGATGCACAATAAATAATAGATTAAAAAAATAAGGTATCCCAAAATAACATATTACTTAGTTGTTCGTAAAAACACAATTAAAAATTCCTTTATTTAGAATTGGACATAAATCGAATAGGTACTTCTGTAGCAAGTAAAACCCCTGATATTAATTTCTTTTGAATTAATTTACGGCTAATAGGTAAAGTCATTAGATATCTGTCCTAACCAGTCTAACATCATTTGAATTTCAGTCACTTTCCTAAGATTCGGTCAAAACTGGGTTTAGAACCTAGGTTATCTTAATTGCAAATCAAATACCTAATCCACTAGTCTAAATGTTAAAACAAAGGAACTTCTAAAACTTTAAAACCGGCCCTTCTTTACCTTGAAAGAGGAATGTTTACATAGATTTAAATCGAACTTTTTTTATAGTTTAAATCAAGTAAAAGTTGTAGCAACAGAATAATAACCAAGAATTTTTTTAGTTTTGATCAGGCTTAAAACAGTAAGGATAAATAATGAGTAAATTGTCCTAGGGATTCTAATAAATAAATTAGTATTTAATTCAAAATTTTACAAAATTATACCCTTTCAATTTTTCAAACCATTGAAGCTAACAAAATTCAGTTTAATTTGCCAAATATTTCAGATATATTCTTATCAAACGTAGACAATCAGTGCTTAAGATGTTTATGTTTCGCTGCAACAAAATGCGACTTAGCGATAGGTTGCGTGGATGGTTACTGTGGGCCTTATAAAATATCAAGAATTTATTGGGCAGATGCTGGTAAAATAGTATTACCTGAGGATGACGCAAACAGAACTGGAGGTAAAACACGCTGCTCATTCAAATAATTTTACTTAATAATCAATTTTAGCTTATCAAGATTGCGCACTCAATTACGAATGTTCTCAAAGGATTGTTAAGGGTTATTTAGTTAAATATGCAAAGGTACGTATTTTTTTAGTTATGTATGAAGGAGGATCAAATATACCCACCATTACAAGAAGAAAACTAATTAAAAAGTAGGCGAGGGCCTAGATTTCATTTGAAATGGTATAAATCTCTAAATTATTGTTTTAACCTTCTTCGGTGCATTAAAAATAAAAGCATCTTCATACAAACGAAAATTTTAGGACTGCAATGGTGACAGAGTGATAAATTGTGAAGACTACTCAATGATAAACTTTAATGGAGGTTTCATGTGTCAACCACCACTTAACAGGAACGAAGCTGGAAGACAGTGGTTGGAACGATACTACTCGTGTTACCCTCAAACTCCAGATGCTAAACACACAAATTATTAAAAACTGGGCAGTTGCAATATGGATAGATTATATTATTACTTTATATAAATAAGTGACATGTAGGTAGGCAACCACTTTAACAACGACTCGTATATTGTGTTGCCTAGAAAAAATAGTAAAATATATCTTATTACAACTTTTAGTATATCCAATTCATAATATAACCGAAAACCTGAAACTTCTTTCATTTTAAAAGACAACATAATCATTTAAAACTTCCAAATAAACCAATACCTTTAATTTAAATAACAAATATCAGATAAACAAATAAGTAAAATAATAAGGGCCGGTTGCACAAAGCTTTTGTTAAATTAACGAATGATCAAAGTTGACAAAAGAGCATCATTGTTGGTTTATTAATGTGTTATTTGCCATATGCATTCGAATTTTGGTTCGATTTTGTTCACTTTGACGAATGATTAATTTGACAAAGCTGATGGGAAGGTTAATAAAACCAAACCGCTGAATCAACAACAGACTTTATTATTTGTAAGTTATTCATATTAAATACAGGATGATCAAAATTATTTGCCTTTGTTAATATTAAACTGTCCTTTTAATTTGATAGGACAAACCCGGATTATTCACATTGCATACGTATTTCGATAGTAATACTATTATATTTGCGTACTGAAATCACATCAATTTATTTCAAACACCCTGTATATGTTATATATAATTTGACAACGCGACTACGTAGTATACAAAACTAAAGTTCTATGATACAGGGCCGCATAACCAGCGTTAAAATATACGTTTTTTCTCCTATTCTTTATTTGATTACTAATTATTGCCAACTTTTTGGTGGCCACCTTGTACGCCGACGTGTTTATTTGTTGTACTATTGGTTTTGAACGGTTTTGCCTATTTCCTGATTACGCTTTTGATTATTCGGTTTCGATTTGTGCTGGATATGTATGCTATTACTTTCTACGTTAAGTGTAAGCGCGAGTTCTTTAAAACGTCAGAGTTTACACAAGGTGGCCGTTAATTTTGGATCGGCTGTATAGTATACCTTTTGAAAAACCACCCAGTAAAAAATGTTGCAGGAACTTGCAACGAAGCAGCGCTACTTTCAAAAAGTACACTCGTTGCGATAACAGTAGTAACATACACAGAGAGACAGACATCGCGACAGAACTAGAAAAACAATTGACCTAAACATTGACTGACTAGATCTGAAAATGGGAAGATAAGTATTAGAGGTTTTCTAATTTTACAACCTGTTAGTTTCTTAATATTTATACATCTTTTATTAGTATTATTAGAATTTGTCGCCAATTTTTTATTTAAAACACAGGCGTTCCTACGGGGCTTGGTAAGTGTAAGTAATAATACTATCAGTAAGTTTATTTTAGAACAAAGCCTTTGCTTATAAAGGAGGGTCATAATAAGAATGATAATTAGTACGAAGAAAAATGGAAGTTATTTTTGGAAAATATAAAACAAAGTTTTAAATATTCACAACCTAATTTAGGACCATCCGTACACCAAGTGCCATTTTTTTCTATTCCGGCTTGAAGATTGATTGATAAACCACAAATTTTTATCTCCTTCCCAAAGGTAAAGTTTTTCATCTACGAGATTGAATTGTTTGTATTGGTGTATTGCCTATTTTTAACCTTCAAGCGGGAACAGATAAAACGGGCATCCGGTATAAAAAACGAAAAAATAAGTTTCTAAGGGCGGCTACTCTATAATAAAAGATACAATGTTAGAGTGACGTACTAATATTACGTCTCACGCAAGAAAAATGCTTTATGTATCTGAAAAGCATTGATATGATCATTCGAAAAGAAAGAAGCCGATTAGACTATTAAAAAATAAAGTTTTTGATTTTGATCCACAAATTAAAAAACTTGCATTCGAAATTTGCGTGGTTTTAAAACGACCAATCAAACTGCATTTCCCTCGCTAGTAAAAATTTCATGAAACCCCATTAAAATTTCAAAGCACGCTATTCATCTAATCGTACAACAACGATATGCACTTCGCGATACTCAACTATCATAAATGCGTTAGATTAATATTTCATTCTATAAATTTTGGAATACGCACGCCACTTATCGCTTTTATTATTTATTTCAATTAGTACTCCGAGACCCCATTTCTTTAACTGCACGCTACTCCTAACATTTTTTTGGCATTTATATTTTAAGAGTATAATATCTCTATTCATATACTTTACAAATTAATTCATACGCAAGTTAGGAATTGTCGAAGAAAATTCACAGAAAGAAAACAAAACTTTAACAAGTTTATGTAAGTTTCTTCTTGTCCTCCTTTATTTCGTTTATCTTATCCATCGAAAATCGTATTTTTTTCTGTTTTTCCTTCAATTCCATTTGCTTTTCCGCCAATTCGTTCTTCTTATTATCGTCTCGTTCTTCACTTTTACTCCTCTCTTTCCATCGCCGTTCCGTCCACCATTTTTTATTTTTGTCTTTTTCAGTTACCTCAGCTTTTTCAGGTGCGTCTTCATCTTCCTGGGGCAGCTTCTCGTACTTGTAATCCCTTTGCTTTTTACCCAAAAGCGGTACAGTTTCGAGCTGCGTTACAATTTTTTGTGCACACCTGTAATATTTAATAATTCCAATAAGCAAAAGATTATTTTCCAGAAAGTAAAACAAATCACCTTATTCTGGTAGACGCAGGAGCAGGCGTAGTATGATTTGGGCTTCCAGAATAAGGCAATTCCTTAATAGGGGGCAATCGATTAATATTGCTCCTTTCTGGATGACAATATTCCTGCAATTTTATTTTCATAGCATGCTGCTGCGATCTCCTTAGAGCTCCAGTTGTTGGTTGTCTCGGATAAGCACCCAAACAGTGTCCTCCGCAACACGAACCGCTGCTGTCGGAAGCACAAGAACTGGAGGACACCGACGAACCACCACTGCTCACACTGTACAAACTGTCGGACTGAGGAACGGAAGATGCCCGTGAATTTACTGAATATCCACTGGCAGAAGTTGGAAGAACAGGGTCGGTCTAAAATATAAAGTCTCGCCTTAAATCAAAAAGTATTAATTTTCATTTCCAGTTTTGCTTATTTTACAAACTTAGGTATATTCCAACGATTGTTTTAAACTTTTAAGTTTAACATTCCATGCTTTACTGGGGCAATTTTAGGAGAATTTGTAGGATTATGAATTTTAAACGAAGTTAATTTAAACCTAAATTCTTAACAGGCGGCGGAGAGAAAATAACCAAAACGTAAAATTCCTTGTAACAAAAATATTATATTACCTAATGACTATTGATTGCCCCCAAAATTAAAAATTACCTCAATACAGGCATGAGCACCATCGACCTTTTTAACCTAATTTTTTTTTAATTTATAAGGTTTGTTTTAAATATAAAAACCATAAAATTACCCACCTTAAGCCTAAGTATTTTAGCACGACAGATGACGCATCTAAGTGGTAGAAGTCGTTGAGAGACAGCGATTTGAATGGTTTTCACAAAACACTTTCTGCAGACAACTTGATGCCCACAAGGGGCTGTTTGCATAGTAGCTTTTGCATTAATACAAATCACACACTGAAATACAAGAAATAAAGTTCGATTTTATAGGCACTAAAAAATCTTTAAGCTTACCTCTTCTTCGGGACATGAGGCCAATTCGGGCTCGCTTTCCTCGAGCTTATTCAATAATTTATCCTGTAAGGGACCATCATCGAATTATAGCTGTCACCAATCACTTAAGAAAATAGTTTATTCGGCGATGCTGGCTTCAGGCTGTTGACGAACGATATACGGAATTTGGGACGGAACAATCGATAGATATCTCGTTAACAAATGCTTTATTTCTCACATGCATTACGGTTGGAATTTAGAGAAAAAACTCGGCAAAAGTTCGAATAAAACATTACGCTCAAAAAATTACATAATTATATGCATTTGTATAATTAATGAAGCGTGAACATAATGAAAAAAAATCTTTTAATATGTGCAAAAATAATTAAAATAGCGCCAATTATGATACAACTAAAGAACTGAATGAGTAATGCCTCCAGCGACATTTCTTACTCGAAGTTTTTTCTATCTATTTTACAACAGCTGAAAGTCGATATTAATAGCTAGACACGCAAAGAGAAGTAAAACGAACAAAACTAGAAGTTATTATCTAACTATTTATACTTAATAAAAAAATAGTAGTTTACATCAGTATCAAAAATTTTAGACTCGCCCTTAGGACTTAGAAAAAGCTGCACTCTTAATATTGGTACCTATATCAAATATTCTTAGTTTTTCATGCAATTACTCAGCGTTTACTACGATATCGGCCAATTTATTTATTCAAAATATTTACATTAATTGAGGGAAAAAAATATGAAAAAAGAAGACCGCAGACGACTTTTACCTATTAGTATTTTCTTTTGAAAAATATTAGAGATGTAATAAGTGAACTTAAATTTTGTAACATATAGCAGGTGATCAAATGAATTTCACATCTAGTAGGTTATTTATTTTTTAGGCATGTCTTAGTTTAATCTTAAATAATTTGTTTTATGAACTGTCAAATTCAAATTATCGTGCGCTGCAGTACTCTAAGACATGCTCTGCACTTACAGCGCCTACCCTAATCTGAAATTCATTTGATCACCCGATATAACATATTTAGAGAAGTAAAATTAGCAAATAAGTTGCTGGCCAGCAGTATAAACAAAATAGTTATTTTCATAACAAGTGCGGGAAGATAACGATTACAGGTCCTTTTAAAGTGACAATCTACTAAGAATGGTTGCTATGACTAACACGTTAAACAAAAACCATGGATACTACCTCTATTTTCTGAGTATTCACATTCCCGCACTAGTTCGGGAATTGGTCACTTCCCGCACTCAATTTGCGTGCGGGAATGTTAAATTCCTAAACGTTTGTAGGAAAAAGAAATTTAAAAATTCTCGGAAATAATTTTTGTAGAAACTATAATAAACTAAAGTTCGTTGTTTTAAATATAAATATTTGATTTTGTTACTGGAAAACATTTATCGATATTTCTCAGTCATATTTATTTAATATATTTGTACCTAACGTACTAACAGTCAGTTCAACTTTTCGTTTCAACATTATAGCTATACAGCAAATTAAAAAAATAACTCCGCCTGTGGGTGATGGATGGATTGAGTAGTCCACCACCTACTACCGCTCCCAAGTCCGCATAAAGGAACCGAAGAAGCCTCGGAAAAGGACGGGACTAATGGAAATCACCTCGTGAGAAAAAGGAATAAACGACTTAGAAAACCAAATATTTTACGAATATAATGCTGGAATATACAGTCCTAGAACAACAAGGGCCAGAAGGCCATTCTCGAGCTTACAAAACACAAAATAGATGTATGTGTTATAGCAGCAACCAAATACGTACTACGTAACCCTCTATAGCGGTAAGGACAAACATGAAAAAGCGCAACGAGCGGTACAAGTTAAACATTATTCATACCGACTTTGTGAGTGTCATAATTCTAAAGATAACCTATATAACGGGTGTTAGAAAACTCGTCTTATCAGGTCGCCTGTGTTTATTAAAATGTATGTCCTGTATTTACCTAAGTTAATTTTCAAGTAGACTTAATCACAATTAGTTAAATGGCAGCAGCTGTCCGTAGTTCTAATGAATAGTGATATTTAAGAATTAATCTAAAACACTTACTATCAAATCATAAAATCATACCTCGAAGAAAGACACTTTCAAGTGAAATTCGGAGAAGCTGTATCAACTCTCCATCCCATCACATCAGGCGTTCCACAAGGAAGTGTCCTAGGTCCGGTCCTATACGTTCTATATACTGCTGATCTTCCTACGAATGCAAACAATTTGATCGCAACCTATGCTGATGATACAGCACTTCTCTCCAGTCACACCGATCCTATCACAGCCGCTAGTAATCTACAGCAAAATCTAGACGCAGTAACCGACTGGTTCCAAAAATGGCGTTTCAAAATCAACTCTCAAAAGTCACTACAAATCACATTTACTAAACGTAGAGGAATCGTCCCTGATGTGATAATGGACGGCCGAGTTCTACCCCGCACCGACAGTGTGAAATATCTTGGTATGCATTTAGATAAAGGCCTGACCTGGCGTACGCATATATGGACCAAGAGAAAACACCTGAATCTTAAACTCAAGAGTTACTACTGGCTTATAGGTCGCAACTCCAAACTCTCTCTGATTAACAAATTATTAATCTACAAAAGTGTACTGAAACCAATTTGGAGCTACGGTATACAGTTATGGGGTACCGCCTCACACTCCAATATTGAAATTCTGGAACGCTTCCAGTCGAAGATCTTACGCATAATCACAAACGCCCCCTACTACTTACCCAACACGGAAATACGGAAAGACCTAAAAATGAAGACAGTGAAAGAAGAAATAACCAAGTATAGTGAAAAATACCTCCTGCGATTAGAATCTCATCCTAACCCACTAGTGACAGAACTAATTGATGAAAATGAACAAGTGCGCAGACTCAAACGTTTCAAGCCGTCAGATCTTCCTAATCGTTTTTAGATAGATACAATATCCCTACTACTTATTTATTATTAGTTATAAACTGTTGTAAAGTAATTTCATTCTGAGGAACGTCAAAGGGCGTTACCTCCCATGTAATTTACACTGCTATGTATTTATATTATAGTTATATGATTTGCTTATTGCTATTGTAGCAGATTGCAAATAAATACCAACTGTTAAAAAAAAAAAAAATTATTCATACCGACTTTGTGAGTGTCATAATTCTAAAGATAACCTATATAACGGGTGTTAGAAAACTCGTCTTATCAGGTCGCCTGTGTTTATTAAAATGTATGTCCTGTATTTACCTAAGTTAATTTTCAAGTAGACTTAATCACAATTAGTTAAATGGCAGCAGCTGTCCGTAGTTCTAATGAATAGTGATATTTAAGAATGAATCTAAAACACTTAATTTTTTTTTTCATAGGTGACTCTGATAAGAGTTTTCCAACACCCGTTATTAGGGTGGCACATAAAAAATGTCGTTTTTTTGTGGAAAACTTTATATAACAATGAAACAACAAATAACAACTCTTATTTACTAAAGTATAGCCCATTGTGAAGCAATGTCTTTCGCCATCTTTCTGCAAGAAACTCGATACCGCGACAGTACCATGCTGGATGTTTCGAGGTAAAGAATTCTCGACATGTAGCTTCAACTTCTTCAACTATTATGAAATTTCTTCCACGCAGGAAGTATGCCATCGATCGGAATAAGTGGTAATCTGAAGGTGCAAGGTCTGGGCTATAAGCTGATGAAGGATGATGTAGAAGCTCTAAATCCAACTCCCTAATTTTTTGCCCAGTTTCAATAGCAGTATGGGGTCTGGCGTTATCTTGATGCAGAATTGCACGCCCCATATTTACCAGTCCAGGGTAACGCCGACGTAGAGCATCATGCATCCTGTCCAACTGCTGACTCTAAAGGTTGGTGTCAATGGTTCTTCCATAAGGAACCACCTCAAAGTGAATAACGCCTTGAAAATTCCACCATACACACAACATGACCTTTGTCTGAAACCTTTCTCATTTTGGGACAGGTAAGGCAGGTTGCCCGATGGTAATCCATTGATTTTCTTTGCTAGGATTATTAAAATATATCCATTTTTCATCGCAAGTAACGATTCGTTTAAAAAAACATTCGTCTCAAAGATTTGAAAGCAACCGATTGCAGACCTCAACTGGTCTTTCTGCCATTGCTGGTGTCAATTCATGTGGAACTTCTCTGCAGCGTCTATTGGCCTTTGATGTAAATGACGCCGTAAGGTTTCTTTGGAATAAGCAACTTCTGCTGACAACTTACGAGTACTTGCAGATGGATTAACTTCAACAGCGTCTCGCAGTTCGTTGTTACTCAACAAATTAAGCCGAACAGACTTGTATCTCCTTCATTAAATTTTTTGAACCAACGTTGTGCCGAGCAAATGTTCACCACTCCCTCCCCTTCCACTTCACATATGTTTTTAACTGCGGCGGTTGCAGAAACGGTTTGTTATCAATAATAACGTAAAATTATCAAAATTTCGTACTGTTCGTCTGCCATTATGACGCTTGTTGTAGCTTAGAAACAATAGAATAACAAAAGTAAATCGGGCAGAGATATTCGCCTACTTGACTAGTTTCTAATGGTGTATAACAATAGCACATTTAATGTTTTTCAAACGTGAGTAAAAGACAAAAACAGACCTCTATAAAAAACGACAGTTTTTATGGGCCACCCTAATGGATGAAGGTGAACTACACATAGTGAGCGGCTATGCTCGAGAACAGATATTACCAAACCAAAAGAAGAGACTTTTATAGTATGTTGGAAGCCGCTTTACATGATATACCAGTCAAAGACAAAATAATCTTACTAAGCGAATTTAATTCCAGAATTGGCAACCACACCATAAGGCATTAAGCAAAAATATAATGAGGCTATAAATGAAATCGGGAAAATACTAGTCGGACTGTGCGCCCACTACGAACTACGAATCAACAATACTTCCTACCCTCACAAAGATCAACATAAAATTATATGTCAAATAGCAGAGGACAGCAGTCAACAATTGACTATATTATAACCAACAGAAGGAGCCACCCAAATCCAATTCTAGACGTCAGGACGTTAACAGCAGCAAATGTTGGAAGTAACCATCGACTTATACTCGCAAAAATTCGTAATTCTATTAAAATAAAACTTCTACAAAAAGTAAGCTAGAAAAAATATAACGCAGAGTTACTAGAACAAGAATAGTTATTTAAGTATCGAGGGCAGTAGGTGCGTTTTACCGGTCGAGGGTAAATGTGTGGAGACCGACGCGTAGCGGAGGTCTCCATTTTTTACTCGAGACCGGTAGCACCTACGCCCGTGATGCTTATTACAATTTTTGCATGATCCATGCAATAACCAAATTAAATTAATCTAAATTTGTTCATGTCAAAGTGACAATAATTGTGTGATAACTGTAAAATTATCTAAAAATCCCACTATCTAAAATGACAAAAAACTGGATCAACCATTTCAAAACCATGCACAGGAAAGGAGAGTCTAACACTGAAGACCTACAATAGAGTATCACCAACGAAAATACAGACAAAGTAGCACAATCATGTCACAAGAATCGACACCAACAGATTAGCTAAAGTAGCACTAGTTTAAAACCACAAGGAAGAAGACCGCCGGGCAGACCACCAAAGCGCTAGTTACAATCATGCGTATCATCATCCCATGGCTCTACGGAGTAACCAGGCGATATCGAAGTAAAACAGGCCCAAGGCCTAATTAAAGAAGGAAAACAAGAAGAAGATAAGTGAAGAATGTAATAATCAAAAACCGGCTGATAACCAACTAAATAATGTTTCACATTTTGTGTACATATGTGTCACGCGGTTATGCAATTCTGCGTTATTTGGGAAGTTTTGAGTCATTTTAAATTTTTGGTAAATCCTTTAGTACGGCTCTGTCTTTTAATTTGGATTTCGAGTTAATTGTGTTATTCTTGCTACAGTTTAAATTCATGTTACGTCTGTAGGGCATCCAAGGTTAAACCATGTCAGCGCCTTTTGCTTGGAGTTCTACGAAATCTTGAAGTCATTTTAGTATGTTTTGTCGTTGTAGAAATGTTCCTTTGTTAAAAATCCCAAGGTGACGTATTTCACGTGTATTTTGTCAAGGCATGATCTCATCTAGTTTCAGTTATTGCAGCTTCTCATGATACGGTTCGGGGAATCCCCTGTATACCAGGCCACGTTAGCTGACATGTGGCGTCCTTTCGAGTCTCCTACAAGCACCCCTCCTCAGTGAGTGACAACATCTCGATCATGTCAGACGTCTTTTAAGACGTGGTGCGAGTTTATCGTTTCCAGCTTGGGTCCTTAAATTACACCGGAAGGACTCTATACCGGTAATCCTCGGGGAGGATTACATTTACGACTTGGTAGGATTCACTAAAAGAGTGCCATATACTCCGGAAAGATATAGTTTTGTGCGAGAAGTTTTAGTGATAGTTATCAAAGTACCGTTCCTCACACAATTTCCTCGTTTGTGAAATTCAGAAAAAGCCTAAGGATAATTCTTCATTGTTTTGCACCCGTTTGGAAGAAGGAACATATAGCTCTTCTAGTCACGTCCATCACGTCACTCCCTGTGCCGAGCAAGTACCAGCAGCTCGCCAGGTAAATCTACTTCCTTTTTGCTGCTCCTGCTTTGTCGTTTGTGTTTTCAACATTAGTTTCAATGCCGACGATTGCCTCTTGCTGGCAGACCTTTAAATATTGTTCAATTTAGAGTTTAATAAGTACCGCTTATAAGCCGATTTCGTGGCCAATCTGTTTTGTCCAGCGGATTGTGCGAAGGCTTTGTGAATCTCGCTTTGGGCGGATCTAAAATTCATCTGGTAAAGTTTGAGGCCGCTGCCAATCAGAATCGACCAGTTTGTCTTCGTAATTTTGTGTTCAAGTAAAGACCATTTGTGTTCAGACTATAGTTCAAGTTTTAAGCCAATTTAAGTGAATATTTTGTGTCTTGTTGCATGTGTAAATTCTACGGTGCTTGTTAAATTATTAATTTAAGATTTATTGATCCTTATGTTTTGCCTGGAAATTGAGGACCAAGTTTGTACTTGTTTTGCAGTAACGTAAATTCAATTCTATCGTCCCGAAACGTAAGTGTAATTTTTATTATTTATTTTTAACGTAACATATTTTTGGTTGTCTCTTGTGTAATTTCTTTGTATTCATTTTCGTGTCTTTTGATTCATTAAATATTTCAATGTCAATTTAGCTTGGCCTTGTTACTGTGTTCAGTCCTTCCCGATCATATTTGTGCATTAGTGTTTTGTTAAGATTTATGTGTAAAGTGTTAGCCTGCCTACAAGCCTTAAGAGTTCCTGCAAAGTAAGTTATTGTCAGTCTAGCGAGGTAAGTCACATCTTACAGCAGAAAGCATGTAAAACCTAACCCCTTCGAGCACTTGGGAATCTTCTGTGGTGGGTTTCCTTCTTTTAGATCTTAGGGTGACTTTTATACCACAGTGGCGTTCAACAATTTTCATCCCTATTACGACTACGACTGGAGGGTTTTACCGCTTCGAACCGCCCTTCTCCACTGTTTTAGTTGGCCGCGCGCCTGGGGGGCAACAACATCCCCAATTAAATGTCGTAGTGCAGAATAAGCACTAGACATATGTCTATCATAAACTACTTACTAAAGAAGAAAAATACTGCAGATAAGTACATAAAGTACTAAGTAGCTAAATAAAACACAAAATTGTAAAGTTACTTGAACATGACAATTGAACACTGTTGGTAACAGATAAACTTGCTACAACATAGGATTAATCAAGCACTTAAAACAGTAAAGACATAAAGTTGGTATTTTCACTTCATGTTTAAATTTAATGTTATGTTTAGTTACCATGGAAACGTTGCGCAGCTCTTTTCTACACATTAAAAGCAGTATAAAGCTATATCATTTTATGTTTACATTAAACACAGCCTCAGTTAAAAGCAACTTTAAATGTGAGGTAAGAATATCGACCATAAACCTTTAGCAACAAAAATGAAGGCATAAAAATGGCAGTGTAAAATTCTAAATAATAGAACCAAATTTAAAAAAAACACTAAGCCAAAGGTATAATGAAACAAAAACACCAACGAATAAATCCATCAGAATATAGAACACCGTCTAGAACATAAGCAAACAATTTGCAGTTATTAAAATAGAATGATTTGGAACAACGAAACAGAAAACGTAAACAAACTGCACCGAAAATCACTTTTAAACGGAATGTTATAAAAATTTTAGACATGACAAAATCATAAGGGAGCACAGCCGGAAAAAGAACATAGTATTGGGCAAGATGGTAACATAACTATGCAAGAATTAACAGAAGCACTAAAATCTGCAAAAATACTAAACTAAACGCAGAATTCTTTAAATATGAAGAATCACTGTTATGTTAAAAATTAAACGTAGACCACAAGAATAGTAAGACCAAAGGTTACTTCGAAAAACAAGAGAAGAAAAAATATCCCGGAAAACTACTGACGAATTGGGTGCATCTTTTTAATGAAAGGCTGAAGGCACTAAACAAAACCATCACATATGAAGAACAAATACGATACCGCAAAAGAGGTTACAGAAAAATTACGAGAATGTTATCATTGTTATCTACAGGCTTCCCTAGTTGTTAAACATCTTAAAAAAGCCTTCAATAGCATAGCGGAGCAAGTGAAAATAACGAAGCAAAAAGAATATCTACAACTCAACGTCGAAACATAATTTTTATAGCAACGGAAAAGACTAAAAAGTACCCTCTGAACTACTCGTCGATCAAACAATTTTATATGCTAATAACTTGGTGGTAATTCCGAACACGGATCGACCGCTAACAAAACCGAAAGAAACAATGGCATTCTGAGTAAACCCAAAATAAAAATAATGTTACAAAAGTCAAAATAATCAAAAAAGTGTAGATAATGAATTACGTAACATGTAAGGTATTGCCCGAAACGAAAAATGACCCTGAAAATAACGTGACAAAACTTAAAATATGCGAAATAATACACTTAGATCAGCACGATAGCAAAGCGTGGATCTTCTCAAAGAAACAAGTGGCACGCAACTATGCCCGCATTTTGTGTAGTGTTCAACGTTAACTTCAGAAGATTGTAGGAACATGATTTAACAGTTTCGCCAAATTAATTGTCCGTCAAAAATAAAAAAATTGAATTAAAATTCAAATTTATACGGCAAGTAATATATTAGTAAATATAGTACATAAAATGATGCTCTTTTGTCAACTTTGATCATCGATTAACTTCACAAAAGTTGTGTGCAACTCGCCTGAAGTATGATAAGAAATGATTGTATCTGTCAGAAATTGAATATTTACAATCATAAAGAAAGTAGCATGAATTTACTATACTGTTTTTCCATGAGAATTTTCTTACAGAAAATAGGAAATAACTTCCAAAGTAAAAGAGTTTTGTTGCTCGATCCGATTGACACTCAGTGGTAAATGTGCAACAGGCCATGAAGGAGTGGCTCACTGAGTTCCCCTTAGAAAATATCCTATAATCAGTGACAAAACTTAAAAAATAACATTAAGAGTTCCACTAAAATTGGCGACATGAAATATTCTCAGTCTGTAACAAAACTGTAAAAGTGGAAAAAGAAATAGAATGTTTTTGAATTGGTATTGCTGATATGCGGCTCTCCCATGTGAGCTCTTAGTTTTTTGCCACCGCCTAATACCCAGGGGAACCATGTCCTAACCTTAATCCTACGAGTGCATAGCCCTGTCCCATCCGTTCACCAACCCGCAATCATCAGCGTGGTGAATTATAGCTAAAAACACCATTTAAATTCAAACAAGTGGAATTGGTCCTAAGTTCCCAGCAGCTCATTGATCCCCGTTTCCGGTAACGGTCGGATATATGGACAACAAGCAGAGAGTGCGAAAAATCTCCAGGTGGCGACAGGCTACCATAAACGAAGATTCTAAATTGTAGCGTATAATGCTAGAGTGTGGAGAGAAAAGCAAGGCTAATCAAAATGGAGGACGAACTATCTAATATCAAATGGGATATTGTAGGTGTAAGCAAAATCACGAGAAGAGCAAAAAAACAACTTAGGCTGAAATTGAGTCATGTACTCTATTATAATGAAGAGGAATATACATCAGATAGACGTACTGGCTTCTTCATAAAACAAAAAACAAAACAAAATATATTAGACATAGAAAGCGTATCAACAAGAGTGGTATACTATGTTATACTCAAGTTATCTTCAAGATATGTACAGTATAAAAATAATACAGGCTTATGCTCCCACCAGCAACAACGAAGCTGAAGAAGTAAATAAATTTTATGAGGACGTACTAAAAGCAATAGAAGAAAACCCACAAACTTTATGATGTTTATCGGTGACTTCAACGCAAAATTAACCCAAAAAACTGATATAGCAAAAAACAATAGGCACTTATGGATTAGGAGTAAGGAATGAAAGAGGGGAAACGCTTATAAATTTTCTCCTACAGAATGACATATACGACATGAACACCTTCTTCCCAAAGAAACTTTCAAGAAGATGGACTTAAGTAAGCCGGACTGAAAGCGAAGAATGAAATTGACTATGATATAACGGACAAAAAGGTTATGATACAAAATGTTTCCGTTCTATAGTTTCTCGACTGACAGCGATCACAGAATGATAAGGGCCAAAGTGATAATAAACACTAAAAATGAATGAAGAAAATTGGTGAACAAGAATTGCACCCGAAGGTCCAATTTTAAACCGGATAGAGATAAATACAAAGAGATAGTTCAAGATGCCCTTAGTAAAGTCAACATAACGAATCTTAGCGTAAATAAACTCAACGACAACATGATGGCAATTATGAAAAAGGGTCTTAATGGTAAATCGCATAATAACAAAAAGTCTGAAAAACAAACAAGCAACATCAAGAAAACACATGCAGAAAGGAAAAAAATAAAAAGGAGGGAAACGTATGGACAGATAGATACAAAGAAGTAAAGAAGGGCTTAAGGGAATAAGAAAATTATATCAGAAACTATTGAAACGAATAAAAGTATGAAAGTGTTAAGAACAAAGTTGTTTAATTCCATTAAACATACTTAATTCTTACGTTAAATAATATTACTTGAAATTAGTTAAAATACATTGACTTTACATTATTTGCAATTATAAATATTTTAGCTGCACATTAGTAGGTCACAGCGTGTGCAGTAGATTTTCAAACGCATAACTGCAAATCTGCAGTTTTGCACTTTTTATTTCGTAAATAACCAAAGGTTGTTAAAATAAATTGTACTTTAGATGGTAAATTCAGCATGAGTTTTGTATAAATACAACGAACTGTGATAATAAAGATTAGTGTTAAAACCAATTTAATACTCGTTACTTGCTAGTGCCATTTCCAGGTCTTTATTACTGATACGTGAGACCACGTATCGTGGCACTAGCAAATTCCTATACAACTTTAACTTTTGGTCCTTCGAGCAAAACCTCAACATTGGTCCCGAGCCATAGTTGAACCAAGAGTAATTTTTACTCAAACTCCTATAAAACCTCAACATTAGTTCCAAAACCATAGTTGAACCAACTCAAACTCAAACTCCTATAAAACCTCAATAAGAGTAATTTATTACTCGAACTCCTGAAACTGTCTATCTTCCAAACACTGGAGAAATTGCATCCTTACTACAAAAAAAAACCCTAACCTGTCCTAAAAGTTAATCCATCTATCTCGTAAGTAACCACTGCAATGGAGAAGATTAACGAATTGGCGGCAGAACAACTGGAAGAAATGATCAAGAAATTTCTTTTGAACACGAAGAAGGATTCCGAATCACGGAAGACACATTTCTACATCATCGGTCATACGGTGACACTCGAACAATACTGGCAAAAAGTAGATAAAAATCACAAACTCATCCTGGAGCTACCATTCCCGGAACACAACTACTTCAGGATAAACTACTCGTATTTTGGTCAAATACAGAAGATTTACTTGGAGGCGAAGCAGCACTTATTAGAATATCAGGAAAAACTTGGTAAGAAGCTCACAAAAACTTCTTTCAAGGAACAAACTGAAATTGAGACCGAAGGAGAAAAGGCAACTGAAGATACTGCGCAGACTCCAGAAGAAGCCGACAAACAAAAGGAAGAGGACCACGAACCAGAATAGTCATCACAGTCATTCCAGTGGACCAGCCAAAATGTTTAATTCCATTAAACATAATTTTTATTTTAAATAGGAGTAATATATTAGTTGAAATTTGTTAAAATACTCACAGCGTTGTGCAGTAGATTTCAAAACGCATAACTGCAAATCTGCAGTTTTGCACTTCTTTATTTCGTAAATAACCAAACGTTGTTAAAATTGTACTTTAGATGGTAAATTTAGCATGTTTTTGTATAAATACAACGAACTGTGATAATAAAGATTAATGTTAAAACCAATTTAATACTCGTTACTTGCTAGTGCAATTTCCAGGTCTTTATGTATTGATACGTGAGACAGCGTATCGTGGCACTAGTATTCCTCAATTTACCTACTTGCTGGTGCCATTTCCAGGTCTTTATTTACTGATACGTGAGACCGCGTATCGTGGCACTAGCTTTCCTAGATTCACCCTCAACATAAGTGGAAAGATGATAAAAGTGAAGTTTTTAATTTAAAGACAAAATATAAGGACAAATAAAGAAGAAAAACTGCAAATAATATAAAACTATTAAATATAACGCGATTCTTTTGGAAAATTTAAACACTCAGAAAACTAAATTAATAAACCAGGGCTCAGAAGATCTTCCATAGGTACATAACATAAGGGGAAAGTAGTACAGGGTGTCCGAAAAGTATGGAATATTCTATATATCTCGGTAAATATTTATTTTATCAAAAATGTCTGAAATAAAAGTTGTCTAGTATTTAGTTCTTCATTACAGGAAGATATTTAGTTAGTGATTTCTTAAAAAACAAAGGAGCAATGAATATCACTACATTTTTTTTTAAATGACAAGGTACCCCTATATTGTGCTCATTCGATAGAGATTTTTTTCTCTTTTCAATGATATAAAACTTTAATACTTTTACTAAACTAGTTTTTAAGAAAAAAGCAAAAAAGTGATGTTAAGTTTATTTTAATAGTCATTAATATAGACACCTATGATTGCTTTTAATATTGTCGAAACAATTGATTGCGCCTTAGAACTGTCAAGGTAGTACGTTCACGTGAAGTAAAAAGTTACTTATGTATTTACATTGGTTTTGAAGTAAACAGAAATGGCTCATTTATTCGAAAGGCAACGTACTGAAATTTTAATGATGCTGGGATATGGAGAAAGAAGGAGGGCGCAGACAGAAGTTTGCTATTTGTTTAACAATTTGTACCCCGAATTTCACATTACGCAATCTACTGTAAGTAAAATTTGGCCCAAATTTCAAGATACGGGCTCTGTTAAAGATTTACCAAAAACGGGCAGAGCTACAGCTTTAAATAATGAAGAAAGTGAAAATGTGGTGTTGGCCGTCGTCGAAAATCCACATGTTTCCGTTAGACAAATTGCGCGAGATTGTAATACAAGAAAATCCACTGTACACAGCGTCCTAAAAAAGGAAAAGTGGCACCCATACAAAGTTTGTATAGTTCAGGAGTTATTTGCAGACGACTTGGATCGCAGATTGGAATTTTGTGAAGAAATAACCCACCAACTTGAAGGCAATGCAAATTTTCACAAAAATATTCTGTTTACTGACGAGGCAATGTTTTGCTTAAACGGCATCGTTAATAAGCAAAACACACGATACTGGTCTTCAACAAATCCTAACTGGTATCTAGAAGGACACACCCAGTACCAGCAGAAAGTTAATGTGTGGGCAGGAATGATGGGAAACCAGATTTTCGGACCTTATTTTTTTGATGGTACTTTAACGACCGAGGTTTTTCTAAATTTTCTAAGATTTGAGGTAGTTCCTGCATTAGCTGTTTTATACCCAAAGGAAGACGATCCGGATATACCCCACGACGAAATATGGTTTCAGCAAGACGGGGCCCCTCCACATTTTGGGATTAATGTCCGCCAGTACCTTAATGATACCGTTCTAAATCGTTGGATAGGCAGAAGGGGTCCAGTAGAATGGGCAGCTCGGACACCAGATTTAAGTCCGCTGGATTTCTTCCTTTGGGGCGACCTTAAAAATAAGGTTTACGTAAATAGGCCGGGAGACATTGAGGACTTAAAAAATCGCATTCGTACAGAGAGGAGGGCCATCAAACCTGAATCTGTTTCAAATGCGATTAATGAATTTCAACGTAGAATTTATCACTGCCAGGCTGTGAACGGTGCTCAATTTGAACATTTATTGTAGTTTCCTTTTTTTGTTGTGTCCAGATTAATATTAACTTAAAATAAACTTGTTAGAGTTATTTCAGATTAGTTCAGTTATTATGTTAACATTGTAGATTGAGCAATAAACTTCACTCTACCATCACTTTTTTGCTTTTTTCTCAAAAACTAGTTCAGTAAAAGTACTAAAGTTTTATATCATTGAAAAGAGAAAAAAAATCTCTATCAAATGAGTACAATATAGGGATACCTTGTCATTTAAAAAAATTGTAGTGATATTCGCTGCTCCTTTGTTTTTTAAGAAACCACTAATTAAATATCTTCCTGTAACGAAGAACTAAATACTAGACAACTTTTATTTCAAACATTTTTTGATAAAATAAATATTTACCGAGATATATAGAATATTCCATACTTTTCGGACACCCGTATAAAACTTACACACAACTGAATTCGTAAATATAAAAGCAAACCAAAGTGCAATAAAGTTTATGTCTATGAGTTTACTTTTAAAAAATGACGAGCTAATGAAAAATACCCAATTCATTCTGAAATGTCATAAAAGTTCACAAAAACATGTAAATAAACTATATTACACTCTATTTGACCTTCATATTTAAAGAATTCAGATTTGTGATTAATAGTAATGGGGCTAAACTTTAAAAATGTATGTTTTACATAAGTCAGTTGCCTCGTAAAACAATTGTATAAATTTATTCCATTTTTTTTTTTCTAAGAATTTACTGAAACTGGTTGCAGTCAGACTTCCACGGTCAGTGTCAGTGTTAACAGAACCAGAACGTCTTCTTCCTTCTGAGAAGAGTTTCGCCTCTGGCGTGGTTGACGCGGTGAGTTACCGTGCTCTTTTAGTGCTCCCCTTTTCCTCCTGAAGAAGCCCCTTAAAAAAGCGGGCGAAACGTTGAGTTCTTGTGTCTCAACCATGACACGGTTTCAACCCGGAAGACGTTCTGTTAGACTTATTTACTGCATAAATTGATTATTTCGTTAATAAATAACCGATATAACAGACGATAATAATAAATTTTAACAATTATTTCTATATTTGATGGTATAAAGTAGGTAACCCCTGCAGTTGCGCCATTTATTTTTGGTTCCTCCTTGGTCACTCTCTTAAAATATTTTAATAAACCATAAAAATTCAATACAAAATCAACTTTATCTTTGAAACACTTGATTTACGGACCTATGTTCATTAAGACTTTTTAGTTTCTATTGTATACGTAGATAAATTATCCGACCTTTTTTGAAACACTCTGTATATGGACTAACATCACCTAAAAATAATGAAAACAACGTTTACACTAACATTTAGAATATTCTAAGTACAATATTCATCATCTTCAAGAGGCAACTCTGGTGTTCCTCTATTGTCGATACAAGAATTATACGATGGGCAGATTGTTGCAGAGATTACCAGCTACTAACCCCAAACCCCAGTTCTACGTCTCAAATTGAAAAAATGCCGAAGAAGAAAATAAAGCTTCGAAACTCAACAATCAGGCGTATTTTATAGAAAACGTTACCTCAACAACTTGCGATGGGACGACACTAATCCGGACAACTTTTGAAAAAATGCGAATGGAAATTACCATAAAAGATTAACAAAGTAGTCACATATTAAAACTAAAATCAGACTGAATCTCTAAAGAAACGTCTACTCTGATACTAGATCGAAAAAACTAAGACAAGGGGTTTGGGGAAGAATACCTACTGTAAACAGAACCAACATCACCTAGCTAAGATACGCTAACTGCACCACCTTTGCAAACAGCCCCAAAATCCACAATCTCTTAAAAACGGTATTAAGACGCTATTATGATCTTCAAATAAATTAGGCTTGTGTTAACCAATATACAGCAAGTATATTTGGGAGAACGATTAAAATAAAGATAGAGCGCAAATGGTAGACCTAAATAACCGAAGTACTAAATGGTATTAAGGATCGAACCATCACGCTTGGATAGCATGTTTTGTTCGATGTAAATAATAGAAAAGCGCGAAGCAAAACTCTCGAAGCACATTCGATATTTATAGACTTTAAAAAGGCCTATAATTTATCCTAAAACGCAAAATATGACAGGAAATAAGATCTTTACAGGTTAAAAGTAAATGGATTAATGTAGTAGAATAGCTTTATTCAAATACAGCAGGAAAAGTAAAACATTGGAGAATAGATTAAAAAAAAATCTAAATCAGGCTCTGAAAATAGGTTAGAATATCTAATCTTTTCCTTTTCCAGGTTGGATACTCTTAAATAACATAAAAAACAAAGAAAGTAGTAAAAGAATTTAACTTCTCAGAAAAATTATTGATATTTATTTAAAAAAGGCTTTAAATGATTTTCTGAAATTTTGAAACTATAGGAATTTCCGTAACATAATCTAAAATTTTCAGGTCGAATGTTAATAGGTTATAAGAAAAACTAGGAACTTTCAGGTAATTCCTTTAAGGAGTAAACCGATTACTTTCTTAGCTTTAAAAAATATTAGTGTTTGTATTTAACAACGCGTTTAAACGAAAGTTTCCTCGAACATACTAAGTTGTTTTCCAGACCGACTGTACCGAGATGACCTGGAAAAATAAGGAAATTTTGACGATTTTTCAGGAACAAAACGGTTAATTTGTTGGTTCAGACAGATTATCAATATTTCAATTTAAAAACCGACTTCAAAGAAGTTTTGGAAATTTTAGGAATTTTTTCAAACATAGACTCTCAGGGAGAAAGTTCTGATCCTTTCTGAAAAAATATGGAATTACAATCGATTTTTAAGGTTAAGGTGTAAAACGATTTTATTCTTAGTTGATGAAAATTATACTATTTTTAATAAAAACGTTTAAAAGTTCAAAGCTTTTCAGGAATTTTTAAATACATACTTAGCTTTTTCAAGCTGAAGATTCTTAAGTTACCTAAAAAAATGAAAAGTTTCAAACGACTTCTTTGGGAAGAAGACGATAATATAATCCTTGTAGTTAGTTTAAAAATTGCTTCGCCTTTTAATTCAAAATCAAAGAATTTTCTTGAAATCAATTTTTTAATGAGATTTCTTGAAAAATGGGCAGAGTTCTATATGTTAAAATTTTTAGGTTGGCTGAAATTTAATGCTGATATGTGGGCTCCAAAGAGTTTGCCCGGTAAATCCTCCTGGTTCCATTCCGACACAACATAATTCAAAATTTAAAATTATGAAATTATTAAAAATCAGTTCACAGTTTTACACTGAAATTAATCTTTAATTTTAAGAAATTATCGCGTCAAATATTCAATTATAAAAAACAAAAAATTTGAAACTGAGAAAAATTAAATATTAGAATTTATCTGCCTAACAGTTTCAATTTATGTTAAATTAATTTTTCAAAAACTGTTATATAAGTACTAACTCGTCAATGGCAAACTCTTATTACTCTAACCATTAAACGGTAGAACGATTAAAAGATATATTTAAATAAATATAAAACTATATTGTTATCTTTTTTAAGAACACTTGAAAACATTCAGAATATATAGGATGTGGTTTCCTATAATTATCATTAATAATATTTGGATTATCTTAGATCATTAAGAACTTATCAAAAATTTTCCGATCGTTGGAGCATCCGATATAGTTTATTTCTTAGCTATTAATATCTGTTTAAAGCAGTTGGGCAACTTTCATACTTAAAGCCTAACATGCTAATGTTTCTGTGCTCTTTAAGTCGCGCACTCAAATTTTTTGCGTCCTTTGTGCGTGTGTTCTGATATACCATCACTTGCCCTTGTAAACATATTTTTAAATACATTCTTAGAGGAATATTTTCTGAAATGCACACACCATATAATGGTAATAAGGGACGAAGTATTGAAAAATGAAATCGAGAAATGAAGACAAAGAATTACCTTCAAAAAACTCAATGTATGTACAATGGGTGGTCACTGAATTAGGAATATTTTAGGTTATAATAGTAAATGTATTTTAACATCAAACTAAATAACGCAGAACTGGTATATGGTGATTAAATAGTTATTTTAACATTTAGGTAATAATCTGAACATTTTAGTATTTAGTTCAACTGTCTTTAAAGGCAATAACTGTGACGATACGCTTAGGCCTGCTTTTTTTGCAGTTGTCTGTTAATTCCATAATTTTGCTGCTAAACTTTCACACTTCATTTATTTGTTCCATAAGGGATTCTTTGGTAGTAACAAGCTTAGAACTGATCAAATCTTTCAGTTTCGTCCAAAAATTTTCAATTGAATTCATATCTAGGCTAGGTTAATCGAGAAGCTGAATATTTTGTTCAGCAAGACGTTTAATCACAACCATAGCAGTGTGGCAAGAAGCCCAATCTCGTAAGAAATAATCATTATTAGGAAACCACTCTTTCATTTGAGGTATTCGTTTATCATTTATCACATCCGGATATTGTTCTTTGCGCACAGTGCCTTGAACAAAATTCCTAATTCGCTGACCACCCACTGTATGTGTATGAGACTCAAACATTAACATAAACAATATAGAAATTCCTCACACGAACAGTTCCAAGGATCAGAACGAAATAAACTGTAAGAAAAACTTAAAAAGAAGAAACAAACAGAATGATTTTCTATAGCTCTATAAAACGGAGATAACTACAAATAAAATTCGAAGTATTAAGTTATGACACCATAATTAGCCAATGAGGGAGAAGAAGTTAGAAGAAATATAAGAAGCCTACAAATAACACAGACATAATAACTGAACAATATACGAATCTGTGAAAAAATTGAAATTAAGTCATCGATCACAAGAAAACTTAAAATACTATAAGCACTAAAGTTCTGTGGGTAGCAGGGAAACTATCAAAGACCGACAGCGAAGATAATTTTGAACAGCACACTGACTGAATAAGTTGCCCCCTCAGCAACTCGCAGGTTTTGAATACAGACAAAGCAAATTCAAAGCACCCTAACTAAATCTTCTACCATTTTCAGTACGTTTTAGGGCAAATTCTTTCTCTTTTTTCTTTCATGTCTGGTGTCTCCTAATCAACTCATGTTCTCTTCTAACCACGACACCAGTAGATTGTTTGTGGGCTAGAGGTCTCTATATATTCTATATCCACCAACCTGCTCTAACAAACGTGGTGGATTGTTGGCTAAAATATTCCCAAGAAACATACATGAATAGTCCAAATAGGTGAAAGCCTTCAGTTCCCGGCGGATTGCTGTATGAAGATAACAACGTATAACGTAAGATCGGAGAAACGAGGTTTCAAATTTATATATCTAACAGGTTTAGCAAAAAAGCTTCCTCCAAACTTATTTCAGCTCGGCACATAAACTGTTCTCAAATTTATCATCAAATGCATTACAGTAAAGATTGGATTCTATCCACGAAAGTAGGCTAACTTTCGATCAGCATATTGAAAAACGATTGGCCATTAAAGTGTTCATTAAGAAATGCGAAACACTTTATTTTCACTTTTATAGGCTTTGAAGAAGCTTTCAATATCGCAGAAGTTTGAGCTGTGTTAAAAGAATATCGTATCGATCATGGAAACACAAATATAATTAGATTTGTTTACGAACATACTGCAGCATAGGTTAAAATGCACGAAAACACAAACAGAATCCTTCAGTGGAATCAAAAGGAAACTAAATTAATAGCGTAAAACTAAATCACCTCGATTGCTGCCGACATTATTTTAATACTTAAAGACATTGATGAAGCTAAAGCTATTACGGCTGAAAACCGCATCAGAAAAGGTTGGTCCGAAAATAAATTAAAAAAACAGAATAAAACTATGACGAGCTTAGTCCTAAATTAAGAAACATGTGTAATAATAAGGAATCAAAAAGGTTATAAATATCTGAAGTGTGTGGGCAGAGACTTGGACCGGAACCGCTGTAGGGGCCAAAAACCGAACCTGGACCGAAACCTTTTAATTTTTGAGATGAAACCCTTATTGTACATACATTTTTTCCTAATGCGGAACGGTTGTAGAAAAGCATGTCACTGTGTTATTGGTGGCAACGTAGGCGAACCTACAACTCCGTTTACATTTTTCCACAACGGATAAACACTCAACGACAACGAATACACCTCTGAACAGCAGCTTATTGTCAAAACTAAAGAAGAAATGCCCGAAGAAGAAGCAAATGAACACAGACGGTCGTATGATAAACAGAGGAACAACCACATCCACCCTGTTGTATTCGAAGTGTGAATTGAGTAAGCACAAACTTAAAATGCCAGGCAGTAACATCCAGCTGCAGTGGATTTTTGCCGGTTAGAAAATCAACCACGATCCAGCAGACATTTCAAACTTGAAACCAAACATCAAGTGCGCCCGAAATTCCAAACTGGCACATTTCGAAGAAGCCAAACTCGTTTTAGCTTCAATGCCCATGAAACGAAGAACAAACGATAGATAAACAGAGGAAATCACTGGAAATTAAAATAAAGCTAACCAGATACCAGAATAATAATCGACAAAAACGATAAAGTAAATATCGAAACACCAGACGAAAATCGAGATCGCTGATGTGAAGAAAAGATACCAGGAATTCTGCACGGGTTATGTCATCGAACAAAACAATGTCATTTGCTAAGATGACTTCGAAAACAAGCGAGGAGAAATCGCCCGCAAAGTCACACAAAAGGTCGCCCGAAAAGTCGTCGAAAAATTCCTAGGAAACCAAAGGTGAGACGCGGGATGTTAAAGGAATCTTACGCAAGAAATTATCTTTGATCCTAATAACAAACCAAGAAGTTAAATCGTCACATTCGTCGTATCAAAACGAGGAGACGCCACATCTCCTACGTCAAACCAAACTGAATCGGCTTGCGAAAAAACGATACCATGGTATGCCCATGTTATTGTAAAGAAGAAATTGGAAAAAACCTCGAAGAGGAGAAAGATCCAAAAAATACAAATAAAAGCTTGTCGAAACATGTATAATTTTCGGATTATGAGATTTCTTACGTTCTAGCTGAAATTATTTAAAAACATTTTGATGTCGTAGAAAACAAAGAAAACTTGCCTAATCCTAGGTGCAACAAAACCAAAGCAGCGGTAATTTCAAAAAATTACCCCAAAGAAATGTTGGTGTCGATAACAAACGATTCGATTAAAATGAGAGTTGGCCATGACCGGGGCAAAGGATACGAGGAAGGTAAACAACTGAAAAAAACGACGTTCCCACAAATTAAAACCTGCTCAGTCACCAAAAACAAAGACCAATTGTGATCTTCAAAAGATGAAAAAGTATTTAAAATACTAATAACCTAATAACATAAAGAACTAATGATCATTATTTTAATAATACAATTAAATATAAATGGAATGTCTATTAATTTTCGTTATCTTTATTTAATTTTTTTATGTAATGAAAACTGAAACAATTATTATTGCCTGTTGTTTCGTTGCAAGTTGCAATAAACCAAAGGACATCATTAGGTAGAAGACCAATAAGACCGAACCGAAAGTATTTTATTTGACCGTAACGAAACTGAAACCATTACTTAAATTTTGTGTGAGACCAAAATCATAACAAAACCTTACCTTTAATTTCAGTGCAAGTCCCTGGTTGTTGATGGAAATTAAAAGAAACAACCAAACCTGTGAAGTCCGTAGAAAAATAGAGCTGGGTTGGGCAGCTTTTATAATAAACCATATATTTAAAAACTTTATTCTGATTTGCTTAAAACGAAAGGCGTTGAACCAGTATGCCTTACCTGTTTTGACGTATAATAGGTATTATTCAACGAGGGCGAAGTTTAGGCACGAGCAAAGGCAATTGCCACAATTCGCCCGAGTGAGTAATGGTCACTACACGCGAGCAGAATACTATACTTTTTCTATGACTCCGTACCTCTCGATGTAAGTTAAAAATGGGATTTGCAGTTTTGTGATTGAACACAGCCTGTGAGTTATAAGCCATAACTCGCAGATGGGAATGATGGAGGCCAGTATTTAATAGCAAACGCGTACATAATGGCCGTATTATTTAATAGTCGTAGAAAAAGAGTTAAAATCATTCCAAAAAGCAATCGAAAATTCGATTTTGAAAATAATTACAAAACTGAGTAAGGAATGAAATAGAAGAATTACAATTACAAAATTAAAATGGACATAGACAGACTGAACACATAGCTCGAAGGAAATATAAAAATAAAGTTCTACAATGAAGGCCCAGAAACTCCACTAGAAGCAGACGAAAACCATCAACACTTTGAACGGATGACATACATAAGAAGAAGGGGGGGGGGCTATTTCCATTAAGCCAGTAGCTGATATTAGAAGTTTGTATAATGAGTTGTTACAAAACAGGTAGTGTTACTAGTTTTTATGTACGTATCAGAAAGTTGGACAGTTCAGAAAGAAAACAAAAGATGATAAAGGCGTTTGCAATGCAGTTTTGGTAACGCATGATGTCTATATTTGGGACCGCTTAAGTAACAAATAAATCACTCCCAAACAAAATAAACTATGGTATTTTTTACACGTGTTCTACAGTTTAAGTACATTGCACGTTTCTGCAAATTTGGAGAAGAACATCACAGGAAAACTCAGCGGAAAGTAGGAACGACACCAATCATTTCAAAGCTGGCAAGATAAAACTAAAAAGTTACTTAATCAGTCTTCGTGATTGGTGATGGCTATTTCCCAAAATGGAAAGAACTGTAAGGCACTTAATGCTTGACGATGGTCACAACATCTGGAGGAGAGGGACAGAACTTAAAAAAAAATAAAAGAACACAACAAGGCATAAAACGAAATGTTAAAAGATAGTGCCCCAGAAGCTGTTATGAAATATAGACCAAAGGCAAGATAAGATATTGGATAACCACGATATCGATGCATATTGAAGTACAGCTTAATCCAGGCAAAGTAGAAGAAAAAGAAAAAGAAGAAGAAGAAGAAGGGAATGCGTGGGCCGTTTGAAGAGCAAGGCAAACGAGGCAGATATGGCAGCACCATGATCAAAATCTATCCACGGTCGATAAGTTTGATCCTTCAAACGAACCCTTGCCGAGTTTCAGTTCAGTGCATTGTGACGTTATTGTTTGGTCACGCAAAGTATACCATGACGGTGACTAAGTTCAACAAAGTAATTTTAAGTGACCGAAGATTGAAGATCAGGGTAGGGATCTCAACCGAGTTCATAATATTTTACATGAATATTTGGACATGCAAAAGCTTTGTACGTGAAGGGTGCCCTGTTTGCTGACTTTAGACCAAAAGCGTGTTCGAATGGACATTTCTACGTGCTTGGAGCGTTTCAAGCGTAACTTTTTGTGCCTGTTCATGACCGTCGACGAAACGTTGGTCCATCACTACACGCCGGAGTCGAAAGAACAATCCAAACAATATACAGCCAAGGGGGACCCTCCAACTCCAAAGACTCACTCTATTTAGTCCCGTCTGAGTTCCATTTGTCCCCTCAAAAGATGGTTCGAAGGACAACGATTTTCCGAGAATACTGAAGTAACGGCTATTTTGCAGACCAAGAGAAATCATTTTATAAAAACGGTATAATGGCTTTGGAACATCGTTGGGCAAAATGTGTAGAGCAAATTGGAGATTATGTTGAAAAATGGGTCAAATTTATTCGCATTTTATTCATTTGCTTTTCAAACGACCCATATAAGAACAGGAAGAAGAAAAGGAGAAGCAATAAAAGAACAACAAGAAAAATATTGTCCGCCACCTTCAATAACAACGACATAATAAGGAACAAAACTATACCCACGCATTTCTGAAATAAAAAGTAATTTGTAGTTTTACAGCAAATAAACACTACAATTAAAGTCAAACCGTAGTGACATTTGATTTTATGTGATCATTAAGCTCTTCAACGTTTCAATAATTTACTTATCGTTGAACTTTGATCTGCGCTTCCACTATTACCAGCTTAAATAGAAATAAATATTAATGTCCGTACATCTCTGCTCGTCGTTTAGAATTCCTAACATTTACAAAATACGTAAAACCAGAATCGTTGCTACGCTACTAGAATATTAAATGTCATTTTCAAGTATCTACCGGGCAATAACGTTTACGACAACAAAGTAATTAAACTATATGCATGACACCACTCCTATTTTTTTTAATGGTCATTATTCCGCATGCAACTGTATTATTCTGACGTTTAATAGACCAAGTACGCGAATTATTGTTTGAATATTGATATTATCTGATGTTTGCGTTAATGAACTGTTAATTTAAACTGTACTCAGAAATGAAATCAGTAATCATTATTAAAAAATTACAATCAGATTTTGTTGGAAAGAATTTGCTAATGGTAAACAAACGGAAATCCTATTGCCTTATTTTTTTGGCTGGCCCGAATAGTTACTTAATTAATATTAAATTAAGTTTACATAGAAATAATTAGCTAAGTACGTAAACAGAGCAGTATTAGGAAAATACGTTATAAAGTAGATCGATACGTTGAAAGAGTGCAACCATTTAGTTACAAGTTTAATCGCCTGAAAAAAGCAATTAAGCAGGAAATTGAGGAAATTGTCACTTAATAACTACGTAATAATTGAATTGTGTTTAGCAGAACAATTCCTATAGCCTAAGAACCAAAACGCGACTGAATTAGTAGTTAGTGCCGGCGATTAATTACTTACAATGTAGTAAATGGGATTGAACATTGAATAATTAATCGAATTCATATTAGAAATGTGATCTATTACAACTGATTCATTAATGAACTGAAATCTTTTTGGAAGCAATTAATCAATGGTTCAATCAATTAATAGTGGTTAACTAAACCAAAGAAAGGCCAAAGACTTCTAATAAACTAATTACATTTACTACTGTTCTGTGGCATAGCTTAATTTATTAAAGTAACAGCTTAAAAAATAATTAAAAGCTTATTACAACTGAACAAAATTAATTAGAATTAACTTTTAATAATTACTTCGCAAACTGAAGAAATAATAAATAAGGTTAATTCATCAGCTTACTAGATGAATTTTTAACTAACATAATAAACTGGCACATAATTTATGCGAATTATTAATTAATTTCGAAATGAAACGTCCAGCTACAACGCCTGTATATTACTAATAGCGAAAAATACCAAATTACTTCTTTACTTAAATTAGCCGATACTGAAAGACGTGAATGAAACTTTCTAGATTGATTTTATCTAATATAAATTAAAATTAACTAAAAAAACATCTATTAATTAAGAGGCTTAATTTAATTCATGATAAAGGGCAGGAATTCTAAATAGTATCACAGAATAAATTTTAAAATATGTATTTCCGGCTTGTGTTACACAAACTTTGTTTCAGTTTTGCTCTTAGGCTATTGTTTACCTTAAATTTCTTAGTATTTATTCTAATCAGGAAGTGTAATACAAACTTTGCAATTTATAGGTATGGATTCATCGATTTCCGTAATTCCATAGAGTTTACGAAGGAAGGTCTCTAATAATTATTTTAAACATCCTACCTACGTCATATACCTATAACATTTGCATGCTTTTCCTCAAAATTCTAAATCCTTTATTCAACAAGGTTATTTCAGTTCTAAACGATCGAAAGTGTTAAAAACAAATACGGCACGATTTAAATATGATAATTGTTGAAGCAGGCATTGTATAAATAAATAAAAAGCATCGCTCGAGGACAAGAATAGGTATTCATAACGATATGATCAACCGAAATAGTGTACATCAGTGTGCAGTTCAGTTGTAAACATTGTCCATTGTAGTTACCGTAATAGCGCTCGTTAGTTTATAACCTATTTAAATATTTTTTTTATTATTTTCGAATTAAAAGACAGTCGAAAAATTTTTTTCCAAAATTTACCAAATCTAAAATTTTTAAATTAAAAATTTGGTAAATACACAGTTTAATAAAATAAATCTTATATCCAATTGTAATGAAATTTTATTAAAACAATTAAGACAAATCTTACTGACCCTCAAAAACCAGTGTACTTACATTTGTCAAGGGTTATCCGCGAGTCGGGATTACAGCGTTTTACAAAGGACAACAGTAATATGATTCAGGTTTAAAGTGAAGCAATGTGCGTGTAAACTTCCGTAAAGTCAACTGTTGTTTGTTTAAAAAACACATATTCAGTATCGAGCGAAATTTTCCAATTTAATAAATAAATTAATTTTAAATAACGCGAAAATCAAAATGGTAAAAATTAGTTTCGTAATAATTTTAGTGCTCAGTTTAAAATATGTGGCAGGGCAATTAAATTTGTCAAATGTCCTCCTAAATATAAGAAATATAAGAAAACAAAACGTTACAGTTAATAGAATACCACAAATCGATGCTATTGGAAATATAGTTACTCTTATAGATAGGTTCCTAACTGAAACCACGAAGGGATCGCCGCCTCCAAAGGGTAATTCATGTGATGCCCGTCTAATGCGTTTAGGTAAGTTTGTTTTTCGACCTGAACTAGATTTTTGTGTTTGTAAAATAGGGTTTTAAACGCCCGATTTTTATAGTTAAAAATAGCTGTTGGCTGTTGTTTGAAGTTATTTAAAAGAAAGGCAATTGCTTACTCGAAGTTCATATTTAGCTACTTCTTGAAAACTAAATATGTACCTAGTTTATACTTCCGGAAATTCGTTACAGTTAGCTGTGTAAAGCAGGGCCGGTTTTGAGTTACTTATTTTACATTTACGGTTTAAAGTTGTTGCAAAACACATGCTAAACACTGTTGTTTGGGAATATCACCGTTTCGATATTAACTAACACCTTAATGATTTGAAATGCAATCAATTTAGCATTTCCTCAAAAAAAGCAAAGTTGTGTCATTAAAATCGAAACGCTATAAAATTAAAAATTTGCAATTAAAATAATGTTTTTACATTTGGAAAAATTCAGCAGAAGCATAAAGAAACTAAATAAAATATCTGTGTCGCATAATAACAACTCAATAAAATGCAGATTTCTTATGTTGGAATAAATTCGAAATCTCGAAGATCCTAAAAATTTCGTATAAATAAAACTAGAAATATTCCAGACAGATGGAATTAACTTTAAAATTACGATCTTGACTATCTTCTGTAATCATTGTAAGTACAATACTTAATACGACACTTAACATTCCTTTTAGACACCTAAATTTGCATAAATTAACCTTGAAAAAACCTTAAATTGCATAATACCCTGTATAAGTTCTAAACACTAGTTTCATGTAACAAAACGAACTTGTTTACTTTATTTTGTTTACAAATTTCCTATAATTAATTTATACAAATTAAAAGTGTCCATATAGCATTATCTTTTAATAACAGACAAATTCGATTAATTCAAACCAAAAAACTGCGAGGCTGCAAAACAAAATAAATAATTTATAAACATTACTTCATCGTAGCCAAATCGAAGATCTACAAAACTTTCAGTTTACTAAAAAGAAGAAACGTGTAAAAAGGCGGTATTTTTAATATACTGCGCTTATTCTCCGAGGTAAAAACTCAGAATACAGGAAAACAATCCTTTGAAAGTCTTCAGCTCAGTGAGCATAAATAGAATCAGAAACCTCTTACAAGTACGAAGTTTCCTTTTACAACTAGCGAGTCACAGTTGAAAGCTCGTTTCGTGGTTGCTTGTATTAAAAACTCACTAAGGATTTTAACCTTTGACATTACATCGATTACTTAAGGACTTCTTGGTTTACATTTATATTGAGAGGTAAAAAATTGCAATAAAATTATGGAAAATTATGGCTTTTGCAGGGTCAAATAAGCACGGGAGCGTAAATCAAATTCATAAAGAAACGCTGATATTTTGTAATTATTGTGAATTCTCGGCTGCATTGTAAAGAAATCCTGGACTTACTGTGGCTAAAGTACAAAGCATTAAAATGAAAACAGAATAAATTTCAGTCGTACTTTAAACTAAACAAACATTTTGCAAATCTAAAAAAATAAAAAAAAAAGAATTACGACTGGGATTTCTCTCCACAGTATTTTAAAACACGTAGGTTTTTCTTAAAATCGGCTTATGAACTTTGGTTTTGGAAATACTGAATAAATACAACAACATTTACACTTTGGTTATTAATATTAATATCACATTAATTAAAGTAATTTTTTTCTTTAGAACGTCCAAACAAAATAAATATACAAGTTGGCCATGATTACGCATTCAAATTTTATACTTGAATAAAGAATAAAGCGAATTTTTTATTTATATAATTTTGTGCCTGTTTACATGTACGAGTAATAAACAACCTGTTCGATTACAGGTAGCAATCATAACAAAATCACCTTGATTATCATCTTATTAAAAACTCTTAAAATATTTAAGGCGAGATATTTTTTGTCTGAAACATAATTATATGTTCGAAAATGAATCGTCACATTATATAATTGTGTTGATTACTGTCATACTAAACAATTGAATTAAATTAAAAAAGATTAAATCTTGCACAAGTCATCCTAAAAATTCAGTTTCATAAGCAAATCAAAAATTCCAAACAAGCCCTAGAAACCCAAAATTTAACAAAAGCAACAAATTATTGTCCTACATACTACTTAAATTAAAGTCACACCTGAGCTGTTCACAATAAAAATATATTACTAACAAACGTTATTATGATTGAATAACAACTTTCAGTATAAAATTACATAATTTCACCGAATTATTTGTTAACTTAATAATCAAAAATGTGTAGGAGAATTCGAGCTGAAAATAAGTCAGCAACCACGGGGGTATTGTACGTATTGTTGCCGTTTAATTAAACCTGCCAAATACGTTCGATTATATTTCACATCTAAAGGAAATGGCGGGAATACTATACAACTAAAAATGAACAAAAAATCAGGGGCGCTTCGTTCTGCTGGAGTTGACAGGAATTCACCTACTGTTATTTTTATACACGGATTTTCGGAATATGGGCTTGGACCTGCACCGAAAACTATACGAGATGGTAAGACCCTTCTTACTCTTTGTTATTTATTTACTTTTTAATCGTAACACACTACCTCCCCCCCCCCCTTTTATTGCATTGCGGAGTAAGTCTAGCAAATAATTATCAATAATAAATAAATAAAGGTTAAGTAAAAATAATTTTATAAATCCTTTTAAGCAAATTTAAGGAAGTCTCCATGAGCCTGAGACAATCCTAGGATTCCAAAGAAACTCTTTAATAAGGAGAAACTTGATCACTGCTTACAAAAAAGTATTTTTAGCAAACTACCCAACATTTACACGTTTTTGATAATTAAATAAGTTAATCATAAATCAGAAAATTTACTTTGAAATAATCTAAAAATATTTTCCAGCATATATGAGCAGAAATGAAAATTACAACGTAATCCTAGTCGACTGGGGAGACTTAACACCTATGCCTTGGTATCCTCAATCCATACAAAATTCAAAAATGGTAGCATCTTTGCTCGCAAAATTTATAAAATTCTACAACGACACTGGTGAACTTCCCATTTCAAACATACATCTAGTGGGCTTCAGTTTAGGAGCGCATCTGGCAGGAATGGTTGGAAAATCCTTCCAAAGCCCGCAAAAATTACCCAGAATTACTGGATTGGATCCGGCGATGCCTTTGTATTTCAATAATGGTTTGTTTTTAATTAATTTTAAGATTACTAAGCTTTTAAGCATTTTGTTGCTAACTTCTTTCCTTCAATCCCTGCTACTGCTTATGTCAACTCCCACATACTTGCATTCCAAGACTTGTTCGATAATGTCTCCTTCTATCTCCAGTTTGTATCGACTAGGATTTTTAGACATTACCATTGTCTTAGTTTTTCTCGTAGACAATATCATATTATATTGTTTACTTGTTAAATTGAACTGAATATATTAATATCGCATCACATGCGTAGCATACGATGTTGATGTTTTTGTTTCGCATTCTGTATCCTGTTTTGTTACGTACAGCTTTTATTAATTTATTCATTGCTAATAAGTTTAAAAAAATAGGAGTCACCTTGTCTTGTTCCCACGTTAACAGGTATTGGTTTTGTTGAGCCTATATCTATTATTACTTCGGTGGTACTGTTTAAGTTAATATCGTCTGTTATGTCTATTATCTGTTGTGATATACGAGGTCTGATCAAAAAATATCCAGAATGGTTTTATAACTTTGTAATGACTGGACACAAAGGAGTGTGGTTTTGCACAAAGTGTTATATACTTGCTGTAAATCGCATCTGTTCAATCGGTTGTTTCACAGTAGTTGTTTGTCGCATTTATCATGTCGGAAAAAAAGGATCAACGAATTTACAGCAACTTTTGTCAAAAACTTGGAGAAATTTGTAAAGATACGTATTTGAAGTTAGAAAAAGTCTACGGCGAGGATTGTATGAGTCGCGCGCAAGCTTATGAGTGGTATAAACACTTTGAAAATAGTCGTGAAGGTGATGAGAGTGATCCCCATTCTGGAAGATCTACAAGCAGCAAAAGTGCACAAAATGTCGAAGCTGTGCGCGGAGCTGTGCGGAAAAATCGCCCAATTATTATTCGTGAGTAATTATGGTTCGATTCAATCCATTATTGCGGAGGATTTGGGTATGAGACATAAATTTGTACCAAAACTTCTCACAGCTGAACAAAAACATGCCCGTGTTTTAGCTGCTAGTGACTTGCTTGAATGCGTCAGAAATGACGAAAACTTTCTAAAAACGATCATAACTGGCGATGAAAAATGGGTTTATTAGTATGATCCCGAACCTAAGGGCCAATCTTCACAGTGGAAGACTCCAAATTCTCCTACACCCAAATCCGCAGCAATGTTGAGACAATGCTGACTGTTTTTTCGACCACAAGGGCCAGACAATTAACAAGAAGTATTACTATCAAGTTCTACGACGATTTAGGGACGCTATTGATCGCAAAATGTCGAAACTGCATGAGAATGGCAGTGGCAATTGCATCACGATAATACCTCCGCCCACACATCTCAACTTGCGCAGCAGCTCCTTGCTAAACATGCCATTCCACAAGTCCGCCAGTCACCATATTCAGCAGACCTTGCTCCCGGCGACTATTTTATATTCTCCAAAATCAAATTTCAGTTCATAGGAAAACGATTTCAGCTACTGGCTTCAGAAGACGAATTTAAAAAATGTTTCCAACGCTGGCATCAACGTTGAATTAAGCCTGTGACTTCGAAAGGAGACTACTTTGAAGGCAGTTAAATGTCAATTTCATAAATCTTATATTTCTTTATAAATAAAGCCAATCTGAATATTTTTTGATCAAACCTCGTATTCTATTCTGTTAATACATTTCTGATTTCTGATTTTTTAATTCAGTCCAACGCCTTCCTGAAATCCACAAAACGGAGATACATTGGGTTGTTACATTCTATGGTCTTTTCTACTAATTGACGTAGCATAAATATCGCATCGATTGTACTTTTGTTTGTTCTAAAGCTTGTTGCTCTTCTGCCATGTCTATGCTTTCTTGAATATTGGTTTTAATTAACAATGTTAGCAGTCTCGAGATTGAGTTTGGCAGAGTAATCCGGTGATAGTTATCTGGTATCTGGTGGTGTAACTTCTTTTCCATTCCATAAAAATTTGTTTCCTGTAGTATTTGTTCAAATAGAGGATCTTTGCGGCTACTACCTCACTGGCGTATTTTCCTAATTTATTAAATATGCCATCCGGGCAAGCAGTCTTACGATTTTTGAGTTTTGATATGGCTTGTTTTATTTGTTCTAATGTAATGTTAGTTGGCTGATTATTTTCAGTTAGTATTTGGTGCATATTTGCCTGTATTTATGCTGACTCTGTATACAGTGCCTGAAAGTATTCTATCCATTGGTTTTCTGTAATGTTATTGGTTCGTATGTATTTGTTGATTTTCGTTTTCTGGTTTTGTAATATTTTCCATGCCTTTTTCTGTGTGCCATATAGATCATACTCGATATCTTTTGTGAATTTCTTCCAGTATGCCTGTTTTATTCTACGTATTTCTCTGTTCACCTTACGTTCACCTTACCTACGTATTAAGCATATTGGTTAGGTGTTTCGTTCCTTTTATATTTAAGAAAAAATTCTTTCCTTTTGCTAGTTCTTTTCCACTGAATTGCCATTGAAATTTTAGATACTTCCCATAAACTTACAAAGGACGACGCAGAATTTATAGATGTAATACATACAGACGCTGGGAAATTAGGTTTTCCGAAATCAATAGGACACGCTGATTTTTACCCAAATGGCGGAACATTTATGCAGCCAGGATGTGATACCAGTAAATTAGCACAACAAAGACAAATTGAACTTTTTGGTAAGATTAAAAGTTATTAGAGAGTTTTTGCAAACATTTAAAGATCTACGTTTCAATGTGGTTATTCGATGTAATAATTCCACTTACATAGCAAGGGAAATAAGTGAGATTTGTCGAGCACAAGCCAGGGTAAATCACGTAACTCTTATTTTATGTACAAATATTTTTTGCTGCCATAACAAATTTTAATAATCTTTGAAATAATAATTTTACTTAATTAATTATTACTAAATTATAACTTCACTTGCTTCCCTAGGACGATAACTTCACAATTACTTATTTTCATTACAACTATAGTATGATCAAAATCTTGAGATAGCGGTTACTGTGGACTTTAAAAATCTCTGAAATTATTTAATTCCATTATTGTTATGTCATTGACATTTACTTGTTATCTTTCAAAAGTGGGCAGGTTGTAATTAAAAATTTAAAAAAAGAACGTTTTTTTGTAATTTTGTATTATAAATTGCAACTTACTTAGAATTCTTTGGCTATTTTAAAATGTGGTTCTTTTCTTTGAAAATTTACCTTTATTGTAATTTTGACGTCAGTAACATGAAATAATAGAAGTAAATAATTTCAGAGGTGACTTTTAGATCCAAAGACTTTATGGCATACTACACTAAACAAACTAAGCTGCCTTTATCAAATATCACCAAACATCACTTGGTAAATGCAATTTACTAAACCGTTGGTGGAAGAATATGTCAATTTGTATTTGTATGGAATTAAAGTAACCGTTCACTTAGCAATTATTTTTAAAATAACCCATTATTGTACAAATGGGTTGCAAAAACTCCAAATTGTTTTAAGAAATCTGTTCAATAAGTCTATTTTTGTAGTATCATGCGATCATTTGAGGGCGTGGCAATATTATGCAGAATCAGTGAAAAATCCAACGGCTTTTCCAGCCACAAAATGTGGAATTATGAGGGAAGGTTCATTTAAGGAATGTAGATTTATAACGGACGCTTATATGGGATTTTTGGCTGATAAAAAGTACGTTTTTAAATTCGAGTATTCCCGTTGCTAATGAATGTTTTTTTTTACAGTACAACTTCGGGCGATTTCTATTTAAGCACCAACAATCAAAAACCATTTGCTAAATCGGCGAAAAACCAAGAAGCGGACGCGAAAGCTATTAATTTAATATTATAGTAGCAAATTATACATTTTGTACAACTTAATAATGTAACTAAATTTATTAGTTAATACTGGACACCTGTGATTTAATGTCAATTAAAAAGGATCGTAAAATAATAAGCTTTTTAATTTTAATGGGTTAAACCAAAAAAAACATCGTTTTTGAGTAAACAAAATAGTTAATATAGGTACTTATGCAAAACCTCCACTTTTGGGACGAGTTTTTTAATACTAAATATGATGCACAATAAAATTTGAAAACAAGTACATAGTACTAGAAGTGCAAAAATTCTCCGTGATACGTGATTTTCCAGTCAACCTTTCGCCACATAAACGAAATTTATATCTTTAACCTTTGAAAATCATAAATTTCTTAATAACTTACAGTAATTAAAGCATGCAAACGATTAAAAAACGGGATCTCTAACTATATCTTATATTTATAAAAGTTATTAATTATTATCTTAGAAGCATATTTATATCACAAGCAAATAAAACAAACCAGCATATACCGTGCGATGTCACATCCAACTAAGATTACAAAAGATAAAAATGGTAAAGTGGTAAAAACAATAAACGGTAAAATTTGGGATTCTATTCATTCAAAGAAAAACAAATTAGTATCGTTCCTAATAAATCTATGGTAATTTTACTCTACTTGTGAAGTATTTAAAAAACGATTATTTCGATAATCGCACGTAAACGTGCAGGACAACTTGTTCCAACACCTTATATTTTTGTATCACCTGGCAGATTTATTTGTTATTCTTTCTTAAGTGCCAGTAATTTAAAAATCGAGAATTTTAAGAACCTAAAAAAAATGTTGTTCATACACTTATTAAGTTCCTTTGTGCTACAAACCAGTGCAGCAACGATAGCTTCGACTTATTTTACTGAAGAATATAAAAATGTTAGTGTTTATGAAGAAAAACTTGATATACCTAATCGGATATCAGAAACAGATGCACTTGGAGCGTTGGCAAAACTTATGGACGAATATCTTGGACAGTATTATAGCAGGAAAGGAGTTCCTGATAAGAATTCATGCACACCTGGCATACTACCATTTGGTAAGTTTTATTTTTAATAATCACTTTTATCATTTATTTGGCAACCCAATTCTTATGCATAAATTACGCAAAGTATTTGGACAATTATGAAGCATTCCCAAATATATTTTGAAAAATCAATATGAAAACATATCTGAATCCAAAAAAATTGAATTGCCTTGGTTCAACCTAACAATTTCAATTCTTCTAGTTAGTCTTATAACCTTGTAATAAACAACCCAAGGCTATTAATCTAAAAAGCACAAGGTAACAATCGAGCAACCCTGGGAAACCGAGTTCAATAAGTATAAATTAACAACCAGAAAACGATTAAACAGCACCTTTCGAAGAAATTTTCAATTCATCCACAAATTGTATACACGAAGTGCTTACAAATACAAAGTTTCTATTAGAAAGCTCATTTAAAACTTCGCTTCGTGGTTGGCAGTAATGAAAAGCTTACAAAAGATTTTAACCTCTGACATTACATTGATTATTTAAGAACCTCTCGACCAGAATTTATATAAGGGAAAGAAATGGCAATAAAATTAAGGGGCGCGTTTTCTATACCAGAGTGGAGTTAAATCAGCGACTTAATTAAAATTCCGTTTTTAAAATGAAAACAAGTCGTAGATTTATTTATATTTTACGTTAAAAGTTGTATGTTAATTATTTCACGATCGTTAAAATCTACTTTTTTAATTAAAAACTTACTTGCACAAATCTGCACTTACTAATTAAATACGAGGGAATGATTTATTTAATTTCCTATAAATAATTCAAAAGCATCCTGAAATCCACTCTATAAGTTTTATCCACAAGTTAGGACTTGTATTTTTGTTTTAATTCTACATTTCTACATTTACGATTCCATTATGGACAATATAAAAAAAACTAATATAAAAGACTCTCATCATTTTTTCAGGTAAATCCCACGAATTAAAAACTAATATGCGTCCTCGTGGTTACTGTTCGTATTGTTGCCCTTTAACCAATCCTAAGAATCATATATGGTTATATTTCGCAAGTAAACTAACAAATGGAAATGATATAAAGTTAAGGCTGGTTAGGAAATCCGGAATGCTTCGTGCTGCTGGTGTTGACAGTAACTCAAACACCGTTATTTTCATCCATGGTTTTACAGAATATGGTCAGGGAGTTCACGCAGAAGTCATTCGTGATGGTAACAAAACATTGTCCCCTTCCTTTGTGGTTTATCAAAAGGTTTTATTTAATTCATTTCAGCATACTTAAGTCGAGAGAAAAATTATAACGTAATACTAGTCGACTGGGGAAATCTAAGCGCTTTTCCTTGGTATCCAAATGCAGCAAATAATACAAGAGTAGTTGGTGCACTTTTGGCAAAATTCATAAGATTCTATAACAATACCGGTGAACTACCCATTTCTAAACTTCACGTAATAGGTTTTAGTTTAGGAAGTCACGTTGCTGGATTTACTGGAAAATTTTTACAAGGTGAACAGAAAATTCCCAGAATAACAGGACTGGATCCAGCATTTCCTATGTTTTCGTTAACAGGTACTAATTTGTTCGTGATAATTTTCAATGCATTTGTTTTATTACAAACTTTGTGCTATTAAGAAAAACCAATGAAATTTCAGATCCAACGCAAAGATTATCAGAAGCAGATGCTGAATTTGTGGATGTAATACACACAGGTGGGGGTGTTTTTGGTTTTCCTGTCTCAATAGGCCATGCCGATTTTTACCCTAATACTGGGAATTCTTTATACCAGCCTGGATGCAATTTCTCTGCACTGGTGCAGGATGGCACTTTTGAGCAGATTGGTAAGTGTTTTTAATTAATTATTTATTTCTTGAATTATATTTCATTATAAGTATTATACATTAGCTGCTGTGAAAGCACTACCAAATTAACTGCTACGGAATTCGCACCTCATAGACCATTAGTAGGATTAGTGTTGCCGTAAATCTCGCGGCCAACATCTGTTTAAGTCTTCTTGTAAATGAATCGTAGTTGAATAGTTGAACCACTGGATCATTTTCATGGTCAGCGACTGGCGACTGTTGTCAGGTTTTCTTCTGAGACAAATGGGATTTTAAGTTCTTCGTTTAACATTTTATTGGCGATGTACCGAGATGCATTTACTAACGCTCAAAGCACTTTTTTTATTCGCATTGGCTTGGCACATCCTCATAATTGAAGTCCATATGTCCATGTAGGTTTCAATATGGATTTGTATATTAAATAATAACACTTTGTTGTTTATTGATAATATGGATTTTCGTCTAAGGAGCCAATTCTGTGTGCGTTTCGCTTATATGTATTTATGCCACGTTAGTCTTCGGTCCAAACGAAGACCAAGGTATTTGACTTCTATTTTTTCAGGCGCTGGTAAGTCACTGATTGTTACAGGTGGGTAACTGTCAGTTCTGTTAGTAAAAGTTACCTGCACTAATTTGGACTGATTCACATTGATTCTCCATTTCTTGGACCACTCGGTGAGAGTCTAGAAAATCTTGGATATTTTCGAATGCCGCGTTTGGGTCTTTATATGTGGAAAGAATCGCTGCAGATGTGCAAGTAGTGTATTCTACAATTTAGGCAGATCCATGGTATATATTAGGTACAGCAAAGAGCCTAATTCACTGCCGTGGAGTACATCAGACTTATAGCACGATAGTCAGAGAGCGCATCTTTATGTTTGATTGTAAAATTTCTGTCGCAAAGATGTAATTTGCGATTTTGTGAGCTTGCTTTACTTTAGATAGATTTTTTCTGACCACAATTTGGTGTTGAGACAGTAGAGTTGTCAATTCAAAGTCTTTCTGAATTCTTTGGAGCAATAACTTTTCGAATACTTTTCCAGGTATAGGTAATAAGCTGATGGGCCTGAATGACGTTTTTCCTGCGGTGGCTTACCGGATTATGGAATCATTACTACATTTGCGTATTTCCATAATATGGGATAGTACGTGAGGTTTAACATTCGGTTATACATGACTGTCCGGAGAACGGCAGCTTTTCGGGGCAAGTTTTTTAATATTTATCCATTTATTAAATCATAACTCGGAACTTTATGTATGCTTAGGTTACTTATCTCTGCTTTAACTTCTGCTGGGGAGAAGGGTTTTACAGGTGGGGTCATTTGACATGGTATGTCTAGAAAATCTTCAGTGTTGTTGTGAGCTAGTGCAGCTTCGAAGGGTTGAAAGACTTCAGATCAGTAGTTTGCAAAAACATCTGCTTCCGCTTTGTTTGAATGAGCACATTCACTGTTTGGTTGTAGAATTGGTGATATATGGATCTGGGGTCGCTTAAACTTTTTAGTTGCCTACCATAGCGTGTTATCGTGGGATACAGATTGTTAATGTAGTTCTCAAATGATGAGTTTTGGATTTTTCTAAGTGCCGTCTTTAATCGTCTAGTTCATCTGATCAGCTACATTCCTTGTTCGCTGCCAAAGTCTTCTATTCTAGCTCGACGTTTTTCGCTTATTAGTTGTCGAGTGTAAAGCGATACATTATCAGCTGTAGGTACGTATGTTTTTTATTCCCGTCGGAGTTGATTTCTATGCTGCCTCTTATATCAACTGAGTGAAATATTGTACTGCTTCATCTAACTCTTCGTTTGTTTTTATCCTTATGTTAAGGTAAATTTCGTGATTTTTGAGGTTAAAATGACTGGGAATGATCTAACGATAAGTCATAGTTAGATTTTACTATACAAATATTTGTTGGAATACCACACACTATGAAAAAGTCGAGTAGGTCAGGAATTAGGTGGGTTCACCGGTAGTAAGACAATTGTAGTTGTTATCAGTTATCGCCCTTAATAGATTTCGACCTTCTGTGGTAATTACCCTGGAACCCCAATGAGTATGCTTGCTGTTCTAATCACCGCCTGCTAAAAATTTGTCGCCGAGGGTTTGGAAGAATGTTTTATAGTCTTCAGAAGAAGCTGTATGGGTGTGGTGGGCAGTAAGTAGCACGGCAGCACTTACATTCATATGCCATGGTAGAGCATTTACTTGGATACTGGCTACCTGAATTTCAGGAGTTTGATATTCAGACAGTTCGTGGTGAAATAGAAATCTTTTGGTTATAACAGTACGTAGTACCTCTATGCGCTGCATCGTTGAGGTAGATGGTGCTGTAAATAAAGTATACTGGCATTTGAAACATTGCTTGGCTAGTAAAGTGAGGCTCTAATGTGAGTAGAATGTCTATTTTGTTTATATTTAAAAATGTTATTACTTCTTCGTTCGCAATAATATTAAAATATAAACAGAATCAATTCATAAATTCATTAGAAACATTGCTAGTTGTTCGTCGGTGTCTGTTGAGTTACATGGTTGTGGTTTCTTAGAGATAATGTGTTTGCGTTTCTTTGATTTTAGAAGAGGTTTTGGTTTGAATAATTTTTTGGAATGGTCGGACTGAGAAATTGTATTTGGGAGTTAAGAGTAGCTCATTGATTATGGGAATTATAATTCCTTGTGTTTTTTTTTCTCCCTGTTACTAAATATTTCTAGACCATACAACCTTTGTGGTTTGTCGGATGGGCACCTCCAGATAAAGCGCATGTCGCTGGTGAATCTTTGGGCTTCTTACATGTTTTTGTATTGTTTCTTTCACCCCATTGAACACAGTAATATGGTTTAATACAGTACGCCTTTGCGCATCCGTACGTCTGACATCTCATACATTGAACTATTTCACATTTTTTTCCAGGGGGTTCTTGGTTATTTTTCTGTAATGGATACGTTTACAATCTGGCTTTATTGTTGTAACAATCAATTTCTGTAATAGATACTGGAACTAAAAAAATTGTTGGCTGGTTTGTATATTGACAGATTCAAATACCATCCAAACATTTTTCGTAAGAGAAAGTTAAGTCATGTTTTATTCTTAACCAGAAAGTTAGATTCATCAGTAGTAAGGTTTTTGCTTCCAAAATTTAACTCGAAATTAAAATGCTCTACTTAAACACGGTTGAAAATTTCGCCCAAAAAATAACAAACATTTAAACGCAATAGTCATCAGATACCCTCATATGTCTAATCAATTTGATCAAAGTATGCATAGTATAACTTTTACTCAATGTGAAAAATACTAAAAAGGAAAGTCCTTCATTTTAACGAAAAACAAAGCATTTTATTAGCAGTAACTTATTACACCTTCTATTTATAATTAACAACAATTAATTACAAAAGGCTTAATTTTCTTTCAGTTTTATGTAGTCACTTTCATGCAGTACGTTTTTACGCGGAATCTGTAAGAAACCCTACAGGTTTTCCTGCTACGAAATGTGGAATCATAGAGAAGGGTTTCTTGAGAAAATGTCGCTTTATTATTCACGGCTACATGGGATTTTCAGCTAGTAAAAGGTAAGTAGATGGCCCGAAAAGGTGTTTTCTTGTAATGTGTATTTTTTAGTACGTCTTCAGGTAACTTTTATTTAACAACGAACGATCACGCACCCTTCGCAAGATCTGCAGAAGAACAAGAAGTCAACATGAAAACAGTAAATCTATTATTGTGATTAGAACGAAAACGACAGGTTAATTTTGCGACGCGTAATTAATTAAATTTAAATACTGACTCACAATAGAGGAACTACAAAGTGCAAGAATAATTCAGGTAAAATGTGCAACTTGTTGAGATATTAATGCAATTACGTTTGCGTGACTGGGACAACACAAACCCCACCGTAGGCATAATTTATAGAAAATTTCGTGAAATATTAAATGTTTGTTGTTTGGAGATTCCCGTAATTTAATGTAGTACGTATAAAAAGCCTATCGGGAAACGTTTGAAGTAGAAAATGGACCTCGGGTCATTCGAAAAAATAATTGGTTACAACTGAAGCATGTAACTCTTAGAATAGATATCGACAACCCAGTAGTTCAAATAACCATTAGATAGTTCAAATTATAATACAAATAAGTAATACGATTTATATTTATAACACATAAAAATATTTATAATACATCAAAGTAGATCAATTTTCATAAATTTTGTAAATATTATTTAATACGAAATACTAATTTAATAAACTATTTTATTGTAACTTTAAATATTATAAATCCAATATAATAAGGTGATACAAAAAATATATTGAATTATAAAAGACTGAAACTGTAGCTTTAAAACGAATTTTGATTAATTAATATCTAAGTCGAAATGTCTGTTGCTAAATTGTTATTCCAACCATACCCAGACTTGAAATAAACTGCCCCAAGTACATAAAACATATTTGCAAAGAAAATCGACGCTGTCGTGCTGAAAATTAAATTATTAAGGTCATTAATTTTAAATATAATTAATTTTCACCTGTTGGATTTAAAATTAAACATTCACCCAGTTTACTTCCATTGCAACACCATGTAAAGCAATTCTTCAGAATATCATCAATAATTTTGAACATTCATCTTTCATTTAAAATTTTAATACTACCTAATCTGTTTGAAATGAAAACTTTTTTGACGAAAATGTAAGCGTTTAAAAACCATTGTTTTTTATTAAAATAACGTACCTCATTCCCAAAAATAAGCTGAAAAACTATAGTGCGAACCTACAAGGAAAATATATTTAAATTTGATGCGAAGCCTCAACACGCAAACCACGTGTCCCAAAACGGACGAATTACGTTAAGTTGCGATTTTAAGCAAGCAAGTTCTTATTTAAAAATCGATCAAATCTGCATATCAAATTAAAGAAGCACGGTCGATCCTTCGGAATAGTCCCTGAAAACGAAGTTCTATTTACACTAGATTACATAAGATCAAAGGTAGCGTGCGAGGGCATGAAAAAGAAACGCTTTAGATGTGTTAGTAAATGAAAAACGCGGGACCTTCACGCAAGCCCTCAATTAGTGGAAATATTGTTAAAGTAGGCCGTGAAAATCAAGGCCGACTTAATCTCCACTCGGCAAACCTTCGCTATCTACGTTGTAATCTATAATGATGGACTGAAACAAAATGAGCCGAATAAAAATTACATAATGTTTTAATAATAACACAAGTTTTAAGATTATTTCGGGAGGAACGCCCATTTTTTGTTAGTTTGTTAGTTAATTTGCGTTAGTCCAATTGGGTGGACTTAAATACTCGGAGGAAATTTACAAATGAGATTTTTAAGCTAAAGGCATGGCCCTTTAAATCATGAGGGAATTTTGATGTCACACCAGACATTTTGTCACGCGAACCTTTGTTATTCAACAAGTTACATTATAATTATTGTGTTAGTGGTTTGTACTTTCTATTTTACGTAGTTGGTAAACTCTACATTGTTTCACTCTTACTTAGTTCGTTTAGATAGTTTTCCATAATGTTACGACGCACATTATTAGTTTTAAATTAGTTTGCTTATGTACTGGACTAGATCTAGATTTGGGGGTGTCAAGGATCTCAACGCTAAGGGTATTGATACGTCTAATTAGCTTTTCCAAACTTTAACAGACTTCAACCCCTGCGCTTTTACCCCGTGTCTATCCAAAAGAGGACAAAGCTTGGGATTTTTTCCACGGAAAAGATCTCACCCAAACTCAACCAGGATTGAATCAAAGATCTTTGGTTTATAAAGCAACCTTAATATTCCCTACACCACTAAGAATAATTCCATTACTAATTTTTTGGTACTTTATGTTGCGACTAACCCTTGTGCAGCTGTTATTTCTATATATGTACCTTTCAGTTATATCAGGCATTCAAGAAAATAAATTGATAAAAGTTGTATCAAACATAAAGGCCATTAAAACAGAGCCAATTTATTGTTACAATAAGTATGTACCTTATTTGAACTAAAATAAAATTTAAAGGGTAGTTTTTTAGTCATGCCTCCCGCTAAAGGGTTGTGCCCATGTGCCGGGTATACTCTGCATACGCACTCAGATTAGCTCTGTAGTACATAGTCCTAAAATTTATTGAACATTGATTGTTTTTATCAAAACAAGAGTGAAATTTATTGAGCGTTTACTATTTTTGCAGTGCGAAGCCGCGCTAAATAATATCAAGTAAAATTTATTATTTTTATCCTACAAAACCGAAATTTATCATACATATCAGCTTCACCGGGCAGGGCAAATGTTATTTGAATATCGAGCATTGGATTTCTGTGACTGCAATATTTTATCTACCATTTCAAATGTTATATTAGGCAAAATGCTTATAAAAATCGAACAACTTCTTCGGCTTTTTCCTACCCTTAATTTATTAATTTAAGATCTGTGAAATGGTTAACGTAACGCGTTGTCATATTGGTTTCTATGCTTGTTCTTCTTCTTCTACACTTAATTAGGATTTTTCCCTATTTGTCATGCATCATTCGATGGATGAAGATAACAAGCTTTGGGCCCATCTCACAGGTGGTTGTCTAGGTACTAGGTAGGCTTTTCCCTCTCGGTCGTTCGTACTCAATACTCATACATACAGATTCGTGACAGTCTGTCTGCGTCAATTTTCTGTACATGTTCTTTCCACTTTTTTCTCGTTTTAGACCATTCTACTACATCTTGGACTCCACATCTTTCTCGAACCGAATCATTTGTTTGCCTGTCTCGGAGTGTTGAATCTCAAAACTTTCTGATGCTCTCATTTTTTGTTTCGCTTTCTTTGTCCTTGATCTGGTTTCCGTGGCATATAGCACCATGGCTTTATATATTCGTAATTTTTCATCTGTTCTTAAATACTTATTTCTTCACACTGTATCCTTTAGATAGCCTGCTACTTGTGTAGTTCTCCGGTGTTCTGGGTTTGTATTTCCCCGTGAAAATTACGATGACTTATGGTTTAAACTCCTAAGTATTTAAAGTTCATAACTTACTCAGTTCTGGAGTCTCCTATTTGTAGCTTGCACCTTCTCGGTTCCTTGGATACAACCATGCATTTTGTTTTTTAAGATGATATTTGCATGTTATAACTTTGGACTGCGATATTGAATTGGTGTGTTAGTTAGTATCATCGTTGTTTGCGATCAGAATAGCATCATCTGCATAACATACTATACACTTTAACAGACAATTTAAACAATAAAAAACTTTAATACAAGTTTAATTCATAACGTGACGTTTCGATCTTGGTTTTAGATCCTTATCAAACTATAACAATAATTAAAAATTAGTCAAGAAGTAAAAAACTAAAAAGGAGTTGTAATAGTAAAAATTTAAAAATTAAATAATTACCTGTAAGTTAGAAACAACCAAAAAACATTTCTAGTAATTTTCCTAATGTTGTTTCGTTACACCGCATGGTACAGTGTCATGATATGCAATGGGATAATATACAAATTTTAGATTCTGAAACTAATCTTTCTAAAAGACTAATTTCTGAGATGCTTCACATTAAATCTAATAAATTAACACTTAATAACCATACTGATACACAAAAACTTAATCCTGTATATAATGCTATCATTAATTTAGAATAATAATTTAAAAAAAAAAAGTCTGTCCTTGTAACCTTTTTTAGCGTATATGTTTCGTTCCACGAGATAAATTAAAATGTGGGTTGGGCCCTTTCTGTCCTTTAGTTAGTTAATATCTTGTTCTTTTCAAGTTCTACTTCAGTTTGAACCAACCATCCAAAATTTCAACATATGTTTGCAATAAAGTTTTTGGTGCTCGAGTCTTTTGATTTTTCTAAACATAATGTGTTAACTAGCAAATTTATCAATAATCTTTTTGGTTGTTTCTAACTCACAGGTAATTATTTAATTTTTAAATTTTTACTATTACAACTCCTTTTTAGTTTTTTACTTCTTGACTAATTTTTAATTATTGTTATAGTTTGATAAGGATCTAAAACCAAGATCGAAACGTCACGTTATGAATTAAACTTGTATTAAAGTTTTTTATTGTTTAAATTGTCTGTTAAATCGGTCGTTAATCCAAAGTGTTTAATAGTTGCCAGACGTTAATTTTTCAATATAACATACTATATATTGATATTATGTATGCCCATTGTGTATCCTGATTTTGGTCTGATAGGTACAATTATGCGGTTCATAATCAAGTTAAAACAATAAAACATCACAAAGAAATGATATAAAACAACTCCTTGACCAAAGACGAAAATTAGTAGTACAAGACAGAAGAGCTACAGCAGAGTATACATCCTTGTGCAAAGTAATTAGAAGGAGAATTAAAGAAAATAAAATTAAAACCCAAGAAGAAAAAATCAACAGATATATGCATTAAAGAACAGCGATGGGGAAATAATTGAAGACTAAGAATACTAAGAACAGTTGAAAATTTCTACCGAGACCTATATAACTCAAAAATCTCAGAATCCAATAATGACAATGAGATCCAACAAAATATCCAAGGAATCGTCAATGTAGGGTCTGAAGAACTTCCCGAAATACAGCTGGACGAAGTAGCAAAAGCACTCGAGCACTTGAAGAAAAATAAATCCCCAGGCAAGGATGGAATTGTAATGGAATTCTTAAAGGAAGGCGGACAAAAACTGAGGAAGAGAATAAGTTGTTTACTAAACAAATGCCTATTCGAGGGAGTAACACCAGAAGACTGGAATGACTCAATAGTCATACTATTACATAAAAAAGTGACCATCATAAATTAGAAAACTAACGTCAATAAGCTTGCTACCGGTACTATACAAACTGCTCATGAAAGTTATAACAAACCGGCTCGCCGACAAACTGAACAAATACCAACCCGAGACGCAAGCAGCATTTAGACACGGATATGGTACAAGAGACCACCTCCTTACAATGAAATTATTAATAGAGAAAGCAAACGAATACAACATCACCCTGTATTTAGCCTTCATAGATTTCGAGAAGGCCTTCGATTCCGTCGAGACCTGGGCAATACTGCGTGCATTGAAAAACTGCAGAATAGATCAACGATATATCGACCTTTTAGAAAATATTAGCAAAAAGGCGACAGCTACCTATAAAATGCACCAACCCACAGAGCCAGTGCCATTGAAAAGAGGAGTACGGCAAGGAGAGTGTCTATCACCCAAGCTGTTCACGTTAGCTCTGGAAGACATTTTTATAAAACTTGAATGGCAAAATATAGGTATAAATGTAAATGGAAAAAGACTCAATCATCTAAGATATGCCGATGACATCGTACTTGTAGCTGAAAACTACAACGACTTGGACTATATGCTAAATAGTCTTAATAAACAAGCAGCAAGTGTGGGTTTAAAAATGAACCTTGCCAAAACTAAAACAATGATGCCAACGGAACAACAAGAAACATTAAGCGTAAATGACATAACTATCGCAAACGTCAAGAATATGTATATCTGGGACAGATAGTCCGTCTCGACCGAGAAAATCAATCGAAAGAATCCAAACGAAGGTCCAAGTTAGCATGGGCTGCCTTCGGAAAACTCAGTTTTATCCTAAGATCTAATAATATATTACAGCATATGACAACAAAAGTATACAACCAATGTATACTGCACATAATGACATATGACACAGAGAACTGGTCATTCACAAAATCGCATCTTCAAAAGCTGGTGGTTACACAACGGGCTATGGAAAGAGCAATGCTGGGAATATCTCTAGCAGATAAGAAGAGGAATACCTGGATCCGCCAGAAAACCAAAGTTACAGATGTACTAGAGAGGATCGCATCCCTTAAAAGGAGCTGGGCAGGACACGTGGCACGGTGGCACGGACGGATAAAGCCAGATGGACAATAAACATGCTGCAGTGGCGACCATGGACAAACAAGAGAGGCACAGGAAGACCCCCGAACAGATGGACAAATGATATTAAAAGGACAGCAGGTTTAATGTGAATGAAGGAGGCTCAGAACAGGTCAAAATGCAAATCCTTAAAGGAGGCCTACGTCCAATTATGGACTGAAAGTGGCTAAGAAGAAGAAGAAGAAGAATCAAGTTAACTAAAAAGGTGCTAAGCGAATCTCCCTGTCTTACTCCTTCGTTAATGGGGATTTCTTCTGTTAGACCTTCTGCAGTGTTTATTCTTGTGGTAGTCTGGGAGTCTAGGTATACAGATCATATATTACTTTTATAACCTGATTCTCTACAGCCCTATCTTTTAGTATAATAAGTACCTACATCTTGTTTCTTGATCCGATCAAAGGCTTTTGTAAAATCTATAAAGCACAAAAATCGAGATAATTGTATTCCATTGCCTTTTCTATGATTTATTGTACTATAAATATTGAATCAGTCCTCTCTATTCTTTCGAAAGCCTGTCTCGAATGATTGCCGTAAATATTTTGCATCAGTGTTTAATAGTGTAGTTAATTCCTCTATAGTTATCTGGTATTTTGCGGTCGCTTTTTTTATGGATGGGTATTGTGATGCTATTGTTCCATAGCTCGGGTATTATTTCATTCTCTATTATCTTGTTAAAAAGCTTTTGTATATTTCCAGTGAGCATGTGACCACCATATTTCAGCATTTCGTTGGAAATTGAATCGAGCCCTAAGGCCGAGCGCTCACCGAGGTGACGTGACATATGACATGACACGCAACGTGACAAGTGACTTACTTGTAACACGTCACTTCATATTAAACCAATACAAATATATGAATCGGCGCCCACCGAACGGATATGACTACGACATGTCTTTAAACGTGTCATATCACTACCCAAAAAGTGCAGCATGTTCCACTTTTGTCGCATGTCACTTCTAAAATACACCACTTTGTAGACGAAATGCAGTACAAGTAAACTTTTAAAAGTGCGTATCTTACTTTTTTAAGTAATATATCGAAGGTGTCCTTGCTCATTCGATAGAATGACTGAAACCTTTCCGGATACAAATTTAATTCTTTAAATACACTAAGGTACCACGTTGTTTTACATTATCACGCCAATAAGGATGTACCCAAAATCGTTTTTTATCGCGATTGTTGTTATTAATGTTAATTAGATTAACTAAAGCAAGAGAATCCTCATCCTCTGAAAACGACACAGTGACATGTTACTATTAAAAAGTCTGTTTGGTGAGCGTTATGTCATTTAAAAGTCATGTCACTGTCAGATCACTCGTCATGTCGTATGTCACGTCACCCCGGTGAGCGCTCGGCCTAAGGGTTTCCTACCCTTGAGTTGACGTACTTTGTCCCCTCGAGGGATATTGTAAATGTCTTATTGTTGAGGTCGTTTACTGTTTCAATTATTTATCAGGGTCGTCGTTTGTCCAGATTCTTGCTTGAATTAAGTTCTCCATTCTTGTTGTTTATTTTAAAATACTCGTTTACATTTTTCTTTTGTTTTTGCAACAGTTTCCAGACTCGTCTTTGGGTGCCATATAAGTCATGCTCCATATCCTTTGTGTAGCGTTCCCAATAATATTCTTTGTGTTTTCTTATTTCCTGATTTATTCTGTTTCTTATTTGTTTGTATCGTTAGTGTTCTTTGGTGCACTTTTATATTTCAAAAAATCCGTCTTCTTTATGGTTTCAAATTCTCTTATTTCACTTGTAAACCAAGGGGTTCTTGTTAGTTTCATCTGTCTTCTAGTTTTTCTTGTTCCAAGTGCCTCCTTGGCCGCGTCTAGTATGTTTTTCGTTATTATGGCCCATATTTCGTTCATATTCTGTCTTTCTGTACAAGGGTTGTTTAGGAACTTTAATTTATTTATTTACTTTATGCAAAGATGAATAAAACTCTAAAATCAAGTAGTCAGGATGTAAATTTGACTACGTGGTTGCAACATAGATGGATTCTTTTAAATTTAGCTTTAAAACACCGACAGAAACGATTACAATAACCTAACTGGGAAGATTCATATCTCAGCAGATTCTGAAAATTTTCCATGCCACTGACGAGCCTGTGCGAGCTTGCCGAGAAACAGATTCTCTCTCCACCACTGAGCCCCGTGGTAGGTATGTATTTCAAATACTATAACTGGTGTTATTACAAAACTGGTATTAATTAACAACGCAATTTGTTGCATTATTGATGTATAAGATTTAAACACAATAAAATATCGAAGATTTTTTTAAATCATGACAACTTAACGAACGATTTCAATTGATTTTATTACTTATAGCGACGACAAAAGATAAAATTATTATTATTGCTATGTTCAGTAATATAAAGCAAGGAACATAGCAGACAGTGTAAAAAGTACAAGTAAACTTGATGTACCATGCTACAGAACGCAGATGGCACCAATTTTGGGACAAATCATGAGTTCGTAATAATTCTGATTTGATACAGTTAACTAACACTTACATATTATAAGCACCAATGTTGCAAATCACAAAAGTCTATTACTGTTTAATGTAAATAAGCTAAAACATGTCTTAAAGTTGATGACCAAAAATTTACATGAAATGATGAAATCCCTACACAAAAAGAATCCTTGCAAAAGTAAGTATAACCACTGCGTAGATGTTGTAAGTATTTAGATAAATTTAGAATCAAAAACCAAAAACGACCTATGTAGTGGTCATAAAAGGACCATTGTTAAATCTTCAACCTTAGTGTGTAGTATGATCAGAACACAAAATAATGATTAGGAAGCTATATAAAATTCGAAAATTCGCCGGTTTAACATGCACAGGATGGCAGTTTGAGTATTTTTGCACTGCAATAGGCAGCATGTTTCAAACAGAGGTCATTTAAGAATAGCCCAATTCCACCCAACTAAACCCAAAAATCATAAGTCCATCGAGAATAATTTCGAATGCTCTTTCTATAAAGGGTCGTTAATAACCCCTAAGAACAAATATAGTCCCAAACTACAGCAAGCAAATATCTACTCAAAAATATTATGGCAAAGGCTTACCGGTAACAAGCATGTGTACTTTACCAGTCAACCAAGTAGCTCTACGACCTGATAGTTTTAAGTTTAGAATAAACTGAAATTGTAGACTTAAAGCAACTTGTTAGTAAAAAAACATAGGCCCATATTCCCATCTGATATTTAAGTTTAAAATAAATATAAAATATAGGTATAACTTTACATAATTTTAAATATGTGAAACAGAGATACACTATGCTGCCATGACTTTAAATTGAAACTACGAGGCCATTTTTGTATGTGATCTACCTAGCTATAAAACAAAAAAGCGACGATAAGGCGAACCGACAACGCTGCTGCCTCCCTTAACACGGCAATTACAATAACCCCTTCCGTAGACTCTATACAAGTTTCAACTTGTTACAGTTGCTACATGATTGTTGGGTGAGGTGCGTTACGAAAATGGACCGGCAAAAGTTTGAGTAACATTGTGCTATCCAACTGTGTATAAGGTTTGACGAATCCGCTACGGTGACTTATGAAAAGTTACAAAGGGCTTATGGAGAACATTCCTTATCCAGGACACGAGTGTTCAGATGGCATAAGGCCTTTTTAGAGAGCCGACAAGAAGTAGAAGACGAACTTCGTGCGGGAAGACCTTCGACCTTAAAAACGGACGAAAATGTGGAAAGAGTGAGGACTCTTGTGATATCAATAGTGAGTTAAATTTGAACCGGTTTACCGTCCGTCAGATTTTAAAACAGGATTTGAGCATAAGAAAAGTGTGCGCCAAGATGGTTCCAAAGAACCTCATGACTGAGCAAACGGCCAATCAGAGGGATGTGCGTCTTGATCCTTTGTACCACCTTAAGAGGGCGCCAGAATTCGTCAATCGCGTAATCACAGATAGTGAATCATGAATTTTTGAATACCACCCCGAGACAAAACGCTAAAGTCAAAAGTGGCACACTGCAAACTCTCCCCGTCCCAAGAAAGCGAAAATGAGCAAATCGAACATCAAATTAAAGCTCATTTGTTTGAAAAAGGCCCGCTGAATTAAATATTACGTATTAAGGCCTTACTGGGCCTTACCACTTCATTTAGCCAAGACGCAATTTAGAAACAGCGGTGGCGCCAATTGAGGTGAACTATACATTTCTCCATTAAAAAATGTATAGTTCACCGCAAATGGCGCCACCGTTGTTTCTAATTTCGCCTTGGCTAAATGAAGTGGTAAGGCCTTATATGCAATATTAATTCAGCGGGCCTTGGTTTGACAGTCAGGGGATCGTCCACAAGGAATTTGTGCCGCCAGGACAAACTGTCAATCAAAGTTTTTATCAGAAAGTCCTTGAAATGCCCAAGAAGAGGATGGCACGTATGCGACCAGGTATTGCACGTATTTGGATGCTGAAACACGACAAGGCCACATGTCACAATACAATCTCCATCAACAAATTTTTTGCAGAAAAGACATTCCTGTGGTTCCCCAGCCCCACTATTCGCCGGATCTCAGTCCCTGTGACTTCTTTTTATTCCCCCGGCTTGAAAAACATTTGAAAGGGCGCCATTTTGGTGATTTGGAGAATATCCAAAAGAGCGTGACCTCCATCGATGTGAGCTGCCCAAAGGGACTACTTTATAACCTTGATTTGTAAAAAGAATAAAATTCATGGTTAAAAGAAAATCAGTTTCACTACTTTCCTGCCAAACCTCGTATTAACCGAGAACCTTTCGGTGAAGCCACCAAAATATCAACAGCAAACAAGGTATAAAAATTGAAAAATGAACAGAAGGAACCCTACTGGAGGAATACTTCAGGACCAAATCAAACAAACATATTTAAAAACGGTTAACCCAAAACTCTCAAATTGATAACTGATCTATTTGCCAGTCACCGCGCCCATTCCATTTCCAACTGAGCGGAAAAGTTTAAACGGAGACATGTAGAATATACGAATTTGCAAATGAAATTACAGAACTATTAGGGATATAACGCATAAATCAGGAACAAGCTGATACAAAGACCAATGATCTGCATCCTACGAAACACACCATCACATTACAACGGGACTGACGGGACCTATGGTTTTATCACGTATTCAAAAGAAGTCAACGTCTATGTTTTTGAATTTTAAAAATCTTAGCTGACTGCAATCGGGAAAAAATTCAAAACCTTTGATTTTCAAGGCTATCCCGTACCTAGCAATTTTAAACTGTTCCGTTTCCTTCACTCATAGTCTTCGAAATGCAAAAATTTCCCTGTATATAAAAGTCTGACTATGATCAATCGTGGATCAATCTCTGAAATAATCATGGAAGAAAAATTGACGCTCAAACAATCACAGAAATTTAGACAACGTCAAATCAAAATTATTATGTCACATTTTTAGTATAAAACTTTCAAAATGTTGACATATGGTAAAATCAAACGTTAAATAAATTCTATGCAATACGAAATTAAAAAAGTAATTATGATTACGAAAAGTACTGCCATATTTATCGGAACAGCTAACTGGGCCACAAATAACCTTTCAAAAATTTTCCTAAGGGGACTAGCAAGTAAGCAGAATTAGGTTAATGGTTCTTGTTTAATTCTATACTTATTTAAATAAACAGGTCTTATGAGCGATAGTTTCCCATCTATAGACAACACGTTTCATCAAAAATCTGTAAGAGTATGTATTCTTGGCGGGGATACTCCTGTTGGAGAGGTAACGGCCTTCTTACTCAAACAGAATCCTATAGTTTCGCAAATTTATATGTATGGCGGTGATGAGGTTAGAGGAATAGCGGCAGATTTAAAACATATCGATACCAGAAGTGAAGTTACGGCTTATGTTGGACAACAGGGCTTGGAAAACGCTATAAAAGTAAAAGAAAAAGAAAATCTAAACATTTATTTTCTTTAAATGTCTTTCCCTATTTTAGCGTGCAGATATAATTCTAATGGTAGGTACAGACAAAGATCCGTCAAATGCTACCGCAGAAACAAAGCTAAGAGTTGAAGCTCGGAGGGTTACCGAATTAGCAGAAGCGTGTGCCAAACACGGTCCAAAATCTATTTTAGCAGTTTGTGTAAACCCGGTATCATCTACTCTTCCATTGGTTTCTGAGATTTTTAAGAGAACTCCTTGGTATCACCCTGCAAGAATAATCGGTTCAGTTGCTCTAGTTCAAGTAAGCATCTGGTTTTCAAACAACTAAAATCTATTGAGCTGCAGTTTTTGTTTAGGTGAAAGCCAATTCATTAGTTGCCCGTTTCCAAGATTTAGACCCATTTTCGGTGCACGTACCTTTAATAGGAGGACCCGATATAGATACTATTGTACCTTTATTTTCACGTGCCACCCCTGTAAGCATTTTGTCGTCTGATTGCCCTACATTGCAAGAACGCATACGAAATGCGGAGGTTGAAAGCCCCATAAAAACTGTAGGAAAACCTTGTAAATTAATAATCTCTCCTTTGAGCGAAGCTTATGGGATTAATCATCTGGTAACTACGATAGGAATTGGACTGTGTGGCGATGCTAATGCCATTTGTGCTGCTTTTGTAAGGCAAAATATCATTAAAGGTGTTAGGTAAGAAAAAAAACACCAACAGCCTCCGACAAATCCATCCTCAAAAGTGAATTAATTAGTAATTAAACGAAAACCTCAATCTTTCCCAGAGTATAAGTTAAACTTTTAATATTTTCTAAAGTGTTAGAAGACAAAATTTTTCTTTGACTATTAAATAATACTTCCATTATACGTAGCCTTTCCTGTTAAATCATGGGCTACATTATTCACACCGCTGAATTATAACTCGCAGGTTATGCCGAAGTCACAAAACTACAGATTTCATTACTCACGGCATTCTACCAGTTACGAAGCTGTAATCTTTTATTAATTTCACAGCTGCATTTTTTCTAGTTACTAGGCACATACAAAAACTAAATAGTCACAGAAAAAGTATAGTATTCTATTCATGTGTAATGGTTATTACTCACTGTCACAAACTTTGCCTTTGTTGAGTAATTTCCATCAGAACATGCTCGTAGAATAATATACCATTAGTCTTCTAAACCTCACTTTTAAACTAATTGATTTCTATGGTCAATTTCTCTCTTCCAATAACTTGGTGCTGTTCTTTTCCCTCGTTAATCGATATGCATTTTTTCACTACCGTAACACCAAGTTGACGTGTTCTATAATTAATCTCAAATGATTTGCATGGCGAGTTCGTTAATGCCGAAGTTCATTACACTTATTTAGAAAAGATCAATGTAAACAGTCTGTATTTAGAAAAATTCAATCTAGTAAAGATCATACAGTCGATATTATGTTCACTGTTTAGGTTTGTTCCAAGCTCAAAATGCTCTTCAGCCTTGAAAGAGTTTCTTTTCATTTACAGTAGGCTCTTCTTATTTTTTATCTTTTTCTTATGCACCTTTCCTTTCTTCCACTTTAATTCACAATTTAAAATTTCTCCAAAGATCAACCTGTCCAAGCTAAATCCCAATCTTAATCCTATTCATTGTTTCAAATTGTTCTCCTATTTATTTTTATTATATTTATTAACGAATCAATAAACAAAGCTAACAACATCTACGAAAATAATCATTGAAAACAAAACCGTTTATGGAGTTTATCATCTACGATCACTTTTAGAATTCATTCGAATATTTCATAACATACGATAATAACAATCAGGCATGTAAAACGCTATTAATATACAGCAGAAAAATAATAGGAGGAAAAATGTCACTATGGTCATCGAGTTTTATACAAAAGTAATTTAGGAAATTGGGAAGCTTAAAAAGGGTCCTTGACACGAGAATCAATTTACTGGAAAGGGTTCGGGATTATCAGGATAATTTGTGTAGGTGTAGCTCGTTTTAATAATTATTCCTGGATAAAATGGTACGCGTTTGGATCTTTACGATGAAAAAAGATGTCCATTAACAATATATAATGGTTGAATGCTTAATTAAACAATTATTTTCTATTTATATTGTTAATTGTTAGCTCTATTTAATTATCCTGAGAGATCAGTAGAGTTGTGGTTTTTATTGCTTTTAGCTATGAGCTATAGTAAAAAAAAAGATTTCCTGACAATTTCTTTAGGAATTCTAATTAAAATCACCTTAGGCAATCAGTTACACAAAACTCAGAGGTTTAAACACCTAAAACAATCGTTAATTGTTTTAATCTAAATTATAACTTTCACAGGCATTTGGTATGTACGATAAAATTTGGACCAGGAGGAATAGTGCACAACTATGGTGTACCAAGATTGACTGGATGCGAACTTAAGCTCCTGGAAAGATCTGTACTTGAACTTAACAAGCGTGAACAAATGGCTTTGAATCTTCTTGGCCAAATGGCCAAACACAAGGGTAGCAACCAAAACTTAGCATCCATGATCGAACTTAGTCCGCATGTATCTCAACCCAAGAGAGATTAACTACCGTTTTTTTAATTAAGAAATTCTTGTCTATTTTTATAAAATTATATTATTAAAACTTGAGATTACTAAATTACTAAACTAATAAAGTGTTTTTCCTGTCGAGCTACTTAAAAAATGCTAAACCAATCTAAACACGACGTAACCGATAGAAACGTTCGCCGCAATGCATCTTTACGTGTTATTCGTCCCGGGATAAACCCCACGAGATAAATATTTTCATCCGACGAGTGACGTGCATACAAATCTCTTTTATAAATCCCTGCTAGAAAAATGACTTGGTCTGCTGGAGGAAACACAACAAAAGGAAAAAATGTTTAGTCGCCGTGTGAACCCTAGGGATTTTAATGCAGAGCTAAAGTTGTGGGCGTCATTACTTGTCAACCATCAACTTTTATGAGTTTGCTTCTAGTTCGTATTAATTTCTCTGTCCGGAGCCGTGACAGAAGCAAAGAATAAAATGTCCCCGTTCCGCCGTTCGTCAACAACCTTGACCAGCAACGCTATTAGGTACATTAATAAAAACTTACAATTTTATTATTCAAATGCTGAAGTTCTCTTTCCGTTAGCCTTCTCTTGGCGTTCTCTTTCTTTCGCCTTCGATATTGATTGTATTTATAAAAAAGATACATTCCAGGTAGGGCCAGCACCACGAAGGGCTTCATGAAGGGATTAGTTGCAGGCCCTTGCGGCATATTAACTTAAACACTGCGGAAAATTACTGTTTTCAGGCAAAGGCCTCGAGGGCCTAATACGCTCTGTTTTGTAAATTAAAACGATGCTACGGAGCAGTTACAAAATAATGTCCCATTCGTAAACAAGCCAAGTTTGATACAGAAATCAATTCCTTATCGGAGTAGAAGGCAACAATGAAAAAACTCAAGTTAATACTGCGCTTGTTACCAAAATATCGGTTTAATTTCGCTACTCCGAGCGGACTTTTCTGTAGAACCATTCGACGGCGCAACTTCGCAAAAAAGACTAAAAAACGCTAAAGGGTTCCAATATTTTGGTAACTGTTCCAACTGCACCGGGCACATACATACCTACACTTATTGCCGAAAACTTCTGAATTGTAAAAAACGAGTGCACTATAAACGGTATGAAAAAAGTCACATGCGTAAAAAAAATCCTCGAAATTAATTAATTTGGCACAAAGCAAAGTTCGAAGTAGGATGGAGAAGCAGTATTGCTGTGTAGAAAAGAGAGACGGAAGCTTGTATTGTCGAAAACATTGTCGGAACGCCCACCGACTTCGGGTTAGGCAACACTGCGTACAATTCGAACGTTCGCAAACGACTGCGGGAACTTCGCTCGATAGGCAGCGTGTCTGACAGAACGCCTGCGCGGGTTGCATTTATTCAGTTTTTGTTCGAATAAACGTGCTGAGATTTCATATGCTGCAATTTCGGTAGCCCTAACATCCCTTAGCTTATCGGGAAAGGATCTCGCAGGTCGAATTTTACGGAAGACGGAAGTTATAAGCTTGGTAGACTAGGCGAAACATTCTAAATCCTAATTTATTCCACAGAAAGGCAAATTAACCTTAAACAGTATCACTTCAATCTAATGCGTAATTTACACTGTTCAGACCTTCAAACCTGAAACGTTTTATTAAAAACAGGAATTTATAAGATTTTCAAATAAATCGCTGAATTGTTATAATGAAAATTATGTTGATCAAAAACTGATCAAACAGGGTACTACCAATGCAAAAGGGTAATATTGTTATCAAGGCAGTTATAGCTCGTCGATACGTTGATTCTAAAATATCGTATTAAATCAGATATATCAATATCAACTTAAATATTTCAGTATTCTATTATTTTAAACTATTACATACGAAACTGCAGCTAAAATGCTTAATTAATTAATTAATAATAATTACACCACTATAAAGTTCATTTTTAAATTATATATTTTTATAGTATGCTTTGATTTTATTATTTATTTTATTTTAACAGGGTAGTGGCAAATCTTACTCAATCTTAAATCTGTCATATATGTAAACTGCAGAGCATAACTATAGCCCCAGAAGTATTTTTTCAGATTTAATTAATTAAAGTTAAAATAACTCAAAGTTGGCTTTAGAGACTATTTAAATAAACTTTAAAAAATGCAATGGACAAAGAAGAGTCAATTACGAGAACATGTGATCGATTTATTACAATAATTTAGAAATTTGTTGGTGCGTAACTATAGCACCACTGAAAAAAACGACAATTTTAAAACGCAGTTAGCCATAACCGGTACGCAACACAAAAACACTTACCCACTGTCATTAATTTGTAACGCTTTACCAAAAATGCCCCAAGAAAGTTACTTCTCTGATCTCGAAAAGGGTCAAATTCTGGCTTTGCGGGATGAAAACTTAAGTCTTCGAGAAATTGCCAGGAGAATTAACCGGCTGCGTAAAGTTATCACAAATTACTTAAGAAACCCAGTACAGTACGGAACGAACAAGAAAGGAGGTCCAAAAAGCAAAATTTCACCTAGGACTCAGCGAAGAATAATTGCTTCGGCAAGCAACAGTTTGAAGAGTTGCAAAAGAATAGCTCAAGAATGTGAAGCAAATGTCTCACGATGGACAATTCGAAGGATTTTAAATAAAAACGAAAATATCGTACGTCAGAAATTAAAAACAGCTCCAAGACTTCTTCCTCGTTATAAAAGCAAATCGATTAGAATTTGCTCGAACGAATATGAACCAAAATTGGGAACATGTAATTTATCATTTTATTATTTTATTTTAAAATTCTAGTTAAAAAAATGTTTTAGGTAGTTTATTTTTTCCGATGAAAAAAAGTTTAAAATAGACGGACCGGACGGATTCAATTGTTACTAGGCGAGATCTGAGGACAGAGCCTCAATACTTTTCGAAGCGCAATTTTGGATGTGGTACTTTAATGGGATGGGGTGCTTTCTCCAAGGAAAGAATTTTAACTTTGGCTTTCCCATCAATGCGAATGAACAGCATAGAGTACCTTGACGTTCTCGAAGCGCATCTGATACCATTTTGAAACGATAATGGCTACAGACAGTGGATATTCCAACAAGATAACGGCACGATACATGTTAGCAGGAAATCTAGGGCTTGGTTTGAAACCCAAAATATCGAAATACTGGAGTGGCCGTCCTGTTCCCCGGATATAAACCCCATTGAAAATCTCTGGGGAATATTGGTTTGAGTATACTCAGACAACAAGCAGTACTCGACAATAAATGAACTGAAACGTACTTTGCAAGATGCTTGGATCAGTTTAGAGCCAGAAATCTTAAATAACTTGGTTGGCAGCATGGATTCAAGAATTTTTGAGCTAATTAGAAAAAATGGAGGACCAACTCATTATTAATTGCTGATGGTTTATGTTTTTATTTGGCGTTAATAAACTGGTGCTATTGTTATGCACCAATGTTTTCTTATTTTTTGTTAATTATTTGAATACATTACTTACGACTAACTTAAAAATCGTTAGTTACTCCCCATCTACCTTGCCTTAACATTTCCTTAACCAACATTAACTTATTTTAAATAAAACTATCAAATTCTTCGAAAATGGTGGTGGGGCTATAGTTATGCTCGGCAGTGTATAATATTGTAAGTACATAACTTGATATTGAAGTTGCATTACTTAACTTTGTTACGAATATAAAAAACTTGCTATAGTTGCTATTGTTAAATGTTTTGCAGAATTCAAAAAATTACTGCAATCGTTTTCAAATTGAATTCTGTTCGATAAAGTTTCTACAATGTTAACAGTAAACAGATTACTTTAGCTACACCGTAATGCTTATGTAACACATAATTTTACTTCAAATAACTAGTTCGGCGGTATTCACAATAATTATTATTAACTTTGCTACAAAACAATTTCAACAAGTTGGAAAAAGTAAACAACATTTAAAATAAGCAGAAGAAAATCTTCAACTTTAAAAAATCTGAGCAGAAAACTTTCTGACGTGATTAAAAATGTAGAAACATTCTACTTTGAATAATTTATTGGAATTTGCAAAACAAAATTTAGACTTTTAAGAATCGAAATCAACATTATCGAAAATTGTAAAGGACGTGGGATACAAATACAAATAATATGTTTGGCGAAAACAAAAATATTTGGAAGCTTAAAAAGTCAGTTTCGATGAGAAAATAAATCATACTTACCTGGATGAATCCTAGTGCTATTAAAATGGTTCACCATTGCATGAGTTTAGAATTCTGAACTCCATCTAAATACAGAGTCAAGAATTTATAGCAAGAGGATCTTTCAAAATTCACTGGGGAGAAGTGGCAAAAACAGTATAAAATACTGCGAGGAGATGATTAAGAGTAATTGGGTAAAGGTAAAGTTATCGGCACTTACACTCCGCAGGGGAGCACGGCCGGCAATTATTTTCAGTGTCCGGGTAGGCCACCCGCCGAACGTCCGACTCGGGTTTGACTCCGAGGCCGTCTGCGCTGTAGTCGAATGCATTAACTACTTGGCCACCCCCGCGATTAATTAGATAAAATACATGGGAAAATTTGGTTTCAAAAATATTCTTTTTATTGCAGTCTCTTTGGGGCGTTCGATTCCCAATTATTTTCAATGGCTGAGTAGGCCACCCGCCGGTCGCCCAACTCGGGTTTGACCCAGAGACCATCCGTGCTGTAGTCGAATGCCTTAACCACTTGGCCACCCCCGCGATTAATTGGTTAAAATACATAGGGCAATTTGGCGTCCAAGATATTCTTTTAATTGCAATTTCTTTGGGGAAGTCTGATTCTAAATCAGATACTGACAAAGAACTAGATTCTTCTAGGGAAACTACAAAGCAGAGTGATGAAAACAAGTGCATGTTAATGAATGACTACAATATATACAAGTAGTATTTTAACATTTATTTTAAATAAGTATGTCAAAGGATTTCTATGGTAGTGTTGGTTTTACTGATAATAATTATTACATGTAACACTAGTTTCTATATTCGTTAGTTAGCCAGTAGTTACATCGTTTTTTTTTTCTTTTGAAACCGACTCAAAACACGTCCTTTTATATACAGCCTTTACTTTGGAAAATAAGTAAAAGCAGAGGGATTCTTCCGAAACCAGAGCAAACAAATTGCTCTTCCAAAGCAGAAACCAAATAGGTAGTGGGAATATTAACAGGCACAACTGGCTTAGAAGACACTTAAGCTTAATTGGGGTAACAGAAGGCCCAACCTGCAGATTTTGCGAAGAACGAACTTCTTTCCATATAATGTGTGATTATTCTGCACTGGGTAATCTCAGATACCGGTACTTTTTAATCCAGTTTATGGATCCAGAAAAAACAGCTCAAGGACATAGCTAACTATCTTTAGGTATTGAACTTATAAGAAATGTGTTTCCTGAAAGACCCTCAGTTCATAGGGTTTTGAACCTAATGCATAGAGTTAATTAATTAAATAGCAGGGCATTGAAGATGATTGCGTAGATTTCCATTTCCCTTCAGGGTTCCGCCTCTGATTTGGTTGGACACGTTGAACTACTCTTCTAAAATCTAACCAGCTTCTGATGAAGCCCCTTGCGATAAATAGGGAAATGTTGAGTCCTTCTCCCTCAACTGCGACACGGTCCAAGCCCGGAAATTGGTCATTAAAATATTGAAAATTTCCAAATACTGTAGAATGTAGATAATATTTGTTTAACCAAAGAATACTTAACATTGTACTCTTTGATTTAACGAATTTGTTTTCGCAATAATGACTTTAAAACGTGCTAGGTTCGTCATCTGCCTTTTTGATACCCAGTATTCAAGGAGTTTAAATACTGCTCTTTGGTTTAAAGTTAAGAGATGTCCCAGCTTAGGTGGGGCTATTACGATTTTTAAGACCTTTGTACCGCGCTCAAATTTGAATTGACAAGTTGATAGATATATCAAAATATCGCCCGTCTCTAGTCATCGCAATTAATGCATAATTTCAAGTTGAAATCCAATTTTATATTTCCTATTACAAACTAAAAGAATTTTTACTTATTTTAATTATTTTAGAGCAGATTATTAATTCCGAATGTTTACGTTATAACTAGATAAAGGATTGGTGAGAAGGTTATTATCCACATATGATCAATATTTAAATATATGTTTATTGTCTTGCAGTTTTATTATGATCCTTGAAACCTCTAAAGTTAACTTTCATATATTTACCTTGAGAAAGATTGTTTTAACAAGGGTTGACAAAGAAAACACTCAGAGTTTGTGAAGCTGGCCCTAAGTCAGACTGCAAATAAACTGAAAAGGACAAAACAATTTTACTAAAATTTCCTTCCAATTTTAAGATCAAAATCTAATATACATAATTTTAGACATAGCACGTGATATTTAAGATCAATAATTACAGTTTACATTAATCAAGCAGAAGCCGGATAATAGCACTTTCGTCTTCAATTCCCAGACTCGTTCTATTTTCAGTTTTAATTTCCCTTTTGATATCCTTTAATTACAACTTTTAATGGGGTAGAGTCCAATTTTAATTTCGATTCAACTGTTTTCCTCAATTTTACTCCAGGAATAGATCTAATTCAGCTGTGATTAAAAGTCGATGAAACTAGAACGGTAATAACAAAAATATTCATGAGATCGGGTCGCGAGGATTGACTTTGAAATTCTTAAAACATTCATAGACTAATTCGGAGTCTATGTTTATTTCAACGCCCCGTATGTGTGAAGTGTGAACAATTTATAGGTATTTCATCAAGCTTGTATACGTGGTTTTATTTACCAAAGCCAAACAAGATTGAGGTGCAATCGATCGCGTTTACCTTGTTAATGCGATGAAGTATGCCCTCATCAAGTTCATTGACCAATATTGCATGAACCAAGGCGTCTAAATGTCTGACGAGAAAGCTTACTTAAAGGTTTATGGATGTTTGCCTTATTTTCTTATCGATGTTTACTTTCCGTGCTAGTGACTTATTTTTTGGCAAGAGACTTTTGGCATCGTTCACTTCTTTCTAATTTACTATTCTGTTAAGAGAGCAAGCTTGTTTTTACATCAAACGGTAAACAAAGGATGTTTGAACTAAGTGATTTAATTAAGACTGACTAGTTTTGATTTCTGTTGTTTCATGTTGGCAAAGGTTTTTTTCAGAAAACTGTAATTATTACTATCTAATCTTATATCTTATTAGAATCATTTGAACCTAAATTGACTTAAACTTTAAGCTTAATTTAAATCTCAAAATTTTTGTTAAAGATAACGGATGATCAAAACTGACAAAAGAGCGTCAATTTTTATTTACTAGCGTGTTTGCATTATAAATTTAATTCGAATTGTGATTCAATTTCATTCATTTTGACAACGAAGCCGTTAAATCACATTTATGCAACCCGTCCCAAGTTATTTGTTGATTATTAGGTATTTGTTATGCTTCGAATAAAATGTTACGTAATGGATAAATACTATAAATAGTAATGCTATGGTTATTATTTATTATATTTAACATTTTAAAATAAGCTTTGCAGGATGTTCGTGTAGAAAAATGTAATGGCGTTCTAATAATTTTTCCTGGACAATGAAATTTTTATTAAAATATTTCGCACGAAATCAATATTATTATGCTGTACAGAACAATACCCTACTATTATGCCTTTTAAGCCCTTGGCTTTTTCTATTATCTCCTTCCATTCCTTCCTTCTCGTTACTAGGTCTTCCCAATTTTCTACCTTTAATTCTTTCAGGTCTTCAATACCTAGAGTAAAATAAAATACCCTACCGGAATCAGTTGTCACGTGCCAATTCTGCACTACGACATTTAATTGGGGATGTTGTTACCCCTAGGCGCGCGGCTAGCTAGACAGTGAAGATTGGCGGTTCGAAACGTTAAAGACCCTTCAATTAAGGGTTGGTCATGATAGGGATGGAAATTATTGAGCGCCACTGCGATATTAAAAGTCACCCTAAGATCTAAAAGGAAGGAAACCCACCACAGAAGATTCCCAAGTGCTCGAAGGGGTTGGGGTTTACGCTGCTTCCTACTGCGTCCTACTGCAAGATATGACTTACCCTGCTTAACTGAAATAACTTACTTTACTGTAACTCTTAAGACTTGTAGGCAGGCTAACACCTTATACATAAACCTTAAACAAAACACTAGCACAGTGGCGTATATTAAGGGGGTTTAGTGGGTTTCAAAACCCGGTGCCTCACGTCTTCGGCGCCTTTTTTCTGTCTAATCTAGTCGATAAAAATCGTGAATCAGAAGACAAAAAAGAACCTTTGACGAACAAGCAATAGATGAGCCCATTGAAGACCGAAGATTGAGTTTTAAAATAGAAGTTTATCGTGTAGTATTAGACCATAAATCTACAGACTCAATCCACTCAATTTATTGATAGATTTGAAGACTTTCATCAGGTGTCCTCAACCGTTTCATGTCTTCAACCAGAAAATTTTTATAAAGAAGAGAGTTTAAAAGGCGTTATGAATTTGGCTTTAACTTACAAAGACGATTTAGACGTAATAAGTAGCACTGTCGATGAATAACAAGCAGTTCAGAAGCCTGTACAAAGAAATTTTCACTTCAAAAAAAGAAACACTTAAAATAAACCATATTCTAAATTGTATCAATCTCAATATTATAACTGATACTTTCAAAAAGTTGAGTACTTTATATAAAATATTTTTGACCCTTCCGATAAGCAGCGCAACTGCTGAACGAAGCTTTAGTCGACTGAAACAAATAAAGTCATATTTAAGGTCTACAATGACTGAGACAAGACTGTCTGATTTGGCAATATTAAATATTGAACGAGAGTTTTCCAAAAACATAGATTTAAATGAGGTGATTGATTTATTTAAAAACTTAAAAAAGCGCACTATTAATTTATAATATCTATCATTTCTGTATAACTTGTTGTGTATATTAAATGTCATACAAGGTGTCTCAGAGGGTTTTGCACTTTTCTTTCTAATTTTGCTCAATTATCATCAGTTTTCACAACTTTATTTGGAACTTAAAGCTACATTTATTGGAAATTCATGTATGGAAAATTTTATCATCTACACTGCGTTTCAAACATCAGATTCAGTACGGAAAAGATAGGGCAATGTTATTCTTATGGGAGTCTTGTGGTCAATGTTACCACTTCTCGGCAGAGGCCAGCGGTTTAAGCTATTAGAAAGGTTAGGTGTCTTGAAATACAAAAGCAGGATTTATTTATGATTGACAGGTGCATATTTATTTACAAACAGTTTTGTACTGAAATATGGCTACATCGCCTTCCATAAGAGCCCGTACTGAATGTGATGTTTGAAACGCAGTGTAGATGTCGCCCATTTCACCGCTGCCACGCTTCCAAGCGATACCTTAGATTTTCCATTACGCCATTTTCTATAGCCCTAAAGTTACTGTTTGGGCAGCAATATCCTCCAGTGGCATAATAGGTTCATACTTTTTTAAAAATAACAACGGACAAACAGTTACTGTAAATTCTGACAGGTGTGCCGCAATGATCTGTGAATTTTTTGGCCCTGCGCTCCAAGAATTTGATGATTTTAATGACCAGTGGTGGTTCCAGCAGGAGGTACTAGCCACACAGCAAATACCCCATTAGAAGCTGTAAGAGAATGGCTCCCCGATTAATTGATATCAAGAAGAGGCGACATCAACTGGCTCCCAAGAAGCCCGGACTTGGCCCCAAACGATTTTTTTCTGGGGATATCTTAAGAGTCGAGTTTCTAATAACGTCCCAGCAAATCTGATTCAGCTTAAAAATCGTATCCATGAAGAGATTGAAGCCGTTGCTCCTGACTTATGCACAAGCATAATGAAAAATCTAAGGCATCGCTTGGAAGAGTGCCAGCGGCGAAATGGGCGACATCTAGATGATATAATTTTCCATACATGAATTTCCAATAAATGTAGTTTTAAGTTCCAAATAAAGTTACTTGTGAAAACTGATGATAGCTGAGCAAAATTAGAAGGAAAAGTGCAAAACTCTCTGAGACACCTTGTATAATATGGCGCCTTTTTTCATCCTCATACCTGCCTCATACTGGTATCAATATACGCCACTGCACTAGCACAAATATTGTCGATAGGGACTGAACACAAATAACAAGACCAAACTAAATTGACAATGAAATGTTTGAATCAAAAGACACAAAAACGAATACAAGGGACAATCAAAAATATTACGTTAACACAAATAATAAAAATTACTCTTACTTAAGGGGGCGATAGAATTGAGGGTACTACATTTATGTTAGGTACTACAAAACATTCACAAGCTTAGCCCCTCAATCCCAAACAAAAGATAGGATCAACAAAACTTAAATTAACAATTCAATAAGTACCATTAAAATTTACACATGCAACACAATACAAAATAATATCTAAACTTCACTTAACACTTACTACAAATGAACGTAAATGAACTTTACTTGACTTGAACACAAAATTGCTGAGAGAAACTAGTCAAACCTAATTTACCAGCGGCCCTCAAAACTTTACAATGTGAATTTTAAAGCCGCCACAAGACGAGATTCACAAAGCCTTCAACAATGCTACTGGATCAAACAGATAAACTAGCAATCGACTAGTTTAAAAACAGGTTTCAAACAAAACACAAGGATAAAACAAAAGGCGATACCTATTAAACTCTATGCTGAACAGTATTTAGAAGGCCTGCTAGCAAGAGGTAAACGTAGGAATTGAATCTGACGCTACAAACACAAGCGCAAGCGAAGAAAGCAGGAGCAGCAAAAAGAAAGTAGATTACCTGGCGAGATGTTTGTTCAAAAACCAGGGAGTAACGTGGCGGACGTTTGACTGGGAAGAGCTATGATGTTCCTTCTGCCAGGAAGGGTGCAAACCAACGAAGGAATAATCCAACGGCTATGGGTCTTCCTAATCCGATATACTGAATTTGCGTGAACCAACTTCCACTAAACTTTCACAACTTTCACGCAAGACTATGTTACTTCGAGAATATATGGCGCTTCCTAGGATTATCCGGATTTATACCGTAAATATAGTTTAAAGAAACTACCGAGTTTTGGAAGACCTTCTCGATGGGTTAAATACTCAAGCGGAAAACAATGAACTTGCAAACGCGTCTTACACCGGAGCAGCCAAAGACGTGCGATATGATTGAGTAGTTGCCACGTACTGCGGAAGGGGGGGTATAAAAGAATCCAAAAAATTTTGAAACGATCAGCTGATACAGCCTGGGATTCCCCGAACTGTAACACGAGAAGCTGCAATAACTGAACCAAGATGAGATCATGCCTTGACAAAATACGCGTGAATTGTGTCACTTGGGATTCTCAACAACGGGAACTTTTATAAAGACGAAACAGTAAAATGACTTGGGGATTTCATAGAACTTTAAGTAAAACGCGCTGAGTTGACGTAACCTTGGACTACAGTGAAATTAACCTACAGACTAAAGTGAAATGAAACTGCAGCCAAGAATAATACAATTAACACGGGATCAGAATCGAACGAACAGGGCCGTATCAATTATTTTATTTATGATATTATAGCTAACAGAAGATATAACTGAGCAATAACTTTTACAAAAACTAGATGAACGCATCATCTGCAAAATGGTAGAGAGATTCGCATTTCAAAAAAGGGTTTAAATCACTTACAAATACTAAGAACAAAAGTGGCCCCGACAATGACCCTGCGAAACACCTTGAGGAATTTTTGCGAAATTAGCCTTTCTGATTATATTGTCTTCTTCTTCTTTTCCCATCCGTTATGCCATTGGTGTCGGGTTGCTCGTCCATTTCTGCTATTGTTTACGATTGACTGTCATTCTCTTTAGTTGTTCTAAGTTCTTCCCTCTTGCCAAAGCCATTTTCTCCATTCTTTCCTCCCATGTTTCTCTAGGCTTTCCTACATATCTTTTTCATCTGGCATTTCTCCCAATGCTTTGCTCGGGTCTCTTCTGTTTCCCATTCTCATAACATACCGGTACCATTTGAACTGTCTTCTCTCTACTTCTTCCACTAATGGTTCTGTTCCTAGGTCTTCTCTAATCGCTATGTTTCTTAGTCTATCTCGTTTTGTTCTTCCAGCCATTCTTCTTAAATACTTCATCTCCCCTGCTGTTATTTGTCCCTTCGTCTTGTCTTGCATGATCCAGCTTTCCGATGCGTAGGCACATAGATACCCCTATACACTCTTAGTTTTGTGGTGTTAGTTACTTCTTCTTTGTTTATAATAGTAATAATGTTATATTGATTGATGATTATATTGTCAAGGTTCTGATTTCTCCTATTAAGCAAGCTCAAACTATTTAATCAAGTAGCCACAAATGATAAAAGCTATTGGCGTATTTCGTAAAAAGCTATGACAATGAGTAAGTTATAAAAAAATAGGAGAGTAAACTAATGTAGAGCAGTTTTACCAAGATTTTAGAAAAATTATGACTATGCAACATAAGACAAAAGTTATTGGTGAATAATCTACAATTTTCTTTCTTCTTATTAAAGGTATCCCAAAAGCTTCTAGATTCACTTGAGGGGCTAACAATGTTATGATTAACTTTTTTTATATTAACTTGATGTGGTTTTCAAGATAGTTACGAATACATTGAAACTGTTTATTTTCATTTAATTTTGCTTCCTATTTCCAAATCCAAAAATCTGTTTTTGGCTCGACGATAAATCACTCATAATCTTTAAAAGTTAGAAACTTATTTCAATGTCCTTAGCTAATGATTGCAAAAAAAATTCTTAGTGATCAGAATGAATCTGTCAACCTTATCAAAGAATTTTAAATATGTCACTTAAAAAAGGAAACAATATCTACATAAGGTTGTTGGTAAATTATTGACCTGTCCCCATTTCTTCCCTCTAAATTAAAAGAGCAGAAGGTCTGCAGCTGTCAGTTTAGCAAAGTAAAGGTCTCAGTTCAAATCACGATACGCACTATAATCCTGGAAAGGTTAAAGATCTCGTGTAGATTATTAAAATCAATTTTCAGTGGTAATTTATGTAAGTACTTTAGTACTGAAAATTGAACTCTAACCTTTGAACCAATTAGAAGCTCAATTATAGAATTGAACTGAACATAAAATAACCAAAAGTTAGAAAAAGAACCGTCTGTATCTGAAAACTCCTTTCAGCACTTTAAAGCCTTCACATTCAAATCAAGCATTGTTTTACGTTTTCCTCGTCACCATTGTTCCATTTATATGCCACTTCCATCATTTCCTAACGTATTGTCTCGCGAATTCTCCGTCAGAGGATAGCGATTGTTCACGGTTGTATGTACTTTATTGTTATGGTATATAATGATCTATTACAAAGCAATAAAGCTCGACCATAACAACTGTAATAAACTCTACTACTGTATAGTTTGTAGCTCGAACTTTGAGAAATTACAGAGGAAAGCGATAGAACTGCAATATTTAATTGATACACCACCAAAGGGGATCGTTATATCCCATTTCCGAGATTAACGTTTCAGCACGGTGAGCTTTTTTTAAGTTAGTCCAGTTCCAAAAATAAAAAGCAATAACGCTATCCATTAAATACAAAACGAGCACGGTCATCAGACCAAAAAATACAAATTTCCACATTCAACCCTCGTTATAATTATCCAAATGATATTTCATCAGAACGAAACGTAAATATGAACGGAATTTTAAATAAAACAAAGCTAAATCTGTGTTTGTTCTATATCCGAAACGTTCAATATTTGCATAAAAGCAGAATTCTAATAATAAACTCAGAAAACAGCCAACAACCCCAAATTATGATCTATTTTTACCTCGCGTGCAACCCCCACAAATTTAAGATTAATTTATCTGCCTTCTCTGTATTCCCAAAAGCGCTTTGCTAAAAAATATATATTACGTTACACCCTCCGCCCCGTTTCCGCCTTCTACGTTTCACTGGGGGCCGATATATCGAGCGAAGGTGTACGAGAACGGGATAAACTTTACGACATACCCAAAATCAAAGTCGGTGTGAGTACGGGAATGGCGAAGACGAGCCGGCGTAAAGAGTCCCTCAGGATAAATTCGATATTTCCAGCGTCACGTGAGCGCGTCCCTGCAGCTGTGACGTCATCCCTTGTATGTGACGTCAGTAGGTAAATACGCATTTTAATTTCGGCTGTCATCGTTACAAATTGAGAATATGCGTAGCGAAAAAGGGAACGAAGGGTTTGTCTTCCCTTGGAGCAAACCACGCTGACGTCAGGGGTTTCCAGGAAACAATATTTTGTCTCCACTGGCAGAAAGGTGATAGTTGAGCTTGGTGGGTGTAGGAAATTAATATTGATAAGTTGCGTTTTAACTGCTTCAACAAACGATAACATTCGTGCAATTTATAATTTTTAAATATATGTAAAGAAGGTTTTTACTTTCCATTTATTTCATACACGTCATATTAAATACCTGAAATTATTTGAGGGTGTGACTAATATTTCTAGCAAAATAAAAATTCGGTTTCCCTCTTTTACCACATATTTCGCAACATGACTGAATCAGATTAGGTACAACGTTTAAATGTTACTTCAAACATTTCATCATACTCTTTGCCTTAAGAATTCCTGAATAATTAAAAACACGTAAATAACCAAATGAAACAAAGTAGAGAACACACGTTATAAATCTCTTGCATATTAAAAAGTTTTATTTTAGGACATACAGCATGTCCCTTTAATCTCAAATAGGCCACACATTTTACAATTCTTGGCTATCTTGGCAATCAAAACGTTTTTTTTTTTTTTATTTGGTTCAAGCGTTGTACATTAAACCTACTAAGGGGGAAAATGAAAAAGAACAAATTATAAACGTAGTTAAGCTCTGAAGTAATCCCAGAAACTACAGCAAAGGAAGTAGAAAATACATTAACATAAATAAAAAATGGCAGAGTACCAAGAGAAGATCGCATGAGTTCTGAAATGCTGAAAACTGGAGGTCATACTTTATTAAAAGCTACCCAACGCCCTTTAAATCACTGCTTAGAATCAGGGCAAACGCCAACTAAATGGAAGAATGCCAAAGTCATTCGTCTGCACAGAAAAGGAGACAAAGCGTACAACATCAAAAGCTACAGCCCTTCTATCCCACTTATACAGTGCAAATTTTGTTACTACGAACATAGCAGACGATATGACCAATTTACAAATGCCGAAAATTTTACGTTGACAGTTAACGAATTTTTGTCAACAGATATTTATTTAATTAATTACGTCGGCTTTGGCGTCATTTTGGGTATACGTAAATTGGCCTATGTTTCCATTTCATAAATTTGATTGGTCCTTGATTTGTCTATGTTAGCATTTCTGTATAAACAAGCAAATTTTTATCAAGCGGTTTCATAAGGGATTTAGCACAGTTGACCATGAACAAACCATCCGAAGTCTGATAGACAAATGTCAAGAATATAAGATCCAATTACACCAACAATTTCCAGAAAGCTTTCGATACTCTCGAACTATGGGGCATGTTCAAAGAGCTAAATGATGCTAGAATTGATTCAAGGAACATAACACTGATAAGAAATATTTACCAAATATGCAATACTGCACATTAAAAAAGATGACACCTATACTACAAGAATATCCATCCTTACAACCTTGCCTCCAAACTATTCACCCTGGTGCTTGAAAATATTTTAACAAATTAGAATGGAACCAGAATCCAAATCGATGGACAATTCTTAAATCAGCTACGATTGGCCGACAACATAGTTGTAATAAACACAGATGCAGACGAACTGGAACAAATGTTAGAAGAACTTAACATAGCTGCGGAGAAAATAGGTCTTAAAATGAACCACAACAAAACAAAGAAAAACAGTTTATACTACAACACCAACCAGTAGAAACAGTTGAAAAATACGGATACCTGGGACATGTAGTAAAACTAGCGAAACAAGGCCAAACAACCAAAGTTACAAGAAGAGTTAGAGAGGGATGGACGGCATTCGGTAGATTAAGATATGTCCTCTAAAACAAAGATATGCCGATATGCCTAAAGAGCAAAAATGCTAGACATGTGTATGTTGTCAGTGCCACCGAAAGAAAAATACAGAGAAACTGCAAACAACGCAACGTGCAATAGAGACAGCCATGTTAAAGATGAGAAAAGCGGAAAGAAACATCGAAATAAGAGAACATGTCAAGTAATCGATGTAACAGAGAGAGCAGCAAAAGTGAACTGAAGCTGGGTCACGTCACAAGCAAATCGCCAGATGAATGGTCTAAGCATTCAGTGTCGTCAAAGAGTAACAAAACGCAGCATAGGCAGGCCCCAAAGAAGATGATTAGACGATGTAAAGACAATAGCAGGAAAAAACGGACATTATAAAACTCAGAACAAGATAACATGCTAAAGACATTGGGAGAGACCTATGTCCGACAATAAATAGGAAATAGCTGAAATGAAGAAAGGAGGATGGATTGCACAAAACTTTTTTTAGATTAACAAATAATCAAAGCGAAAAAAGAGCATCATTTTGTTTTTGCTCTACAAATTAGCATTTATTCGATTTTGTTGACTTGAACAAATTGACAGAGTTGGGTAGAGTCAGTCTGTGAAAATATTCTCTTCACCAAATTACAGGGTAAAATTGGCTAAGAGAACTCCTGACGATGTACTCTTCAAAATATGTACGAATGACAAGTTCCCTACTTATAATAAAAGTCATATTATTTTTTCTCAAGGCACATATTCCTTGAGAAAAAATAATATGACTTTTATAATGCCATTTTTTTTTTAATTTTTTTATTCTAGTATTAGATACGTATGAGATTGCCGTAAACCGCGTATCAAGGACCAGTACTTTTCAAGTTCTCTCTAAAACGAACGATTTTATCAAAATTTGATAAGAGACAACAAATAATCCAAAATGCATGATTATCTCAAAAAAAATAGCTTGGAAGTCATTGGCGTAGGTACTAAAAAACAGGGGAGGTCAGTGGGTACTGCACCCCCCGTATTTTGATTATTTGACCGTTGTTTTCGTTTTGCTTTTATCAAAAGATGTGACTATTTATGTTGAAGCTCTGTACCAAATTTGAAATTGATAGCTTATTAAATACTTCATTTATTAAAAATAATCAGTTTTAAATTTCAAACTTTGACGCCCTGTACATCGCACGTGTGGATCTAAAATCAAAAATGGCATTATAAAAGTCATATTATTTTTGCTCAAGGAACATGTGGTTAACGGATTGACCTCCTTTTTGCGGACACCCTGTATAAACATTCCTTTTCATTGAATGAAAAAGAACCCGCATAGCTTTTTAATAATTAATACTCGTAAATAAAATTCAGGATCTTCCAAAAAAAGACAAACTTTGACCATATTTTCCTCGGATCAAATTATATCAATTAAACAAACGATATCATTTTATAAAAGTGACAATCGCAATTTTTTATGGTCAAGTTACAGTGATCTTTGTTTACTTACCACATTTGGTTCAAAACCAAAAGAGTTTAACAGTTTCTGCATGGATTTGAATATAAGAAAATGGGTAAAGTAAAGTTTAAACACGGAAACAGAAACTTTATCTTGACAAATGGACCAAAAGCTATCCATTAAAGGATAATTTTCGTGTATGAGAAAGATGCATTGTCATATTTTGACACATAGTATGAAACAGTGGCGGCTCGTGGGTCAAATAATAGGTGAAGTGATATTGTGGTCAGGGGCGTCGTTAGCCCTTTTTTGCCCCCCCCCCCCCCAATTGACGTTTGCGCCCCCCAAATTGTAATGCAAGAATAAATACCTAATAATATAAGGTATAATACATTAAAAAGTTTTTAGACTTTTTGGAATTTTTACTTTTTCTTTCAAGTCTTGTAACAGTAAAGGGGAACGCAGTACCTATATATATTTTTCTATCCTCGACCGAATGATTGTAGAGCTGGTAAAACGTTTTTCCGACAAAAACATGGAGATTTTTAAATCAGATTTCAGTCATTCTTAAATGTTTATAATATAAAGCAGCAAAACTTATAGTCTGAATTCCTTGTTTGTCAAAATTATATTCAAAAATTGACGCCTAAACCAAGTGATATATCCTCACTATTTTCACATTTAGATGAAACAATGTTTCATAATTTAACGAATACAGAAAATTGCATTATCAATTCCTGTAGTTGTGAAAGATCTTTTAGTGTACTAAGACGACTAAAAACGTATATTAGAGCAACAACGGGCCAAGGATAGGTTATCAAATTTAGGTATAATTAATATTAATTTTCAGTTAGATGAAATTTCTGCGGAAACAATTAAATATCGTTTTGCGCAAATTGGTAATACACGAAATGAACTTTTACTACCAAAAAATTTAAATTAATAAAGTGAGTTCGAAAATATATACTAATATACCTATGTTTTAGTATAAATATTTGTGCAATAAAATTTGATATTATTTTTCTGTACGTCTCTTTTATCCGAGCTTTTATCTATCAAATTTCATTAAAAAATACTTTTTATTTGGACTTACCTAATTTTTTACACCAAGTCAATCCTTCTGTCTTTTAGGGTAGCAAATTTGTTGGTAATATCTTCGTAAAATGGTTGGTTTTTAATTAACCCTAGTAAGAGTTCTTTTTGAATTGAAATATTCGCCAAAGACGAGAGTCTATCGTGAGATATTGTATTCCTTAGGTATATAATTTCTATAGGACTTCTTGATAAAAATGCTGCTAAAAGTTCCACTACCCTTTAAGTCCTTTTTTGCAAAAATTGTTAAAGCCTTTGTTTCATGTTTAAAAACACACACTTATTGCAAAACAAACACATAAACAACAAACAGTACAAACACCAAAACAAGACATGAGTTTCAATTATTTGAAATCAGTGATAACCGACTATTCGATAATTAGGAACTTCAGATATTTAATAAAATCACAGATATTTTAATACGTCCTTTGTACGTACGACACATATGTTTCGAGACTATATCTGGCATTGAACTGACGAATAATACTAATAAATAAAAATAAGTAGGTTAGCGTCTCTCTCAATTTTAATTGCCCAGACGTGAGGTTTATATAAACAAATAAAAGAAATAAAGGTTCACGTATCGATTCATTTTTATCCAACAATGAATTATAAAATAAACCAACACCCGACAAGCAAAACGATGTGAATGTAGTGAATCATTCGCCGATAAAAAAACCAAATACTTCACTCTAGCGATTCAAGATGTGTCAACGAGCCGCACGCCGGTATGCGTTACCATGGCAACGAGCAGAGTTGTTAAAGCAAGTCAATTCCAACTCTTCGCTTCAGGCGCGTTTTTCATTGGAATGCGGTGTAGACACGGACAAAATAGGCTAGTGGCCAGTGACGAATATTATGGTAAATAATATGCATTTATAATAAAAAAATCCTCTCAATACGCAATATTGAAGTGTCCAAAATAAAAAATAATTTGAATATAAAATAATTTGGATGCACAAATTTTAGGTGAAGAGGCTCTTCACCTACTTCACCTGGCGAGCCGCCACTGGTATGAAAGATGAAAGCAAAAACAAAGGACATCAAAACAGCTTTGGTTTTGAAAGATCGAGGATCGAAGATTTCAGAAGTTTCGAATGAAGTGAGGATGTCGGAAGCAACAACTTTGAAGATTTAGAAATAAATGCACCAGCACGTTGAATTCCGAAATTGCAGAGTGCTTAAAAAACTCAAAAAGTTCAGGGAAAATCAACCCTTGTGGTTTTGTAAAGAGAAATCCACTCTACAGCTCTAGCTTAGCACCAAGCTAAGAAAATGTTTATTTCCGGAGACGAGAGCTAAAAGAAACCAGGCAAAAGTTTTTGTTTACAAAGAAAACATTTTCAAAGGTATAGCGTTCTTCGAAAACCGCAGGAATAAATAAATAAATGTTAATGGACAGTGCCTGCCAGGCCACAGCTCTGACCTAAATTTTACAAAAGTTATTAGCAGTAATCACATGTCGGAAATTACTTACTTTTTATTTATTATTAATTAAAACAGCATTATATCTTATTTTCAACTTAGACATTAATTAAATCGCTTCCGAAAAGACCGCACTCATCATAATACATGAATTCAAAGCTTCCGAACGGAACACACCGAACAACGTGCCCAAATCGGGTAGATTATAGTTAAAAGCATACAGATCTGATTTTGCAAGGGAGCAGCCAAAAACTGAAACTCAATTAGTCATGCGCTGCTGGTTAGAAAGAACGGTTTGTGTGTTACGCAGAATGTGTTTACGTAGTGGTGATGATGATAATAATAATATAAACGTTTATTTAGCAAACGAGTTGCTATTCAATTACAGAATTACTACATAATTTTGTACATATATTTTTTTTACTTCTAATAATGCACTAAGAAGTGTGTTTTGTTTATCGTTGTACAATTGCCTAAATTCAATATGACTCCGTTGAAGAACCTTTAAAGATCCCCTTTTCAAGACGGAATTTTAAAGAACAGCTTGAAATTAAATGATTGGGACGGCCTACGCCTAAGTTAACTTTAAATCAAAGTGTACAAAGCAACGCTGTTTTTCTACGTTAATAATAATAATAATAATATAATAATAATAATAATATTTATTCAAACGGATTATACCATTACAAAAATTAACAATAAATAAAAATAGAAACATTTCACATACCTATTAGCCCAAATAAATTACATTTTTAAATGAATTTTAATTTTATTTACAAAATCACGAAACGGAGCACCAATTAAATCTATACCTCTTAAATTATTCACAGATCTTACAATTCGATTGGCGGGACTATTTGACCCGTAAACAGTTCGATGGTAAGAATGTTGTAGTAAATACTGATTTCTTGTATTTATCTGTGAAACATGCAAACTAAATTGTTCAATAACATCTGCACAAGAAATAATACCATTTAAACATTTATAGGCAAAACATAGTTCAAAATAAATCCTTCGAATATACATAGGGTGAAAACCAAAATACGTCAACTTTTCGAGATAATTATCATCACTGAAAATTAATCCACTTTTGTAACACAGAGCTTTAACAATCTTACGTTGAACATTTTCGAGTCTGTTTACGTGTACCATAAATGCAGGCGCCCAGATTATACAATTGTAATCTAATACCGAACGCACAAAAGCTACATAAAGTATAACTAAGCATCTTATATCTTTAAACTCTGTAGTTATTCTTTTAATAAAACCTGACATTCTCATAGATTTTGAGATTATGTAGTCAATATGCTGAACAAAACTTAAAGAGCTATCAAGTAACACACCTAAATCCTTAATCACATATACCTGGTCAAGAGCATCATTATCAATGTAATAACTGTATTTAGTAGTTATTCTTTTCCTACTGAAAGTAATACTTTTACACTTTTGAATATTTAAATGCATTTCGTTATCAATACACCATGTGTGTAGATTGCCCAGATCAATTTGCAAACCATTGCGGTCTGCCTCAGACGAAATCAATCTAAATAACTTTAAATCATCAGCAAATAAAAGGAAACGTGACCGCAAACGACAACCTATGTCATTAATGAATATAGAGAATAAAATCGGCCCTAAATGAGAGCCTTGTGGCACTCCTGATGAAACTACAATCTCTGATGATTTAAAATTATTGACATTCACTAACTGCAGTCTACCGCTAACAAATGAAATTAACCAGGACAGTAACCTTCCCTGAATACCATATCCCTTGAGTTTGGCAAACAATATAGCATGATTGACCTTGTCAAAGGCTTTACTAAAATCTGTATAGACAGCATCTACTTCAAAGCCAGATTCAATTGAATCACTTATAAAATTAATGAACGGAAACATATTAGTCGACGTACTTCTACCTGGGTAGAAGCCGTGCTGCTGATCGATTATGATATTCATAAAAAGCTCCTGGAATAATTTACTCACTAACTTGTCCAACATTTATGGAACGCAAGATTGTATACTTATAGGTCTATAATTAGTAATGTCACAACGGTCTCCATTTTTAAAAATCGGAATTATATAAGATCGTTTCCACTTTAAAGGAAATACACCTGTTCTAAGAGACATATTGTATAAAAAAAATAAAGGATTAACCAGCTCGGCGCAGCAACTCTTAAGAATCATAGGATGGACACCGTCAGGGCCAGCTGCTTTATTTATATTTAATTCGTTTAGACACTTAAGAATTTCTTCCCGAGACACTGAAAAAGATGACATACAAAAAGATGTTTGAAAATCAAAAGAATTCACTATTGGATTGCTATTGCTGTATGTAGATTTAAAGTATTTACAAAACAAATCGGCTATTGCAGGACCTTCATTGGCAGATTCGCCATTATAAAACATATTTTGGGGAACTGTCTTTATAGAATTATTCTTAAGTTTCACATAGCGCCAAAAACAATTAATATTATTTGGAATATCTCTTTCTACACCTTTTAAGTAATTTGTGTAAGCATTTTTAACACCATTTTTACAAATTAATCTTAATCGGCTAAACTCAGCATAATCAAATTCAGTTTTATATAATTTAAATTTCTTGTGAGAATAAAAACATTCTTAAGAAAACACTATGTCGCAAGAACGGTAAAATGCGTTTGCTATGTTATCAGTAGAAAACAATTTGGTTCAAAATATTAAAAACTTTAATTCTAAAGTTATACACAAGTTTGTGAATTACAACAACCGCCGCATGGACCTTATTTTCCGCCATTAATAAAATTAAAGTAAGAGTTTAATGGCCCCTATGCTGAAAAAGAAAATAAGACTGCATGCATCTAATTGTTTTGTAGGTATCATACTTAACGAGGTAAATTACATAAAAAGCTCCCCTCGTACTTTGAATCTCACAGGATGTTCTTATGTCTAACCCTTGTATTAATATGACGCCCAGAATGAAGATAAAGTATTTGATTTGAAGTTTTTTAAAAACATTTCGCTTCAGTTAGAACCTTTTAAATATGATTTTCTTCAGTTCAGATAAAATCTGATGTTTCACCAATGGCAATGATATTTTTGAATTTTTGGCACTTTACAGTACTGCCAACTGTGCAGGATGTGTTGCCTATACGGCTGTCAGAAATTAGATCACTTGGTGTGAATTTCTATTTGCTTTCGCCGTATAAGGGAACTCTCTGAGTGATTCCGAATTATGAAATACTTTACTGATTAAAAACTGAAATTTCGAGTTTAAATATTAACATTTAAGTTGCACCAAGTAAAGTGTAGAGGTCGTGGCTCAGTTAGTTTAGCGTGCGTCTGACCACTGAGATAGGTCGAGTTCGGTTCCCAGGGTCACATATACACCGAAAATACCCGGCCGCTTCCCTCGGAAGGCAATGGCAACCACCGAGGTGTATTCTGCCTAGTAAAATCCTCTCTGGAGTAAAGTGCAAAGTACAAGCACTTCCGTGGTTCGGAGCCCACGTTAAGCTGTAGGATCCCTATGTTTGTAGACTACTTAACACGCACACTACAGGCATATGGAGAGAGGATCGGCAAGCCCTGTAAAGGGTATGCCACTCTAAGAAGAAGAACAAGAAGAAGAAGTAAATTTGTAGTAACAAAGTGTCCTTCAAAAATTAATAATCATTAATTAGTAAGTAAATCAAAAATAGTGAAGGCGTGTTTTAATGGAGGTTATGCAACTCTGTTTCATAGAATTTCTTTGTGTAATTTTGGTTACGGGGGCGGACTGAACTGGAGCATTGTGGTACGCTGTAGCGCCCTGGAACTTTTGCTTAAGGCCTCTACTTTATCACAAAATTTATATGAATCAATTTTTAACAGGAGGTAGGTTCAATAAGGTAATCTAACCGCATGGGTTCCTACCTTTTCAAAACTCTTACTTAGATTTAGCAAATTAGCATTCCTAAAAGAACTGTTACCAACCCGCCCCTGCATGACTAAATATATTGTATTATGTTCAGATCACATTATAATGCATACCAAATGTTTGCAATAAATTGGTATGGCTTTCGTTATAACGGTATTACCATCAAAAATACATACGAAGTGTAAAAGAATCATCCAGATTCGTTTTATCAGATTAAAAGGACCATCAACAGGCGAGCCTAAATAAATCAACGAATAATATTAACAGCATCAAAATGATCTTTACTTAATAATTAAAATGTCTATTGTTGATTCAACGATTTAGCTTCCGGTTGTGCTCTCATTTGTTGTAAATTGTCTAATTATTAACTTTTGTACCGACATGGTTTACATTTACTAAATAATGTGTTTTATTTCAAATACGTAGGTATTATAAAATCGAGCTTGGATAATAATTGTTTTCTTATGAATCGACTTAGCAATCAATTATTCTTTAAGCTAAATCTACTTAACTGTTCTACATAAAATAAAAATTACTTTTTTTATTAATATGGTTAACATTCTCAGAAAGAATAAAGTGAATTGACAATCAAAATAAAATTTAAAGTAAGAAAACATAATCCATATAAATCAAAAGAATTGAAGCTACTAAAAAAAATTGAGCAGCTGTGTATATGCAACTAAAACAACAAAAACCAATGGGAGGTTGCCTATCAATCAGGGGCAATTAAGGACGAACATTTTAATTTCTGCATTTCTTCCGGAGACTGACCGAAGCTCCACTTTCATCTATTTAAATACATTCATTACCAGAAGACGTAATGACAAACCTTTCAAGTATAAACGTTCTGAATTACAGATGGGAAATCCTAATTTTATAAACTAATAACAGTCTTTAACTTAACTAACATTGACGTCGGTAAGAGGATACTAATTTCCTATGCAAGTATCTATGGATTCGTAGAAAGTAAGTATCGGTTAAAACGTTAAAATAAATTTTAAAAATGTTCAACATGCAAAAAACTCACCTGGGGGGACTTTTCTTATGCGTTTATGTTCCTACTCTTTGGTATAAGCCTGTAACAAAATAGAAGTTGCATTTTAAGAAAAGAAACAAAAAAATGAACTGAACTAATAACTTGCACCCGACTTAACTAGTTCCTGTGATTTATGGTTTTTATACCTGTATTTCTACTTTTATTTAAACGAAACAATCAATGTCAAAAATGCAGGAACGGACTCATGACATTGTTTTAAGGACACCAAAACCAAGTAGGGCACTCTCTCAGAGTGAAAAAAGTGAAAAAATAATAACTAAAGCTTTGATATAAATGTTACAATTTAGAGTTAAATGTCCGAAGCTTTGTTAATTCATGTTATTAAGGGCAGATTTTTGAAAATTAAAACATTTCCAAACCCAAGATTGTTATATATTTATTTCAAAGAATATATCAACATTCTTAATATACATATGAAATAATCTCTAAAAGGTGAAAGAAAGTAAAAATAAAATTTTTGAAATCACGTTAACATTTTTAAAAATAAAAACTGAAAATTTCTGCAGACGTTCTAATGCAAGTTAAAATCAACCACAAAAAATTAAGAAAGTAATCGATCAATCAATAGAAAGTAAACTATTTATTTTATACTAATTTGCATAGTTAGATATGTATATCTAACACAAAATGCAAATAATAATCGAAAAGATTAGCTAAAATTATACAAACTTTCTATCGTTTTTTAATATTAGCACGGTCATTAAAACCAACATTAGAATTGAACAATTGAATTGTTAAGAATAGTCGGATTTGGTAATTTTAAATTACATAACCTTTGACTCATCCATTCATACTGAGTATATAAAAGGACATGGAAACACCTAAAAAATATTAATTCTTTGTTATTGCAAAAGTATAATTCTAATCGGTGTCAGAAATAATAAGGAAATGTTCATTCAATAAGGAATCCTTTTTAAATGCTACAGAAAAAAGTTATTGTAATAAAAGCTAATCTATTCAGTTTCCTGGTTTCTTTTCTAAATACCACAGAATATAATAATCGATTTGTCTATATCCACAAAATAAGGTTTCGTTCAAAATATAAGAATCCAAGCAGCTATTTAAAAGTTTCTTTCAAAGACTTGTAGACTTACAGACTAACATTAGAAACATTTTAAAAATTCAAAATTCTTTCTTACCTTTTAAAAGAGTAATTCTGCAGTTCCCAAAATATTTAATTTTACATTATCCAACTTGCCAACTTTGCAAGTCATAAAAACCAGTAGTTATATACTTGCAAAAAGCTTTACATGATCAAAAAAATTCTGAAATAAAAAGTTAAATTACTTGTGCTGCAGAGTAACAAAAACTGCATGTACATTTGCCAAAAATAAATTACAAAAAAGTTTTCGCTGCGGACAGGATTCGAACCTGTGCGGGTAGAACCCAATGGATTTCAAGTCCATCTCCTTAACCACTCGGACACCGCAGCTCATATATATTGGCTTTCCCAAAAGGGTTTACATTGAACACTTTAAATTATATTTCACTTAATTCTTAAATTTTAACTAAATTATATTATTAGCAGTTATTTAAATTTACAATACTATTATATAAAACCTTTCTTTATGGTAATAAAAATTATTAGATTTATTATATATATTTTATTATTATTATATTTTATACATTTAAAAGGAAAGACTACAGGCTTGCTGTAACTACTTAGAATGAGATAAATAAGGTGGAATATGGAAAAGGATAGTCAGAATCAAGTAGAATACGTCACTAAACCACATACCCAAATAACATGTAATTAAAATTATTTTTAAAAAATGCACGCAATCCTAAACTGTATAAAAAAGAGGATATTTTTGATATTCAACATGAAGTATGAGTATTGTTGTAAGAATTTTAAAAATCAATTTTTTTTGTTTCTCTCTTCGTTTATTGCGTTCTCTTTCTCTGGCATTTATCTCTCGTATCTGTTTGTCAGTGGCGTAACAATGCAGCCATGGGCCTGTGTTCCCGAGTCAATTCGGGCCCCTATGTATAATGTCAACAGCTTTTACTAAAAATTCTTTTTTCTCCCCTTAAGATGCGCAAAAGTTGATATTAACTTATACATCTATTTACTGGCAATTTGGTTTTCTATTGAAATAATCGATAAGTCTGATAATCGTTGTTGCTCCATAATGTCCCTTAAAATTTTTTTTACTAATTTTAATTTTGATAAGGATCTCTCTGCTGATGCAACCGAAACAGGAATGATGAGAAAGATGTAACATGCAGTTAAAATTTCACTACAACTACTTTTGAAGAAAAATTTTGTATTAATATAAATTCCGTCAATTCCCTAATGGAATTAATTTTGGGCAAATCGTTTTGAAAGCAATTTCTAAATGAGAGCAACTGAGACGGAATAGTATCCGAAATATCTATTTTATATAGGTATAACTCCTGGCCGATTTGGTACAATTCATCGTCAGAAATCGCCATAGCCTTCCTTATTTATCAAACACGAACGCGGTCGTCGTGTCGGCCGTGCCCGTATTGCACGCAGAAAAATTAATTGCCTAGGTCAGCGGAAAAATGTACCATACTCATACTGTGTTTTAAGGAAAAATTAAAATGTTTTTGGAACATGTGGTTGGATTAAAACTTAAATATTTTTTTGACGTGTGTCCGGGCCGGCCGGGCCCTTTGAGGCACTGGGCCCCGTGTTCCGCTGAACACGCGGAACACCGGTAGTTACGCCACTGGTGTTTGTTTGTCTGTCTGTGTATTTTCCGTATGCCTTTCTTTCATCTTCATCCTTCTACTTCTCGGTTTTACTTATCAACATAACTATTTGTGTTTATTTATACTTTAACAACCTCGGTTTATGCAAAAATAATAAATAAAAGGTCACTTTTAATTTCGGCCCTTAATAATATTCAAAAAAAATGTCGTCCTTATACGGAAACAATAAGTTTTTTTTAATTCAGCATTTTCGGAAAGTAGCACAGGGTTAAGAAACCAAAATAAAAATATTTTGTCGGTATTCTTCAATGTCTAGGAATTAATATTCACGTAAGCTAACGTGAAGACCTCTTAATGAAGTTCATTACCATACGAACAATAAGAATCAAATTACGCATCTAAAATGACATAATTACGGCCCTGGTCTCGTAAGAAAGTTACAGACTTCAGTTTAATGAAGCACTGGACGTCAAAAACGTTAACGAACTTAATTACGGACTTACTGGCGCCCGAAATATTCCAGACTCTCAGATTTTCCCTTTGGTTTAATTGATTTATTTGTGAATCCTTATGGAATTTTTAAAGGATTACTAAATGAATAAAAATGCCGCAGATATGGAAATATAAAAAAAAAATATTCGCAGATTTATATGGGGGCATTTTGTTGTTACATTTCTCTTGAGTTAAATGACCTGGTTGAGTTTCTAAATGGTTTTTATTATGTTACTAGAGAATATTTCCGCAGCTGAAAAATTTTACAAATTTCAAAATAAGGGCCGGGGTCTGGTTTATGCTAACTTTCTTCTTGTTCGAAAATATACAAATCGGATTTCACTATTTCAGATTACAATACAATTTATACAGGGGGATTATCTACTCGAATATCTCTCAGATAAACTAGGTACCAACACTGGAAATATTGATTTCCAAAGATGTTCTGTTCAAAAACGATCAGCAGTCGTCGAAATTTAATTTCGAATTTTCTAAAAAAAAATTGCCATCAATTTAAGAAGAGGCCATTTTCAACTGTTTTAAATCTTTTGATTCGTTTTCAACAAATAAGTGCACTTAACTACTTATGTAAACAAACAAACAGTCCCAAATTCATGGCATGAAACAGAAGTAATACTATTACACAAAAAAGATTAGATATAATTATAGACCAGTAAGTTTACTCTCGCAACTATACAAAGTATTCACAAAAATAATAACAAATAGACAAAAATTAACAAAAATGGATTTCTACCAGCCAAGGGAACAGGCTGGGTTTCGCAGTGGATCTAATACATACGATTGAGATATGGGCAATCTTAAGATCTCTAAAGAACTGCCGAGTAGACAGCAGATCCTCTAACCTAATTAAAAACATCTATGAAAACGCAAAAATGTACGTAAAAATGAACACAAATACGAATCCCATAGAAATAAAAAAAGGAATCAGACAAGGGCACACCATCTTACCCAAATGATTCATAACCACAATGAAGTATAGGTACATTTAACACCCAACTGGTATTAGAAGGGAATAAACATAGATGGGGATTACCTACTTGCACCATTTAACATTCGCCGACGATATAGTCTTGATAAGTAATAGTACCGAAGAGTTACAGGAGATGATAGACGATCTTAACACACGATCTAAATCAGTTGGCCTTAAAATGAATGAATCAAAAATAAAAATTATGTCAAACATGAATGACGACAATGAAATCCGCATCATATTGGAAAACAAACCGTTAGAAATAGTAGATAGTTACGTATACCTAGGGCAATTAATAACAACTGCGAAGGACAACATGAACAGAAATTATCCGAAGAACAAAACTAGGTTGGGGCGCTTTTGACAGACTAAAGTATATGCTAAAATCCAATATAACAATCACACTTAAAAGGAAAGTGTTCAACCAATGGTTCAGAAACATGGAGCCTAATAAAAAAGAAATCCAGAAAACTTAGAGTTTAGAGCAACCCAACGCGCTATGGAGAGGCAAATACGAAATACAACCTTGAGAAACCACAAACAGAATGAATTGATAAGACAGAAAACCAAGATGGAAGACGTGATACAGAGAGCAGCACAATTAAAATGAAACTGGGCTGGTCGCGTGGCAAGGATTACAGACGATAGATGGACTAAGAGAATATTAGATTGGAGACCAAGGATCGACCAAGGATGAGATGGAGGGACGATGTCAAAGAGAAGATGGCAGGCTGGCAGGCGCAGGCACTAACTGGATGACTGTAGCCCGAATCGAGGGAAATGGAAAAGACTGGGGAAGGCCTACGTCCTGCAGTGGACCGAATTAGACTGATAGTGATAGTGACTTATACAGTGACCGGCAAAAAGTTCGCAACATATGGGAAAAAATTTTATTATTAGAGTATCGAAAAACCTTTTATGGGGGATGGGTTCTGCATGTCCGGTAACCTAAAAATTGAATTTGAGGTATGTCACATGACCACTGGTAGGGCGGCAAATTTTAAAAAATCACCGTGAAGTCGCAAAAAGTGGGGCTAGATGACAAAATATCGAAGAAAATTATTTGAAAAAGTTGCTTAGAATTTAATTTTAGGCCCATGTGCAAAATTTCAAGCATTTATTTAAAACAATTGAAAATCGCATCTTTTTGTAAATATTTTTGTATTATTTTGCAAATACCCAATTTTTTAATTTTAAATAGCTTGATTGTAGTGGAACCTGTGTATATGGATAACAGTGGAAAAACTTTCTGGTTTTTTCCACCATTGACAGGCCTAAATCTAAAAAACAGGTTTTCGCTAGGGCGCTCACTGTTGCAATGGTTTGTATCTAACAGCTGTTTTAAAATTTTAGAAATATTTTTATTCTAGAACACTTAGAAAAGATCAATTTTCTCGCTAATAGTCAAGTTTCATTGCTAACCGTGAATACACCTCCCATAAATATCATAGAAAGAAAAAGAAAAAGAAAATTACAAAAAATGTAGTTTTTAGTTTGTTGGTTATTTTATTCTTCGTTATTTTATATATTGATGAACTTTGACCACAACCAAGAAAATTTAGCTTTTATAAGTGCTCCATCATAAAAATATTCGTAAAAATTTTATACAGCTGCTAGGTACAAACCATTGCATCAGTGAGCGTTCTAGCGAAAACCTGTTTTTTAGATTTAGGCCTGTCAATCATGGAAAAAACGAGAAAGTTCTTCCACTGTTATCCATATACATTAGGGTGTCCCTTAATAATGGTCATTTTGATTTTTCGTGCTCTCACCCCCTGGAATCATTCAAGATACTAAAAAAATGAGGTGTGCAAAATCCTGGTCCGGTGGAACATGGTTAACCCGTGCCGCCAAGCTGTTCAAATTTCACATTTAAATAACATTGAACTTGAATATTTTTTCAATTTCACTTCATGATGAAAGTTTTTTTCTCGATCCAACATATTCATTACAGATCATTATATGGTAATATGGTCGGAGGCCGATGTTAGTTATTTTGAACGTGAAAATTACGCCACACTGGCGTGCACGGTAGCATTCGGAACTATGCTAGAATGCTACCGTGTACGCCAGTGTGTCGTACTTTTAAAGTTTAAAATAACTAAAATCGGCCTCCGACCATATTACCACGTAATGATCTGTCATGAATATGTTAAATCGAGAAAAAAACGTTAATCATGAAGTGAAATTGAAAAAATATTCAAATTCAATGTTATTTAAATGTGAAATTTGAACAGCTTGGCGGCACGGGTTAACCATGTTCCACCGGACCAGGATTTTGCACACCTCATTTTTTTAGTATCTTGAATGATTCCAGGGGGTGAGAGCACGAAAAATCAAAATGACCATTATTAAGGGACACCCTAATATACATAGGTTCCATTTCAATCAAGCTTGCTAAAATAAAAAAATTGGGTATTTGTAAATTAATATAAAAATATTTACAAAAAATTGCAATTTTCAATGTTTTTAAATAAATGCTTTAAATTTTGCATGTGGGCCTAAAATTGAATTCTAAGCAACTTTTTCAAATAATTTTCTTCTATATTTTGTCATCTAGCCCCACTTTATGCGACTTCACGGTGATTTTTTTTAATTTGCCGCCATACCAGTGGTCATGTGACATACCTCAAATTCAATTTTTAGGTTACCAGACATGCAGAACCCATCCCCCAGAAAAGTTTTTTCGATACTCTAATAATAAAAAATTTTTCAATATGTTGCGAACTTTTTGCCGGTCACTGTATAATAAAGATCGTAGCTTTTCTAAAACAATAATTATAGACTAGCAATTGTCAATGGCCAATGTGCAAAACATCGATCAACTTTCTGGAAATAAAATTACAAGAAATTAGAGCACAAAGTCTTTGGTTTCAACAAGATGGTGTTGCATGTCATATAGCACGAACTATAACATCCTGAGAACAATATTTTCACTTTGTCTGACTTCTCCAAACGGAAAATTTAACTGATTCTTGTCCTGTGGGTAGATAAGTTTATAGTAATAAATCCCAAACTCTCTAAAAGCTAAAGAATAAATTAATGACAAATCACCGAAAAAGCTTGGCTCTATTAGGATACCAAGGGATATAACTTTTCAACTACACTAAAAAAGAAAAATTCAAGAACTCTAATTTATTTTTTTCACTACTAGTATTAGAAGATGTCATTATTGACCTTATTTTCGAACCCAGAAGATGAATTTCTCTCCTAGTGGTCAATAATTTTTTATTATTGACTACTGGTTAATAATAAAAACAATTGCTATGCGCTCAGGTGCCTATTTTAAATATGTTTTACCCAAATGTCAATTGAAATTAACCTCTCCCCTTGTTTTCAAGCAAGGCTATTTGATTTTTGTGGATATTTAGAAATAAATATACGCATCTGTCATTTTATTTTTTATTTATGTAAAAATGATTTAATTAAAAGGAATAAAGGTGCTAGTAATGAAAAAAATAGTATATAAACCACGGTAGAGAAGACTTTTCTCAGCCTCACAACTTATTTCCCTCCATGCTTCGCATGTCGGGAAATAATACTGCTCGGCTGAGAAAAATGTCTTCTCTACCTTGGTCTATAATATACTATTATCTGGTAAAAATCCAAAAATAAATAAGTTCGGGAAATTAATTATGCCCCACCTTGTACAATCAACTTTTCGCCCATAATTTTATTCTAATTTTAAAAAACCAAATCATAAGTTTTTAATATTATTTTATAAAAGCCCTTTGATATTTTTATTCTAGATTTTAAAAAAATGTCACCAAACATTTTCTAACTATACAGCTGTCTGTTATGTTTATTTTTTAAGAAAGAAAATAAGAAAAACAATTTCGAGCTCCACCTTCAGAGTTTATTCTTTAACCGTTTAGAATTTTACTTCCTGCTTCAAAACGGAAACTAATCGAGCATAAGAGATAGATGTCATAATTTATAATAGTCTCGTGAGATTAATGTCTCTGTCAGATAGTCAGATTCATTTCAAATCTTAAGAGAACGTAATTTTTTGTGAATAGTGAAATTTGACCTAATTTATTTGTCAAAAATGGCAACACAAACCGTCATGGGCATTCACATATCATCCACTATTTTTAGCATTAGATTTCAAATAATACAACGCCACAAAAAGGTAATTGTGTTTGAAAATTATCAAAATTGCTATTATGTAAGCAATTTTGAAATTACTGGAAATTTAACTGACAATCAGAAATAAATAATGAAATATTAAATAAAAATTAGATGAAGTAAAGAAAGTCACGAATTCCAAAACCCAGTCAGCCCAGCTGATCCAAGAAGGGGTCTCATATTAAATAACCTGAGTATTAAAATTCCATTGTTGTGTTTATTCGAACCCCTGTACTACAAGAAGAATAGTAGGGGAAAATCTACACGGAGATTTGTCACCGTTCCGTCCATACCCAACGGCTAAATTACCCATCCCACTATCATTCTCGTTCGAAAAATGGTCTGGTAGTAGCGTAAACCTCTCACTCACAATCGCAGAATGTTGTGGATCGGTTAGTACGAGTGAACGTTCCAACAATCGGTTAATTGTTGCCTCGATTTTCGAAAGCGATTGTTGCAATCGCCGGCCCAAGATGAAACCGGAGCGGCGAGGAATCGCGAATATCGTCGCAAAAATTTAAAAAGAAAGTGGAACAGAACGCGCAAAAAATTGACTTATAGCTACTGAAGCTGTTGCTCCTTATTAAGAATAATTACCGCGTACATTTTCTAAAACGAGCAAAAAGTAATCAGACGCTCCGTGAAAATTATAACCAATGAGTGGCGCAATTGAAAAAAGTTCGTTATTTTGACAGTTTTTGTTCTTTTTCGAAAAATAAGTGTTTTGTGGTGTGTGAAGCTGAAAATGTTGTTAGCTACTCCATATTTGCCTTTTGACGGTGTATCCGGCAACAATGGACCACCCAGGGTTATTTCGGAAATTAAAAAATCCTCCCCCGTCATACCCAGGGAACAAATTCGACCCAGAATAAGTGGTGAGAATTTTTTTACTGCCAGTCACTCACGTACGATTACAAGAAAGAAAGGGCTCTTATTCATTCGAATATTATCATGCTTATGATAACAAATTCTTGTCGGTGTTTACTTACGAAGGTGTAAGTTTTCGATAAATTACAATTTAATCATTCATATTCTTATCAAGGCTCGATGAACGCCGGAAATTTCTTAGAAATCTATAGTATTCCATAACTTTTATCAATTAAATAATATTGCAGTATTTTCCCTAATCTTTTGTATAGTACTTCGATAAAAATAATTATAATAGACACGTTGCTTATATTTTAACCAACCAAATTTTAAATTTCTATCATACCCTGTTGTAATTAAGGCAATATACAAGATACGACCAAGTAAATAAATGAACGAATTTAATAAAATTAAGTTGAGAAAATTTCAAATGAAAGTACTGCCCAGACAATTAAAAGAAGCTCAGTGGCAATATCGATTAATTATATATAATTAAAGTTACTTAAAAGAAATCCAGATGATTTAAAATTTAAAGAAAAAATAAAAAGAAGGTAGCAATTATCGATATCATGAAATGGTTAACTGCAACGAAGCTTATATCGGTCAAACCGACCAAACTTCGGTGTGTCTCGTACCATTTAATGCCTATCTTTCCACCTCATACCAAACCTAACTAATAAACTTTTTAACAAAGCTTTTCTGTGGAAACGGTTCCATTAACAAAGGTTGCCAAGGACAATAACAAAACGATGATTTTATGAAGAGATGGAAAGAGTGGCCCTTAAATGAATAAAATCAGAAAATACGTACAAGTACGAAAAGTGTAAAATTGTTTGGTTTTATCAGTAAAATATTCATTTGCGTGATTACATTTGCACGTCGCATTTTTAAACAGATTACCTTCACACTTGAAGCTTCTCATGTAAAACAGTGACAATGAAGATGTTATTTTCAATGTTTTTAAAGGTTGTGGCACACTTTAAACAATTATATATATTTAATAATCAAAGGACACTGTTTCCTCTTGATTTTTCCTGGTGTTTATTGACAAAAGCAGATATTCTATAGTGGTTAAGCCACCGTATACTGTAGTTAAAGCATTTTATAATTACATATAATTGACAGAAGTCAAAATCGAGCTTTTTTGTAGCACAAACTTTATATAATTGAAACTATTACCTATGTTCTTATTAGTATTTCATATTAAGAAATATAAATAAACTAAATAAAAATTATACATGGAACACCATCGTGTTGATATTCATATAAAAATTACTGCAAGGAATAGGAATAAATACTACAGAAATGTGTAACTCGTTTAGTTATTCAATTTTATGCCTATCGATAAGTGATGTGTACCCTTGTCTCGGTTACACAACTTTTATTCCTTGATTTTCCTGCCTCTGAAGTATCTTGCAAAATATTAGTCACCATTAGTCACTGAACTAATTTCTAAGTTCATCCAAATAGAACAATCAGACGGATTAAACCTCATCGAGCAAGTATTACGTAAATTTTCATACATACTTGTCCCATTTGTTTTCCGCAATCTGAAGACAAAGTCACACTTAAATTATAAGAAATAATAATCAGATAAAAATCTTGAAAAACGAACAAGTCACGTGTATTCCCAAAATGGAGACGTTCTAGCTTTAATTCAGAGCATCCAAATCAACTTATTTGTCTGGGTTTAATGACAAACATGCAGTTCTTATCAAAAATTAGAACCGAAATTATCATGCTGTAAGTAGAAATAAATGACTCAGTTTTATACCGCAGGGTTACAAAAATAAGTTTACCTCTCCCAATGTAAAGAGACTAAAGTAAAACGTTTTTTTGCAATTAAGGATTTTACATACATAAATATGAACCTTTTTTAATTAGAAAATTATAAAATTATTATCACTCTAATTATATTCTGCATACGTTTTTAAATGATAAAATAAAGAGTTAGTTAGTAGGTCTCACGGTTGGTATAACTGTTCGGACTTTTACAGGCAATGCTTGGCCATAAACATCTGACAGATTTTTACATACGTAAACGGAGCTTACCCTAAAGGTGCCCACAGACTAGCATACATGTGCGTCATACATGTATGTCATACATGCTCGCGCGTTGATGTTTGCCAGTGTGTGGTCAAAAAATCGCAAACATGTGCGTCGCACAAGTTTTCTGATTTGGCCGGAATTCATCAACGCGCAAGCATGAACTTGCATACAAGATTGTCGGTGTGTGGCCAAGTATCACGCTTCATTCGCATACATTTTGAGTACAGTGTCTCGCGCATTTAGTTTGTTTTCTGCCGGTTTCACAATTTTAACACAAACTTTAAATCTTCATAATTTCTTCCAGTGGCTAAATAGCGAAATGTGGCTGTTAATCGCTTCTATGGTGATATAGCAGCACTCAAAATCGTGTCCCCTTTTTCAATTACTGGAGACACTAACGTTAATAGAGTGACGTAACTTTCTTGATCCATCCTCAGGTTCTAAGCGTAATTCTTCTAGAAGATTAATATGGGTATATTCTGAGCATTTTAAAAGCCATTCCCATTTTGTTCGAATTTCTGACTGTTGAACTAATTTATTTCTTTTATTTTTAATTAAAGCAGCGTACGCCGCTGCTAATAGAATGTAATCGTCATCATTGCTCACCGCGCACTTCCAAACTAACTTGTTTGACAAGCTAGTGTGTAGGTCTGTGGGTAAACCCTATTGTCATACATGTACGACACACATGTACGACATACATATCTGACGTACATGTATATTAGTCTGTGGGCACCTTAAAACTGTGCGAATTTGAATTTCTGATTGATGTGTGATATTTGAAATTTAATATTATAAATGGTTATCAAACAATCAAACGCAGTGTTGCCTGTCTAAAACTTTGTAACAAACTATACCTAAAATAAGTTAAATAATCATACAAATAAAATGAAATTTAAAAAACCAAATAACCAATTTTTTATACCACAGCATATCTTTCCCTGATATATGTAAATCATTGTGGATTACTTTTAAATTTACCGATTATAATACTTCTGTTATTCCAGTTAGTTTACTGACAAGTTAGCTTTGGCAACAGGGTATTCTCTTCGTATTCTCTATACTGTCGATGATAAGCTGTTAAATTTTCAAATAACTTTGAGCCCAACATTCCCAACATAAGTGATCCTTGGTACTCACAAGTTCAAATCTCGCCCAATAAATAAACACCAAAATAGAGGCCTGCCATAGTCTAAACCAAGCATGGGCAACCTTTCCTAGTTCTGGAGCCAAATTATATTTCTGTTTCCGAAGAGCCGGACCAAATTATTAAATTCTTCTTATTTCATTTACTTATAATAAATATAAGGCTGTGGTATAAAGCTCTACGTTGGCAGGTGCCTTAAATGTCATGCTAAAGCCCAGAATATTGGTGACATAAAATTGCTATGACGCGAAATAGCGTCTTATTTTTATAATTTTATGAAAATCCGACTAACTTCGCTGAGATGGATCAGCGCCGGATCCAGCCCGCGGGCCGGGGGTTGCCCATATGTGGTCTAAACGGTGATTAATGCATCATACATCCTTCTCAAAAACAGTAAGATACACCTTTTCACTTTCGTCAATGCCTACATGGATTTATTTTTAACTTTACGACTTTACAATCAACTGACAAGACAAAGCTGCTAATCCTCTTTTGTTGGTATACTAATTTAATCCTTACTTGTTAAACTGACAACTCCTTAATTCTATTAACTTCATAGTTCACGTTTAGAAAAATAAAAAGGCCAAAGGAATTTAGTTTAAAGAATGACAGCAAAGATTTGAAGTATTAAATGATTGTTGATTATCTTTCTAGATAATTTTTATAAGAAGTTATTTTTTTTGCTACAATTTAATACGAATTCACAGAAAGATGTCAATATATTATTTAACGATAAAGATATAAAACAATGTACGTCTTGGAAGCTTCAATTGTACGATTTAGATATCTAAAATCAAAAGATAAAAATCACCTCATTCAAGCTGTTTTTAATTTTATCTGTAAATTTTACGAGTTCCAATTTCTATTGGTTTTAAGTTTCTCAGGAAATCATTGTGATATAATTAAAGTATTTTCCAAATAATATAAATTAACTAACAATTGCTTTTTATTTATAATCACGGTTCCTAAAATTTTACAATTTTGTTAAGCCGCAATATTTTAAAAAAGGCACAAACAATTTGCATGACTAATATTCTTATTCGGTGAAGGACAATTCTAACAACAATGAAAAATAATGCCTGTTAAACTAAGTAGACTTTCAACTATTAACAAATGCAAGTGCCGAGATGCAAGGTCAATTCCGGGATTAAAACAAGAGGTTTAAAGTCAAAATATTATATCAGTTCATTTGTTCATTACAATCTGAAACACTTGTATGACGTAAGTGAATTTTGTACAAACGAAATACTCCTTAAAATTCCCACTCGTAATTTTTAAGAATCTCCACAATAACTGAAAAATATTTAAAAGATTATCGTACATCAATTACTTCATTCCATAGCCTACTCAGATTCTGTTGCAAAATTATAAATATGAAGCAATATAACTTGCAATTTTGCATACTAAAAAAATTACAAAGGAGTTTTCTTGTAATAATCAAAAGGCTTCCTGTATTATAATTCTAGAACATGCTGCACTTTTAATGTATCAAACCACAATCTAAATTTTTCCAAAGAAATCAGAACGTCTTACATAACATCGCATTTCTGTGTTTTAAAAGATTCACTATCGCATGCGGCATTTTTACCGTGAAACCTTTTTAATAATCTTGCAACCAATCTCAATTTTCTATTACTAGAGAAAACTAGTGCTCGCGTACAATCTGACCCGTTGCATCTAATAACATTTCCTCATGCCTGTATTAATGATAAATTGGTCGTATCGCGTTATATTATTATTCGAACACCAAGCGTAACGCCACCGTTTTCACTTTTTAATAAAATTGCTAATTATTAATTTTCGAATCGTTCACTTCTGGTTATTTTGCAATCTAATTTAGGTTATTTAATTGCCTAATAAATGCCAAATTAGGAAATACAAACGCATCTGCCGAAATACAACGAGACAACCCAAAAACAAATTTGATTAATGTGAACGATCGTTAATAAATAATTAGCTGGCCGAATTGCGATAAGCCAAAATTAGACGTTTAAACTCCAATGAACCCTGAACTCACATCGAAACTTGTTTTAAGGATGTTACTTAATAATTTTTGACTATCTTTAGCTAATACCGTGGACATATGAAACTAACACCCACAGAATAACCAAATTTGTACGACATTAAATGTGCAAGAACACCATTTTGTTAATAATAAAACTTATTTACTTTTTGTTAGTTTACGTTTTTCATTTATTTTATAGAAGGTTTAGAACTTGCACAAAACCCACATACAGCTTCAGGTTGCAACCAGTTTCGTCTTTGTTCCACCCCTAAGCCAGATTCAGTAGGGTGTGAATTAAGCGACCAGACACCTCAAAATTCCCATATTACAATAATAAGAAGCCCTTAGGTCGGGTCTCCCTTGGAACCTTCAGGGGTTCTTATATAAATGTAACCAGCAGCTACGTAAACTCCCTAAACACATCCAAATCCAGTTTACTCGCCGCCATTATGCTACCTAGACTTAACTAGACCCACGGTTGCTAAAGCAAAACCCGCATAATCATTATTATTAAAATAATACGTGGATCTTGGATGAGCTTTAATAAAATTCACCCCGTTCTAGTGTTCCCTTAGAAAACATAACTTTAACAACTTACGTGGACACCCTAAATGTTTTGTAAAGGGATTCTTTAGGATTTTAGGGTGACCGTAAACAAATGATCATGAGTAATTGACCGTGAATTTTTGGATCTTTGTTAGGAAAATCAGCCTACTGAGAATAATCAACTGGTATTTCTTTTGTTACTTTCGGGTTGTATCTGAAATTCAACTGTTTTCGACTTTTCAGATCTTCATTCATTACTTTAATTAAGTAGATTTTATATTTCATCAGTATGAGGGTCCTCGTTTATGTGTTAGAAAAAGGTCCTATGTAACTTATTACGTTATAAAAGTTATCACTCTTTTGGATTTTTAAATGAATTTTAACTTCTTTAAACCTGTGAAAGGGAGGCGATACGGTTGTGAGTTGTGAGTATTGGTGTGGCGCATCGTTTTGCAAAGTTAAGCATCGGTGTCCATGGTCAGAACTTGTACGGGTGACCCGAACCAGGCTCTGCTTACTACGGTTCGGTGTGTCCTCCTCAACAAGCTATAGGCCTTTAATGGCCTGGTAAAGCTGAATATGTACAATATTAAACCAATATTACAATTTAGGAATACAAACTAATACTGAAACTATTTTTTGAGTAAGATTCAAACTTTTAAAAATTGAAATCTCCTAGCCTTAAGAAGAAGAAAACGCTAAAATTAATTATTATGCAAAATGAAGACTTCGAATGAAAAAACCAAAAATTTGAATTTATTAATAAGACGGGTGAAAAAAGTTGTTTGGCTAAGTACTTCGCATTAAAATCGAACTGTCTAGAGTAAACTATTAAACTAAATTTCAGAGGCATGAAAATACTTTCGTTGGCATTAAATTTAATTATTTTAATAAAACTTTCGGATTATACTAAATAAATCTAAAATTTAAAAATATCTTTGAAAATTAAAATTATGATTCAAAGCGTAGGACATTTATTATTTTGAAAATATTAAGAATTGTAATCCGTGAAACGGATTTTCACGGCTTACTGAAAATTTCTTCATATATCGAAATTTTGTTAATTAAATCGAATGCCATAACCTTAAGAGTCAAAAATGAATGATTTGTGAATTTTCTGCGGAAAACTGCGACCAATAAATTACAATACTAAGGGATGAAATTTATAGTTTAGAAGACATAGAAAGACTTACACTTGAACTTAATCACAAAAGTGAAACTTCATAACAAGATTACGTTTTGAATATGAAATAAAACACCGGAACTTCATTACATACATTCACGAAATATCTTACCACGTAGATACTTCAAATTCCGCAAATTCATTGTGAAAGCATTATTTTACAAATTTAAAATTCCGTAATGCATACGAAATTCACAATTTAAACAACTGAAACTATTAGAAATTTTTAATATTTTTTCCTGGTTTCTAATGGGCGCAGCCTTAAATTCAACTTACAGCCACTAGAGATAAGAAGGCACCAAGAATAACATCCTGCGTATTTCAATTTTTAGAAACCAAAACACCTGGGACACAGTCTAATAAATTCAGCTTTTATTTGGCCTTAATACCTTTGGTTATTAAAATCCTTGGGTTATAAAAATCCCATTAAAACACAACCATAACTCCTGGTCTAATCTCCCAAAGTCTACACCTAAGATTTTTATTTATTTTCATTAAAATTGCCTCCAGGGAATTAAAAATTAAATAATAAAAAACAACGCAATTCTAGATCGTGAAGTCTCAAACTTTTACTTGTGGAAAGCAGACTCGTGAAAAATAGGTATTTAGGTAGTATCGCAGTAATTATAACATGCACATTAACTAAATGAGAACCGTTGATAGTCAAGAGTGTAAACAAAAGTAAAAGTGGGCCTGGCAACATCGCTCCTACATTAAGTAGGAAGGATTAAGGTTCAACGTATTCAAAAGAAGAACTATTAAATAATTGAGGATTAAACGCGTTCTGTGTGTGCGTCTGTACATAATACAAAGCTTATCTCCTTGTAGATTCGAGATTGAGGCAAGTGGGATGCACTTGTTTGCTTTCTGACTTTTCCTGGAAACCTTCAAGACAAATTTATCGGGTGTAGATTAAAACGCACAGAATTAGTTTATAATTGTTTTAAAATTAGCTCTTCATATTTATCTTCAGTCTGGAGTTGTCGATTTTGGAATTTATTTACTGGAAATTTAACGAGATTATTTAAGAAAAAATAGTTTTGCAGTGTTGCATTTTTATCCCGAATTCTAAGGAATTAACCTTTTTTTGCATTTCTATAAATAAAATTGTTGAGCATTTATTTATTTTAATTGAATTAACAGATCAACACACTGTGATATTTAAATTCACCATTGAAATAATTATTTATAGTGAAGTTATCTACAAATCCAGTTTTCGAGTTTTATTTTTGCATACATATGTTATCTCCCATTAAGTAATACTCCAACAGATAAACAACGCGATTACAGCACTAGAACAAGGTATAAAGTCTAGAAAAATTTGTTCTAACCTGTACATAGCATGTTGATGTTATTAATGTTATTAATTTACAAATATGATATTCGCACCTGTTATTGTCGTGTTATTATGTTCCAACCTACGCCAGTGCTCTGATTTATCTTGAAAAATGATAGTTAAGATGACATCATCAGACTTAATTTACACCCAGATTTAGATTTCATGCCATTAATTTTATTAAATTCGTTGTTAAAGCGAAGGAGGAGCGAACAGGAATGTAAATGTGTCCATATTTTTTTTTCGGGGACAAAAAACGACCTACCTAAAGGACGAATGTGGTTGTTATAATATCGTTATGTTTTTGTCGACGTACGTATTTATTTTACTTACTCGATCGAAATAAGCTGATTACGTATTCTTTTCACACTTCTGAACTTCTTTGAACCTTTGTTAAATCACGAAGCCTTTTAATGTTTTGTCTCGTTTATAAAATTACTGGAAAAGGCAACAAATCCTGATGTTTGTGTAAAATAACTTGATGGTATTTTAATGGGGAGCCTACGATAAAGAATTCCAATTGATCGGAAAAACCCTTTGGAAATAATCCTACTAAAAGATTTTTGCACGAAAATGTTTGTCAAATATTTTATAAAAGCTCGAAAAACAGGAAGAAACAATTTTCTCGAGGTTCTTGCCAACATCAATCAAATAATAATTTAATTATCATCCATTCAGTTTCGTAATTGATCGATTATCCTGAGTAGGATTTATTTTAATTCTTTTTCCCACGTGGCTCATCATCGGCCTGCGGAAACGCAAATATCTGAGTGGGCACTTCATGTGCATAAGCATTTAGCAACAAATACTACATAACAAAGTCCTTCTTTTATTCATTTCACAACTCATGCCGTTATGAACTTTTTATTAATTTTTTTAGCATTGTTTAGTTAAATTTCTGCTGACAAACGTACACGCCCATCGTTTTTGGGAGTGTGCTTGTTAAATCGCTTAGATATGTTATGTATAACAGATCCCTGGATGCTCTTTTAAAAGTGTTCGTTGTTGCTATCACTGTTTTATGTGTAATGGTCTATTAGATTATACAACGTACAAGGCTTAAATTGTAAACTAAGATGTTGTATTTGTAAATCCTTGAATGTGATGGTTATGTTGTAACCTCAACCATAAAAATTAATTATGGTCTTAGTTATACAGTTACAGTGCATTATGAAAAACGTTTTAATATATTTTAAGATTTTACATATTATTTCGTATTATTTTACTAAGAACAAGTACATGGTTTAATTATCCACGGTATAAAATACATTATTAAAAGAACAAATCAGACAAAATTGTTGAATATTTTTTCAAAATTATGAAATTTGAATTTTGTTATTAAACATTTTAAAAAATCTCTGAATATCAGCAACTGCAGATTGAATTCCAACAAATATAGGTAATTAAGAAGTCATTATTGTATGAAATGCACAGTTTCCTTCGAATTAATTTTTGCTATAATTTTTCAGGATAAATAAGAAATTATCATTACGTAAATTCGCAAACTTAGTTTAGCAATGTAAAAATTCGAACTTAAAATAGAATTTAACTCACACTTAGCAGACTTTAAAATGAAGTTAACACTTAAACTGTTAAATGAAAGAAAAAGTTACGTTTCAAACAACAACAAAACAAAACAACGCTCACATATTTATTTGAAATATTAATTTTAGGTATTATTATTATTAGCCAGTAACATATACCTTTGTAGGGCAAAGGCCTGCCCCTCTTTCCCTTATTCTTTTTGCACTTCTTTCAAATCTACTGACTTTTTAGTAAGGGTTTTTTTTAGATATTAAGAGATTGAATTGAATTTTGACTCCAAAGATAAATAAATATTAACGCAAAATTAATTGACTTAATTTAAATTTAGGAAATTGCATTCAAAACTTAAACTTTTAAATTAAAGTTTGCAGAAAAATACCAATCAGTTATCAAACTTAAATTTAAAGGTGGAATTTCTGAAAATAAAGTTTCAGCTTTTAATACAAATATATTTTATATTTGTAACTCGAATTACTTCATAAAACGGTCTGCAACATAAAATTTTGTAAATTTGTAAATTCAACTTGAATTTAGAGTTTCATATTCCAATTATAAGAAAAAAATTTGAAATTTAATTTGGAAGCTTTAATTTTAATCCGATTTTCTAAAAATTTTACTGAAATTCCAATTAAACAGTCTAACAGCGAAATTGGATTTTATATTCGGACTTTAAAAATACAATATTCTGGAGAAGTTTCAACTTAAATAATTCTCTGAATATTAGAATATTTTTTGTGGGTATTTACTTTGAACTTTAAAAACTGGAATATGTAGTTTTATCGATCGATTTTGCCAATCAAAACTGTATACCTAAATTTTGCTTCTTTGTCAAAAACCCAGTATTTTGGGTCAAAATTCTGAAATTCGTAGAAAATAGAGCTTAAATCGGAAGTTGAAATTTTTTAAAGTAAAGTTAGACCTGCAGCCTTTAAATACAAAAAATTTAATTTTAAATTGAAAGTTGATTCACAAAACAACACTTGAATGTAGAATTTAAATTTGAAATAGGCAAATTAACCCAAAATTCGGATTTGGATATTCCAGAAGAGAGCAAAAATTCCCAAATTGTATTCAGAAGCTCAGTTTCAATTATTATCCCAAAATTATATTGAAATCAACCAATTATAACAATTCTTATTTTAATAGCCACAACCACAAGGTCTTGTATGACTTTTAAAAATGGCAAAACTCGTAGAATAAAACATATCCTTTTAACTAAATTAAAAATTGAAACGTACTGTACAACGTTAATCTAATAAATTGTACAAAGATAGCAGTTAATGTCAGTAACGGCGAAAAAACTGTTTGGAATGTTGCACATATGGTCGACTTTTTAATAACGGAGCTACTTTGTATGTATTTTGCACAGATGATGTTTCATTCTGTCACTTGCGTTTCTTGCAATGCATTCTAACCTAACTGTTTCCTGTTGTTCAGTTGCGAATAATTTATTGTTCTCACCAAAAGTATATAAATCAAAAAAGAACAACAATATTGGAAAAGTTGCTTAGTTTCCCATATTAAAATATTTTCGTCGAAGTTTTGGAATTTTACGAAACATTTCCTCACTTATTCAACTGTTCTAAATTGGGAGATCATTTTCCAATTTTCCAGTTATTTCTCTGAACGTCTGAACTCAAATATTTTGCGGTCTTGTATTATAAAGAATACAAATACCATGTTGGGGGTTAAATAATCAACTTATTATTACTTCAAAATTACCCTAGAAAATTGATGTTTAGATTTAATATTAGATTCTATTGTAGATGGTTTTAAACATTTTCGTAATTTCTAAAATGTCAACGCTAAATTTTATTTGTATTTGTAAAAATGCGGTGACTTGCAATTTATATTAAATGTCTGCATTTTGCTTGCTAAACAACAACTAACCTTTGAGGCAGGACCGTCTTAACAAATTTGAACGCCCTAGGCTAAAAAAAAATGGCGCCTTCATCATATTGAATTCAAAAATAATTAAATAATACATAATATTATATAATCAATTAAATACAACATAACTTTTATTCCAAAAAAATAAGGTATATCACAATATGTACATATATTGATATTGCACATAAAAATAAGCATAATTTACAATACAATAATAATACAAATATAAAAAATTCTAAACTAAATATAGTAAATATTTCTTGGGGCATTTCTGTCCAGAAAATTTATTTATTATATCATCAAAATCTGTACTTTCCAATATATCGTTTTCTAACGATAAAATGCTTAAATTATTCAATTTTGATTGTTCCAACAATGATCGAAGATAATTTTTAATACTAAAGCAAATAATGGTTGAAGAAAGACAGAAAGGGAGGACAGCGAAAATAGGATACCGGATACCAAAAGATCACAATCGACGGAAAAGTATGGAGATGGGACAGAGAACAGGAAATGTTAAAAGAAAATAAAACAACAATCAACCGTCAAAAAACTGATAAAAAGGAAAACGGAAATATTAGGAAGACGACTCAGGCAAAGAAAAAGGACATGAGAAAGAAAATAAACAGAAAAACGAGAGAAATAGGTAAAAATGAAGAGAAGGAAATAAAAAAACGAAGAAACTAGAAAAGAACAAAGCGAGATTAAAATAGGGACATGGAACGTGAGAAGTAGCATGGGAAAAGAAGAAGAAATAGTGGAAGAAATGATACAACAAAACATAGAAATACTTGGAATTTGGAATTACAGAAACAAAAAAGAATGGAAAAGGATTCAAGAAAATACACAAAGGATACTGGATATTTTGGTCAGGAGTAGACGAGAAAGAAAGAGCAAAGGAAGGAGTCGGATTAATAATTGCTCCGAACAGATTGATAGATGTGACACAAGAAGAATATGTAAACGAACGACTACTAACAGTTAAAATAAAACTGGTAGACGAAGAAACATGGACAATAATAACAGCATATGGCGAAAATGAGGACGCAAAAACAAATAGACAATGGAGAAGAAAATATAATAATAATGGGAGATCTAAATGGTCGAGTTGGAAATAAGAATAGAGGAATAGAAGAATATATGGGTAAAGAAGGAGAAAAGACGTTAAACAATAATGGGGAAAGAGCAAAAAAAGTATGTATTGAAAACAATGTAATTATAACAAACACAAAGTTCAAACATAAGAACATACACAAATATACTAGAGTATCCGAGAGTAGGAACGAGAAATCAATTATCGACTACTTTCTGGTGAGTAAAAAGAAATGGAAAGGAGTAAAGGATATAAGAGTTAAAAGAGAAGCAGAGATAGGAAGTGATCACTATCTATTAATAATGAAACTGAAAAGAACGAAAGAAGAAAAAATAGATAAAAGAAGGAGAAAAGTAAAGGAAAAAATAAAAAGCTTCAAATTAAAAGAGGAAAAGTATCAAAAGGAATATCGAGAAATACTAGACGATAAATTAAAAGCTAAAGGAAAAATCACAAGCATAGAGGAAAAATGGGGACACCTCAAGAACAGCATACTGACTGCAACTGAAGAGAGGTGTGGTAAAACGAAAATAACAAACAACAACACGAGAAAAACCGAGTGGTGGACAGATGAAATACGTGCAAAAATAAAGAATAAATAAGACAAGTGGAAAACAGCGGAATAACGCTCTCAAGTGTCCCAGGGAAAGTATTCGCAAGAATAATAGAAAAAAGAATAAGAAACAAAATAGAGACTACGTTGGAAGACACGCAATGCGGATTCAGAAAAAACAGAAGTACACAAGACCTCATATTCATAATAAGACAAGCTAGTGAAAAATTAATTAATAAAAACAGAGAAATACACATATGCTTTATAGACCTGGAAAAAGCTTTTGACAAAATCCGAAGAGAAGACATATGGAAAGTGTTACAGAAAAGAGGAGTGAATAAAAACATCATAGAAGTAATAAAAGACATGTACAAAGGAAATACGAACACAGTAAGAACAAACAACGAAGAATCCAATTAATTTGAAACAAGGCAAGGCGTTAAACAGGGATGCGTATTAAGCCCACTCCTATTTTCAACGGTACTAGATGAAGCAATAAAGAAAACCAAGAAAAAGATTAAGAAATTAACACTGGATATTGGCAAATGAGACAAACACAGCTGGCAGAACTGATGTTCGCAGACGACATGGCCCTAATAACAGATACGAAAGAGAACTTGCAATATAACCTTACCGTAATCGTGGACAAACTAGCGAAGATAAACATGAAAATCAATATCGGAAAAACAAAAACAATGATAATTTCGAATACAAAGAAAACCCATGAAATAAGTCTGGACGGAAAACAAATCGAACAGGTAGAACATTACAAATATTTAGGCGCAATTATAGAAGAAAAAGGGAAACTGGACAGAGAAATAAACGAGAGAATGGGAAGAGCGGGAAATATATTTAACATAATGAAGACAACATTTCTAGGAAAAAGAGAAGTGCCGAAAAAGATAAAAACCGAAGTTGTAAAAAAAGTGGTTAGGCCAACAATCATATACAGCAGCGAGACATGGAGACTAACAGAAAGACAAAAATCCCGAATTAGCGCAATGGAAATGAGGTTCCTGAGAAAAATAGAAAACAAAAACAAGAAGGACAAAATAAGAAATGAAACATTCAGACTAAACCTACAAATTGAACCTATCAACGAAAAAATCATAGAAGGACAACTCAGATGGTTTGGGCATGTGTGCTGAATGCCGGACCATAGACTTACAAAAAGAGTGTTTGAAACGCGAGTGCCTGGAAAAAATAAGAAAGGAAGACCAAGGGCCAGATGGATCGACAGAATCAGAGAAGAAGCAGAGAAAAAAGGAATGACATGGGAAGGAATACGAAAGATAGAAAACAATGGAGACAAAAATACAGGACTCAACTCCACCAGCCTTACACCTAAAGATAGAAAGGCCTAGGACTAAGTAAGTAAGTAAGTAAGTTCAAAGTTGAAAATGATCTTTCCCCACTACAATTGGTGCAAGCAATGAATATATTCGTACCGCTGTTGTTTGTTACATTAAGAAATGTGCATTCAATGTGCGACTCAAGCACTCAAGTATAGTTTTTAGAATGATTTCAGCTTTTGATAGTGATTGTGCTTCATCATTTAATAAATTTATATGCTTAAAATGCAAACATCATTCGCTTATTTCATACATTGTTAATAATTTTCATAGAAATTTCTAAAATTTTTGTTGAAGTTTAACGAAGTTTCAAATTAAATAAAAAATCAAACTCAGTTCTTTAGCGCCCTTGGATCATTGGCACCCCTGGGCTATAGCCCATTTAGCCCAATGGATAAGGAGGGCCTGCTTTGAGATTATCAACTTAAAGTTTTTGAAAGGCTTTGGAAACTTTAAAAATCAAAAAAAGACTATAAAATGGTTCTCTCAACATTTTTATTTTATACTTATTGTAAACAAAATTAAAGCCTTAAAAAATTGGTCAATTTATTGTAAAAAATCGACACCAACAAACTATAGTTTTGAATTCTATAATTAACCGTACAGTACTTCAAAAATACGCAAAAGTAGGCCACTAAGCATAGCGAAAGCAGATAAAAATCAAATTTATACATTATATGAGTGTACAACTATTACCAGAATATTTTTCATGCTCCCTCTAACCGATCATTAAATCCAGTTCATTGTAAAATCACACGTTATGAATAAAAAAATTATGATATACAATCATCTACGTGTGTTGTGCTCGAAACTGTGACATTTCATGTAATTTCATCTGCCAACTTCCGCGTATTTTTATTTTAAACCCGTTATACAATTAATTGAGCTCATCGAGTGACAAAACTGGTTCACATTACGACCATATAAATATATGGCACACGAAATGATGAGCTTGACGTTCGTTTTTAAATTGCCGAAACAAACGAATAGAACATGAAAATATTTAGAACGCATGTTTATTTATACACAGGTCGAAGGTGTTTTTCGACCTACGGGCGACACAGAAATGTTTGAAATGCATCAACCCTCACAGATATTCTAAATGTATTGGATTTCCTTTCGGTCATGGCCTACTAAGATTTCTCGTTTGGGTTTTTTTGGTAGATACTTTTGTATAATTTTCAGATACAAAAGTGGCACGATTTTGTGACGCTTTGAATTCCAATTTTAATTTTTTAAAAATGCCCTAGCTGTCTTTAAGCAGAAAATATGATTAACTAATAAATATTCAAAAGGCAGTGTTAAGCTTGGTCGGTATATGAATTATTGCAATTCTGCATAGATATTCATGAACAGCCCTTTTTATTATTTTTGACCCTGCTTCGTATTACCAATATATGTTGAAATTTCCATCATGTCATCCAGAACAAATGTTGCAACGTAGAATTTGCTTTGCTTGTCTAATCATTTAAATGTCTTTAATTAATTTTAAATTTACTTAGTTACTGAGATGTGATTTTAATATTTCCAGAGTTTCCTATTTGTTTGGTATATAATTAGAAGTATATTCACAATTTTAGATTTATTACCAACGTTTTTATTTGCATATTTATTTTCTGCTCCACATATATGTTGTACGTTCGTTCGCCATAATAATTTCTCAATAACTCTACGACCGTCCGTTGCATTGGAATTTAAATATTAAATTACGAGTACCTACAAATGATATTTTTAAAAAACAGTAACTATCAGATTTGAAACCTAACGTCAAATTTTGGAGTCACGTGAAGGATGCACATATTGCAGACAAGTCCATCAGTAAAAACCCAAAGTTGAAATACAGCTTCAAGAGTTCAACACTCAAAGAAAGAATTGAGCAAATTTCAAGTTAAGTTAAAATCAGATTTAAAATATTGAATTGTTTTCAAATTTGAACTCAGGCACTCAAGTTTACTAGTGGTTCTCATTGATATTCAACTGGATTTGGAAAAAATTACGATTTTCAGCTGAATTTGCATTTGGGTCAAAATTTGAAATACTAAACTCAAAAGACGTATACATTTCTGAATGAAACTCCACGTAAAGGAAAGATTTACACTGAAAGTCATCTCTTACTTTATATTATGGTTTTTAAATTAAATGTTTATTCCTAAGTCTTTATATTCTTAATTTAAATCAACATGTCAAGTCCTTAACTCAAAGTAAGTACATATTTATACAAATAGGGCCATCTTCAAAAAAAGCGGAATTTAAATCAAAATTTCAAAAGGTAAAGTAACTAAAAGGAAAGCAGATTTCAAGTCAAAATTTAAAAACTAAGTTTTAGGCTCGAAAAATTGAATTGTTTTCAATTTGGAAAGTGAACTAAGAACTCAAACGTTTTATTTTTGGTCTTTCTATGAACTATAAAATTTTTAGATAAATTTGAATTTGGGTAAAAATTTCTGATTTAAAAAGCGTACAAATTTCTAATAAAGTTCGACATTAAATAGGTTTTAATTTGAAAAACTTAGATTTACATACATTACTTAGATTCAAAATTTAACTCGAAAATCATAATCTTTGGTTTCAATCTACGCAATTTAATGTATTTTTAACCTTTTCAGATATTTGTGGATTTTGAATCTAAGTTTCAAAACCTGAAGTCGTCAGTTTAATTAAGCATTTGAAGTGCAAAGTCCAAAAACAAAAATGTGGGGTTCAAAACTGGAAGATTAGACCCAATTTGAAAACTTAAAAAATTCGACTCAACAATTCCAAAACTTTTCAGTCTTTATGTCTTAAATTTGTTAAAAAGAAATACATTTGCATTATTAAAATTTGCAAAATGAAGCAGAACTACCAAATTGATCTGCACATAGAGGGTTGCACAAATATAATTTAACGGCTTCATCAAATTAATCATTCGCCAACGTGAACAAAATGGAATTAAAAATTACAATGCATATGGCAAATAACACATTGGTAAACACAAAATAATACTCTTTTGTCAACTTTAATCATTCGTTAATTTAAGTTTTGTGCAACCAGTTCAAAGTAGCATGAAGGGTAGATTACTTAGACAATCTTTTGTTCCTTAATGAGCATTCAGGATCCAGAGTAACAGTCGAGACCTTTTACATTTTGAAACTGAAATATACATTACGAGTAAACGCATTTCCAGGCAGTTTTAAAAAAAGCTAAGGCAACCCATATCTATTTACAGTATTTACCCTCTTTGAGACAGTCTGATTAACAATTGCCAATAATTACCGTATGTTTACTTTCAAAAGACACTCTTAATAAAGCTGAAACGATCTTAAGAGCACAAGAGAAAGGTCATACTTTGTCGCTAAGATTCGACCGTGACCAATCACCTGAATTCGTATTTAAAAAAATATTTAAAAATGCAAAATTTCGAAATCTAATCACAGATTTAGACTTTTAATTTGTAAAAAAGGAAGTAGGATTTCGCATCTGGCTTGGTTTACAAGTTGCGTTAAATTACTGTGCTCTTTTAATGCCCCCCTTTTTCCTCCTGATGAAGCCCCTTAAAAAAGTGGGCGAAACGTTGAATTATTGTCTCAACAATGATACGGTCCCAACCCGGAAGGCGTTCTTTTAACACTGACACTGATCGTGGAAGTCTTTGAATTTACTTTTAATTTGTAATCCTACAACTAAGTCATAATAATATCTTGGAATCATCAAACTTTACACTGTTAAAACGTCTCCGCCTTTAATTTCGATAATTTGGAAATGATAAAACATTAAACTGAATTTCGAACACTAATTTGAAGGTTTATCCAAGCCAGTTCAGAACAAAATTCAAAGATACTGAAACCTGAAAGAATCCCAATTTTGGATTTAATTCGTTTTTAACTGCAAATGTAAGAAATTTATTTTTCACCAATATCGATTTCAAATTTGCAAATCAAACCCTAATTCAAAAAAGTAATCAAATCTAAAAGCTGAAACTTTGAGTTAAACAATGCGATCTTTCTTTCCGATTTAAAAAATAAAACAGTGGACTGAATTTAGAAAATTTTTAATTTCGTTTTTAATAGTATATTATTCTAGGTTAATGTTAATGACTGTAATTTTTCAACGAGGCAAAGTTTTACATACGGGCGAAAGCGAGTATTATGATTATGATTCACCCGATTGAGTAATAAAGCTAGGCGTGCACGATATCAAAAAGTATCGATGCTATCGATGCGTCGAATGAATCGATATATCGATTAAATCACCATGTCGAATATATGGAATTAATCGATATCTCGAATAAATCCATACATCTAGTAATTTAATACGTGACAATAAATTCCTCCATTTATCGATAATAAACTCTTAAAAACGTATAAAATCGCGAATTTATGACAATTTTTACGAATAAAATAACTCAGCGGATGACGTACACATACTTATACATGGCTACTAGATAATAATGCAACTGTGTAAAAAAGAATTCTGCAACTCGCACCAAGCTATGAGTAATGAAATTTGCAGTTTTCTGCCTGTGAGTTATCAACGGTGTGGATTATCAAGGCTATTACTTAACAAAAAATGCATATTCATTGGACGCATTATTTAATAGTTAAAAAAATAAATTAATTGCTATTGCTTCACTGATCATTATCAACCAATTTTATGTTTAAAACCAAATTTCTAAAGGCCAATACCATATTCAAATTCGAAGATGTCTAAACCTCCTTATAAAAATGTATAACTTCGAATGTCAAATAATCGAAATTTATAATACCTACTGAATTTGAGTCAACATTTAAATTTTTGCATTCGTATTCCATAAGTTTACTTCTCGCCACAAATTCCGGTTGTAAATAGAAAATTTCAATTTTGAAACTAATAATTTGATGACAATCCGGCGGAAACGATTTTTTTTATTAAGTAACGCAAATTTGCAAGCTATAAGGTGCTATAAGTAAATGGGATGATTGTTACACTCTGAGAGGAAAAGCTGTCAAGCGACAACACTCCAGTTGGCAATATAAATTAGTTACTGTATTGTAGTTATTGTCGGTTGGCCATCGTCATCTCAGTCGCTTATGATCTCAGGGGGGTCTCCCCGCTGACTGACTTGTTCATTAGGGTGTCCTAGGAGTCTATCTAAGTTTAGTAAGTCCGCAGATTTCTTCTTCTACTAATGGAATACCTAAGTGCCTGAGTAGTCATGCGAGGTTTTGTTGCTGACATACCATGAGGTGCCGAACATCATCCTTAGGATTTTGGATTGGACTCTTTGTAGTATTATTGTATTTGAAGCTTTGCGCATCCTCTCCATATGTCCAGATTGGTTTTGTTATGGATTTATACAGTAGAGTAGGGGATTATTTTCTGATACGAGCTTCGACTTCGTGTCCGATGAGTTAATGCATTTGTTTCAGTTTCATGTTGATTTGTATTTTCTTCGCTGTTATATGTGGTTTCCAAGTTAGTTTTTTGTCCAATGTCAGTCCTAAGCATAATGATTGATTTACAACTGGTAATTGAGCCCCATTTATTGATAGAAGTGTTTTGGGTACCCTTCTCTACTGATCTCCATAGCGAATATGCCTATCACAAGCAATACTACAATTGCAACATTTGCTGATGACACAGAAATCTTCGCTGTAGATAAAGATCCACAGATTGCCACCAAAAACCTATAAACTCACCTTGATCAACTTCAAAACTGGCTTCTTGCCTGGCGAGTGCAAGTCAATCAAGCCCAGTCGGCCCACAACACTTGCCCAGAACCGATTTGATTTATTTAAGTATTACTCAGAGTTTGATCTTTGATCCAAAAACAAAAGTTAAAGTTTAATTTTTCACTATTAGTAACAAGTTCGCAGACCTAGGATTCATTTTCATAGCTGGTTTTAAAATTCGAATCTCAATTTTAGATTTGAAAATAGAGATTTTAATTACAATACACAGAGTGTTCTAAAATAGGTGTCCTACAATGCACCGATCAGCACAACATCCAGAAATAATCAAAATGTCCCATATAAATATAGTAAGACCGTAAAAGACGTTTCGTTTTCGAAATACACGGTGTTATACCACAGTCTAGTAATATAACCAGTCGTCTCACTCGCCGGATTTTGTGGGTCCGAATTCCAGTGCGCCTGTGTAAAGTTTAGCCGAATGCGCAGTTAGAATAAAACGTGTTTGCGGTGCAGTTTGCAGTTGTTAGCCGTAAACCACGTGCTTGTAGGTGTTTGAGCGGTGCTTGTTATTCGTTCATTCAAAAATCCCGCCAAAATATTCATGATCAGCCGAATGCGCACTGCACATTTCGGAGACATGAACATCAAAGGTACCGACACTAAGTGAGACGACTGGTTATATTACTAGACTGTGGTTATACGCTCAGCAAATAAGTACCAAGTATCTCAATCAAGAACGACAAACAAAAACCCAATCACAGTAAGTGTTCAATATGTTCACCATTGTTGTTCACACATGCTTAAGTTCTTCTTCTTAATTATTTTGCACTCGTCTGAATATATCAGTCATCTTTATCTGATTGCATGCAATACATACGTTACAGTAACTGATTTTCACTTTCTATGGGTACCTACTTTCTGTAAATTAGATGGTTCAGTAGCTCAGAGGTGGTGTTTTCTTCTTCTTATTTATCTTTTGCTTGTGTATTTCGGCGTCCGATTTTAGATGTGTATGTGCCTCATCCTTCATCTATCCATTTTCTCGATTTTCTTCTATCAGCTGTCATTTGTTTTCCTGTGTCTTCCGGCTCTCCTTCGTCCCCTTATTTTTATTTCACTTATTACTTTGGTTAATCTTGTTTCTTTCATTCTAGATACAAGTCGAAGTCATTGCAGCTGAATCCGTTCTACCTTTTTTTAGAATTGATTCTTGCTTCACTACTATTCTTAAATCCTCATTTGATCTTCCCTGCCATCTTCCTTATAGACTTCATTGCTGTTGCCGTTATCCTACTTTCATGTTTCTCTTGGATATTCCATATTTCCGCCCCGTACAAAAATAGTGGTACCACTACTGTGTTAAAAAAAACTCTACATGGTCTCCATCCCTACTTCTTTTTTTCCCAAATATTGTTTTGTTTGTTGCAGAGTAAACGTTCATAAACATCGGTTTGCTATTTCCCATTCTATTTTTCCATCGTTTGTAATTGTTGTTCCTAAATATTCTATTGTTGACACTTCTTCGAGTACTTTGTCCTTGTTCTTTATTTTTATTTATCGCCATTATTTTAGTTTTCTTAATATTCATCTCCATTATCCTACATACGTTTACAATCTCCTGCATCTTCTTTCTTGTATTCGCTATTAATACCACACAATCCACATATGCTAGCGTCTGAATTTTGACTGATTTAATGTTCCTATATCCGAAGGTTATTAGCGGTCCTTTCTCTTTACAATTCTGTATCATTTTTTCTATGTATAATAGGAAAAGTAGCGGATTCAAACTGGTGCCCTACTTCACCCTCGGTCCATCTTAAAAGGTTTTCATAATTCTCCTTCAATTCTTACTGTACCTATCAGGTGGTGTCAAATTTGAAAATATTGGGAAAAACCTTTGTGGGAATATTTGAAAAAACAATTTCGAATACCAAGCCTTTGCTAACCAATGTTAATCTTAAACATTTTGTTTATTTCTGTATACTGCAATATAACAATTTAATTTTGTTACTAAAGTTAAAAAATTCTGTTTTGAAAATTTGAGATTAAAATCTACAAGTTTTGCATTAGTACATTTTCAGTTGCCATTTTAATTTACATCTTTTGCAACTATTTTTATGTTTCTCAGCAGTGTGGTAAACTTTTTGAAATTAGAAAATGGCGCTGTTTGTATAACTTTCCATTTTTCTATATAAAAAACTATATAATCCATTGTCTTGTGGTATTAATGTAAGTCAAGTTACAGTTCTCACATACCTAATGATTAAAAAGTAAACAAAAAAGTCACTTTCATGCAATTTCAAAGCTTTTCTTCTTATTTCTTATAAATGCGACATTAACGGACAGTAGAGAAAATCATTCTCATAATAATTCACACGGTTTGTTAAACTGTACTCTGAATATTAAACAGTAAAAATCGCGATGATTTTATTAGTTATTAGAGAGTTATTATTTCCTTCCGTTCGTGATGACTGTGAGTGTGATTGCTTTGTCCTATTTTAACTTACTTTCAATAGCGCTCTTCGTACGAAGTTCATAAATATTGTAAATAAATAAATTTATAATCAGCTTTTGAAATGTAAATACATGTAACGATAATAAAACAAGTGTTTATGCTACAAGGGCGTGGTAAAAAGAATACAAGTAAACACGTTGAGACGCACGTGTTTCGATTGAATCTGCGTGTATTTTCATATCACCCATTATTGTTATTGTTGTTAAGTTGGTACCGACGTAAAAATGAATTATCTTTCCATTGAGGCAAGTTTAAATACTCCCACGTTATTTTAAAGGGAACCTTGCTCTTTCTCGAACTTTAAAATAATTCGCATTTTTGCGGTATCCTCCTCGAACATTGTTAGTTAACTTTACTATAGCCGAATCCGCTTTAACCAGGATGAGAATTGCGTTTGTTTCCGCGTAGTTCGCTCAATTCCTTCCTTCTAAAAACGTAACAGTTGCGTAATACGTTCTCCACGGTTAAGGATTTTGCTTTAATTAAGATTATGTAAAGGATTCCGTGCAGAAATTCGAGCACACACGTTGATAAAAGCAATCTATCGAAATACAACCCACAACCGCGACCTTAGACATAATGACAACGTAATAATGAAGTTATTCCACAATTCAAACCGCAATTTAAAATTTCGCATACGCATAAACAACAGGTAACTCGAGGCTGCCTGATATACCTCAGATTTTATACTTAGGATTCTTAAAAAGCTGTTTAACATTGTACAATCACGACGTTTACAAACTGTTAAATTACCGAGAAGGTGTTAAATTCAGCGGAGAAAAGACGGATGCACGCGATGTGGGAATTATTATTAAATTACAAAGCGATATTTCCGACACCAATCGTAATGGCCTTTGAGCTCTTTTTGTTTTTAGGCTCTTTTCCTTGACTCGACTGACTGTTAGCCACGACCTTCTTTCTATAACTTGGTCACTTACCGCTTTTAATTATATATGAACACGTTGTTATGCCTGCTTGTACTAAGTACGTGTTTGTAAGAAAATTGCAAACAATTAGGTCGGATTTCAAGACTTGAAGGGCAACACCTGCTTGTTAAAACCTTTTAAAAATGTTCCTGTACGGTTATTAAAGCAGAAAGCGGTTTTTACTCGACTGGCCTAATTTACCACAATGAATAACATTGTTAAAAGACGAAGTTGTTTGTTCGAGCGTTCATTTTGTGACTACTTAAAAATTAATGAAGGAAACGTTCCTTAAATCCAAAGCAACTAACCCTACTCAATAATGTCCAAGGTTTTTAAAACTCCTTCCTAAATCCTCAATATTTAAATATTTCTTCCTGGTATGTTTTATATACACTTTTGGTTGTTTTGTGCTTTTATATTGATTTTTAAGTGTCTTTATAACTTCAAACAGAAGTAGGCGATGTGCCTAATTCCAATTTTTAATTGTTTTTAAAACTAGATTAATCATAAACGTCTATGCGCCCAACAATAATTTGCATTTGTCAGCTGAATTTAAATTTGAATAAGAATTTCAAATCCTAAAGTCAAAGTTGCATTTGACAACTGAAACTCAATAAAAACCCTAATTCGGCCAGAGGAAAGCAATTTCAAGTCTAAAATCAAATCTTCGAACTTCAGAATTTCAAAACTGAGCCTAAGGACTGCTTACATTTTCTTGAAAAATTTAGAGCGTCAACTGAATTGAAGTTCAATGTACTTTCAAAAAGCAACAAAAATTTGAATTAAAATGACGAATTCCAAAGTCAGAAGAAAGTAAGTTTCAGGTAGAATCTAAAGGCAAATCGAAGTTTCAAACTTGAAAATCGAGAATGTTTTCACATTTGAATACTGAACTGATAATAAAGGACTTCAAATTTTTATTGGTTGATCTGATTCTGATTTTTATAAATGATTAACAAATTTACGGGAGCGAACTGAAAACAGAACTTCAGTTACTGAAATCAGATATGTATGTATCTATCAAAATGTCAAATTTCAAAGCCGAAAAAGAGCACGTTTTAGGTCAAACTTAAAAATTCAGAGCGTTTTTTTTATTGTTTGATCTGAGTGAAATTTTTTTAATTTTCAACAAATTTTAATGGTCGTTAAATCAGAACCTCAAACACTGAAGTCAGATATATTTAAAAAAAACAACCAAAACTAAATTTGATTAAACTTCAAATCCTGAAACAAGAGGAAATGCATTTTTATAAAAACAGAACTAGTAACAAAAATTCAAATTTGAATCAAAATTTTAAAACACACACAAACAGTCAGAAGACAGCAAATTAAAATTAAAGTCTAAAAGCTTATCTACGAGGGGCGTTCAAGGTGTATTGCAATTCAGGCATTGAAACAACTAATAGCCATTAAATTCATTTATTATTTCTCAATGTAGTCCCCCCTAAGTTCAATACATTTGCCCCACTTCTCCTTCAGCGACGCAATCTCCCGAAAAAAAGTTTCCTCTTGTCCTGCAAACCACGCTTCCGTCCCCTCTTTAAGACTTTCGTCGTCCGAAAATCGGCGCCTCCGAAGATATTTCTTGAGGTTTCGGAATAAGTAAAAGGTCGCTAGGAGCCAGGCCCGGGCTGTAAGGTGGATGGTTAAGTTGTTGGAACCCGCAGTCCTTCAGGGCAGCCTGTGCAACTCTGGCCTTGTAGACTGGAGCATTGTCATGCAGTAGGAAAATCCCCTTGGACAGTTTTCCACGTCACTTTTCTTTAATTACGCTGCGCAGTTTTTTCAAAAGTTGTGCATAATATTCTGCATTAATTGTAGTTTTGTGTTGCATATACTCGATTAAGAGCAGCCCTTGATAATCCCAAAAAACAGGCGCCATGATCTTCCCAGCAGAGGCATGTGTCTTGAATTTTTTCGGAGCTGGAGTTTCCGCATGCTTCCATTGCATATAGACTCTTGCTTCGTTTCGGGGTCCCAGTGGTGAAGCCACGTTTAATCTCCAGTCACAAGTCGAGCCATAAAGCCATCTGGAATGGAATTAAAGAGGTCGAGGTTCTCGCGTGATGCTTCCATTCTGCAGTGCTTATCCTGAATAGAAAGATTTCTGGGCACCCACCTGGCTGAAACTTTCGACCTGTCTAGAGTGGTATGGATGATGTTGTGAACACTTCCTTGTGAAACACCAATCTCTTGGGCAATTTCTGATACCTTTATAGGTACGCCTATTTGCGAGAACCATTCAAATGCTGTTAAAAAACAGCAAATATAAAATTTAAATGTCAGATTCTGAACCCAGTAAACCTCAAATTTAAATCACAGTTTCAAAACTCGAAGAAACAATTAAGTAACTTTCAACTTAAATTTAAAATCAAACCTGACTGAAAATCTGAAAACTGAACTTGAGCACACAGGTTTTCATTTTATTAATGCGATTCTCGGCTTTTTTTAAGAACTACATTGATTTTGAACAACTAAGGACACGAAAAATTAGGATCTTCAGCAGAATTTGAATTTTGGCCAAATTTGAAATACTGAACTCAAAAGACGTGTAAATTTCTACCTTGAGTTCAAATAGTATATTACATGCCGATGTGGAAAGTAGTTCATTACTGTCGAGAGATAATTATAGTTAACCGAGACGCGAAGCGTCGTGGTTTACTAATATCTCGAGACAGTAATGAAGATTTTCACCAAGGTTTGTACTTATACCTACTATTTTATTTTCAACCATACATATAAATTAATATGAATCATTTATCATAATAATTAATATTTTGAACAAACAAGCTGTCATTTAATGACAGTGGGCGTAGCCGGGTGGAAAGTACTCAGCTGATCGGGTGGAAAGTAACAACTTTCCACCGTAACAAGTTTCAACCCGGGTGGAAAGTAACAGTCAGTAAAGGCCAAATTTCCAACTTACAAAACAGTTAGTAATAACGTCATTACACCTATATGGTTGAAAATAATAGTAGATTACGTGTCAAGTGCCGAAAAGTGGATTTTTACTAGACGAGTATGGCAGGTTTGAGTACGAGCGATAGCGAGTACTTAAATGCCGTACGAGTCTAGTTAAATCACTTTTCGGACGCGGCGCGTACACTATTTTTTCGCATTTTATATTCTCACATAAAAAGTTATCTAAATTTATTGAGATACATTCTGAATAAAATTAATAAAAACACTGAAAAAAGTAGGCGGATTCTCGATCTGACAGGAACTGTCTTTGACATAACGGAATTCAATTCAAACAAATAAATACATTTATTTTTGAAATCTAATTCCGAAATGGACTTGAGTGACGAAAATAACTTGTAAAACCATTCAGAAGATATTTTAAATGCTGCCCGAGAAGCTATCAAATTGCATTTTAATGACACCTGACGTTGCTATGCTGTAATGGTTTCTATGCTGTAAAGTGGCCCATTACAGGACGATTTTGAGTATCGTAAAGTAATACATTACAGTACGAAATGCGAAAATAGTTATTTACGATATGAGTATCGTAACAACTCGTATTACGATGCGAGATGGAAAGTTTGTCAAACGAGACCGCAGGTCGAGTTTGACAAATCCATTGAGGATCGTAATACGAGGTTACGATATGAATATCGTAGAAAGCTTTATCTACTTTCATAAAATTAGCAAAAAAATTAAATATTTATCAATAATTGCCTGATGCAAAAGTTGACTGTTCCAATTTTCATTGAAATCTAATACGTTAAGGCTTGATTTTTTGTTTATTTGGTGTTGGTTGCTGTCAGTTTGAATGAAAATTGGAACAGTCAACTTTTGCATAAGGTAATTAATTATTGGCAAATATTTCATATTTTTTGATAATTTCATGCAAGTAGATAAAGCTTTGTACTATATTCATATCGTAAAAATCGTAAAAAGTGCATAATAAATGTTTATAACAAGTAAAATAACTATGAATTCTCTTGTCAATCTGTCATTTTTATGTCAAAAGTTATTACGATACTAGTGCGGTAATATAGTTCATTACAACACGATTTTTCGTTTCGAAATATTGATATTACGAAATGAAAGTAGATAAAAGAAATTACATAAGGTTTGACCATAGAAAAATAAAATAATGTCTACTGCAAGCTTTAGAATTTAATGTTTAGGTTAGTTTTGCTGCAGACAGTATTATAACAGCAACACAATAATGACAGTTAATAAATTCTAAGCTTGCACACATAAAGGAAAGATTTAAATTGAACAAATTACATACTTACCTGTATGTTACATGATATGGATGCAAATTTTTCTCAAGTTTTTATTCTTAATTTAAATCAAAATGTTAATTTCTTAACTCAACGGAAGCAGAATACATATTTATACAAACAGAGTCATCAACAAAAATTCGAATTTGAATCAAAATTTCAAAAGCTAGAGTCCGAAGAAAGCAAATTTCAAATCAAGTTTAAAATTTAAGTTTTAAATGCTGAACTTAGGAACTGAAACCATTCCTTTATATAATTCTGTTTTTTTTTTTTTAATTACTAGACTGATTATGAACAACTGTGGATTCTCGACTAGTTACGATTTTCAGCAGAATTTAAGTAAAAATTTCTGTTGGCAAAAAATGTACAGATTTCGTACAAAGTTGTTAAATACGTTTTAACGTGAAAACCTTACATCTTAACATTATTATTTGAATTGAAAATTAATTTAAAAATTATTCAATATTATTAATTTTAATCTACAAAATTTAAAATTTATATTTAAAACCTTTGCAAATAACTATAGATTTAATACAAAAATCTGAATTCGAATCTAAATTTTAAAACCTGAAATTAAATAATTAAGTATGTTTGTAGTGTAAAATCCAAAGCAAAAGTTTAGGGTTTAAAACAGGAAGATTTTAAAACTTAAAAAATTAAACTCGAAAATTCTAAAATTTCAATCTCCTTCTAAAAAGAAATAAATTTATATAGGTATGTATTTAAATACATTAAACATAAATGGTTATACAAACTCAATTATAATATTTGAACTAACAAATGTATCTGCATATAAAAGTATATGGAGGAGACGTTGATTGCTGAAGTAATTTTTGTTCCTTAATCAATTTATACTCTTTTTGAGACAGTCTGATTAACAATTGGCAATAATTACCGTATGTTTACTTTCGAAAAGACGCTCTTAATAAAGCAAAACGATTTTAAAGGCACAAGAGAAAGATCGCCTTTTGTTGCTAGGATTCGACCATGACTAATCCCTTGAATTCGTATCTCAAAAAATATTTTAAACTGCATATTGAGACTTTTAATTTTTAACTCCAAAACTAACCTAAAAGACTGGAAACAATATTCTTGGATTTCACTGATATGAGTAGCAAGAATTCAAACTACAATGCAAACTTGAACTCAGCAATTCGAACTTGTTCGAATAACTGAGAAAAGGAGGAAAAAGTGACAAATGAACAACGGTAAATTCGGTAAAACAACAAAATGAAGTTTTTGTTGAATTTTTACGAACGTATGTAATTAATTACCTTGCATCATATTACATTATTACTTTACTTTAAAAAATCCCGCATTTCATGCAAAACTATGTTTCCCCTTTTGTGTTTGACGCAAGATCACGTGGAAATATGTAAGTATCCACCTGTGATTTCTTTCAAAAATCTGTTATGAACAGCGTTAAGTGTAAATAATTTGAAAATTCATTTGGAAACTTCCCAAAATAACCAAATATATAATAACAAATGCAAAAAAGTTGTTCGGATTCGCGTAGTTTTGTTCGGATTATAGAGTTTGAAAATTCAAGTTTTCAGTAACACTTATCTTATGGCTGGAAATGTTCTAAATTAATACGTAACCCACCAACCGCCAACGACTGAAAAATTTGAGGAATTTAACGAACAGATTTAACAAACGCATTAGGAATGCTATTTCTATTTTGTGTTTTGTGCTTCCTGTTTCGTAATCAATTTTGTGGTTATGGTTGGAGAATTTTTTGGCTATCAGTAAGAAGTTCTGCTTAAAGACTGACTTCTATAAAATTCTAACTGAATTATTAATTTATCTAATTTAATTCATCAAAACACATTTCTGTAACCTAAACTTTCATTTGTGAAATACTGACGATGCTTTGAAGTATGATTAATTTAGATCTAAATTATAAACAATGATTGTATAAATTTACGCGAAAAGGAAATCGATATTGCAACAAATTAACTCGACCCATTTTTAAAAAGAAAACACAGACAAACCATCATCTGCCAATTACCTACCAGATTTCGCTTATTAGTTCGAATTCACCTCTCGGTTATTAATTTAAAGAACGCAGTTACATATTAGAAAAAGTCCAAGGAATTATCAGAGTGTGACCTCCTAATTGGCATGACAAATAATATTGGTACGTATTTTGCAACCACTCAGCTTAAGTGCGATTATTTAATAATTCTCTGAATAATGGCTGTTCTCGCACTTCTCACGCACCAATATTGCCCAACTGCCGATTAGCATATTCTCTTGTAAGTAGTAAAGTAGTAATGAATACCTCAATAGCAACAAATTGTTATCCTTTTAAAACGTTCAACAGCCGAACCGACTGACCAATACAACAGCGTGACGAATTTCCTTTTAATTCTGATTACATTTACATGCCCCGAGGCTCGAGTTATTTAAATTTCTAGTTGCGTTTGCTCGATTAATACGAGTAATATTCGTCATAAAACGATTGTTATAATGCGTATCGTAGTGGGCGGCGGCGGTTTCTGATTCACGTTATTTCCGGAGATGTATCTTTATGCATATTTGTTATTTATTTTTGTTAAAAACGTTCTTGAAGTAATGGCCTTACGCAGAAGCGTGAATAAATACAAAGATATGCCAGCTTTAATTATATCAGTAAATAAACAAGCTTTTTATTAAAAGTAATGAATGTTGATTAGAATCTTTTTGCATTTTAATGTCGTAAATCACTTTTTACGATTCATTAAATGGGAACAGAAAAATACGGTTAAATCGCCCTCTTAAATGATAACATTTTATCGAATTTGAAATTCGGAAAACTTGGTTTATAAAATGTGTATGATTTTCTTTGCACAAGGTAATAAATATTACGCTATCAAAATGGGATTCTGAAAAATTTGAATTGTTAAACAGGTGATGTCAGTGGAAAACTTTTATTATTTACTATTCATTATTCAGTGATAATATCTTAATTTTAAAGAGATACACTTAACCTTAACAAGGCAAAAAGATTTTATTAAAGGTCTTGGTGCTTCAATAAAGATGCCAGATGATATGAGATGAGGTAAAAACAGGCACATATTTACAAGAGGAGGGGGGGGGGTCTAGGTGGGCCGGGACCCCAAAATTAGCTGGCGCACCCTGAGAAGCTCAATAAACAAAAATGTTCACCTCGTTTGGTCGAAAAAGATTACGATTTTTATTTTTCCGTGTATAATTTATTATTGGCGAATTAATACATCCAGAAACCCTTTCGAGCCTTATTTAGTGACCACCTAATTTTTAGTTAAGTGTCTAAGTGAGGAATAACATTATACATATTAATACTTCTTTTGAAATGGGCGTCAATATTTCGACTAACCCTAGTCAGTTGTTCGCGTAAGAACATACCAGGTTATACGTATTTGTTAACTGTATTACAAAGTTGTATTGACATTTTTATTGTAAATCTAACTGATTACTTATCTATACTAACTTATACCATGAGATCGAAAAAAAGATGATTCTGAGCAGGCCTTGACTAGTACAACACGATTGGCAAGACTGATTTCAAAATGTGGCAGCAGGTTAGAGGTTAATAAATGTCAAATAAATTAAAACGCAAAACAGTATTTATTTAGGGAACAAACTGAAAACTAAGATGAATACATGTTAGAGTAGGTGTTCAAAATGTGATCCTTCACTAGTATTACAACGATAAACTTAAATAATTCTGGAAACAAGATTGCAAAACTGACTTACATTTGAAATGTCACTGTCACATTATAATTCATAGGCATTCTAGAACCAGTGTAGCCAATCGTGTTGTACTAGTCAAGGCCTGCTCAGAATCATTTTTTTTTTGACCTCATGGTATTTATATGTGTTATCTAAGTTAATTAAATCGTTGCCATAGTTTGCATCTGCTGTCTACATATTTCATGATAGTTGTAATTCTTTTGTTGATCTGTTCCCAATTGTCTATGGTTTCCAGCATCTTGTTAACTAGGTTTTCAGTGAAAATAGGTTCTCTGGCTATTAGCTCTATTGCTTGTCTTTTTCTGATCCATCTATAACAGTGAAACAGAGAATGGATCGCGGTATCAGCCAGTCCGCAATATACACATATAGATTATTGTCTCTTAGATGCATCCATTCGAGGTACGCATTAAAGCAACTATATCCTGATATTGCTTGTGTCAAATGTAATTTAGTGTACCATGCTTGCACGTTACCCATGCCCTTATATCTGGGATTAAAGTCGCCGTCTATTCTGTTTTGTTCTCTAGCTCGGACCATTTTTTTGCCACTTTTCGCATGTCCTTTTCCTAGCTTCTTTTCTTGTTATTCTTCCTTTATTTTTATAAAATATGTTTCTTACTTCTGCCAGTAACTCTATTGGAGTGACTGCGGCGAGAACATTGATTGCCTCCCCTGAGACAGCGCGGTATCTCGAACAGACCCTCAGCACTATTCTTCTTTGCACTTTTGCTAGAAGACTTTCACATAGCGTTGTTCCATATTTCTGCGCCTTACAGGAGTTTTGAGTTAACCACAGAAGTTGTAATTCGTCTATTCCCGTAGCTTTGCCCCTAGTTCTAGTTTCATCAATTTCAATTTGTTACGGAAGTGAATTAGTGTAGATTGAGATTATTTTCTAAATCCCCCCAGTCTTTAGCCGTTCCTAAGACTACCAAATCATCTGCTTAGGCAATTAGTGTTATACCTTTGGGTTTTGTGATTTTAAGTATTTGGTCATAAAATATAGTATTCCACAAAATAGGACCAACAACTGAACCTTGTGGAACCCCACGAGATAACTTCATATTAATATTGTCCGATATAATTAATTTTGTTTCTTTAATAACTAGAATCTTGTATCATCCTAATTAGATCAGTACTAATGTTTTCCCCTCTATTTACTGAATAATTTCCCTCCAGGGGGCGCAGTTGAATGCATATCTCACATCCATTGCTACCACATAACGCAGTATTTCTTACTTTTTTGTGTCTCGAGTTAGCATTTTCGGCTATTTTTTGAACTTCATTTATGGTCAATCTACCAGGCCTGCATCTATATTCATGGTCATCTAAGCTCCCTTTGTCCTCCGGTTCTATTAAGTTTGTTGGCAACAATTTTCCTATCGCAGTCAATAGGCACAGTGATCGATAAGCTTGTCGGTCCTCCGTGCGTTTTTTGGTTTTCCCAGCTATCAGTGGCGTAGCGAGGGGGTGTTCAGGGTGTTCCAAAGACACGGGCCCGCAGGCTCAGGGGGGCCCGGCGGCCAGCCTCCTGTAATATGTTACTGGAATACTGAAACATAATGCTATTTCCTATTCCTATTTCTTTATAGATCAATAGTGCAAATGGAGTTATATGCTAAAAACTGCCTTTGGTCGCCATTGTTCAAAGATGGCGGCGCGATCGGCGGTCCCTCGAGGTCGCAAACTTAGCGTCATACTTAGGGCCCCCAAGTCTACACTCCTGCCAAGTTTCAAAACTCCTCAACCTTCTGCACCTAAACACCTTTTTTTATGTCTCTAATGACTAAACTAAAACAAAAGATTGCCGACCCGCTAACGAGTATACCTACCTATTCTTTTCTGGCGCCGCGGCACTAATTGTTTTTACTAAGTCGCAGCGAATTTAGATAAAAATGCAAAACGATACATTATTTATTATTTTCACACGTGCATAGCTCTGATATTTACAGTTTCGTTTTTGGTCCTTTGATTTGACTCAGTTTACTTACCGAGTTCAGTGTTTAGTTCATTATTTTTAAGAAGGTAAACACAAGTTCAAATATGCTACGACAACGCCATTATTTCACACCTTATATGTAAAAATTATTATACGTTGAAAATAAGAAGCCATACTGGTGGGATAAAGACTTGGAAGAAAAAATAGCCAGAAAGAAGAAACTGTATTTAAACTATTTACAAAACAAGACTGATGAAAGCAAAGAGGAGTACAGAAAAATTAGCAGGCAAATAAAACAAGAAGTTAGTAACAAAAAGAACATTTCCTGGACAAAAAGGTGTGAATACATTGAACGATTCATTGGAGGAACCAAGAGTTCAGAAGCATGGAAAACAATAAACTCGTTAAAAACTAATACGAACAATAAAGTAAACTTGCTGAATATTACTCAGAAACAATGGAAAGACTATTTTCAAGATCTGTTACAAGAACAAAGACCTCAATTTGTTGAGAAACGGTATGAATTAATGGTACAAGGACAAATACAAGGACAAATACAGTTAAATGATACACAAATTGATGAAGTAATAAAAGGAATAAAGATAGGAAAATCGCCTGGTCCAGGGGGAATCTACCCAGAATTAATTAAATATGGACCCATGAAATTAAAAACAATGCTAAAAGACATATATGAGAGATGTATAAATGGCGAACTTGTCCCAACAGAATGGAAAACATCCTATATAACCCCTGTGCACAAAAAGGGATCTAAAAGCGAGCCCAAAAATTATAGAGGAATTTCAGTAATATGCACAATTGGCAGACTATATTCCAAAATATTGAAAAATATGATAGAAAAGGACGTAGCAGATCAGCAACCCGAAGAGCAATCAGGCTTTAGAGCTGGACGGTCCACCATTGATAATATCTTCACATTAAAAATATTTCTTGAAAAACGGCTACAAAGAGATAGAGAGACACATTTGGCATTAATTGACTTAGAGAAGGCGTATGACAGCGTCCCTACAGAACAGCTATGGGAAGAAATGAAAAACTCTGAAATAAACCCGATATTAATTGACGCCACATATAAACTATATGAAGACAACACAGCAAAAATAAAGACAGGCAGTGTATTAACACAAGAATTTAAAATAAACAAAGGCCTACGGCAGGGATGCTGTCTCTCTCCTACCCTTTTCAACATTTATCTAGACCGATCCCTAAGAGGGTGGCAAAACAAATGTAAAAATATGGGAATAAAGATAGAAGATGATATACTGTACACCCTATACTATGCCGATGACCAGATTGTAATAGCGGAAGACAGCGACGATTTAAGTTATATGGTGAGAAAATTAAATGAAACCTATGAGCAAGCAGGATTAAAAATAAATCAGAACAAATGCGAATACCTAGTTACAGGAAATAAAGAAATTGACAACCTTCCTTTGGAAAATGAATTTGTAAAGGGTGTTGAAAAGTGTAAATATCTGGGAGTCACATTTAGTAAAAACGGTAGTAGTAACGAAGAAATAACTACGCGAGTGCAAAAAGGCAGAAATATAATTCGAGCAATTAATTCGATCTTGTGGGACCGAAGTATAAGAAAAACTACGAAGAAAAGAATATATACTACCATTGTACAAAGTGTAGTTACTTATGGAGCAGAAGTGTGGGATGTTAGTAAAGCAAACAAAAATAAGCTGTTAGCTACTGAAATGGACTTTTTACGACGAAGCTGCCGAAAGACCAGAATGGACAGGGTACGAAATGAAACTATTCGAGAGAAGATGAAAATGGACAAGGATATTATGGACGAGGTACAAAAACGGCAATTGGTATGGCTAGGCCATGTCAACAGGATGGAGGAAATAAGATGGCCAAGAAGAGTGTTAAAATGGATCCCACCTGAAAAGCGAAAAAGAGGGCGCCCAAGACGAAGCTGGAGAGATGATGTAAATGAAGCGATGCAGGCAAGAAACTTAGAAGAAGACGCCTGCTACGATAGAAAGATATGGAAACTGGGTGCGGATAGACGGCGACAGCTGTAAACTTCCATATATATATATATATGTGCAAATGCCTGTTTAACCTCAAAAATTAGTATATAAAGTATAGTTTGGTCTCAAATTTCATGTTTGACCTCTGAGGCCAAAGATGGAATGTTGGCTAATCCACTCGTCGGCCTCATGGGCATTGATGGGCTAACCTGGCGGCAAATTGAGTAACCTGAAAGGTTTGTCTACAAAATGTGTGATTTGATGAAGCGTTTGCCTAACCTGTAGGATCAAATTTTAATGAAATAATTAAGAAATATTCAATTTTAGTTTTTCAGCTAAAATGCTGATAGGGGACGTATTTTAATAGCCAATAACGCTAACTAACCTTCATTTTATTGAAGGAACGTTTAAGAATTATTAAACAATTTCAACACGCGAGGCCAATCCTTGCATTATATAAAACCGTGAAGTCAAATAGTGCTTTAGCTGGAGACTTGGCTCCACACGGAAAACCTATATTGACTTTCCCGTAAAAAATTTGGAAAATATTTTACTTACTCTATTGTTGAAACGCAAGTTTAAATGAAAGTACATTGCTATAAAAACTTTCATAATTTTTTTATGACTTTCTAGTATTAAAAATACCGTTAAGCTTAAAACATTTCAGTAAATCGAAAAATATCCAGAGGTGTCTTCTTTACATGGTAATGGGGAATTTTTTCGAGTTCGGGACGGCTTTAAGAAAAAATTTTAGATTTTCAGTTAAAACATTGATAGAGGACCCATTTTAATAGACAATAGGCAATGACGCTAACTAACCTTCATTTTATTGAAAAAACGTTTAAGAATATTATTAAATAATTTTCAACACGCGAGGCCAATCCTTGCATTATATAAAGCCATGAAGCCAAATAGTGCTTTAGCTGGAGATTTGACTCCACACGTAAAACCTATATTGACCTCCCCGTAAAAAAATTGGAAAATATTTTACATACTCTATTGTTGAAACGCAAGTATAAATGAAAGTACATTGCTATAAAAACTGTCATAATTTTTTTATGACTTTCTAGTATTGAAACTGCCATTAAGCGTAAAAAAATTCGGTAAATCGAAAAATATCCAGAGGTGTCTTGGTTACATGCTAATGGGGAATTTTTTCGAGTTCGGGGCAGCTTTGAGATAAAAGTTTAGATTTTCAGTTAAAACGCTGATAGAAGGCCTATTTTAATAGGCAATAACGCTAACTAATCTTAATTTTATTGAAAAAACGTTTAAGAACATTATTAAATAATTTTGAACACGCGAGGCCAATTCTTGCATTATATAAAGCCATGAAGCCAAATAGTGCTTTAGCTGGAGACTTGGCTCCACACGTAAAACCTATATTGACCTCCCCGTAAAAAATTTGGACAATATTTTACATCTACTCTATTGTTGAAACGCAAGTTTAAATGAAAGTATATTGCTATAAAAACTTTCATAATTTTTTTATGAGTTTCTAGTATTGTAACTGCTGTTAAGCTTAAAAAAATTCAGTAAATCGAAAAATATCCAGAAGTGTCTTGGTTACATGCTAATGGGGAATGAGTTCGGGGCGGCTTTGAGATAAAATTTTAGATTTTCAGTTAAAAAGTTGATAGAGGGCCTAAAACGTTTAAGAATATTATTAAATAATTTTCAACACGCGAGGCTAATCCTTGCATTATATTAAGCCATGAAGCCAAATAGTGCTTTAGCTGGAGACTTGGCTCCACACGTAAGACCTATATTGACCTCCCCGTAAAAAATTTGGAAAATATTTTATATACTCTATTGTTGAAACGCAAGTTTAAATGAAAGTACATTGCTATAAAAACTTTCATAATTTTTTTTATGCCTTTCTAGTACTGAAACTGCCGTTAAGCTTAAAAAAACTCAGTAAATCGAAAAATATCCAGAGGTGTCTTGGTTACATGCTAATGGGGAATTTCTTCGAGTTCGGGGCGGCTTTGAGATAAAATTTTAGATTTTCAGTTAAAACGTTGATAGAGGGCCTATTTTAGTAGGCAATAACGCTAACAAATTTTAATTTTATTGTAAAAACGTTTAAGAAAATTATGTATTAAATAATTTTCAACACGCGAGGCCAATCCTTGCATTATATAAAGCCATGAAGCCAAATAGTGCTTTAGCTGGAGACTTGGCTCCACACGTAAAACCTATATTGACCTCCCCATAAAAAATTTGGAAAATATTTTACATAACTCTATTGTTGAAACGCAAGTTTAAATGAAAGTACATTGCTATAAAAACTTTCGTAATTTTTTTTATGACTTTCTAGTACTGAAACTGCCGTTAAGCTTAAAAAAATCGAAAAATATCCAGTGGTGTCTTGGTTACATGCTAATGGGGAATTTCTTCGAGTTCGGGGCGGCTTTGAGATAAAATTTTAGATTTTCAGTTAAAACGTTGATAGAGGGCCTATTTTAGTAGGCAATAACGCTAACAAATTTTAATTTTATTGTAAAAACGTTTAAGAAAATTATGTATTAAATAATTTTCAACACGCGAGGCCAATCCTTGCATTATATAAAGCCATGAAGCCAAATAGTGCTTTAGCTGGAGACTTGGCTCCACACGTAAAACCTATATTGACCTCCCCGTAAAAAATTTGGAAAATATTTTACATAACTCTATTGTTGAAACGCAAGTTTAAATGAAAGTACATTGCTATAAAAACTTTCGTAATTTTTTTTATGACTTTCTAGTACTGAAACTGCCGTTAAGCTTAAAAAAATCGAAAAATATCCAGTGGTGTCTTGGTTACATGCTAATGGGGAATTTCTTCGAGTTCGGGGCGGCTTTGAGATAAAATTTTAGATTTTCAGTTAAAACGTTGATAGAGGGCCTATTTTAGTAGGCAATAACGCTAACAAATTTTAATTTTATTGTAAAAACGTTTAAGAAAATTATGTATTAAATAATTTTCAACACGCGAGGCCAATCCTTGCATTATATAAAGCCATGAAGCCAAATAGTGCTTTAGCTGGAGACTTGGCTCCACACGTAAAACCTATATTGACCTCCCCGTAAAAAATTTGGAAAATATTTTACATAACTCTATTGTTGAAACGCAAGTTTAAATGAAAGTACATTGCTATAAAAACTTTCGTAATTTTTTTTATGACTTTCTAGTACTGAAACTGCCGTTAAGCTTAAAAAAATCGAAAAATATCCAGTGGTGTCTTGGTTACATGCTAATGGGGAATTTCTTCGAGTTCGGGGCGGCTTTGAGATAAAATTTTAGATTTTCAGTTAAAACGTTGATAGAGGGCCTATTTTAGTAGGCAATAACGCTAACAAATTTTAATTTTATTGTAAAAACGTTTAAGAAAATTATGTATTAAATAATTTTCAACACGCGAGGCCAATCCTTGCATTATATAAAGCCATGAAGCCAAATAGTGCTTTAGCTGGAGACTTGGCTCCACACGTAAAACCTATATTGACCTCCCCGTAAAAAATTTGGAAAATATTTTACATAACTCTATTGTTGAAACGCAAGTTTAAATGAAAGTACATTGCTATAAAAACTTTCGTAATTTTTTTTATGACTTTCTAGTACTGAAACTGCCGTTAAGCTTAAAAAAATCGAAAAATATCCAGTGGTGTCTTGGTTACATGCTAATGGGGAATTTCTTCGAGTTCGGGGCGGCTTTGAGATAAAATTTTAGATTTTCAGTTAAAACGTTGATAGAGGGCCTATTTTAGTAGGCAATAACGCTAACAAATTTTAATTTTATTGTAAAAACGTTTAAGAAAATTATGTATTAAATAATTTTCAACACGCGAGGCCAATCCTTGCATTATATAAAGCCATGAAGCCAAATAGTGCTTTAGCTGGAGACTTGGCTCCACACGTAAAACCTATATTGACCTCCCCGTAAAAAATTTGGAAAATATTTTACATAACTCTATTGTTGAAACGCAAGTTTAAATGAAAGTACATTGCTATAAAAACTTTCGTAATTTTTTTTATGACTTTCTAGTACTGAAACTGCCGTTAAGCTTAAAAAAATCGAAAAATATCCAGTGGTGTCTTGGTTACATGCTAATGGGGAATTTCTTCGAGTTCGGGGCGGCTTTGAGATAAAATTTTAGATTTTCAGTTAAAACGTTGATAGAGGGCCTATTTTAGTAGGCAATAACGCTAACAAATTTTAATTTTATTGTAAAAACGTTTAAGAAAATTATGTATTAAATAATTTTCAACACGCGAGGCCAATCCTTGCATTATATAAAGCCATGAAGCCAAATAGTGCTTTAGCTGGAGACTTGGCTCCACACGTAAAACCTATATTGACCTCCCCGTAAAAAATTTGGAAAATATTTTACATAACTCTATTGTTGAAACGCAAGTTTAAATGAAAGTACATTGCTATAAAAACTTTCGTAATTTTTTTTATGCCTTTCTAGTACTGAAACTGCCGTTAAGCTTAAAAAAACTCAGTAAATCGAAAAATATCCAGAGGTGTCTTGGTTACATGCTAATGGGGAATTTCTTCGAGTTCGGGGCGGCTTTGAGATAAAATTTTAGATTTTCAGTTACAACGTTGATAGAGGGCCTATTTTAGTAGGCAACAACGCTAACTAACCTTAATTTTATTCAAAAAACGTTTAAGAACATTATTAAATAATTTTGAACACGCGAGGCCAATCCTTGCATTATATAAAGCCATGAAGCCAAATAGTGCTTTAGCTGGAGACTTGGCTCCACACGTAAGACCTATATTGACCTCCCTGTAAAAAATTTGGAAAATATTTTACATACTCTATTGCTGAAATGCAATTTTAAATGCAAGTAGATTGCTATGAATACTTCTATTAAATTTTTATGACTACCCCTTCAGCGTAAAGAATTGCAGCAAACGAACCGAAAAATATTTTTTATATCATTACATGCTAATGGGCTATTTTTTCAAGTTCGGAGCAGTTTTAAGACAAACTCTTCGATTTTTAGCTAACACGTTGATAGATAACCAATTCTAAGAAACTATAACGCTAACTAGCATTAGTTCTATAAAAAAAATTCTAGAATTATTAAATTATTTAAATGCGTGAGGCCATTATCTGCATTATATAAAGCCATGATGCCAGATAATACTTTAGATGGGGACTTAGCTCCACACATAAATCCCATATTGACCTCACCGTACAAATTTTATTAAGTTTTAAACGCATTGTACACTTTGGACTACCTTTAAACTTATAAGATACCAGATAACGAGAAGCCAAAGAAAGCATTATTTGAAGCTATGAAGCTATGATGCCAGAAGATGCTTTAGTTGACTAACTTGCCCCACGTAAAATCCGATTTGGCCTGACATTTCAAATTTTAGAAAATATATATTATTTTGAAATGCAATTACAACATAAAGGGGATTACAAGAATTGGTTTTATTAGGTTTTAAGTAAGTACCTAGTACTCCATAGTGTTCGGGCTGGAGTACCGCCCTTACACTATAAAAATCCCAAAGGACGTGAAGCCAAATATGGTGTTTGTTATGTCTATTGGTAATGTGCCTCATCAAGTTTCGCGGTTCGCGCGTGCTGACGTTGACAATTTTGCATTATATGGTTGCATTATCTCGTTAAACAGCGTGCTTGTTAGTGCAGTGCAGAGAGAACGAGTAATATAATTGGTAAGTAGTTAATGTTATTATTAATTCTTCGGTACACTTAGACAATTTAATATTCTACCTATGAATAGAATAAAACAAAAGATGTCTTCTCCACAGATTTAATTAATAAACGAAGAACTCAAAAATGGGGTGATTGTCAGCTGACAACCCCATTTTTGAGTTGTTCGTTTATTAATTAAATCTGTGGAGAAGACATCTTTTGTTTTATTCTATTAAATCGTAACTCCACTATAAATAGGGATTTCAACATTTTCTACCTATGAATTTTCATTTTATTGGCGATTTGTTTGTTGATATCTCAGATGGGAAGGTTACCAGTCCTTTTGGCGGTTCGAAAAATAATTCTTTTCGAGCAGTATTTAACTGTTGTGTAATTTTTGTCATGGCTACTTAAATCATTTAATATTTAATTGCAACAGTATAGAGAGCATTGGCAGAATATGTGTACCATTTATTTTACATATTTTGCCAACAATATAATAATAGGTACACAATTATGCATGTAATATGTAATAATATTAATATAAACGCAATTAACTTTATCCTGGTTGATACATTGCCACTTATTCTTATAAAAGCTATTTATAATTAAATATTATTCAACATTTTTAAAAAGAAGCCATTGTTTTCTATTTGAAGTATTTTGTCTTTATCACGGAATGAAATACCTACTGGAGCTTTTACTTGTTTGTAGGAATTTCTATGAATTAATTTGTTTTTGAATTTTGTGAGTCTGTATTTGTCTTTGATAAATGCAAACTGTTGAGTCACTATTGGTGAATTAATCAGTTTTTGGAATTTATAATTGCAATAGATACTATAGTTCATTCAGATTCAAGATAAAGCAAAATATACAACACCAAGTTACAAATATCAGCAGTGAGTTGATTACTAATACGATTTTATTAAAATTTTTATCATAGGATGTACCTACATAATATAATATAGAGGTTATATTGTTTTGTCAAAAGGCAAAGATGAGAATCGAGAACCAGAACAATTTCAAGATAGTGGGGACAGCTTCAATGTGGAAAACGAACAATACAACGAAACCTCTGACAATTGTGGAGGAGGGGTAGTCAGGGCAGCTAAAAAGATACGTAAGTTTTATGATTAATTGGTTAATGTAGATCTCAATTTTGTTTTCGGTTTTGAAGCTCGTTGGAACACACCCGAAAAATATGCAGCACGAAGACAGTTTGCAGATAATATCCTAAAGCATACAATACCCCCAACAAGTTTTGTCTGAAAGCGTTCCAGGAAGAACTACCTAATTTAAAGAATAAAACCCCTGGACAAATTAGAACATGGGTATCGCACCAAATTAGGACCCAATCTATCCATAATGATAAATACATCTTATGGAGATTAGCAATAATGTTGGAATTATTACAGCATGTTCATCAAGAGTACGACGTCCCTGGACTACACCACAGAAACATAGCGTTCGACAACTATTTGAGGGCCATATTGCAAATGGTACTTATCCGTCTTCAAGTGAATGTAGTGACGCAATAACCATTTACCCAGAACTAAGTGGAAAGACTGTCTTAACCATAAAAAGTTTTATTCAGCATGCTGCTAAGCGTTTAAACAATCCAGCATGATAAACAAATGTTTTTGAAGAAGATTGGCCATGGAACACAAAATGCATATCTTTAGCAATTAACTCAACTGTTTATCTGTTGTATATAATTAGTTGACAGTTGTCTAACTAGTATTAAGTTGCATCCATAGATTTTGCTCAAAAGTGCAGAATAGGTACCTAGCTACCTAGTAGGCGGAAATATGTCAATGTACAAAAAGGTATGCGCAGCAGTTATAAATACCAAATGTGTTTTTTAAAACTTCTTAGAGATAATGATTCGCTTTGTTGTATAAAAATTTTAGATTTAAAATAATTATATAGAAAACTATCTAAACAGTCCGACTTAATCAAAGAAATGCTGTTTGGTTCTATGGCTACGATAAAGTGTGTTCTAAAATTCTCTACATAAATAGTTTTAATGTAATTGTAATTTTTACTGCTTTGCTTATGTGCTTTTGGTTGAATTGATAATACATTGCGATAACGAATTAATTCAAATCCTTTTTAAAGCAAAGACAAAACATTCCGTAAAAGTATGTACTGTATAAAATGTTTAATTAGTTACATATTCAATATTAATTTAATTTCGTTGTGCGCATAGTTGTTAATAAATACCATTAAAAAAGTAATGTCAAAATTTTTGTTGAACAAAAATGTGGTAGTAGTATATTTGTTTATTTAAAAAGTGCAAAAGTGTAATCTTTTATAGTACTTACACTATTTAAAATTAATTTATTCTTTTCTTCTTATTATAGCATATACAAGTAGTTTTTGTAAATATTACGTAAATAAATATGAAAGCAATTACACTTAATGGATATTAAATAAAATCAATAAAGAAAAAATTACCACTTTGTTTTTTAGTTTGCACGGGTTTTGCAAAATTAAATGATCGACACCTTGCAATGAAAAAGACTGAAGTAAACTATATATTTGTTAATTGATTGAATAACTGATTGAATCGACTTTTACTTTTACTTTTAATTGTTATATATTTGCTTATTAAGCTTATAGGGACTAATAAAATTATTTAGATAAAATTAAGATGTGTCGCAGGTGTTTGTAATATTTATTAGATGTTTAAATTATTAGTTTATAGCATAGGTACTAAATAAAAGTAAAATACTAAACACTGAACACATCCAATTTATGAATGCTATTCTCATGGTGATAAAATGATAAATATGAATTTTATAGTGACTTGGAGAACTATTTATATTTTACATACAATTAAGAATTTAACGTATAATAGATTTATTTTACTGGTTTACTATATTATGATAAATAATAATGGAGCACCCTCGTTTTGCTTCGCCCTACAGTAGTAGTAGTATAGAAAAATGGTTTGTCACCATGATAAATATTTTTAGGCCAAAACCAACGTTACATATGGAATTTTCGATGAGGCTGAACGCGGTTTACACATATATATATATATATATATGTAAAAATAAAAGTAGTCAAATGATATTGTCAGGGCCGTCGAGAAGGGGTGACATCTGAGACTTTTGTTACGAGCCCGGCATCGAAAAGGGCCTGACTGACGAAATGTTTAATGTTTTATATTACTTTTTTTATTAAACAAAAGTGATGCACTTTTTTAAGTGGCGCCCGGACCACAGACTTGTCATGGGCCCGAAAATTTCTCTCGGCGGTCCTGGGTATTGTTGATGGTATTACATATTATTAATGGTTTTATTGTTATTATTTTGGCAGCAAAGACAAGGGCCCGCGGGTAGTTTAAGACACGGGCCCGTGCAAACCTCACTACGCCACTGCCAGCTATACTAATCGGTCTACTTCCATTCTGTGAGAAATCGCCCTTGACTCAGGAGGTCGTTATACAGAGTGTTGAAAAATAAGTGTAAAAGACTGCAGGTACATACAGTTCTCATCAAAATAAGAAAGAAAGCTCCTATGAGCATGGGTCCGAAAACGTCCAGTTTCCGAGATACAGGGTGTTAATCTTGCCACTCAACAGCTACACCTCCTGACTTGAACATGTTAGACTTTTTTGTTTGGGGTCACCTAAAAAGTTTGGTGTATGCTGAACCGACCTACAACATCGGTGAACTGCAGCAGCGCATAGAACACTGCTGTAATAGGATAAGAATTTGAAAGAGTAAGGAATTCTTTTATAAGGAGATGTAGATCCTGTGTAGAAATGGAAGAAAGGCACTTTGAACACTTACTTTAGTGAAACAATAAAATGTACTACCATACCAAATTGTGTTGAATCGAATAAACCATTTCAAAGTTAGAAAAAAATATATAGTTGTCGAGTTGAATAATCAACACCAAGTGTTTTCGGACCCATGTCCATAGGAGCTTTCTTTCTTATTTTGATGAGTACTGTATGTACCTGCAGTCTTTTACACTTATTTTTCAACACCCTGTATATTTTAAGTATATGTTCTGGAAACTCTATTATTACTTCCATGATAATTCCATCTGGTCCTGGAGAGCTCTTAGTATTCAAATTTCTTGCTGCTAAAAGTCGTTCATTCTTCGATCATCTCATTTTCCATGTCTTCACTTTTTGGTCGTATGTATTCGTTGTCCTTTGGAAAGAGCTTTATGGGCTCTTCCTCCCTTTTTTCTGCCGTTAACTCCGTCTTCGGAAAAAGGTGTATTTTTTACACCCATGGATTTTATTATCCATTGAAGAATATTTGCCATGCTGCATTTGCTTTCCTCAATGTGTTTCTTTGATTTACATATAATATTCGTTTTTGTTCGCGTTTCTCTGGTGTAGAGTTTGGTTTCACTTTCGTTCTGGTCATATCTTTCTTGTGTTTAATACACTTTAGTCTTAATTGTTTAGTTTCATTGTTCCACCAATATACTGTTTTTTTTTAAATAAATGTCTTGTCTTCAATTTTGCTATGTTTCGTTGCTAATTGTATCGTACCAGATTTCCGGAGTAACCAACCATATTTAAGTTCAATGTGCCAAACCATTGTCTTACGTTTGAAATAAAATTGTCTTTCAATTGTGATTTAAACAACCAGCTTCTTCTATTTATTTGACTTCCTACATCAACGGTATCTTGCGAAATTACATATTAATACTGATTAACTGTAATTAGACTTGTTCAAAATCTAAAAAATTTTAATAATAATAATAAAATTGTCTCTTTTTTATATAAAAAAATTTGAAAATTCTATAATATCTAAAGCTAAATAATCAGGGACGTTTTTACCTTTTTGCAAATAAGTAATGGTTTACAGACCATAACAAATGACGGGCCAAAAATTCCTTCTGATTTTCTGTGAACGGAGAGGGCGATCCAAACCCAACAATAACAATTATGTACTTCATTTTTGTATGGTTTTTAATAGTAATATAATATATAACTGTAATATAATATTTAGAATTTTTTTAGCAGCGTTCAAATATACAATTTTCTGCCATAACATACAAACTAATCACCTACAAGCCAGGATGAGGTAAAAACGTCGCTGTGAGTAATTAAAAAAACATTAAGGGCCGGTTGCACAAAGCTTTTGTTAAATTAACGAATGATCAAAGTTGACAAAAGAGCATCCTTTTTTGTTTACTAATGTGTTATTTACCATATGCATTGGAATTTTGATTCGCTTTTGTTCACTTTAACGAATGATTAATTTAACCAAGCTGTTAAATCATGTTTGTGCAACCCACCCTAAGAATGTGATTGTTATCTACCATTTAAAAGAGTGGCTTAATTTATACAGCTAGAAAATTGTTCATCGATTACTACATTTTAGTAGTAATCCCTTTTTAGGTTGGAGTCCTTACAAATTTAACAAAACACAACTAACGAACTAACTAAAGCAATCAGCAACTCATTTGATATTCTTTACTTGAAAATGGTTTATCAAAAGTTATTTTTTTCCGTCAGGTTGTTAAAGGACAGTCGTAACTCATAACATATTTTTAAAATTACATTTACACATAACTTATATCCAAGCAGTAAAACGTACTGCTGCCATCATTCTTTTACGGGACGACACCGGAAAAACAGCGTTACGAATCCCTGTGCATACATTTTTATTATCTTTTACGACCTTGTCTACATTTTTACGGCATTTGCACATATTTCTGGGTACAGGTAACATCGTGCTTAGCTTGTAAAATCCAAGGGGTATTTCGAACTAGCCCGGTCTTATCTACAACCGTAAGTGCTCCGGTATTGTCTTCCAAAAACTGAAGTCTAAACTTATTTATTTATACTTGGGTTGATACTGGCATAGCCAACTTTTTAAATGTCGCGACGCTAAATTGCATAGGCGCCTACAAGTAATGGTATTTTTTGTGGCTGTCAACTCGTATTATTCCTTAACCCCGGACTTGACGATAAGTAATCGAAGCCTCGTCTGGGTTTACCACCCAGCTGAGGCCTTTTGTTTTTCAAGGATTGAAATATATGAAATATATGTATGTTCTTTGCAAAAACATGAATTAGTATTAAGTTTTAACACAGTCCATGTTTCCGTTGTTTAGAATTTCCGGTTATATAAAAACCGCGATAGCTAGGAAATCCGGGCCAGGTCTTGTCTTTGAGATATAATTAAACATAACGAACCACTGGTATAACAATTTCGTTTTTGCATCGCGATAATTTAATTAACCAGGAAAAAATAAAAGGAAGCTTGCCATTTTTTATGTTGATATAACCCAGATAACAGCGAAAGGACTTTGTACTATATTAAATTAATCTTGTTCTTCCTATTCTATTGTTTTGCAATTAATGAGAGTAATACAGTCATTTATCATGTAATTTTTAAAACAACCGGATTACGAGAGACATTTAAATTGCATTTTTTAATTCACTTTCTACGTACTTACATGTTACCTACACCTAGTTGTAATTAACATTCTAACTTAAGTTTTAACGTAACTTGAAACATCATAATAAAGTTTTGGTAACGTTCAAAGAAAAACTATGAATTCGTAAATTTAAACAAAACGAAAATTACCGATCTTTTAGTATTTCTTACAAAATTAAATCTAAAAAATAAGATTATTAATCGATTAAAAAAATTGAAGTTTACAAATTGTTTTGAAAATTTCTGATTATAAGAATTTTGATCTTTAATGCTGGCTATAATTTTTAACCTGAATACTTCCCAATTTAATTTCAAAGTTCAAACGATTTACATAATATCAAAATTTTCCGAAGTTTATTATTAACATAATTTAAAGAAAGCTGCCCTTCTTATTTTAGGTTACAATTTTGTTCCGAAAGTGAAAATGAGTTTTAATTTGATACGCAATAGTATAATAGCAATACATTTTGCATTGGAGTTTTAAAGCCCGAATTTGTAATGTGTATCAAGCTTTCCGGTGTCGTGCTTTGTCGTGCAGTTTTGGCCCGTGCGATTTCGGCTCATGACGTCAATGATGCTGTTTCAGCCCAGCGATGGCAGATAAAGATAATTAGGTGCACTTTCGGCCCAAGTCATTAGCATCTACTCGTACTGACATCTGATAAAGATAACCCTATTTTCTAAAAGAAATATGTATGTAATAAATTTCTCTTTCTGTTTACAAGAGAATTCACTTTTAAATGTCATACCCGGAAAAATTAAAGAAAATGACTTACGATACCAGTTTTAAAGTTCAAAGTTAAAGTTACAGATTTTATTATTGGATAATTATAAACGTAAAGTTCACGTTTAATGAATATTAATATCAAGATTTCTTACTTGAACCAAAGAATATATAATAGAATTGAACTGTGTTTCTATTTTAATCCAAATGTTCCAAAATTTCATGTAAAACCTGTAGCTGTACTGTTGCTTGGTCAACTTAAAAATCTTGCTTTTAGACTGAGGTTCAATTCTCTTTTGTATTTCTTAATTGGTGGCGAAAAATTCAATTAAGAAATATAAACTCGCCACAACAAGCCTTTAGAAAATATCTAAATTTTTTTCGAGTGGATACAAAAATTATAAAAATTGCTCATTTTACTAAATTAAGGGCCAATCTCTTCATCTTCTAATAAATTTAACTTCCTTGGCAACTGTAATAGATAGATAGATCTTTTTAAAATAGGAGTTTTAAGAAGATTCAAAAATACGAATGTTTAGCACGCTCTACATATTATTATTTATTTATTTCCATCTTCACACGTGTATTTATAATAATCTCGTCCTAGAAACCCAAAACGATAAATATGTACTACAGTTTAAAGAATAATACATGCATCAGGTCAAACTTTATTGATCGTTATTTTTTATTATCGATAGTTATTTACGTACAGAGTTCAAACAATGCGTCATTTATTTGTTGCATTACACGAGCTTCAGCCGCCGATGTTATTTTAGTAACAATGCATGTCTCCATTCATAATTACGCTTTTTATGCTTTTACATGCGGTTCAACAACATCCTCGCTGATATTAACATTATTACTAATTTTACGATTTTTTTATTAACGAAAACAACTCCACTGTTTTAATTTTAAGTGAGATTGTAATTTATTGCATGGTGGATATTTTGCAATAAAATGACAGAGTTGTACTTGGTGTCTTGCAATAGAGCAGGTAATTGCCTGAAATGGCTACATTCTATTGTCTTCAAATAATTCAAGACGTTGGCTAACACCCACCTGTGTATCTTATTACAAATGAATGAAATTCTAGGAGCGGTATTTGGATTTAATTTTGAGAAAATTATTTGAAATTGTTAGTAACATTTGAATGGGCATTTTTAAATTTTTTCCTAATCTACGTCACCTTTGTAAATCAGAATGTGGAACTGCAATTAAATTTGCGCAATAAAATATTTTGAATTTTACTGAATGTTTTCAAATTAAGCTAAGCGTATTGGTATATAGGCCAAAACGAGGCCAAAACTACTTGAATTTCTAAATCAAAATAAAAAGTAAGTACTAGTTCCGAATATGAAATTACAAAAATAAGTTTTAAAAACTAACAATTAAATTTAAAATTACCTTTGTTAGAAATCTTTAATATTACTAATTTCAAAGTTAAATACCTACAAGGTTGAGCATAATTGCCTGCCCAATTAAAGAAAATGTGTAATTCTTTTATTTATGCACTGGAAATATTGATATTCAACAATATTTTTCAAAAACAATTGTCGAAATTAACTCCCTTAAAGACAATGGTGGGTATTCTCACCTCATATTTAACATTGTGCTTAATTGCCATGGCAATATCGTGTATCTCTGTTATACACATATAAAATTATATAAACCTATATCGTTTGGTGTTTTCTCTAAACATGATTTTAGTTAGAGACAACTTTAAGCATGGCCCAATGTTACAGTTCCAATAAGAAACATCATTTTAAATCTCGTTTTCGACAAGTTAATCGCCAACATTATTACGAAAATTTCACCAATTTTCTGAAAGCAAGATCAGGCCAGAATATATGAATGGCAATACATGGCATATTGCACGAGCTATTCTAAAACAAATCTTTCCAAACAGCCTAATTTTTGAAAACGGAATTTAAACTGGCCATGCCGAATTTTTGCTAATAAACCCCAAACGTTTCTAGAGCGAAAGAGCTAGTTAGAGGTCAGATCAACAAATTAGCACCGGATATTTGTTATTCAAGCCTGTAAAAGGGGCCCTACTTCGTTGGGCTTCCGACGATGGCGATGACCATTTAAAGAGCAATTTTCAAATATAATATATAATAAAACATTGTGAATTGTATTTAACTTAATTTATTGTAAAACCTAAAAAGAAAAGTCTGAGTAATTAATAAAACGCCATCTTGTAGGTACTTGAACGTCAAATTCTAAATACAATTTTCTGAAGTCGAAATTAGTGAGTTAGGTATACTGAAAACTACAAATCGGATAAGTAAATTACTGAGAATTTCTTTTAAGTAGAATATAAAATTAAGACTTTAAATTTTTAAAATGAGCAGTCGAAAAGGGAAAGGGGAAACGTTTAGTACGAAAGACTACAAACAGAAATCCTTTAAATTTCCAAAATTATATTCAAACATTTCTTTGGACAATTTGAATTCCAAATACTAAAATAACAAGAAAAACTAGGAATGAAAAATCGAAACCGAATTTAACGTACATACACCTGAGTTTTTCTTGATATTCACAGGCCGTTTGAAAACGCGGCCTAAAAAAAGTTGAAGTAATATTCCTAATAAGGCAAACTAAATTTTATTTTAATCTCATCGGCGTTTTGGCATTTCATACCTAATTTTTCAAAAATGTACATTTTTTATTCTCTCAACAAAATATTCTAATACAAATATTTTATTTATAAATGATAGCAGAAATTGAAACATTTAACTACGAAGATAAAATTGCAGAAATTGTTGCAAAGGTTTTAAATTACTGAACGTAAACTTTAAAATACCTACTCCACTACAAAGTACCTATCTAATCTAACTAGATTTCTAAACATGACAATCTCTTTAGATACGCTCTATCAACAACAAATATCCTACAGAATTCTAAAGTTCATATTAAAATCAAACAATAAAAGGAAATCTTTACGGAGCCAGAATTATCCATATTTATCGCAAAAAATTAAAGACATGCTAGTATCGAACATAACTGAAAAATGGGGCGCCAGTGGTCTTAAGCAAACTTAACCTTATCATGTTTTGACTTTGAAAACAGACAGATAAATGGTAATAATATTAGAGGTCACCTATGCCCTCATCTTAACGTAACAAGAAATCCGCACACCAAAACAAAAACCGATGGTGCCAGTTTATAAACATTTATCGCCACGCGATTCCCTTTTTAAACTTGCACTATGTTATTTATAGCGCAATTGCAATAAAGATAATAATTTGTTTTGTTTTTATATTAAATTATGCAATACCATCAGCTTTTTTTTGTAAATTAAAGTTGATGAAATGAAATTACGGTGCTTTTCGCACGTTCTGCTTTTTTGGATGTACTTAATTATAATTTATTTTGGATTTTTTTTGTTTTAGCTGTGAGGAAGACAGTGACATTTATTTATGTATTAATGTATTTATTTATTTAATTATAATCTGTTCTAAGTTTTCGCCTTTTCGAATTCCCTTTTTAGAAAAATAATTTTTTAAACACGTTCACGACCAAATTGAACGTTTGTATTTACTTAAAAATTATTTAAAACTAATAAAGTTTAAAGTTGTGGCGAGTTTTAATCGAATGTAATAAAACAAATTGAATTTTTTTTACAATAAGTAAATTAGGCGGAATTTTACTGGATGTAAAGGTTCCCTTTTTTAGCCTACATATTTAGAAGCTGGTTTGACATTTTATATTTTCTTTTGGTTATTTGACCTTTGCTTTAAGTGGACGCTCCGTAGCAAAGCACTATATTTTTTATAGGCAATGATACTTTTGCAAAATTTCTAGAATAAAAAAAATATATAAAAAACAAGAAACTATGTAAGGTCCCCTTTAGGACACCCTAGATGTGATTTTGTTTTATGATATTTGCCAAAATGAATCCTTACAAAATTGGGAAACAAATTTTAAAATAATCTCCTGAAACTTCGTGTTTCTGAGGGCAGAGATGTACACAATGTACATAGCTTATTACATCAAACCAGGGTATGAAAAAAATCGATTTATTTAAAAAAAAATCAAAAAAAATCGATTTTTTTGATTTAAATCGATTTTTTTGATTTAAATAGATTTTTTACTCAAACAGTTAGTTTATGGAATAAGTTCCAAAATATTTAACTGGAGAGGACTATGCATGCAATCTTTAAACTTTAAATATGTCACGTTTTGTAAACTCTCTTAAGAGTTAATAATGTACTTTTCTCAGAATTTTTGAGTAATCAAAAGTGAATAATGCTTTGGTTAGTTTGTTTGGGTGTAATCCTATATTGCGGTAATTCCCAATACAAAACATCTTGAAGGCGGTACTTTTGGCGACCTTAAAGTTTAAACCAAGAACCATAAACTGAAAATCACTTACCTTGATTTAAATCATGATTTTTTTTTAAATAAATCATGTGATTTAAATCGCGATTTAAATCAACGATTTAAATCGCTTGATTTAAATCAAACATACCCTGCATCAAACCCAACAATTCAAAAGTAATCACAGTCGTTGGAGTTATTATTAAATATTGGTATTTTCCAGAAATAACTTTGATACTCTTCAATTACTCTCCACTCTTTCAAGCTTAGTTAATACCAAAATCTTGTTTACGTTGAACTTCACAACATAATAAACCAACAGAAAATATTCCAATTACTTAAGATTTATTATTTGTTTTAATCAAGGTTAAACCATAGGAAAGTACAGCGGAAAGCAAAAAACAGTAAATTTGTAACCTTGCTCTCGTGATGTTTTTACGACGGTGACTTGTTCCAGAAAGGGAAAAAAAGTTAACATAACAATACATATTACGAGAGTTTCTCTCGTTATTACCGGAACATGGATCGTTAAAAACTTGAAGACCACGGGAAGCGATTTTAAGAATTTTGTTACGGGTTATTAATCGTAATCGATCAGATAATATCGTAATAATATAGCGGAAAATATGCGATTTATTTAACGGTATTAATAAATTAGGTACGTATGAAAAATGCACTTTCGTGAGTTTCCAAGGATAGGAAAGTAATAAGAAGCGACGTGTTCACCAGCCCATGTCCTATTTGTAATACGGCTTACTATAAGCAACAATGCAATATATAATTAAAAGTTGTAAAGAAACTTTTATGGCATTTGTATTGCGCTATTGTGCAGGTGCTTTCTAAGAGGACTCTTAATTGACAGGTAATTTTTATATTTAACCCGGAAAATAATCCTAGAATTAATTTCTTATGAAAGCTCATGGCCAATCAAAGAAACTGTTGAACAATAGTCAATAAAGAAAAGAGGCAAATATTCATAAATCTGTAGATGATTTTCTTGAACACTCAAGGAAAAGTGTGAACTCCCAACACTTTTAATTTTTATTTAGCAAAATGTTATTTTTGAAAAATATGTCTACATCTCAATTATTTCAAAAAATAACAATAATCAGCAAGTTTTCTTTGCAAAATTTAAATTTAAAAAATCCCTGTGCTTGTTTCGTATTTAAGAAATCAAAAGCACTCTGGAAATATCCGTAAAGACAATTGCATAAATAAAAAGGCAAAAATATGAATGAATTTGTCTTAATTATAATATTCATTGTATTCATCGTATTCATCGTATATGTAAAGAAGCAGAAAACCCCAAAGATCACCAGCGAGGACTAACAATGAAAGTAATCCTAGATCGATTCGGAGAGGAAATGAAAACACAAATGAAGAAAAATGCTGCAAGTAAAAATCTGTAGGATTTTGAAGAAAATAGAGCTCTGATAAGAAATAGCAATGAAGCGCTTGAAAATTTAAAAGAAGAATTGCATACGAAGTTTCAGAAATGGGAGGAATCGAATTAGAAGGAAAATCGAAAGTATAAGGCCAAGTGTAAAAAGATAGTATTTGAAACAATATTATTACATCGCGAATGCAGACAGAGACGGTAAATAACACCGAATTAGATAAAAAGTTAAACAATTTATTAAAGAGAAATGGAAGTGGCAGCTAAGTCAGCATATGACATTGGTGAAAATAAATGCGTGATAACATTAGAATCCTAAGATGAAAAGGTGAATGTTATAAAAAGCAAGCCAAAACACAACAAGTGTACTTACATTGATAACGGGATGGCACACAAGGAAAGAATAACCCAGAAACATAAGAGGGAAAGGGCAAAAATAGAAAGGGAAAAAGGTGCCCAAGAGAAGATTGGATTCCGAAAGCTAATTATTAACGGAAAAATCTACAGAATTGCTAAAATTAGAGCAAATTGAAAATCAAAGACCAAATGAAAAAACGACTAGGGTTACAAAAGGCGATGGATGTTCAAATGAAGACCAATAAGCAATAGATAGGCAAGCAACTTAATAAACTGTAAAACAATTAAATTGGCAACCTGGAACATATACGAGGTGCCACTACAGAAGCAGCCCTGAAGATTTTAGAAAAAGAGGTCGGAAGACATTTAAAAAATGTAGTAGTATTACAGGAGACCAAACAGAAGGAAAATGCAATAACTGACGTAGTACGTCTTTTTCAATACTGGAGGTTTAGATAGAAGATTCGAACCGGGATTATTAATAAGAAAAGTATGGAAGCAAGCAGTCATAAAATTAGAAACAATTTCAGATAGAATAATATATTACATAAGATTAAGAACAAAATATAGAAAAATCAGTAGAGATCCAGGCTCCAGCGGAAGTGAAAGAAGAGATAATGGGAATTTCGAACAACTGGAAAAAGTGTACAAAGAAATACCTAGTATGTCTCTCCTAGGAGATAGCAAAGTAAAAATTGTAAAAGAACAGATATACCGCCTTCTAATAGGGCCGGACCCGCACAGTAAACTTCAAAAAACTAACCAAAATGGAGATACGCTAATAGAATATGCGAATAATGAGCACTTATTTTGTGCACCGAGAGATGCATGCAGGTAAGTGGATGTCACCCAGTGGAAGTGTAGTGAATTAAATAGATCACGTATTGATAGACACAAAATTTGTCAAAAGTATCAATGGCGTGAAAACCTGCAGGAGAACAGATAAGAATTCGGACCACTATTTGGTTAAGATAATTCTTAGTCAAACCAAACCAAAGAAGAAAAATAAACCAAGAGATTATAGCAAATAAAGCACAAAAAAGAAAATGGAAAAAATAATAAAAGGGGCGGTCAAAAGAGTAGGTCATAGCAAAGTAGCCAATAAAGAGAAAGAGTGGTTCGACGAAAATTGTAGGAGGTAGGAGTACAATACAGGAAAAAATAAAAGCTAGATTGGTATGATTGCAACACCCAACACAGGAGAACGATTAAGGAAGTAAATTTGTAAATCGAAGAAGAAAAATAAAAACAGAAAGTGAACTGGGAGAACAACTAATAGAGAACATGGAAGAAATAAGAGGGCCAGAAAAGGAAGAATAAAAAAGCGCAAAAGGGAACGCTAATGACAGCAAAACTAATAAAACAAGGAGAAGAGCTATATAAACTAATATAGCAGTTAATAGTAGAAATTGGAAAGAAAAAGGTGATGCACCTTTGCTCGAAATCTTTAAAATTACTAATTTCAAATATAAATGCAAGGTGGAGGTGCCCAATTTAAAAAATGTTTAATTCTTTTATTTGTGCACTGGAAATATTGATATTCAAAAATATTCTTTTCAAAAGCGAATATCGAAATTCACTTTCGATATTCGCTTTCGAAATAATTATGTAGTCGAACTCACAACAATATCATCAATTATTTTAAATAGCGTATTCGACAGGTCAATCGCCAACGTTATTCCGAAAATTTTACGAATTTTCTGAAAGTAAGAGAGCAGGCCAGAATATCTTTTATTTTAACAGAATGGGGCTACATGTCATATTGCACGAGCATTCCAAGAAAAATATTTCCAAACCATCTGATTAATTGAAAACGGAATTTTAAACTGGCAGCCCCGATTTGACAGTCTCAGAATTTTTGCAAATAAACCCCAAACTTTTCGAAATCGAAAAAGTTAGTTGGAGGCCAGATCAACAAATTAACGTCAGAAATTTCGAAATTTGTTCTTCAAGCCTGTAAAATATGCTTGGGATTCCGACGATGGTCATTCAAAGGGCAATTTTCAAATACAATAGATCATAAAACATGGTGAATAATATTGTATTTAACTTAATTTATTGTAAAAAGTCACGGTAAAAATTAAAGATAGAAGTGCGAGTAATTAATTAAGCGTCATGTTGTGCTTGAACGTCAAATTATATGTACAATTTTCTGAAGTGGAAATTGGTGAGTTAGGTATGCCGAAAGCAATAAATTGGAAGAGTAAAAACGACTAAAAATAAGAATTTCTATCATCATCATCATCATCAATTGACATGGAGCAGATCCTCGTGAATCAATCCTGGATTACGCCAGGCCCACCCCATGCCACTATGAAATAAAAAAATATTTCTTGTTTTTAAAATTAAGGCTTTAATTTTTTTAATGGGCAGTCGAAAAGGAGATATACAGAAATTCTTTAATGTTCCAAAATTGTATCCAAACATGTCGTTAGAAATTCGAAATCATATTAAAATAAAAACGATAGCTAGAAATGAAAATCGAAACCAAATTTAATACCTGAGTTTCCTTTGAAATGTAAAATATTTACAAGCCTTTGAAAAGGCTGTTTAAAAAAAAGTGATCATTTCAGTGGCGTAGCTATAATATAGCGGGAGTAAGCAACGCTTAAGGGCTCAACCCTTCGGGGGGCACTATGCTAGTAGGATATTACTTTGTCTTAATAAATGCTTTAAAATTTTTAAGTATTTTGAATATTTGCTAATCTATGAAATAGGTTTGGGGGCAATTGGTTTCCTTGCTTACGGGCCCAATAGTCTTGTTACGCCACTGGATCATTTACACATATAATATAAAAGCTAATATCTTCGCCTCAGTCATAAATAATCCTAATATAAAAATCTGTCCATATTAAGACTTCAAAACAAACAAAAATAAAAATTACCTGTTATTTAAAAATCTAAAGAATTCTATTGTAAATTGAAAAAAAAAATGTATGAATCACAAGATAATGTTACTTAAACGCACAAACCCTCGAATATAAGCATTTTTTAAAAACTAGGACCTCATCTACTTGATTGTTAATAGTCACGTAATAATCCAACAAAATAAAAAACAAAGAAACCTTCTTTTTAAAAAATGATCAACAAAAGGGTCATTGGAATGCATATTAACAGGATTTTAACGGCGAGAATGGGCCAATAAAGCAACCATTCATCACGAAAATTGGAAACAACCGTAATAACATGTGCTCAACACACCAACAAGTGTTTAAAAATATAGGGTGAGACCCGAACCTGTCCACATATTTTAGAAATACGTGAAGGTTTTTGTTATTCCAAAAGTGGAAACCTGATATTTTTGAGTTTGTAATTTATTGCCTCATACTGAAATTCTTCGTTTTACCATTGCAGTTCCCGAAGTTTAGTCATGCGCTGTCAAAAATAGGGCTTGTGATAACATAAAAATAACAAATGCGACCACCCCCGAGTTGTTTTGAAAACGAGATGATTTTACATGTGTTTAACCAACATTTCCAGTCATGCGTTATAGATCAGCTTACAAGATTTTAATTTTTACAAGACTAATTGCTATGTTTCACTTCAGAAAACTTTTACCATAAAACAGGAAGATTTAGTACACTTAAGGGTCCATAAGTGTAATGTTGAACTTAACTTAATCACGAGAGACTTCCGCAAGAAACTTTTCTGCGAGACAAAAAGCATGCAAAAACTTTTAGAAACTCACCGGTGCTTTCTTAACTTCCTTTCTGTATTCATTCGAAACCTTAAAGTTTGCCAGGTATTCACAAAAACACCACAAGTTTAAAGTACTCCCGATTCTAATCAAAACAAATTACGTTGTGTGATTTTTAAATAGCACCAGTCTGGTCGATCAAGGTTGCCGATTAAAAATTAGCAAAGCACGATGGTTCACCACTAACTTTTTTAAGAAAATTTCGGCACTAATTCGCAATTTTCACTTTAGAAAACGATAGCAAGGTCGAATCACATCCTCAGGTTTATATTCATGGCGTTTGTGAGCACAAGCATTTATTTTATTATTAAAAATTAACTAAATTTGCAGGAGGCACGAACTGCACTCACGCGACTGTCACTTTTTATCTCAAAAGGACCATTGAAATACAAAGCCTACTTTACATTTATTTTAACAAATGCCATACAGGGGCTTTTGTTATACAAACTAAATATTTGATTTTTAATTGTTTGAAAAGCTAAGAAGTAATGTTAATATTTTCGAAAACGTACTTTATAGTTATTTTAGAAAATCTAAAATTAACATAAATTAAATATTTTCTAAAGGTGTGTTTATAGCTTTGCATGTCATATAAAATTAAAAAACTTTACTCGTTTTTCAAACTTTTTGATTTGTTTGAAAACGAAGATAGACTGGTCTCCGAAATGTTACATTCAGTGAGTTGTTAGTTAATTAATTTAATTCTATTTTAGCAACTGGTGACGAAAAAAACAATGACGAAAAAAACAATTAAGAAATATAAAATAGCATTTCTTATAATGGCCAAAAATAGATCCTGGGTAAATTTTTTTAGGCTGATAAAATCGGCATTGAGACTTAAAATAAGGACCTCTTATATCACTATAATAATTTTTTATTGTAAAAATTCGTTTACAGCTGCTTTCAACTGAGTGAAATTAACAAAACTTTTAATTTTTCCAGCACCTTTAACTCAATTAAATACGAAATTACACCTCATCTTCTTTTGTTCAACTCTTTAAATCGGAAAAATAAAATTGAAAATAAACACCAAACCTTTACACAACAAATTCTTAATATATTAATAGATTCGAATAAACTAAAGAAGGCTTAATAATGAAAATGAATAAACCCTATGTTTCTTCATAAGATGTTGATGGAACAATTTATGAGCCAAAGAAAACTAGAATCTGTATAAAATCGCAAAAAGCTAAAATAACAAATTTTAGCAATTGACAATTTTAATAATGTTTTGTTTCTTTCAGGCGATTTATTGGTAATCTGTGCCAACGAAAAACGATGGTGGCCAAGAAGAGTAATGGTTCGAGGGGGACAACTTTTAGTTGGAAGTGCACCTGGTGAAGGAGCACCTGGAGGTCTTCGTCTACCTTTAAGGCATCTCAGTCTTGCTGCTGGACCACTACCAAATAGTTTAGCACTTTATAAAGGACAAAATATGATTCTAACCCTACAGGTAATTACAAAAAAATATTGCCATCGTTCACAAAGTCAGACTTATATCGTTTCACTCGTATTCTAAGCTATCAGCATGATTCAAATGATTCAAAAACTGGATTTTAAATTAAAAATAGAAGTCTTACATAATAAGAAATTAAGTCTATAGATCAAAGTGCACAGGAAGTAAGGGTCAGTTAAGTGTTGCATTATTACAGTGATATCCGTTTAAAGAAAAATTAATTTTCAAGCTATTAAAACTCAAGAATTTATTCTGACGTAATGTTAAATGTTAAGCAAGTTGAATGAAATGGGTGCTTGCAAATCTCGGAGTTGTTTACATATTAACAATCAATTGATATCCGACAAAAATAGCGATTCAATTTAGTCATTTAAAGTGTATTGGAATTTTTATGCAGAGTTCTAAATCCAATCTCACAACCATCAGTAATATTACATTATTAAATTATTATCCAAAGTAAATTAAAACTGAACGAAGGTCATTGTATTTTCTTTGTGCTGTGCCTTAACAATTATTAAGACATATCAGTTCGCAATTAAGAAAGTTTTTATTAAATAGGAAGCGAACAATAATATCCTTCAAGCAGATTTTTTTACTCTCGAGTTTATTAATAATAAATAGCGTTCAATTATTGTTTCCGTTCTATTATCTGTAATGAGTTAAGTCTGAAAGAAGTACTTTGTATGGATTTAATTTAATAAACCGGAAGCTTCTCGTTTTGGGAACGTCAATTTTTTTACAATCCTGGAAATTAATAAATTCACACACGCAGAATGGTAAATGACCTTACTCTCTACAACTACAAATATTACTATGTGAAAATAAAAATTTGGGCGTATGATGTAACGTTTCACATACAATAAACAATAAACCATCAAAATAACGCGGAAATTGTTTGCACAATTAAATCCATAAATCGGTAGCCTTCGGAAGTCTAGTTACAAAAACATTTGATCAATTTGTTTATACTTCATTATATGTCGTAAGTACAAGCTATGTTAATCTAAACAAATTTTCTGTAATTTTCGTAGTAATGAGAGTTTGTACAAATATGTCGATTTCGACTAACAACGGACGTTACAGTCTTTAAAAAAACGAACAATAGTAAGTAAAAAAAAACTCAATAATACCTAGATGAGAAGCACGTCCTTGTGTTTTAAAATAATGCGAGAATGTTTAAGTAGGATGTACGGCTTGCATAATAAAATAGCTTAGAGAAACGCGCGCAAATATTTACCATACTTAATCTACATCTAGAAAAATGCGCGATTAATAAATAGTAGGTAGTGACAACAGGTGTGTATTTTCGGCGAAGATAACGTCAGAAAAACAAAACGCACTTACCCACTCATATGTGAGGCTTTTAACAATGCCGAACAGAATTTTAATATCCGTTACTTTCATTCTGACAAAGATATCAACCCCATTAAATCCCTTTTAAATAAGTCGTATAAAGCTAACAAAAGGACTTTCACTTTCTCTTTGCTGTCACTGTCACCCTTACTCAAATTTCTTCTTTAATGTTCTACCGTTGCATTGTCACGTAGATTGGGACTAGACATAATAGAAAAGTAAATGTTATCTTTTTATTTCTAGACCGCAAGTGAATGTGCGTTCGATTTATGGGTAAAAACAATCGCTATTGAACTAATCCGCCAAACACCGCTGGAAGCTGTCAAGTATCTGGACATCCTAACTCTAGCGGACTGTTGGTCCAGGAAAAAACAAGAAGACTGTGAAAAAGACTGGAATTTCAATCACGTCAAGGAAAACACACATCCACAGTGCAATTATTGCACGAATGTCCCTCAAAAGACTACTAAAATCGAAATCGAAACACCTAAATCACAACCATCTCCGACTTTCCCATTACCAAATGAGGAAAGAAATATCGAAGTTTTACTCAAGAAGTGCCAAAATTCAGAAAACTACGTACCTGTAAAGGAAAAACTTGTGCTTTTCGAATCGCTTTGTCGATTAGGTCGGAAAGTTCGTAGCACTGAAGATGTTTCAGTTAAAATTAATATGGAAGCGACCAAAAGGGCTGTGTCCATGCATGACCTTTCGAATTCTGCTACTGGTGTAAGACAAATTTGTAGATATTTCGAAAATAAAACCGATCAACGCGAGTCAGATAAATACGGTACTATTCATCGGCCAAACAGAAGACTGATCCACTCTGACTCGCAATTACATAGTGTAAAAAATATGTATAGGTATAACAGAGAGTATCAGAACGTTTCCAGTGTATAAACAAACCCATTTTTCTTTTACTACATGCATAATTATTAACCAAAGCGTACGCAAAAATAAATGAATTATTTTTGCATATTATTTACAATTAATTTTAATAACTAATTTGCCAGTGTTTTAATGCAATCTATATTATGCATACGCATTTATCTGACAAATGTTCATTGATATGAATAAAGTGTGCACTTGAAATTAACAGTTCTAAACTGCCTATACACATTTGGTAATTTTATACGTTTTTTACTCCTGTTAGATAATAATAATTGTAAATATGTATTCCCCAGATAAATAAAAAAATAAATGAATTATTAATGTAATATGTGTTTTCTTTATATTTTTGGGAGAATCAATTAAAGGTAATAATTAAATAAAAAACAAAAACTCCCGCTATAAAGTGAAGGAGGCCTTTGTCCTGTCCTGCTAAGCCCAAAAGCGTCAACTACATTTTGAGAAAATTGTATATTCGTTATGTGAAACTGTGCCATAAATGCATCTATTACTAGATTTTTATGGCGGTATCTGGCCAAATATCACTGCAAATATGGATCAAGAATAGTGACCAGCAAAGGTTCATAAAATATAGGAAAGCTTTTTATTATTTGACTACCGAACTATGTCAGTTACTGCTTTTGAGCTTAGTACGGTATATAGACGGATATGTATTGGCTAATAAAAAAATCATAAATCAATATATCTATTTGCAATCAATGAATAATTTCAAAATTACGAAATAGTTACCTAAATACAGGCAACCTATCAGACGCTATTAAATGGAATTTTTACGCCTGTTGAAGGCAACCCATCGTGCAAATAAATAGTTCGGCAGTATACTAACAGATGCGGACACATTTCAAAAATTAATTAAATTATTTTTTTTTTTACTCGCGCTGGCAACACGAATTTATCATCATTTATTTTTCAGTGGGGCCTCATACGGGAGTGGTATACAATAGGTGTATTACAAAATTACCTTAAAAATTATTAATTATCAATTATCATTTCTGAAAAAATGAAAAACTGTAGTTCTGAAAATAGTCCAGTCAACGAACGCTCAATAGGGGGGTGTAGAATGCATGGAGGGTGTCACAATTTTTGACTTCAGGGCTTTGTTTGGAGTCGTTAGGAGGTAAACATACTAAAAGTCCCCGGACATAGGAGGTGAGCGGGGTGCAGGGGGGCACCGAGAAGATCCCTTTTTTTGGTTTTTTGCTTATATCTTGAAGACGGTGCGTTTTAGCGAAATGTCATTATATACAAAATCAAAGCTGGTAAAATTTCCCATATTTTTGCTTTGTAAAGTTCTTTTCTATCACCAACCGTTTATGAGATATCCGCTATCAAAAATCGTTAATTTTCGAAAAAAATATATAAAATGTATATACCATTTTTAAGGAAATTTAATCCTCTACAACTTCTTTTGTGGGGATTTTTCTGTAAACCGAAGAGATGAGGTGCTAGAGAGAAAAGTCTAACGAAAAACGTGAGGCATAATATTTTCTTTCGAAAATTAGCGATTTTTGAGAGCAGATATCTCATAAACGGTTGGAGAAAGAAAAAAAGCTTAAAAACGCAAAAATGTATAAAATTTTGTCAGCTTTGATTTTGTATATAATAACTTTTTTGATAAGATGCACCGTCTTCAAGATATAAGCAAAAAAACAAAAACAGAGACCTTCTCAGATTAAAATACTCTATCGAACTAAAAAATATAGGATGTCATTTAAAAAAACAATTGATGACGTCGTAACTTTTAAAACAAATGAAAGTTAAATCTGAAAATAACTTTTTCGGATGCGCTGTAATTTTAATTGCTTTCCGTCTTTTAAATTTCGTCTCTATCACAAAGATTAACGGAGTTACCGAATTTATTCCTTACTTAATTTCCACCCAGTATAAGGTATTTGAACCAAACTCTTAGTTTATTTATTTTAGACTGTGGTTTGGTTATCTGTGACTGCCAGTCAAGGGCGGTTTTAGAACATATTTTTGAGGGGTGGTACTAATTTTCATAACTGCCAAAATTCTTTATACACGAAAGATTACCTCAAAAATTACCTAAAATATTTTAAAATGATGGATGGTAGTTTTGACGATTGTTATTTTGTAGCACATGATGGATTCTTGGGGCGGGGGGGGTAATTACCTCCATTTCCCCCCCCCCCCTATAAAGCCACCCTTGCTGCCAGTTAACAACGTGGAAAACACTAAAACCTGCGGCGGGAAACTTGTCTTCAATCAATTTGGATCACCCTGCATACAATTCTATAAGCCAATTTGGTGACTATACTACATACAGCGTGATCATAAAGTTTGGAACAAAATTCATAATTGCGTTATTTAATGTTTTCAAGAAAAACGCTCGGACAGGGCAATTTTATTTTTGAAAAAGCCAGCTTATGACGTAAAAATTTTATTGATGACGTCACATATTTTTGCGCGATGACGTCATCATTAGTTTTTTTAAGTGACAACCCCAATGTTTTTCTGCAGTTTTTCATAGACCTTACTACTTAAATGGTGACGTGGTTTAATCACCATTACCCTGACAAATGGATCGGTCGTGGAGGTCCAACAGATTGGTCAGCGCAAAGTCCGGATTTAATACCTTTGGACTTTTATCTGTGGGGGTAATTGAAGAATTTGGTGTATGTTATTCCTGTCGAAACCCGAGAAGACCTTATCGCTCGAATTCATGAAGCAGCCACAACCATTAACCCCAGAATGTTGCAGCGTGTTCAAAATGCAATTGTTGTGCGTGCACGCAAGTGCTGCGAAGCTAATGAGGGGCATTTTGAAAAATTTTACAATAATGTAATGTTTTTTTGAACCAATTAATTGATTGAGAATTATTTTTGCTTATTATTTAATTTTGTTCTAACTTAAAAACTATTTATCCTAGCATTTTCTACACAGGACAAAACCACTGAATAAAAATTTTACTTCGTGCATTATTTTCTGTCTAGATTTTATTATACGTAAGGCAAATACATTTATTAGATTGATATCTCGGCCCTTAGCCTACTAATTTATTTAAATTTGTCACTTCCAAACGGTAAACCTAACAGTGTCGTCAAATTTAATTTTCTTTTAATCCTTCGTATGAGGAAACTAGACACTGTAGAGAGTTTGTGTTGATAGTGTTAGAGTTCTCATACGTTACCGAAGCCTACTACCTGATGCTTTAGTGGGAGTTTCTGGACACCCTGTATACCAGCCGCCACTGCTGGTTTAACAATATTAAAGAAATTTCGAAGAATTTAGTAAGTGGGGCTGCCAATTTTAATTCGACTTAGGCGCAGCACGAATTTTTGCTAGGTGTAACACTGATTTCTGTTAGCAGTTAGGAGGCGCCTTAAAAGGAGTCACTGAAAATAATTGGGGACCGAAACACAGTAGTGAAATAGAAAAGGTTAGCGGTTGTTGCAGACGTAGTGCTTATCACATCACCCCATATGCGGAGCATGAGAGACAACCAGGTATGAAAGCGACTTAGGACAAAGTGTGAATGCCGATACCTTTACCATTGTATTTAAAGTTAATAGTAGTCTAGCGTCCTTAAGTTTACTGGCAACCAGTATTAGGACGCAAACATGACTTAGTAAGGACGCAACTTATCAGATGGCGATTAAGTAAGCTTGTAATAAGTAAGAGTCCTGTAATGTGGTATTTAGCACAGATTATGCAGATGGCGGCATTAGTTAAAAGTTGAAAAGGTTTTTATCTTAACTAACGAAATGTTTGACGAGAGCATATACGTATTAGAAATATACGGCTAATGCTGTATTCTGACAATGAGCGGTGGGCATGCTCAGCAAAGAGAGACAGCAATATTGATAGCTCCATGATAGCTCAGATAGCTCTATCTCAGTTTGCACCCTTTTTAAATGTGCGCATGCTCGTTGTGTTGAAAAAGGGGACAAGTTGAGATAGAAACAAATATGTTTGCACTCTGATGTCGAGCACGCAGAGAAGGTAGTATCAGCGGTATATTTCATACGTATATGGACGAGAGGCTAAAACCTCCACCACGCCTCCACATGGTTGCGAAAAATACGCAAGCGCAGAAGGTAATTAGTTGAACATCTCCCAGGTAGAAGAGTCCGGATTATATGAATGAAAGAATGAAATTAAATTTTAAAATTAAAAAATCAATAACACTTTGAATTGCTAATTTTAAAGGGGACTTTCTTGCTATTATCAACCATTGGTGCAATCACTTCAGTCAATGAAAATATATTTTATGGAAAAATTAACTGAAATATTCGGTTTTTTACACTTCTTATTAATTTCTGAATTAAATCAATTTCAGTTTCTTCCCATGCCTCCAGAATGACCGCTTTCAATTCTTCTTTTAAAGAATATTACCGATTATTTGTGTAAATTCTTCGTACCAAGATGCCCCATACAATAGATTTTCTATGGGGTTCTACCTAATTGCTGTTTAGTTAAATAAAACGCAACACTCAAGAATACAAGGTTTATTTAGAAAATGAACTAAAATATAAAAGTTTCTTGCAAAAGCAACTACCTGCAGTGAGCTGTGACTGACCCCGGATGTACCAAATGGTGTAACAAAACAAACCCTTACCCTTACTTGCCCTTGACAAGCACCGTTATGTTGTATGACACCACAGTGTTTACAGCTGGACTGCAAGTTGGGAAATTGAAATAAACGAATTGATGTTTTGATAGAATTTAAGTCCAATCTCGATGTTTCAATATTTCTATTTGCAATATTTGTTTGTATATTGTTGGCAGAATATATTGTTTGTTGTTTAATAAAAGTGCAAATACTTTTTTTTATTTTTCTCTAAATTAAAATTAATTTAAAATATTATTTAGGTTCAACCGTTGAACAATGGCACATGAGAGGTTAACAGAATTAGCAATATTGTCCATTAAAATACATGTGGGCCGTATTCTGATCTTATGTTTAAAGCTGTCTCTAACTAAAGTCGTGTTTAGCGTAAACATAAAACGATATAGCTTTATATAATTTTATATGTGTTAACAGAGATACGCGATGTTGCCATGGTAATTAAACATGACGTTAAATTTAAATATGAGATCAGAATACCGACCATGTTCTTTAATTTTACTGTATTCTTTTATTTTACGTTATATATCAATCAATGCAATAAAACATTGTTACATATATGTATCTACAATTATGTAGGTATGTTTTCTTTTGAGATGTTCTTGTATCAACCAAAAAGGCGGCAAAAGTTTTACTCGCCTCAAGCGATCATTTTTGACGCCCCGGCCCTTTATGTATTGACAAGGCATTGGCTATTTGGCTGGTCAGTTTCAGTTTATACCTCGGTAATCTATCGGCGGTGTTTAGTTGAAACAAAAATCAGACTCATCTGAACTTTTATCAATTTACTATACGTTATTCTTACTAATAACATCCTCATCAAAATGTCTGGTCTTGTTTTTAATTACTGAGCTAGTTAGTCAATTTGAACACAGCACCCGTTAACAATCAGGACCTAGGTTGTGTCAAGCGGGTATTTAGAAATAAAATATGCATTCGAATTAGATTTTAGATTCATGACAAAGGTTGATTCCAAGGCTTTTGGGACATCCGTTATTGTTTGTACTCGTAATATTTAATAACGAAACAACTCTTTTATGAATATTTGTACTGTAATTTACAAAAATGTATCAAAAATAGAAAATTAGAAGCTGTATGTTAATAGGTTAATTGTTATTACATACCGCCTGGATTTTAGTATTGTAACACGAAATATTTATTATTATTTTTCTATCTGACAAATCTTTTGGGTTTTACAGTTTTAACAATCGATATTTGACATAAAGAGCAAACATCCTTAATGTGCATTCAGACTCAGAAATGTTGTCCGGAAAGTTGGCGGAGAAATCATGAGATGAGTAGAATTTGAATCGTAAGAAGCGGTAAATTCTACACACCTCCTGATTGGTTGGTTTAAATTTCTCTGGCAACTTTCCGGACAAAATTTCTAAGTCTGTTAAAGGTCCATAAAACCTATTTTAGCGGGAAAGAAGTTTTGTTTGTTAAGCAGTTTCAAAATACACGTCAATCATTTATTTCTTGTTATTGCCAAAAGGCCCCATAAGGCTGTACTACTATTACTTCTAAATACAATGCCTTTACCTTTACCATGCATTAGAGTACAAAAGGGTTAGTTTTGAGTAGCATTTTTCTTGTAATACTCAAAAGACAGTTTATAATTTACTATTATATGTACGTATGTGGCTTAACACCCCTAGTGGGGTTAACGCCGCTCTTCCAAGCTTTCTAGATCCATTTTCACGGGGTGGATCGGTCTCCAGCTCCGCTTTTATTCCACTGCATCACATATTTTCTTCCATTTCTTACTATTCATTGCAGCTTCTTCTCCATCCATGATTCCTGCCCTATTTAAATCACTTTTAACTTCTGGCATCCATTTCGATCTTGGCCTGCCACGTCTTCTTTTCCCTGCTGCCTCCCATTCTGTTATTATTTTGATTATTTCGTCTTCCCCTGCTCTTCAAATATGCCCCAGCCATTTTGCTCTTTACTGCTTTATTTTTCTGACTATGTCTTCCCCTTTCAGCTCCTGTAGTAACGCTTGGTTGTACATCGGTCTATATTCATTTTCTCTTATTTTAACTGGTCCTAGCGTTTTTCTTATTAACTTTCTTTCGGCTATTCTTAGCTTCTCCCCCTCCTCCTTTGTGATTGTCATTACTTCAGATGCATACATCATTATTGGCCTTATTACTGTTTTATACATTTTTAATTTAGTATGTTTTGTCAGGATTTTACTTTTGAGAGCTGGTCTACTCGCTATCATTATTTTCATATTTACTATTCAGCAACTGTATTGAAATCTGATTGAACTTTAAAATCACCTCACTTTTATGATGCCCACAAGTATAACATATTCTATGCATCGCAATGTAAAATATTTTCGAAGATATTGCTACTGCAGGATCGCATATTATATGAAAACCGAGCTGCTCTGCTTAGTCTTGGAAGGTTAGTTACATTAACCATTTGCACTATCCCTGAAGTCCTTAAATAGTAGCATTATAAACAATACAAATAAAACTATGAATATCTTTAATAAAAACTCTGAATCCCAACACAACTTACTATCAAAGTTTACTAGACATTATAAAAAAATAAATAGAAAAGTTCATATAAATAACATTGGCACGAACTATTGGTCGTTTGATAAAAACATGTTGTGCATTTGCTACCCTAAATCCTATTCTACGTGAAAACTATTGGATTTTAAATCAAATAATTTCCAGTTTCACATGATAAACTATTCTAATATCTTTAGTACCTACCCTTACCTGAGAAAATACTTTTTTATTTTTACCACATATTCATCAAATCAATCTAAATTAGCATAGCAACTGCGGATATTAATTCCTTGTGCCCAATAACACAGAAATAAGTTATAACAAACAGCCATAAATGCTTACAACGACATAAAATTTAAACACTTTAAAAGTATTGAAGTAAAAAACGCTAAAAAAATTTACAAATAGTCTAAAACTACCCTCCGGTTATTGCCATTTTCACATTATAGCAAGAGAGCTTAATAAGTCATTAATGATGATTAACGACTGATATCAAAAATAAAGCGGCTCTTCCAATTCCACTAAGTACCATTTTATAAAATTAAAGCAACGACTCTCCAGTTACCCATCTTTTTCCAACAATTCGGCTTGCTCTAGCGAATCCAAGGTGTCGTTTGAACTTGAATGGGTCAAATCTGTTAATTCATCCAAGTGTTTTTGTCGTTTCCTAACATTCCAATGTAAACATTCAGCCAAAGAATCAAACCAATCTGATATTTGATCTTGCGCACAAATACTAGGAACTGGATATATGGAAGTTGTCACTCGCAAGCTGTTAAATAAAAATATGTTGGATGAGAAATCACTTTCCAACATTAATAATATCAAAATCTACCTGTCACCATGTAGTAGTTCCTGCCTATTTCTCCCATCAAAAGAAACCCATGAAGTGTTTCGACTATCAGGAGAAACGGATATCTATTGAGAAATAAAAATGTTAAATTTGGCTACATACAAACAAACTAAAACATACTTTCAGTTCAACTCCAGCAGGAACAACGATTGGCCTAAAACTAAGTGAGTGTGGGCAAATTGGAGTGACCATGATTGCAGGCACACTTGGATGTATCATGGAGGCACCAGCGGCTACAGCATAGGCCGTGCTTCCGGTTGGAGTACTAACAATTAATCCATCCCCTTGAACGTTGGTAATATGTTTTCCATCCAAAAACAAATCGATATTTGATAAATATGGAGATGGTCCCCTATCAACCACGACTTCATTTAAAACCAGCAAATTCGTCGGGGGTTTCCTATCCTCTTTGCTTTTTCCAGAATCGTCTAATTCACCCTTCCTGATTATGATGCACCTTAATCGGCTGCGTAACGTAAGAGCGGCATTTCCTTCGAGCACGTTATTAACTTGTTCTTGAAAATTATCAAATCGAAAAGGTGTAAGGAAACCAAGAGAACCCAAATGAAAAGCCATAACTGGCGGTACAGACTGTTGAAATAGGAGACTAGCATACAAAAGGGTACCATCACCACCCATACATATTATAAAATCGATTTTATCAGTGAGATCATCTTTTCCATCTCTGAATGTCATGAGTTTGTCTTTTATTGTGGTGAAATTAGGAAATTGATCTAAATAGGTGTCATCCATTACCGCGGCTTCCACAAATACAACCATTCGTTTTTCCTTTAAAACAAAAAATTCATATTAGAATAGTAGTACTTCTTAATTTAATATTAAGTGTAAAATTTTGAATCTTAAAAATTATAAATCGTAAACAATTGCGGTCACATCTGTGGTAAATATTATTCATGACCTATCAAGTTTATCAGTTTTCATGATAAACAAATTCTATTCTATACAACAAATTAAAAAAAAACGGAGGAAAATACAAATTAAGAGACCCAGCGTTTTTAAAAGTACCTACTTCACTAGCCAGAAAATTGATAAGTAATTACGTAAAGTTTGAAACGAGATACTTTCGAAAATAGATAAGAATGCATTTACACAAATGCACCCGATATAAGCCGCTACTACAATGTTTTGTATTATTTATGTTCACGCGATCATCTAGTGTGATTATTTCACCAAAAAAAATTATGACGTCAATCTGCAAATATTCAAGCCGTCTGAAAGAACTAATATTGATCACGTTTCTTAAACATGAAGAAAAATTCGACCTTAGTAATAAAAATATAATTACAGGTACAAGTATTATATCTTCCTGGATGATTTAAACTTGTATCAAAATTGTATTTAAATATTACCGGTAAGTGTTTCATTGCCAAGGTGAACGAGCAAAAAATAAAGCCACAAATAATTTCACTCCTTTTTTGGTCAATCAAAGTCCGATAATTAGCAGAATTTCAAATACAAACGAACTACACCAACATTTCACAAATAAACACGCAATTTTGTAATCATTTAAATGTCAGCTACACATTTCCTTTTGTGAATTCATTGAAAAAATAATGAGCACCTTGCACGACCTTATGCCTTAATTAGATGTTCAAAAAATGCCTAATCATTAATGTTTAACGTAATAGCTAAATGTAGTTAGTCATATTTTTGTGTAATTTTTTCCAGATTTAAAGGGCGAACTCTACAAAATCCCGACACCTTTAATTGTATTTGTATCTTAGCAGCTTCTATATTAGATTACTAATATTTGGTATCCAACAATCCAACTAGCCAAAGAATACAAAGGCAGAAGCTGTTTGTTTATTTATTTATTGGGCGAAATTTAGGCTTGCGGGTACCAGGGATTTCCTACTATGACCATTGGCACTATCCGACTACAATTTTTCCAAACCCAATGGATTTCCACCCCTGGAAGGAATCTTTATCGTGCCAAACATCGTATTAGCACGGGACCTACGGTTTTACGTCGTATCTGAAGAACGGCATACTTTCAGATATTTTTCCGCATTAACAATCTCACCGACCGGGTCCGGGAATGGAGATCTCTGGTTTGCAAGGCAAGTATGATAACCTTGACACCATCCAGGCCAGCAGAAGCTGTTAGTAAAAGTTACGGAATTGTCAAAATGTTTTCACACGAAGGGGAACGAAGAAGATTGATTCTACACGAACACTTGCAAAATAAAAAATCGAGTATTCGTTAAATTGCTAAAAAATTAAAGTTGCCTAAATCCACGGTCAGTGTGCAAGGGGCGAAGGCGCTCGAAGATCTAGCCAACCCAAAAGTCAACCTCACCTTCACGTGGTGCACCCTGTTTATACTAACGAGGCTCTGGCGACCGAATATAGGCGGGATAACCTAAACAACTAGGCATAGGAAATGATGTCCATTAAAACACTGTAGGTCTGGATGCAAAAAGGTGGCAGCCCCACCACCAGAATCGGGTGCGGTTGGCTGATAACCAGCTTTGCAATCGCAATTTGCACCTTAAACTAAAATTATCAAAGAAACTGATGCAAAGACTAACCGGACGGCTCAAATGATGACGAATTTTGGCATGAAAAATGCCGTACGAATTGGAACATGGAATGTCCGCACGATGCAAGAACCCAGCAAACTAGGCCAAGTTTCTAAAGAAATGCACAATTACAACCTTCTTGTATTGGGCCTTAGTGAAATTAGGTGGGTTGGTAATGGAGAATTCAAACTGGCAAATGGCCTGCTGTACTCTTGTAAAGATGAGTATGAAAATAGAGAAAGTGGAGTAGGAATACTGATTAATAAAGAAACCAGAAAATCCCTGATAAGTTGGAATCCTATCTCAGACCGAATAATAACTGCAAAGTTTCGCACTAGAGCTAGAAATATGTCTATCGTACAATGCTATGCACCAACGGAAAGTGCCACACAAGCAATGAAAAATAGGTTTTATCAACAACTAACAAACAGCGTCAGCAAAATTAACAATGGAGACATAATAATAGTGATGGGCGACCTCAACGCCAAAGTAGGCTCCAAGCAATGTCTCAATGAAACAAGTGTTGGAAAATTTGGAATGGGACAACGAAATGAGAACGGTGACCCATTTGTGGAGCTATGGACCGACTTTGACCTATTAATTGGTGGGACCGCTTTCCCACATAAAGAGACACACAATATTACATGGATCTCACCAGACAATAGAACTAGAAACCAAATAGATCACATTGCCTATAGCAGAAAATGGCGCAGTTCCTTTTTGGATGTAAGAAACCGACGGGGCGCTGATGCGGGTAGCGACTTACAAAAGCTTAAAAACGCCACGATATATACCGAACTCAAGTCCAAATTAAATAATAGGGAAGACCTAAACTCCATCCAGAACGAGGAAGTTCAATCAAGGTGGGACAAAATTACAGACTTCTTACTGGAGAAGAGTGAAGAAACATTAGGAACAAAGAATATCAACAGGAAACAATGGATAACAGACACAACCTGGGATTTAATCACTAAGAGAAAGAAAACTAAAGCAAAGCTCAACAGCTGCACAACACAAACCAGGGGGGAAGAACTAATAGAGGAATACAACAACCTGCACAAAGCTGCTAAGAGAAGCGCCAGACAAGATAAAAAAATGTGGTACGATGACATTACAGATAAGGCAGAAGAAGCGGCTAAACGTAATAACATGAAAGAACTATACCGGCTGACAAACAGGCTAACTAACAAAGGAAAAGCGACAAATACGAACATACGGGATAGGAATGGTAAACTATTAACAGGTGAAGATGAACAAATGAGTAGATGGGAAGAATACTATACCGCGATCATCGGAATTGAACCTGAGGAGGGTGATGAAGGGATACGAAATATCATCGAAAACGGCCATATCCAACCTGTAAGAATAAACACAAACGTTCCCACTGAAAGCGAAATTAAAAGCGCCATCAATCACTTACATTCAGGCAAGGCAGCCGGCATTGATAACCTACCGCCTGATATTCTCAAAGTAGATAAGGATCTTATTGCAAAACTTTTGCATCCTATTATTAAGGAAGTTTGGGAAAATGAGCAAATCCCAGAAAATGGAAAGCTGGGATCATTATTAAAGTACCGAAGAAAGGGGATTTGAGTCATTGTAGTAACTGGAGAGGGATAACCCTTCTCAATACAGTCAACAAAATACTAACAACAATATTGCTCAACAGGATGACGGACACCATCGAGCCAACAATTAGGAAAGAACAAGCCGGGTTTAGACCAGAGAGGTCCTGCATAGAACACGTAAATACTCTAAGAATAATAACTGAACAGTCCCTGGAATGGAAGTCGCCACTTTATCTAGTGTTCATTGACTTTAAAAGAGCGTTTGACAGTATAAATCAAACAGCCATCTGGAACATACTGACACACATAGGTGTTCCACAGAAATTAGTAAATATTATGAAAGATCTCTACACAAACGACTACTGTCAAATACTACATAAAGGTAAAGTTAGCAAGAAGATTGAAATTAAAAATGGGGTCAGGCAAGGCTGTCCCCTATCCCCACTGTTATTCAACCTAACTTTAGACTGGATTATGAAAGCTGTCAACACCGATAGGAGAGGTATAACGTGGGACTTTCAACGCCAATTGGAGGACTTGGACTATGCTGACGACATCTGCCTCTTATCATATGCAGATATGGTAACCAAACTTCAACGCTTAACCACACAAGCAGCCCTAGTAGAACTTAGAATCAATGTTCCTAAAACAAAATCATTGAGAATTGGAACAGGCAATCTAAACAACTTCTACATTAATGATCAAGAAATAGAGGACGTGGAAAGCTTCTGTTACCTGGGCTCTATTATTTCAAAAAAAGGGGGAACTGAAGAAGATGTCCAAAGCCGTATCCGAAAAGCAAGACAGGCAATTGGAATGCTCTACAAAACTTGGTCATCGACTTACATCTCCAGAAAAACCAAGTTACGCATATTCAACAGCAACGTAAAATCGGTTTTACTATACGGCTGCGAAACCTGGAAGGTCACTAAAGCAATTTCTAATAAACTCCCGGTATTTGTAAACAGATGCCTCCGCAGAATCTGTCACACATTTTGGCCAGACCTTATCTCCAATGAAGAACTATGGCGGACTACCAACCAACCGGAAATAGCAAGAGAAATCCTGAAACGAAAATGGGGTTGGATTGGCCATTCTCTGAGGAGAGAGGAGAATACAATTAGCAGGATGGTGCTAGATTGGAACCCTCAAGGAAGGCGAAAACAAGGCAGACCTCAGACAACCTGGAGGCGTACAGTACTGAAAGAAGCCACAGACAACGGGAAAACTTGGAACGAAATAAAAGCCTTAGCACGAAACCGAGTCCGATGGCGCAACTTTGTGGAAGCCCTATGCTCGAGATAGGAGTTTACGGAAGTTATATAAACCCACGGTCGGAGATGTAATTAAAAAATTCAAAGAACGTCAGACAGTCAAAAGGAAGCCTGATAGAGGTGGTGAACAGGGTAGAACGGATTTATAAAATGGCCAAGAAGGTTCTCGAATCCAAAAGTTTCTTCTCGTGAAGTTGCTGGAAAATTCTCAGACATTTGTGCAAAAAGTCAAAGCCAGGGCAAGATTAAGGAGTTTCAATGCTCAAACTGTAGCAGAGAGGGCTGCAAAGCAAATTTTAATAGCAAAATCACGCTGCAGGATGCTTTACGAAAACAAGTAATACAAATGCGTCGTTATGGACGATGTAAAAAAAGGAAATTGAACGTTATTTCATTCCACCCCGGAGAGACGAGGTGGCGGGCCGCTTTTAGGAGGGTAGAACTCCTCTTCAGCCACAGAGAAGGGATATGTAAGGATAGGTTAAACTAGAATGTGGATAAACTAGGATAAAGAGCTTATAGGTGGACAATTACCTGCCCCGGTATTTACCTCTGTTGAATCGGGAAAACCACCCAAAAAGTCGATTCAAGGCAGTCGGCGCTGGGGTTCGAACCCACTACCTCCTGAATGCTAGACGATGTAATCTACTGCTTCAAAAATTGAAAGTACTGTGCTGGTCAGGATTTTTATACAGCACAAAGGCCTCAAGATGCTCCTGAAGACTGGAAGCGTAAGTTTAAGGCAAAATTTCACGTGTGGTCTGAAGAGCGAGCTTTCATCGCTTCTCGAACTATGGACGTAGATACGTAAGTACCATAACGAGTGCCTCCAAAAACGCCTGTTACGATTCCTGAAAAGGCACGACACCAGTCCAGTATTTTGACCAGACCAAGCGACATGTCATTGTTCGAAGGACAAGATTCAAGGGTATCTTAATAACAATGTGGACTATGTAGCTAAGGAATTCACCCACCAAATAGCCCGGAACTTAGACCTACTAAAGAATACTGGGCTATTGTGCAACGAATCTTAAGAAAGACTTCGACAAATTCCGAAACAAGCGGCTTCGGACGGGACGTCTCGGAAGGTTGCCGTACGGCAGTAGCTTATTGCCCAAGATCAGAGTAATTTAACTTAATATCGTGTAATTTTTATTGTTAAGCATTTTTAAAATAAATACTTGCCCTGTTCGAAAGTATTGCAGTTTCTGTCTGACAATCATTTTTAAGTTTCCGGATTTTGTAGAGTTCACCCTTTATTATGCAACTTACAGCTCATTGGTACAAATTGCAGAATGAGGAAAATATCAGCAAAAGGAAGTTCCATAATAAACTTTCCCGAATTTTATCGTTTCAGTCATATATACACACAAAAATTTCTGTGAATACTGGGAATATATCCGCCACTAAACCATAAAACTCTATCAAATGCTACTTGATTACATTAAAATTATAGATAAAAACGATAACCATAGCCTTTAATAAAAGAATAAGGAAACCGAGCATTCAGACCAAAAACAACCTTGATATTATTTAATCAATTTCACTAAAAATTGTTTCATATTTTAGTCTGAATGCAAACAAGTAGTATATGTTATTGATCGGTGATCTTACCTCTATTAACCAGTGGACAAGCTGTACAAATGGAGAATAAACCGAGGCATCCTTGACTTTCTTTACCACTAAAACTGTTAACGGAGGTTTGTACCACGTTAATCTTTGACTTGCTGGGTCTTGAATGGTCCTGGAAAAAAATTCTAATTTAAAAGCTAGTACACGGTTTTCCATCTTATGAAATACATGATGAACAGAATATTTGAATTTTGGACAATTAATCAGCACATACTTATAATAAAAGTTACTTAACAAATATGGGTTAAAAATCCCTCGGAACACTTCAAAAGATATTCTTACTAATCAGATATTCGAGTGATAACAGAATGCTTCATTTAAGATAAAAATAATGGATTATTACTTAACAGGTTTAATTTTAACCTAGTCATATCATGTAGTTCTTAAATACTTAAAAGGATTAGAATTTGTTTACACCAAAAATTATAATTATTGTAACTAAGACATCTGCGTGTAAAATAACTCTGAGTTCTTTATAATATAAAATTTAACGAAAGACATCTTCAATACCTAATTTACATATGCAATGACCATGACCTTCAGGGTTTTTTTTTAGTATATGTTAAACCAGCAATTGTTGTTATTTTAAAACAAAATTAGTAATAGTAAACAATCTATGTATAGACAAAAAGTTCTTAATGTGTAAATAATTGGCATAGCTATATTTACCGAAACGGATCTTTATGATTTGATACATCTAGAATTTTGTTTATAATTCGTTTTCAATATTTACACGGCATCGGTAAACCAAGTATGATCGCGTTCTTTTCGTCAGTGAATGGACCATGTTTCTGTTTTCATGATTAGATTGAGACTGTAGTTTTAAGCTACATATGTAAATAATTTTCCGTATCCATGGTATGTAATTGACAAATTATTTATCTCATTTGAGGTTAACAATGGCGGATAGCGGGTAAATATGAAAAAGCGGGACGATATGAACATTTGCGGGTTTTTACCGTGCATGCTATCGACGTGACAACTACCGATAGAATTTAGAATCAAAATTATTATTCGATTATACAAAAATCTTCATTTAAGTGATTGATAAGTGTAATTATTTTTTCAAATTCAAGCAAATACGAATATTTTTTACATAAATTCATTATAGAAGTTATTTTTAATACGAAAATTTGACATGTGTAATTTGAGGTTATATGTCAAAAACGTAGGTACGTATTATATTATAACTATTTTTATTTTTACGAATTTCTCATGGATGCGGAAAAATAACTTGTGCCCTACGGGAATCTAACGGCATATTTCATCCCTCGGCTTTTGCTGCCCTCGCTCACTACGTTCGCTCGTGCAGCAGAAATCTTCGGGATGAAATATGCCTATATCTTCCCTTATGACGCAATATACTATGACTTTTGTCATATCAGTATAAATATTTTCTGAACGTGTGTGGTGGCGTGTTTCTTAATATTTTTTTTGCCCCTGAGTATTTCGCCACCAGTGGCCAAAAATAAAAAATTTAACAAACTATGCTGTTAAATTTGGCATCGAAATGGTACACTGTTTTTTGTAGTGTATGCTGAATAATTAGCGTATTGCATACTCTAAAATGAAGTATGTATTTAAAAAAAATAATGAATGCTTTTTGATCGAAGCAGGTGGCGACTATCATGAAAAATTACAACTTTAAAAAATGTACCCGGTACGTATAGCATGCGAAACAACCAGGCGTGAAAGTGACTTAGGAGGCCGTAACCCTCGGTGTTGCTGGCCAAACTCCCTCACGGAGTGTAAATGCCGATACCTTTACATGCACAACCCAATTTACATAGATTATAGTAGCATATATATATATATATATAAAGCTCTACAGGCCTAGGAGGCCCATGGCTTGTTGGGTTATTTTCCGCCATTGTTTCCTATCTTTAGCTTTATCTTCCCATTTGTCAATTTTCAGTTGTTGCAAATCCTCTTGAACTTCTTTCCTCCATTGAGATCTCGGTCTTCCTTTACGTCTTGTTCCTCCTATATCCGCTTTCCATATTTTGTATGGTACCCTTTCTTTGTTCATTCTGCTTAAATGCCCCAACCATCTGATTCGTTGTGCCTTTACTATTCCAATAATATTAGGTTCATTATATAGTTCCTGCAGTTCTTGGTTTGTTCGTCTTTTCCATTGTTCTTCCACTTTTTTCCCGCCATATATTTTCCTTAACATTTTTCTTTCGAACACTTGTAACATTGTCTGATCTTGCTTTTTTAATGTCCACACTTCGCTCGCGTACGTAACTGTAGGTCTCACAATCGTTTTATACACTCTCAATTTTAGTTTTCTTGAGTACATTTTACCCGATAGTATGTTTTTTAATGCATGCGCGCTTTTTGTGCCCGCCGCTATTCTTGCCTTCACTTCTTCGCAGGTACCTGGTTTCCTTGATATTGCTGTGCCTAAATACGTAAAGTTCTCCACTTGTTGAAACTCATATTTTATGTCGTTATTTATTTTTACACTTAGTCCTTCATTCTCTTGAAAGGGTTTGTTGTTCCAGACCATATACTTTGTTTTTTCCACATTGATTTCTAATCCAATATCATATGCTGCTATTAGTATTTCCTTCGTGGTTTTCTGTAGCTCTTCCTTTGTTCTTGTTAGTATGGTTAGATCATCGGCAAAAGCGAGGCATTGGTGTCGTTGATGGTAAATGGTGCCTGTCCTTTTCGCCTCTGATTTCCTCATAACTGTCTCCAGTGCTAAGTTAAACAAAATCGCCGACAGCGGATCGCCTTGTCTTAATCCATTTTGAACTATGAATTCCTTCGACGTATTTCCATTTATTCTCACTTTATTTGTTGTTTTGTTTAGCGTCATCATTATTAATTTGATTAGCTTGTTTGGTATTTCTAGTTCGTATAGTGCTGAATATAATTTCTCGCGGTTTATGCTGTCATATGCTTTCTTGAAATCGAGGTATAAAATGTGTGTATTTAACTTGTGTTCGTAGCTCGTGGCCTGAATTTCCTTCAGTGTGAATATTTGGTCAACAACTGATCTCCCGCTCCTAAATCCACTCTGATATTCACCTATGGTATTTTCTGTGTGTTTAATTAATCTGTTTTTGATCGCTGTTGCTAATATTTTGTACATAACGTTCAATAAGGCTATTCCGCGATAATTTTCGCAATTTGTTTTGTCACCTTTCTTGTGTATAGGGGTTATCAGAGCTTGGGTCCAAGCCTTCGGCATTTCTTCTGCGTTCCATATTACCTGGATTATTCCACAAATAGTAGCATACTTGGTGCAAAAACGAACGTGAAGCTTTTATACCAGTAAATTTAAATACTTTAAGAACAACACTCGGATTTATGGAAAATGTAACTTTGTAGATAATTATTTTTTGCATGTTTACACAAAACCTAACTACTGTATTAATTTCATCTGCACAAAACATGGTATTTGCAACGATTTTGTTAATAAAATTAAATTTAACAAAAAGGGGGTGAAATCTACAATACAGATTCTTAAAATAAGAAATATCAAATTATTACAAAATTTATTCGAATTATTGAATTTCGTTAAACAAAAAAAAAACTTTTTCTAGAATTTTCTATGAAAGTAAAACCTTGACCATCTCACGTAAGTTCAAGATTGTTTTGCATTAAAAATTCAATCGTCTTGGAAATATAATAAATAATAAATAAAAAGGCGAATTCGAACATATTAAAAATCGTTTTTGAGCTATTTCCATTTAATTAATTCATCAATTAACATGAAGGTTTTCATTTCATTAAATAATCTTTAAAACAATAAGCGATGACTTTGTATATTTAATTTCCTGCGATTGTTTTCCATTCATAATAAGAAGTATGGCTATTTTTAATGTTCTATGATTATTAATAAGTTTCTTAAATGCATATCTTTCGAAGGTTTGACTGTGACGCAAAACTAATTTGCAAAGGGGTCATAAGCTTAAGTAGCATTTAAACTTCTTGTAATTTTATGGGAAATTAATTGTTGCTTGTTTAAAATGTTGCACTCAGACAGACAAGAAAAATAAATAACTGGACAAAGTGCAGATTTTTTTTGTTTATTTAAACGTATTTCCTTGCTTCTGTGATAATTTAAATAAAAATATATTTACCGATAATGATAAAACTTCGAGCCCCAATTCCTAATAGCGGCCTTTTCTTCTGGTTCGCAGCTTTCTATCACAGCACAACGTTCAGGTACCACTATATCTCCGTTGGCTACCATTTTTTGATTTTTGTTTTTTAAGTTACAAACACTCAAAAAAATTAAACACTAAATTATTTTAAATTATCTTCAGTTTGCAATGCCAACTTAGATTAGATTTGTTGAGAATGTATTAAAGAAATCTTTGGTAATGTGCTCTAAATTAAATATGTACTACAGTATTTACAAAATCATACTTAAATTCTAGAAGTTGCAAACTTTACACAACTATCGTTTCGATTCGCATTTATATCTGCTGTTACATGTAACACGAATGGTAAACATGAAAATTTTACACATCTCTTCAAGGTGTGGTTAGAGAAAATCCGTCACAAAATCCTGGAACCTTCAACTTTTCCCCCCGGACACAATAAACACAGTGTCAACAACGGACTTCTCACGTTTAACTACTAAATTGTAATCAAATATGTGGCGGTATTACAAACTGATAAAGTCCCCCCACCACACAGGCAATATGACGGATAACACAACGTAGATAAATTAAACATGTTCATAAAAACCTTCGCGATCGGTAATAATCAGGGACGGCTTTTTTTTCGCTATTTAACAAATATTCTAAGAATTTACGCGCCGAGGTAATTTGGATTTTCTCTTTTAAACCTCCGAGGTTTAATTTGAAAGACAAACAACTGTCCGCTCCGTTCTATTTGACGGGTTCATTTATCATCTCGCGCCTCCGTTTCGACACGCCGTAAGAAAAGTAGGCCACGACAATATTAAATATTAAAAATCATGAATTATGAAATTCAACCCGACAATTTATACACACGGGCAGGTAATTTAAACACGCCACCATTTAATTAATAGGGGATAATTATTGCACCAGTGGCAATAAAACTGTTAGGCATTGAACGACTTCGGAATTATTCCGAATACGGCCCTGATCAGAACGTCACGTAAAATAAATTAATTGACCTCAACTCACGTGGGTCACCTGTAAGTATTAATAAAAATGGACACAAACGACGATTATTTCTAGTTTCTAAGTTATAGCTGTGTATTTCGTCAAGCATAAAATAAAATAAAACATTTAATTAACCGCCATTTTAAGGAGGCAACTCTTGCTTTCTGCGACATACATTTTAAATCGGTTACGGCAGTTTCCATACACTAATTCTTTTGATTTTATTTTTATATTTGTTTCACGCTAGTTATAATCTCAATATGTTAAAATACAAGATATACCTACACTTAACTTTTCAGATTATACTTACCTACTATAAACATTTACTTAAAGGACAATAACATTAAAATATTAAAGTTAACGGAAGGCTAACAAATAAAAGGTTAACCGAAATGCTTGTGAAAATCGAAAATACCAACCAATCGGTAATATTTTAAGTGGTAATTTAGTATTTACCTAATTTACCTTTATCAAATCAATAATTTAATTTCATAAAAGGATTAATAATTCACCACAGCTAGGTATGCTTCGGGCTAAAAAATTAAAACCATCGCCCAAATAAATCAAATTCGGATAATACCCAAACGTAAAACCCCTTTAAACAGAAAATTCATAGTTTTATGCAAAACTAAACCTGAATACTACCCTGTATATCTAACTTTAAGTACTGGAAACTTTCAGAAAACGAAAACTGAATTTGGAATCCCAAAAAAAAAACGATAAAAATTAATTATTAAACTGTGGTTTTCTTCTCATTTTCTTAATCACTGGATGTATGGGAAAAAACACCTGGAAAAGCTATTGCGCACTACCTTTTGTATAATTCGGAGAAAATTATTATTCATAGAAAGTTTTACAGGAAAGTATACAAAATTTTTAAATTGCTTGGAATATCCTGCGGTTTAGTTATTTATTTATGCAAGTCTATTTATATAAATTTTGCTAAAAAAATATTTCTACTCCAGACTCTTCATTTTTATTGATAAATTTAATATTATAAAAATGCCAATCTGTTTCACACAAGGTTCAGGGAGTTGATAACAAATGGAAACGAATTTTCGTTGTCGCTTTGTGAAAAAGTATAAATCTCAACAAAAGTTTTTGAATATTTGAAAATGGCAAGAGCATTTAAGGCAACTGCATTACAACCAAAGGGCATTACTTCTGATGCTCTGAATTATAACATATCCAAAAGAAATTTTAAATAGTTTTTTTTTTTTTTTTTTTAGAAAATTAACAATTAACAACTTGTTAAGAAAAACTATGATTAAGCTGTACATTCTTCGAACACAAAATAACTAGAAGTCCCACAACGCAAAGAAAAATTATGTAATAATACCGCAAGGAAACAGGAGAGATATATAAATATAAGGGTTAAAGTAGGACTTGCAATAATTGAAAGCGACCACTACTTCCTAGAAGCAAAATTCAAAGAGGGGAAAAGACAAAATGAGATAAAAGAACCTGTAGAGAGTAGGGTGAAAAGAAAAATCAGAAGTTATAGACTGACCCCGGCTCCACACTTGCGTTAACGAATATTCGTGTACAAATACCGTGTGCCCATTTTAAATCGTGACCCCTTACTGGCTCTGAATATGCAACCCATATTACATTACAGGTATAGACTAAAGTCTAAGTAAGTTTTAAATAGCGGTTGAACGGGTTGTATTTAAAACTTACTTAGACTTTATACATGTAATGTAATATGGGTTGCATATTCAGAGCCAGTAAGGGGCCATGATTTAAAATGGCCGCACCGTATTTGTTTACGAATATTTGTCGAACACACCCTCCACACATACGTGATATTAGCCGAATATTCGTATTTGGTATTTGAAATATGGAAAATATTCGTATTCGTTTCATTCATCATGGATGCGTCTTCAGAAGAAGGCCTAGTAGTACTGGCAGCTGCCGGGTATTTTTTAATGAGTTACCATTATTTACAATTACATAAAAAAAAGTCAGCAATCTTGTTTCAATTTTTATGATTGAGGTCATTTTGATCCCAAAGCCTAGTTTCAATTCTGTACACTTTTAAAAATTCGAATACAGTTTCATTTGTCCATTCCATTTTCAAATGTTAGTGTAATTGTTACACAAAAATAAATGAACCCTAGACAGACGATTTGCATGTTCGTACACGATAGTGTGGAGGGCATGCGAAAAAGACCTTACAACGAATATTCGTCGCCTTTGATGTGTGTTAACTTACCGACATCGAATGGCAAGCATTCGTGTTCGTGAAAAAGCGCGAATATTCGTATATGAAATATGTACTACGAATACGAATTTTTCAGCCATACTTGCGGCATTTTATCCGAATAGCGAATATTTGTACACGAACAACGCAAGTGTGGAGCCGGAGTGAGGGTAAACAGTTTAAAAGAACAGTAGGTATATGGAAGCAGTAGACAAGGAACTAGAACACAGCTACAGCTTAGAACAACATGAAAATGTGCAACTCAGATGGGGATGGTTTAAGCAAACGATAACAAAGATAGCAACAGAAATATGCGAAGTGGTGGAACAATGAAATTAAAGCAGAGGTAAAAGAAAAAAGAAGCTGTGGAAAGTTTATCTACAACACAAAGATCAGCATAACTACAATAAATACAAGCAATAGAGTACTAAAGTAAAAAACATAGTCAAGGAAAATACATGGAAAGAATTTAGAGAAAAACTAGAAAAAACAGTAAAGAAAACCAGAAACTACTCTACAAGGCATTAAAGAATAATAAAACGTAATGGAGAGATGGGAAGAAATATTTCTATGAACTACTGAATACTGAAAGTTACGAACAGAGAGACATATTAAGCCTTCGGAAAAACCTGTAAACGAAACACAAGGGCTACAAGCGCCAGAAGAAAATATTACAGAAATGGAACTTGAAGAAGCCTTTGGGAAACTAAAAATATGTAGCAGCAGGAGATCAAGTAGATGCAAAACTGCTTTAATACCTAGGATCACGAGAAAAGAAGGAATTCGTGGTTATTTTAAACTTAACTTGGAGAAAGAAATGTATACCAAAGAAATTGATACGGCCGTTATAGTGCCCATACTTAAAACAGGAGATCCAAAGAAATGCAATAACTATAGGGGAATCTCACTGCTATGCTCTGCCCTAAAGGTTTATGAGATAATCCTGGAAAATAAACTACGCCAAATTGTAGAAACACAACTCACAAGCGAACAGAGTGGTTTTCGACCAGCACATAGTGTAGATGATAATATACTTTCCATACATCAAATACTAGAGAAGGCACTTGCAAGGGGATTCTTAGACATGAAGTCTATATAGAAAAACAAATAACAAGAGTAGAACATGCAACTTGACATAAAAAAAATTAATAACAAATATGGAGTGCGACAAGGAGAAGTTTTGAGTTCACTATTGTTTATCTACCTTCTCGGTGCAATTGTAAAAGAAAGTTGGGCCAGAACAACTAAATATGCAGTAGGATATCTAAACTTACAACCTGTAACAATAGAAGCCTGTGTATTCGCTGATGATGTAGTGCTTGTTGCAAGGAGTGGAAAGGAATATGAAACTATGGATAAACGTACTTGAAAAATATAACTTAATACTATATAAAGAGAAAACCAAGGTGATGGGATATTACCTATTACTAACAAAGGAGAAGAGAAAATCTTAACATCAAAATTGGAGAAGACAGCCTAGAGCAAGTAGAAGAAGCAATCTATACACCAATATACGGAGAAAATTGGATGTTGAATGATGAGCAAGAGAAAAGACTACAAGCGGCCGAAATGAGATACCTGAGAAAGGTTACAGGAGTTAAAAGAACAGCTAGGAAACGAAGTGAAGATACCAAACCTTAACACAAAAATCTCTGAAAAACAAAATAGAAGAAAAGAAATTAAAAATGGACTGGACACTTGTTTAGGATGAATGAAAATAGACAAGTTAAGAAGATATGGGAAGCCAGGACAATAGACAAAAATAGATGGGGAAGACCAAGAACAACTTGGAATAAAAGCGTTGCCAAGATACTGCAGAGGAAAGCACATAGATGAAAGGAAGTTAGAATTATGGCCAGAGACAGGAAGAAGTGGCGCAACTTTGTAAAAACATGAAAGTGAAGAAACAGGAACTTTGACACCTTCGGGTAAAAGAGGAACAGGATGATGATGATAATAAAAACTATTAAAAATTGAAAGATATTGAAAAAACAAAGTCTGAAAGAAAAGTTGGATTTTTTTCGTTTTCTGGCCAATAGATTGTGGAATTTCCAAGTAAGCATAATTGTAACGCCTAAATAGAATAACCGTATTCCAGTATCGATTGTAATTTCAATAAAAATAATCACGACACCCAACTTTGTGAATTCATTAATAACAATTTAAATAATTGATAAAAATAATTTAAATTCTCTAAAACAGGACCTTATAATTTTAGTAAATGAGAATGAAACAGTTTTCTCGAATAAATATCAAAAGTCACACATTCAATGAAAACTTATATGAGGAAAGAGGAAACTATAAAAAAAATTTAAGTCGAAAAATACTACATTAAAATTTTTGTTTTGTATTTCGTAAAATGAAATAATTTGTAAATAGTTATTTGTACAACTAGTAATGAAAGCAATACTTTTTTTCATGAGTTTGAAGTTTGATGCACGACGGCGAAGCCGGAGTGCATCAATCAAACGAGTGAAAAAAAGATGCTTTCATACGAGTTGTACACAATATTTTTTTGCATTTTGACATCTTAAATCCCTCAAAACAGGATAAAAAGGATTTGAGAATTTACAGTTGTCAAACCGACAATTTACAATATTTTATTTATGTCATACTCGTTTCTAAAGCAACGTTTTTCGAACGATTTATAGGACGAAAAGTGACACTTTAAAGTGTTAGTATCATTTTAAAGTCCTAGAACGAAAAGTGTCACTTTTTGTTCTATAAATGCTCGTTGCTAGGAGATATGAATTGTTGCGCCTTAGATTAGTTACTTAAAACTAATGCTGCTACAAATTGCTGGAGATTTCTTTTAATGATTTAACAACTTTAGAAACAGTATGACATAAAATTATGTATGTACCTCAGACGAAAAGTGTCTTTAAGATACTCGCAAGTAATTACGTAAACAACTTGCTCATACCTTAAAGACTTACTTTTCGTCCTAGATACATAAAATACTATTTTTCACTACTAGTATTAGAAGATGTCATTATTGACCTTATTTTCGAGCCCAGAAGATGAATTTCTCTCCTAGTGGTCAATAATTTTTTATTATTGACTACTGGTTAATAATAGAAACAATTGCTATGCGCTCAGGTGCCTATTTTAAATATGTTTTACCCAAATGTCAATTGAAATTAACCTCTCCCCTTGTTTTCAAGCAAGGCTATTTGATTTTTGTGGATATTTAGAAATAAATATACGCATCTGTCATTTTATTATTTATTTATGTAAAAATGATTAATTAAAAGGAATAAAGGTGCTAGTAGTGAAAAAAATAGTATATAAACCACGGTAGAGAAGATTTTTCTCAGCCTCACAACTTATTTCCCTCCATGCTTCGCATGTCGGGAAATAATACTGCTCGGCTGAGAAAAATGTCTTCTCTACCTTGGTATATAATATACTATTAAAGCATACTTACTTAAAGGCATTGTCAACTTATGCAACATATTTAGTAAATATCAAAATACGTTAGTTAAAATACTCGTAAAACTACCCGCAGTGGTAGAATTTCAATATCTTTGATAATAACCACAATAAACGGGTAGAGAGAATTCATTTCCCGATACGTGACGTCACGAGTGTCGTCCTCCTGAGAGTCCTGAGGCTCCTAAACAAACACAACACCCGCGTTGCTGGGTTACTAGTATTATTAGTCGACTCGGCATGCCGCTCTTACTCGCAAGCAACACTCTTGACGTCATATCTTAAACTTTTAGCTCCCATAACACGGTAACGAATTAAAATTCGGCCGTAAAATTTTGCACAGGTGCAATACTCACTTTACTCAATCAAATTATAAAATAAAAAAAATACGACTTAAATGTAAAATTAAATAGTTAAAAAAAGTGTTGCTTTCTTTATGATTTTTTAATAAAAAAAGTCCACTTTTTTTGTCAAAATGCAAAAAAATTATTTTAAATTGTCTCCATTTTATTACAGTATTAGCACAATTGCTGTGCAAAAGAAATTCAAAAGTTGCCTCTTAATCTCATTGTTTTCTAGTATTAACCTTTTACCTTTGATAAAGAAATATTTTATTAACATCTATTTCATAACCTTATCAACCTAAATTTCGTTTTGAAAACAACCATTTTATCGCAACCATTTTACCTACACTCTAAGTTTAATTAAAATCATCCACTGATTACATGAGTTTATGTAATACAAAAATATTAGCGAAAAATAAAAAGCTACTCCGATACAGCGTTTTCAAAGTAAAAATTTGGAATGTTTAAATGGCTGACATGAACTTGGAGTACAGCTCTATTTTATACTCTTCAAAATAATTTTTTAAAAGAAAAGTAAATTCCTCAAAGCTACTTTTTTACCAAAAGTTGCCTCATTAAAAACTCATACTTTAATGAGTGTTTAAAAATCAGATAAGCACTATTTAATTTAATTTTCTAACATTTTATTGGAAACTTCCGGGAACGAATAATTTAAGTTCTTAAGTGGTCAAAACAACTTCGAAAAATATTTTCACGGTCTTCTTAAAACTAGAATAAAAATTTGTAATTCTTTTAAGACGAGTACCTAATTTTACGAATTAATGTAATGTAATGTCCTACCAATTAAAACAAACAATTCTGACCGACTTTCCATCAGATAAAAATCTATATTTCCTAAAACTACACCAATTACGTGCATAGTAAAGTATGTCCATCACAAATTACATAGGATTTAGTAAAAAATCAATAAAGTCCACTTTTATCTGCCGACCTTGATTTTGTTGTACTTACAATAGTCACATTATTTACTTTATATACTACAGAAATTTTACTTTGGTATTTCCCAGAATTAAAGAAAATTTACACTTACATAACCATGGCCGAAGTTTTCATAATTCGCCCACATGGCCCAAATTGTTGTACTGGAGATGGTGCGTTCAAGGATCTCGTTCGTCTATAACAAAATAAGGAAAATAAGTTACGTCATTGGACCTTTGGTTTTTTTTAACGTACACGGTGGAAAATTCCTCATAAAACACGCATTACCATAATCAAACAAACTGAAACCTGCATAGACTGGATTATTAATAATATCGATTTGTTATTATAATTATTTAAAAATATATAATACAAATACCGAAACTTTTCACAAATAACTTCGTAATTTTGTTTATACCTTTATCGATTAAGTACTTTAAACAAGGTGAATGTTATTATCACGAATAAAAATAATGACTAAGGATTGATAATTAACATGACTTGTAGAATTTCAATACAAAACGTAGGCTTCTACAATTTGCTTGAGTAATGCCATGGAATGATCGCGAAATTCAGATACTCCTGGAAATGACTTGTGCTTCTTTCACAAAAATCAGCATTATTTTCATAATTTCGTTTTAAAGTATTTTCAGAACTAATAAAAATTTGATCCTTAAAGTGGCTACTATAAAATCTCATCCCATATTTGGCAAACAGCGAAATCATAAATTTTATCAAAAATACGGAAAACTTTACCAAAGTAGATTTCAAAATTACAAAGCCAATGAAAAAGGAAAAAGACCAGGCCACCAGGCTTTTATACTTTTTCAGTTTTCGGAAAGGAAAATGCGGTAATGTTTCTTCAAATGGGCGTTTTTTAACCACATAACAAAGTTAGTAGTTAGTAACAACAACTTAATATTTGCCCAAAAATGTATTCAAAGTCATGGAAAGGATATTTATTAAGCAACACAAAAGTTACCTCATTTCTTCCTGATCAGGTAAACTAACACAACGATTATAACCATTACAATCTTTAACGTCATCCATCATGTAAAATTCGAAAAAAGCAATTGAACTTTATACAAAGAAAATTCAGACCAGCGTAATGAATTCCTTGCAGAACTGGACGTCAGTAGTAGTGGAGTGGTTAAAAATAGAACGTGAAAATCTGATTGGATACGCGCAAATTTTAAAGGTGAAATAAAGCAGGGTTTAGAAATATTAGTTTTATGCTGCTAGTTGCTGAGAAAATTAAAAAAAAATTAAACCAAAAGAGTTCCCATGCCGGGAATCGAACCCGGGCCTCCTGGGTGAAAGCCAGGTATCCTAGCCACTAGACCACATGGGACAGCAAAAATTTAATGTCCATTTCACTTATATAAAGTTCCAATTCTAAATTGGCTTCCTTTTTAAAATGTATTAATGTAGATTTACGTATAAAATCATTGAAATTAAATATATTATAATTTACCAACCTTATATGAATATCTTATTATTTTAAATTAAAATATAACCTAAAAGGACACAATTTAAAGGTGACTTACGGCCAAGTGCCTGACCTTCTTCTTCGTCTACAATGATCATCATCATCTTCTTCAAAACTCGCATTTTCCAACGCATCCTGCAAAACTTTCCCTTGTTTCTTGTTATGTAAACAGGATAACCTATACTCAAGTTTATCTGCCATTCTACACTTATGTAAAACAGACAAATCAACATCAGAACCTACCCATGGTGATTCCATTGTCAATTTTTAATTGGTAAAATAAAGTTTGGCCCAACAAATGGCTTTCGTTCACTTATTAACAGTACTTGGCCACAGCTGTCAAAAAATGTAGGTTAGGCAATTTAACTAAAGAACGGGCGTATTTCCCATCGTTATCTCCCGGTTACGGTGATTTTTGAACACATCCTGGTTTCGGTGTAAATTTTTTACAGATAGGTAGTTAAAGCCAAAACGCGGAAACGCGTAATTTCACAGAATCGCCTTGCGATTGTTGACCGTATTCTATGCGTATTCTATTGTTGATCACGCTCCACCTCGTGTCATCACGTAAAACGGTAAAACGTCATCATGCATTTGTTTACGCGTGCGCGTTTGTCAACGAGGAAAATGGGAAACTGATAAGGATAAGTTAATAAAAATATGATGTTACTGATTGTAAAACAATTAATTTTAAATGAGGCTTTTTTGTAGGTTTTATTTTAAATTATAAAAATTTTAAAAAATAGTAAAAATTACATGCGATGGCCGGGAATCGAACCCGGATCAACTGCTTGGAAGGCAACTATGCTGACCATTACACCACCATCGCACACATTGCAAGAGCTTCTACCAGCATTATTAAAAAGCTACATATTGTGCCACTAATATTTTATTTTATTCTTTGTTGTTATTATTATTATTTTTTAAAATGCTATACAAAAACATATTATTGTTTTTTCTACAAAAAAAAAAGTATCCTACATTCATTTACTAAATCACCGTATTTTTGTTTAAATTAAAATGAAGGGTTACAAACCCTACCAAGGCTGGTTACTCTTTTTGATAAAGCACCAAACCTCTTGTTAATATACTAAAACTTCAACAAATTTTTGCAATTTGCTACTTCCTCTTACAATTACTTCACAGTTTCAAACTTTCGCATTTACAATTTACTTTTATGTGAATTCAATGAGGAAATATTGGTTGTTTGTTGTTTTTAAAAACAAACGTGTGCTCTTTACAAAAATACAAACAAATCGCTCCTTTGTTTACAAAAATCTCTTATTCGTATAAAGTAAACCAACTTTCATTTAAATAAATAAATATACACAAACAGTTCCGAAATATTCTCACGTTTTTAGTGTCATCAACATCAACCTAGAATATTTTCCAAATGTAAAAACGTTTCCTAATCCCTAGGTAAATCCAATCTTAGCTACTCCGTAATCCCGCCACTATCAATAACGTATGTTTTCCTAATACCGAAGTGGTTCATAATACGCCCAACAACGAGAGCGACTTTCCAGAATACCGATTTTCGAGCGATCGAATCGTTAACGTATACGTTAACTTCATTTTAACTTCTTTTGAATTCTGTTCTCCTAATAGCCGGGTGGTTCAAAATTTGGCCCAGGCAGCCATTGGGTTGGCAAAATGTTATTCTGTAAAGCGATTGTTAAAATAAAGGTTGTTAACGGAGTCGTTCGTTGTCTTTCAAGCCTTTGGTGTTTGGGATCTTGTAATAGGAAAGTAGAAGATGGAAAGTAATGGTTAATTTAGGTACATTTCGCCGAAATTCAAGTAAACTTGATTATTTAAAAAATTAAAGTCGTTGATGTTTGTGGAATGATGCGTAATAGAAATAAAAAGTATAGATTTAAAAAATATCATATTAAACTTGTTGAATCAAATAAAAAGAAAATTTGGCCTTCTTCTACGCAGAAAGGAAACAATATTAGCACAATCCGGTATGGTCTAGTGGCTAGGATACCTGGCTCTCACCCAGGAGGCTCGGGTTCGATTCCCGGTACCGGAATTTTTTTGCATTCTGTTTGAAATTTATTTATAACATTTTGCCATTTATGAATTAAAATTTTCTTATTTAGTAATTATCAAGTAAGGAAGCAAGAGGGATGGTGCACCAAAGTCATCAAATGGCGGCCCTGGGGGGAACACCGGAATAGAGGTAGGCCCCTCCAACGTTGGGCAGACGATATAAAAAAACAAGCAGGAATGCTATGGTATAGAAAAGCAGAAGACCGAAACGAATGGCGCAATATGAGAGAGGCCTATACTCGAAAATGGGTAGAAGAGGGCTCATAAAGAAGAAGAAGAAGAGGAAGAAGAAAGTAATTATCAATAAGCTTTGTTTAATAAAAAAAAATGTATGATATTTACGTGTTTAAAGGTAACAAAACAATTTGAAATTATTCCGAGTCACTTTAAAAATTTCTAAATAAACAAAGAAGCCTTGGTAGCTCAGTTGATATACGTCTATATTAAGATATGTCTTGTGACGCACTGCTGGTGTAGTGGTATCATGCAAGATTCCCATTCTTGCGACCCGGGTTCGATTCCCGGGCAGTGCACATTTTTTATTATTATTTTTAAAATTGTTAAAACGAAAATTTTTCAATTATACATTTCAGTTACAGTCCACATATAACATCTGATTGAAACACAAACATACATACATAAATTTACATATCAAGCAATATTGAAATCTATATTTTTCGGTGTATATCCAAGTACTCAAGTAGGTTCTGTCACTCAATTTCTACTTGACTTTTTAAGATATTACAACGGGGAACCAAGGACAGTTTAAAACTGGCTCCCAAAATATTTTAAAGACATTTAAATGAATTCTTCTATTTAGAGGCTTTGAGGCAACTGTAAAATGTTTCGAGTCCAACCTAGTAGGTCTGATTTAAGATATCCTCATAATCCAGCTATTTTGCGGGTCTGAAGGAATACCCTATATTAAACGGAATTTCAAAATACATGGTTTGATCATATGTTAGACTGTTAGACAGTGAGTTCTTTAATGTGCATTTTAGTAGTTACATTTATAACGACAGGATCAATAAAAATACCAATTAGGGTAGGCTGTGAAATTGAATTATTTTGAATTGGTACTTTAGCCACATCCACAGAATGACATTAGTCATGCAGTCATGAAGTGAATATTGCCACTCTCCATTTATTCTTACGCCGGTTCGAAAGAAACATTCAATAGCTTTCGCTTTTTGTTGTGTAGTGAATACCATTGTTTCAAACTTTAAATTTTTTCACCAAATAAAAAACTTAAAAAATTTGACAAGAGCGTTCAGGTTTACATGTTCATGTCAGAAATGTCATTCTGTGGATGTGGCTAAAGTACCAATTCAAAATAATTCAATTTCACAGCCTACCCTAATTGGTTTTTTTATTGATCTGTCGTTATTATATTAGCTCTTAATAAAAACTGAGATTTAGAAATGCCCTAGTTCACTATTTCCCAGACGAAAGCCATAAATTATCCCAAGGTTTGGTCTAAACACAAGCAAATATGCAGACTTAAGTATATAAGAAGGGAGGGGTGTGCGTGTTCCTCGGGGTTGATTTGGGTAGAGTATAGGCGGTGGCGGCACAGCCGACAGTTGAATTACGTTTAGCAGTGACATGACAATAATTAAAGTGTGATAATAAAGTGGTATCTCGGTCTTAGTGCTTGTTACTTGCATGTTGTGCATGTCTAATCAAAAGATTAGCTTACAGGAAATATCATTTACAAAGAGGTACTGGTTGGTTGCAAGCTCTCGTGTAGCTGCTTCTGGTTGTAATGCCAGTGGGCGCCAGAGTATCAGGTGTGGTCCTAGGCAGATTTTGCGATTGGGGTACAGGGTCTTTCCGGAGAGACTGTTGCACGCAATTAGGACATTGCAGAGTGTGTGCCCCATCGACACTTTGGCATTAACTACACCCGATGGTGTGTGACTCCGGGTGTGGGAAGAAGTGGAGGATGCTCTGTGGTAGACCTCCGCAAGATGCGAAACGAGGGGTAGCCCTTGAAGGAGTTTATGGAAACCCAGAGGAGTCGTAGTAGGTACAAACCTGTATCCAGTGAGGGGCGTACCGAAACGAGGGGGTCGGGGACCCCCGGTGTGTACACCTTAAAGTGGTAAGCTTTGCAGAGCAGTCACTGTAATGTTTGTTTTACGGCAATGGCAAATGCGCCGCCACTGGAGCTGCAAAGGGTCGCACTGCACTGTTTGTGTCCCTCGCTTTCTGTCCAGCCCCTTACGTAAGACGAGAGGTTAGCGGTGAGTTACACAACCGACCAACATAACTAACTAATAAACGAACTTATGCCTGACAAATGACCCAATAAATGACAAACAATTCCCCATTACATTTTTCGTCTCTAACCTCTAACACATACCGTGCGTTCACGAGACTACGCACCATAGCGCTGGAGTGATACTAGTTTATTTTAAAGATCTACTCTTCCGGTGGCAATTGATAGTCAAACGGTTGCTAAGCATTGACCATTAAAATTGAATTTTCAAGTAACAAGTAATACACAAAAATCAAAAACAACAAAAATAAATAATTTAATCAATTTCGCAGCCAAACAAATTACAACTGGAGTATTCAAATTAAATGTTCAAATAAGTTTCCATTTACTGCCATACAGTATCCTAACCTATCATAAAAATTACGTCTAACATTATCTAACAATCGAGGACTAATATTAAAAAACACTTCGGTAATTTTATCTTTAAGAGAATCTCAATTAGGATGAACTCGGGAAGAGTAAACTTTAGATTTTAAGTAAGGCCATAAGAAAAAATCGTTCGGAGCCAAATCAGGGGACCGAGCGGCCCAACTAATTGGACCTCCACGTCCAATCCAGGTTTCATGAAAGGTATTGTTTAGGAATTCTTTAACTACTGCTGAATTGTGAGCGGGGCAGCCATCGTGTTGGTACCATATCGGTCGCTCATCTCCAAGCATTGTATGTTCAATTGCAGGACAAATAGTTTCAGTTAAAAGTTCTAAATAAGTCTCTCCGGTCAACGTTGCGTTAATAAAATAAGGTCCAATTATAACGTTATTTAATACGAGCCCAGAATCATATCATTTGGCCCAGTTTATATTCAACAGATAATATTTTAAACAACTTTATTTTACAGACAAAATGGAATATATTTTCAGACAAATTGTTTTAACAATAATTGTAATAACTTTGGACAACATGTTATTGCTGTTAACAGTACTAAATAACAAACAATAGTTAGGTAACAATTACCAAAAAATTACTATAACGATTCATTTCATTTGGCCCAAATATAATGCTTACAGTTAATACTGTGTTACGTCAGCTTTGCTTCGTAAAACGACCTGAATTAGCTTAGGCATAGTTTTTACCAAATTTTTACAATATTCACGAGTGAACGCTTTATGAATTTTAATAATCCTTTCTTCGAATTCAGAAATAGTCATAGATGTCTTAGCTCTTAATTTTTTCTTCATTATAGGCCAAAGAGTATCAATGGGCGAAAGGTCAGGGCTGCTGGATGTCCAATTTAGTAAACTAATATCATGTTTTGGCAACCATTCTTCGACTATTTTCGCCGTATGGCATGCAGCTCCATCCTATTGGAAGATATACCCATTTTCCTCTGTATGTAAGCTATCTATAGAAGGAATTAAACTATCTCTAAGAATCTTTATATGCTCAGCAGCTTTACCAGCGCCTTCTATGAAGTGTAATTTTCCAGTGCCCTGAGCCGACATGCAGCCCCAAATCATAAGAGCCGCAGGAAATTCAATTTTTCGGCGTAACAGTTAGGATGATAAGTTTCAGTTTTAGTTCTCAAAACCCTACTTCGGCTATCTCCAACACACACCTCGAATTTTGACTCGTTGCTCCATATTACACTATTCCACTGAGTTTGTGTCCAATTTATAAAGCTTTTTGCCCAAATCGGTCTATTCTTTTTTTGTGTCGTTGTTAGCAAAGGTTTTTCCTTCGCCTAAAATTGAGTACGTTTATAGAAAAGTTATTGTATTACCTGGTGTACTTACTTTATAAAATTGAAATCCAGTTTTTTGATGGCTCTAAGACAGGCTGATCTTGACAAATTTTTACCGGTTGCTTTGTTCCATTCTACACTTAACTCTTCACAGTTGGCACGACGATTTTGTTTCAAAATGCGCCGTAAAGATCTTAAATTTGCTAGTGTTACAATTGAAATTCTACCTAAATTCGGTTTTTCGGTTATTGATCCCGTAGTTTTATGTAATTTTACAATATTTCTAATGGTATAGCGTGGAAATTTCAGTTGTTCAGCAATTTTGCCACAAGATAAACCTGAAGTAGACAAATTAACAATAACTTTCCGTAAATCAGTCGATAAAGTTTTACCACAAACCATTGTTCCAAACTAAATAATGAAACCAGACTGCCAAATTGTTACTAAACAAGAGGCAGCAATAAGAAATTGTTTTGTTTTAACCACAGGCTGATTAGAAAAAGAAAATGAACTTTAAATCACATTTAAATAGATGGGCCAAATGAAATGAATCGTTATAGTAAAATTTTGGTAATTGTTACCTAACTATTGTTTGTTATTTAGTACTGTTAACAGCAATAACATGTTGTTTAAAGTTATTACAATTATTGTTAAAACGATTTGCCTGAAAATATATTCCACTTTGTCTTTAAAATAAAGTTGTTTAAAATATTATCTGTTGAATATAAACTGGGCCAAATGATATGATTCTGGGCTCGTATTCCACACCAAACATTAACCTTCTGTGGATATTGTGTGTGTGTTTTTACAATTAAATGAGGATTGTCGGTACTCCAATATCGAAAATTTTGAGAATGTGGTTGATTATTTAAAGTGAACGTACATTCGTCAGTAAAGCACACTCTTTCTAGAAAATCAGGTACATTGTTGCATTTATCTATCACAATTTGACAAAATGCAGAGCTGTTTTCGGAATCTCCCTCCCGCAGTTCTTGATGAGGATGATATTTATACGATTTAAATTTATGTTTCTTTAATATTTTATGTACGTAACTTTTACTTAACCCATTTTCTGCACTTAATTGCCGCACCGATATGTTGGGATTAGCACGAACAGCTGCCATTACATTAATTTCACGATCATGAACCGCAGGATTAATGATATCAGGGGCTACAAATCTTGAGCAAACATTACCAGTATTTTCAAATCTGCTTATGATTCTTCCAACAGTAGTGTGTGCAGGACGAGGTCTGTTGGGATATGTCGTTGCAAATCGTCTACACGTTTCCCTGTAACCTGTAACTGTTTCCTGTGTAGACCCATTTCACTATTTGAACTTTCTCTTCCACAGTGTAAATATTCATGACGATTTTAGTATAAATTCAAATAGGACTTGATTTGTTTCAAACCATACGTCAAGTTGAATATCACTTAATCGTTTATTGCCATAGAAAAAAATATATAGTAGGGTTTGTTGTTAAGCTGTTTTCGTAAAAGCAAGAGCTGATCTTTGAGATAAATTAACGTTGCTCTGATTCCATGGAGCGAAACCCTGTGGACACGGGGTATATTGAGAAGTGGAGTTGAAAAAGTTAACAAATTAATGACCTAAATACAGATGGTAGGATAATATTAGGGAGGATCTGCAAAGCTGAAAACAGATAATGAAAGATACAGAAGAGTGGAAAAAATTACGGACCGACACATCACACAAAAAACAATATGTTAAACCAAAGTGATGGGGAGTTTTTCTATTGACAACAAACTGTGGTTGGGTCATAATTGATCGGACTGAAGTGCCACATGAATGAATTTGGCCAAAATTATTATCATTATAGGTAATTATTAAATGTGTCAAATTTGTTTTGATGCCGACTTCAAAATGTTGATAAAATAAAAAAAGTTGTAAATTTGTTTTTTGTGTTAAGCTAATCAGCTACAGCTAACCACTAAACTGACTAAACACTAAACAAGCAAAAGAAAATTGGGAATCGATATTGTAGTCCAGTAACCTTGCCGCCTGAAAGGGCGGGTACCTTACATCAAATCTGGTAGTTCTGATTTTTTGCTGAGTTGTTTATGATGTTGGCCCAATGAATATTCCAAGTTGTCGACCTCGGAAGCCGAACGCAACTTTGTCAAAAATCCAGAAAACAGCGAAATTTTTGACCTTCTTTCAGTTTTTGTCAATTTTGACTTTGAAGGACTACTTTTTCGATAATAACCTTTCAGTACTTTTTTAAAGTAGACTAAATTGGTTACAATTTTGAATCAGAATGGTATCTGTAAGCCCAATAGTTTCCAAGATACAGCCTTTCAAGATTTCCAATTTGTTTCAGTCCTCGTCTGGCCGGCTTGCCCACGAGTTGTGCGTAGTTTTCCGTCTCGTTTGAATTCAAAATCTACAGAATGTCCGATCCCGGATCTTCCGTGAGTTTGTCTTTTATATGTAAGGAGAGTTTGAGTGAAGGTGAAGTGGTATCAGTGAAGGAAAGAGGGGTTCAAACACTTCTGGCGTCGAGTGTCTCACTGAAGAACCAAGAAAATGAACGTTTATTGATAGGTGTGAATCAGATATCTGTGCATAGTGCTTGCCAGAAGAAATAGTATAACAACCCAAAGTTGATTAAAGCAGCTATTCGCCGTGGGGACACAGATGTGAAGTCAACAAGAGCAACGAGATCTGTCTCTGAAGAGTTCAATTTCAAAGAACACTGTTTTCTCTGTGGAGACAAAATAACAGCAGAATTCCTTGTGGTTCAGGGAAAGAAGAAGCCAGAAAAAAGAAATACTATAATTACTGTGGAAAAGAGGTCTCTGAATGCAACAATCTACAATCTTAAGAGCAGCTCAAAAACGAGGTGACGAATGGGCTCTTAAAATAAAAAAGAGCGTATTTCTGAGAGCACAGATTTGGTAGCACTTGATGCGAGATACCACCGATTTTGCCAAAGGAAACTCTACTTTTCCCCATCAATAGGCCTGCTAAGGGGAGAACGTCGGCATTCCACGCTTGATCAGGCCATGGAACGAATTTTTTCATATCTCGAAGAGAACTCTGAAGAGTGTCAGTTTTCTCTAGAAGAACTCATCGACCAGATAGAAGGAGAAAAACCCGATCCTCGAACAATCAAAAGTCGCCTATTCGGGAAGTATGGAGAAGACATTTTAATAGTCGAGACAGTTGGTACGATAATAAAAATTCAGATCCTCAAATAAAAAGACTACGTGTGGTAAAGGCAGCTGTTGACGTCATACGAGAGGATATATACGTTCACAACTTTACGACACAAATCAATTTACACCCTCCGATGACTTCTTACAGAATGTACATTCTGTGATCCCTGAGTCTTTACGAGTAATGCTGGAAACACTATTTGCTAAAAATTACAGATTTTGAAAAAATTTGGAACCCTTGAAAGGCGGTATCTTGGAAACTATTGGGCTTACAGAGACCATTCTGATTCCAAATTGTGGAAAATTTTGTCTACTTTAAAAAACTACTAAAAGATTATCATCGAAAAAGTAGTCCTTCAAAGTCAAAATCGACAAAAACTGAAAGAAGGCCGAAAATTTAGCGGTTTTCTGGATTTTTGACAAAGTTGCGTTCGGCTTCCGAGGTCGAAAACTTAGATTATTCATTGGGTCAACATCATAAACAACTCAGGAAAAAATCAGAACTACCAGATTTGATGTAAGGTTCGATGTATAAGGTTACTGGATTATTGGCAAGAATATCCTAAAATAATAAATATGGTAGGTAGTCTACATAATTTCTTTATACTTGTTAACTAACATTCTTAAATTTAAAAAAAAACCTCCCCGGCGGGGAATCGAACCCCGGTCTCCCGCGTGACAGGCGGGGATACTTACCACTATACTACCGAGGACTTACATTTTTAAGGTCTTTGAAATCAATTATTTTAGGAACATCTTTATTACTTTATTTTTTATAAAGCAATTTCTTTTTAATAAATGTTTTGTTTAATTGTTATCTTAACAAACGTAACAATACTTAAAAAATTATACAAAATATCACTCATTAATAAACATTTTTAAGGTTTATAACCTAAACATTTTAAAACAAAACAAATATAATTTTATTAAATGTCCATAATTTGTAATTAACTTCTTAAAAATAAAAATTAGACAAAAAATTCCTTCGAGCCGGATTTGAACCAGCGACCTATGGATGTCTATTATCCGATATTCCTCTACAGTCCACCGCTCTACCAACTGAGCTATCGAAGGTTATACGATTACTTTCCACAACTATCTATATAACATAAACTACGTATCTAGAACATGTTAGATATTTACTCTAAACGTCTAAACTCAATTTTTTAACAAATTTCAGTTAACCTACTATTTATAAATTAAGCAATACAAGACCTTATTGTTAATATTTTTTTAATACACAAATTTGTTTTTGTTAACAAACGTAAACAACGTATTTACAACAATAGGTAACTGTTAGCAAATTTCAATGTACTACGTACAAATTAAATAATACAAAACCCTATTGTTAAATTATTTTGTAATTTTGTTTTTATATAAACATTAGAAAATTTGATTTGATTTGTAAAACAAAATAAAAAACAAAAACTTCGCCCGAGCAGGGACTTGAACCCTGGACCCTTGGATTAAAAGTCCAATGCTCTACCGACTGAGCTACCCGGGCTGGATATAAAATCGTATTCGAGACACAGTAGTTAAACAGTCCCCAACATATGAATCATCATTTTTTTATAAATATAATTTTACTATCATTCATTAAATAACTTTTTTATCAGTTTAAACAAATAATCACACAGTTTCAAACCAGTTATATATGAAGGTGAAGGTTGGAAACGCTTTACATAAGGAATTTATTAATAATATATTTGATAAAAATTGTTCATAAAATTCTTTTCTTTGGTTAGTTTCAAAGGTAAATTCAAAGAATTGTACTTACCTAAAAGCTTTTAGCTTCTCTTTATTACTTTCAATGCAAGATTTTTTTGCAACAACGGGACTTCCCCCATGTGCGATACTAACGGACTTCTTCTGTGTTTCTTCTTCTTCTTCTGCCACCATAGCCCTTGCCAACTGAAGATCGCTTTCTTCCATAACCTGTAAAAAATACAAAATATACACTTATTAGATTAAGAATTCGGAATACAAACAAAACTGCTTCCTTTCTGCACACGTTTAAAAATGCTAATTACCATTCCATGCACTAAACACAAAAACAGATGTCAAATAATAACTAAATCGCACTTTGCAAGCCAAGAAAAAAATATGTAGACTGCCAGTAAATAATAAATATTAAGTATGGTATAGGTACAGTATATTCCGTTCGGTTGATGAATACTACTGAATTGCTAACGTTGCCGAAACCCCTACATTCTAATAATTCCTAGTACAAAAACGTAAACAAACAATGCTAGACACTGTAAACAAACAAATTTTGCTATGTTAAAGAATAATATGCATTGCGTAAAACGCAATTAGGATTAAAATTATCTAAACATGCATGACAAACTATAATTTAATTAGATGATTTAAACTTTTGTGTCATTAGTGGTTTCATTAATTAAAATATAAATATAGCGAACGAGTTTAAATATAATTGATACCATCTTTTAAAGATAAACCAATGAAAACATTATCTTTTATTAGCAAAAATAATTAATAACAACGTCCCATGGAAAGGTGGAAATTAACGCCTTTAGGTTATGCAGCCCAAATGTCAGGTGAATCAAAACTGAGTTTGGTGACTGAAAGAAGTATTTGTTTATTTATCATCAAATGACCATAGTTTAGTAAAATGCTAAAGAAGCACTGAAACATTCTTAATGAAGTACACGAAAATTGTTAATAATCAGCTGTACAGGCCCGAGTTAAACTTGCAGTAATTCTCAACAAAATCAAAGTAAGTAATAATTCTTACTTGTTAAATACGCTACTTAATGAAAAAGTTCGAATGAAACTAATTTTCTATACAAATTTGTTAAATTTATCAAGGTTATGTCTGTACGACAACATAGCAACATTTGAAAACAACTGCAACACGTGCATAGTAACAAGTAAACAAATAAAATAATTGCCAAGAAAAAATGGGTGCGTTACTGTTTTGTTAAGGACTAAAGTGTTGGTTAAAGTGTTGCTAACGATTAAACTGCCACTTTAATCTACTATTTTCTACATATTAAAATGGCCGTTTTCCATTAAGTACACAAAAAACTTTGTTTGCCCATCAAGTAATTACTATGAAATGACTTCATTTTGGATAATTTAGATTTAAGAATGTTCAGCTTTCTTGCAACTGGCAATAATATTGAAAATTATGTCCCTGTTTAGAATTTAAAATAAAAATCTTACTTTATCTTAGCAAAAGCTCAAATATTCGTAGGCAAATTGAATTTCGAACTTTCGAACCACTTCACAACACCGCTCACTGATTACAGCACACGGCACACGATGAAACAAACAAAAAACAATCGAAATGACAACTGAAACTATAACAAACCAAAAGCGCTCTTGATCTGATGTTCGGGATTACAATACACAAGAAAAACAACAGTACCTAAATGAGTAAAACACTTTCACGGTATAGCATTATTTTTAAAAACGCCATAAGTCAAGGTCTAACGACATCTTCGACCACATCCTATACGATACATAAAACTTATTAGCATAAAACGTGTTAAACTCGTAAATATTTTTTTTATTGATTATGAAAAGTATTGCCTTCATATTAATTACAGGTATTGTAGTGTTATTACAAAAAAGATTCAAAATTTCCAGTAGTAAAATTGCTGGAAAAACGTTTTTTTTTTTGTTTAGCTTAGTAAATCACGTTAGATTTTTATAATACTAGGGACAAAGAGGTGTGTTTTTCGAGATTCCACAAGTGTGCAAAATGTAAATTGGCGAAAAAGATAATTTTTAACCAAAAAGACACTTACCAAACATCTGAAAACGTTAAGTTTAGAAACAAAATATTAGCCTATATTTTTTCAAATTACAATTAAATTCTAGAATCAAGAGACAAGTTTTAGATTATAACTTTGACTCATGTTTCCGTTTTTGGATCTGGCCATGTCCTTATCAACACATGGTATTTTATGACTATTTTAGAATCAACATTTAAGTTCATCAGAATTTACATACACCTACAATTTTTTTTATAAATATTGGAGACCAAGGTGAGCTATTTTACAGTACTATACTGCAGATCCGGCCCTGACCTAATTATTTGAGAAAATAATGGTTTGCTTTAGCGTTGCAAGGTCAATCTTTCTCTTAAGACAGGGTCAACATGCTGGGAATCCATGAGTTACTTTTTTAGAATTGTTATCGGAACTTAAATCTTGAAGTTGATTTTTTTCATTTTGCTCTAACATCGGTTCAATGATAAGGGCCGGACTCTATCGTATCGAAATTGTTAACAAATTATAAAAGAAACCTTGACACTTGTTCGTCTTTAAAGAGTTTGAATTTAATATTAAAAGTAAACCTACCACAAGTTAAATCCGGCTTTAAAGATGCAGAATTCTATGATGTGTTAGATATAAAACAATATTTACACTCGAATACGCACTTTGAAAAATGACATTTTGAAAATCTAACCTCGTTTCACATCACGGTTTAAAATGAACTGACGGAAAGCTCGCTGATCAAGTAAGCGGTGAACGTACAGGTGGACGTTATCAATCAAATCGACCATGAATAATGATTAAGAACTTATTAATTTTTATATTGTCTAGTTTATATCTTCATATTTTATATTATTGTAACTTTCCGTAATAGAGACATACTGTTATTATCTATGAATAACAAAACATTTACAGCAATTTTCATTAATAAGAAAAGGCCTTACCGGAATTAATACCGTGCACCACTCGAATACAACACAACATTCTGACACAATACCGTACGTAATCTGGAGACGCACTCATATCCTTTTTAATATCACAAAAAAAACATTTGCGTCAAACATTTTTAGCTTCAAGGCTTACTTTTCAGATTTTATTAACTTGAATTAGAAGGTGAAAAAATAGTTGCTACCTTATTCTTTCCTTTACTTTTAAGTTAAAAATGATTACTTGTTATGCTTTAAGTTGAAAAAATTAGAATAGCTGTGATGGTAGTTACTATCAATAAGAGAAAGCATCTCACAAAGAAGAAGAAGAATTAAACAAAATAAATAATTAGAAATCTTTTAATCTTGTAACTGTTTCTAAACAAATTATCATTTCTAGGTAAAAATTTACAAATGTTTAGGTATAGCAATTCAATATTCATAAAAAGGATTAAAAGGAATTTTTAAAACAGTTAACAAGTTAGAAAAAAAATTGTTTCAAAGAAAGTCGAAAATGCAATTTTTAAATTAAATTCGCAGCGGTAACGCGTCAGGCTAGTGTTACGCTAGCTAGTCCTTGGATCGAATCTCTTAAATGGGCAGGATTTTCCTGCAGTCTGGAAATCGGTATAGAGTCCTGGTGACCATTCGTCGTTGGGCACCTAATTAACGACGCTCTCCACCGAATACAGGCATAAGAGGTTAGAGTACCAAGATCCTACACAACACACACTAACACTATAGGCATGGTTCAGTATGTTGGTATTAAACGGCGCACCAATCACGTAACGCGCAAAGTCGGGCCGGATTGTGCATTGCACTCGTAGAGCCTCATACATTAACGCGCCAACCTCGACAACGAAAGGTATAAGAAGTTACAGACAATATACGTAAATACATCTATTAGAAAGTTAACAGAAAACACAGGAAGCAGAAATGAAAAGGAACGCTTCCAATAGAACAGTCTGCAAAATGATAACTAAAGAAATGAAAACAAAAGGCGATCGGACATTAGCGTATAAGAACTTTTTTTATTATTTTATGGTCCTCTATCGCGTGGTACTATGCATTGTAGTTTAAAAAAAAAAATTAAATTTTCTAACAAACTTTTAACATCCTGTATCTTGAAAACAAGAGGCGATCGGACATTAGCGTATAAGAACTTTTTTTATTATTTTATGGTCCTCTATCGCGTGGTACTATGCATTGTAGTTTTTTCAATGTCACCCTGTATAGTCACATGTTGACGTTTTGAAAAAGTGTCACATGTAAAAATTAAAAATAGTATATTACGTCACTAGGAGTAGAAAGCCCACTTTTTGTGCTGAGCTCAGAAGGTTGCGGTCGAGGCGGTAGCCGAGACCAAGCAATCTGGGCGAAGCACAAGAAAGAGCTTTCTGCTCCGAGTGACACAGTGGCGGCTCGTCAGATGAGGCAAATGAGGCGCCGCCTCACCTTCAACCTTAGACATTAATCTGTTTCTCAAATTGTTTTTTATTTTTGGGGTAATTGTTTAATTGTATAATTTTGCTAATAATTTACTTTAAATTAGTTTAAATTGAGCAATTAGCATGCCGCCGAGTCCCATGCATAATACTGAGAGGATTGCTGAAATTTACCGAGGCACCAACTGGGTCGCCTCAGAAATGACGTAAAATTCCTAGAATCGCCAGCTGATTTCATCATACGCGAGGATTGCAATTCGCCTTGTTAACGTAGATTTGAGGCGCTGGATATCGGTGCTTCTCGGCTATATTCGTCATGTCTCGCGAATTAATAAGTCCGCGTAAAATGCAAGATGCAAAACAAAACGTGCTTAATGGATTAATTTCTTATATGACCTAAGATTAATTTCAAGATAATCGACACATCGACAGTTGACAGTTTGTAGTCTTGGACGTTGACTGTTTTACTTTCCGTTGCATAATTCTTGTATTTACGTAATCCAGAATTAACTGTTTTATTGTTGGGAATTGTTATATAAACACAGACAGTTTTATGTATTTATTCACAATTCTTCAGTTGTTTGGTGCTTAGGGAACGAACAGTGCTACTGTGAGGTATCAGTGTCGTGATTTGGTGTTGTAAACAATGAATCCATTCCATGACATTGTTCTGTCGCTTTTGAAGATCCCATTTTCTAGGCGAAATCAAGCAGAAAAGCAAGACATTTTAACCATCAACCGCCCTACGCCACAGATAAGTAGACTTAGTAATGATAAAAAACATGGTCGTGATTTTTCTAGATCGTTTAATAGTTCATGGTATGAATTGCACAAATGGCTTTGCGCTAGTTCATATAAACAAACTTTTTATTGTTGGCCGTGCTTGCTTCTAAGCATAAAGAAAAATGTTTGGACCACCACCGGTTACTCGGATTTGAAAAACTTATCTAGGGCATTAAAATTGCATCAAGAAAGTAAAGAGCACATTCAACATTTTGTAGGACTTAAACGTTTAGAAAAAAATAAAAGTACCATTGCGGATGCCCTTCAGGAAAATGCTCGTTTAAACATAATCCTGTACAATGAAAATGTTAGGAAAAATCGTTTGCTTATGGCCTACTTAATTGACGTCACGGTACTTTTGGGGAAACAGGAACTGGCTTTTCGCGGTCATGATGAATCATCTTCTTCGCATAATTTGGGTAACTTTCGCGAAATTTTTAATTGTGTAATCAAGCGAAATCAGGAATTAACTGATCATGTCAATAAATTTCAGAACATTTTCACGGGTCAATCTAAAACAATTCAAAATGAATTAATTCATTGCATTGAACAATATTTAAAAAATGTTATTAATAAAGAAATAAATGAAACATATTTTTTTGCCGTTGAAGCTGATGATACCACAGATATAGTTGAAAAATCTCAATGTTGTATTAGCGTAAGATATGTTTTTAATGGGAAATTGAAAGAGCGTTTCTTTGGATTTTTTGACGTAAGTGCCAATAAAAAAGCAGACGGTCTTTTTCAGTTAATATCAAGTATTTTAGAACCCTTCGATATTCAAAATAAGTTAGTTGCACAGTGCTATGATGGTGCTAGTGTAATGGCAGGAGAGCTTAATGGTTTGCAGGCTAAAATAAAGGCTATAGCACCTCTGGCTTTATTTACGCACTGCTGTGCTCACAGGTTGAATTTGGTATTGCAACAAAGTGCCAATTGTATTTCCCAAAGTCGCATATTTTTTGCTACACTTACAGGAATTCCCACTTATTTTCATCAGTCACCTAAGCGTTCTGTCGTTTTGAGTGAAATAATTGGTAAACGAATACCCAAAGCAAATGATACCAGATGGTACACTCGGTCAAAAATTTTAAAAATTGTAACAAGTAATTGGTCCGGGCTTGTTACTGTTTTTGAGTCCATAATAAACAATGTAGAATCAGGAACCGAATCAATTCGTATGGCCATAGGGTATCTTAAACATTTTTCAGATTTTGACTTTGCTTTTTTAGCATTTGTGTATAAAGAAATTTTCGAAATAACTGATTTATTATATCAAATATTACAGAAAAAACATTTAGATATTAAATATTGCTCTTCTCAAATAAATATCACAATGATGCGCATTTCTAAATTGAGAAATGAAGAGGAAATTAAAAGAATATATAACATCGCGAAAGATTTAACCGGTCTGCCAACGGGAAGAAAAAATGAACTTCTTGCTGAAGAAGAATTGTTTCAAAAATATAAAGTTCTGTTTTATGAAATAATAGACTTTTTTTTTTTTTATTATTTATTAGCCAGTTCAACAAATACAATGTTATGCATGGCAGTGTTATAAGAGTAATCGATATATGATATAATTTGACGTTGAGGGTACATCTTCTCCTCCTTGGGACGTGCCTGGTTGTTTAGAGGGTTGGTAGGATTCTAATCGCTTTCGCTATCGCTACTTGTTATGTAAATACACTGCCGCCAAAAAGTCTGAGATCACCCAGACTTTTTAGCATAAATCAAAATTTGGTGAATGAAAATGTATGTTTATTGTATAGCAGAAGCATTATAGACTTTCTTAATTGTTATAGTGGTAATTTCACAAAATTTTGATAGGTTTATTTAAGAAAGCTGGTAATTTTCTTTAGTCCTATTGAATTACTACAGCTGGAAACGTTTTAATAAAGTATCTTTGATAACTTCTTCCTAGTTTTCTCAACTATCTTGTGCCTTTAGAATTTGTTTACATTGCATATAAGTTTGACAATTCCAACAAGTAACCGAAAATACACTAGTTCATGCCATTTTTATTATTTTTGTGTGCATTGAGGATTTTGAAGTGTAACCAATGTTTGCCCAAAAGAAATTTTGTGTAATGTGACAATGGTAAAATTCAAAAAAGAATTAACTGTTGAAAAACATGCTGAAATATGTGTTCTTAGAAAGGAAGGCCATTCACTTCGCCAAATTGCGAAGAAAGTTACAGTTTCATGTGGTGGTACTGTTATAACTCTTGAGCGAAAGAAGGAGACAGGTGTTTGCAGTAGCAGAAAACGAAGTAGGAGGCTACGAACTATCACTATTCAGGAAGTACATGTTAGTATAACAACAAGCAAGGGAAATAGGTTCCTTACAGCGCCAGCTATTGCTCCAAAAATCAACAAAAATCGCATAAATTCAATCAGCGTAAGCACTATCAAAAATCGACTGAATGTTGCTGAACTTAGAGGTTGTGTTGCCAAGCAAAAACCATTACTTTGGGAAATAAACCGACAAAAAAGGCTTTAATGGGCACATGTCCATAAAGATTGGTCTATTGGACAATGGAAATCCGTCTTGTGGGCTGAGAAATTTAAACCTGAGAAGTTGGGATCCTAATGCAAGGTATTCGTTCGAAGATTACCAAATGAAGCTTAACAATCTTCAGTGCATTCTTCCTTGTAAAACATGGCGGGGGAAGTATTATGGCATGGAGTTGCTTTGGAAGAAGTAAAGTTGGAAATGTAATAAAAATCGATGGAATACTGGATAAAGAACGAGTTCATGGGATACTTCAAAATCATGCAGTTCCTTCTGGATTAAGAATCATTGAACGAGGATTTATATTCCAACAAGACAATGATCCAAAACATACTTCTGGATATTGTACAAGTTATATTCAACGTAATTAACGACCCAGTGTTTTGAAAATAATGACTTGACCGGCACAGTCGCCAGATATAATTACTATGGGAGAAGATTGACAGAATGCTAAGGAAATTCCCTTATCACCAACAAAATAATATTTAGGCTAGTATTCAAGCATGTTGGAATCAAATACAACCGGAAACTCTTCAAAAACTTAGCGCAAGGATGCACAAAATCTGCCAGGCCTATATAAAGCCAAAGGTCGTCATTTCGATGAAAAGTTAATTTAGGATTGTATCATTATACTTTTATAAAAGATTAATTTTTGTTCTATTTCTTGCTTTATGTTACTGTCTAATATGAATATTTCAACAAACATTCCATCATTTAAATCCTTTAATGCAACTATCACACATAACATGAAATTTATGTTAGTGATCTCAGACTTTCTGGCGGCAGTGTATCTTGCGGTAGTTTACGCTTCAATCTCGCATGTATGTGTTTTCGTCCAATTTGGTATATAACGGCACCATGACAGTTGTGCTTATTGGCGTGGAACTTGGTGGTTACTTTCTTGATGTGTTGGAGGATTGTGTCAGTTCCTAGCTCGCGGTGAAGCTGATTGTTAGAGATGAACCAGGGGGCATCTACGGCTATCCTAAGGACTTTGTTCTGGAGAACTTGGATTTTGTTGAGGTTGGACTTAGACGAGTTTCCCCATATCATGCAACCATACATTATCAGTGGTCGAATTAATGATTTGTAAAGGAGTAATGTGCATTCTGTTTTTAGATTGGATTTCCTATTTATAATTGGATATAGTTGCTTGAGCCGACTATAGCTTTGGTTTAACTTCTGAAGGATATGGTATTTCCATGTTAATCGTGTGTCGATGTGCACACCTAGATACTTCACTGCTTCATCTGTTCCATTCCATTTTAAAATAATAGACTGTATCGTGTCACAATTAAATATTCGATTTGCGGATCTCGAAAAACTACAGTTTTTAAGCTTAGTAGATTCACAAAAAATGGTTGATAACGACAAGATGTTTCCAGAAGAGGCCTTCTCGTGTTTAATTACAAACTATCCAAATATTTTTAATAAATCGCTTTTGAAAAATGAATTAGTAAATATTTATAAAGATTCAGAATTTCGTAATAACGACATTATGGCATTTTTCAAAAAGGTAGAGGAATTAAAAGAGGTTTTTGTTGAAACGTATAAACTTGTTTGTTTAATTTTAACTATTCCTGCTACGTCAGTTCAAATAGAAAGAAATTTTTCCTGCTTGAAGAGAATTAAAACCTACCTACGGAATACTATGTCTGAGGACCGGCTGTCAGCATTAGGAAAATGCTATCCATTGAAAAAGAGCTTCTTAGTGAGTTGGCGAAAACTCCGAATTTTCATGATGACATTATAGATATGTTTAGTAAATTGAAAAATAGGCGAATTGATTTAATGTACAAAACATAAAAATGTAATTCAAATCCATGGTGTCTTCTTTGAGTAAAGTCATGTTGTATTATTATTATTATTATTATTATTATTATTATCATCTATCGCCTCATCTACAAAATGGGGCACGAGCCGCCACTGGAGTGACATATACTATTTTTTCTTCAAGCGCTATATAACTATTTTGCATGTTAATCAATGAAAACGACAGACCATTTGAAAAGTACTTACTTGACTGTCAACAGCTTGTGTAGACGCGTGCACAGAAAAGATCTTTCTACACAAAAGAAATATCGCTCCAAATAATTTTCGAAGCGTACAACACGCTTTTGAAATAATTTTACCTTTTAAACTGCCTGAATTTATCCAAATTTGACAGTTGTTATCAAAACAATGACAAGTGGCGCCACCACTTGTGACGAGTTGCACTAACATTATGTTACTAGTAACAAAATGATTTCCATTATTGTATTAGTAACATAATGGAGTATTTTTACCTTGTGTATTCAGTAGCAAAATGTTACAATTATGATACGCTTGAAGAAAAATTAAATTGTTTACAGTACTATGAAATAAAATACATAACGACATTCGTCCGTGAACTCTTTTTACAGTACTCGTTTCAAGACTCTGCTCCTTTCGTCGCCTCGTCTTTAAACATCCCACTCTTATATTACTGTAAAATATGAGTTCCCGGACTTGTGACGTTAATTACTATTGTTTTTTGTGTGAGATCTAGGCTTGCGGGTACCACGTGACTAAAATGAATTTCTTATTAAATGGTACAAATTAGACGTCAGTAAAGCTATATATTTATGTTTATTTATTAGGCGAGATCTAGGCTTGTGACAGCACTACCCGACTACAAAGTAAAACTATAAAATAAAAATGTCAAAGACAAAAATCAAACATCTCTAACGAAAAGTAAACAAGTTTTGCCCTTAGTGTGAAAAGAATACAAGCAATTTACTGACGTTGGCGACCCTGAAATTATGGCGTATGCGAAGCCAAAGTAATGTTGGCAACTCTGAAATAGTTGTTTTGGTTGGAATGGAAGTGTCATATATTTATTGAGGAATTAAATGTTACAAAAAATAGAGAAAATCTTAGGAAAATGATTGCTTTTGGACCGAAAAAGGATGGAAGTCCTAATGTAAAATATTTTGAGTCGCCTGAAACGTTAGCTTCTTTCGAAGTTGTTCGACAATGGTTACAAAAAACTGGAAAGAAGGTAATTTGGCTAAAACTGACCCGGCGTTGATGGCTTGAACTTACTAGTTCATATAAAAAAATAATGCTAAAACCAAATGTTAACAATTTATAAATGACTTGGTGTAAATATGGTAGTTTGGAACGTTTCTAAGTGTTTATAATTACTTTAGTAAGTTTGAAAAATAAAAACCAAGTTAAATATATCCTTTATTTGCAGTATGTACAGTCCGATCCTCCAACAAATAAGAGTTTGTCGTCGCTCGTTATACAGTTGCTGCAGTTTCAGGAAGATAATTTGGGCAAAAATGCTCAAAAACCACTAATGACTAGAATTCCTGTAAGTTTTAGTTTTTATTTGTAGTTTAAAACGCACTCTATTTATATTTAATGCACATTTCTATGGGCTTAGCTTTTATATTAATATGGCTTTATTCGTTCAAAAATTTATTGGTTTGTTATAAACATTAATAATTCATAAATGTATGTTAAATGCCATTGGCTCTCGCTTTTATATAAAACCTAAGCCTCACTTTAATCTAGCATCTCTTAATATAGAAGTTGTGGTATGTTTTAATCTTAATCTTAACAATACTTACAAACTCCCCCAGCTTTATTAACAATCAGTTATTGTTATTAAGAAAGGATCTGTGTATATTGTCATTTGTTACGTAGATAAAGTTTTTTATGGATTTTAAACCGGGCGGTGCACTATGCCACATCTTAGCTACTGCGTACCGTTTTAAAAGCGAACAAAGTTGGAGAAAATTCGATATGCAGATAGGAAAGGTAATTCCAAAACCATTAATTTATTCTTTATTTAAAACAAGCATATTTTAGAGCCCAGCCAGATTAGATCGACTCATCGAAATGTTCCAAGCAATGGAAAAGGCCTTGATACAAAACAAATTTTACATCTTGCCGGTTATATACATTAAACCAGAAATTGACAAAAATCTAGCAGGCAAGTTGAAAGAGATCGTCAGGAAACGGAATGGACAGGCTGTCGAAAGTGAGGAGATGGCCACTCACATTCTTTATCCACACTGCGACCCTCTAGAAGAAGAATACGCCCGACCAGGTCTGAGAAGAGACAAAATGATCATGATGCATTGGTATTACTTTCCTGATTCTTACGATACTTGGGTAGGCATGGAAGGAGCTTTAGAGGGACTCAACACCGACACTCCTTCGCCCCACTCCGGCCCTTGGCGAGTATCTTCTACATGGCTACTGGATTCGGATCAGTACAACGAATGGATGACCGAAGAGGATTACGAAGTGGATGAAGGTGGTCAGAAGAAGATTCATCGCATGAGAATGTCCGTCGAAGATCTTATGAATCCTTCTAGTGACCTTGACAGAAACAAGTTAGTCGTTTTGTATATTTGTCTTTAAGATATATTTTTAAATCTAATCACCACAATTTCTGTCGTCAGGACTTCTGTGTTATATTTCTTGCAGCTTTCTCCTCTTTCTTTTTTGATACCTGATATCTTGGCCTTGAGCTTTGTTACTAAGAGGAAGTGGTCCGAGTCAGTTGGTGTTCTAAACACTCTATGTCTTATATGTTTGAGTAGTGACGTGCATCGATAATGCAGTGGTCAATTGTATTCCACGCTTTCCCATCTGTTGATTTCAAGTTAATTGATGGATTCTTTTGTGTTTGAATTAGGCTCCTGCTATTACCATGTTAAGTGATGCTGGAAGTTGAATTAATCATTCTCCATTATTATTACTTTTTTTATGAGGACTGAATTACCCTATTGTTGGATAATAGAAGGTTTCTTGCCCAACTTTTGCATTTAAGGCCCCAATAATTATTTTTATGTCATTTCGAGGGCATTTTTTATATTCTGCTTCAATCGACTTCTTCCTCATTCTACTCTGTTGTTTATAATACTGTAGGTGAAGAAGGTAAAAAGCACGGGCGAAACATAATACTTTGTGTTCCCAAGAGTTGCGATAACATTCAAAATTAAATATTTTGGAAGTTCTTGGTGTCAACATTCAACTGTCATTAGCGTTATCTTACAGCAATTGTTGGAACTAGTACGCGACTTGTCAAAGAATACAGTTCACAAACAATCGAAGGAGTGGAGACACCGTATCTTAATAACATCACCGTTTCTTCTAATTGATCCACTTTCTGATTCATTCAATTTACATTCTTTCTTGCACATGTTTTGTTTGCTTCGTTTCTTTTTTTCTTGTATGTCTCCAGTTCTTCTACCCTTCCAATTTGTAGCCAGTGAATTCTTGCTTTCCTTTTTTCAATTATTTTTTCTTCGCACTTGTTATCGTACCATTCATTATTGCGTTTGTCGGTTTAGTTTGGCTATTACTAATAAATGATCACTCCCTATTTTCGCCCCTCGTTTAACTCTTACTTCTCCTATTTCCATTTTCAATTAATACAAAATCTATTATCCATTTTTAATTTCTGCTTTGAAGCACTCTTGTGTAGCGATGAATATCCTTATGCTGGAATATTGTATTTTCAATTACTAAATTATTCTGCAAACAAAAATCTATTATTTTTACAGTTCTCACTAAATCTTCCTATCACCCCACACATTTCCTCAGTCCTGTATACAATCAATATTAATTTCAAAAGTTAACCCAAAAGTTTAAGTTGTTGGTAAATATAGGAAAATTTACCTTACGATTAATATAATGGTTAATATAATTTCATTACACGTTTTCATATTAATGGCTAATAAGTATATTTAGGTTATAACTTATCAGTTCATTATCATCGGTTACCTTGTGTTGCACTTTGATTAGATTAGTTATCTGTGTTATTTACAAAGGAGAAAAATTTTCAAAGTAGTAGTACTGTAGCTGTCATCTGCATTATCGGTATTTAGTGTTTTGTTGAAATTGATGCTGTAAATTGTCTTCATATTATTAATTTCGTGTTTATATTTGCATATTGATAATCAATGTTTTTTGTTACAAGAGGATTTGAATAGTAAATGAAATTTTTTACATTGAGGAAAAAATTAAATAATCAGTCGGTAGTCATTCTAACTTATATTTTGATGATTTCTGATTTTATTTTATTTATTTTAAGCCCGTGTAGCATCCCAGACTATTGGGCAAGGGCCTCCTCCAGGTCTTTCCAATTATTTCTATTTTTCGCTGTTTCCATCCAATTGACTCCAACCTTGGCTATAATTTCGTCTTCCCACCGCGTTCTAGGATGTCCTTTTTTTCTTTTAAATAAGTTCGGTTTCCAGCGCGTTATTGTGACCTGTTTGTCATTCTTGCAACATGTCCTGCCCATCGTAGTTTGAGTTTCTTGCAGTGAAGTTTAATGTCTGTTGCATGGAATTGCTTCTTTATGTCGGCAATTTTGACACGGTCACTAAGTTTTAATTTGAGTATGTTTCTCAGCATTTATTAAGTGTTGTTTCGAGTTTTTTTAAATCACTACTGTTTGTTGCCCACGTTTGTGCTCCGTAGCTTAAGGTTGGTATCACACATTGGTTAAACACTTTGCTTTTTAGTTTTGTTGGTAAGTTACTTTTTAGTATTGATTTTAAGCCCCAAAATTTTTTCCACCCTTGAGTGATACGTCTTTGTATTTCTTTTCCATCATTATTTTCAAAAGATACATTTTTTCCTAGATAAACTGCTTCGTCTGTGTATTTAATTTCTTTATTGTCTAGCATTATACAATTTTTGTTTCTGTTGGTAAGTATTTTGGTTTTTGCCATGTTAATGTTTAGGCCTACTTTTGTGCATTTTTTATTAAGGGATCGCAGCATATTTTTTAGTTCGTTTGAACTTTTTGCGAACAAGGCGACATCATCCGTGAATCTCAGATTAGTTAAAAAGGATCCAGATATGTTTATGCCTCTATTTTTCCAGTCTACTTGTTCGAATAAGTGATCAAGGGTTGCATTGAATAGGTCTGGGGAAAGGGGGTCGCCTTGTCTGACTCCTCTCTCCAGTTTAAGTAGTGGTCCTTTTTGTTCTAATTTAATACAAGCCTTGTTGTTCTGCAAGCATTGTTGGATGATTTGGATATAATTTTTGTGTATTCCAAGTTGTTGTACTGTTTCTATGATAGGGGTATGTTCAACCGAATCGAATGCTTTTTCGAAATCAACCAGTGCTATGTACAACTGCATGTTGAATTCTTTATGTTTTTCTATGAGTTGGCTGATTGATTGTATGTGATCAATGGTGGAGTAGGTTTTCTTGAATCCAGCCTGCTCTGGTTGGTGGTGTTTTTCTAGTTGTTTATATAAGCGTTTCGGAATTATGGTAGCAAAGAGTTTGTAGATGTTTGAGATGAGACTGATTGGTCTGTAATTTGAAATTCTTTTCCTCCCTTTTTATAAAGTAGAATGATTACTGATTTTGTCCATTGTTCTGGCATAGTGCCTTCTACTAAAATTTTGTTGAAAAGATGATGAAGTTGGTGAATTATGTGTTCTGAGCCCGACTTAAGCATTTCGTTTGTGACGTTATCTTCTCCTGCTGTTTTTCCTTTTTTAAGCTTGCGAATGGCAGATCGGATTTCTGATATTTGTATATTTGGAGCAGGGTTGTTTGTTGGTGTTTGTTCTTTTATTTTTGGGTCTTGGTTTAACGTTGATGTATATAGTTTCCTGTAGTAAGTTGTGGCTATTTTTAGTATTTCGTCTCGGTTGTGAGTGATTTTATTGTTTTTATATGGGTCTTGTAACTTGCTAATCCAACTTTTTCCTGTTGATAATTGTTTGTAGACATTTCTTGTTGAGCTCGTTTCGTTCAAAATTTCTTCTATTTTTGATTGTTCTATTTCTCTTTTTTCACGTCTCATTGCTCTTTTTGTTATTTTGTTTATTTCTGTATATTCGATTTGTGCAATGGCATCATTTAGTCTTCTAATTTTTAAGATGTTTCGCTGTTGTATTAACTTCTTTGTATTTTCTGAAAAGGATTCTGTTTTATTTTTGCCTTTGCTATGCGTGTTCTCTTTTGTTGATAATGTTTTTGCTTTTTGGAGTTGTTTTTCCCAATCGTTGTACAGTTCTTGGATAGTTTTGTTGTCTTGTTCGTTGTTGATGTCTGACTGTAGTCGGTTGAGGTTTATCCTGTAAGTGTTTTCGTTCCACTGAGTTTTTTTCGCATTAATTTTGTTATGTTCAAAAGTTTTGTATCTCTCTAATATTTTGTTTTTTGTAAATGTTCCTCTCACCAATCGATGGTCGTTTTCAAATGCGAATCTGCTTATTACTTCATTGTTTACTGCCCTATTTCTTTTATTGGTTAAAATAAAGTCTATTTCATTTTTGTGTTTGGCGTTTGGTGACAGCCAGGTCCACCTTTTTCCTGCTCTTTTCTTGAAAAAGCTGCTGCATATTATTAAATTATTACTTAGTGCGAATTCTATAAGTTTGTTTCCCCTTTCGTTTCGAAGGCCGTAGCTGTAAAGGCCTAGAGCAGATTCTTCACCTGTTTTCCGCTGTCCAATTTTGCTGTTGAAGTCGCCCATTACGATTAGTTGATCTTGTTCCTTATTATTTCTGTATTCGTTGATCGTACGTTCTAGTAGTTCATAGAAGGATTCTACTTGTTCTTCTGGGTAGCTTTCTGTAGGGGCATATACTTGAATTATAGTTCTGATTACATTTTGGTAAATCTGATAGTTGCGCAATGCTTCAAACAAATCTCTTGTCAACAGAAGATGCATTGTAAGCAATATATCATCGCTTGACGGGCAAAACCTCCTATGTGCCAAAAACAAAATTTTCAAGGAGGAGTAATGTTCATAACTTTAATGTAGGTAATATTATTCTAAAAATTATTTTTAATAATGTTTATACACCATTTAGTACATAGGAGGTTTTACCAAATACTGCAGAAAGGCCAAAATAATCGAAATAGACAAAAACCCTATTTCAGTACAAAATGACGCATAGGAGGTTTTGCCTGCCAAGTGACGATATATTGCTTAAATTGAATATTATAGAGTTGATGTACTACTTCTGAAAGCAAAATTTCAATTTGTAATATAATTAAATATGTTTGTTGCGAACAATATACAAGTGCATTCTAAAACTATTCCTGTGTAATGAACACTTGTCATTGTCCAAATTTTTATACATACATACATACATATCCTGTCCTCTTCTACCTTTCGGTGTCGAGGCTTGTATTGTCGTGGTTGTTGAGCAGTTGGCCTGGTGTGGTTTTCGCAAAGGTTCTTGCATGCCTTCCTATCTTTCGCAATTGTTCTTGCTCTTCCCCATGTAATTCCTTTGGCAACTACGCTGTTCCACGTTTGTCTTGGTCTTCCTCCTCTTCTCTTATCATCTGAACCCATTTCCCAGATCTTTTTTGTAATTTGGTAATCTTTCATCCTTGTTAAATGTAAATGATCAAAGCATCGTAGGTGGTTTCTCTCGGTGTAAGTATATAAAGGTTGTACGTTCGTTCAATCTTCTCCTAATTTCTTCATTCCTGATCTTATCTTTGCTGGTAACTCCTTCTGCTGTAATATTGTCTATACACGTCGATTTTGCCGTCTTCATGCTATTTGTTGCATTAACAACTTCTTGTAAAGTTCTATCCTCTCCCATTTCTTCACTTGCTTCTTCTGCATTATTCGGATTCATCGTATTAGTTGCATTACTTTCGTCTTCTTCATAATCATCTAATAATTCCATGAAGTGTTGATACCATAATTTCCTTTTCTTCCATTACCATAACTCCGTTTTTGTCTTTTAATCCTCTCCCATGATCTTTCTGTTCTTTACTTAATCTTTTTAGTGTTCTGTACATCTTGGCATTTCCCTTACCAGTGCTCTCCATTTTCTCTCCAAATTGTTCCTTTGCTGTCTTTTTAGCTTCTAAAACTATTTCTTTCACTTTTCGTAGCTCTTTTCGTCTTCTTGTCTAAATATTTTCTCCATAACTCCTATTCCTTCTTTACTTCTCTTTTCACATTCTCATTCCACCAAGCAGTTTGTTTATTTCTTTGTTTGCACCTTATATTCCACATACCTCCTTGGCAGATGTAATTATTACGAGTACTTCTTTCAGTTTATTCCACATCGTACCAACCACTCCTCCTTCTAATATATCAGTGACTTCTTGAATTCTTTCTTCTATGCACTTTTTGTATCTATTCCTCACCTCTTCCTTTTGTAGTTTATAAGTTTTAGTACTTAAATGGTCTGCTTTTTTCTCGACTACCTTGTTATCATACAGAGCTCTTCCCTTTATTTTTACCGATACTAAGTGGTAATCAGTGCTTATTTCTGGTTCTCTTTTGACCTTTACGTCACATATAATTTTTCTATGCTCCCTCTCTATCAGCACTATTCATTCCTACTTTGCACTGTTCTTGTATATTTATATAAATCTTTATGTCTAAAGAAAGTGTTTGTTACTATTGGCTGATTTTGGATGCAAAAATGTGTTACTCTCTGCCCATTATTATTTTTGTCATACTGGTTTCTAAAGCAACGTTTTTCGAACGATTTATAGAACAAAAAGTGAAACTTTAAAGTCCTAGAACTTTAAAGTATCATTTTAAAGTCCTAGGACTTTAAAGTGTCACTTTTTGTTCTATACATGCTAGTTGCTAGGAGATCCGAACAGTTGCGTCTTAGATTACTTACTTAAAACTAATACTGCTGCAATTTGCTGAAGATTTCTTTCAATAATTTAAAGGCATTGTCAACTTATGAAAAGTCGATTTTTTTTTATTTTGTACTTTGATTGAGTAAACTGAGTATTGCACCTTTGCAAAATTTTTTGGCCGAATTTGAATTCGTTACTGTGTTATGGGAGCTAAAAGTTTAAGCTATGACGGCAACTACGTCGGTCGCCGGTAAGAGCTCTAGCATAGCTACAAGTACAACGCTAAATTTAGGTTATGTTGTCGACACTCGTGACGTCATGTACGTAGGATCTGAATTTTATTGTGGTTTTATTGTGGTTATTATCAAAGATATTGAAATTCTACCAATGCGGGTACTTTTACGAGTAATTACGGCCTCGGCTACCCGCCTTGGCCGTAAACAACTTACTCATACCTTAAACCCTTAAAGACTTACTTTTCGTCCTAGATACATAATAGTATATTATACACGACGCTATAAGGAATGCTATTATTACCGAGGATAATGTTTGCAACACGAGCAAGCGAGTTTTGCAATTATCCGAGGTAATAGTAGCCATTATAGCGAGTCGTATACTATACTTTGTCCACGAACACAAATACGAAGAACTTTTAATTAAAATTTAAATAACAACGCTACTAAAACCATGTGGTAGGACTATGTTAAACGAAGTGGTAGGATTAGAAACATAACCTATTTTCTTCATTATACACCATAGACAATGATGTTACCATGACACCGTGAATAATGATTATTTACTGCTGGCAGTGTATAATGGATAGCATTATGTTTGACCAAACACATGAATATTTATTTATTTTTTTTTATTTATTTAATTTATTAACTTAACTCAATGGTTACATATAATATACATAAGGGGCTGTTCTGTATATTGTTAGTAGCAGGCCATGAATGCGAAGAAAAACAAAAACATTTGCATCAATCGAAAGCTTATTCTTTTGACAGTTTCCAGTTGCAATTTTGAATTTAAATCTTCTCCTGCTAGATATATTAGGGTGTCATCTGCAAACATGTGGATTTTACACTTTTTGACAATTTTCATAATATCATTTATATAAATGACGAACAGTAAGGGTCCCAGAATACTCCCTTGTGGTACCCGATGTTTACATCCTTTGGGCTGGACCTCTTATCTTCCCATTTTGTAATTTGTTTTCTATTGTGCAGATAGTCTTTGATCCATTGCAACATCTTTCCTCTTATACCATATTTATATATTTTCTCAATAAGAATGTTCTTGTCCACAGTTTCAAAGTCTCTTCTATAATCTAGAAATATTGCACAAACCGATTTACCTTCATCTCGTGCCTCCTTCCACTCATTGATAACTTACTGTAGTGCCGTTTCACAAGAGTGATTATGCCTGAATCCTGATTGGTACTCTGTTAATACTTATATCATTTTTTTCAATAAACTCCCTAATTTGTTTATATACCACCGCTTCAGTTGCTGCCAGCATATTTATTGGTCTATATTCTTTGCCTTTCTTTGTCGATTTGACTTTTGAAATAGGTATTACCATTGAAATTTTGAGATCTTGTGGGACTATACCTTCTGATATCGATAGATTAATTACATTTAGCAATACAAATCCCATGACACAAAACATGTCCTTTAAAGTATTCATATGAACTTCATCGGCACTGCCTTTGTTACTTTGTTTACATACTATACTTTTTAGGTCCTCTATCGTTATTTTTTTAAAACTTTGAATCTGTTCTTTTGATTCCTGTATATTTTCCGGTACACTATATCCATTGAAGTTTATTGTTGCTATTATACTTTCAACACTTTCTATGAAATAGTTGTTAAATCCTTGTGCAATTTTTTCATTATTTATTTCCGTTGCTCTGTCAAACTCAATTTCCAAACTTGGTTCTTTTTTATCTTCTTGAATAATGCTTTTTATAGTTTTCCACATTTTTTTCTGATTACCTTTGTTTTTATCAATCATTTTATCATAATAACACTTTTTTGCACTTCTTATTTTATATTTAACATTCTTCTTACAATTTTTAATACGCTTCCCAGTCCATCTGTTCATTTGTAATTAAAAACCTCTCATAAGAATCATTCCTTTTCTTTATTTCCATATTTACATCCTGATTAAACCATGGCTTGTTTGTTTTTTTGACACTTAATTTTTCCATCGAGTTCTTCTTTATTGCCGTTATTACATTTCTGTAGAAAGTGCTATACACTACATTTATATTATTTGAAATATAGTTCCAATCTGCCCCAATCATTTGATTCTTTACTTTTTCATAATATACCTTTACATGTCTTGTGTTCTCACATGTTGCCTTTATTTTTTCTTCGGTCAATATTTCTACTATAATTATGCTATGATCAGTAATTTTTGGTATATGATTAACTCTACTATTTACATTTGTACAATTTGTTATTACAAGATCTATCAGCGTTTTTACGTACTAGTTATCCTTGTGTTATAATTGACAGATTATTGACTAGTCGTGGACAATAGTATATTATACACGACGCTATAATGTAGGCTATTATTACCGAGGATAATGTTTGCAACACGAGCGAGTTTTGCAATTATCCGAGGTAATAATAGCCATTATAGCAAGTCGTATACTATACTTTATCCACGAACACAAATACGAAGAATTTTTAATTAAAATTTATCGACGACTTGTCAATAATCTGCCAATTAGGATTAGAAACATAACCTATTTCCTTCATTATACACCATAGACAATGATGTTACCATGACACCTTGAATAATCATTATACACTGCTGGCAGTGTATAATGGATAGCATTATGAGTGACCAAACACATGAATAATTGACAGATTATTAAGTAGTCCTGGATAAAATACTATTATGTCATATTAGTTCATTATTGTGTTTTTATTGCTTAGTTACCAACTACATAATAGTGTACTTTATGCCCGCGTGCCCATAAAGTGCACTTTACGGCCCGCACGGGCATAAAGACGCAAAAAAATAACCTTTATTAATAAAATTACAAAATATGACATAAAAGTTTGTATGCACCGCGGGTATTAATAGATGTGTATACCCTCGGGCGACTTAAAAACCCTCGGGCCAGAGGCCCTAGGGTGTGTCAGATCATCGCCCTCAGGGCATAAACATCTAGTTAATACCCTTGGTACATAAATAACTATTTGTGACTCCAAATTTTTATTACAAAAATGCATTTGTGTTTCTGCCTTTGTCAATTTTTAATCAATTTGAATTTGAATTTAAGCCTCTTCATCCCTTTGTAGGGCAAAGGGCTGCTTGGTGATTCCATCCCTGTCCAGGATTTCTTCAATTGCATTTGCCCATCTTCTTTCGGGACGTCCCTTTTTCCTTTTACCCACCGTAAGGTTCCATCCTTTTTGCCTATCTATTTGCAAACGTGCCACATGGTCTCCCCAATCACATTTTAAGGTCTAACTTTTTCTAACCGCATCACTGAATCCTGTTCTTCTTATTTCTTCTAGATTTATTTTATCTGATAATCTTATACCCAGTATTGACCGTTTCATGTTTGACTGAGTGACTCTAACTGTTTGCATATGTTTCTTGTTGGGGTGACATTGTATTTGATTTTTTATAATCTTATTTAGGGACCCAAATTTTTTCCGGGCAAAATTAATTCTTTGAATTTCTGTAGACATAATGGGCCGTATTCTGATCTTATGTTTAAAGTTGTGCCTAACTAAAGTCGTGTTTAGCGTAAACATAAAATGATATAGCTTTTTATAATTTTATATGTGTGTAACAGAGATACGCGATGTTGCCATGGTTATTAAACATGACGTTAAATTTAAACATGAGATCAGAATACCGACTTTTGTCTTCAAAAGATATTAGATGGCCTAAATATATGGTTTCTGAAACATAGTTTATTTTTTTACCTTCTAAAAGAATATCCACTTGTGGTCGATTAGTGATTATTTCTGTTTTTTTTTAAGTTGATTTTTTGCTTTTTTCTAGTAGTTTGTGGCACATTTTCTGTAATTCCTTACCGCTCCTGGCGAATATAACCACATCATCAGCAAAACGTAAATTAGTTAAGTTGTTGCTGACTATGCTGATACCCATGTTTTCCCATTCTAGACTGGGTATTCCCAGTATACACAGAAAGAGATCAGGGGATAACGGATCTCCCTGTCTCACGCCTTTTTCAATCTTAAATAGTCTCCCCTCCTTATCTAATTTTATTTTGACAGTGATGTCCTTGTAATTTTCACCAATTATTATACCATGAGATCGAAAAAAAGATGATTCTGAGCAGGCCTTGACTAGTACAACACGGTTGGTTACACTGGTTCTTGAATGCCTATGAATTATAATGTGACAGTGACATTTCAAATGTAAGTCAGTTTTGCAATCTTGTTTCCAGAATTATTAAGTTTATCGTTGTAATACTAGTGTAATTTTTCCAAAAAACACAATTTGCAGACATGTATTCATCTTAGTTTTCAGTTTGTTCCCTAAATAAATACTGTTTTGTGTTTTAATTTATTTGACATTTATTAACCTCTAACCTACTGCCACATTTTGAAATCAGTCCTGCCAATCGTGTTGTACTAGTCAAGGCCTGCTCAGAATCATCTTTTTTTCGATCTCATGGTATTTATATATTTTTGAGGGAATTTCTGGTTTTTTAGTGTGTTGTACTTGAGTGGTCTAGATTGTCAGAGGCTTTTTCGAAATCTATTAGAGCCATATACACCGTGATGTTAAATTCTTTTGCTTTTTCGATCAGTTGATTTTTGCGTGTATATGGTCTATCGTGCTAAAACCCTCCCTGAAGCCTCACTGATTTTTTTATATGTTTGCTTTCATTCTGTTTCTTATGATTGATGAAAAAACTTTATACATGGTGGATAGTAAAGTGATGGTTCTATAATGTAACGAATCGCATCAGCAGCTGCGGAAAGCAGGTGCGAGATCAAATGCATCATGCGCCGCTAGAATTTTCTACCGTTGCCGCGAGAGATCTGGAAGCCTGTAGAACTTACGAGACGGAAAGTCTGCCTATATTTAAGGCGCACTCGCTTAGGAGAGGACAGTCTAATCCAGCCAACAGTCGCGGTCGCGAAGTTAATATAAATATCCGTGAATAGTCTTGAACTAATAATCGCGGCGTGTTTGTGCATACGTAGAAATAAATTGTTAAATAAATAAACTGTTATAAATAAATTACTTTAATGTTCGGTTTTAATATTAGTGTTTCGTTTTAGTTTTACGTTAGTGTTTAATTGTTCTTTATAATTATTTCGTACTTTAAGTTTGTTTAATAAATTAATTTACACCACGAACCGAGTTTAATTAAAATAAACGTCGTAAAAACGTTACAATAATTAATTATATCTTGTTTTTGGCCTTTTTTTTTAGAGTAAGACGATTTCACTAGTTTTCCATTGGTTTGGGATTTCTTCCTTTTCTAATATTCTATTATACAGTTTCTTTAAAGCTATTATCGCTTCTATAGGTAAAGCTTTTATTACCTCATTCCTTATTCCGTCATTTTCAGGTCTTTTGTCTCTTTTGAGGTTGTTTATTGATGTTTTTAGTTCGTCTAATTGTATTGGTAGGGGTTTGTTGGTTTCTTGTATTGATGTAACCGTTGCTACCTCTACGATTTCTGGGCTTTTCCTTTTTGTAATTTTTTTTTAATCTCTTAACTCTATTTCTTATTAAAGTTTTTCCATGTGATGGTTCATTATTTATTTTTTTGGTGGAACCTGTCTCTTCTATTTTTTGTCTTTCAAATTTTCTTATGTCTTTGTATTTCTCTTTTTGTAAGTTTGTTAATTCTGCATATTCAATCTGACTATGTTTTTCCTTATTTTGTTTCACCTCTTCTCTTCTTCTTATGAGTTCTTTTGTTCTGGAGGATAGTTTTTCTTCAGATCTTTTTCGTTTCCAGGCTTCTTTTATTTTCTTAACAAAGTTATTCCATTATCATGTGAGTTATTGTATTCTTCATTGAGCAAGGCTTTTATCTTGTTTTGGAATATGTCCTTATCGAATACTTTTTTCTAACTAGCTTCAGTGTTTCTACTTTTCAGTTTATTCATTCTGGAGCACCCTTTTATTGTGATTTTTGTTCTTACTAATCTGTGATCAGTACTAAAATGGACTTATTCTTAAATATAAACAAATTTGTTAATTCCCCAATCGAACTGAATATTGAAAATTTAACTCGCAGTGAATGTGTTGCAATTTTAAATTTTTTTCCTTTTAAAGATTTAATACTAACTAATTTTTTTTATACAGAAAAAAACAAAAAAGAAAACGTTCCCCGTCACCAACTCTAAAAAGTGGAAAACGTAAGAGTGGAAGAAGTCCGGCTGTTGGTAAAAAGCAGCGTCCTGATGAAATTGAACCGGAAGATCTGACGAAAGATATGGAAGAACCTGCACCAGAACCAAACATTGTTGAAGTAAGCCCATCATCTGCAGGCCAAATGGGTAAAAAGGACCACGAGTTACAGCCATTAAAAGGAGGTTCTGTTACAGACTTAGATGAAACAGAAGATCGTGGTGAAGATTCTCAAATGGGAAAGAATAGTGACAGCAATACCCAAGACAAAGACGACGGACAAGAAGATAATGTTACTGAACAAACTCATCACATTATTATTCCGTCGTATTCAGCTTGGTTTGATTATAATTCAATTCACGAATTAGAAAAACGTGCCCTTCCTGAATTTTTCAATGCTCGGAATAAGTCTAAAACACCAGAAATCTTTATGGCATACCGAAACTTCATGATCGATACGTATCGATTGAATCCTACGGAATACATTACAAGCACAGCTTGTCGTCGTAATTTGGCAGGTGACGTTTGTGCTATAATGCGAGTACATGCATTCCTCGAACAGTGGGGACTAATAAATTATCAAGTTGATACTGATTCACGTCCTACACCGATGGGGCCGCCTCCTACTTCACACTTTCATATTTTATCTGATACTCCATCTGGTTTACAACCTGTGAATCCACCTAAAACACCCCAACCTAGTGCAGCTAAAACGTTATTAGATCTGGATCGTACTCAAGAAGGCAAAAAAATTGAAAATATCGACCACATGACAAATTTTGGGTTAAAACTAGATCAGTATGCTAAGAAACCAGCGGTATTAAGAAATAAAACGGCTGCCTCGTTGTCGAGAGATTGGACAGAACAAGAAACCTTGTTACTTTTGGAGGGTCTTGAAATGTTCAAAGATGATTGGAATAAAGTCTGTGAACATGTAGGATCTCGTACACAAGACGAATGCATTTTACACTTCCTCCGATTACCTATTGAAGATCCTTATTTAGAAGATCCGGAAGCTGGAGGTGCTTTAGGCCCATTGGCATACCAACCGATTCCCTTTAGCAAAGCCGGTAATCCAATAATGTCAACAGTAGCCTTCTTAGCATCAATTGTTGACCCACGAGTAGCAGCAGCTGCAGCAAAATCTGCGATGAATGAATTTGCAAGTATTAAAGATGAGGTTCCCGCCGCCTTAATGGATGCTCATTTGAAAAATGTGGAAGCTTCTTCTACTGAAGGTAAATTTGATGCATCTGCAGGACTTGCATTAAGTGGAATAGCTGGCACTGTACCGGAAAAAGAAGATGAGGATAAAATAAAAAAGGAAGCTGAGGCAAAAGAAGAAGAAAAGCAAGCAGATTTGGAACAAAAGAAAAATGGCGTCGAAGGCGGAGAAGAAAAAGCAGAAGATAAAACTCCTTTAAAAGTAGAACCTAATGAAACTGAAAAAGATGAGAAAATGGATACATCTGATATTAAAGCTGAAAAACTGCTGCGGGATAGTGAAATGCAAAGTGCAGCCGCCGCCGCTTTGGCAGCAGCTGCTGTTAAAGCAAAACATTTAGCAGCCGTAGAAGAACGCAAAATTAAGTCTCTCGTGGCACTTTTGGTAGAAACTCAAATGAAAAAGTTAGAAATTAAGTTGAGACACTTCGAAGAACTGGAAACAACTATGGAACGTGAACGAGAAGGCTTGGAATATCAAAGACAGCAACTTATTACGGAAAGACAACAGTTCCATTTGGAACAACTCAAAGCCGCTGAATTCAGGGCACGACAGCAGGCTCATCAAAGGATGCAAGCCGAACAAGGTCAATGGGCGGCACAACAAAACGCTGTACCCCATTCTGCTCCTTCTGGTGATACAGGACCTAGTACTACACCTACTCCACCTTCCCCTCAAGCTGCTGCAGTTGCTTCACCAGCTCCGCCGCACCACCACATATGAGATCTACATTAACACATTAAATTATGACCTTCGTTTTTTCATTCATTGTAAATGTTTAGTTGCCTTATGAAGTATGACGATTTTATTTTTATAAGTTGTATTTTTAGGTTAATTTAAATTGTTTTCATATTTTTTTTTTGCTACAGAATTTGAAACATCTGTAAAATAGTGTTAGGTGACATTTTTATCGTGGTATCATGCAAGTATTGCTTTTTATAGATCCAATGGAATTTTAACCAATTTCTATATTAAGTCTTAATGATTAGCTAGAATGCTAAGTAGTATTTAAATAATAAACTTTCTACCGTAGTAATTTTTTCTTTTTATACATACATATAAAAAAATTGTGATCGTTTTATTGTACCACTTGAATATCGAGTTTTGAAAATAAAATATTCGATTAATTCATTAATTGACAAATGATTTTCACTTGGAAGCTACCCATTAACAAATTACATTCTCTAATTAACCATTTATTGTTTTTTTATGTGTCAATAGTATATTACATATCGAGGTGGAAAGTAGTTCATTAGTCATTACTAAAGCGCGGATATAAAGCATTATGCTTATTAGTTTTTAATGCAAGCAGTTCAAAATGCGTTTGGATTTAGACGATTCACAACAAATGGAAGAGTTTGACACCACTTTTATTTTGCTTATTTTGCTTTTTTTTTCGCCTTTTCTGCATAACTGCCTATTTAGTGCTTTTTTATGCTTTATATTGCTTATTTTGGCATTTTTTCTAATTTTTTTTAGTGCATTATATTTTTTATGTATGAATAATTTTAAACATCAATTTTTAAAATATAAAAAGAAGTTTCTCTATTTACAAAAACATTTTGACGGATCGGAGGCAATCTTTTTCTTTAGGAAATTTAGAAAAGTATTTAATTATAAACTGTTTTCGTTCTAGTACTCATACTCTTGATTAATCGTGCTTTTTTGTACAATAGCGCTGTATTAAGCATATTGTATTTATTTTTATTTTTATTAATTAAATACGCCGTTTGAACGTTTTAAGGTTCTTTTTTTATGTAGAAAGGTATTAGTATTATTAATTTTTCAGTTTTTCTGTATAAACTAGAAAAATTTAAAAAAATTATTTTATACAGCTTTTTTGACAGCTTGTTTGAGCTTTTATTTTGCTTTTTTTACAGTTTTAAGTGCTTATTATAAGCGCTTATTTCCCAAAGATAAATGCTTTTTTTTCCGCGCTCTAGTCATTACTGTCGAGAGATAATCATAGTTAAACGAGACGCGAAGCGTCGAGGTTTACTATATCTCGAGACAGTAATGAAACTTTTCACTAAGGTTTGTAAACTATTTTTTTTTCAACCATACATATAATAGCTCAGTGGCCAGGTCGTGAAAAGGGGGGGGTTAGAGCTTATTCTCTTCTGGCTGGCGAAAGAACGGTCAGACAAGGTGGTCACTTTTGCTGGTAACTCCGCCCTTGATTGCTACTATATTCAGTGGCGTACGCACAAGTAGCACAATTTTTACTTAAATAATATACTGGCTGCCATAAGTAAATGAACACCCAGTAAACGTTGGCAAATTTAAATGAAATTTTCAGGAAAGATGTATTTTATTCGTTCTAAGAAACGATGAAAATTACAGCAAGATCCAATCATTTAATCAAGTTAGCATAGGCAATGAATTAAAAAATCTTTTTGTTTTTATGTTTACATTATTTACTTAAGTGTCATTATAAAGCATACTTGAGGGTTTAATTAGTCCTGTTAGACAACGTGCGAGTTTTCATCAATTAACTGAGTTCGAACGTGGTAGAATAATCGGTCTACGAGAAGCTGGATTATCCATTCGTGATGTTGCTGGTCGTGTAGGACGTAGTGTCGCTACAATCTCCCTATGCTGGAGAAGATGGCCAGAAAATAATGAGGAACGAAGACATTTACGACCTGGCGTCCCAGACGCACCACTAATCGTGAAGATCGTGCTCTTCGGGACCGTTTCTCGCGGACAAGGGAAATTGGTGATAGATGGCGAGGTTTAATTAATCAACAAATCTCCATACCATCTGTTTATCGAAGAATTCGATCTTTTGGGTTTAGGTCGTACCGACCATTTCTTTGTTTACCTCTAACTCCACGTCATAAAATTGCACGGCTAGAGTGGTGTAATGAAAGGTTGCACTGGAATGAGGAATGGAATCGAGTAGTTTTTAGTGACGAATCTCGATTCTGTTTATGGGCTCATGACGGTCACAGAATGGTCAGAAGACGTGCCGGAGAAAGGAGAGACATGCAGTTTTCTATAGAACGACATACCGCTCTTACTCAAGGTATGATGGTATGGGGGGGCTATCTGCCATGGAAGTAGATCTCTGGTAATTATTTGAGGAACGCTAAATGCAATTGGTTACATCAATAACGTGCTGGAAGCAGTATTAGTTCCATATCTTCAACAACTGGTAAATCCCATTTTCCAGCAAGACAATGCGCGGCCACATACCGCTAGGGTTACTATGGAGTTTCTGGAAAATGCTAATGCTGGTTGGCTTCCGTGGCCTTCTCGTTCGCCAGACTTATCACCAATCGAACACGTGTGGGATATGCTAGGACGGAGGATCAATGGTTTACAGCCACCCCCAAACAGTGTAGATGTTCTCCAGCAACGGATTTTAGAAGCTTGGAATACGATACCACAAGCTACTATTGATTCGCTTATTGCAAGTATGTCTAATAGACTAACTGAATGTGTAAGAAACGCAGGAGGATCGACGCATTATTAGTGTTTAAAAATTGTCGCAATAATTGGATCTTGCTGTAATTTTCATCGTTTCTTAGCGCAAATAAAATACATCTTTCCTGAAAATTTCATTTAAATTTGCCAACGTTTACTGGGTGTTCATTTACTTATGGCGGCCAGTATATATAAACCTGTATTTATATAAAATCCAACAAGTATTTAAGAAAATCAACTTATATTATTTCGTACAGAATTACAGCCGTAAAAAACTTTATTCGGTAACTAAATAATCTAGGTAAAATTTAAATAGTGGAAAAATAGTACGCCACTGTAGGTACTTCTGTACAACGTGCTTTTAAGCGGATTATCGTCTCTCTCAATAGTTAAGACAGCCCACTTAGCCTAGTGCGCATCCAAGCCTTTCACCAGCCAGAAGGGCATAAGCTCTACCTAACAAAAGGTCATGTAGTTTTGGATTTTGGATATGTTGTATGTACCTAAGCCGTTATTAAAAATCCAAGTTTTCTAATTTGGCGTGCGTCAGTATGACCACTTTTGTATCACTTTTTCGGTTTTTGCTCGATAACTCTTTACTAGTGCGTCCTACAGAAAAAATTACTCTCACCTTTTTTGTAGAGCACAAAATTTGCTACAAATCATTTGAATAACATTTTTTCTAGTATCAAGAATGTCATGAGTCATGACATTCTTGATACAAGCAAACACATTTGGAACAATTATTGTGAATTGAAATTATGAAAACTAGTTTTTTTTTTGGTACTTTTAAATGATAATTTATCGCTATAAGAATTTCCCCTTATTATTGTCCAAGGGATAAAGTTACGGAGAGCTTGTACGCGAGTTTTTACACACCCTGTATATTTATATTCCATGTATTGTGGTCTTATTTGTAATTTTCCAAGCACATATCTACCATATGGCTACAAAGTGTTACTCATTTTGTCTTTAAATTGAATCAATAAACCGTTAAGATGTTGGACACTAGGCTGGAGCGAAAAAATCAACTTTTATATTTTTAGTTCTAATAGTGGAAAAAAGTTGTTAATATAAATCAGTTATTACCGTGATTTTTTTGAAAAAAAATGGACATTTCCTTCTGCCCTCTACGCACTCTTAAAATAGGGATGAAACCTGCAAAAATTAACTTTTTTATTTTTAGTTCTAATAGTGAAAAAATATTACTATCGAATAATATTTTTTTTTCTACGATTAATAAATGTAGTTCCTTGCATACGACCCGTAGGAAATAAAACACCAACAAAACTACAACGTGAACATTTCCGTACAGGTAAAAAAATCATATAAACCATGAAAAAAGTGCACATCAAATTTTTCTAGAAACGCAACTTAGTTATATACCGGCCACTGCTTTCGCAGACCATCTGCCACGATATTAGTTGATGCTGGAGAAGACATTACTTCTTTAAAAAGACACGGCGGATGCAAATCTTTTGTAGTGGCTGAAGGTTACATTGAGGAATCAATGAAGCACAAATATGACGTAGCGAACAAAATTTTTAATTCCATTGAAACTACCAAAAATGTTGCGTCGACATCAAAAACAGAAAATTTCGAAAATTGTTCAATCGAAAAAGAATCCACTAATAATTCTCCCAAAATGGTATTTAACAATTGTAATATAACTAACGTTTAATGCTGTAAATAATAAATAAACCTCTCTTTGTCAATAAGTGTTAAAATATTGTTAGGTAATAAAATACCTTGTTATCAAAGTTAGTTTTATTTGACTTTAAAAAAAAATGTATAGTCGTAGAAAAAGTATAGTGTAAAACTCGCACGGAATGTTCATTTCCCACTCGTAAGAATTTCATACTCGTGGGAAATGAATATCATTCCATGCTTGTTATACAATATACTATTTTTTCCAAACGTCAGAATAACACGACATTGTGTCCTTGGATACACAAAGTGGCTTATTTGTCTACCTAGGAGAAAAAATTACAAATGGTCCAATGACAATTCGTAATTTTTCTGTTTATAACAAAACAACCCGTAGGAATGACAGTTGGTATGACGCTTATTTTGGACTTTTTTTAAATTTCCTTGCTGAATTGTTTTTAATTTATGCGTTTGAAGAAAAAATTAAATGTGCTATTCGGAGAAAAAGTGATTTTGTGTGGCTCGTATGAAATTGCCTGACTCGCTTCGCTCGTCGTTCAAACGTCATACTCCGCACACAAAATGACACTTTTTTTCCTAATAACACAATATATTATTGCCCTCTATGCACTCTTAAAGTAGGTGTGAAAAATGAAAAAAAAATTAATCGGCACCAAGCGGTGTTAAATGACTTTAAGAGCAGCTCTTTAAAGTTGATTATTAACTAATCAGTCCAGAACTCACCACGAGGAGGTCGCTGCTATGCGAGTTCCACCCACCCGCCCTCCAATCACCTTCAGATTCTATTATTAAACTCTTTTTTCGTGTTAAAGACTGGCATTGCTGCTCTGGATTTAAGAATGACTCCAATAAAACAATCTCTAGGTTCGGAGCCAATCACTCTTTGTGAAGCTTCAGTCACTAACTTGACACATCTTTCCACCGCCTGGGTATGGCACAAAGAAGATGAGGGGTAACACCTCCTTAGTTTTAATTATTCTTGTGATTTCTTCATCGGTAAGATCTTTCAGAATAGGTGGGGTTGATATTTCAGTAGCTTGCCAATGCCAATCAATAATGTCGATATAATCGCTTGCCTCAAAATTTATCTTTGGAATGACGAATGTTCTATGTATGTCAATGTCACAGGTTATTCTAGCCTAGCCTTTAGTATACGTCTTATTGCTAGTTCTTGGACATGTGTTCTGTCATCTGCAAACATACATATATTAGCAGGTTTTTAGGATGAATGAAATAGGCATTGCGTTGTATTAGTGGATCAACAACATTTCTTTGTTCTGGTTTTAAGTATCGACTTAGCTGAATTAATTCCCAGACATGTTTGGCACCATTTGAGCATGATGGGTTAAAGTTAATCTCAAACCACATTGGTGCGTAGACCATTTGAATAAACTGAGCCATGTCTTTGAGATTGGAACTTGCGTTTTCTGTGCCAATATAGAGTCGCAATATTCGATTAGTTGTAGTTAACCATCTGGAATGGGACAGTTTGCCAGGATTCATTTTCGATAAATCTAAGGATGCAGTCACCGTTGAAGATTGCAGAACACATTTGGTAAAGATATTTTTGATCTGTGCTTAACTCAGAAATAAGCACATCAGGCAAACTGCAAACAATTGGTTCAAAGTCTATAATTGGTAAATTCTGGCAGGTTTTCAGTGCTTTACCTATAAGTCCTACGAATTCAAATTTGTCCAGTTGTGTCACCATCAAGGAAGTGAAGAAGATGCCTTAAAGGAAGTTCGTTAAGTTTTAATTTTGCCTCGATTTGAGATATGACTCCGTTTCTTTGATCCAGTGTTTACTACTGTCCCATCAGATCCCATTGCTAATAACCCATCTAAGTTAAAATTATTTGATTCAAGAAATTCTAGTATGGACTAGTAGTAATACCTATAGCAGGTCCTGAAGAAGGTATGATGTGTCCTATGTAAACTGATCGGGGTTCTTGAATCAAGGAGATGTGTTCCTCCGCTACAGTCTTTCTATGTCATTTGTTTCCAACTGTTTCTTGAGTCAAAGCACAGTATATAAACCTTATATATAAGGTTTATATACTGTGGCTTAAGGAGCTTTACACAGTTAGTTGTTGTTCGACCTGTATCGCATGTAGAGTTGTAAATAAACTTATGTAATCTTTGACCCTATTTCATAAAATACTTGGTTTTAATTCTAAACTTTATTTTTATTTCTTTGGTCCGCAATAGATACAGATGGGAAACAGGGCATACCTTGCAAATATAACATTAATACAATATAAACTACTTAGCAAAACAACTAAAATAAGACTATATCAAACGATCATAAAGCCTGTATGTGCCGCAGAAACCTGGACACTAATAAAAGAAAGTGAGGAAAAATTACGAATATGAGAGAGAATGATAATCAGGAAAATATACGGGCTAGAACAAGACGGTGAAGATTACAGAATACTCATGAACAATGAAATAGAAAAGTTAAAACAGCAAAACATAGTGAAAACTATAAAATCAAGAATTCAGTGGCTAGGTCATATCACTAGGATGGAAAGAAACAGAATATTGAAAATAATAACAGAATGGGAACCCAACACAACCAAAAGAAGAGGACCAAAGAAATGGACAAAAGACGTTATTGAAGACCTTAAAATATTGGGTGCGAAAAATTGGAAGAAGACTCAGGATAGGAAAGAATGGAAATGTATTGTGGAGCAAGCCAAAACCCACCGAGGGTTATAGTGCAGAAGAAGAAGAAGAATAGACCACTATCGCAGGAGAGTTTGAAGCTTTCCAAGTGGTATCCTTTTGATATATTACTACATGACTTATAATTTCATATTTCAACCTTGAATTAAAATGAATACATTTTTCATAAAACTACATTTCATGAAATTATTGTAAATTATTTTACTAATATTATGGCATGTGACTTGCAGAACCCCAACATTATTTCGTGAAACCTCAGGGTTCCATGAAACACACTTTGGGAGCTACTGGTATAGACGATGTCTTCGCTACCTTGTAAACCTAAGTTCTAAGATAAGCGAGATTTTTTTATGCCTTCGTTTGGATAAGAGGCAAAACAGTATGCCTGAGGTCATTACGATGTTTGGCACAATAAGATTCAAGGCGGGTGGCCACTGCGAGCGAAAGGAAACTAAGCTAAGCTAAGCAAAGAGAATGCTAACTAAACTAAACTACCTTGGAACGGCCTCTGGAAACGATTTTAGTTATTAGCTGTTTTTTCGTGAGAAAGGACGTGTTTAAAATGAGTTCTGTAACAACCAAAATGTTGTTATTGGATCTAAATTCGGAATCAGATGAATCAGATTTTTTTGAAGATATTGCAAATGTAGTTTTCATGGAAAAGAAAAAGAAAAAATGTTGGATAAGCCGTTATATGAAGAAACGAGAAAAATTTGGAAAATTTCATAAACTGATCAATGAGCTAGACGATTTTAAAGTCAAAAATTATTTCAGATTAACTTGAGAACAATTTTATGAATTGATAGCCGCCGATATTCAAAAATACAAATTTTCGACGAGCAATAGGTAAACAAAAAACAAAAGCCGCGCATAGGTAACTAGAATGATTTTATTATTTGAGTTTTTTTATGTTTAATTGACACCTAAAATATCACGTGATACATTTTTGAAAAGAGAATTTAACCCTCGATCTATTAGCGAATAAATATACAGGGTGTTCCATTTAAAAAACCAGAGTTATACATTTTCCCTGAAAAACAGGAGGCAATGAAAAATAATTAATTATGCCATTTTATATAAGAATTAATAGTAAATAATTATTTCCTCTGACTTTTTCTTATATTTCTAATAATAAACGAGATATAAGGTGGCCAATGAAAAATCAGCCACCCTGTATATCTGATTTACTGATTTAAACACAGCACAGCCACTTGGCACTTCTCGAAACAAACTAACATTAAAATCAAATATTGTCAATAATTGTAAGCTCAAAACCGAACTATCAACACGTAATACGTGCAATTGTCTTTTGTGATAATTGCCGCCTCAGTTTTTAGGAGCGGCCGCGCGGTATATTACACACAAAAATAATAGCTTCGCGCTGTCAGATCAAAAGTCTTTCGTTCGCCAATGATGCACCTGCACCAGAAACCGAAATCAAAGGGTACTCGGAATAACATAGACCAATATAGGAAAGCGTTACGTAAAGATTTATAATTATTGAATGGTTCAAATTGTATTTTGATTTCGCTGCTTATGCCGCCCCCTTACGGTGCCGCCTGATGCGGCCGCCCCTCTGTATCATAGCACGGCACGGCCCTGATACTATGGATTTCTGTTTTGTTAGGTATATGGCAACAGGAACTTCATATAAAAGCATAGCATACAGCTATCGAGTAAGTCCACGAAGTGTTGCACGATGCGTCAAAGATGTATACCAAGCGTTCTCTTTGAGATTACAGCCACAATTTATGGCGGACCCGACTACGGAAGATTTAAGAAACACCTCTGCGGAATTTTAAAAAAAATTGAATTTTGATCATTGCATAGGCGCCATCGACGGAAAGCACGTGACAATAAAAGCTCCTCCAAAGTCAGGCTCCTCATTTTAATTACAAGAAGACGTTCTCAATAGTACTCATGGCACTAGTGGATGCCAATTATAAATTTCTGGCAATAGACGTTGGGGCCAAAGGCCGATTTAGTGACGGTGGAATTTTTTCAAGTAACCCACTTGGCCAACGTCTAAAATTTGCCACCAGATTTGACTAGATGAACCGTTGTACAATGGAGGTAAACCAATGCCTTTTGTGGCTGTCGGAGATGAAGCTTTATTTAATGAGGCCTTATCCAAACAGGCAAGCTTCTGGTAGGTAATGCTAAGCTTGAACATTTTAATTACCGCTTATCTCGGGGCCCATAGGATTTTAGAAAATGCTTTTGGAATTTTGGCTGCAAGGTGGAGGGTATATCGGATTCCATGAAATTCCAGTTGAAGTTGTTGATGCTGTTGTTAAAGCCACTTGTGTTTTACACAATTATCTAGCTGAAAATATAAGTACCTATGCGAAAAAAACGAGGTGACCAAGGAGTCTATGCATAATCAGTTATTAAACATTCCGAACAGGCTTTGCCATTTTCGAAGAGCTGGCCAAGAGGCTTTCAAAGTAAGAAACGGTTTTATGGAATACTTGAACTCACCACAGAATTGCTTACCATGGCAAAATTAGAAATATTTTCATGCATTTTACATTAATATAACAAACTGCTTTCTTTTGCAATTTGTTCCCATATTTTAGTTTTAAATGAGCATCACTGTATTCTTCTGAATTAGTGTCGTATAATAGTTATATGTTATAACCTCTTTACGAACACATTAAATTAACAATTCACTTTGTAATATTTTACAGGGCATAGGTAATTAATTATTTAAGCATTTAACTTTTCCAAAATATGTTACTACCAGGGGTGGCTGGTCAGGCTCGTCTATAGGGTCCGGGCCCCACCTATATTTGTATAACTAGCCCAATAATTGTAGTTTTAAAAAATATGTTTCTTGTAATGGTTTTACACATCGGGAAGAATAACCCTCAATTCCGATACTTCATTAACGACCGTGATGTTCGTACCACCTCTAATATCAAAGATCTGGGTATACTGATGACCAGCGACTTGAAATGGGAATCCCATATTAACTACACCGTCCGAAGGGCGAACAAAGCCTTATACCTCTTACGTAAGGCTTTCAAATCACTGGACAATCATTCATTTGTCTCGCTGTACAAGTCCTACGTTCTACCTATTTTGGAATTTGGTTCAACCATTTGGAATCCCTACCTATCCAAGGATATAAACTTATTAGAAAACATCCAACGCAGAGCAACGAGAATTTTACCACACCTGCGACACTTGACGTATGAAGAGAGATTGAGTGCCCTCAATTTGCCAAGTCTTTTATCAAGAAGGCGGTGAGCCGACGTGATTAAAACTTACAAGATCCTTCATGGACTATATAACAACGATGAACTCCCAAATTTCTTCTCATATGCGAATAATCAACATCTCAGAGGTCATACGATGAAACTGAAGAAAGTCAAATTTAAAATTGTACAAAGTAAAAACCTTCTTCCCAACAGGACTGTCGATCTCTGGAACTCTCTTTCACAAGACGCAGTATCGGCTCACTCCCTCCCTCATTTTTAAAAACATACTCAATCGGTTGTTTGACCAACATAGTTTATAATGTTCACCAATATTGTGATACACTGTAAAATATCATATTGTTTATCAAATACTTACTGATTGTTATATCTAATTGTGATAATAACTGTTACTATGCGAAAAATTTGTATACATTGATTCGGGGTTATATTAGTTTACTGTTGCCTGTAGGTAGGTACACACTAAATAAATTTTAAAAAATAAATAAATAATTATTATTTTTTGATCAACACGTTTTATTGTTTAATAAAAAAATTGCTGTAGTATTTTGTGGCAATATTGTATAATGCGACTTACTACGGTCCCTGGGGCAAGCCGTGGCTGGTCCTATTTTATACGTGTAAAACAGGGGTCGCCAAACTTCTTTGACCGTCGACCCCCTCAAGAGTTTCTTGACTTTTTATCGACCCCCTCTATTTTACTATTACGTAATTATAATAGAACAAGCAAAAAAGACGTTTATGTGAGTTTTTAGATTGTTTATTTTATAGTTACTCAACTCTTCAACATAGAGAAGTTTAGTTCGTGAATAAACAACGATTGAATTGTAATACATATGTATGTTGATGAATTTTAGAACATTAACGCTCACTTGTATGTTGATGCGCAAAAATAAGACTGGGATTGAATACGTGTAAGTATAAGCCCTGATCACATAACAATCAGATACGCCAAGTTAATGTAAAATTTGGCAGGCAGTTTTATGCTTAGTTTGCCTTCGGTTGCCAGGTGTCGCCACCATAGCACGAGCAGACGCGACTCTAAAGTGCTTAGAATCAGCTGATTTGTATGATTCCAAGCACTTCAGGGTCGCTTCTGCTCTTGCAATGCTGGCGCCGCCTGGCAACCGAAGGCAAACTAATCATAAAACTGCCTGCCAAATTTTACATTAACTTGGCGAATCTGATTGTTATGTGATCAGGGCTATATATTACCCGAACAATGATGATTTTTCCATCGACCCCTGAGCCCGAATCGACCCTTAACAATGATATATCGACCCCTGGGGGTCGATATCGACCACTTTGGCAATCCCTGGTGTAAAACATGGGGCATGTATGAAGCACGTGGACTAGCGATGGGGTTTGTTTACCGGGCCAAATGCTTATCTTGGGGCCAGTTTAGTCTGGCCCAGTCAATGCGTTTGTACGTACATAGCGTGCGATTCTTTCATTGTGTTATTATTTTTTCGTCGTTGTTGATGTGTTTTATTGTTTTTAGTGCGTTTAATTATTGTTGTCGTTTAAATTTTTATTACGTCCACAAACAATACATTTTAACTATGAACAAAATTGATAGTTTATCGAGAAAACGTTTCTCATTATTAAGTCTAAAAGAAAAATTGTAAATTAATAATAGAACCCACTATATAAATATTAAAAAATTAAGTTGTTTTTGGCCCCTGGCACCACCTGTTTCTATTGTCACCAGCAGCCACTGGTTATTACACAGTATGTAGGTACTACGACTTTCATCACACTGCTAAACACGTGGTGACCAATTAAACTGCTCAAAACTTCGCTCGAATCTGACACGAGCTAAAACGAACAAAACGAAGCTAAGATTTCAATCTTCGTTTGCATATTTTCGTTTAGTTTAGCTTAAGTGGCCGCCGATGCATTTAAAAGTATGGCAGCTGATTTATAAAAAACTTAACTTCGCTTAGCTTAGTTTCGTTTCGTTTCGCTCGCAGTGGCCGCTCGCCTTCAAGGTATTAGAGGTGTGTCGGTCATGAACGATTCGTTCAAAAAGAACGAATCAGTACACTGAATCGAATGAATCGAGTCCTTACTTTCAAGTGAATCGATTCACTAATTCACTCGACTGCGGAGCCGCCGTACTTTAAAGTGAATCGATTCAACTCGACTCGGTATCGAAGCCAGCGGAACCATCGGGTGTTCTTGTCAAAAGATTCAGCGTTCAATTCGTTCGAGTTTCGAGTTCTACGTAAAATTGACCAGTAAATCGGATTTGATGGTGTAAAATTTGACAATGTGGGGGTTCTCCGTCTTCAAAGTAGATTCAAAATTTAATGTAAAATGGCAAATAAGTAAATCAGTAATTATAATTCTCTTTTCTTGGCGTTGATTATTTAAATTAATTTATGTTTGGCAAATCATGCGTGAAACGTAAATTTATGCCAGTGTTATGAAATACAACGGAGCGCTCGGTGTACAAAAATAAATCATATCTTTTATAATAATAAAGCTATGCAAGTAATTCTTTCACTAAAAACTTCTTCATTCTTTTCTACCCATTTCATACGATATAATTACCCATCTATGTGAAATAGTTTAAAAAGTACCTCGATGCTGAAATTTCGGCTACGCGTTTCGCGTACGCTTAGTTTAATTAATTTATGTAGCATTTGTTAACAACAATTTTGACATCATTGTGGCAGCATCAGAAGCTAGAAAGAATAAGCTTTCCAATGATTTAAAAATCATTGAGATATATTTACAAATAAGCTTGTATATGCGATGTAAACATAAAATTATTCAATTTTACATTCCTTACCTGAGTATTGAATACGAATGCCGGTACATTTACCTTTGCTTCGGTTCGGTCTTTGTTAATAACAAAAATAAATCATATCTTTTATAACCATAAAGCTATGCAAGTAATTCTTTCACTAAAAACTTCTTCATTCTTTTCTACACATTTCATACGATATAATTACCCATCTATATGAAATAGTTTAAAAAATACCCCGATGCTGAAATTTCGACTACGCGTTTCGCGTACGCTTAGTTTAATTAATTTATGTAGCATTTGTTAACAACAATTTTGACATAATTGTGGTAGCATCTGAAGCTAGAAAGAATAATATTTCCAATGGTTTAAAAATCATTGAGATATATTTACAAATAAGCTTGTATATGCGGTGTAAACATAAAAATATTCAATTTTAGATTTCTGAGTATTCAATACTGCTTCCTTTGTTAAGGCTCGTTAGTCTAAACAAAACGCGTGAATGAGTGAATCATTCAAGAACGAATCTTTGTGAACGAATCACTTGGAATGAATGATTCAAATGAATCGATTCACCAAAAAGAATCGAACTTCCCACCTCTACAAGGTATGTACCTAGAACTTTTTTTTTAAATTTGAAAAATTTCTAACTGGATAATTCTAATGACCATGGTAGTCCCCGTGCATTCATATACTTCACACACGCAAGCCTAAATCTCACTCAATAAACAAACAAATTGATTTTAAAAATATTTATTCTCTAAAATTGCTTTAAACACTGCATAAGAATATTTCTTAAACGTAGACGTAGCTTTTCATCACTATTACATAAAACATGTGTACAATTATCTTCAATTTGAATGAGCGCATCTTCATCTTGCTAAAAAAAAGAACGCTGACTAATTTAAATGGTCAATAATGTTACGCAAGTTTTTACCAAATGAATCATGACTCCATTTCCGCTAGGTTCAACTTTAGCGTCGACGATACCTTCCTGTGCTAATTTTTGCAAAAATTCAGTTACGGCTAATGTACCCCACTCATAATGAATATCTTTTTGTACTTTGGAATCGCTGGTACCTGCCGCAGTCTAAAAGTATAAATTTTAAAAGTTACTGTTGCCTACAATACTCGGGTTATCTTATAGACACAACAAATGATTACTCACCTTCATATTATGTACGTTATCTTTAACAGTGAGTGTTCCTGTTAACGATGACAAACTAATACCAGGTTTAACCTCAACAGGAACAATTTTTTGTGCAACATCATTTTCAATAAATATTTGTCCTTGTTTTCTTTTTAAAGGCAAATTAATGACCTACGAAATTTATTTTATGAATCTATCATAACAAGAAAACTAAAATTACCTACCTCTCCCCACTTATATGGAATTAACGTCCTATCTGGACTATTTTCAATAACAAGCTCTGTGAGATTAGGGGCAGACACGGGTGGTAGTGTATAGCATTCAGGAACGACTAATGTAGCAGGTTTAAGATCTTTAATAAGTTTATTAGCTTGTGTAAAATTTAAAGAGGTGTCAATTGCACAATGAGCAACTTTCATTTGAATTGGTTGATAAGGTGCTAATGCTTCTATGTAATCAAAATCAGGTTCTAAAATAGCATTCTGTAACTATAATTCTCACATTAAAATATGTAAAACTTACCTGTAAAAACAATACAATTTCTTGGATTATTACCCCATAACTCAATAAATTGAACTACATCCCCATATCTTAAACTTGGATGGCCACAAAATACCACACACGGCTAAAATGATTTTGTATTTACACCAAAATACGTAGATCCAAATTGAATTAAGTTACCTCTTGAAAATCCGTACTGAAACCATCCGAATAAATGTGTTTAAAATGCTTAAGTTTAGAATTTTTAAGCAACGAAGCATGTGGAAAGGGTTCATCAGGTACGTAAACTCTATTTTGTTTAGCAGACGACAACCATTCCGCTAAAATATTGGAATACGCAAGAGACATATCAGCTACTGGAGAAATAAAAAACATGGGACAATTTTGAACTCCCAAATCCTGCATTTTTATCGACAAACATTCGAATAAATCATAAATAACTCCTGAAGGATAACACGGTATTAATGCATTTCCTCCGCCCCTTAAAGTAAGGCCTACAAAAGTTTATATGGGATTATGTTGTATAATTTAATTATTAAAATAATACTTACTAACTACAACGCATAAAAGTCCTAACATTGAGTCTGGATTACTTATTGGAGTTTGTGTAAGATCTGTCATGATTAAAACATCGGCATTTTTGAGAGCATGATGATCCATTGGACGTGGATGGGTCGTTAAAGTACTGGAGCCACTTAGATAAACAATTTTTTCATGATCCGATGTTATTATCCAATTACTAGAGCCTAAATTGTAGCCAGAACTTGTGGGAAGGACTTGAAGAGCACCGTAAACATCCTGAAAAATGTTTGCGATACAAAATTTTTAAATTGATCCAATTTAAAAAATACCTACTATCTTCTCATTATATCCCACCATTTGTATTTTAGACAAACTAGCATTTACATTGGCCATGTTATAAATCTGTTTCCAAGATTTAGGTTTAAAAGAATCGCTTAAAGGATATGGTAATTTATGTACAAAATTTTTCCATTGGGTAGCAAAATTTGCCTTTGGGCATTGCTCAATATGAGTAACCAACTCTTCTAATAACAGTCTACAATTATTAAATGTATAAATATAGATAAAAATTAATTAAATACACAAATATACCTTCCGATTTGTAATGTTGGCTCTGTGGCGTAAACTCGTCCTTGAAAACCTGTTCCCTCAGTTATAAACGGCAAAGCCATCATACATAAATAATTAGAAATTAATATTACATCCACTTGTGAAAAATCAATCAATTTATCTAGAGGTGGGCAAAATTCTGGAGGAGAATCGATGAATATCCTATCGCCGTTTTCTCTCAAATCCTTAAATAATTAATAAAATAGAATAATAATAACTGGCAGAGTGTAACACATACTCCCTCTAAATCGGCATCTGATACATCATTTGGCATCCATATTGGTAAATTGTTTAAACGATTTGAATATACATACGACAATGGCAAAAAATTTAATACTGATTGCATCGACAGCCCACAATCCAACATTATGGTTATTTCTCTGAACGTTAAGATATGACATGGTTTATTAGGATCGTTACTTAAACAATACTGCAATCAAATGATTATTGTTTACATCCCATAGTTAGAAATAGGTAACCTATACATACCAATTTCATGTTTTGTTTTTAAGACAAACTTCCAACAATCCAACTTTTTAATGCACTATTCTATTATATATTTTTTTACCGTTATGGGTACAATAAATTACGTTATATTAAAAATTATTATAAAATTTTTGCTACGATTATTTAAGGTTATGTTTGTAAACATGTATAAAATTGAGGTTATGTTCACAATCCTCTAACTTTTAATTAAACAGGGAAAGTTTCCATAACAGATTATCTAATTGTCATTAATGTTAGCATAAATAATGAATAATTGTCAAATTAATTAGCAAAATACGAATAAATCTTTCCAAATTAACTATTTTACTACTTGCAGTTGGTGTTCTTGGGTGTCATTTCACAGGTTAATCAAAATTATAAAACCAAAAAATGAATTGCCAACCTGCCAATTAAAAACTAAATAACAAAAAAAATAAAACATGAAGCACAATCAGCTGTTAATTACAAAGCAATAAGAATATATTTTACACGTAAATTTCCATCGATACAAAAAAATAATGGCAGTGTTAAATCCTACCCTTCGTTTACGACCATACAGTTATCTTGACAAATCATGGTGTAGTTGTTCTGATGATGTTTCATGTAAAAACCTAGGAGATAGGTTGCAGTGTAAATGTGGGGAAGAATGGGCAATTTTTGAATGGAATTGGGAACATGATAGTACAGCAAACAACGTGGAATTATCAAATGATAATCGAGACGTTGTGTTTCATCCTGTTTACAGTTCAGGAACGGCTGCTGTTAGAGGAAAACATCCGTTAAAACAAAATGTGCATTATTACTGGGAAATTAAAATGCTCACTAACTTATATGGGACTGATATTGTAAGTAAGAATAATTATCATACATGCACTGCGCTATGCTCCTTGTTGAACCTTAACTTCTTCTACAATCATCTTCCATACATCTCTATTCATTGCTTTGGTGGTCCAGTGCCGCATGTTCTGCAGTTTTAGGTCATTTTTATGTTGTCCTTCCATCTACAGTTCCTCCGATTCATTTACAAATACTCTTCTTGTTATTCTTGTTTCTGTCAATCTCCACATGTGCCACTTAATTCGTTGCCTCTTTATCCACCTTGCTATTTTCTTTTTTCTTCATGGTTCAGAAGTGGTCTCCATCCATTTAATTCAACATCAATGATGGGTCCAAAAGTGCTCCTTAATACTTTCCTCTCAAATCTATTTACAGCTCCTCGCTACGCTTTGTCAGAGTTCAGCTTTCACAGTAATATTTTGTATTTTGATTTTTTTGGAAACATTTTTTGATTTTAAGATATTTTTCAGGCTATACATGCATCGATTTCCTGCAGTGCTGCTAACAGCATTATCGTCTACGACTATGGCTCCAAAGTATTTGAATTCGGGCACAACTTTAAAGTGTTGGTCTCCTATATTTGTTTCAGTTTGCTGCTCTTTTATACGTTGGGTCCACATGCGTTTAGTCTTCTGTTTATTAATCTCTAATGACCAATTGGCTTAATTTCGTTACAGACTTCTTTCTAATATGCATACTTCGTCTGCGAATGCTAAGACTTGACAGTTTCTAATGTATATCGTGCCGCCAGGGTTGTTTGTGTGTAGGACTAGGTTGAATATTAATGGCAATATTATATCACCTTATTAGTAGTGTGGTGTAGCGTAAACCTCCCTGCGACTTTGCTGTAATGTTTTTCCGTTCCTATTTGGGCATTAAAATCCCCAATTACTATTAAGGTGTCATATTTGTGTGTTTGCTGTATTGTCTCATATAAGGCTAGTAATTCTTCGTAAAACTTCTCTTTTTCATTTTCTTTTGCCGATTCCGTTGAGGCATAAGCATTTATTATTGATAAATTTGCTAGCTTTGCTTGTACCCTGAGGTAGAATATTCTTCCATTGACTGGGTTGAATTGTAAAATCATGTTTTTCATTTTATTTGTTATTATGAAACCCGCACCATTTGCTACTTGCTTCTCATTTCCAGAATAAACCATCGTAAATTTTTCTTTATTAATTTCACTATGTCCTTGCCATCTAATCTCTTGAATCCCTACAATGTCCACTTCATATCTTTTCATTTCTTTCGCCACCTCCTTCGTTTTTCCTGTCTGTAATAGTGTTTGGACATTCAGCTCGCCTATTTTTATTGTATTTTTTGTTTAATCCTCTTTGCTTATTACTCTTCTATTTTTCCATTCTCTCTTTGGTCCATGTTCATTGCGTAGATTGTATTCATAGACTTTGTGTCCAATACTTAGTTTTTTGTTGCTGCTTTAGTTTATTTTCTTGCATTTACCGCCTGTTTCTATATCTTCCGTTTACTCTTCTTCTTCTTCAAGGTTTTCTGCGTCAGTAATGAAGTCCTCGTTTTGCTGTTCCTCAACTTATTGCTCTTCACTGTTCGTTATTTCTAGTTCGCTTTTTTTTTCTTTAGTTGTTGGGCACTGTATCCTTCGTTATTCACTATTAATTTATTCTTCCAAATTCTGGCTTGATATCCATTTTTCCTAGCTTCTTTTATGTGATGTAGTAGCATTTTCCTTTCTTCTTTTTATTGGTAGGTTCATTGCTTAGCCAATAATCTGTGCCTTTTAGGTTCTTTGCTTGTTTGAGCAGTTCCATTTTCTTTAGTCCATTTTAAGAAAAGCTATTAACAGTGATCTTGCTTGTGTAGTTTTGAAAGTTCCGATTCTTCTAATGTTTTCAATTTCTTTGTTTCTAAATTTATGTGCAATTTATTTATTCATCATCATCAAGCCGTACAATCTTAAGATTATGGCTGACGCCGAGCGTCTTTAAATCCTGTTTGTGAGGGGGATTACTCCTCTTTTCTTTGATTGTTTACAAATCCTTGTGTGTCCTGGCTTCGAACGTTATTTTTTTCCACTCCGTCCTTTCCTTGCATTTCAGTTTCCAATCTCTTATTCCCAATGTTCTTATGTCTTCCTCTACTTGTTTTAGCCATCCTTTTTTGGGTCTTCCCCTTTTCCTTGGACCTAGTGGGATCCATTGTGTTATTCTTCTGAGCATCTCCGTCGGGGTTCTCCTCATGATGTGCCCCGCCCATTTCAGACGTTGTGCCTTTATGAACCTTGTGATTGTTTCTCCTCCGAGTTCATCTTCTATTTCTTTATTGGTTTTTAGTCTTCTTTCTCCGTTTGTTGTTATATTTGGTCCTAATATAGTTCTCATTATTTTTCTTTCCGCTATTTTCAGATCTTCTTCTTCTTTTCTGTTTATTATTGCTGTTTCTAGGGCGTACGTCAGTATTGGTCTTATTAAGGTCTTATATATCTTTATCTTAGTTTTTTTAGTGATTGCTTTGCTTTTCAGAAGGTTCTTGTTTCTGCCATAGGCTTGGCTTCCTTTGAGGATTCTTTCCTTTATCCGCTCTTTACCGGATTGTTGTATTGTCGTTCCTAGATAATTGAAGGAGGAGACGGTTTCGAAGTTGTGCCTCTGTGTTTTAAGGTATTTATGTGTGTTCCTTTCTTCTCTTCCTACTTTCATATATTTTGTTTTACTCTGGTTTATTTCCATTCCATATTGTCTTGCTTCTTCCTCTATTTTTTCTACTGCTTTTATTAGTTTCTGTCTCGAGTTTGCCACTATTGTCAGGTCGTCCGCGTACGCTATTATTTGAATGTCGTCTGAGATAATATTTTTTTTGTCTAGTTTCACGTTCCTTAAGATACTTTCTAATACTAAATTAAATAGTGTAGGGGAGATTGAGTCTCCTTGTTTTACACCTTTTTTTACTTGGAATTCCTCCGTTGTTGCTTCTTGAAATCGCACTTTTGCCTTAGTTTCGTGTATTGTCATTTTTAGAAGTTTTCTCAGTGTTTGAGTTATTTTTAGTGTTCTTAGTTCCATCATCATTTTTTCTCTGTTAATTGAGTCAAATGCACTCTTGAAGTCCACAAAAAGTGTGTGTAGTTCTTTGTTATATTCTATTGTCTTTTGGAATATTTGTTCTAGGATATGTATTCCGTTGATCGTTGACCTACCAGGCCTGAAGCCGTTTTGATAGTCCCCGAGGATTTCCTCAGCTTGCATTTTTAGCCTCTTATTTATCAGATTTGCCAAGATTTTGTAAGTGGTGTTCAGTAGAGTTATTGCTCTATAATTCTCACACTGTTCCTTGTTTCCTTTTTTGTGTATCGGTGTTATTATCCCGGTGTTCCACTCTTCTGGCATTTTATGTTGTTTCCATATCTGCTCTATTAGGGTGTGTATTTGTTTATGTAGTTGCTGACCCCCATATTTCAGAAGTTCTGACTCGATTCCGTCCTCTCCCGGGGATTTGCCATTTTTCAGTTCTTTTATTTGTTCTATGACTTCCTTTTCTGAAGGGTAATCGTCTTCTTGTTCTTGCGTTGTTGTATTACCCTCTTCTGATTGTTCTGTATCAGCTGATTCTGTATTGAATATGTTTTTGTAGTAATCTTTCCAGATATTTCCAATTTTTTGGGGCTCGTGTTCTGTTTGGCCTTCGTTGTTTTTTAGTCCCCTTGTTCTGGTTCTGGGTGTATTTGTTTGGTTCTTTATTTTCTTGTAGAATTGTTTTATGTTATGATTGTTACTGTCTTGTTCTATTTCCTCAAGTTTGTTATTTATCCAGTCGTTCTTTTTCCTTCTGTACATTATGTTTGCATTATTTCTTTTTATTTCGTATTCTCTTCTGTCTTGTTCTATTCTCGTGTCGATCCATTTAATTCTTGCCTCATTCTTTAGTTTTCTTGCTTTTTCGCAGTCTTCGTCATACCAGTCTTTCTTTTTCTTTTTTGTTGTCTTCCTTCCTAGTACTTCTTCCGCGGTTCCTTGTATGCTTTGTTTCATTTCTCTCCATATTATTTCTATGTCTGTAATGTTTGTTGGTTTGTTTTGTGTATTTTTGGAATATGTGTCTTGATATTTTTTCCTCGTTTCCTCGCACTCGAGGGCTTCTAGATTTACTCTTGTTGCTACCGTTTTGGTACCGTAGTGCTTCCTCATATCTATGTTCCTTAGCTTTGCTATTACTAAGTAGTGGTCTGATTCCGCTTGTGCGCCTCTGTACGTTCTTGTGTCTACTGTCTTGTTGCATATCCCTTTCGTGGCTAATATGTGGTCAATTTGATTTTCTACTGTGCCTGCCGGATGTCTCCATGTTGTCTTATGTTTTTTGGGGTGTTCGTACTTTGTAGATAAGAGAGTCATGTTAAGTGCTCCTGCTAACTGACATAGTCTGTGACCATTGTCGTTTGTTACATCATGTATTGTCCCTTTTCCGTTCCCTCTTACTTCGCTCAGATATGGCTCTTTCCCTATTTGGGCGTTTGCGTCTCCCAATATTATAATTTCGTCTTTTTTTGGCAGGCTCTCACATAACTTTTCCAGATTTTCGTAGAATTTATCTTTCTCATCTTGTTCTGCCACTTCCGTTGGGGCGTAAATGTTAATAATTGATACGTGCATATTTTCCATTTTTAGTCTTAGTAGAGCTATTCTGCCGTCCACTGGTGTAAATTGCATTACATTTTTTACTAGCTTCTTTTTTATGTAGAAAGCTATCCCGTTGCTCCCTCTTGTCTCTTCACCACTGTATAGGAACGCGTATTTATCTTTTGTTATTTCTCCCGATCCTTCCCATCTCATTTCTTGTATAGCTGTTATGTCTAGGTTGTATGATTCTAATTCTCTAGCTGTTTCCTCCATCTTGCCTGTCCTTAGCAGCGTTTTGATGTTCCATGTAGCTATTTTTATCTGTTTCTCCTTGTTTTTTCGTTTTGTCCTTTTATTTTTTTGTTTTGTACTTCGCTGTTTACCTGTTAATGTGGTTATATTCTGTGTTGCGAATTGCCTTTTATTGATGGTAATTGGTGTGTTTTCAGTCTTATCCTTTTTCGTTCGCCGGGTCATGTGTCCTTTTTGATTTTTGGTTTGGTGCTGGGTTAGTTTTTTGGATTGTATCTACTGGTTCTCGATATTTTCAGTAATTCTTCCCTTCTCAGGTCTTCATCTGTTGGAGTTCTTTCACTTGCCTTCCTCGTTGTCCCTTTAGGGGTCTCTTTTGGTTTTGTGTCGTTTCCCGTATGTTCGTGGGTTCCGTAATTTTCTAGATCTTCTAGCGTGTATGCTGAGCCGTTTACAACGAGTTTATTATATATAATTGTCGCTTTATTGCCTTGGTCTCTTGCTTGTTTCATGTGTTTCACTAATTGTTTTCTTTGCAGCAGTATCACAGTATACCTCTAACCCAGTAGTCTCACTTCGGTAAATTCTGGTATTTGATTTTTTTCTGCGCATGTTACTGCACATCCGTCAAGCGTAATTTATTTTTTCATATAAAATGTTAAATAAATCATATGTTAGCATTTTTGTTTTATGAACTGTTTTAATGATGAATGAATGGTGAAAAAACTGTCATAAATGTCATTTTATTGAACTTTTTGTACTTAATAATATGAAACAACTTAAATCTAGAATCTTATTTCTCAATAAAATAATTTTATATATTTATATATTATTTTAGTTAGCCCAAAATGTTTTTAAAAAAGTAATAAGAAAAAATTTTGGCCCTATTCCATCTCTACAATAACCCAAGATACCTTGCAATAACCATCTGACGCCTCTTATTCCCATCTCTAATGGCGTGTGCAGTAACATGCGCGAAGTTCACTTTAAACCCAAAAGATCAAAGTGCCGCCGTGAAGTGCAACTACTGGGTTAGAGGTATACTGTGGCAGTATGTCTTTAGGGTAATCCTCGCTTATTCTCCAGTTTGTGTTTTTCAGATTTTTTGTTGACTTTATTATTTCTAATTTCTTATTCCCATTTCTTATTTCAATCATTATTGGTCTGTCTTTATTGTCCCCCCTTTTTCCTATTCTCTTGATATCCGTTATATCTTCCTTCGGCATAATTTCAACTCCAATTTTATTTATTACTTCTTTTATCTTCTGTTGTTGGGTTTCCAGACTATCGTCTTCAGATTCCTTTATGCCAAAAATCAGTAGATTTTTCTTTCTTATTTCCCTTTCTAGCCATTCAATTTTCTTTTCTTGCATGTTGATCTTACCTTTTAGTTGGTCGTTTTCCCGTCCTCTCTGTTCGTTTTCTCTTTTAAGATTCATTATCTCCGACTGTATTGAATCCAACTTTTGCTCTATTCTCATTTCTCGTTCCTCCGTTTTCCGCCCGTTATCCTCCAGTTTGTTTAGTTTGTCCCTGATATCCTTCAGAAGCTCTTCCATCTTGTTTTAGCTTATTAATGTGGCGATGTATATGTGTACTAACTAAACTTACTCCAATTCTGTTTGGTTTGGGATAATCTGTCTGTCTGTATGTGATTGTTTTATCTCACCGCGGAAAGAGTCAGAGGCCGGTCGACCCGTCGAACCTTGACTCTTATCGGTGTATTTAGGTTGGATTTTTATTCTTATATAAGACGTGTATGTGTTTTCTTTTGGTATACTTAAGATATTAGATTTGTCTTGCAGTTATTTAAAAAGGATTATTTTACAAAAAAGTATTATTTTAAAAAGAATATAGTGTTAAACGGTATCTGTCCAGTCGTATTTATCACAGCTGCGTGGATTGCCTTGGCGATTGAAGATCGCTCGGCCACGTCCGACTCTTGTTGTTGTTTACGGGTATAAGTGTAAATTTTTATTGTACAATATTGTGATTGCTACTTACTGTTTTGTTGTTATTCTGTTACTATACCGATGTTGATCTATTATTAGTTTTCCTATCCTACCTTGATGATTTTAATATTTAACCTTCGCCAGTAAATTAGTAAAAATAGCGGAGCACATTTCACTTCACTCATTTATTTATTACATGCTTAAATTTTTTTGTTAGCTCTTCATATCTTTCACCTTGGTTATCTTCCATTCCATAACAGATTAAATTTAATGTTTTGATCTCTCTTTCTAGGTTATTGATTTTGAGTTCCTGTTTTCTGCTAACTCTAACTAACTAACTAACAGTGTGTTTCTATGTTTGCACCCTCATTTAATTTCTCAGTGTTTGTTTGTATTATACTTATACTTGTCCAGTGGCAGCTCGTCTGTAGGGGCTTTAGGGGCCGGGCCCCACCTATATTTGTATAACTAAACCCAATAATTGTAGTTTTAAAAAATATGTTTCTTGTGATTATTATTTTTGATCCATTTCCAACATGTTTTATTGTTTAATAAAAAAATTACTGTAGTATTTTGTGGCAATATTGTATACTGCGACTGAGTACGGTCTTTGAGGCCAGCCGTGTATTTTGTATGTGTAGAGCACGGGGCAAATCGTATTTGCTTACCGGGCACGAAGCTTATCTTGGGGCCCGTTTAGTCCGGCCCGTGATTGCGTTTGTACGTAAATAGCGCGCGATTCATTCATTGTCTTATTATTTTTTCCTCGTTGATCTGTTTTATTGTTTTTAGTGTGTGTAATTATTGTTGTCGTTTTTTTGGTATAATTTATTTTAAAGTTTAAATTTTTATTACGTCCATAAACGATACGAACAAAATCGATAGTTTATCGGAAAAACCTTTCTCGTTATTAAGTTTAGAAGAATAAAAAAATTAAGTTGTTTTTGTCCCCTGGCCCCACCTGTTTCTATTGTCACCAGCCGCCACTGAACTTGTCTGTATCCCATCTCACTCTTTTCTCTCCTTTTTCATTATAGATTCTCGAGATTTTACATGTAATTTTTGCTCTGACTAAAAAATGGCCTGAGTCACAGTCCTCTTTGGTTTCTTACATCTATTAGACTAATCTTCTATCAATGAAGACATGATTTATTTGATTTGCCGTTCTTTCATCTGGGGATATCCAAGTAGCTTTGTGCAGAGGGGAGAAAGTTCCACCTATTATCATGTCATTTAATGCTACAAAATCTGTTAATCGGATCTCGAGTCGTGCAAGCTTTGTTTGCCTACGATGGATTTTATTGTTTCATCTTGGCTGCCTACCTTAGCACTAGAATCCCCAAGGACTATTTGCATATGATGTTGGCTGTTTTGCAACTGGCTGTAGAAGGTGTCTTTGTAGTTCTTCTTTATCCTCCGTTGGTGCATGAGCGCATGTTAAGATTAAGTTATATTGTTCTTTCACTTTTAATTTACATATTCTTTCGTTTATGGGTGAAAAAATCAATAACTTTGCCTAATACTTTATTTAAGACCAAGAATCTAGATATTTCTTCTATTACATTTACTAGTGTGCCAGGTCTGTACAGACAATAGTCGTCTTCGATTGATCTGTTCATGGCTGTACATACATACATAACCAGCACTATAACCCTACGTGGGTTTTGGCTTGCTCCGCTATATTTCTCCATGTTTTTCTCTCTTGTGTCTTTTCCTTCCAATTTTTAATTTTCATTGTTTTTAGGTCTTCTATTAGGTACATCGTCAATCCATTTCTTGCCTCTCTTTCTTTTTGTGTCGGGAATCCAGTTTTGTATTACTTTTACACTTCTTGTTCCTTCCATCTCATCGTCGATGTTTTTGAGGCGTATGTTACGACTGGTTTGACGAGTGTTTGGTATATTCTCATCTTCGTTGATCTGCTTAACAGTTGGGATTTCATTAAGTGTATATTTGTGAAGTATGCTTTGATTCTTCTCTTTATTTCGCTTTTGTTGTTCCCAGTTATGTCAATTTCGCTTCCTAGATAGGTACGTTATTTTGTCTAATGTGTATTTCCCTATTTTGATTTGTCTTTCTTCTCCTGTTTTATTTCCTATTTGTATTATTTTCGTTTATTTTTAGTCCAATTTTTCCGACTTCTTCTACTAATTTTATGAATGCGCTCTTTAATTTTGTTAATTTGTGACTTATGATGGCCACGTCATCGGCATAAGCTGTTATTTGTATACCTTTGGTGTTTGTCGGTCCTGTGGTAACTAGTTTTTGTGTGGCAGATTCCAGTAGTAGATAGTGTATCTCCCTGTTTAACTCCGGTCTCGTATGCTATCTCATCTGTTGTGCCTATCCGTGTTCGAATCTCAGCTGTTGTGTTTTGCAGTGTCATTTCTACCATTTTTGTGAGTTTTTGAGGTATGCCGAGCGCTACCACTAGACTGGATAGAAAAACCATTTAAAGAATTTAAAAATCTGGTTAAACTATTCTTGATACAGAATTGTTTCTATACAGTAAATGAGTTTGAACAATGTGTTAAACAAATTTAAAAAATGTATTACATATGTACCTACTTACCTACATGTATTTTGACATTACCTATACAATACACAATATGTTATTTTATATGTATCTGATGTACTGCTAAAAGGTAAAATAAAGTTTATTATTATTATTATTATTTTATCCTTTGCAACAATGCTTTCCTGCTAATGCTATCAAAAGCTTGTTTGAAATCTATTAATATGACGTATGTATCCAGTCCATATTCTTTTGATTTTTCACACATTTGTCGCATTAGGTGAATGTTGTCGATAGTTGATCTGTTTCGTCTGAAGCCATTTTGCACGTCGGATATTAATTCTTCTGTATACGTTGTTAGTCGTTTGTTGATTATAGTTGCTAATATTTTGTATATGTTGTTTAATAATGTTATTCCCCTATAGTTCCTGCACTCATATCTATCACCTTTTTTGAATATTGGTTGTATCAGGCCTATTTTCCGTTCCTCGAGCATCTGTTCTTTTTCCCGAATGTTTATTAGCAGCTGATGGATTCTTGCTTTTAGATCCTCTCCTCCATTTTTAACTAATTCTGCCACTATTGTGTCACTTCCCGCGGCTTTGTGGCTTTTCATATTTTGTATTGCTTCATCTACTTCACTTTTACTGGGGTTTTCTATTAGTGGTTCTGCTGTTTGTATAGCTGTTTCTGGTTCTTGCGATTTTATGTCTTCTTGATTTAGGAGTTGCGTGAAATATTCTTTCCATCGTGCCACTGTTTCTTCTTTGCTATCTATGATTTCGCCTTGTTCATTTTTGCATCTTCCATCGTAATATTTTCGTGGTTTTGCTTTCTTTCTTTCTATGTTTCTGTAAAACTTTCTACTGTCATGGCTTTTATTTAATTTTTCTATTTCATCTATTTCTTTGTTGAGTCCCTGATCACATAACAATCAGATTCGCCAAGTAAGTGTAAAATCTGGCACCATTTTTATGCTTAGTTTGCCTTCAGTGCCCAGATGGCGCCACCATTGCACGGGCAGACACGCGACTGGAGCGACCCTGAAGTGCTTGATTTGTAGGGTAGTAGAGCTTATTCTCTTCTGGCTGGCGAAAGAATGGCCAGACAAGGTGGTCACTTTTGCTGGTAACTCCGCCCTTGAGTGCTACTATATTCAGTGCCGTACGCACAAGCAGTACAATTTTTACTTAAATAATATTTAAACCTGTATTTATATAAAATCCAACAAGCATTTAAGAAAACCAACTTATATACCACATACTACGAATTGCAGCCGTAAAAAACTTGATTCGGTAACTAAATAATCTAGGTAAAATTTAAATAGTGGAAAAATAGCCTACGCCACTGTAGGTACTTCTGTACAACGTGCTTTTAAGCGGATTATCGTCTCTCTCAATAGTTAAGACAGCCCACTTAGCCTAGTGCGCATCCAAGCCTTTCGCCGCAGACACGCGACTGCAGCGACCCTGAAGTGCTTGGAATCAGCTGATTTGTATACAAATCAAGCACTTCAGGGTCGCTCCAGTCACGTGTCTGCCCGTGCAATGGTGGCGCCATCTGGCCACGGAAGGCAAACTAAGCATAAAAATGCTACCAGATTTTACACTTACTTGGCGAATCTGATTTTTATGTGATCAGGGGTTGAGTGTTGCTTCCCTTTTTTTTTCTTCTAATTAATTTTGTTGTGTTTTTCCTCTTCTTTATTGAAGTTGGCCTCATTACTTATGTATTGCTTCCATAACTTATTTTTTTTGTGCCGTGGCCGCTCTGCAGTCTTCGTCGTACCATTCTTTCGTTTTAATTTGTTTTTCTTTCCCCACAGTTTCTCTAGCATTTCTTGTTATGGTTTCTTTTATTATTTTCCATTCATCTTTTATCTCTCTGGTTGTTCCCTTTTGCTGTAAGTCTCTTTTAATTCTTTGCTCGTAAGTCCTTTGTACACTTGTTTTTTTCATTTCATCTCAGTTCTCTTTTTTATATGTGTTATTACTTATTACTTTCCAATTTTAATTTGTCTTTCATTGTTGTAACTACTAGCAAATGATCTGACGCGCAGGTTGCTTCTCTATTTGTTTTCACGTCGGTTATGTTTGTTGCTCTTCTTTTTGTAATTAGTATGTGGTCAATTTTGTAGAGTTGTCTATTTCTAGTGCATAGCCATGTTCCTTTGTTTCTCACTTTATGTTGATGCTTTGTGCTGCTTATAACTAAATTGTTAAGGATTGCCAATTGACAGAGCAGATTCCCGTTGTTATTTGTAATTAGTATTCCGTTAAAGTGGGTTTCTTTCCCTAGCTGGGCATATAAATTGCCCATTATAATTATTGTGTCGTGTTTTGAGATTTTGTCACATGTTTTTTGTAAATTTCTGTAGAACTGTTCCTTTTGTTCCTCATCTGCTTCTTCTGTAGGGGCGTATACATTTATCAAGGTTGTGTTATAAAAATTCCCTCTTACTCTTAATATACTTATTCTTTCGTTTACACCTTCAAAATATATCACCGAATTCTTTATTTTATTGGATACGATTAGAGACCGGATCTAGTAAAAATTTAGTAAAATCATTTCAGTAGACTGGCACACTTAAGTAGCACTTTTAAAACTGTTGTTTACTATTGCCGCTCTTTAGAAAAGTTCACTAATCATTATGGTGCAATATATTTACAGTAGGCATGGCCAAGCTTTCGTTGTGTCAACAAACCAATCAGTTGTTATTGATGATTTGATGAACCATAACGGTACAGGTGGGGGCATCTGAATTAGAAATATTTAGTGTGCCGCTGGATTTAGCTAAATGTCACCTAAAATCCGGTCCTTAGATATGATAAATCCTGTACCGTTGCTTCTTTGTTTCTTGGGCCCACTGTAGTACATTGAACAGTTCTTCTTTACAATTTAACCTATTCCAGCCCATATGATTTCTTGTAGTGCTGTTATTTTAGATTTATCTTTTTAATTTCTTCTGCGATTTCTGTCATCTTTCCTACTTGCAGCATTGTTCGTATATTCCATGTTCCTATTTTGAGTTTATTTTTATTTGAAGTTTTGGTCTTTGTATTAGTGGAGCTTTCCCAGCAGAGAGTTCGGTGTCTACAGGTAAAGCTGCCAATTTTACTGTTGGGCGTGTGTACTGTGGTTGCTATATTTGTTTATTTTGAGTGTTTGTCTTGTTTTGGTTTACATAAATTTTCCTGTTTGGTGTATTGTACCTATTATGGTTGCTTATATTTTCATTTAATTTCAGTGCTAGCAAGGACTGTACTACTTTTGGTTTATCCTCACTTGTTTCAAGTTTGTTATCCTCATTACTGCTTCCGGGGTTTTGTTTTCCTTCCCTGCTTGTCATGTTTTGGTCCTGGCCACCCTCTTGCTCTAAATTTGGTCTTTTATCTACCTTATTTATATCTTCTTCTGGTGATCTGTCGGCTATGGTTCTCTTCATTGCATTTGCACTAGGAGCTTGTTTCAGCCTTTCGGCTGTGAATACTTCATTCTTTACTATTAGTTTATTCCTTCTCATTATTACCTTGTATCCTTTCTGCTTTGCATCCTTAAAGTATTCCATTAGTAATTTTCTTTCTTGTAATACCTGCTTGGTGTATTCTTCATCGATGCGATATTGCGTATTTCTTAAACGGTAACTGTTTTTTAACATTTCTATTTTTTTATTTCTAGTTAGCAGTGTTACTAATATTGGTCGATGTTTATTCATTGTATATTTACCCAGCCTAGTGGAGAAATCCAGTTCTGTTTGTATATTTAAGTTTATTTGTATAAGACGTTACAAAGCTCTTTAATTTTCTCTTCTCGTGTCGTTTGGCTTTCATTTTCTGCATCGTTTATTCCATATATTATATTCTTTTTGGTTTTATCAACTTGTAGTGTTTCTATTTGCTGGTTAAGGTCTTTTACCGTCTTTTTCAGCTCTAGATTTTCTTTTTCAATTCTTACCATTTTCATTTGTGTGTTATCTAATTTCTTGTCTACATTTTCTATTTTTTCTTGTATTACCTTAAACATTTCTTTAATTTCCTTCATCTGGTCTTGTGCTTCCTCTTCTTATTTCATGTTTTCCATTCATCATCATCATCATCAATTGACATCGAGCAGATCCTCGTGGATCAATCCTGGATTACGCCAGGCCCACCCCATGCCAACAGGGAACACTGTATGACGTTAACATGCCTGTGACGCTAGCCGCTAGACACCTCTTCTACAGTGCAAGGCAGTTAGTAGATCACATATTCGATGGGAGTCGAATATATGACCGAGATGGTTAATCAAGTTTTTTTTCATTTTATACTAACACTATTTCTAGTATTACCGCTAGTTTTCTAGGTCTATAGTATGAAACGCCTTAGCGCAGACATGCCTGCCCTGTTATATGTTACTTAATTCTAGCTAAGTCTCTAATCATTATTGTTATTATAATTTTTATTTTCCATTGTATTTCACAGGTATACATATTCCTTGTTTCCTTATTTTTATTGTCATTATTATTATATTATATGTTCCTTCGCCGTTCTTTTACAATATTCTTCGATGTTTACATCTTCTTCTTCTACTCCTATTCCCTCGTTGTCTGGTTCTTTTCTTGAACCATATTATGCGGTTTGTTTCCTTCTTCATCATAATTTTGTTTCTCGTCGATTCTTCCCAGGTTTGTTGTGGTATTGGTATACCCGATGGCTCTAGATCTTGTTTCAGCGCTGTTTTCTCCCCTGAATCCTCCCGTTGATCGATTTTGGGGGCCAAGTCCTTGATATTTTCTTCCAGCTGCAGTTGCCTGTCTTCTTGGTTTTCCCTCACATCTTTGAAAGTTTCCCTCTTAACTCCAGGCTTCTTTCTAGAGTTCTTCTTTCTTTCTTCTACCTTCTGTTAATTGATCCGTCATCGCCGCAAACAGGCGGTTTCCGTTCTCAGATATTTTCTTTATTTGGATTCCATAGTGGGCGGTGTACTTGCTTTCGCATTCCCTTCGGTTGCCTATGACGTCCGGCTGCCCTCCCTCTCCTGGTATAGTTTACGTTGGTTCCTTCTGCACTCGCATTGCTTGCTTACTAACAATACTAACTATGAACCCTATTTTCGATGTATGTGTATGTAGCTACAAATATGTACAAATCGCCGGCGCATTCCCCATATGCATGCATTACATTACAGCTATATTTTAAACAGTACAACCACCCGCCTTTTTTTGCATCGGTCAGTTCCTAGCTCCTACCCTCTTATTAAAAGTGTCAACGAGCGCTGCAAATATAATTTATGTCGTTCTGTTATTCCTTTGAACCGAAGGGACGACTTCGGTTCACGAATTTCTGGGAACGTCTGCAGAACGTCTACCTGCGCTCGGTCCGTTGGGCCAAACATGTGGCGCTGCTTGCAATGTTGTACTATGTATACTCTACACATTTTCACTGTGTGTAATATTACTAGTCAAGCTAAGCCATGTAAATCTAATATAATCCGCTTAAACGCCCTGTACCATGGGTATTTCCACCAGTTCAGCTTAATATTACAAGTTAAGTTTCTTGTTAAGTGTGCAACATTTTTAAGTTTTAAGAAGATTGCGCACAGTGAAAATGGATAGACTATACGCTTCGTTTGGATGCATTAATAAGATGGGCAGTTGTTATTATTCGATCTTTGCTAGGCAGCTAGACTATCTATTGTAAAATTCTACATTAAATTCTACAATGTAACTTAGCTTTATTCCGTTTGGACCCTGCTTTGTCGTCTTGTATGCGCCTTCCTTGTTTACACACTAAATCCACTTTTTAGTTTATTTATTCACCGGGCTTATTACAATTGCAATCACTGGCACTTTCTTATTATCCCGGCAGCTCTCGAGTGCTAGTTATACGATTTATTTCTTTAAAGAAAACTTTAAAACATTAAAAACATTGAAGCATCCCGGAGCTTCGTAAATGCGTCCGCCCCGTGGTAAAGCCGGGCACGTTTTCCCTTCTTATTTCATGTTTTCCATTCATTTTATTAATTCGCTTTAATGTTCGTGGCTGTATTCGTAAGAATACTTATCAACGATGTTTAAATAAACTACTTTTTTTTTCAGATGGTTGGTGTAGGTACATCAAAAGTGGTGCTATCAGATTGGAAGTTACGTTTTTGTAGCATGCTAGGATATGATTGTGAATCATGGGGTTTTTCTTATACTGGAAAGATACAACATGATAAAACCAGTTACAATTATGGATCGCGTTTCAGTGTAGGAAGTTTAATAGGTGTCCATGTGGATATGTGTGCAGGAACGCTGGAATATTATCTGAACAGGAAACCTTTAGGTATCACTTTATAAACTTTATTCTTCAGATTCTGTATCATCTTTCATTTAGGAATAGCATTTCGGGGATTAAAAAATTACGAGCTCTATCCCATGGTTAGTTCAACTGCTGCACAATCAGCGATGAGAATCACTTGTGCTTTATCTGAAGAGTCAACTTTACAATTGGACTGTCTGAAGCTCATCATTAATAATCAAGAGTTACTTAAAAAGTTTTGGAGCATACCTGGTTTAGCTAAGATGGTTGGAAAAAAATATTTCTGGGTAATTCCAAAACCACAACCTGAGAGTAAGTAGTTTTTCATTTTAAATTCATTATATAAACTGTTCTTTTAAACTGCCGATAGAGGCGATTCGAAAATCAAATGTAAATGTAAGTTCTATAGTAGTTTAAAGTTGAAGGTTAACTTATAGTGATAATAATTAATTTTTAGAGCCTAAATTGGAATTAGAAGACGAAGTAGTATTACCAATAAGCAGTTTTAATCGTAATTTTGCTCTTTGCAAACGTCGCTGTACTGGCCTGCAACAGGTTGTTGATTCTAGAGCTGATCCTGATCATATAAGTTATCGTCAATATCACATAAAAGATAACATTAACAGAACTGGAATTCAATACAAAATAACATACAACAATACCATTATTAATAAGTACACAAAAGCAGAATTTTACGATGATAGCCAACCAGGCTGTAGTAATGTAGGGCAGCAGACTGTAAATCACGCGGATGACTCTGATAAAAATCATATTTCATCCAGCGTTATAAAACAAGTTTATAATACTGAAGAGGAAGATTCAGATCTGGATGACTAATTTTAAGTCAGAAATCGAAAACTGCATTGTGATGTTTTATAAATACAATTTTTAAGTATATTGTATATAAGAGATTTCTAATGTTAAATGATAGACTGATTTAATTGATATCATTTAACAACAAAAAAATGTCTTTTTTCATAAAGCAATATATTTTTAGGATCAGCTTAGTATAACTTTAAGTACTTTAGTTTAATAAGTTTTGATTACTGTGTTAAGACCATTATAAATGTGTAATTAAAAAATATGCCAATGTTGAATATAATATTTTTAAAATACATTGCTTTTTATAAATTACCTTTAAACAAAAATACAGGGTGTTCGAAAAATAGACGGAGATATTTCAGGGGGTGATTCCTTGTCATAAAATATGAAAAAAAAATCCTATAAACATAGGTCCGGAAATGCATAGTTTTCAAGATACAGGGTGTTAAAATAATTTTCCATCACAAAAGAAACTTCGCAAAACAAAATTACCAGAATAATTATTTTTCACAAGAAGTGACGCACAAATGTCAAACCGCCATGCAGAAATGATTTTTGTTTTTCAAGGCACATGTGATTTTTTTAGCAAAAAAAATTGATAAAGAAATGTTTTCCAGTGACATGCAATAAAGCGGTTTTTATTTTTTTTTCTCGAAAACGAAGTGAGATACGAAAAAATACAGGAGACAAAAAAGTTGTATTTTTAGATGCTTAATCCAAAAAAAAGTATTAAAGTTACAAAAAAAGGCAGTGGCGTACATTTTTTGTCAATAATATTCGGTAAGGTGCCCCCCAGGACGCCACTGGACTTCATAATTTTAATCTAATTAGGACTAAATTAGTCCCTTAATACATCAAATAATATTGCTAAATTTCAACAGATTCGAGTAAATATTTTTTAAGATATTAATAAAAAACCGATTTTTTTTTAAAGTTTAATACCCTGTATCTTGAAAACTATGCATTTCCGGACCCAAGTTTATAGGAACTTTTTTAAATATTTTATGACAAGGAATCACCCCTTGAAATATCTCCGTCTATTTTTCGAACACCCTGTATATTCTCACACTTCAAACAACAAATCAAACACGAAATATTAATTATGCTAATGGGACCACGAATTTTGTTCTAAAACAAGGTTTTTGTCTATTTTGCTTATTTTGGCCTTTCTGCAGTGTTTGGTAAAACCTACGTGCTAAATGGTGTATAAAAATTATTAGAAATAATTTTCAAAATAATATTACAATAAAGTTATGAGCACTACCAAGCGTTCCTTGAAAATTTTATCTCTGGCACATAGAAGGTTTTGCCCGCCAAGCGACGATATAATATACCGGGTGTCTCAGGTAAGACGCACCATAGGGAAACACCAATGTATTTTTTCAGAAAGGATTCGCGGTGCCTTTGGAATATGTATGGATTCAGTGTTCAACATATGTTATTGGATTTAGTTAACGCTAGAAAGAGATAGAAATACTGAAAGCATCTGTCATTGCGATAGGCGATTATTTCATTGTTTATTTTTTACATTTGTCAATTTTGGCAGCGACAAAACGTCAAATTGTTAAACTTGTCAGTTACTAAAGAATCTACAATGCAATGAAGCGCAATTATAGATTCATTATTAGTATTATTATACTAAAACAATAAGTATAATTTAAAAAATTTATTTATAATGCCATAATACTTTACATATTTACTAAAATCACTATTTACGTAAACGTATAATTGTTACATTTTTCTTGCACTTGTACTTCACCCAATTATACATTTTTCTCTATGTAACCAATTTCACACCTATCTACATGAACCATTAAAATTTGTAAGTTGCATTAATAACTTCTGACTAGACAAATTCTTATTTTCATTACATTTTTAAGTTCATTCGGTACCTGACTACTATTCCATGTTTATAGAATTTACTTACGTTTTCTTTACGTGTGCTGTTGTAATAAGGCGAATTCAATTTAAAATATGCAGAATGCGGAAACTGCGATTAAAAAAATTACGTATTTTGCGTATTTTTATTGTAAATCAAAGTTTTAGGTGCTGTCAAAATTGACAGATATAAAAATAAACAATAAATAATCGCCTGTCGCAATGGCAGACGCCTTCGGTATTTCTATCTCTTTCTAGCGTTACCTAAATCCAATAACATACGTTGAACACTGAATCCATACATATTCAAAAGGTATCGTGGATCCTTTCTGAAAAAATACATTGGTGTTTCCCTATAGTGCGTCTTACCTGAGACACCCGGTATATGGTTATTCAAAAGTAAGTTACATTTTGAAGTAGATATAACATTTGTAAGAATTAACATATATACAAAATAAAAGTACATTTATACTCATAAAGATATGGGGTTTACTGGATTCAGTTTAAGTGTTGAATATGTTCGCCATTTTGTTCTGTACTGTTACTACGGAAACAGCTAAAGGGAAAATATACGTGGCTGGAGACATCAATGGTAGAGTGGGGAAAAACAGATAACACATGTAATAGTTATTGGCCATTATGGAAAAGATAAAAGAAACAATAATGGGATAAGATTAATGGAGTTTTGCCATGGACACGATCTAATCATGACGATTACTTTTTACCAACACAAAGATATTCATACACTTACTAGGAAAGAGCTCAGTAGGAAATAAAAATCTATATAAGATTACCATTTTGGTTGAAAGAGATAATAGAACATCGCTTATAGATGCACGAGTTAAAAGCGAAAGTGATATAAATAGCGATCATTACTTGCTCATAGCAACAACGAAATAAAATGAAAGTGAGAAAAGGAATAACGATACAGAGGGATTAATAACAGCCGATCATAAGAGCATAAGATCGTTTAAACAAGAAAATAACGAACTCGCAAAAACATGCAAAAAAGCTTTAAGTCATAAAGGAAAATATCCAAGCAATGAATATAGAAGACAAATGGGAAATATTCAAAAACAATCTAGTGGAATCGGCTATAAAAGTGTGCAGTACAAGTAAGACAACTACCTACTTTCAAAAAACGGACAGCATGGTGGACGGTCGAGATAAAGCAGCAGGTTAGAACTAAGAAGAAGATATGGCAAGAATATCTCAATAATAATAGGTACAGAACTAAAATACCAGCTATGTAAAGAACAAAAAAAAATTAAGAAGTTGATAAAAGAAACAAAACAAAAACAATGGGAAGAGTTTGGAGCGAAGTTAGAGAGAGACAGCACAGGGGACCAAAAACTGTTTTATGGAGTACTTAAACACCAACAACAAACAACTATTAAAAACGTAGACGGTGAAATACTGTCAGAAGAAAACAAGATCATGGAGCGTTGGAAGGAATACTTCGAAAATCTGCTAAACATAGAAAGCCAAAGAGAGCAGGACCAAAGTAACGATGATCATGGTAACCAAAGAAGTAATACAGAAGCTGATGAAATAAAAATGGAAGAACTTAAAGAAGCGATCCAAAGGCTGAAAAATGGCAAAGTACCAGGTGTCGATAAAATAACCACAGAAATTATCAAAAATATGGGCGAAGACAGACGACAATTGTTACTGGAAATATTCAAACAAGTATGGAGAGAGGAAAAAACACCAAGAGACTGGGCAGTAGGCTTAAAAGTGCCAATTTATAAAAAAGGCGACAACAAAGACTGTAACAGCTACAGGGGAATAACGCTTGCTAAGAACAAAAACCAAGATATACGAACATATCGACTGGTTGCCGGCAAAACAACGTAAGGCGCATGGTATTACATTGTGCCTTACGTTGTTTTGCCGACAACCAGGCGATATATTAGGAAAAAGACTAAGACAAGTAATAGAACCAAAGTTAATAGAAACAGAGTGAAAAAATAGAAGTACACAAGATCATGTATTCACAATAAAGGAAATAGGAAGGAAGGAAATATTGTATACTTAGCTTTTTTAGACATGGAAAAACCGTTTGATAGAGTTCCTAGAACCAAAATATGGGAAAGCCTACGGAGAAGAAATGTAAACGACAAGTTAATTGGTGCACTCAAAAGCTTGAAGTTCACATTGGGTTCCTGAAGAGCAAAGACGTACAGCTCAACTCAGATAAGATATTCAAGTGCAACAACGTGACAAGTGCAAGGACAACTGGTCGAGTGATAAGTGATTAAAAGTTTAATAATACACTAACATAAAAATCAATTTACATTTACATTTTTAAATATTTAAATCTTTATTTAATACTGTTTTACAACAAACACAAACCAGCGAAAACCCAATAAATAAAATGTTCCCCTCGGGGAACTTAATCGGATATGACAATAACGGGCAACCGGTGTTTAAACAAACTAATTTCGTACAGGGCTTCCCTATAGAGAACAATCAAAATTCTCAAACAAACACACCCTTAACACAATCAAATCAACCCGGTATGCAAATGCAACCAATAACGAACACTCCTATCACAACTTACCTAACATCACAATCAACATCAACTCAACACATATCACAAATTTCCTTGTTCCACAAACACAACAACAAATGCAATATAACTGTACAAATATTCCAAACACAAAACAACAGATGCAAAGAATGACATCTACAAGTGACGACGAAGAAGAAATCCAAACCGAAACGACCAACAACGATTGGCAAGTAATGCGTAGTACTAAAAGGAAAAAGTTTAGGAAACAATCTAATAGCACGGCCTTAACTAAAACCAATAATCGCGATCAAGTACTAACAAACGAAACAGACAAATCGAATACGGAAAACACCACTATTACCAACACACCAAAACCCCCTCCAATTTTTGTACAAGGAGTGCAAGACTACAACAAAATGATAACTCAAATTCAACCAATAGTAGGGAAAGAACACAAAAAGTCTAGCAAACAACGTTGTAAAAATTAACTGCGGAAAACCCGAAACATACAAATCACTCATTCAACATTTCAAAGACAAAAATATCTACCACCACACATACCAATTAAAAAATGAACGAGCATACAGAGTTGTAATAAGATATCTTCATCACTCGATTAAATTAGACAGCATAAAAGAAGAACTATTAAATCACAACCATATAGTCCGCAACATAATAAACGCGAGACACAGAATCACAAAGGAGCCACTCAACTTGTTTTTCGCAGATCTGGAACTAGCGGAAAACAACAAAGACGTATACAAAATAAGAGAACTTCAAAACAAGATAATAGAAATAGAACCTCACCGAACAAACAAAAACAACATAATCCAATGCATGAGGTGCCAACACTACGGCCACTCTAAGACATACTGCAACAGACCATTTGTGTGTGTTAAATGTGGAGGGGCCCACAATACTACATCATGCGTAAAAACCAAGGACACTCCGGCAAAATGTGCCCTATGCGGTGGGGACCACCCAGCCAGCTATAAAGGCTGCGGGCATTATTATAGACTAGTCAGAGGGAAAAATAAAGGTAGCACGCAGCCACAATCAATACCACCAATACCCACGAGGGCATACACGCAAAACCTACAACCTGCAACACACTCACAACCCATAACCTATGCCGAAATAACAGCCAAAAATACAAATAACGCTGACAACACAAATAACATACTAACCAAATTCTTAGAAGAATTTAAAAACCTCTTCAATCAACTAATGCAACAGAACAGTATGGTTCTCAACATGATTACTATGCTCGTCAACAAAATGAACTAAAAAAAAATGGCTAAGTCACTTAGGATTGCCCAATGGAATGCTAACGGCCTTCCTAGCCACAAAGAAGAAATAAAATTATTTCTAGATCACAATCTAATCCATATTCTACTTATCAGCGAAACACACTAGAAGTTACTTCACTATTCCCAAATACAAACTATACCAAACAAACCACCCTGACGGTACTGCCCATGGAGGCTCAGCAATCCTAGTGGGAGAAAGTATAGATCACTATGAACTACTAAAATACGAAGAAAATCACATTCAAGCAACATCTATAAAAGTGCGAACCCTTCCATACGAAATAACGATTACTACAACCTATTGCCCACCCAGACACAGACTAAACAAAGAGCAACTAGAAGTATTTTTCGATACATTAGGACCAAAATTCATAGCCGATAGAGATTACAACTGCAAACACCCTATGGGGCTCGCGCCTTACAACCGCTCAAGGGAGACAATTAGCAAAAGTCCTCCAAGTTTTTATCGACTGGATCGCCAACCTATTGGCCTATAGACACTAATAAGACACCAGACCTACTGGATTTTTTTGTAACCAACGGAATTTCTCAAGCATACACAGATATCACTTCAAATTACGACTTGAGCTCGGACCACAGTCCAATAATAGTAACAATTAGTAATTCGGTAATAACCAGAAAAACGACGCCCAGACTACACAACTCCAAAACAAATTGGGATGCATACAGACAAACCATAAATGAAAACATAACCTAACAGTAAGACTACAAACACCAAACGACATTGACGAAGAAACAGGAAATTTCATTTATCTACTTCAAAGTACTGCTAAACAAGTCACTCCGCACATTGAATCCCAAAGGACGATCAATAATATACCATGTGAAATCAAAAAACTAGTAGCAGAAAAACGAAGAGCCCGGTCAAGATGGCAAAAAACACACCCCGGACAGCAGGAGAAGATATAATCAAATAAGTAGTAAATTAAAAACAAAGTTTCAGGAAATGAGGACTGGGCCAAAAGTGATAAAGAGAAAGCTTACTAGCATGACATTATTTAATTTCATTTTTGCTTTGATAATGTGGTACAAAATTTTGGGGAAAATAAGCATCGTAAATAATCAGTTGCAAAACAAAACACAGGATATAACGCGTTCTTCCAAATTAATAAAAAGTTTATTGCACGTGTTCAAACAATTTAGAAACAACGAATTATTTGATGGTATAATGGTTGAATGCAAAGAAAAATGTGCAATTCTTGATATACAGCCTTTTCCAGAGAATAAAAGAAAGCGCCGAAAGATAATATTATCAGGTGAAAAGGCTACAGATGAAGGAGCAGATTTTGTAGCTAAAGATCAATTAAAATATCTCTTTTACGAAGCAAATGATGTGATCATAAATCAATTGAGTAATAGATTTGAAAATATACATAATATAACATCGTTTTTTGAATTTTTATCCGGAAAAGCTTTGGATGAAATGCCACTTCCAGACTTAAAAAAAAGCAGCAGCTGACTTATGCAGAGAATATGAGGAAGAATTAGATTGTATTCAATTGCAAAATGAGCTAGAATGTTTTAAAACTCAGGCACAAACTATTTTTAAAAATTTAAAAGCTCTTCATCATCTCCAAATTCTAGAAGGAACGGTTTAAATGGTATTTATGCGAATCATATCCAAACTTAACAACTTCTTTGCGGATACTTCTTTTCTGCCCGTAACAGTTGCTACTGGTGAAAGAAGTTTCATTAAACTAAAACTTATCAAGCATTTTTTAAGATCAAGTTTAGTATGAACCAAATTAGGCTTAGTAGTTTAAGTTTACTTTCTATAGTACGAGCCCAGTCGCATATGAATTGGACCAAAAGAAACATGCAACACAATTTTATTTTTCTGAATTAGAATTTAATTAATTTTCATAATTTCACCAGAGGTAATTAAGCTTATTTGATTCTGTGTGGTTTTAACAATTAATCAACACCATCTAATACTTATATCAACTACAATAATTATAAAAGAAACAAAAAGGAAAAGTTATGTCTGGCGCATATTAATTGGACCATAACCCAATAAATATTTATTTACGTAGAAAAATCTGATAATATTTCTTCTGACAAATATATTATTAAGTATGCCTTGAAAAAACAAATGACAGCATTATTCGAGTGTTTTAAGTCAAAATGGTTCGCGGAAAGTCGTTATCTAACGATATGTGAAATTCTATTGTTGCTGCCCATAAAAATGGACTTTCTGGGCATAAAATTGCAAAATATTTAAGTATTCCTCAAGGAACAGTAAGAAACATAATTTTGCAATTTAAAAAAACCGGAAATCTATAAACAAAAGTTAAAACTGGGCGTGCTTCAAAGATTACCAAAAGAGATGAGCGTGCTCTCCGGACACTTATTAAACAAGATCGTCGAGTTTCCTCGCGAGAATTAGCTGTAAAATGGGCAGATGCGATTGGAAGACCAATTTCAAAAGATACTTGTTTGAGAAGAATGAAAAAAATGGGATATGGGTTCTACAAGGTAAGTTTTTACAAACGTAAAAAACATCCAAACTCATTATTTCACAATAGGCGAAGGAAAAACCACTTCTCACAGAAAAACAAAAACGAAACCGATATTTATGGGCAAAGGAGCACCAACACTGGGTTCAACATCAATGGGATTCAATTATCTGGAGCGAAGAGTCTAAGTTTGAGGTATGTGTTGGCGGTACACGAAGTAGAATTATTCGAATGCCAGGGGAGGAATATCACAGAGATTGCCTCAAAAGAAAGGTTAAGTTTCCGGCATCATGATGGTGTGGAGATGCATGTCATCACAAGGAGTTGAACGTCTTCTTTTCATTGACGGTACTGTCAATGATGCGAAGTAAAAGATAATTTTACAAGAGGAATTGTTGCCTTCCATTAATGAAATTCAACTGCCAGAAGGGGGATTTATATTTTAACACGATGGCGTAGCCTGCCATACAGCGAAATCGGTAACATTATGGTTGCAGGGAATGAATGTTCTCGCTTTAAAATGGCCTTCAAGCAGCCCTGATCTATCCCCTATCGGGACTCCACACCAGTTCGCACAATTCCTGAATTAAAAAACAAAATTCAGGAAATTTGGAATAATTTTCAACTAGAGTACTGCAAAACATTAGTAGGCACAATGCCAAAGAGAATTGATGCCCTTTTAAAACCAAAACGTGACTGTACACAGTGATAACTCTGACTAATTATTCAAAAATCTTTGGTCCAATTAATATGCGCCAGACATAACTTTTCCTTTTTGTTTCTTTTATAATTATTGTAGTTGATATAAGTATTAAATATTGTTGATTAGTTGTTAAAACGACATAGTACCAAATAAGCTTAATTGTCTCTGTTGAAATTATGAAAATTAAATAAATTTTTATTCAGAAAAATAAAATTTTGTTGCATATTTCTTTTGGTCCAATTCATATGCGACTGGGCTCGTATATGATGTATTTACTGAAGTGGACTTTGATTCAGTCATAGATGATTTTGCAAATTCAAAAGCGCGAAAAATTAATATTATTTAAAAAAACTTAATTATTTTATATCTATGGATATTGTGTAGGTTTATTTTTTAATAAATGTGATTTCATTATTCTATATGCCTGTACTTTATAAAAGGCGCATTTTTGTTGACTGGCCACAGGAGCTTTAATTGCTAGTTACGCCTCTGGCTAGCATTACCCATTCCCAAACACGAACACCTAAGACTATTTACTCCAAAAGAAATTAGGAATGAAATCAACAAATTAAACGAAAAAAAGGCACCAGGTATCGACTTAATCACCGCCAAAATGCTTAAAGAGCTTCCACAAAAAGGCCTAGTTAAACTAATTTACATATTTAACTCTATACTAAGACTAGAGTACTGGCCCAAATTACTTAAAACGGCACAGATAATAATGATACCGAAGCCAGGAAAAAATCCGACAGATGTATCATCATACCGCCCCATGAGTTTATTGCCAATACTATCCAAACTCCTAGAGAAACTTGTACTTAAAAGAATCAAACAAGACCTTGATCCTAACGACTGGAACACTGGATTCCAAACCACCAGTTCGGCTTCAGACAGGACCACACCACAGTGCAACAATGCCACCGACTAGTACATCTAATCAGTCAAGCTATGGAAAACAAACAATATTGTACAGCAGCCTTCTTAGACGTAAGCCAGGCGTTTGATAAGGTATGGCACCCAGGCCTACTTTATAAAATTAAACTAACCCTTCCGATCACATACTTCAACTTACTAAAATCGTATTTACATCAAAGAGACTTTGAAACAAAAATTAACTGCGAAACTTCCAACCGATACTACGCTCAATCAGGAGTCCCCCAGGGGAGCATCCTCGGCCCCCTCCTGTATGTAATCTTTACATCAGACATACCAACTAACAGAAATACAAAAATAGGCACCTTCGCAGATGACACTGCAATACTTGCAATAGAAAATGACCCAGTAACTGCTGCATCCAACCTTCAACAGCACTTGAACCTCATAGAAGGGTGGACAAAAAAATGGAAAATAAAGGTCAACGAGAAAAAATCAGCACACACAACATTCACGCTCAGAAAAGGCAACTGCCCAAATGTTAACCTAAACCAAGTAAATATCCCACAACAAGAAGTAGTCAGATATCTAGGACTCCATCTTGACTCGAAACTAAATTGGAAACAACACATTTTAAAGAAAAAGAAGCAAATTGACTTGAAAATGAAGGAACTCAACTGGCTAATAGGCCGTAAATCCCATCTATCCATTGATAACAAAGTACTCATCTATAAGGCCGTCATCAAGCCAATATGGACTTACGGAATCGAAATATGGAGTTGTGCGAGCAAGTCAAATACAACCATAATACAACGAAGCCAATTTAAAATCCTCCGCACTATTGCTAACGCACCTTGATACGTTACCAATCACACATTACACACAGACCTTAAAGTTCCAGACGTAAACACAGTAATACACGTAAGAGCCACCAGACATCATGCAAAACTTGAGGTCTACCCCAGCCAAATAATAAGACACCTCTTACAACCAGTAGAAAACAGACGTCTACGAAGACGATGGCCGCAGGATTTTCTATAAATCAGAGGTGAAATCGCTGGATGATGTACCTCTTCAAGTCACTCTTTTGTACAATATTATTTAAAAATTGTATTTACATCAATTTAGCTTATAGAATGTATACTTCTGATTGCTAATAAAAAATTTAAAAAAAAAAAAACTCAAAAGCTGTACAAAGAAACAACTAATTGCGTAATCAGTAATAACATGAAATTGGGCTTCTTCACCACAAAAATAGGAGTAAGACAAGTAGGAGCGTTGAGCCCTCTACTCTTCATAACTTATGGATGAAATTATTAGAGAAACCAGGACAAAAACGAAACCTATGTATATAGGGTATCGGAACCTAGAAGCAGAGAGTACATCTCACGGAATGTGTATTCGCAGATGACGTTGCGATCATGGCAAGGAATGAAAAAGACCTACAAGATAACTTGAATACGTGGAAGGAGACTTTAGTAAAATTTGGAATTTAAACGAACAAAAATAAAACAAGATATAAGAGCAAGATCCGAGCGAGCGAGATGAAATATTTAAGAAGGGTAAAAGAAGTCACAAGAAAAGATAGAATACGGAACGACGTAATATGAGGAACTGAAAATTCAGTCTGTAGCAGATTTTATAGAACAGAGGCAGCTAGGATGGTGGGGCCATTTACACAGGATGAGTGACAAAATACTAGCTAAAAGAATAGGGGAAGCAAAGACGTCACAGAAAAACAGAAGAGGAAAACCTAGACAGACCTGGGATGATGTAATAAGAAAAATTCTAACAAAAAAAGGAAAGTCATGGACAGATGCAAAGAAGCTAGCTATAAGCAGAAAGATTGGGCAAAATTTGTGAAATGCGAATGGTATTTGTATAGAACACCCTTTGGGTATTACAGAGAATTGGATTGTACATATAAGTAGGCTATATACATATAGGTATAATTTTGTAGAATTCTTTATACAGTTCGTCACCTCCGTATTTTATTACTTCCCCTATTATTTCGTCGGTCTCAGGTGCTTTGCCATTTTTACACTTAAATATTATACAGGGTGGTGCATTGGCTCACGCACCTTAGGAATTTCAATGGTAATTTTTTAATATGTAAATATTTGCTTCCCTAATTACTTTAGACCAAAACTGTAATGAAGTTTTTTGTAGAGAAAAAAATACCCCATCCAATGATGCTATTTTACACAATTTTTGAGTTTCGTGTAACAGAAAAACTGTGGGAATTAATTTGTGCACTTTAACAAAAATCACTGATGCCATGAAATTTTTGAAACAGAGGGGTGGAGCTATGATACTGTTATAGCTCCACCCCTCTGTCATAATGACAGTTTGAAATTATTTTTCAATACGAAAAATGTAACTTTTTGGCGTTGCAAATAACCATTATTCAACAAATTCAACAGGAAGGGAAATTACTTTTTAAAATAAAATTATTTTATGTGACAATTTTAACAAGTGTAACTAACTGACAAGCCAGACTGTTTCAGTATTTCCAAGGCATCAGTGATTTTTATCAAAGTGCCAGAATTAATTTCCACAGTTTTTCTGTTACGGAAAAACTGAAAAACTGCAAAATAGTATCTTTGGATGGGGTATTTTTTTCTCTACAAAAAACATATTTGCACTTTTGGTCTAAAATAATTAGGGAAGCAAATATTTACAAATTAAAAATTTACCATTGAAATTCCTCTATGGTGCCTGAGGCAATGCACCACCCGGTATTTTTAATTTCTTCTATCTGGCCTACTTCCTCTATCTGCTGCTGGCAAGATTCATCGTCATCTGTAAGTAGTTAACTGTAATATGTCTGCCATTTTTCCTTTATTTTATTTTCTTTAAGCGTAAGTTACTCCTTTTCCGCCTTTTATCCCTCTTGCTTTTATATTATAATGGTTAATTATTTTTACTTGGTGACAGAAGATCTTTGTATTATTCATTTTGTTACTTTTTCAATTTCTTTTGTTATTTAACCACTCCTTTTTCGTTTCTTTGCAAACTTTAGTTACCTCCGTTCTTTTGTTTTTAAATTTTGCCAATCCTCTTCTTTCCTAGTTTACTTCCTGCTTATGGAAAAAAGTTAAAGATATAAGAGTAAGAAGGCGGCTCGAAATAGGGAGCGATCACTTTTTGTTAGAAATGAAAATAAACATGAAACGAAATGAAGAAAAAGAGACAAAAAGGAAGATCTAACAAGAAAATTAAATGCTATATAAACTAAGAGAGAAATTTCAGGATAAAATTTTCAAGGAAGAAGGACAGTTGTGGTATAACTAAAATAGTTAACAGATATGTGAAAAGAACAAACTGGTGGACGGAAATAATAAAGTTAGCAATACAAGAAAAGAAACAAAAATGGAGAAAATATTAGGAAACGAAAAACCCCGAGGACTAGCAAGAATACAAAAACCGAAGAAGCCAGGTTAAAAAGATAGTAAAAGAAGAAAAGCAAAATTCATGGACAGAGTTCGGAGAGAAAATGAAAAAAGCATACGACCAAAATCAAAAACTATTCTTCGGTATGTTAAGACAAATCAATCAGAAAAGGACTCAACAATTAAAAATATGAAAGATAAATACGGAAACAGGATAAAAGACGAGGCCAAAATTATGGAAAGATAGAGTTGTTAAATGGAAGAGAAATAAATGATGAAATACAATCAGATACACAATACAAATACCTAGAAATGGAAATACCCCAAGAAGAAGAAATAAGCATGGAAGAATTGAGAGAGGCAATCAGAAAAGCTAAACAAGGAAAAGCACCCGGACGAGACATGATAACTACAGATATGTTGAAAGCACTTACCAGAAACCGCACTAGAAGAACTAAGACAAATAATGAATGAAGCACGGAGAATAGGCATCATAACCCCAATATTTAAAAAAGGAGGCAATAAAAACTGCCATAACTATAGAGGCATAACCCTTCTGAGTACTCTGTAGCCAAAATATATGCTAGAATAATAGAAAAAAGGTCGAGACAAATTATAGAAATGATGCAATATTCACAACGAGACAAATAGGAGAAAAGGCAATTAAAGAAGGTAGAAATGTACATCTGTGCTTCATCAATATGAAAAAAGCCTTCGACAAAATTAAAAGGAAAAAACATCTGGGAGACACTACGAAAAAAAAAGAGTAGGTACCACATACAATAATTAGAGCAATACAGAGTCTATATGAAAATACACAGAATTACGTCAGAACAAGGCAAGAAAAATCAAATCTAATTGAAATAACACTAGGAAGGGTGCACACTGAGCCCACTATTGTTTTTACTGGTCCTAGACGAGGCACTGAAAGAACCAAAGCAAGAAATTAAACTGTATGAAGTGGGTTACTGGAAGATGAGACAAATTCAAATAAGCGAACTGTGCTATGCAGACAACATGGTTATCATAGCGAAGGATGAAAGAACCCTGAACAAGAACGTAGAAATAGGTATACAGAAAAGTATTAGAAAAATTCAATATAAAAATATAAACAAGGAATGGTGTACCTACTTAGAAGATAAAAAACTAGACCAAGAACAAAAATTTAAATATCTAGGATCAATAACTAGGTACAGAAGATAGAAGAATAGATGAGGAAATAAAAGAAAGAATTACAATTGGGGGAAGACTATTCAACAGAATTAAGACGGCCTTCCTCGGAAAAAAGGAAATACCAAAGGAAACAAAGGTGCAAATTTTCAAGAAAGTTGTTACTCCGATACTTATATTTGGTGCAGAAACGTGAACGACAAATGACAGCTATAGAAATGAGATAACTATTTAAGAAAAATAGAAAGCAAAACCAAAATGGATAAGGTCAGAAATGTAACGTACCGAGAGAAATTAAAAGTAAAACCAATAGAAGAATGTCAACTAAGATGGTATGGGTAAAAAGAATGACAGATATTAACTAATTAGACATGTACATGAAGCAAAAATTGCCTAAAAAGGCCAAGAGGAAGACAGAGAAGAACTTGGATCGAAGACGTGAGATGTACAGTGGTAAAAATGGGAACCCCCTGGGAATAAACAAAAGAAGAAACACAAAACAGAAACACTTGGAAAGAAGTATGGAAGAAACCAGTCAATACAGAGAAGTAAATTCCTATCATCATTACATCGGAAAGGGTACATAGGCTAAGGATTAGTATGTATGTACTTCTTGCTATTTTTTGTGCTTCACCACTTCTTCACATTGGTTATTGTAGGTACCATTGTTTGTAGATTGTTTTACTTTTATATCCAATGGTAGTTTCAGCTGCGATAGTAATACCAATTAGGTACTAGACTGTGGTAATACTTTCCTTTATATCCATCCATTTTACATTTATGTCTGTTTGATCTCGTTGTTCTCTTTGAGTAAGTGCTCTATTTATTTTTTCTTCTTGATTCTTCGTTTTCCAACTGCCCATTTCTTTTTTCCGTCTTTTTTACTGTTAGCGCTTACTAAGGCGATTCTCATTTTAGCTATTAACAGTAAGTACCTAATCGGTATGTAAACTGGTTCCTCTGTATGACCTGACATCATTTATCGTTGCTGCATTCTTCCTAGATAGGTATAAGAAAATGCAAAATTGCAAGACCTTATTCTGTTTTATTATTATACAATGTAGCTATGTCCACCAACACAGGATATAAACTATATCGTACCTATTAACATATCCTAAAAGACAAAAGTATCACCATAGAAACAAAGATGAGAATTTACAGCACTCTGATAAAGCCAACTGTTACATATGCCGCGGAAGCAATAAATCTAACAAAAAGGAAGAAGCAAACCTACAGATAATAGAAAGAATCTTAAAAACCATACTTGGGCCGTGGGTCAATCAAAATTCCAGATGGAGAATGCAAAAGCAGGATGAACCATGAACTAACAGACAACATCAAAGAAGATATAGTAGTGGGAATCAAAGCTCAGCGAATTGTTTGGATAGGACACATAAGAGCAACGCAAACAGCGTAATAAAAAGAATAACTTATTGGAATCCTTCTGAAACTAGAGCTAGAGATAAACCCAAAATAAGATGGTTGGACGAAGTTATTAAGGACATAAAAAATTTAAAGATTACAAATTGGAGAAGCAAAGCAATAAATAGAAAAGAATGGAAGAAGATAGTGAAGAGAGCCAAAACATGCAAACATTTATAGTACACATAGGTATAATACTGGTTGATGAATGGATTTACAGAACTCCTTGGAGTCGTAAAAATTCCTTTGGAATGGGCCGATTTAATAATAATAATGTCTACCAGATTTAGAAAACTAGGATTCATATTGTAAAACATAAACCTAAAAAGAAAGGTATACGATAGCTGCATACTCCCTGTAAATACGTACGGACTAGAAACCATAACCCTCACAAAAAGTAGTCTACATCGTACACAAAGGGACATAGAAAGACAAATACTGGGTGTCAATCTACGAGAGCACATCAGAAGAAAAACTAAAATAACAGATATAAAGGAGAGGCTGACAAGGCTGAAATGGCAATGGACTGGACATGTGGCTAGGGCAGATGATAACAAACGGACAATCAAATTATTGAAATGGAGACTCTGGGACAACAGACGAAGTGTCGGCAGACCGATGCACATCAAGGCCACAGCAGGAAGAAACTGGCTCCATATTGCACAAGATAGGCACAACTGGAAAGAACTTGAAGAGACCAGCAGTGCAAGAATTACGGTTTATGAAGAAGAAGAATGTCTACCAACTACATCATTAAAGCAATCTTCTTTACCCACTTGGGCGTTAAAATCGCCTAGTATAATCATAATTTCATGATTTTTGCTTGTTCTGTAACACTTTCTAATTATTGTTCATAAAATTTATTTTTGTCTTTTTCACTTGCATTCTCTGTAGAGGCATAACAGTTTATAATCCTTAATATTGAAACCACGAAAGATGAACCCTGCCTCATCAATGCTATCCGTATGAAGTAAGATTTTACTTGCTAGTCAAATTAGCATCAGTTGTATTCTCAAGGAATTATGATTGGCGCTTTAACCGGAAAACAAACAGCTGTCAAGTACTTTCAATACGAATTTTAACCTTAAATTATTAATAATCTAACCAATAAATGTACAACTGTATTTCTTCTGCAACGCAATAAACCAAATAAAATGTTCATTTATCTAAACCTCACAACACAAATAGGTACTACAAAAACGAATTCCAATTAAAATAGGAATTTAGATACCTAATAAAATAAAATAATGTAAATGTATTAATAATTTGACAGTTTGACGTTTTAGTGACAACACGCGCATTTGACTTAAACTACTCTAGTCAAATAAGCACTTTAATCATAACACAGGCTTATTGTAATGCTATCCTTGTCGTGTGCATGGGGTTTGTGAACAAATGTACACGCGTGTTTGTCGTTACCAGTGGCGGCTCGTGGCTTGAAATTATGGGGGTGCTGCAGCTTTCGAAATATACTTACATACCAGTAACGATCCTTGATATTTTTAAGGCGCCTTTTATTTTATTTAAGGTGCCTTAAATAAAACAAAACAAATCGAAATTTTACTCAATTTATAAAAAAAATAAGCTTACTGGAAAATGAAATAAAAAGAATTTTTATTTAAATATAAAATCCATTCTGCGATTTTTAACTTCACAAAATTTTTCGATCACCTGTTAACACTGGAGCAGCCTTGACCGTATTCGCAGTGATGTTGCAATCAAGTTGGAAATACGAACTATTTATTATTTAATATTCCTGTTTATATTACACATACCGTCGCCCAAGACGTCCTTGCACAATGATGACATCACCTAGTTTTTTCGTGGTATTCAGACGTATTATTGTTTTTGTTGGATCGGATGTCCAAGAGCTCAACGGCATGATGCATTAATGCTGAGATGCTGCCCAGATAAGCAGCGTTCGGACTACTTTTACCATGTATTATTAAAACAAACAAATCGCGGCGGAATGTGCACCGAATGTACTACGTTTCTGACACTGCTACATTTCTCAGCGCTCTGAATGGAATCTACAGCTTCGGTTTAAATAATTCCTTTTAAAAGCGGTTTAATTAATTAAATTTATGTAATAATTATGCGAAATATTGAATGATTGTTATATTATTGATATTTTCAAGTACAAATTTAATAGGTAATTAATTTCCGTACTTTGTTCTGGGGGTGCTGCAGTGTCGCAGCGCTTATGGACCAGCCGCCACTGGTCGTTACTAAATTCAGCGTGTGATGAGGCAGGGGTCATCTTCCGTGGTTCGAACTTTATATTTACAGGTTTTGACTTGATTTGTATGTAGATTCTACTGTTTATTGCCTCGAATTTCATTACTTGATCTGTTACCGTTCCCCTTACAATAAAGCCTGTACCTTTTGAACCTTGTTTTTCCTCACCGGGGTACCAAAACGTAAAATTTTTCTTTTTTAATTCACAAATTCTTTTCCATTAATGCTCTTGTATTACTGTCACGTCCACTTTATGATGATGGACTGAAACCTTTTAACAAAAAAAATGTCTTTTTTCATAAAGCAATATGTTTTTAGGATCAGATTAGTATAACTTTAAATACTTCAGTTTAATAATAAGTTTTGATTACTGTGTTAAGACCATTATGGTACTTAATTAAAAAATATGGCAATGTTGAATATAATTTTTTGAAAATACATTGCTTTTTATAACTTACGTTTAAACAAAAAAGTATTCCAACTGAATACACTTAAACAACAAATAAAACATGAAATATTTATTATGCTAATGAGGACCACGAAAAAGGTTACAAATCAAACAAATCAAGATGTTTATTTTTCAGCATTTTTAACTAACCTAATAAATCATTGTAATAATTAAAAAAGATATCTACATATAGATACACATAATTTATGCATAAATATCTTCTTTATCGGCAACATATCTAACAATATCGCAAGGCCTATGTAATTTTTCTGCATCACCATCTGGAATTTCAAATCCAAACTCGTCTTCCATCGCCATGATTACTTCTACATGATCTAAGGAATCTAAACCAAGATCGTTTATGAAATGTGACTCCAGGCCTAGCTACAAAAACATAATTTTATTAAATTAATATCTAGAAGATAAACGTAGAGACTGTTGCCACAAGTGACACAAAAATCAATGCTATTTATTTACAAATTAGAAATATAAATAGAATGTTCTTAGCTATTTTTGTGCCACTATAAGAGAATATACTACCGTACCTTGCTAGGGTCAACTTTGTCATAAAGCTTAAGCACCAAGAGAACACGTTCTGAAATAAGATTTAGAGTCAAAGGTGGCTTGGCACTGTAACTTCTCTTTAGTGGCATAGACAGCCTCTGTAACGCAGAGAAAAAAAACAAAATAAGTACCTTATCGGCTGTAACTTTATCATATGATGCACACACTTTAAGCACACGTTCTTCAATTTCTTTTTGCGATGGTTTAGTTTTTCTTATTTCTGGTGAATAATAACGTGCTTGCAACTAATCATAAAAAGTTAGGTTAGTTCGTTATGTAATGTTTTGAAGTTAATTACAATACGAACAGTTTTTACAAATGTCTGAATTGTAAGAAGTACAAAATTCTACAAGACAATTACTTACTTGAGTGGGTATAAGGGTAGAACACTGTTCAGAATTTTGATTTAAAGTTTTACATCGTTGAATTCCAACAATGACAGGTCTAATTGAGTATGATCTCAAATAAAGTGCTTGTCTCGTCACTGTCCGCAGATTTTTTGCAATTGCTGCCATTTCTAATTTCTAATTATTAATTCGCGATCAATAAAGGTTTATATTTCCTGGTGTATTTTCACAAATTTAATTAAATTGCAAGCGGACACAATTCGACCTTTTTACTTTTTGTACTACTAGCACCATCTGCGAGAAACTTCGTTCACTTACGCGTCACTTTAAACTTACAGTTTTCTACTAGGAACGTGCCAATTAACCAATTATAAATTAAAAAGAATTGTTTATGAGAGTACATTGCAATAAAAATTAATTAAAACGTTAAAAAAATAAATACGTAATTAAAAATGTACATATTATTATGTAATTTATGTACAAATAGGTCTTAAATAACTTATACAAATTGTAAAAGGAGTTTTACAATTTTAAATTTGCTGCCAAAAATGCCAATTCCTATTGGTGGATTCAGACAAGGTAATTTTTAAGGTTTTATTATTGACTAAAGCGATTTTTAGTTCTTTTTATCTGTCGGTAAAGTAGATAATCAGATAATCGGTAATTATAACTGTCAAATTTATTCGCAGCCGCGTCAAGTCGTTTCGACCTTTTTAATGTCGAGGAAAAGAAGAAAAACTTCAATCATTACCTTAAACTACGCGATTACAAACCTAGTTAGTTTCGAATGATGTCAGAGGAAGGTAGTCCTAGTTTACTAAATTTAAGAGGTTTTAGAATTCATAAGAAACCCACACTTTCTCATACACCTGTTTGTAATGGTTCATTAGACACATGTAAGTATGTCCCTTGTTAATACGGGTAAATACTTATATTAGTAGTTTGTAAATAAATAAATCAATGTCACTTAATTTATAGCATCAGAGTGTAGTCCTGATATTCCGATAAAAGCAGCAAGACGAAGAATACTTCCTATTAGTGAATCTGATTCTGAATGCGAAACTAGCAAGAAACCAGAAATGTCTAATTGTGAAATTATAGAAATTGACGATGAAGAGAGCGAAGAAAGTGCTCCCCCAACTCAAGTTGTAAGTGAAGATGTGAAAATTAAAACTGAAAATCAAAAAGTATTAAGCAAAAATGAATCCGTGGTCTCAAATGAATTATCAGTCGAAAATGCTAATGCTGCCAAAACAGCAAACGGTGCATTTTATACAATGGCATCTCGTCCCAAAAAAACCGAAGCTGTTATCGAAAAAGAAAAGCAAATGAGATTCCTTAGAGAAAGATTTCCAACAATGGAATCCATGGTATGTATTTTTTTTATATAAATTAGAGATGAAACGAATATTGATTTCTGGCAGTAAGCGAATACGAATATTCGGCCTTGCCGAATATTTTTTTGTGTAAACTTTTATTAAATACACGTGCCTATAACAGCTATAACTAACATAAAGATACAAGTGCAAAGGTAAACGTGAGTCCCAGAAGCCACAAGTGCAACTAAAATATCAATTAACAGCAATAATTATTAACTTAATAATCCAATCCTCAACCTTATACCTCATTTAGCAGGGAAACAATTCCATAAATAGAAAAGACAAATGGTTTTTTGGTAAATTGTTACACCGATATCACTGCAGTCTAGACGTTATACACCGTGTCTTTACTGCAATCGGAACCCCCATGCTTCACCTATGAAATTCCCTACAAACTTCAATATGTTGCCACTTTAAAATGTTGTTTAATCTTCAATTGGCAAGACGATATATTGTTAATCGCCGTGTATTTTCATAAAAGCCGTTCTTTTGTTTTTACATTTTTTCCTTTTGTATTATCTGCATTATAAATCATAACGTCAAGTTAACGTTCAAAGTCAAGTTATATTTGGAAATATTTTAAAATTATTCGGTAAAACAGCCGAATATTAAGACTGCCGAATGGTTAACCGAATATACGTTTCATCTCTAATATAAATTATTGAGATGATAAAAATAAGAAACCTCGTACAGGGAATTCATGATGTTTTATCTAAACACCACTTCGACATTAATAAAGCCACTAAAGAATTAGAAGCTAAACTGAAGGATAAGCAAAAGAATGTCAATTCCGAGGACTATGCAAGCTGGAAGGCAACACTGGAAAAAAATGAAGCATTAAAGCCACCACAAGAAAGTAGAGTAATAGTACAGTGTCAACCAACACAAGTAGTACGAAAACGAATCAACACAGGAGAGTTTAGTAACACAACTAAAAAAAAAGGTTAGTTATATTATAATCTTGTAAACGGAATATTAATTATCTGTAACATATTTTAAAGAATTATGAAAACTTTGTGTATAGAAAAATACCACCTGTGTGGAGATTTGAACTGCTTACCTTCAAATTGTGCCAACGCTCTACCAATTGAGCTACAAAGGCAACATAGAACCAGAATTTTAATAACCCATTAAAATCATTTCCTCAAATAAAGTGAATCCTTAAAAATGTAATCTCTAAAATTAATTATTTTAACTCGTAATTCTGTGGGCATCAAGCTAAATATGAATTAAAATAATGTATATTTTGTAGCCAAACGTATGAGGACTGAAGCAGTTAGTGATGAAAGTGACGTTGAAACTAACGATTATAAAGATACTAGAGTATTTGACAGGTATTATTCGTATATTTTCATTTAAAAATAATGAACTATTTAAATGTATTTTATTAGTGATGAAGATTCTGACGTCGAAATAAGCAACGAGTTAACCAATGATAAAAAGAAAGTTTTAGAATTTTTCCAGGCAGCCCTGCCAACTGAACTGCAACTCATGACATCTTGTTCGAAAAAAAAAGCGGAAGTTATAATTGAATGTAGACCTTTCGAAGGTTGGATAGATTTGGTAAATATTTTCTAATAAATTAACACAATTTATAGTGTCACAAAACAAAATTAATGTTAGCATTTGTAATAATTGTATTTGTAAGTTCGTCGATCTTTAGGTTCAGAAATTACAAGAAAATAAAAATCTTAGCACGGACTTATTAAATGCAGCCCAAGAAGTATTAGTAACACGCAATAATATACAACGCTTAATGAAGAGTTGTAAAAATCTGGCGCAACAAATGGAACGAGCTGTTGCTGCTGGCGCAGGTGTTAAAACACAACCCGCTTTATTAGATCCATCGTAAGCTTGTTATATCACAGTATATATATTAAACTATAATATCTTCTTTTTCAGAAAACAATTAACAGGTTATCAAATGGTTGGTCTAAATTGGTTAGCTGTTTTACACGAACAAAGAGTGAATGGTATATTAGCTGATGAAATGGGACTGGGAAAGACTATACAGGTTATAGCTTTTTTAGCACATTTAAAAGAGATCGGTGCCACTTTAAACATACCCCATCTAATTGTCGTACCCTCATCCACATTAGGTTTGTAATTTGTAAAGCTTGTAGAGTAATAAAGATCCTGATAACATCAAGATTTCTTAATGTTGCACAGATAATTGGCGCGTAGAATTTGAAAAATGGTGCCCACAATTGAAGGTATTCGTGTATTATGGAACAACAGAAGAAAGGAAAATGTACCGTATAGAGTATTGGTCAAAAGGCAACTTATCAGATTATGATGTAATATTAACCACGTAAGTGTAACAAAATTACTAAATTATTGTTTTTTAAATATTCAATTTTAGATATTCAATGGTTAGTAATACACCAGAAGAACGAAAAATGTTCAGAGTTACGCAGATGCATTATGTTGTTTTTGACGAAGCTCATATGCTTAAAAATATGAATACACAACGTTATGAAAATCTTATTCGTATCAAGGTATGAAACAAAATTACATTAGATTAATATGAAACTGAGCAACCTCAAACTAAAATTATAAGTATGTTCATATGAGTGATTAGTTTGCTAGACTAATGCACACTTTAGTATCTTGTTCACCACATGTGTCACTACAACCGTCACTTATCCTTATTAATTTTATTTTATATGGGTTAAGCTACGGTTTCCTAGGATAGCGGTGGCGCAATAGAGCGGCCGTAATATGGCGGCAAAATAATTCTAAACCGCCAACGAATATTAAGGTCGTTATAGCGTTGACCACAGATGTAAAGTTAGAATACGTTATTGTTTTTTGCTTTCTCGAAGAAGGCGTGAAAACTGGGCTCCTGAAATGGACGATTTTGACCTGGCGATGGTAATATTGTTGGAAGAAGAAGAGTCGTCTTCATCGGAAGAAGATGCGAAAAGGTCGGAAGAATCTGAAATTTTTAAAAATCGAAAAAGTGAAGACGCTTACAGAATTTTAATATGTCGCCATCTTCAGGCCAGTGATGTGAAATATTTCATCCTGCTCCAACGTCCAAATTACCTTACTGTTATTACCGGACATTGTTTTGTCAAAATTTGATAAATTTCTACAGGAATAAACCATAAATTTAGCTCGCCGTACCGTATAAAAACGTTCCACACACAGTCTCGTACCGCTATGACGGCCACCACGAAGATGACGGTGCCGCTTTATTATATGGCGGTGTTGTCTACCGTTACCTAAAAAACCGCATACATACAAAATGCAGGGACAGCGTTTTGTGTGACGTCATTAACGTTATATGACGGCCGCTCTATTGCGGCACCGCTACACTAGGAAACCGTAGCTTTACTAAATCTTTCCACACTACTGTCACTAGCTTTTAATATTACGTCCATCCATTTCAAATTTATTTCACTGCACTCACGAATTAGACTTCTTTTCCACGTTTCAGAATGTTCCTTTTTCCTTTTACTAGGGGGTTGGTAGTCTAAGACTTGCTTTGTAATGTTTTTTTTTGGTTTCAACCATCTCCATTTACGCTTTTTTATCGTTGCTGCTAGTTCTTGTTTGGTTCTGTCCCATAATTCTTCATTTAATATCTTTTGGGGTCAATATATTCCCATAATTTTCCTCGAAACATTTGTTAACAAATACTTGTATTTTCTGGACGTCTTTTTTTACTTCCGTTCCAGGTTTTACACTCTCATTACCATGCTACTAAACAATCGGACTTTTGTAGTTCTGCTTAACTCATTGGATGACCATATTATTTTTAGAGTGCAAAATGCTTTTTGAGCCTTTCCTAGTCGTATTGATATGTCACGGCTGCATCCTACCATCTTACACACACCCTAGATAGCGGAACTCCTCAACTCTTTATATTTCTTTACCGCTTATTTCCATGATTTTTGTTATCTTTAGGCCAATATATTTTACAGTTTTTGCGAGGTGTTCCATTTTCCTCTCCATGTGACTTCTTGCCTCTGATAATAGGCGCATATTCTAGATCTTCAAGTTGATCGAACACATTCCAAACAATTTCAGTTCTTTTGTTAGCTACTTTTTTCATTACCCAATCTATCATAATTAAAAACAGCATTGGTGAGAGTATGCAACCCGGACAAACACCACTTTGAACTACTATTTTATTTGATAGCTTCCCTTCATGCTGTATTCTGGCTCCATAATCATCATATAATAATTTTATTATTCTAATATACATATTTATTAGGCAAACCATATTGTTCCAGAATCTTCCACATTCTCATTTTTGAAGTCTATGAACCCAATATACATATAATTGATTTTGCCACTCTACTTATTCTTCAATGAATATTCTTAATACCTCGATTTACGAATAGGATGCGCTCCACGAAATTACTTCGTTAAGCAAAACTTCGTTTTCAGAGGTAAAAATACTATGGCCAGAATAGGGATACATTCCTACGTAAAGAAAATGAAAAGTTTTATTAAATAAATAGTCAACTTACATACAAAGTGAAATCACATTTTAAAATATCAGTCTGAAGTTGATTGGTTATGCTTTTTTCTCTTTCATTTAACAATTGTCTATACACTGATCGCTTAACAATAACACTTCTTCCTAAATCAGGATCATTTTCACTAAAAAAATTTAAAATATTTTCAATGTCATTTAAGCATCTTTGGTTTTTAACGCTTTTTCGGCAGGAACGTCTTTAACTTCGTCTTCATTTTCTTTGTCTTCGTTGCTAACAAGGATTTCCAAATCTTCCACTGGAAAACCATCATCTTGTGCATTCAATAAATTTCTAACTTCTTTTCATCAACATTTTCGAAACCTACGGATTGAGCTATATGGATAACTTAATTTCTAATTTCTTGGATGTTATTTTCTTTTTCTTGTACAACTTCTGAGCATATTTTGCGCCAAACTCCATTTAAAAATCTAAATTAATTTTTTTTTTTTTTGTTAAATGAGGTTTGAAATTGCGGACTTCGATATATCGAGGCTTCGTTATCAGAGGTAACGTTAACCGAGGTATTTCTGTATATTTTTGTAACGGGTGTTAGGAAACTTGTCTTATCAGAGTCACCTGTGCCTATTAAAATGTATGTCCTGTATTGGTACCAGTAGCGTAACCAGAAACGTAGTTTGTAAGGGGCCCAGTTCACTGTTTGGTTTTCAAATTCACCATGTTGGATGGCTTTTGTAATGCCCATACCTAGAATTATCGATTTTTTTTAAATGAAATTTTGATTAATAACTTTTATCTTGAGGGGGGCCTGGACCCCCCCCCCCTTGGTTACGCCACTGATTGGTACCTAAGTTAATCTTCAAGTAGACTTAATCACAATTAGTTAAATGACAGCAGCTGTCAGTAGTTCTAATGAGTAGTGGATATTTAAGAATTAATCTGAGACACTTTTTTTTTTCATATGTGACTGATAAGAAGGGTTTTCTAACACTCATTATTATTGGTGCATGAATGTCCGGCTCTAAAGCCAGCTTGGTTTATTCCGAGTTTTCTGTTAAGTTGATCTTTTATTCTATTCAAGATAATTCTTGTCATAATTTTTGATGTAACATAGAGTAGTGTAATGGATCTCCAGTTATTACAATTCCTCATATCCCCTTTCTTAGGCAATTTTATTATAATACCTTCATTCCAGTCCTTTGGTATCACTTAATTTTCCCATACCTTTTTCATCAGTTGTAGTTTTTAGATCTGCCTTTAATACCTTGGCACTTATAAAGTCTATCCGCTGCTTTATGCCATTCCTAATTTCTTCTTCTTCTTTCTCTTTCCCATTTATGCCTTACGGCGTTGGGTCCTCCTCTATCCATTTCCGATAGTTATTTCGGTTTCTCGCCAATCTCCTAACTTCTTCGATGTTTTTTCTTCTTTTCCTTGTTATCTCCTTGACTCGGGGTCTGCCCCCTCCTCTTCTTCCTTCTGTTCTCATTTCATATACTATTTTGGGGTATCTTTCCGCATCCATTCGAGTGAGATGTCCGTACTATTTTAGTTGTTTCTTTTTAATTTCGTTTATCACTGGTTACTGGTTTAACACATCTCTTATACTACTATTTCTGATTCTGTCTCTTCTTGTTTTCCCCAGTTCTTTTCGCAGGTATATCATTTCTGATGCTGTTATACTTGATCGATGTTTGTCAAGTATATTCCACGTCTCTGATCCATAGAGTAGTGTAGGAATGTATATTGTTTTATATAGGTGCATCTTTGCTTTGGTGCTTAATTCTTCCTTGTCATGTATTTGGTAGTACAGTCTAGATGCTTTTGATATTCTATTTTTAATTTCTTCATCTATTCATCCATCGTTATTTATTATTGTTCCGAGGTATTCATACTTTTCTACATATTCTAGTTGTCTTTCTCCTATGTTAATTGGTGCACCTGCTGCTTCCCTATCTTCTCTTCTAACGTGTAGTATTTTGCTTTTGTTAGTGTTAATTGTCATTCCCTTCTCTTCTAGGTTATCTTCCATATATTTAAGTTATTTTGTAATTGTCTTGGATTTCCTGCCATTATCACTATGTCATCTGCGTATATTAGATCTTGTGTCATTACAGGGTCCAGGTTGTAATATCCTAGTCTTGTCCTAATTTCATTTTTGTATTTTTTTATTATGCTATTCATATACGCCACAAAGAGCAGTGGACTTCGGCTGTCGCCTTGTTTCTCCCCTTTATCTAACTTGAATTCTTGTGATTTTTGCCCGTTGATCTTTACTACTCCCATCGTGTTTTTATTCAAACTATTAATTACTCTTAGAAGCTTTTGGCTTGTTTGCAGTTCTTCCAGTGCCTTCCATACATGGTGTCTTGGTATCACATCGAAAGCTGCTTTAAGGTCTATAAAGGGCTTTATTTTTGTCTAAAGCTTTTTCTGTTATTTGTCTGATCATACATAATGTGATCTTGTGCGGAAAGCAGCTTGCTCGTCTTCTAGTTTTTCTTCGATTTCATTTCGTAGTCTCTTCTATAATTTTTGAGTACATTTTTACAGCTACTGGTGAAACGCATATTGCCCGGTAGTTGTCACATTTTGTGGTCTCGCCCTTTTTATGTATGGGCACTATGATGTTCTTTTTCCAGTCCGCTGGTATTTGTTCAGTTTCCCATGCTTGTTGGAAGATTACTTTAGCCACTTATGTATTTCTTCCCTTCCCTTCTTAAGTAGTTCAGGCGCTATCTCATCCTCTCCTGGGGCTTTTCCATTTTGTGTCTTTGTTATGGCCATCTTGATTTATTCTTCCTTTATATTACTCACTGCTTGTTCAATTTCTTGTTCAATCGCTTCTGTTTCTACTTCTTGTCTTTATTCTCTTCTCTCTGTTTTGAATTTGTTTTCGTAGTGGTCTCGCCAGGCTTTTAGAGCTCCTTCTGTTGTTGTTTCAAGTTCTCCTCTTTGGTTTAATATGTTTCATATCGGCTTTGTTCGGTTGCCCTTAAGTCTTTTTATTACGTTCCAGAACTGTTTTTTCTCAAATAAATTTCTCAATTTATCTTTTGTGTGGCCACCATTAGCTGATTTCCAACCTACAATGTTTCTTATAGTTTCATAATGTGTCCTCGACTCATTTCTAGCTGCCACCTCTTCTGCTATTTCTAACATTTTGTTAAAACAGGTTGTTTTATTTGTTCTTGGTGATTGCTGTACTTGTTTATCCTTTTCACGATAGTGTTCCTTCAGTTTTTTCTCATATTGCATTCCCTCTTTATGCAGCATTTTTTGTCGTATGTTCTTTCTCTCTTCAATCAGTTTTTCTGTTTCTCTGGTTATCCATCTTCATTGCTTCTTTATTTTTTTACCTAATACATTTGCTGTTGTATAAGTTTTTTAATATTTTCCAATGCTCTTCCACACCTTTGTCCATTACGTTAGTTTCTTGAATTTGTTTTCGTAACTCGGCTTGAAACTTTTGTCGTATCTCATAATCTCTTAAATATTGTATATTATATCGTCTTCGTTGGAACTCATTAATTTTTGGCGCCATTAATTTCATTTTCATTTTCCCTCTAACTAGGAAGTGGTCTGAGCGAATATCTGCACCTCACATAACCCTAATGTGTTGTAACCATTTTTACCACCTTTTTTCAATATTAGTATATGGTCGATTTGATTTTTTACATTTTTACCTGATGCTTTCCACATTACTTTCCTTTATTATCGTTGCCTCTGTTTGCGTTTGCATCTCCTAAGATTACCTTTATATCCCTCTTATACATAACTTGCACCTTTTCAAATGTTCCATGTAGTTCCTCATAGAAAACACCTTTATTTTCCTCTATACAGTCGAACTTCGATAACTCGAAACAAATTGGTTGGCGTTAGCGTCAAGAGTAAGAATTATGTGTAATTTTTACTTGATAACTCGAACTTCTATTACTCGAATATCGTGATAACTCAAACAGAATATTTGGCGCCACCTTCGATTTTGCATTCGTATTTAAAAACCAATGAACATAGAGCCGATTCTCTGTATAATGGTTTAAATAACATTGAACCCTTAACCATAATATGTCCTCTCCCCCGCCCCTGCCTTATTGTTACACCGATTAAGAAGTCGTAGCTTTCATTTTAGTTTCTTTTCCGTCGCCAGCGAACTAATTTATTGTTTAATTATTAAATTGCCCTGCTAAGAGTAGACAAAACAATAATGCATTCGTTCAGAAATTTGTTTACAAACCCTAAATTCTCGGTAATTAATTAGTCATGGACATCAAACTTTTTGAATTCGGGATATTAATTATTTTCAACGTAAAATATTTTTAATATTCAGTAGTATATGTTTCAGACGGGAAATTTCTGAAAAAGGCTAGATTTCAGGCTATAACCTGTTTTGGTATTTTTTAAGCAAACATAAATGAAATAAGTTAGATTTACCTTAAAATAAGTAGTCATGAATGATAAATTTAAATAAAGTCGGCGAAATATTCGGTTATGTGGAATATTCGTTAAAATGGCCGAATATTACGACTCCCGAATAGTTAACCATCAACCAAATATTTGTATCACCTCTATAAAATAATACATACATATTATGTATTTTATTTAAAGGCATTGTCAACTTATGCAACATATTTAGTAAATATCAAAATACGTTAGTTAAAATACTCGTAAAAGTACCCGCATTGGTAGAATTCCAATATTTTTGATAATAATCACAATAAACGGGTAGAGAGAATTTAGACCCTACATACGTGACGTTATTGGTGTCGGCAACATAACCTAAATATAGCATTGTACTTGTAGCTATGCTAGAGCTCTTACTGGCGACCGACGTAGATGACGTCATAGCTTAAACTTTTAGCTTCCATAATACGGTAACGAATTAAAATTCGGCCGCAAAAGTTCAATACTCGGTTTACTCAATCAAATTACAAAATAAAAAAAAATCGGCTTTTCATAAGTAGACAATGCCTTTAATAACCCGAAGTCTTGATAACTCGAACTTTTTTTCTGGCAAGTCATGGTTCGAGTTATCGAAGTTCGACTGTATTTTCATTTGTTGGTGCGTAAATACTAATAATTATTGTATTAAAATATTTTTCTTTAAATCTGGTCCATTCTAAGAGAGCTTTTTTGTTTTTGATAATATTAACATTGCAATACCATTTTCATGTGTTGGCTTATCTTCAATCTTGCCCGAATATATAATTAAATTTTTGTTCTTAGTTTTCAAATTTTTCTGCCCCCTTCCACCTAGTTTCACTTAGTGCTAATATCATTATTTTGTATTTTTCCATTTCTTTCTTTACTTGTTCTAACTTCCCTGGCTGCATAAGAGTTTGCACATTGCAACATCCAATGTATTGTATTATTTTAATATTTATTTCTTGGTCATTAGAAGGATGACTGCTGTTTCCATGTGTTTTGTTTGGTATTTAACTTCTCTCTATGTCCTATTTCATTGCATGTCATTATCTTTACTTGCGTCCGGCTTCTAGCTTTTGCTAGTTTTGGACTTTGTTGATAACGTCCTGTATTTGTAAGGCTTCTGAAGGTCTTTTTTTAATGCTTCTTCGTTTATTGATAACATATTATCTGTGTTATTTTTCGTCCAATATTGGTTCCTTTTGGGACTGCTCCTTTGTGTACTGTCTCTCTGGGAAAACTTTCATTCTCTTCATCAGTAGATCTTACTCTTTTTTTGCCCTCCTTGTTTTCTTCTCTATTCTCGCCTTCCTCTTGTTCCTCCAACTCTTCCACCTTCCATTCCTCCATTTCTAGCTTCTTTCATCATATGGTGTATTCGTTTTCTAGCGTCTCTTGTTTTTTATCATGTCTTCATTTACTCACACTTCTATTCCCTTCAATCTGTTTAATTTTTCAAAATTTCTGTTTTTTTTTCTTTTTGTTGTCAGGCCAATTTTAAGTGGTCTACTTTCGTTCCCTTTGCGTACTCCTATTCTGTTTATAAAGTCTATTTTGTGTTTGTATATTTTCATTTCGATTTTTTCTGCTATTTCTTTCAAAATTATATCCTTCAGTTTTTTGTATTTTCTTTATCTTCTTCTGGAATTCCGAAAATGATTAAAACGTTTTGCTTCAATTCCCAACATTTGTATTGTAATCGAAAGCTATCGTAATTAAAAAATTTGCTCTTTTATTAAGTGTTGTATTATACGTAAGATGGAGGAAGTCCAAGAAAGAAGAACGAATTTGTATTCTTATTTCTTGTTGTTTTATAATAGTTTCTACCTCGGTTTCTACCATTTTATTCCATTCTTGTTGGATGTTTACGTATAAGTATATGTACTGATTTTATTTATTTTTCAGGCCAAAAACAGAATTTTACTTACTGGTACACCTTTGCAAAATAATCTACTAGAGTTAATGTCTTTATTAATCTTTGTGATGCCTGACATGTTCGCAGGTAGAACCGAAGATTTAAAAAGTTTATTTCAAAAAAATTCCGTAAGTTCATTCATAATTTAAAATTTAATATAACACAAGAGGAATATTAAATTATTTGCTTTGTAGAAAGCAAAAAATTCGGATGAAGCTGATTTGCCAGCATTCGAACGAAATCAAATAAAACATGCCAAGGACATTATGAAGCCTTTTGTTCTTCGAAGACTAAAACGTGATGTTTTACAGGACTTGCCTAAAAAGACTGACGAATTAATAAAAGTTCCACTTGCACCCACTCAATTAGATCAATATAAAGAGCTCGTGTATCATTTCCAAAATGTTGGAAAGGATGTAAGTTGAAGATATTACCAAATAATTTAACAAAAACTTAATAAATTGAAAATTTTAGGCTAGTGATAACAATACATTTAGTGCAATGACAATGATGTCGGATCTAAGAAAATTAAGTAATCACCCGTTACTCTTAAAATACTATTATCAGTACGAGGATGTAACGGAAATGGCAAAAATATTAGCCGTAGAACCTAATTATAAGGAGACCAATGTACAGTATGTCATAGATGACATGTTATGCATGTCTGATTTTGAAATACATACACTTTGTAAACAATTCAAGGTTTGTATTGTTAACATTTATATTTTAAAGATACTCATATGTCGATATTTTAGCGCTTGAATAAATTCGAGTTGCCTGACAATTTGATTCTTACCTCTGGAAAATTCTTATTACTTGACAAGAAATTAGCGGAACTGAAAGAAGGTGGACATCGAGTCTTAATATTTAGTCAGTATGTTATTATGTTAAATGTTTTGGAAGAGTTTTTGCGACTCAAAAATCATTCTTTTTTACGCTTAGACGGTAGCACTCCGGTAACTGTTAGGTAATTAACGTGTATTTTATTTTTAAATGTTTGCCTAATTTTTCCATATTTCAGGCAAGAATTAATAGATCAATATACAACGGATAGTGATATTTTTGTATTTCTTTTGTCAACGAAAGCAGGAGGTCTCGGTATAAATCTGACAGCGGCAGATACTGTTATTATTCACGATATTGATTTTAATCCGTATAATGATAAACAAGCAGAAGACAGATGTCATCGTATGGGTCAAACTAGACCAGTAAATGTGTTTAGACTCATTTCACAGGGTACTCTGGAAGAGGGAATGTGGCAAATGAACCAAGAAAAATTGAAACTTGAAAAGGAAGTGACTGCAGAAGGTAAAATTATAATTTTTCAATCGTTACACAATTTTAACATTTTGTTTGTAGAAGCTGAAAATCCAGATGTGAAAAGTGTTGTGCGCCTATTATCATCAGTATTAGGTATAGATAATGTACAAATGACAACGTTAATCTCACCACCTAAAAAGAAGTCCTGATAAACGTCATTCACTTAGTAAATTATTTAATGTTCTTGCATTTATTCGGGACTTAGTTATTGTAATTATTAATTATAAATTATAACTAACGGTTGTTCAGTACCATTTTATCTATTATCAGTTTTGTTAGTGTTTGTAGATTTTATTATTAAGGTAGCAATCGTATTTTGTATTTTTTAAAAATATATTATTTTGTGAAAATGAGTAATTTTTTTCAGTACTGAATACTTCTTATATAAATTTATTTAGATTGTTATTACGATCACTGTTTAAAAAAAGAAGCGGAAAAAGATGGACGTGGCTATTACCCAACGCACAGTATAGAAATGAAATAAATTTCATAATGACAGATAGAAAACAAAGAATACAAAACAACGAAGTAATTTTGATTTTGAAAGCGATCATCGGCTCGTAAAAGCAACAGTAGAGATAAAGAAGTCTAACGAACGCAAAAAACTCTTTCAAAACAAATGAGATAAACAGTGGAATAAACATTTATATAAAACAAACCTACGATTTGTAAAATGTGACTGCAACCAACAAAGCAACAAAACAATACAGGAGCTATGTAATGACTTAGACTTAGAGAAGCAAATATAGATATGACAAAAGATACAAACAAAAACAATAAAACAAAATTTTCGGATGATACTAAAAAACTAAAACAAAAAGATTAGCAGATGCAACTTCCAGAATTGAGTACATTGAGATAAATAAAGTAACCAAACGAGCTATTAGACGAGAAAAGAGAGAGAAGAGGAAAGGAAAAAATAGAACTGATACCAAACCAGCGTGGATCAACAAAAAAAAATTGGAAGCAGCTATCCACAATGGATAAGCAAACTTCAAAACCCAGAAAACAATGAAATAGTAGAAAATCGAGAAGACATAGTGAGAGTGGCCACAGAATATTACAAAAGCCTTTATGCCTCAAAAACTAATGGTGTATCTTAGAAAAAACAAGACTGACAACGACTGGATTTCAAAATACTTCAAAAATACAAAAGACAGAAATTAGAAAAGTGCTAAAATAATTTATTTTGAGTATCGTTTTACACAGATCATGGCATCCTAGATTAATAAATAAACTCTTCTGCTAGTATTTACTTTGTCATCAAAATGTTTCAAACTTGATACTACCATACGTAAAATTGAATGGTGATTCCAAAAATGTATAAATATACAGGGTGTTTCATTTAAAATAACAAAGTTGATGTCAATACCGGCGAAACCGGAAGTGACAGAAACTTGTTTCCTATGTCAACAGATGCCATTTAAAGAGCATATTACATATACTAAATTTTATTTAGATATCTTAAAAAATAAAAAAATTACGGGGGTGCCCCAGATTTCGTTGACACACGGTATATGGTTTGTTGAAGGTTAAATCACAATTGAAGTCGCTATAGTCTTGGGCCCTTTTTGTAGAACAGACTGTATACAGGGTGAGTCAACGGGAGCGCGGTGGTTGATATCTCCTTTACTGTTTAAAATACATAAAAGGTTTTGAGGACCATATTGTAAAATTATTTTGAATTATACAGGGTGTTGCATAAAAGAGTGGCATATAAAGTTTTTTTTTTTTTTAATGGAACATTCTGTATATTTTTGCACAATCTTATTCGAATTTTTATTACCTTTCTGGACATGCTTTTGTTTTTAAATTCCGTTGCGGCGTTGCCAAGTTATTCGACTTTTTTAGAAAAAAATGACATTTGCAGACTTTGTTTATAAAATTTGCACAAATCGTAGTTTTACAGATTAAACTTTTTTTTTCTGGAAAATGATAATCAAGACTATGTACTATGCTCCAGGCTTTTGAAAGTTGAATTTGAGTATACAGGATGTTGGTTACAGTAATGCAAAAAATCTAAATTATAATGTGTCATAACTCGATTTTTTTAAATAGAACACCCTGTATATTTTTGCATAATTAAACAGAACCTTTTAGGCTCTACAGATTTTATTAACCAATGGTTCTACCTAAAACCAATACTTTTCGAGAAAATTAGGTACAAACGGAAAATCAGGTAATTGCTAGCAATCCGGGTGCCTCAAGAGGCATTGATACTAATTTGTTTATTGTGAAGAAACACTAAGAAACTACGAACCCGTAAGAAATCTATTTAATATCAAATAACAATAAATAATAAAAAACAAAAGTTTTTCACTAGACATTAGTTTATAAGATGCTCAATATGTCTGCCATTTTCTTGAACACACAGTCTTAGACGGTTCAGAAAAGACTGGCTAACGTTTCTTAACCCTTGTGTTCTGTTCAGATTTTACCTACACTTGATATGTTCTGGGTCATATTGACCCATAGTTTTTTTCTCATTACGGGACGCTGTTGGTGGTGAAAAATTTGGATTTTACAGAAAATTATCGTTTATTGAGCTAGATAAAACTTAAAATACAATTCAAAGTTAGGGAATTATGCACAGTTATTGCAAATTAGGGTTGAATGAGCATTGCAAACAACTGATAGAAACACGTAAATGTTGCGAAAATGACAAAGCGACAGAGTACCACTGCAGAATAATATGTATATAACTGCTATATAAACTAGCACACTGTGCCGAATGACACACACTGCGTCTTACGAAAGTTACTAATACACTACCAACCGTAAAACAATAAAAAAAACTCTGCTAACTACCCGTATTTTTATATAAGGGTCTATTTGACCCAGAACAGAATAAGTGTAATTATATTTACTACAAGAAAATTATAAATGTAATGTTTTTTCAAACATGTGGACATGGTAAAATACAATAAAAAAATAAAAGTAGTAACATGCTATAGTCTTATACAGCATAATTACAGAACTCTACATTAGCTTGAAACCCGCTTTGGGTCATATAGACCCAGAACAGTGCATAAGGGTTAATATGTGATCATTAATTTCTTGAAAGGTATTTCTAATTCTTCCCTTCATATCTTCAAGTGTAGTTTGATTGTTTGATAAACCCTTTCTTTTACATAACCCCACAAAAATAAATCAAGTTTTGTTAGGTCGGTAGACCTAGGTGGCCAACAAATTGGTCCACCTCTACCAATCCACTTATCTGGAAATGCATGACTTCAATGGTGACGTACTTGGGTACTTGTGCACAGTAATGGGGTGGTGCCCCATCGTGTTGCAAGTTGCAACCATAATCTGCGTCTTGTTCCTAAAGGTACATTTGCCAACAAATCTGACAAACTATTTCTTAAAAAATCGAGATAAATATCTCCATTTACTCTGCCTTCAAAAAAGTGCGGGCCAATTACATACCTTTCCACAATTCCTCCCCAAACGTTCAAAGACCATATCTGTGTTGGTTGTCAACAGACCTTGTGAAATGCGGATTTTCTGTAGCATAATAGTGTAGATTATGCTTATTAACATTTCCGTTTTTGTGGAATGTAGCCTCGTTGGAGAACAGCACATATTCAAAAAAGTCTCTCTGTTCTTGCACTTTATTAATTGCTCATTCACAAAATTCTCTTCTTCTATTACAATCATTGGCTTCTAATTTTTGCAATAGTTGGCTATGGTAAGGATGATACTTATTATTTTTTATAATTCTTGAAATACTGGACTGACTGATATCAAATACCATACAGTATTTTTTACCTAGGATTTGGGTTGTGTCGTCAGTTGGATTGTGAATTTATCAACAGTGCGTTGATAAATTCACAATCCAACTATACTTTATACTTCATCTCTTTCTAAACTAGGTTTTCATTACCTACTGGGCACGAATGCGTGTCTAAACAGACAGTTTTTGGACGAGGCAAGTTGACGTCAACCCAAATGCTAGATGAAAAATACTGTACTTAATTTCTCGCACTTTTTGTGGATTTTCGGTTAGACTTAGCACAACAGAAAATGCATTTTCTTTATTTAAGACTGGATTCACTCGTTCCTGCTTCTCGTACATGACGTTTCCGTTTTCTTCGAAACTAGTTTTTAATTTAGTAAAAGCACGGTTGTCTGGATGTCTTTGGTCAGGATATTTTTGTGCATAAATTTTGGATGCCAATAAACAGTTGCCACTTGCCACTCTCCCCGATGCAATAAATCATGTTAATTCTTTCTTGCTTAGACAATTTCATGTTAAATACATACTTATTTAAAAAGAAACGAATGTTACAATGACGTTTACGAATTAAAAGTGTTTGACATTTGCTTCAAATATTATTTGAAACAAATGCAAAATAGGTATGTTGATTTCTATTATTTATTATAATCTGCTAGCAATTACCTTTTCCGTTTGTAGGTACCTAATTTTCTCAAAAAGTATTGGTTTTAGGTAGAACCATTGGTTAACAAAATCTGTAGAGCCTAAAAGGTTCTGTTTAATTATGCAAAAATATACAGGGTGTTCTATTTAAAAAAATCGAGTTATGACACATTATAATTTAAATTTTTTGCATTACTGTAACCAACACCCTGTATACTCAAATTCAACTTTCAAAAGCCTGGAAGATAGTACATGGTCTTGATCATCATTTTCCAGAAAAAAATTGTTTAATCTGTAAAACTTCAATTTGTGCAAATTTTATAAGCGAGGTCTGCCAATGTCAATTTTTTCTAAAAAAGTTGAATAACTTGGCAACGCCGCAACGGAATTTAGAAACAAAAGCATGTCCAGAAAGGTAATAAAAATTCGAATAAGATTGTGCAAAAATATACAGGCTGTTCCATTTAAAAAAACAAAACTTTTATATGCCACTCTTTTATGCAACCCCCGTATAATTCAATATAATTTTACAATATGGGCCTCGTGATCCCCTACAACTTTTATTTGAAAACTTTTTATGTATTTTAAACAGTAAAGGAGAAGTCAACCACCGTGCTCCCGTTGACTCACCCTGTATATTATTCATTCAACGACAATCTATACCTGTAATGTAATATGGGTTGCATATTCAGAGCCAGTAAGGGGTCACGATTTAAAATGGGCACACGGTATTTGTTCCCTTTTGATTCGTTTCTTAAAGTGCCGTGTAGGTATTATCTGTTCACTGACCTCGCGGACACTAGATTTATGTTGGCATGCACTGAACAATTGGTACAGATAATTTGCTCTGTAATGTTGTTATTTCTGGTTACTATATGATTGGAGGGAAATTTGAAATCTGACATTTAAACAAATTAATTAATTATAAAATAAAAATTTTCATGCAATGTAACCTATAAATGTTGAACCATGAATTTTACCGAAAGAGGACACAAGGAAATTTATCTATGTTACGAAGAATTAAAAACTGCATATGCGCATATGGAACTATTTATGAAAATTTTGATTTTGATATGACAGCATAACCCAACATTTTAGGGAACTAAATATCTCACTAAATAAATTTTAAAAACATGCAGTGCTGTCAATTCAATAACAAAAAAATGCACCAGATATTTCAATTTAGTGCTTTTCCTGGTTGTGAATAGATAATATCAATTTTACCTTTCAGTGCCTCCCCTATTCTTGATTGCACCCGCAGCATTAATTCCCCTCACATTCCATGTTGCTAATACTAACTCATACCATGAGATCGAAAAAAAGATGATTCTGAGCAGGCCTTGACTAGTACAACACGATTGGCAAGACTGATTTCAAAATGTGGCAGTAGGTTAGAGGTTAATAAATGTCAAATAAATTAAAACACAAAACAGTATTTATTTAGGGAACAAACTGAAAACTAAGATGAATACATGTTAGAGTAGGTGTTCAAAATGTGATCCTTCACTAGTATTACAACGATAAACTTAAATAATTCTGGAAACAAGATTGCAAAACTGACTTACATTTGAAATGTCACTGTCACATTATAATTCATAGGCATTCTAGAATCAGTGTAGCCAATCGTGTTGTACTAGTCAAGGCCTGCTCAGAATCATTTTTTTCTCGATCTCATGGTATTTTCTTGGTTTTTCCCGTTTTTTATTGTTTACCTTTCTCATTACCTTTTCCATTGCGTATGTCGTCTTTATACATCCATCCTTTTTCTTCTTTATTACTTTTTTGAAGTGTCTTGTTGGTCGGCCTTCTTCAGCTTTTTCTCGTGTTTATTCCACTTAGTCTTCATTCCAATCTCTCTTGCTTTCTTAGCTCCCTTTAATATTTCCTTCTGGACTTCTCTTTCTCTTACCGTAAGATCATTTTCTACATAAATCTGTTTTCTCCCTAATTTAAATTTATTTTCCATTATTCTTTGTTTCTCTTCAAAAGAATTGAGTTTTATCACTACCTACTACCTTCCTTTCTTACAATTTTCCTACCTTGTATAATACGCTCCATGATAGGTACCTGAACCCCCCAAGTCTTCTTGTAGAAGTCGTTGTACTTCCTTTCTGGTATTTTCATCATTCACTCGCATACCTTTAATTACAATATGGTTTTTTCTTTTCATTCTTACTTTACAGTGCATCCATCCTTTTTTCTATTTCTCCCTTTCCTTGCGTGTAGTTTTGAAGAATTGTTAAATAAAGTCTTGTAAACTTAGCAACACTGTGTGGTCAGTCATACTACGTCACCTGCGATATCACCAATAGCAACCCGCTTGATTTAATATAATTATTGCATTGTATATCGTTGAAACATTTATGAAAAGCACAAGCATTGCAAAAATATCAAACTTCGGATGGAAATTCTAATTAAACAAAGGGTATGTTGAGTACAATTACAGATTAGTTATTTCTTTTGTTGATTAAACTACAGCTAGAAATCATTATTTCATAAAAAGATGACACGACAAGCAAACCAGAATACGATTTAAGGGTGCCATAATTGGTACTAGAGTTTTTTGCTTGGATTTTGACGTAGAATCGCGTGATATAAATATTCTGCGCCATTTTTAATACACCCTGTATACCATAACAATTTCAAACGTACTCGCTATTTAGAGGTTTAACAACTTCTTAAAGGTGGCTATAATAAAACACACAAAGTTCTTCATAAAAATATTTATACTTTTTTACCAATCTTACATCTGTTGTGATAAAATAAATAGTACAGCAATAGAGCAATAGACTATGTGCGATAAAATACATAACAAATTTGTAATTATTGTAGAACTACAAACATTGATTATTAAAAGAAAAAACATAAGCATAAGGAACATAAATGTAAGTCAAAAAATAAATAAACATTTGTATAATTGCATAAAAGATATTAATGCTACATCGACAGGAATGATTCATGGAAGATTATTTAGTATTAATGATAACGATCTATATGCACATGAACACAAATCATTCGTTATCATTTATTTCAGCAAATTAATTTAAAACCTTAAATCAAATTGCACTAGGTATAAGTACCATTTTGAATATCTGATTGTTACTGATTATAATGCTTATTATACAAATATTGCAATCTATGTATGTAATGGAGAAATTTATTTAAAATTTTTGCATTATTTTTAAATTAAAATATTTGCGGAGAGGTGAACAATTATTAAATAAACAGTGTTTCAATTAATAATTCTAGACATTAATGGATGGTCTCAGGTTAATAGAAAGCTCTGGTGTTTACACCTAGAATTTAAACTTTTACATAAATACCGTACTGAAACTATCAAACACCCATTGTTTATTTTTTTCCGGTAGAAAACAATACACATCAAAGGTAATAAAGCGTTTCTATGAAAACAACAGCATTGACTATTGATTTTCTTTTTACATACTTGGCCAATAATTAATCAATGGGTGTTGCAAAAAATTTATCAAAAATTTACATTTAATTAAGATTTGTTTTTACAAAACAATTATCGACTGTTTAGAAATCAGTGAAGCATACTAATACATAAGTTGAAAGTAGTCTAATTAAATCCTGCATTTTTTTGGTTTATCATTATAAGCTCTTTCAGTTTATCATCCATGCAATACGTAAGATATGCAAAATATTAACTAAAAATTGCATTACAGAATAATATACATATATATAACAATAACACGTACACATTAATATCACATGCCGAAAGATCTAAAATAAACAATATTTTTTTGTGATCTTAAAATTAATAAGTAAAATGTATGTTTCGCATTAAAATATTTTACTAAAGCGACACACATAATTATAAGTGAATATTAATTATACAAAAGATCACAGGAGAAATGAACTTCAAGCAAGGCTTTATTGAAACAGAGATTTGACAAAATTTATGATTGAAATATTGAATAAACATATTTAAGAATTCTTATGCGAAACATAAATACTACTAAATTGATGAAGTAATGTAGAAACATGTTATGGGTAATTGGCTATTTTATTCCTTTGGAAAATTATATCGAGTTTCATGGTACCATTCTTAAGTTTTAATCTACTTTACAGCAGTTCTAGATGTAGTTTAAAGTGTGCCATATTCAAGCTTATTATCGGTTTTTTGAAAATATACAGAAAGGAACACATTTCATTTTACAGCCTTAGACCTATAAAACATTTCTATTTAGTGTAATTTTAAGTCCTTTAAAAAACTTAAGTAAAGAGTGCTTTAAGTGAAAACATAAAAACTGATGATCGAATTTACTGTACTTGTATGTAAAGGTAACACACGAAACATTACACAAAGAAAACACTAACAAACAAGGGAAATTTTTTGTTCCTTCCAAGATTTTTACATTTGCCAGTTTATGCGATGGTTATTACCAATTCATACAAGCAAATGTTCTGATAATAACATAAATTATTTTGACAATTTTATTGTGGATACAAACCCTTTTGATATAATTACAACATGCTTAATGTTCTATACAACAAGCATAAAACTTAATAAAATTATTTTAGTAATCTAATAAAATCCAGCTAATTATCTAAATAAAAAGATCACAAAAAAGTACTAAGAAATGAGCTACAGCGCACATTTTAAAAATAAGGAGCATTCTGACAGTCCATTTGGAAAAACGCTTCCAGTAGTAAAAATACTCCCAAATATTTCCAACTAGCATTGGTGAAGGTTTGCTACACTATAACCGGTTAAAAGCCTTCACTGGTCAATCCACATAACATTTTATAAAAATTAATAAAAGAGACTGGAAACATGGAGCTAATTTATGACCTACCGTTTAGAATTAGTTATGTAGATTGGTGACTGTGGCTTTATCAAATTTTCAACACTTACTTTAATAGATAGATACTTTGCTTAGTAACACTTATTTTTATGATATATCGTATTCTTTATAATTGATTATTTCATAAAAAATATTTTCACTTTGTAAATATACTCAAATTTCATTTGGACATTTCAGTTAACTGAAAATTAGTATTCATACAGTATAAAATAAAAACAGAAAAACTAATGTAAACGGTAAGTGCTTGGCATTAGACGACCTTCTACATTTTATTGTATCTTAAAATAATACCCTATTGAAACTTAACACCCTGTATAGTATAGTGACTTCACGGTACTAAGATTTATAATAAAATAGCCTAAATCACTACATATCTTACACAATTCTTTCTATATACGTTCATACTCGCAGGCATGCAAATAAAATTAGCTATGTCTCCACCATCATCGCTAAGTAAAGCGCTTGTCAGTTGGCACTACTTAACCTTTGAGATCTTGACCATGGTTGTTCACGAGCACTTGCAAATGCTACGTAAAATAAATTACTACCCATATTTATTCCTGCTGCTAAATAAAATACCATTCGCCATTGACCTAAAGTTTCCTGTAATAAAATATATGCTTACTTAATATAATGTTTAATAAATAAATTGAAATATCAAAAGTCAAAAATGAAAAAGGAAAATAATGACATTAAACAGAAATTAGTAGAACAAGATAAGAGGATTGAGGAAATGGGGAGAGAAATTAAGAAGAGGAAAATAATCATACATGGAGTAGAGGAACTAAAGGAAGAGAAAGAATTACAATTAAAAGAATTAATAAGAATTACACTGAGAGACATAGGAATAATTATAGATATGGAACAAGAAGTGGTAGATATTAGAAGGATTGGCAGAAAAGTACAGGGAAAAGAGAGACCCATAATGATGGAAGTATTGAAATACCAAAAGAAAATGGAAATTCTCAGAGAAAGATGTATATAGAAGAAGATTTCCCAAAGGAAATACAAAAATAGAGGAACGAACTGATAAGATATATGAAAATAATAAGAGAGAAAGGCAATCTGACCACAATCAGATATAACAAACTGATAGTAAACAGTGAACCATACACTCTTGAACAACTTCAAGCGATTGAAATAAAAGAGGAAGAAGGAAGAGAAGAGCTAAAAGAGACAAGTAAAAAAGGGGGAAACAAAGAAATAACAGAAAACAAGAACACGAATAAAATAGTAGAAATACAAGGAAAGGAAAATGAGCTAACTAATAAAGGAAGAACGATGAGTCAAAGAATTTGAGAGAAAGACTACTGAAGATTACCGAAACAGGACATTTCTCAAAAAATTAGCAAAATTTAATAATGGCCGGAAAAATAAAACGAATAAAGCTATGAAAAAGGATAATGAGAAGGAACATAGAAACAATGATATAAGTAGCCAAGAAATAACAATAGGGACATGGAACTTAACAACGTTGACAGGAAAAGAAATAGAAATAACAGAAGAAATGCAAAAATTTGGTAGAGAGATAATGGGAATTAGTGAAGTTAAAAAGAAGGGAAAAGACAATGTACAATTGCCAAATAAATACAGTCTCTTTTATTCAGGAGTGCAGCAGGGACAGAGGATTAAGGAAGGCGTGAGTATAATTTTATCAGAAGAAATGAATAAAAGAATTAGCAAATATACACCAATTAACTCAAGAATAATGAAAATAGAATTAGAATTAAATGGGAAAGTTAATATAATACAAATATATGCTCCAATAGAGGGAACAGAAGAAGAAATAAATGAGTTCTATACTGATCTGCAGACGGCCCTAGATAAAATCAGGGAAGAAAACGGTAGAGTAATAATAACGGGGGACTGAAATGTCAGAATTGGAAACGATAACCATAGAGGTGGGGGAAGCATTGGAATGTATGGGAATCAAGGAGAAGCAGTAATAAACAGGAATGGACATAAAATGTTGGAATTTTGCCAGATAAATGAATTACTCATCAGAAACACGAATTGGATCCAGAATAAAGAGGACAAATACACGTTTATAGCAGAAGAAAGAAATGCTAGAAGCATTATAGACTACATAACATACACGGAAACAATGAAAAGAGAAGTAGAAAAAGCTAAGACTGAAATAGAAGCAGAATTGGGAACCCAACACAGATTACTGTAATAAAGAACGTGGAAATTGAGAGAGAAGAAATAGTAAATTATAAGAAAATACCAATATATAAAATAAAACAAGAAGAAAACATGATTAGATATCAAACAGAAACTGATAAAGAATTTCAGAAAATAATACAAGAAGAAGATTTACAACTAGAAGAAAGATGGAGGATATTTAAAGAAATAAGGCAGAGGAAATATGCGGAATAAGAAGATACAATAATAAAGTGAAGGGAACACAGTGGTCGTTGGTCGAACGCGGAAGTTAGACAGACAATTAGAGAAAAAAAGAAACCTGGAAAAAATACTTAACACCAAAATCAGAAGAGGAAAGAACAAACTATATTAGGAAAATAAATATAGCGAAAAATTAGGTAAAAGAAGCAAAAAGAAAAGTTGGGAAGACTTTGGAACTAACCTAAATGAAATGTATAAAATGAATAACAGGAAATTTTGGAATCAAGTAAGAAAACTGAAGGGCAACAAGAAGAAACCAGTGAGAGCAATTTAGGAATAGAAATAATGAACTAAAAACAACCACAAGAGAAATACTAGAGACTTGGTCATTTTTATGTGAACAAATTTAAGGAAGAAAACCAAAAAAATAGGGAAGAAAGGGATAGCGAAGAGGCAGAAATGGAAGATGAAATAGAAGAAGCGATAGAGGAAATCACAATGCAGGAATTAGAAGAGGCATTAACGAAAATCAAAACGGATAAAGCTGGGGGTATAGACAAGTTAGACCCAGAAATGATTAAATACTTGGGAATAAAAGGTAAAGAATGGCTACTGAGAATATGTAAAATAGCATGGGAAATTGAAACAATCCCAAAAGATTGGGAAAATAATACCATACTGCCAATATATAAGAAAGGAAGTTATTCAGAATGTGACAACTATAGAGACATATGCTTATCAACAACAAGCTACAAGATATATACTAATAAGATAATAGAAAAGAGACTGCGGAAAGTGGTGGAAAGTAAGTTGGAGGATGAGCAAGCAGCATACAGGGCGCGCAAACTAATGATAATATACATATAATCCGGAACATCATAGAAAAGAAGATAGAAACGGGAAAAGAACTACATTTAATCTTCCAGGACTTAAGGGCAGCTTTCGACATAGCAAATAGAAGTATAATATGGAAGTGCCTGAAACAACTCGACGTACCGAGATAACTAATCAAAGTAATAGAAAACCTATATAAGACAGTAAACGGAGTAGTACAGATGAATGGAGAAATGTCTAGGAAATTTGAAATGAAGAAGGGAATAAAACAAGGGGACAGTTTGAGCCCTCTGTTGTTCATAGTATTAATGGATAAACTAATAAAAAATACAAGAGTAAAATCAGAAAAACAACAAACAGTAATCGGATATAAAAGATTGGAACCGGTAAAAATGGACAACCTACTTTACGCAGACGACATCGTACTGATTGCAGATAGTCGTAAGAAGATGGAAAGATTAGTAGAAATATGGACAGAAGAAATAACAAAAATAAATCTTGAAATAAATGTAGATAAATGCAAAACTATGATTATAAACAAGAGAGACAACAGAGACATCATGACAGAAATATACATTAAAGAACAAAGATTAGAGAAAGTATCAAATTATGAGTATTTAGGAAGCACGATAGCAGAAGATGGAAGAATAGACACAGACATAAATAACAGAATAAAGAAAACAAATAATGTATATTATGCTCTAAATAAAACCATCTTCGGGAAAAAGGAAATTGATAATAATATAAAGCTAAAGGTATACAGGGTGCCCGTTTTTCGACCTCAAGCATGGGGATCTCTGTTATTATAACAGATGCGAGATCGGTTAAATTAGGGCAAAGTTGCGCATTTTTATGGTGATCAATTATCTGAAAGAAAATTTGATCTGTCATTTTTAGTTTTTGAATTATTGGAGAAAAATGGAAAATTGTGATTTTTGTTTTAATTTTTTTAAACGAAAACCAATAAAACTAGACATTTTTAACTAAGACATTGTGAAGGCACTTTTTTACAAGGAATCTGAATCTGGCATCGTGTTTTCCAAGGCATCCTAGATGCAAGAGTTACAACACTTAATTTATTTTTTCTTATGGGCGCCATATTTGATTTTTGCATTTTCGAATAGAGCTCTTTTTTCTGATTACGACTATGTATCACATGATATGGTCAAGTTTTACATTTTGATTAGAATTTAAGAAAAATGTTTTTGCGAAGAATGCTTTGGAAACAACATCTACTTTTGTCTAACAAACAAATTTTTGACAATTCAACTAAATTTCACTATTCGGTTGCATTATTTTTAATTTTGTTCCAATTTAAATACAAAAATTCTGCCTTATTCTGTTCTTAATTTAAAACTTAATTTTGTAGGTAAATTGGGAAGAAATGTGAACGTGCAACTCTAAATTTAATTGAATTGTCAAAAATTTGTTTGTTAGACAAAAGTAGATGTTGTTGTTTCCAAAGCATTCTTCGCAAAAACATTTTTCTTAATTTCTAATCAAAATGTAAAGCTTGACCATATCATGTGATACATAGTCGTAATCAGAAAAAAGAGCTCTATTCGAAAATGCAAAAATCAAATATGGCGCCCATAAGAAAAAATAAATTAAGTGTTGTAACTCTTGCATCTAGGATGCCTTGGAAAACACGATGCCAGATTCAGATTCCTTGTAAAAAAGTGCCTTCACAATGTCTTAGTTAAAAATGTCTAGTTTTATTGGTTTTCGTTTAAAAAAATTAAAACAAAAATCACAATTTTCCATTTTTCTCCAATAACTCAAAAACTAAAAATGACACATCAAATTTTCTTTCAGATAATTGATCACCATAAAAATGCGCAACTTTGCCCTAATTTAACCGATCTCGCATCTGTTATAATAACCGAGATCCTCATGCTTGAGGTCGAAAAACGGGCACCCTGTATAACTCGGTGGCGTTACCAATAATAACATATGCAAGTGAATCATGGACACTTCTATAGAAACAGGAAGGAAAGATAATAGCAGTGGAAATGAAATTCCTACGGAAGATAGCGGGGAAAACAAAATGGGATAGAATACGAAATGAAGAAATAAGACGAGAAATAAACCAAGAAATGATAACTACCACCGTAAGAGAAAAAACAGTTGAATTGGTATGCTCACATAGTTAGAATGAACTCGAACACAATAGTCAGAAAAGTATATGAAGCAAGAAATACAGATAGGAGAAGGAGGGGAAGGTCCAGGAAAAAGTGGGAAGACAGAATAGCAGAGATAGGGAGAAAAAAGGGGAAAACATTAGTACAGGGTAGCGATTTTTTTTTAGATACAAAATTCCCTGACTTTTCCCTGACTTCCCCTGACCATAAAAAGAAAACTTCCCTGACCATTTCAATATGACGGAAGGTTATGTAGCCGGGTCAATTAATAATAAACTGGATGTTGCTAACAAAATATTTTATAACAAAAGTGGGAAAAATGCTGACGTTAATACGAAGAGCAAAGCAGGAAAAGAAATAAAATAATATAAGTAGATTAATCCATTTCTGAAGTCGGATTGTTATCAACGTTTGCAGGAGACGTATTAATCGATTCACCCAGACTCGAAGTAAATCAAGGTCCAAATGTTAATTAGGAATCTGCACAAAGTGCATCTATGAAAAAAGAACATATAGTGTGATCCAAATTGATTGAAAACAGGTTGAATTTCCGGCCACATTAAATTGTTGTATTACAAAATTACCTTTAAAACCTAGTAATTATATCGATTATCATTTCTGAAAAGATGCAAAAGCATAGTAATAATAATTTTAACAACACAAATATAAATTTATACATATATTTAGTTTGGCTGCATAGTCGGTTCGGAGGTCCGCATAAAATTGCTGGAAGCATTTTACAGCTTAGTGGTGGATTCTGAGGTTTAAATACAACTATCATATACAAGAATAATAGAGAAGAGATTAAGATCCATTGTAGAGAAAGAAATGGGAGAAGAACAAGCAGCATTTAGACCTGAAAGGCAAACGAATGATAACATATACATAATAAGAAACTTAATAGAAAGAAAGAAGGAAAGTGGGGAAGAACTCATCATGACATTTATAGATCTAAGAGCAGCCTTTGACTCAATAGAAAGGACAATTATATGGAAGTGCCTTAGGAAAATGAAAGTTCCGAAAACATTAATACAAGTAATAGAAAGTACCTACAAAGATGTAAAGGGAAGAGTGCAAGTAGCAGGAGAAAGATCGGAAGAATTTGAATGGAAAAGAGGGATTAAACAAGGGGATAGTCTTAGCCCATTATTGTTTATAATAGTAATGAATGAGTTAGTGAAAAATACCTGGTCTAGAACAGAACAACTACAAACAATAATAGGTTATTACAGACTACAACCGTTAAAAATAGAAGTATTGATGTACGCACGATATAGTGATGATAGCGGACTCTGAAAGAAAAATGCAGAAGCTGATAGATATATGGGTAGAACAAATAGAGCATTTCCAAATAGAAATTAATACGGAAAAGAGTAAGGTAATGGTAATAAATGGCAAAGAAAATGACAAAATAAAGATACAGTGCAAGGAAACAGAGCTGGAGGTGGTGACAACATACGAATACCTAGGAAGTATCATTACCGACGATGGAAACATGGAACTAGAGTTAGTAAATAGGGCAAAAAAGTCTTACAAACTATACTACTCACTAAACAAAATACTAGGTAAAAGAGAACTGACTCAAGAGACGAAACTCAGAATATATAGGTATAATTCAATAGTAATACCTACGATATTAGGTATATGCAAGTGAAAATTGGACAATACAAAAGAAACAAATTAGTAAAATAAACGCTATGGAGATGAAGCATCTGAGGAAAATAGCGGGGAAGATAAAGTGGGACAGAATAAGAAGTGAAACAATACGGGAAACGATAGAACAAGAACCGATAATAATTAATTAATAATTGTATTTCACATTCTACAGGCCCCAGGCCCAATTACAGAATGCTACACATAGCAAAATAATAATAATATTAATAATAAAATAAGTAAACATAAATGAATGAATGAATGAATAATGAATGAATAAATGACCGGAGAAATTAATACAAATTATAAGAATTACACAATACATACATATATTTAGATACAATAGATAATGAATAAAATAACAAAACGCCAACTGAACTGGTATAGACACTTGATGAGCATGGAACCTAATAGAATAACTAGGAGAGTACACGAAGCAAGGAATAATGTAAAAAGGAAGACCTCGAAAGAAATGGATTCAGCAAATAATAGAGGCGGGAAAAAGAAGAAAAAAGACACTAGAGGAAATGAAAGCTATGACGGAAAACAGGAAGGCATGGAAAATATGGGTCGAAATTCAATAAACCAACCCAAATCCGACGCCCGAAAGGGTAAATGGAAGGGGAGAAAGAAGAAGAAGAAATACAACTATCGTAAATCATCTCTACTAAAGCCCGATTAGAAAAAAAAAACAGCTGCCTTAAAATAGAAGAATTCCTTTGTAAAATGTCAAAATATTTTGGGCAATAGTTTAAAGCCGTCCCTGGTAGGGTTTTTATGACAGGACGTGTCACCTCTAACTCCTCATAATACTTTTATTATCTGTTGTAATAACTTAATAAGTCAGGTAGAAATGACGGGCCCGAACGAACGGGCTATGCAGAACGAGGCAAAGCACAACGATCCGCCACGATGTAAACAAGAAAGTAACAAGTTGACACTGTAGTTTGACACAACATATTTCAATATTGCCAGGTTAACAACATGAAAAACACTACAACCTGTGACGGGAAATTCAACCTGTCTTCAATCAATTTGGATCACCCTGTACATTTGTAACAAATTCATCTTTTTCGAATTCTAAAATTGTATTTAATTTTGGTGCGATTTAGTAAAAGTAATTTTTCTATATCAAATTATTGAATTCAAATTATTTTAAAATAAAAATTGAAAACTAGTATGTTATCTCCATTATTGTCCTAGGAACTTAATTGGCAGTATTATTTCCCATTGTCAAAGAGAATCTAATAAACAACTGTTATAAGTTATAAACAACTTACGATCCTTATTATCCGTATTCTTAAATTGTGCTTACGTGGACGGTAGTGGAAAAAATTTGTTTGGCATTGTATTAGTTTTAAATTGGTCAGTCTTTGGGCAAAACGTATTATTTAAAATATTTTCGGATTTTTCCCTAACTTTTCAGAAAATTCCCTGACGTTTCCAGGTATAAAAAATTCCCTGACTTTTCCAGGTTTTTTAAGGTTTTTCCAGAAATCGCCACCCTGTAGTAAAGTTGAACGAGCTGGCCAGGGACCGAATAAAATGGAAGAAATGGATTAACAATTAAGGAAAGCCTAAACATCCGACGCTCATTTTGGGCATAAAGGATTTGAGAAGAAGAATAAATATTAAGTAGGTAAATAATATACCAATATAAAAAAAAAAATAAATAAAATGTGGCCCATTATTCCCTCACGGGACATAGGGAATTTTCGAGGAGGACACACCGAGCCGTAGTAAGCTGAGTCTGGTTCGGGACACCCGTCCGAGCTCTGACCGAGAGCACCGATGCTGAACTAAGCAGAGCGATACGCTGCGCCAATACTCACTACCGTACCGCCGCCCCAATATACCAATATAGCTTGTTTGAAAATACAGTAAATGCCTTTTATTATCAAGACACATTTTTGTCGCAATTTTTGTATAAATACAATGAACTGTGATAATAAAAGTTAGTATTAAAAACCCATTAATACTCGTTACTTTGCTAGTTCCATTTCCAGGCTTTACTTTACTGATACATGAGACTGCGTGTCGTGGCACCTAGCTTTCCCGATTCACCCTCAACATTTGGTCCTTCAAACTATACTTGAACCAAGAGTAATTTTTACTCGAACTCCTACAAATCCTAACACTCATAAACCAAAAGAAAATCCTTCAAACTGTCAATTTCTCAAAACACTGCAGAAATTGCATCCTTACTATAAAAAAATAATCTTAAAAGTTGATCCATCTATCTCCTAAGTAACCACTGCAATTAACGAATTGGAGACAGAACAAAAACAACTGGGAGAAACAATCAACATGAAAAAGGATTCCGAATCACGGAATACACATTCCTACATCATCGGTCATATGACAACACTCGAACAATACTGGGAAGAAGTAGAGAAAAATCATAAACTCATCCTCGAGCTACCATTCCCAGAACACAACTACTTCAGGACAAACTACTTTGGTCAAACACAGAAGATTTACTTGGAGGCTAAGCAGTAATTATTAGGACATCAAGAAAAACTTGGTAAGAAACTCACGAAGACATTTGAACAAACTGAAATGAACACTGACGAAGAATAGTCCAAGAAGACATCTGAATATACCGTGCGAACTCCAGAAATCAAGTCCTAAAGGCAAGCATTGCGAAACAAAGGGATGCAATTGAACAACTAAATGAAGAAATCCGTGCAATACTTCAAAGAAAACTACTTACAAGAAATGAAGCTTGAAGTTCAAGAAGTTATTAATTATCAAATTAAATACAAGAGAAACCCCAGGCATCGACAGACATCAAATTAAACTTCCAATTTTTGAGGGAAATTATGAAACCTCGGCAACATTTCAAGACATCTTCTGCAAGATTGTTCATGTCAATGATGCCTTAACACGAACAGAAAAAATACACTACCTGACAACGCACCGAAAAGGGAAACCAAGCAAGCTAGTACAGCATCTCCAAATAACGGAAGCTTACTATGAAACAGCATGGAGCTTCTACAAGATCGCTACAACAACCAGAGGATGTTTTTATCTAAACTATTAAATAGAATCGTAGACCTACCGAACTTGACATCTGAATCTGCAGACAAAACAAAACAACTTCATGATACCATCAACGAATGTTTGAAGGGTATCAACAACATGGGTGTAGACACAACCAACTGGGGGTTAATTGTAAGCAGAATAGTGACGAGAAAATCCAAGAATTTAGTTTCATTATGAACTTTCTGGAGGAGACAAACTACATCAATGATTATACAGAGTGTGTCAAAAGTAACTAATATTGCATGTAATTTTTTAATTTGAAGAGTTGCAAGAAAAAGTTGCATACGAAAGTTTTTGGGCTAATTGCGGCGCATACAATGACGTTCTTATTTTGTTAGTATCTTTTTTTGTTTGGTTGCTATGGCAACCAACTTTGTTTATTTAAATGGTAACCATATGTTTTCTTAACATATTTAAAAAGTATAGGTTACTTCACAAACGTTTTAGTAGGCGGTTCCGCGTATACGGGTTATCGCCGTACCTCTCCATCCGTTTAATAAACGAAGAAAAAACTGAAAAAATAATAGACAGAAGCAAAGTGAGAAGAGAAAGGAAGAAAAACAGAAACAACGAATGGCAAAAACGAGAGGCCATGAGTGAGCCTCTAAATGCAATCTATTTTGACGGTCGAAAAGACAGCACACTTCTTCAAGAAAAGAGAGGCAACAAATACTACAAGAAAGCAGTAATAGAAGAACACATCAAAATATTTTGGACACTTAACGGTACCATCTGGAACTGCCAAAAATATTGAACAAAAAAAATTTATCTACCTATACGTTCGCTCCACTCTAATGAGCATAGCCTAGACCTGAACATAATCTTTACAGATTTCAAAATGGTTTACGATATGGTGAACAGAGAAATGATGTACAAAGATCTTATTAAACTTAATATCCCAACAAAACTAGTTAGACCGATTAGGATGACAATGGAGGGCTCAAAAAGTAAGGTAATGATAAATGGAGCTGTCTCGAATAGTTTTAAAGTGTATCGCGGTTTAAGACAAGGAGATTCAATTTCCTCAACAATTTTCAATTTGGTATTGGAAAATATTAGAAGGGAAAGTGGTATATACACTCAGGGTAGAATTTTACAGCACACACACCAATGCCTTGGTTATGCAGATGACCTAATGCTGATTGCAAGAAGCAAAGTTGAACTAAAAGAGGTAGTGCAACATTTAGAAAAAGTAGGTAGCAAGAGGAAAGGGTCTATTCATAAATGAGCAGAAAACCAAATATATGCTAGCAAGAAGAGGAGGTTTAGTGGAGGTAAGTAATTTGACCATAGTGGGCGCTGAAAATGGCGAGAAGTTTAATTATTTAAGAGTTACTTTAACAAGCAATTGTATAGAAGATATGGAGATAGAGGAAAGATTAAATAAGGACAATACAAGTGCGGGGGCTCTATTAAATATATTTAAATCAAAAGAGGTATCGAGAAGAACAAAGGTGCATGTGTATCAAACTGTTATAAAACCTGTGGTGCTTTTCAATTGTGAAACGTGGATATTAAACAAAAGTGCTGTGAGAAAACTGCAAATATGGGAAAGAAAGATTCTCAGAAGAATTTATGGCGGAAAAAAATAAATGGAACATGGGTTAGAAGGACAAACAGGGAGCTAATGGAACTTTATGGACAGCCCAACATTGTTGCCACAATTAAGTCACAGAAAATCCGATGGCTAGGTTCTGTACAGACTTCCGGAAACACGAGTAACCAAGAAAATGTTGAAGAGTGGAATTGAGAGTAGGAGAAGGAGAGGCAGGCCTAAGAGCAAGCGCCTAGTAATACACAAGAGGGCTTAAGAGAATTAAACGTCACAAACTGGGAAAGAGTAGCAATCGAAAAAAAGAAGTGGAGGGGAATCGTGGAACTAGCCTATATATGTGAACTTTCTGAAGACAAGATTTCAGTTGTTAGAAGCTAAGAAGAAACATTTGTCTGAGAAAACTCCATTCGCTACTAATCAACAAAAGAGTTCAACAGCTTCTCCGCCATCATGCAAATACTGCAAGCAGTCTCACCTAATCTATGCTTGTAGCAAATTTAAAGCGCTGAATACCAACCAAAACATTCAAGCAATATGGGAGAAGAAACTATGTGTAACCAAAACCAAAAGCAGAAGTTCAAAAAATAAAGACTGCTGAAGCATCTTCACAAAACCAAGATATTACAACGACTGTAGTAAACCATCTGGAAGGCAAAACCAAGACATCCTACTGGCAGCAGCAATGCTTAAGCAAAATCATCATCAGGACTAATGGATATTCTACAAGTGCTTGTAGATCCTGGGTCACCAGCTTCCTTCATAACTGAAGAGGCAGCACAATTACTAGCGTTACCCAAACAGAAAATGAAAGCTGAAGTAACCGAGTTAGACGACAAACAACCAAGATACGCAAGATGGAAGATTAAAGCAGAAATCCATCCTCATTTGTCAAGTAATTACGTGTTAAGAACGGACTTACTTGTCCTTTCACCATTAACTTAATTAAACACTACCAACAGAATGTAAGGACGCACCAGAAATTCAAACCTGGCAAAATTACATCATAGCTGATCCCACATTTAACAAACCTGGTCCAATTGATGTGATCCTTGGAACAGAAGACTACGGAAAAATAATTTTAGAAGGTTTGCATAAAACAAAGGATGGGTTCCTAGGTCAAGACACAGAACTGGGTTGAATTCTATCAGGCAGCCTAGGACAGAAGGTAAAACCAAAAGCAACAGTTCTTAACATGACAGTATCCATAGAAGAACTCCAGCTAACAAAATTTTGGGAAATAGAAGAACAGTACGAAAAAACACATATTCAGAACAAGGAAGGTATACATATCGTCAAAATTTTCTTCAATATGTGAAGCTTGAAGCTGAAAGCTCTAGCAAGGTGATTTCAGCTAGAAAAACAAGTAGCTGGAAAGCCAGTACACATGGGTACATGCAACGAGTTCCTCAAGGACAGGAAGATGAAAGAAGGTGCGTATTACATACCTCATTAGGCAATTGGAAACAAGCACTACAACAAAGCTACGAGTAGTGTTTGATGCAGCCTGCAAAACAACCAGAGGAATAAGCCTTAACAACATGATGTACACTGGATCAAGGCTACAGCAAGAATTATTCGATGTAATTCTTCGTTAGAGAAGACATCGCGTCGTATTTATTGCAGATATCAAGAAGATGAACAGACACACCAAAGTCAACCAAGAAAACTACAAATTCCAAAGAGTCCTACGGAGGTTCAATGAATCAACGTAGAAGAATACAGTTTAACTACCGTCACATATGGTATAACTGCTGCAACCTATTTAGCAGTTAAAACTCTATAGCAGCTGGCAAAAGACGAAAGAAGAAATTATCCACAAGCAGCTGACATTCTCAGATTTTTACGTGGACGACCTAATGTCAGGAACCAACTCCACAGAATTAGTTAATCTATGGGGGGTTTCACTCTAAGAAAACGGTCTACCAATGATGAAGAGCTGCTGAAAACTATTCCAGAAGAATGAAGGAACCAAAGGCCTACTGAAATCACCGAAGATGGATCAAGAAAATCTCTAGGAGTACACTAGTGTCCTTCTTTCAAGTTCAAAGTACAACTACATTACAAAATTCTTCGATCCATTAGGATAGTTGGAACCTGTCGTCATCAAAGCAAAGTTACTTATGCAAGAACTATGGGTAACTCAGCTAGAATGGAATCAACCAGTACCCTGAACACACATTTCAGGACCAATTACAATCATTACCGGAAATTGCCATACCAAGATGGATCAACTATTTATCTCATCAATCATCACTGGAACTCCATGGTTTCCGTGATGCATCGGAGAAAGCCTTTGGAGCTGTTATTTACAGAAAAACCAAAACTATGGGGAAAGTCAGTATAAACCGCATAGTCACCTATCAAGATGTAGAAAGTCTAGCACTGCATGCAGCAGAACTACTGGCCAAGTTAATGAAGAGAACAACAACTGCATTGGCAGCTCAAGATATTCCCATCTATGCTTGGATAGATTCCACTAGCATGGATAAAAGGAAAACCTTCGTATCAAACAGGGTATTAGAAATACCCTAACATCGGTACCATGTAAAAACTGAAGACAATCCAGCAGACATCATCTCTAGAGCACTGGATCCAAGAAAATTACAAGAATACACAATTTGGTGGATGGAACCTACATGGCCCAAACAAACGTTTTCTTCTCAAAAAACAGATGAAGATTCACCAATTACATCAGAGGAAGCAAAAGCAAGTGCAATCAAGCAAGAAGACAACAAGACTAACAAGAATGATAATAAGAGTCATATCATTCTGCAACAGATTCATATACAGCTACAAAAAGAACACAAGAAGAAATGGCAACCTCTCCATAGAAGAAATAGAAAATACATCTAAACAAATCATCAAATTGCAATAAAAATTGGAGTTTGGAAATGAACTGAAGAACCTACAACAAAATCAGCAAGTCGAAAAGAAAAGTAAGCCGTCCACACCATTTCTTGACAAAGATGGAGTTTTGAGAGTTGGTGGAAGATTAAAAAATTCAATTTTACCGTATCAAGAAAAACATTCAGCTATTATACCATACCACAATCACTTAGCCAAGCTAATCTGTTAAGAAGCTTATCACACAACACTACATGAATCAGGTAATAAGGCAACTCCGTTTTGGATAATCAACAGAACAAGAGCTGTTAGAAGTACCATCAACAACTGCCTTAATTGTATAAGGTACAAAGCAGAGGCATCTCAAAATTAATGGGCAACCTACCAGCAGCTAGAGTTACACAGTCACCCCCGTTGGTGTGGACTATGCTGGTCCAATCCCAGTAAGAACAACAAAAGGACGGGGAAACAAATCCTACAAGGGATAAGGGATACATAGCCGTATTTGTACGTTTTGTAACTAAGACTATCAATTTCGAACTTGTTAATGATTTAACATGTAAAGCTTTCATGGCAGCACTTAGACGCTTCTTTTCAAGAAGAGGACGTTCAGCCTGTATCTATCTATAGTGACAATGAAACAACGTTTGTTGGAGCACAAAATAAAAGGGAATGGGCAAAGTCTGTACATAACTAGAAAATTAGTAATCACAGGATTGGTGTAAATGGTTCGGTATACGCGGTATAGTGAAGTGCACAAAAACGATGTTAATTTGTTTTAAATTTAGGCTGAATTATTATTAGAGTGTATTGATTTGGGATAATAACTTAGTTTATCCACGACTACTTAATAATCTGTCAATTATTGATGTGTTTGGTCACTCGTAATGCTATCCATTATACACTGACAGCAGTGTATAATGAGTATTCAAGAGGCAGATTTTAGCGACGAACCTGGTTCCTGGATTTTTTGAACCCGGTTCGTTAATGACGTCATCAAATTTACTGTTCGCCAAAACGTAAGTCGGTTTAAACGGCGGTTTGACATTAATATTATGTTCGAAAATAGAACCACGGGACCGCGGTTAGTTTTTTCAGGAAACCGGTACTATTTACGAACGCGGTTCCTGAACGCTGTGGTCAAATCTACGTACCACAGTAACCGCGATTTGAGCGCGGTTTCGTGGTAAAATATTGTGACGTAACCTTAAAATTTCCTGACTGACAGTTCAGTAGCTTCGGTAAACAACAACAATTATTGTCAACAACATATTTTCGGTATGGAAGTAATATAAATGTACTTGGGAACCGCATACTACAACAAACTTACAACTACTACACACTACAGACCATTCGCGCAAGAGAGTGACAGTTGTTTTATAGGTTATCTGTAACTACGCCGTTCGAAAATAATAACGCGAACCATAACCGTTCAGGAACTGCAAACCATAACCGCAGTTCCCTGGTTCTATTTTCGAACATAATATAAAATTCTAACCTCTAACATAATTGAACGTTTTAGTATCTACAATGGATTTAGGGCAACTTGGCGTGTTAGCTGCTTATGAAATGCTCTTTTCGAATGATTCTTAGATTTACCATGATTTATTAGTTAAATTGCGTTCAGGTAACTAGCATTAACTCAAATTCTCGGTGGTTTTAGTATCTACAAGTAATTTATAAGACACGCCGTCATACGTGACATCAACGTTTTCATCTTTTTTATGAAATAATACTAGATTTTTAATTGCAAGTTGTAAAAATTACACACAGTAATTTCAAATGCGTAAAAACCGTCAGCCACTGTTAACATTTAAAAGTAGTCACGTGATGGTATTCGCGCTCCGATAATTGACGAACCCAAATGACTTGTCAGTAACACAATTGCAAAGGTTGGTTCGTCGGTTGCTGGAACCCGGTTCAATTTTATGAACTGTGACGTCATTGGTTCGTCAATAAAACGAAGCGGTTCGAAAATTTGAAACCCGGTTCGTCGCCAAAATCTGCCTAAGGTGTCATGGTAACATCCTTGTCTATGATGTATAATGAAGGAAATAGGTTATGTTTCTAATTCTAATTGACAGATTATAGGTTATGTTTCTAATCATGATTGACAGATTATTGACAAGTCGTCGATAAATTTTATTTAAAAATTCTTCGTATTTGTGTTCGTGGATAAAGTATAGTATACGACTCGCTATAATGGGCTATTATTACCTCGGATAATTGCAAAACTCGCTCGTGTTGCAACCATTATCCTCGGTAATAATAGCCTACATTATAGCGTCTTGTATAATATACTATTATTTAGATATAGTTAAATAGAGTTTAAACGATTGTAATAGATATGTAAAACATCCTACACCGAAAGGTACTTGGGTACAGATTATATATATTGTTGGAGCAGAAAAATTATTGAAATCATTTCATCTAACAACGTACAAGACAACCTAACAACACATGGTACCCAGTGACATTTTATTCTGCCCGGAGTCTTACCTAACCTTAATAACACAAATGCAAGCATGCCTGAACTCCAGGCCATTATGTTCCTTGAGCAACGACCCAACTGATATGATAGCATTACTAAAGCACAACACGGCCAACAGATGGAAGATGGTACAAAAAATGAAGAGGGATATTTGGAACGCCTGATCAAGACTTCAACAAAAATACAAGTGGAAGACACAACACACAAATCCAAAGGAAGGTGAGTTGATTTTAATAAAAGCCGAGAACATCACTCCAAGCAACTGGCCACTGGCAAAAATCTTAGAAGTTTTTCCAGTCAAGGATGGTATAGTTTGCGTAGTTTCATTTAAACTATCTGGTGGAACTACTCTCAAACGACCTACTCTCTTCTAACTCTAAGGAAAAAATGGACAACATCAAACCATTTTCCGTAAACCATATACAAGTACAAGGAAACACTGATACCAAGACACCAATAAAAAAGAATTCCTACCAAGGGAAATGGTTTTGCACAGAACTCATTTTGTGGATATTATTAATATCTACATTAATGGGTAATTCTGCAAAGGCAGTCTTTATTTATACAAAAAATTGTAAGTATGGATACAAAATTAATTAATTAATCAGATTATTTTTAGTTCAAGGAAATAACTTACCTTGCCCTCGATAAGTAAACTAATGGCATATGGTGCAAGAAATCCACACGTATTTGCTGCTGCATTTGTAATACCATACATAGTTCCTGCATATTTTGGACTTAATGCTATGTGATTCATTTGATTACCAGCATATACAGCACCAGCAAAAGCACCTGTGATACCTAGTATCACTTGCACAGCTGTCCTATTACAGCCCAACCAGGCAACACCCAACAATCCCAGTGATGGAACAATTGATGCTAAAATAAAAATAATTACTTTCGCTTTATATCTAAACAGCAACCGAATAACATTAAATGCAGTATGTAATTTCTTATTTAAGCAAAACTGATTAAATCTTACCAATTGAATTGAATATTTTATAAGATGAAGATAAGGAAAGATATCCTTTACTTAACAGCCAATCTGCTACTATACTCGTAAGTATTCCACACCACCAACTTGTTAAATATGGAACGGCAGAAAGAACGGCATTCTAAAAGTATATTATAAAAAAATTTAATTATTTTTATACAGAACCCACATTGAAAAATCATGAGCATTTATAAAATAAAACAAACCTGTTCAATATTAAAGTGAAGTATTTCACTCATATATGTTGGCAATTCTGTTAATTGCGTGTAGAAAGCCCATGACTGTCCACACTGTGTTATTAAAATTGCCCACAATGGCAAACAGGTTAACATACTAAACCATGGAATTGCAGCTTTGTCATCTTCATCCTAAAATAATAATCTCAACTAAACATCTGTTGCAGTTTTGTAGTATGTGCAAAGCACACACAACATTAAATAGATTACCTGCGGCCCAATACTTGCTAAAATATAAGTTTGTTCTTGTCGGCATATCCTCGGATGTGATGAAGGTGTATCGTAGATCAAGAATAGCCAGACTATAAACCACACTATTCCTAGTATACCAAATAAGTAAAATGCTAACGGCCAACCACCCATAAATTCTAAACCACAAAGCCATCCCGATACAGGCAATGATATTACTGTTCCAAAATTAGCACCTACAATTATTATTTATTATAAATTTTTACACCTATGCAATAGTAAGCAACTAACCTGCATACACATAGGCCGCAAATTTACTTCTTTCCAACGGTGGAATCCAACGTGCTAACATAGCATGCATAGCCGGAAACGTCACACCCTCAAAAAGGAAAATTGCTTTAGTTTTTATTCAGTAAATAATTAGCAGTGTAAAAATGCTTAAAATAAGATTTCACAATATAATTATTAAATATATACCTCTCCCATGCCTTCTAATACACGAACAGTAATAAAAAGGGGGAAATTAATTCCAGCAGCTATGGGACTTAATAATGTAAAGATTGCTGTCATCAGTACTCCACAGCCAAATACTAATTTGCCCCCGAATAATTCTGCTAGTCTTCCACCCGGTACTTGCGTTAAAACATAACCGTAGAAAAATGATCCTAATACTATGCCTTGAGTTTTTTCGTCCCATGCAAACGTTCCATCCTATAATATAAAAAGTTAATTAAACTGGACATGTCATAAGAAGCATAATTTAATTTTAAAAATATTTTAATTAGGTACTTTAATAAAAACTTACTGTTGTTTTAGTACTATTAGTAATATCAGGCACTGGACAGTGGTCGAATGTATTACTATTACTAGGAGGTTCTGGAAAAGCTGTATGATTAACCATAGCGACAATAGCAACAGATAAATTAACCCTCATCGCATACACATTTGCAAATCCTAAAAATCCTAAGATCCCCAAAATATGCCTCGCTTTTAAACACTCCCTGGTATCCTCAACTGTAAATAGAGCGTTATAAGTCTTACAAAAGCGTTTCAATAGTTTACCTTCAGGAGGAACGATTTTTGTAAGATCGTCTTCATCTTCGAAATTGCTTTCGTCTTCACTGTCACTTTCACAAGTGTTTATTGAAGGTTCTTCACGTGCCATGTACATTTTTAAAACTAAATTTGTATAAAGAAACGGCAGTTATGTACAATAGTGTAATAGTAATTTGTAATACAAGTGTTGAAAGCTTGCGTTTGCCACACGAATGTGAAGTTTGCAGCACGAACGCTAGTGAGTGCTGCAGTCACATGAGTGTGGCAAATACAAGCTTTCAACACATGTATTACACACTATTTTTTCTACAACCACAAAAAATTTAAATATTTCTGCAAAATCAAATCTGACATTCATCAAATGTCATTTATGACATTTTGATTTGCGTGCGGAAAGTAAACAAATTAGCGTGTGGAAAGTTTACTTTCCGCACGCAAATCAAAATTTGAGTGTGGAAAGTTTACTTTCCGCACGCAAATCAGATTTGCGTGCGGAAAGTAAACTTTCCGCACGCTAATTTTCACTTGTTCGGCAAACACTCATTTTCAATACTCGTATCTATGGAGACGAAGTCTGAAAATCCCACTTTCCATGGTGGTTGTAGAAAAATTAAATTAATGCATGACTCATATCACAGACAAAAGCACGCCAGTTTTTAACAGTTAAATGATACTGCGGAAGTTGTACGCACTTAAATGACTAAAACCTTGCACGAGATAGAAATACTGATAAACTGGAAAGTTTACTAACAAAGACATAAAGTGTCAGAGGTGATAAAGCGATATACAAATTATGGAATATACATTTGACGTTTATCGGTGGTTTATCGCAGCTGACATTGACAATTCTAGTTCCACAGTATTGCCACTCTATATTTTCTGATAATATTATTGGACACCAAAAATTTTCCATAGTAAAAGTTCCCTTTATACAGGGAGATCGAGAATGATTGTCCAAAAAAAACTACCTTCCCAGAAGTTATCAATATTTCACTCCGGCGTGATATTAGCCACATACCGCAATTTCTTTAACAATTAATATTTGTTTGTTAGGTGGTGGATGTTTGTGTTTACGTTGAATTTTTCTGTTCGTATACGCTGTTATTGTTATTCAAAAAATCAAAAGAGTCTTTTTCAAGACTACAGAGCGTTAAAAGAAGTCTACAGTAAGTAAATTACTACCAGTTCAGTAATAATGTTTATAATTTGTGTTTGTAAATTGTAGGTTATGTTTATGTATACGCTTGAGAAGTAACTAACTTCACAACATAAACCAATACCTGCTGGTGGATGTAAGTTTTGATATAATTTCTATGGAACGTAATTTTTTCGGACAACCATTTACGTTGTCTCTGTACTAGTTAATTATTATTTTCTTCTTTAATTTTACACGAGGCGCTTTCTTTTTACCATAAATCTCACGAAATCTCAGATCCAGTTGAGTCGATTTCACCTAATGAAGTTCTTTTTAACAATCTCAATTTAAGTAAGTTACTTGGGCTTACCGATCAAGCACAACCACGAAAAGTTGTTCAAAATGAAGTGAGCAACTCATGTAGAGTGGGGGAAATATATGGTTTATGTATTATTAAGTTTTTTATGTTAAAATGTATTTTTATATTACTAATAGATTTTCTTCTAATATTGCAGCCTCCATAATAATTGTACCTCTTGTTTATTTATATACACGTCGAAAAAATGTAAACAATTGTTAGAATGTTAGGTTAGGTTTGGAATGCTAGTCGATTCGAAATGTCAAATGTCGTTCTTTTCATACCTCGCTAATATCACGGTTCTCACTTCAGATGAGATATCAAATTGGGACGCTTTGCGAAAAGAACGCACCTATTATCCATAGCTATTAAGACAAGTGTTTTATAGAAGGTGAGATAACCTAGGCCCTGTTTGTGTACGGGCGCTGTGCTCAATTTGGCTAGCTCAGTAATCAAAGACAAGAGGCTGAAAATAATTGTTTATTACAAAAGAATAAAAGCAGTGTATGTACATAAATGAAAAAGGATAAATAGATAAATGTGAAAATAAGGCTTCGCGGCGTCGTGGGCGGCAACGGCGACGGCGGTGGTAGCGGCAACGACGAAGGTGGCAGGGCGTCGACGTTGGGAGACGGTGCAATGAGGGTGCACGGCGTCAGAGGGTGGCTACGGTGGTGGATATATACCAGCGTGCCAGCGGCAGCAACGACGTGGACGGCGGCGGCGGCGAAGGCGGTGGTAGCGGCAACGGCGAAGGCGGCAGGGCGTCGACGTTGGGAGACGGTGCAATGAGGGTGCACGGCGTCAGAGGGTGGCCACGGTGGAGAACCTGGGCCAAGAGGTTTGTCGAAGGTGGCGGCGTCAGGCTGGGAACGGGCAGCGACCGGGGACGTGGGCGACGGCGGCGGTTCCAGAGAAAAGCTGAGGCGGCTGGGAACGAGCTGCGACCGGCGACATGGGCGACGGCGGCGGTTCCAGAGGAAAGCTGTGGTGGCTGGTAACGAGCGGCGACGTGGTCGACGGCGGCGGTTCCAGCAGGGTGTCGTGGTAGCTGGTGCAAGGATGTCGATCCAAGACGTTGATTTGCTCAAGCATACAAAGACGCCGATCCTGATTAAGCGTACGGAGACGTTAATCTGACCAAGCGTACAAAGACGTTGATGATGAGATGGATTTTGCCAGCGTTTTTATAGCCCGAAAATCGTATTCTGCTTTCCTATTGGCTGACGGGGGATGGTAGAAGTGGTGAAATTTGCCAAAATCCCCGTGTTTTTATTTTTCAGAAATAATTGTTCCAAATGTAATTTCTGATGTGTGTAGTGGTTATTATCGTTCTGCTGGTGCGACGGCGCATCGAATGATACCCAACAGCAGATACTTTGATTGAACGAGAACGGGTTTATCCCGCGGTCCGCGGATTAAAAGACGCAAGGTTTCCGATAGAGGCGTTTCATAGCGGAAACAATCGACTTGAAGCGGGGTTTACTATTAAAACGTAACATGTTTTTGCTAGTTTTAGATAACGGTAATTGCTTATTGCAATTAGAAAGCTTTTTAGAAGTAATTGTCGTTATTCATTATTTGGGAACTAAATTAGTTTGGCTGAACGAAGGGATGAAATTTGATACGCCTCCATGTGTGGTTGAACGAGGCGATACGGGGATTAGCCTGAAATATTTATGGTCAAGCGGCCCGTTTATGTAACGGACTTGGGAAGCATTTGGAAAGTAATAGCTAAGAATTGATACGTGAGAATTTCTATCTAAGGGTTGTTTTATAAAGCAAAAACCGTTGAGTTTGTTTGTGGTATTTAAGCCGCCAGTCGGGGCAGAATTATCTTAGAACATGTTAATTCGATTTGCATGACCGTTCTAACGGTCTTTTTCTTTTTCGGCAGATCGAGGGCATATGTTATATCGAGATCGTGTTAAAGGTTTAAAAATCAAGGTCGTAGTTCAAATCCGAGCGAACGGAGTGAGCCGAGGATTTGATAGACAAATGTATAGTTCACGTCAAATGGCGCCTGCGTCCTTGCTAATTGCGTCTTGGCTAAATGAAGTGGACAGGCCTTATATGCAATATTAATTCAGCGGGCCTTGACAAAAATGGCCATAAGCAAATTTTTGCCACTGCTTGCTTGTGGCGATAGTTATCCATCGTTGACAGCTGTCAACTGGCTTTGATTTTATACGATTTACAAGAAATACGGGTTATTGGATGTTTAATATTTAATCCAGAAAGTGTATTACAATATAAATTTCAATTGTATGCAGGTTTTCAGAACCTTATGAGACTGTGTAAAAAATTAACTAAATAAGAGTGTAAGAAGGGTGCAAATACTTACTATTTTTCCTGGGCACAAACCAGGAAGACTTTCGAGGGATTGGACTGGTTATTTAACTTAAATATAAAACTAAATCTGTTGAATTATGGCAAGGAGGGATGCAAAAAGACATTTTTAGAACGTACTTTTTGTTGTATAACTAAATGAATAACCAAAAATTAACAAATTTAAATTAGAAATACAGCTGTCAGTGAAAGGATAACTAGCGCCACGGAGAAAATTTGAACTAGTCGATTAACTGTCAAACGGCCCTATTCGGCAGGCTTTATAAACCCTGTTTTTAATCAACGCAGGCGACGGTAATGTTAGACAGCCATTTTAAAAGCTGGACTGGGAAAAATAACTTTGCGAAAGGAAATTGACTTTATTATACCAAATAATTCCTTCGTACTACGGGATTGCATGCTCACCTATCATGTTAAGGTATTAAAGAAAAATAATTAAATTATTTATTACTTTTGAAAAAAAAACCATCTACTTCGCGTATGGTTTTTTCCTAAAGTAAGTGAGATTTTAGGCTGAAATTTGGTTAATCCCTAAATGAACATATGCTTCAAAAAAGTATCACATTTTGAAATCAAGATTATAACTAAAAAACATGTTATGCTTTCTAGAACATAACATTGTGATTCACTAATGCTGCCCTCTATATATGTAAATGTAAATCGCAGCGGGGGCGCTCTTAAAATTCTGAAAACTTTGTTATAAATGTCCGTTAGGGGCAAACATTTCATGAAAAAATTTTAAATGAAATGCGTCACCGCTATGTGGCGCTACCTAACTTTATTTTTTTAAATGGAATATCTTACTTTTTATTCGATTTTTGGAATCTGCAACACATTTGTTTTAACTTTCCTTATAACTGCTACCAACCTATTTGTTGTACTTTTCAAGAAAATATTTTTTGTAAATTTAAGACAAAGATGTAAAAGATTGTATTCTTTCAGAATTTTAAAATCTGCATTCGTTTCCGAGATATCGCGCTGTCCCATTCCTCGCTTAACACCCGTTATAGTGGACTGTTACTCATTTCACCAAGCCGCCATTAAACAAAAGGAAACAACACGCATTTTCTATTAAATAAGAAACTGATTTTTTGAAAAAATATTTTATTCTTGCCACTATAAAAATATACAATTTTATGAATCCTCACTAGGCGACAAATCTTTAACATATTGGAATGCTGCAATCAAAGCTGTTAATTGAATATTTTCATTTGCACCAGCTGCTAGGCGATATTCGATTTCTGCCATTTTGTCTAACAATTGAATTAGGATATTGTAAGGAAATTCAACTAGAATTAAAAAGAAAATGGCTTAATTTATAGGCAAATCGATTAAACTACTTACTTCGATGTACGTAACGATGAATTTCTGTGAGAATGTCAGGTAATGCTAAACCTTTAACAGTTTTTAACTGTTTTATATCTTCAACAGGTTAAGGTTTCGTTTCTTAAGGTTTGAAAAATTATTGCAATTAAATAAAAGGATACTTTGATAAGTAGTTTTGAAATCCTCGTTCAACAACCATTTGATGATGTTTCCAATATCTGTTTTAAGTGGATGCCCAACACATGTATATACATTATCTTCGTTAACTTTTTTAAATGCCAACCAGGTGCTCTGTAGAACATTTAATACTTTTCTCATATCTCCATTTGCTAATGTAAGTAAAGCTTGTTTGCCATCTTCGGTTGCATCTAATCTAAAACAAAGTTTTTGAAATACTGTATATTAACTGTAACCTACAACTTACTTTTCTTCATTTATAACATGATCCAGCCTTGGCAAAATTTGCTCAGGAGACAGAGGGGCAAACCTGAATCTTGTGCAACGGGACTGAAGAGCAGGGATGATTTTACTCAAATAATTGCATATAATGCAAAAACGTATGTTTTCTGTATATTTTTCAATGACTGTAAAAAAATTCATAAAATAACTTTTTAAATCACAATACAAATAAATGTAGATTGAAACTTGGAAAAAACCACCACAGATCAAAAATTATTTAATGTCGAATATAGAATACAATTTAAAAAGTACAAAATGATTAATTCATTGCACACAACAAACAGATGTAGCTTGATTTTGTGATGATGCATGTCGAATTTGGGGTCTTTTGCCCACTGGTGTTGGGGGAATCAATTCGGCTTTTACAACAGGTTGTTGATGTTCTTTCTCAACTTTCGTTAAACGAATACCTAAATACTTTGCGACAAGCTCCATTATACTGGCATTGAGCTATAAAAAAATGTTTATTTATATGCAGAAACAAAAGCACATAAACTTACACTCTCTCCGGTTCTTGCGGAGACTAAACAACTTTGTAGATTATATTTTTTTATCAAATGCTGTGTTTTATCCAATCTAATAGCACGCTGATGTTCTAAATCACCTACAATTTGATCTGTTAATTAGAACAATAAAATGTTTTAAAAATTATTACATTTATTGCCCAAAACAGCCGTAAGAGTTGGCTTTACGATCAACTTCGAAATTGAATCAATCCATTTTGGCAAAGAATCAAAACTGGATGCACTTGTTATGTCATAAACCAAAACAATAATCTGAATGAAATAAAAACAATTTTTTAGAGTTAAAACGTCCAAAAGAGTAACAAGTTCGAACTAACATTAATATTATATAAATATTTGTCCAGCATAGAACCATCTAATTCTTGTCCACCAATATCGGAAATAATCAGAGTTATATCTTGTCGACCAGGTAATACAAGATGTTTAGTATAAAAATCAGCGCCAACAGTTGGACTATATTGTCTAGTAAATTCATCTTGACAAAATCTTTTTACTATACTCGTCTAAAAATATGAAAAATAAGATACGCACGAATTAACTGTAATTTATGCTTTACCTTTCCGACATTAGCATCACCAAGAAAAACAACTTTTAGTTGCCTTTCAACAGACTCCTCTTCAGAATCAGACATTTTTGTCACATATTCCTTTTAAGTAGATCAAATTTCAATATATAAAAGGTTAATCCATTGAGTGCACATTAAAATTCACCCTTCAACATCTATGAATAGATGCTTACAACGGTGCATTCTGATATGCTTACATAAAAGTAGACGATAACTGTCTTGCTACAAGAATTAGTCGTAAGTATAAATAGGGTACACCGTACAATGTGAATTCAGTCAAGTGTCTCACACCATAACAGAAACATGTACAGTAAAAATATTTTATTAGTGGTTGTGTTACTTGTCATACAACAAACTCTTGTTTTAAGTTGTTTAATTACAAATTGTCCTCGCGGTGGTAAACGAAGTGGAAAATTTAGTCTAACAGAAAATGTCAAACCAGTATGTTTCGTAAATTTCAAAAATCTTCTAGTAATCATTTATTTATTGCAGTGCGTTTCGTGTGGACCAGGTCGAAGTGGACAATGTTTTGGACCAAATATATGTTGCGGACCATTCGGATGTTTGTTGGGAACTCCAGAAACAACAATATGTAAACGCGATGGTTTCTTTCAAGAATTAGAACCATGCATTGCTGGCAGTATGCCTTGCAGAAAAAACACAGGCCGTTGTGCCGCTGAAGGCATATGTTGCAATCAAGGTATAATTTTAGAAATTTTTTAAATGCACTATTTAACTTTATTAAAAATTGTAGAATCCTGCCATGCCGATAAATTGTGTGTATTAGACGATAAATTAATCAGAGGTTCAAATAATCTTATTCCACTTGAATTTTATGGCTTAATGAATTACCAAAACCAACCTGAATATGCTTCGGATTAAGGTGAAATGAGACACTAGGATATTTAATTATTTAGATTATATATACTTACGGAAATTAATAATGTAAACAATTATAAAAATTAATATATGCTGATATTAGAATCACTGTTGTTTCACTATAGTAGAAAAACATATAATAAAGATGTACGTTCTGAATCAATCATAGTCAAATATCCATGCAATTTTTTAAATAAGTACAAAGAACTCACTTCATCACATATTTAATATAGATTAATAATTATCAGGGTGTTTCATTAGAAAATCACTATGGTAATACATACCTATACAATACAAACAAATAGTATATAGGATAATACGCCATAAAATCATTTGCATATGGTATTAACAAATAACCTAAAGTAAATCCATTTTTTTCCTATGCATTGATTATTTTACGGAGCAGAATTGAATAAATAATAAAATAATTATTACTTACTTCGTCTGAGGGCATTTTGTGCATCCATAGTCATTGCATCAGCTTCGTCGAGGATAATTAATTTAAATCCAGACTTAAAAATTGTTCTAGTACTGGCAAACGTTAAAATTTGACCACGAACTATTCCGATGCCTCTGTCGTCAGATGCATTTAATTCTAAAACCTAAAATTTATTTTATAATACTGATATTCAGCACTTTGTGTAAAATGTATTTACCATTGACGAAAACTGTTTGGGTGTATACAGCTGTCGTGCACAAGCCAATATCGTACTGGTTTTACCCGTTCCTGGTGGTCCATAAAACAACAAATGAGGAACTTGATCTTCACTAATAAATTTTTGTACTAGAATTAACAATAGTAAATACTAAAAAATCGTTTTATAAATAATAAGTTTTACTTGTTCTAATAATATCTTCATGAGACACAAGTTCATCCAAAGCGCTCGGACGATACTTTTCTACCCTGCAATAAGATAATAATCACAGCTATGCAGACGTGCTGATTACGTATTACGACTATAATTATTTACCATGGTAAATTAATTCTTGTTTCCCCTTTTACCATTTTTAAAAACTGTTTTTATCAATAATAACAAACAGAACTTCAAAAATATTTTTAGGTTAGTTGTTTAAAAAAAGAGGGAAAAACGAATCCAGTGTTACCAAACAAAATTTTCATGTATAATTTTTGAGCTGAAAAAAATTTAAGTTTTGACTTGACCAATTCTGTAATGATTATCTACATTTACGACATGCAGTTTAAAATAGTATATTGTGTAACAAGTACGTGTGAAGTACGTGAAGCTGACCTTTTTATACGAGTGTGCAGTTTGCAACACGAGCCGAAAGGCGAGGGTCACAGGCACACGAGTATAAAAAAGGCTTCACGTATGTGTTGCACACTATACTTTTTCTACGACCTCAACTCAAACTTAAAAAACGAAATAAATTAGCAAACGTTCACTTTACTTGACAGTTCTGTCAAATTCGTCGTCCAAACAAAAAACAAGCACAGCAATCTATTCAAGTGTTTACCCGTGCCGAAAAGTGTATAGGCTCTTATTGCAGAAATGCGTAAAATAAACTCCATAAGAAATGCATTGCACTTCACGCATCGATGTAAAAAATACGATTTCACGTACTGCGATCGGTATGTGAAACTACTACTTTATACTTTATGCATGGGAGTAGAAAAAAATATTTATGTAAGTCTGATACGTTGGCGTTTGTGTCTAATAAATAAGAAGTAAGCAAAAAACTTTAGTCCCATTTTGCTAGTAACCCTCTAGCAAAGTGTATAATATTAAGTGAGCCAACAGCGGCAGCAAACTGCAGTCCAATATAGTTCCTTCCCCTCGAGGGGACAACCTAGGGCTAACGCAGTTCGGGCAGCTATAGAAATAAAAAGATTATTATTGGAGTTTATTATTGAACTTACATTGCTGTAATTTTTTGCTGATTTTTTAATCAGTGTAGATATGAATAAATAAAACACAATACTATTAAACGTACCGTTACTCACGAAAGTCTACATACACCACTATAAATCACTCTTAAAAAGTATTTAAAAAAATATTAATAAGTTAATAACTGTAATGAAATTGTTATACCTATTATGCAATTAATAATACTGTAATATAAGCTATTTTATACAACTAGCTGATAAACAAAAATAGAAATTGTAAATAATACACTTGAAAAATCTCACAAAAGTCTACATACAAATCAATAAATTTCTACACATAATGCTAAACATTGCAAGGTATTATATGCGATATGTATTTACTTATTATACACTACAAAAGATATACATTTATTTATAAAAAGAAATTTATCAGTTTAATATTGAAGAACAATTTTTACCAAATTAAAACAAATTAGGTACGTCTACGTTGTACTTTTTCTCTTATTTCTTGTTTTTTACATTTATCTCTTAGGGTTTTTCCTGCTATTTTTCTAAGATACTTCATTTCCGTTGCAGCTATCTTGTCTTCCTGCTTTATAGTTAATGGCCAGGTTTCGCTGCCATAGATCATTGTTGGTACCGCAACTGCATTATATATTCTAGTTTTTGTTGTGGTACTTATTTCTTTCTTTCCGAAGATAGTTTTATTTAGTTGGTAATACACTTGCGTGGCTTTTCTTACTCTGTTCAAGATTTCTAAATCTATTTTTCCATCTTTACTTATTGTTGTTCCTAAGTATTCGAATGTTGAAACTTGTTCTATTATGTCTTTTCCCCACCTGATATCTTGTTGTTCTTCTGTTCCATTAATTTTCATCACTTTTGTTTTCCCTGTGTTTACTTTCATGTCCATTTGTTGTATTGTCTTATCCGACTGATCTATTATTTTTTGTATATTTCCTCGACTATCCCCCATTAATATTATGTCGTCTGCGTAAAGAAGACTTTGTAGCTGTACTGGTACTAAATCTTTGTAGCCAATGGTTACCTTTGGCAAATTTCTTTTGCATGTCTTTAGAATGTTGTCCATATATATGTTAAACAAAAAGGGGCTCAGACTATCGCCTTGTTTAATTCCTTTGTATTTCGAATTCCCTAGATCTTATGCCTTTTATCCGCACTTCCCCTTTTACTCTTGCATAAACACTTTCGATCACTTGCCTGAGCTTTGTCGATACTTTTAGTTCTTTTAGACAGTTCCACAGTTTTTCTCTTGAGACTGTATCGAAGGCGGATTTTAGATCTACGAACACTAAGTATAATTCTCTCTCTGCCTCATTTACTCTCTCTATTACTCTATTACAATTAGCGTAACAATAGAAGAAAAACAATTAAAATGGTACGGGCATGTTCAGAGAATGTCGCCAGAAGCATTAACTAAGAGAGTAGCAGAAGCAAAAAGAATAGGAAGAAGAAAGAAAGGTAGACCGAGGAAGAGTATGGAATCGAGATTGGAAGAACTAGCACGAAAAAGGGGGAAAACAACCAATGAAATAAAAAACATGTCTACGGATAGAAAAAAATGGAAGAAATGGGTCGACACACCAATCCAGCCAACGCCATAAAGACATAAGGCTTTAGTTAAAGAAGAAGAAGAAGAAGGTACGTCTACGTATTGCTGAGAACAAAAAAAAAGTTTATTTCGATTTTTTTTTTCATTTCTCGCGACCGTTTCAGAGCTATTAAATCTTTCTGCTTGGAAAACTGTCTCATTCTAAGAAGAATGTAATAGTGAATAAAATATGCTACAATCTCCGTTTTATGTAAATTGCATGGAAATGATATAGAATGTTCAATTAATAGGAAGTCTGTCAAAGTCTCTTCGTAGGCATTTATATTATTAATGTGTTTGGTCAAATTGAATTCGACCTTTTTAAGTAAATTGTACAAGTTAATATTGGGATGTCTCAAAGCACCTCTTGTTTTGCTAATTGTAAGGGCAGCTTGCGGAATTGAATCACAACTATTTTTGCTACCTCCTTAAAGCCGCAAACTACACAATTAACGTTTTTGGATAATGATTTACATACACATCCAACAACGTAGTAAATTACGCAGTCAATCACTTCATTATAATGATTATCATCTTTATTGAAAGAATCAATTTCTAGTTCGATGTCAGTCGTTTGCCAATCATGATCATTGATTAATCCATCTAATTGGTAATTCTCTGTCTTCCCTAGGAATTGCTCGCTGCCATTCTAATAATTTGCTTGGAGAAGAAGGGACTTTAAAAAAGAAGGTTTTTTCAGGATTACTTTTGTAACCTGATGTGCAATTGGGAAAACAACATGTTCTTCCCATTATTTTGAAGGCAAATTATCACAATAAATAAGAATAAATAGTTCAAAAATTAGTGTGCGCCGTATATAACTTGCAGCGGAACAAAATCTAGCCCTAGGTTCTCCCCCCACACCGGGGACATTACTACCCCGCACCCATCGCGTGCGGACCTAACTGTTCTGCAATTGCTAACACACGAAGCATACACAGTCGGCTCACTTAATATTATACACTTTGCCCTCTAGTTATCGAGTAATTGATAGTCTTAAGTAGGATACTAGTTTTTTTATTAGGGTGAATTATTACTAAAAGATAAACTGCGTGGTGCGAGATTTGCAACTCCCAAAGATGCTGTGATAAATTACAAAAACCTGGCTTCTCAACTGACTCAAGAAGAGTGGAATTTGTTTGGAAATTGGTGTTATCGAATGCGTAAATGTATTGAGTTTAAGGGTGAATATTTTGAAAAGCAATAAAAAAAGTAATTGTTGGTTACAAAACTTTGTTTTATTAGTTTTCAGAAATTTACGGTGCTATCCTCGTATAATCACACCTTGGAACATGAGATATGCAATTAACGATGTGAAAGTACTAAGAAGAGCGGAGCTAAGTACAAACTACAGGCTATTAATAGCAGACATCAAGTTTACAAAACCCAAAAGAGAGAAAATAAAAACATAAAAATTGAAAGACTAGTGCAAACAACCATAAGGGAAGAACATGAAAATTTGCTATCTACAACACTCAGGGATTTAGAATGTGAGGAAGAAGCATCAGAATCTTCATGGGAATTTAATGTAAGGGCAAACTGAAGCAGTTTTAGAAATAAAGGTGATTAACGCAATGGTAATTGCAACCATTACACTTTGGCCAAATTAAACGTAGGTAGGTACATTAATTTTTCAATTAGCATTACCTACCTCATTATTGTGTATTATTTGTTTTTGTTAAAACTTTTTAAGATATCATTGAAAACCTTTAAAATTATGAAATTATGATTAAAGAATAATTACCAACAATTTTTTTATTTATTAAATAAAGTTGTACTATGTGAAATCTTATTTATCTAAATGGATTTGTCCTTAACTCAATCTACACATAAAGATTTGAAATCTAATCATTCACAATTGGTATATTCCATCTATGTTAGACACCAAGATGTACAAGGCTTTCAATGCCCAAATGTTTCTTTAGAACATCTTTATATACAAACTTAAAGGAAGTTTGGGTTAAAATCAGTCACCTTGTTTGCAAGATATACCACTTGTAATAACCTAATAACACGCTGAGATGTCATGTAAATTTTAGCTCAAAAATGTTTTAAACATGTGTAAGGTACATTATATTTTAAAGTTAGGAAGTTTACTTTATCAATTTTAGGTTTGTATAATTTTAACTTTTTGGAAATTCATTGCAACTAAGAAATGTGTAAATCAATCGTTTATCAGCACCCTATAAAAAAATCACATGTTTGAGGCATCTTAATTGTAATTTTATTAGCTAGAAAGGAATTTACAAGTTAAAAAATAAGCGAACTATTTTCTAAAAAGACTACTTATTTAAACAAATATTTAAGAAAAACTAGTTCACATGCGTGTAAATTCTTTAGCTGCTGCCCATATTTATTGTAGTGAAGAAATGATGACACATTCCTTACACAACGTCGTCCAAAACTTAGCGACGGCTGTAACTTTTGTTTGCTGCAGTGTAACACAAAACAAAACAAAAAATACAGTTATCTTAATTTTAAATGCTCTTTTTTTTAAGGCCAAGTCACTTTTAAGCCAGACTACTCCTTTAAATTTTTATCGGTATGAGTACTCATATGCAATTTCAGATTGTCTTTAATTACGCTCCTGTATTCACATAAATCACAAGCAAATTATTTTTTTCTCGTATGAATATTCATATGCTTTTTCAGATTGCTTCCAGTTACACTCTTGTATTCACACAAATTACAAGCAAATGGTTTTTCTCCAGTATGAATTTTCATATGTCTTTTCAGATCGCTCTTCTTTACACTCTTGTATTCACATAAATTACAAGCAAATGGTTTTTCTCCTGTATGAATTCTCATATGTACTTTCAGATCGCCTTTGGTTACACTCCTATATTCACATAAATTACAAGCAAAGGGTTTTTTTCCTGTATGAATTCTCATATGTACTTTCAGATCGCCTTTGGTTACACTCCTATATTCACATAAATTACAAGCAAATGGTTTTTCTCCAGTATGAATTTTCACATGTCTTTTCAGACTGCTTTTAGTTACACTCTTGTATTCACATAAATAACAAGCAAATGGTTTTTCTCCTGTATGAGTATTCAAATGTTCCTTCAGACGTAGTTTGATCGCAGTCTTATATCCACATATATTACACACATACGGTTTTTCTCCAGTATGATTACTCATATGCAATTTCAGGATATTTTTGGTTACACTCATGTATTCACATAAATTACAAGCAAATGGTTTTTCTCCAGTATGAAATTTCATATGCAATTTCAGATTGCTTTTATTTGAACTCTTGTATTCACATAAATTACAAGCAAACGGTTTTTCTCCAGTATGGATACATAAATGCCGTTCAAAATTTCTTTTAGAGGTAGTCCTATATGGACATACAGTACAAATAAACTGCTTTTTTATTAAATGGATATTTTTATGAGTTTGAAGATTGGATCTACAAGTCGTTCTAAATTCACAATCACAAACATCACATGCAAAACTTTTCCCTTTATTTTTATTTTGGTCATCCTCTTCAAAAGGATTGACTGTATCAGTTATTTCAACTGTTATTTTGTCGGTTTCATGTACACTACTCTCTATGATTGCAGTTTCTTCCCTCGTAATCACTCCAAAGTTTTGGCTAATATTAGTGTTACTTTCATGTTTTTGTTCGGTCTTGTCAAGGACATCATCACCGAATTCACTTTTTATATCGTCCAAGTAGGGTTCAAGTTTGATTTCTTCTTTGACGATATCCAAATCGAAATCATATTCGAGGTTAGCCTTTGAATTTATTTCAGACATTTTTTATATAATTTCCTGTAATAATACAAATTACAAAGAGTATTACAAACATTAGTGACTAACCTGTAATTATTTAAAAATTAATATAAAAATGTATTCCTGCGCACACACACACATAAAACACTAACGAACACTAAAATTTTTAAGCAAGTCTAAGCAACAAGCACGCACGCAACAAGTGAATATACTGGAATGCAGTGCTGCCAACAGTATAATCACGGTACCGTGAGTATAATGTATTAAATCCCAAAGATTAGAACAAAAATTCCCGCTTTTTCCCGCCCATTTAAATGTCATTAAACAAACAAGAAATAAGTAGTTATTTAGATATCGGAAGCAGTAAATGCTTTTCAATACAGAAAATTGTCAGAAAATAAGTTAATAAACTATATTTTATATATTTAAGTTTATTTATTTTCAAAAATTAATACATAAATATCTCAAATAAAATACATTAATATATAATCCATTCACTTAACTCCCGTGACATAAAAGTCACCATGTGTTGGTTAATATGAAAATCCCTATTAGGCTATTAAAAATTTTTAGATTTGAGATTGGCGCACCTTTAAATTTAAATTTAATGCTTTTGTTTTTTTGTTTTCACTTTGACACTTAAATTATTTATTATTCAAGTTACGTTTTATAATTCATAATCTTTAGAGAAATGAATGAACAGAAGCACCAACGAAGTTTATTATCAAAGATTAATAAACCCATTTTTACCTTGTTCTACTTAAATTTTACGAAAATGACAAATGATTTATCATAACCTTACTTTCAGTTTGACGTTAAGTAGAATCACTAAAAAAGTTGATAGGTTGTATACATAAAGTACACTCCAAAATTTTCATTTGACAGCGTAAACGTCACGGGAGTTAACTGAATGGATAATAATACCTACTTACGCAATGTATTTTATTTATGTTACCAAAACAAATTATTATTTATTTTTTTGCCAAATATTAGAACATAACAGTTTCTTATTTGGCAATTTTTACTTTTAAGGTTATGTACAGAACACGATCAGATGCACATCATATCACTGCATATGGCAGACAGCCATGAACTTGCAGCAAGTAGTTTTTTTTTTACAAGCTAAACCTTTGATACCGAAAATAAAAAAAATAAGAATTGATCGAATTACATGTTCCCTGCAAATTGTATTAATGAGACTGATTTGATTTTTGATAGCTGAAATTCCCGATTTTCCCGTAAATTTGCTAAATCCCGCAAAATTCCCGATAGTGTCTCATTTTTCCCACAATTCGGGAAATTTCCCGGCCATTGGCAGCACTGCTGGAATGTGGAATATATATATACAGGGTGTCCACAAACTCACTTCACAAAAGAAAACTGCAAATTCTAGAGCTCATTTTATGTCGATTTGACGTTAATCACCTTATCCAAAAATGCGGGTGCGGGCCGTCGCACGGAAACTTTTTACCGCATGCGCCAAAAAAAGGACCTACAGAACGGCATTACAGTGGCTCGACACATGTTGATTTGACCCTTGTATAACTGGTTTCATACACGCGTAGGCGCATCTGTGCAATGATATTGTTATATACTCTATTTCATTTTTAAAAAACCACCAACGTCGCATTATACCTTAGAAATACAACCGGCAACAATGTTTAGTGAGAAATATTTCAGCTTGACTTTTAGAGGTTATGATCAGTTACGATGTTATTAATTTGTTCTGTCATCTTTCGCTATGACCTTTCGTTACCAGATCACGTTGTACATCAGGATTTGTAACTAGTATTAAATAATATCATTATACGGTCAATTTTGCTTCATCTTGGGGAGCTGTAAAACAGTAAGTTATAGCTATTAATATAACAAGAATATTATGCGATTTATAATAGACGAGGACGTTGCTAGGTGACGAGGCGCTAGCCGAGTCAACCACGCAACGTCCGAGTGTTATGTATACTGTGCTTCAGGGTCGCTTCTGCTCTTGCAATGCTGGCGCCATCTGGTAACCGAAGGCAAACTAATCATAAAACTGCCTGCCAAATTTTACATTAACTTGGCGTACTTATCTGATTGTCATGTGATCAGGGGCATTACTTACCGTTTTCGCACTAGTACACTTTTAAAGTTTATATCTTACATCTTAGCACTAAATTACCATAATAAATAACGCTGTTAGGCACGCCCTAGTTTGGATACGTACCGTAACCTCATCATCCAATGTGGAATATACTTAGTCCAATCAAACACTAAACACTAATTATTATATAATCCATTCACTTAACTCCCGTGACATAAAAGTCACCATGTGTTGGTTAATATGAAAATCCCTATTAGGCTATTAAAAATTTTTAGATTTGAGATTGGCGCACCTTTAAATTTAAATTTAATGCGTTTGTTTTTTTGTTTTCACTTTGACACTTAAATTATTTATTATTCAAGTTACGTTTTATAATTCATAATCTTTAGAGAAATGGATGTACAGAAGCACCAACGAAGTTTATTATCAAAGATTAATAAACCCATTTTTACCTTGTTCTACTTAATTTTACGAAAATGACAAATGATTTATCATAACCTTACTTTCAGTTTGACGTTAAGTACATTCACTAAAAAAGTTGAAAGGTTCTGTACATAAAGTACACTCCAAAATTTTCATTCGACAGCGTAAACGTCACGGGAGTTAACTGAATGGATTATATAATAGTTGAAACGTTTGTGGTGGATCTCATGTTTATTTTGAAATTTACGATAATTATATTTTTTGTTTTTGTTAAAAGAATTATAATTTTTATGTAATGATACTTATTTCTTTTATGTTTTGAATAAAATTTTATTTAAAATCTTTTTTTTGTATGAGATTATGAGATGGGAGTTTTCGTATGAAAAAAAGGGTATTTTTTACGCTGTGTTGGAGTAAAGCGTTTTAGATCATCTGGCAACACTGTACCAGCGTTACCAATAATGCGCGATAAAATTGCCAAATATAAATTATTTTTGTAGTTGTGTTTAATCACAAGGTCTATACATTTTTGAAAATAAGAAAGAAATCGGGTTTTTATTTTCTAATTTAGCTCAAAATACTACTAATCGGTGATGCGAATGCAGAAGTGGGAAAGGAGGAGTGCTACAGCTACAGACCTACCATAGGCAGATATAGCAAACACGAAAACACCAACGAAAATGGGTATTTGCTAATCGATTTTGCCAAAGAAAAAGACATGAGAATAAAAAGCACGTACTTTCAAAAAAAAGATATACATAAGACATAAGGCCATAAGGGCACCTGGAGAGCACCAGATGGCTCATACATCAACCAAATAGACCACGTCCTCATTGAAAAGGATGAGGAAAAATGGAAAAAAGCATAAAGATACACGAACCTTCAGAGGACCAGACGCGGACTCGGACCATTTACTACTCGTCATAAAAATCAAACAGGAAATACCGGTAGAAAGAAACAGAAGAAAAACAAAAAGGACACAGAAAGAATTATGTAGGGTGGTAAAAAGCGAAGATAGAATGGCGTACCAGGAAAACCTAAGTAATAGATTAGAAACCATACAAGAGTCCGATGATATAGAGCAACTATGGATGGAACTGAGTAATGCAATGGAGCAGAGCGCAAGTGTAGACAAAGTGAACGCCACAAAGATAAATAAAAACTGGTTTGATGCTGAATGCGAGAAGGAAATACATAAGATGAGGAGCATACTAAGAATTGCAATGCTCAAAACAAACTCGGAACAAGCAAAAGAAGACTACATAAAACAAAGGAAAGCATGTAAAAAAACCTTAAGAGAGAAAAAAAGAAAATACAAGGAAGAACTATACTAAATTCAAAATCGAGCTGCAGTGGATCAAAACAAACGTATGCATAGATCACGCCCCTTGACCAATAAAAACGTAAGACTGCAGGTACACGTGTGTTTCACGTAGAAATTATTGTTTACTCGCACTGCAGCTCGATTTTGAATTTAGTATAGTGAATAGCATAGAAAATAGCTATAGAAATAATGAAACCCGGAATCTGTACCAACAGCTGAAAAGACCAGAAAGAAGATACCAATCAAAACCAATATTCTACCAGGTGGCGCAAAAGTCATCACCCTATCGGAAGATGCTCTCATTTTTGCAAATGGCTCCTTATGTCATCGTGACTTTGACATTTGTGAAGTAAACAGAAGCAGAATACACGTAAACAAACCATGGATCGCTATACTCCTCAAGAACGTGGAATAATTGTGTCAATATTTTTGACAAATAATCGGTCGATGGTTTTGGCTCAACGTGAATTTCGTCGTCGATTCCCTGGTCGTGTGGCACCAACTGGGCAAACACTGCAGCGTTTAGCCGCTCACCTCGAGGAGACTGGCTCAACACGGGACAGTTGCAGACGTGGCCGGCCTTGGAGCAGCCGTTCGGTCGAGAATATCGCTGCTGTGGCTGCATAATTATGTCAAAGAGGACTCTCAAACATCAACCAGATGACGGGCCACGCAATTGGGCGTCAGTAGACGGTCTTTACAGCGAATTTTGGTGAAAGACTTGAAGATGTTCCCGTACAAAGTGCAAACAGTGCATCAGCTATTGTTTAATCGCTTAATCTCTCGTTTTGGCGATTTGCACTCGCCCGCAAGATCACCCGATTTGGCCGTTCCAGACTTCTTTCTTTGGGTTTTTTTGTAGTCACGGGTCTATACGAACAAGCCGCAGACCTTGGCGGCCCTAAAGGAGAACATACGACTAGAAGTGGAGGATTTATCGCCAGAAGTTTTGAGAAAAGTCATGGAAAATGCTGTGAAACGAGCCCGAATGTGCATCAACTCTGGCGGCGGCCACTTGATCGATATTATCTTCGCGACTTAATGGAAAAAAATTTAAATGTCTAAATAAACATAATCAGCAAACAGAACCAATTCTTTTTATTTGCAAACAAAGTTACTGCCTTAGGAAATCGAGTGAGGACTTTTGCGCCACCTAGTACAAGAACAAGAACGGAGAACTAGTCGGAGGACAAGTAGACACGCTAGAACTTTGGAAGAACTATTTTAATCGATTTTAATGAACTATTGAATGTAAAAGTAAACAGCAATGAAGAGAACGACGAGGAAGAAGAAAGTAGAGAGGACCACAATCAGGACAATGAAGAGATCGGCGAAATAATAAACAACCTCAGAAACAACAAAAGTCCTGGAAAGGTCACACTACATGCGGAACTGTATAAATACGGCGGAGAGCAGCTGGCGAGGTGGAACTGGCAACTGATCAGAGAAATATGGGTCCAAGAAAAACTGCCACAACACTGGAATGAGGCGGTACTGATACCGATTTATAAGAAAATAGAGAAAACCGACTGTGCCAATTATAGAGGCATTGCGCTACTAAATTAGCATACAAAATCTTGGCTACCCACCTGAAGAACAAACTAAAGATAAAAGTCGAGAATGAGATAGGCGAATACCAGTGCGGATTTAGGAAAGGCAGATCCGTGGTGGATCAACTATTCGCACTGAGAGAGATACAGGCCGAAAGCTATGAATATAAGAAAGAAACATTTGTAATATTCATAGACTTCAAACAGGCTTTCGACTCAATCAATAGGAAAGTACAGGGTGGCCCATTTTCGATGTTTTTAAATGGGAAGTACCCTTAATATCGGGGATAGGCAAAAACTGATGTCGGAGTCCAGGGCCCTTTTTTGATGCAAGTTCAAGTCCCGAAAACAAAATTCCGCTATCTTTTGTTATTTTTTAGTTATAGCCCAAAATTCATAATTTGGCCATATCGAAAACTTCAAATAACTGTCTTGGTTTTGAAGATATCCAAAAACGGTAAAAACATTCTACATGCACTTTTTCAAGTAGAATATGATAGTCAATTCAGATATCTTCTAATTTTCATGTTTTAAGAATTATGACATAAAGTTGGTATTTTTTAAATATAAGTCGTAGTTGGCCATGATACCATTAAATTGCATATTTATTCTGCTTTCCGAAAATATATAGTTTATAGGGGTTAAATGCAGTAACAATACCTTTGTTGAACAAAATCAGATTATAGATGTTGTTAGCAATTAGTAGGCCATGGTTCATGATAGCAAAACAAAAAGTAATATAGCGGTTGCATGTGACGTCACTAGGCCATCAGCTGAACACTTGTAGGGTAAACAAAGGGTAGATTTCTATGCACCGGTATACTAATTTTACCAAAAAGGAAATATTACATCTTATTACAATATCAAACCGAATAAAGATGTGCTTAACCAGATGAGGGATGGTTTAGCCTACATAATTACGAAATTTTCAGTTACCTAACATTTCCCCCGGGGTCAGCTAATACGAACGCAATTGAAAATTTTATCGTGAATTAAAAAGAGTATTAGGGAACGTGATATTTCCCAGAGAAAGCAGTTAGAGAAAAGCTCTGGAAAACAAGAAACTAAAAATTTTGCCAGGTTATACGTAGAAACTTGTAAAATCTCCATATGTCAAGACAATTAAAAGCTGTTAAAGATAACGCGAGATTTTCTACAAAATATTAAATTAATTATTTAGTTTTATTAACTTTCCAAACTGTCGTTCATCTTCAGTCGGGCGCGTTATTATGTTCCTAGTGCCGTCACATGCACCCGCTCTATTAGCTTTTATTTATTGCTATCATGAACCATGGCCTACTAATTGCTAACAGCATCATATAATCTGATTTTGTTCAAAAAAGGTATTGTTACTGCATTTAACCCCTATAAACTATATATTTTCGGAAAGCACAAAAAATATGCAATTTAATGGTTTCATGGCCAACTACAACTTGTATTTAAAAAATACCAACTTTATGTCATAATTCTTAAAACATGAAAATTAGAAAATATATGAATTGGCTATCGCATTATACTTGAAAAAGTGCCTGTAGAATGTTTTTACCGTTTTTGGATATCTTCAAAACCAAGAGAGTTATTTAAAGTTTTCGATATGGCCAAATTTTGAATTTTGGGCTATAACTAAAAAATAACAAAACATAGCGGAATTTTGTTTTCGGTACTTGAACCAGCATCAAAAAAGAGCCCTGGACTTCGACATCAGTTTTTGCCTATCTCCGATATTAAGGGTACTTCCCATTTAAAAACATCGAAAATGGGCCACCCTGTACTATACAAAGCATTGAAAGGACTAAGGATAAATGGAAAACTTATAAATCTAATAAAGCTAACCCTTGAACAAACAACCAAGATGGTAAGAATAGGAAACAAAGTGTCGGAGAAATTTGAGGTATACGAAGGATTACGACAAGACGACCCGATGTCCTCAATACTGTTCCATTGTGTACTAGAGTATGTCATCAGAAAAGCAGATCTAAACAGAACAGGATTAGTATACCATAACAAACACCAATGCTTGGCATTTGCGGACGACCTGGCGATACTAACAAGAAGCAAGGAAGAGCTAAAAACGACAATCCTGAGGTTAGAAGAAGCAGCACAGGCAATTGGACTGAGTATAAATGAAAGGAAAACCAAATACATGACATGGACACGGCAAGAGTATAACAGTACAAATAGACTAACCATAACAACGAACAAGGGAAGGATATACAACTTCGAAGAGGTAGACAGATTCGTGTACCAGGTACAGAGTTTTATAGAACACCCGACACAAGAAGAGAAATTCAGAGGAGAATTATGGCAGGAAATCAATGTATACGGGCATTCAATAGCTGCATATACAATAAAAATTTATCAAGAGGTTTGAAAATGAAAATTTACAAAACGATAATAAGACCGATCGCAACTTACCCAAGTGAAGTATGGATGCTAGGAACGACAGAATGCAAAATGCTAGGAGTATGGGAGAGAAAAGTTCTCAGAAAGGTGTATGGAAGAAAGAAGAACTAACAAAGAACTACAGGAGTTATACAATGACATGGATATAATAGCTACGGTGAAAGCCCAAAGATTAAGCTGGCTAGGTCATATAATAAGGATGAATAACAGCAGGATCCCGAAAAGGCTAATGGAAAGTAATATAGGAGGAAGGAGAAGAAAATGAAGACCGAGAACAAGATGGAAAAAAGAAGTAATGGAAGACATAGAACAGTGCAATATCAAGGATTGGCGTGTGAAGACTAGTGACAAAAAAGTGTGGAAAAAGACAGTGAAACAAGCCATGGGCCTGCTAGGCCTTTATTGCTACATAATAATAATAATTCCTTCAAAATCCAGCATCCGAAACGTAGTACTTTTTACGAGGAGCGTTTTCATAATTTCGTGTTATAAAATATGCTAATTTTTCTTTAATAAATTTGAAAATATACTTTTCTTGGCGTAGTATTTTCCAGATGAATATCCTAACCAGTCTAATAGTTCTTCCTTTTTATCTAGTTGAATGTTCCAGAAGTTCATTTCTTCTATCGTTTTCAATATTTATTCCGAAATTTCGAACGTACCCCATTTATCATAATTTCCACCACATGGTTACATCGGCAGTATCTTGAATCTTCGTACACTTGCGGGGTAATGAAAAATTTATTTCGACGGTTTATTTATAACTAAACGGATTGCCGCCATACGACGAAAGTAACGCGTCGTTCAGTGAACGCTTCCTTCCACAGCAGTACTTTAGTAAATGCTAGTAGACTGGAGTTACAACGAGAAGGAGATATACGTCATCATGTTCCGTAGATACGGAAGGGGAGACTCTTTGTTGTTTGCATTGGCATTCGTAGTGTTTGTTGCATTTGTTTTGTTCGCCCCCCCAGGGGAATTTTTATGTCACGCAGATTGCTGATGACGTCCATGTCCTTTCCGTTTTGAGACCACTTTACTATGCATTACAGGTTACAGAGTTAACTACCTACTTTTGCCGAAACATTGATGCAAGTGTAATTGTTTGTGATTACCCTTCGCGATTTTTAATTGTAAAATTAGAACACTCGTGTATTTAAATACAGTTTACCCAATTCTGCTCCTGACGATGCCGATTATTAATCTTCATGATTCTACGATGCCGATTACTACTCGTCACATACGTACATGATTATCAGTAGGGGAACTCGGGGCGGAACGGGATAGCGGGGTACAACAGGATAGCATTATTGTATGTATTAGATGGTCCTGGAACCCAGCGAAAAGTAGTTGAACTACGTCAACAAGTAGTCAATTTGAAAGGTGGTTTCAGAGTGAATGATTGTGGTCGATGGTTTTGTAACTTTTAATGAATTTCTACTCAATGTAAGCCAATTGCCGTTACGTATAATCCCTTAAATGCTATGTACTCTTAAAGCACATGTAATTAGCTGTAATTTTTGACTAAACTGATCGTGTTTAGAATCCGGTAAAAATTTCTAAACTAAAACGTGACCGTGGGGCGGAACGGGATAGTATTCCGTTCTGCCCCATCATATTTTTCGGCTCGAAACAATATTTTTTAATGATCTCAGATGGTGCGAAATTACGCCAGAAGAACTGATAGACAATAATGGGATGTAGATTTGATGAAATTGGCGATGCAGGCTGTTCTTTCACAAGAAATGGATTTTTTAAGGCGTCTCAGCAGTTTAACGACAGTGAAGATCACAAAGCAGTCTCAGTATGTGAACATTGTAAATAGTTGCAGAAAGTTTCAAATTAAAGAAAAATGATACCACCGCGGGGAATCGAACCACCGACTTAGGATAAACGCACCACTGCTCTGCCATTGAGCTACGGAGGCCAGGTCCCCGAGGGAGCGTCAAACTTCCAAACTTAATATTTTTTCTAGCTTTTAAAATGACTTTTTGCTACTTTCTGTATTAATTTTTCGTTAAAACTAATCTATCCCGTTCTGCCACATGTATGGTGTAGAACGGGATAAATGACATAAAATTTTGAAAAATTCAAAAAACAAACATGAATTATAATTTTTACATTTTTTGTATTACATGTTGTTCTATACATAATAAACTTTTCAATGAAACCAAAACTGAGTTTTCACTCGCCCTAATTAATTATGTATAATTAATTTTTAAGTTCGTATCCCGTTCCGCCCCGAGTTCCCATACTTCCCTACACATCGTTGTACTCGTCGAACGAGTATTCGTACCTGGACTAGGGCGATTCCGTACTTAAAATCGTGCAGGGCTCTAGTATGTATGTGTAGGACCTTGTTACTCTACCTTTTAGGCTTGTATTCGGAGGAGAGCATCGTTAATTAGGTGCCCAACGATGAATGGTCATGGGTTGCGCCGCTTCTTAGGAAGCTTTCTAGATCTTTCATTGGGTAAGATTAGTTCCCGTCTGGTTTTATCCTACTTCTCTGCAAATCTTATCCCATATTTTTCTGTCTTCAACTTTCTTTTTAACGTTTTCGATACCTACCAATTTTTCTTAGGTCATCTTTCACTTCATCCAGCCATCTTAATTTCGGCCTGCCTTTTTTCCTTTTACCAGCTGGTGTCCATTCCATTATTATCTCAGTAATTTCATTATTGTCGTGTCTCATTACGTATCCTAACCATTTGGCCCTTTGTTGCTTTATCCTTTTAACAATATCTTCTCCAATTTCTTGAATTACTTCTCGATTCGTTCTTATATTTGGTCCCATTATTACTCTTAATATCCTCTTTTCCATTATTCTTAAACTTTCTTCTTCATTTTTCGAATCGTCATAGTTTCCGCTCCATACATTAATATTGGCCTTATTAATGCTTTATAAATTCTTATTTTATTTCTTCTGGATATTATTTTACTCTTCAATAGTTTCTTGTTGGCGTAGAATGCCCTATTTTGTCTTCTAATTCTACTCTTCTGTTTCGATCGCTCAATATTATTACACCTAAGTATTTAAACTTATCGACCTTCTTTCATTTATAGTATTTCTCATAATTTATCTAGAGTTAATATGAAGAGCAAACAGCCTCGCTTTACTCCTGAGGATGTTTCGAAAGGTTCTGATAGTAGCCCTTGGTGTATACACTATCATAGTTTTAGTTTGGTTGTATCCATCTTTAATTAAGTTGATTTTTTTGACTGGCATTCCTAATCTATTCAATCAGGGCCGGCAGAACAGGTAAAACTCAGGTCTCGAGTGAGAAGGTGGGTGAACGGGTGAAAAAAAGGGTGGGGGGGGGGCACTTTTTACACTTAAAAATATGATACTAGGAACATTATAAATAAATGCAGACCAACAAATGAATTTGAATAGGCTTTTCATTTATAAACTTTTATTTAAATATAATATTGTAAGGATTTACTTTTTAGAGAGAGCAAAGACGGAAGCGCGTTTGTTTTCCTTAACAATTAATTCATCAATGAGTTGTTCGATGTCCAAATCGTTAACTGCGTCTGAATAAATGTGCAATAAAGCTATGTGGTTCAATTATTGGTCCTGCAACATAGTTGATCGTAGATAGTTTTTCATACGTCGAAGAACAGGAAAACTGCGTTCGTTTGTGCACGACGACCCTGGTATTGTCATGAGCAATCGAATAAAACGTACATATTCGGGCACAAGTCCCACACATGTATGTATAGCACTTTCAGGCCTGAAGGCCTATGGCTTTTTGCTGATGCGTTAGCATATGTGGTTTTAACGGGTGCAATGCACAACCCAAATCGTCGCTGCGAGTTATATGGTTGGTGCGCCGTTTATACCTACATACTGCACCATGTGTAGAGTGTAATGTGAGTGTATGTGTGTGACCTTGTTACTCTACCTCTTAGGCCTGTATTCGGAGGAGAGCGTCGTTAATTAGGTGCCCAACGACGAATGGTCACCAGGGCTCGATACCGATCTCCGGGAAGTCTTGCATCCAGCGAGATTCGAACCGGGGACTAGCGTAACGCTAGCCTGACGCTCTTACCACTGCGCCACCCTGGCCTACAAGTCCCACACACCATTCCTTATTATCGCATAATAGAAAGTCACTACATCCTTCAACTTCTTTGATCTAGACATATATGGATCTAGAGAGAAAAAACCGCATGAAAATTAGAAAAAGCTCTTTAAAATTTCGGGTGGGTACTACACACCGAGGACACGACTTCTGCCGGCCCTGTATTCAATTCTTTCCACATACTGTCTTTTTCGTAATCAATAAAGGTGGCATATAGGGGGGACTGGAATTCAGTGGATTGTTCAATTATTATTCTGAGAGCATTAATTTGGTCTATACAAGACCTCTCTCTCCTAGACCCTATTTGCTCCTTTCTAATACGTTTGTCTCCCTTGTCAACCACTCTGTTGATAATGATTTTGCTAACCACTTTTTGGTAAGTTCATAGGAGTGCGATACTCCTTCAATTGTTGTATAGTTTAGGATCTCCCTTTTTTGGCACCTTCGTTAATATTCCTTCTTTCCATTCATTTGGAAAGGTTTCAGTTTTACAAATATATGAACTGAACTGTCTGTTTATGCATATGCGGCCTGCAGCCTTGACGATGAGTACTGGCGCTGGTAAAACCATTTACAGTTGGGTTAACTGAGCTTTGTTTAGAGTTCAGGCAAAGCAATGAGACTTACACGATACAATTATATATACAATTCACATTAAAAGCAGTCCATCTACATGGTACAAATAAAACAGCTGCATTCAGGCCTGCCCAAACTACATGTGACTGCAAATTCTAAGGCTAAAAACAGACGGGGCGGGGCGATTTATGTCGAGTCGACTGGACATAAATCGCCCCGTCTGTTTTAGCCTAAGGTAACAGGATACCATCAAATTGACACCGTTTTGACATGGGCGTTTCGTGTGAACCAAAATAAAATTCGTCGACTCGGCACAAATCGCCCCATCTATTTTTACCCTAATTGTGGTGGCACAAACTAATAATATTAGATTACATCGATTTTGTTTATACATATAATAATCATTAATATTTGCAGTCTAATGCTGTCTCGCTCAAAATAATGACACATTGAAAATTACAATAATTGATACTGCACGACAGATTTAAAATAAATACGGCTAGTCAAAATGTTTACTTTATCTATTATCAAATTCACAATTAAAAATACATTTAATAACTTTAATTTTAATAGTCAGTTTTACTGTCTACATTATAAAAAAACTATATAAAACTAATACTTAGGAATATTTTAAATGCGTCAAAATCTGAGAAGAGGATATTGGTCAAATTCATGTACGTTCTGTAGCTTCCTCTGCAACTTCAGTACTGGTGTCTGCTTCTTCAACCATTTCCTGTACAAAATATAGATTATGTTTAATATTTATGTAATTTTATTCATTCATTTATTAATCATATTAAGCAGTGTTGATGGTTTATTCACACTTGCAGTGGTGCAGGGTGCTATACAGAATAACCAGCTAGCTAACAGTCATATATGCAACTGAGCTATCTGGTTTACTAAGATTTTACATTTTAGGCAAATTCGTAAAAACCAACCTGCAAAACTTCAACAAGATGTTTGGATTCCTCCAACATTTCTTTACAAATTTGGTTTTCCTCTTCCAAGGCTTCGATATGTTCCTTAAGTCTTTCGTTTTCTTGCAAGCTTTCATTAAGCGATTCTTGACGTTTTTCTGCAAGCGAACGCCAATACTCTGCACTAGGTTCTTCAGTACTTGTTAAATCCTCAGCTGTTATAACTGCTTCACCCGTTTGTACGCTCTTATGTACAAATTTTTTGCGTTTGTGCTCTTGATTATCATTGTCCCTGAAGGAATTTTGAATGTATGTATTATCAATGATAAAAATTAATAATAAACTTACCCCGCCAATTTTGTATCTTTACCACTACGTGAGCGTCCAGCGAAATTCTCCTTATCATCTGCTGTTCCTTGCAAAATTCTTAAGGTTTTACGAGTATTTTTTACGTTTTCCTAAATAACAGATAAAACTTAACCTCATTTTCTATGATTGAATATTATTATGTCGTTTTTTACCTGTTGCTCCTGTGATGCCACTTTGATAATAACTTTATTGGCAACGTTAGTCTTCATTTTAATATTAAATAATTAAATTGTCTCGAAAGGTAGTTAGTTAAAAGCAGAGAATATTTACTTTCTATGTTTCTATAACCGTCGAATCAACTAACACATCACAATCACGCGGCAAATTTTATTGTTTGTAAACATGTGGTTAAATAGTACGGTGTAGTGCGCAAACTCAGTTGATACGTTTGAAAAAATTAGGACGGAATATCGTGTTAATTATTAATTATTTTACTGAATTTATTATGTGATCTTCAGTTAAGACTATCAAGTAATCCAAAATAAAAACGCATCGACAAATCTACCGAAAAACAAAAAAACAAATAATAGCGATTGTTGTTTTTATACTGTAGAAAGTTGTCAACAATTAATTTCAACAATTATTTAATACATATTCAATAAAATAATAATATTAATAATTAAAAATGCAATCAAATAATTATTCTTGGATGCTAAATGATGCTGCTAATGATTTGTTTATCGATTGTACATCACAAACATTTGATTTACCAACGAATATTTCAGCAGCCCCTTCCAACAGGTAAGTTCATTAATTATGGATATTACTATAATACATAATTTGTTAAAATTTAGTTCCAAAATAAATCAACATGTTGATAATTTACGAAGTGTCGACGAAATTCCTGTGAAGTATCGAAGCATTTTTGAATGTTACTCTTTTTTCAACATAATACAGTCTCGAGTGTTCGATGTTGTAATAAATTCAGGTAATAATTTTTATTAAGTTACTGTTATTTTTTTTTTAAACTGCATTATTTTCAGATAAACCAGTCGTGGTTTCTGCTCCTACTGGTTCAGGTAAAACGGTGATATTTGAACTGGCCATTGTACAACTTTTAATCGATTTAGAGAGTTACAGTATGCAGATGCCTTTTAAAATAGTTTATAGTATGTATTCTTTTTAGTTCTTATAAGCTTCTTCGAAACTTTTTAACTATATGTACCTATAACTTATTTTAGAAGAATGTGAATTAAGTATGTAATTTTTATTCGTTCCAGTTGCACCAATGAAAGCCTTATGTGAAGAACGTTTAGTTGACTGGAACAACAAATTCGCAAGTCTTGGTTTGAATTGCATTTCTGTAACTGGAGACAACGACAATTTTGATTTTCAAAACTTACTTAGTCATAATCTGTTTATTACAACACCTGAAAAATGGGATTCGTTAACACGTAAATGGCGTGATAATAAAAAGTTAGTCAGCCTTGTTAAATTATTTATGATCGATGAAGTTCATTTACTTGGTGACGATAACAGGGGACCTACCTTGGAAGTGATTGTAAGTTGTAATAATTCTGTAAGAATGTTTATAAATCTAATATTAAAATAGGTCAACCGAATGAAAACAATACAAGAGTCTTTAATAATCGATGAAGATGACCCATTATTTTCAAAAAAAATTAGGTTTGTAGCAGTTTCTGCAACTATACCAAATGCAGAAGATATAGCAGCTTGGTTAAGCATGCCTACGATGCAAGCAAAAACATTCTTGTAAGTTGGTTCTTTTTTGGATGTTTTCATGTTTGCTAAAATAATTTTAAATCTTGTTAGATTTAAAGATGATATGAGACCTGTAAAGCTGAAGAAAGTTGTATTAGGATATGATTATAACATGCAGATGTCTACACCGTTTAAATTTGATATTATGTTAAATTATAAACTACAGACTGTTATGCTTCAGTATGCCGAAGGAAAACCAACCTTGGTAAATTATATTTTTTACCATTTATTTCATGCTCACTTAATTTATGTAATTAATGTTTTCAGTTTTTGTTATGTAATCTAATGATAATTAATTAATTAATATAATAAATAATGTTTGTTATAAATAAAAGTTACATAATTTTTTGAATAATTAATAAAGAAAAAAATTCTGATTTAATTTTTGTTATTTTAGATTTTCTGCAGTACTAGAAAAAATGTTGAGATGACATCGAAACATATAACTCAAAATATTACAATAAACTTAAACCCATATCAACGAGGTATTTTACAGTCAGCGACGTGTACTATAACTGATCCTAAAATTAAGGCAATGTTGGTCAGCGGTGTTAGTTATCATCATGCTGGACTTTCATTAGAAGACCGAAGAATTATAGAGAATTTATTTCGTAACGCTAACTTACCAATTCTTGTCACAACAAGTACTTTAGCTATGGGAGTTAATTTACCAGCACATCTTGTTATTATAAAATCTACTAAATATTATTGTAATGGTGAATATCAGGATTACAACGAATGCATGTTACTGCAAATGATCGGAAGAGCCGGTAGGCCACAGTTTGATACTTCTGCTACAGCTGTTATCCTTACAACAGCTGCCGATAAGGTAGGCGTTATTAAATTTTATACATTATAGAAATAATTTATTTATAAAAGCAGTAATACAAAAATATTTAGTCACTATTTACACATTATTAGTTACGTATTTGGTGCTAAATGATTGGGGCTATGGTTATAATTTGGTATTTGTTTTAATAAACTCATCCTTGTAATGGACTGGCGTTAGCTTGGTATGATATTTTAGGAACAAATCCTGACTCCCCATCCACGAAATACTCTACCGTCATTAATCTTCCATCGGGTAACCAAACATAATAACTTCCAATTACTCGACCTTGTTGATTTCCATTTTCAGATTGTCCAAAATAAGTATTTGTTGGTGGATTTTCAACTTTATATTGATAATCATACTGCAAATTAGAATAGTCTTAATCAAAATTTATTTTCTAGTTGAGTTGAGATTTCTTCTCTTTTTTTAAAATTCGAGCCCATTTTATAAATAAAGAAATACTAACCGGTCGAGGGGGTTCCTCTTGCTGACCCTGTGGCCGTGCAGAAACTAACAGAATAATTGTTACGAAATATAGTACAGTCTTCATTTTCGTTTTTATTGTTGTAAATTCTGAAAAAAAAAATTAAATTTAATTAAATGTTTTGGACCTAAAAGATATAGAATTCGGTTTTTTTATTTACAAAACAAATTAAGTGTTTATTAAAGCATATTCATTACATCCTAAGTATTATTTTTTTGAAAATTTACTCAAAAGTGCGCCAATACTTAAATTTACAAAAAACAAATGAAAACTAAAAATAATTAAACAACATACCTAGATATTTTAAAGTATTCGCGTTATAACCATTTGATTGAATGCACTTATTTTTATGAATAAACTGTTGGTACTAAATTCTGTTCATCTGGGAAGAGCGGTTTTATACTCCGTACAGATGGGGGTAGAATCAACAAGGACGAGCTTCTTCAGCATGGGATGAAGGCGTAATATTAATTTACATTTATGAATATGCTAAAAATATGCGCATCCATTGTGAAAGTATGTTTGACTGTTGCACGCGCAAATAAATTCACATTCATCAAGCACATCCCGCGATTGAGACGCAATTTTGTAAAAACTGAAAGGAAAAAGAACAAAATTGACTTCCCAAGGGAATGGTATTTTTTATGGCCTTTTGGAATTCAAAGTTTTTCATTAACAAAACTAATTTTTATTGATTCTATAATTTTAATCAAATACCTACGCGTTAGTTAACAAAATAAACATTGAAAATTGGAAAAAAATAAATACACATTATTGAAGAACTCTGATTATTTATAATTTACTTCACCGTGGAAATTTAAAATATTTTATTTTTAAATAATTCCAGGCAGGGAGACATTTATTCCGAACTCATTTATATTTCTAATACATTTTCCGAATACAAAAAAATTGAGCAAAATTATTATATTACCAAGAAGTTTTGTCAAAAATATTTTATTGTCATATGAAAATTTTCTCCAATTTCTGCATTAAATGCACAATAAAAAATTCTTCCCACGGGTTACAATCTTTTGGATTGCATTATGCGTCGCTTTATAAGGTAAAAAAAAGACGCATGAGTAATTTTGGTGTTGGTATGTGTTTGCATCATTGCATTTATTATTTGTGTACACATCCTATGGATTACTGAGTAATTATCTTCCCACGTTATTTCAGGTTCACATAAAGCTATTAATTTGTAGAGTTATAATAAGATCAATAAATATTAATTTTTGAAAAGTAAAGACTTAAGTTTTGGGAAATATTTTCATCTTGTCCTATAATTAATTCAAGGTCGTTTTAAATAGCCTTGCCATTGTTTTTCTTTTGATAATTTGTTTTAGGAATCCCAAAATGATGTTGACCCAATTTTTTGTTGTACTAAAACGAACAATAAGTAGTAAAGTGTTCCTTTATACTGTATGTAAGAGTGATATAATAATGTTACACTTAATTATTGTATCATTTTCATGAGAACCACATATCACTTATAATTTATACAGAATTAAAGTAATTATGGTCCTTCATTTAGTATGTTGCAATAAATTCATCCAACAATCAGACTTTTTTGTAAAATATTATCGTACAATTAACATCAATTGTTTTCGTTCAAGCGGAGAATTAATTTAGTGTTCAAGGTTTATTATTAAATCTTTCAGTTAAAGATAAATTAGAATGTAATCGATTTTAAAAATTTTGTTTTTTATAATAGCAAAAATTCGAAAATATGCTTGGTGGTGAACAACCGGTCGAATCAAATCTACATAAACATTTAGCAGAACATCTGAATGCTGAAATAGTTTTACATACGATTACTGATTTGGGGGTTGCGATGCAATGGTTAACTTCGACCTTTTTGCATATTCGAGCCAGGAAACACCCAAGACATTATGGATTACCTGCAGGACTTAGCCCAGATCAGATTGATAAAAAATTACTAGGTAATTATAGTAGAATAATTAGATTATTTAAGGTATCGGCACTAACGCGCCCCGAGGGAGCATGCCTGGCAACTTGGAGGGTTAAGGCCTCTTAAGTCCAGGGTGCGAATCACCGCCGGGGATGCCAGGGATTTCCCTGGCTGTGCTTATATTTTCCCCCCCTGTAAAATAAAAATCGTACCCCTGCCGGGGATGAATATTTCTCTGTCTGTGTAAATGTATAACATTAAAATACGTATAAAAAAATTCTGGAATAGTATCCCCCCCTGTAAAAGTTGTATGATTCGCACCCTGCTTAAGTCGCTTCACATACCTCGGTTATTTCGCATGCTATACGTACGGGATGGTGTGGTAAGCATCACGCCTTCAACAACCGCCTACCTTCCAGTGGCGGAACTACAATGCGCCGGACCCCGCAACGCGTGGGGCTCAGAATTATAGGGGGCCCAAATCCTCTTTGTCTGAAGTTTCTTTACCCTTTTTTTAAATTAACAAAATACGAATCGAATTTTTGGGTACAAGTGTTAGAGCGACTCGTTAATATAGCGTTAGTACCTAATACTTTCTAAAATTGTTCGTCTTTTTGGGTGGAGGAAGAATATAATGGATTTTTTTTTAACCCAAGTAGTACATCTTTTATCAAAATATGATAATGTTATGAAACAAGTTTTGAACATGCCACATGGAACTACAAAATATTTAAGCCATAATATCCAAAATGAAATTATACATTGCCTTGCAACACATTTAAAGACAGCGTTAATCGCGGATACTAACAATGCACATTTTTATTCAATTATCAAGGATACCACGCAGGATATAACAAAAGAAGACCAACTAGCATGGGCGCCCATATGGGGGGGGGGCAAGAGGGGGCACTTGCCCCCCCCCCCTGGATTCCTTGATTCCTTAAGCTAACTTACGATTATTTTTTATTTTTATTATGTATATTCCAGTTATGAGACAAAAATAAATTTTAAGGTTTTTTTCGTTAACCGGTCGTCTGATGTTTCGGGGATTTTGAATGCGAATCGACTCTCGACCCCCCCCCCTGCCATCTGAGCCTGTCTTGCCCCTACCTACAAAATGTTATACGGGCGCCCCTGCCAACTAGTTAAGTATTCAGATACATGAAAATCATTACAAATGAAAAAGAGGAACCAACATCAATTGGAATTAGGAAAGTTTTTTGGGTTTTACAGATATACATATTAACCATGCAGCTGATGGACTATAATGAATAAAATGACATACAATTAAGTAAATCTAGAGGACAAGCATACTATGGGGCAAATGTTATGAGTGGGGCATGCAATGGTGTTCAGGCTCTTCTTAAACAAGATGTACCCAATGCTATATACATACCTACACTGTGCATCTCATAACTTGAACCTAGTTATAAGCGACGCTGTCAAAAGATCAAAGAAAGTGTCTACATTTTTTACAACTTTAGAAAGTATTTGTACATTTTTCGGCACTTGTGTAATAAGGTGGGACCTACTATCAAGATTTATAGGCGCAGTATACACTTAAAGTATTAAATCCAAAACGTTGGATTGATACACTTTACTTTTGGCAGTTAAACTTCGTTTCGTTAATATAATGAAAGGGCTCTCTGAATTATCCGTAAGAAGTCAGAAAAAGACGAACGCGAAGAAGCGTCTAGGCTCCAGAAAAATATATGCACATTTGAATTTGTTTTTCTATGCGTGATTTTGTATAAGATACTAAGTGAAGTAAATTAACCATCAAAATTGTTACAAATGAAAAATTTAGATCTCATGACTGCGACGGAATCTTTACAAACTGCAACTAAACGATACAGAAATTGCAGTCAAATGGAAAATTAACCCAACTTGAAAATGGAAAAGACAAACATTTCGATGAATTATCGAATGATCACCGTTTTTGAAATCATGACTTTCGCGTCAATGTATTTATTAAAGTTTTAGATGTACCTAATTAGTTATAAATCAAGTAGACAACAAATTTAAAGGGATGCATGAGGTTTCAAATTTATTTGCTTTCATGGTTTATACCTTCAAAATTAGCAGAAATGGAAGAATCTGAAATTTAAAATTTGCCGAAGCGCTTCAATTGAAAAAGATTTTACAACAGATTTTCCAATACATACGATATTGATAACCGCTATGCTTAGAGAAGAAATGGTTAAAATTTCGAGTATAAAAGAATTCGCTGAGTTATTACTGATTAAATACGCTACAATATCTTTTAAGTTTTGTAGATGTCATTGCCGCATTATTATTATTCCTCACGCTACCCGCCACCGTGGCAACGGCGAAAAAATCATTTTCAAAAATTAAGATAATAAAAAAATTATTTATGCAATTCAACAGCTGAAGAACGTTTGCATAATCTCTCTCTGTATTAGAAATTGAAGCAAAAAGAGCCAAAAATATGAAAATAAAAGATGTGATTAGTGATTAGTAGTCCATTTGCTGAGAATGGTTCTGTATGTCATTCATTTACCAGAGATTCACCCATTTGGACATTGTTGGTAATCGTGTAGTGATTGAAAAAAAAATTGGGTGATGGTCTGTGCGAGTGGCAATTATGGAAAATGGACGCCATCTTTGATGATTATTGAAAAGACACTGCATAGGCATGTGAGGTGCCATTTTACATGTTTTTTAGGGTGCTGAACACGTTAAAGACATTAAAAAAACATTTTAACAAAAAACATGTAAAATGACACCTCACATGCCTATGCAGTGCCTTTTCAAAAAGCATCAAAGATGGCGTCCATTTGCCAAAATGGCCACTCGCACAGACCATCACCCAATTTTTTTTCAATCACTACACGATTACCAACAATGTCCAAATGGGCGAATCTCTGGTAAATGAATGAGATATAGAAGTATGCTCAGCGGTTGTATTATAGAGATTTTGCAAATTTAAAATCCAGGGGAACTAATTTTAAATTTTAAATATAGGTATTTTCTTTAAATAATTTTCAATTTATGCAATTTTGTTCTTTTTTGTTAGGTATATTCTAACAAAAATATCTAAATATCTAGATAAAAATTTGTGTTTTATTTTTGTGGTGGGGGCCCGAATAATATTTAGCCGGGGGGGGGGGCACAAATTTGAAGTTCCCCCACTGCTACTTTCCCTAAGGTGACCATAACCAACCTGAATAAGATCTGGAAGGACAAACAGATCACAACGAAATTTTGTTTGTTATCGTTAACCTCTTACACTTTTCGGTGTCGAGGCCGGTGCGTTAACGTATGAGGTTCTATGCGTGCAATGCACAACCCGGTCCGACTCTGGAGGTTACGTGATTGGTGCGCCGTTTGATCCTACATACTGCACCGTGTGTATAGCGTGTACGTGTTGGACATTGTTACTTTGCCTCTTAGGTCTGTACAAATGTTTTGTTAATATTGACACTGACCGTTGAAGTCTTCGAATTCATTATAATCAAAGTAAAATTTGAAGAGTATAATAAAATTTCAATTTGGACATTCTGATCATGGGGCTTTATGTCCTAGATCTATTTGCAGATACAAATGAGTGTAGAACACAAAGCATTGAATTGGTTGCAAAGCAGCATCTCCCAACATATACAGCACCTCCATAACATAAACTAGTATTATGAAATACTAAAAACAAAGCTTTTTTATTGAGTGATTCCAGAAGACTATGAGAACAAAAGATTAGTAAACACCCTAAACTTTGAATGTAAATTTTTTAAGTTTTTTAAGGGCTTTACAAAATAAAACCAAGTTAAAACCGGATATATGGGCAGAATATGTTCGAAAGTGGACAAAATGGTTGAACAAAAGGAAAATTTACGCGAAGTGGAGGTTAATAGAATCTAAAGTTGGCAGGGAGAACCAACTAATATACCGGGTGTCAATAAAACCTGGGGCACCCCTATTTTTTAAATTATATTTCAAGATATCAAAATTAAATTTGGTATATCTAATATACTCTTTAAATTGCATTTTCTGACAAAGAACACAAGTTTCTGTCACTTCCGTTTCGCTAGAATTGCTCTCAATTTTGTTATTTTAAATGGAACACCCTATATATTTATACATTTTTGGAATTTCCAAGTAATTCTACGTATGTTGGTATCAAGTTTAAAATATTTTGATGACAAAGTAAATTATACTTGCAGATTTATTAATCTAGAATGCCATTACCTACGTAAAATGAAAATCGGGGTGCTATGACACTCAAAATACATTATTTCAGAACTTCAGTTATAGCAAGCCTGTCACTGTTTTGTGCATTTCATTTGTTTCAATTGTTTTGAAATCCAGTGCCTAGATTTAAACGTCTAAAATATGGTTTTTCTGAATGGCGAGTGTTATTCCGAATTAAATTTTCATATTAATCCCGCGACATTGGTATCAATGAAATCGTTGAAATACGCTCGTTTTTAATATCCTAGTGTCCCACCCTACTGAAAAAATAGAGTTATTCCCGAAAAAGTATTTTTGCCAACTTTGGGTCATTCTAATACAGCCACGAAAACAGTTGAAGTTCTAAATCTAAAACAATTTGTCTCGAGTGTTGGGGCACCTTGACTTTCCTTTTGCGTAAGTTATTGCGCTCTAGATTAATTTCTGCAAAAATTTACTTTGTCATCAAAATGTTTCCAACTTGATACTACCATACGTAGAATTGAATGGAGATTCCAAAAATGTATAAATATACAGGGTTATTTAAAATAACAAAGTTGATGTTAATTCCGGCGAAACTGGAAGTGACAGAAACTTGTTTCCTATTTCAGAAAATGCCATTTAAATAGTATATTACATATACCAAATTTCATTTGGATATTTTAAAAAATAAAAAATATATAGGGGTGTCCCATGTTTCGTTGACACCCTGTATATACAACATGAAAAACTACGGCGACATAAAAAAAATGTTTTATGTAAACTTAAAACAAATGAAGTCGAATAAAAGCAAAAGAAGAAACCATAAAAATAAAAACGAAGGAAATGAAAGAAGTAGAAAGCTTTTTAAAAATTTCAACATTATGATTTTTGGAAAATGTTAGAACACTAAATTGAAAACATTTTATCACAATTAGAAGGGGCACTAAAAGACATGCCCTGCCGGCCTGGATGGCTTCTAGGTTAGCATTCTTGCAGTGTAAACCAGAGATCTTGTATTCAATTCCCGGGAAAATATCTGAAAGTATGCTGTCCTTCGGATATGACGCAAAATCGTAGGTCGTAGAGAAGTACGATCTTTAGCACGACAAAGATCCCTTCCAAGGATGGAAATCTCAGAAAATCGGCAATATCCTAATCGGGTAGTGCCAATGCCCACTGTACTGTAGTCGCCGCACTTGGGGCTTTGTTGCACAATAGAAAATCATAAGTTACAAGTTGTAGTTTACTAATACTTAAATAATAGCAATTGTAAATTGTGTTGTGTTAGTAGCTTTAGCTAAATTATTTATTAATAAAATTTTTATATTTTACAAGTATGTATAAAAATATCAATTTACAATAATTGGTAATATTTAAGTACTACAGAGAGAAACTATAACTTATAACCTGTGAATTGTATTGTGCAACAAGGCCCTGGCAGCTTAGAATTCGCCCTATAAATAAACAAACAAAAGATATAGGTAAATAGTATATTATAGACCAAGGTAGAGAAGACATTTTTCTCAGCCGAGCAGTATTATTTCCCGACATGCGAAGCATGCAGGGAAATAAGTTGTGAGGCTGAGAAAAGTCTTCTCTACCGTGGTTTATATACTATTTTTTTCACTACTAGCACCTTTATTTCTTTTAATTAATCATTTTTACATAAATAAAAAATAAAATGACAGATGCGTATATTTATTTCTAAAAATCAAATAGCCTTGCTCGAAAACAAGGGGAGAGGTTAATTTCAATTGACATTTGGGTAAAACATATTTAAAATAGGCACCTGAATGCATAGCAATTGTTTTTATTATTAACCAGTAGTCAATAATAAAAAATTATTGACCACTAGGAGAGAAACTCATCTTCTGGGCTCGAAAATAAGGTCAATAATGATATCTTCTAATACTAGTAGTGAAAAAAATCATTTAACAGAGCAGCACTGTGTTTCGGTTCTCAATTATTTTCAGTGACTGGGTAGGCCACCCGCCGAACACCCGTCTTGGGTTTGACCCCGAGACTGTCCGCGCTGTAGTCGAATGCCTTAACCACTCGTCTACTACGGCGATAATTAGATTATTTACTAATTCATTTTGTAGAAAAAATAATGATTTTGCTAGTAAGATAAGAAAAAATGAAGTGCCCTAAAATATTAAACAATTTATAGCAATTTTGTCCTGCTAAGCCCAAAAGAAGTAAATACATTTTTGAGAAAATTGGTACATGTTAGGTGAAACTGCGGCATACATTGCATATACAGTGAAAGCCAAAATGATTTGTTCATTTTTAATAGACAATAACACAATAATTACTTTAAATACACAAATAATTGTAATGGAATCTTACGCAGTAAGAATGGTAGTTTTATTTCTTGAATATTGTATCCATTAAATGTCCTCTTCCCTTTTACACACACTTTTCTAAGCGTCGGAAAAAATCACTCATAACTCGTTGAAGCATGTCTTGCGGAATAGCTTCAATTTCTTGCCGGATATTTCTTTTGAGCTCCTCTATATTTCTGCGTTTACTCTTGAAGACTTTGCCCTTTAAATATCCCCAGAGAAAAAAGTCTAGGACAGAAATATCAGGAGATCTCGAAGGCCAATGTGAAATTAGTCGATTCGGGAATGTCTGGCGCAGAATTTCCATACGGATACGGATACAATATTCAAGAAGTAAAACTACCATTCTTACTGTGTAAGACTCCATTATAGTTATTTATGGATTTAAAGTAATTATTGTGTTACTGTCTATTAAGAATGAACAAATCATTTTGGCTTTCACTGTACTACTAGAATTTTACGGCGCGGCGGTATTTGACCAAAACATTCTTAGCTGTTAGTAGAAATATCGATCAATATATAGCGACCAGCAAAAACCTCACAAAATATGGAAAAACTTTTTATTATTCGACTTTCGAACCATATCAGTTACCGCTTTTGGGGTTTAGTATGGCAGAATGATCTACATTTCTTAAAAATGTATCAGAATGTTTTTATATCATTTCCAAATTAATTAAAGTGCATTTTTCCGATTAATTTTGTTATAGGTATGTGTCAAATAGAAATAAATCGTTTAGCACGAGGAGGCATGCTTAAGGTAGACCAAAACGATGTTAGAATTACACCAACAGAGACTGGTTCATTAATGGCAAAATACTGTGTTGCATTTGACACAATGAAACTTTTTACCCAGGTAAATATACCTTTTCCTGTATTTGACTGCTAAGGTTATATGGCCATTCTAAGTTACAAATTTCGAATCTTGATGGTTTGTGGATTTGAACCTGAAGCTGGTTCCAATGTAAACTCTCAACCTATTCTACCACTGAGTCCCCCCCCCAAATAAATACCTTAAATTTTATTATATTTAATACATTTCTGACAATTATTTTAGACTTAAAGTATAAATTTCAGTTTCTGCATACCATATTAATTATATTTTAAACAGAACAATAAACAATAAACTTGAAATATAAAGGTTTAAAAATTTCCCAAAAAATTACTCTAGGTTACTGGTAAGGAAATTATGCAACAAATATTGGCGCTGATATCCAAGTGCCAGGAATTTTCTGAAATATATCTACGAGTAAATGATAAGAAATCTTTGAATTTATTAAATAAATGTCGTGATAGAGAAACCATTCGCTTTCCACTTAATGGCAAAATTAAAACGGTGGACATGAAGATCAACTGGTAAGTTTAATAACTATACCGACTTTATGTATTTTTATTAACATTAAGTTACCATTTTAGTATCATACAAGCTGTATTTGGTTCCCTACAAATCCTGGAGCCGTCTTTAATAACCGAATCACAAAAAATTATGCGCATTGGTGAACGGCTATCAAACTGTAAGTTCGTTTAAAATTAAACGAAACTACATTTTAACTTTAATTATTTGTCAGGTTTATCGGAGTATTTAGTAAAAAAGGATAACTGTTATTCAGCATTGTTAAGTGCCTTAGTATTAGCAAAATGTTTTCATACTCGTTTATGGGAAAATTCTCCGTTTGTAAGTAAACAATTGTCTGGCATTGGGAATGCATTTTCTTCGGCATTGGTAGCTGCTGACAAAACAACTTTTAAAGCTTTGTTGGATATGAACCCTAGAGATATTGAAAGGGTAAATTGTCTACTCATCCGTTGACAGTTTTTTTAAATTAATTCTTTTAGATAATAAATCGTAAACCTCCAACGGGTAATACAATACAAGAACAAATAGAACATCTTCCTAATTATGAATTGGTTCTTGAAGAAACAATAGGCGAAGAGACGCTTTTTGTGGATGTCAAAATTTATCTTAGAAATGCCTCGCTTTTACGGGCGCAGTCGGGTGTTGATGTTAACCGTACTATGAATTTATTAATAGGGGCTACCGATAATAACATCATTCTTTATGAGAAGTACAAGTACGTAACAATTTGTTAATTTAGTATTAACCTAATAATGTACCTTTTCATTTTAGACATGCTTACTTTATTCAAAATCCGGAAGTGCACAAAACCTTTCATTTTTCTATCAGTTACACTGAGGAAATTAATGCTCATTTAATAAGTGAAGACTGGGGTAAGTACAAAAAACTTAACTTTAATTCGATTTAAGGTGCAATTTTTTCTTTCTAGTTGGACTTGATTGCGAGGCAAGTTTGCTTCCGACAGCCGCTAAGAAGAATTTAGAAATTCAGAGCAAAGAAGTAAGTTAAATTAATATGATAAAAAAAATTAGAAATACATAAATGTTTATTTCCAGAATGCAGTAAAAAGTAAAAAGAAAACAGAGACTAACAGAAAACATTCACATATACAAACACTTGTGGATACATTTTTTAAGAAAACCAAAAATTCTAATAAGAGCCGAAAACAACAAGTTAATATCATTTTTCTAAATGATTTAAGTTCTATTTTTTATTACAGTATTAATTTGATCTTTTTCTTTTAAAGGTTGATTATATAAAACAAACCGATAACAACAAAGAAAATGCTGTTAACACTTTGCCAAATGAAAAACCTTTTCATAGGCAAAATTCTTTAGAATCAGATTGTTATCAAGATACATCAGAAGATTTGCAAGTACAAACTTTTTCACAACCTGAAAAATCTTTTCATAGACAAAATTCTTTAAAATCAGATAGTTATCAAGATACATCAGAAGATTTGCAAGTGCAAGGTTTTTCAAAACCTGAAGACGATTTAATTAACAAAACGGATGAAACACAAACCCAGGTTGCGTGGAAAAAAATAATAAATGAAGCAGTTCAAGAATACAAAGACCTTAATAAAAAAGAATTGCAAAAAACCCAATACTTTGAAAATAGACTTTACGCCACCGAAAATTATTTGAAGCCCATAGAATATCAGGGCCTAAACATTACTGATACAGATTCAGATTTACTTCAAACTCAAGTCGAACCTGTTTTGAAGAAGATCATATACGATTCAGCACAAGAATCCAAAACACCACATACACCACATAAAAGAGACTGGTTAGAAAAAGGCTATTATATACCTCCACAGTTTATGTTGGAAAATTTAGAAAATTCCCCGTCAGTAGTTCAGTCTAATAATTATTCGGCAACTGTTAAACGTACTTCCGAAGCAAACACAAGTTCTACTGAAATAAATGTACCACCACCACAACGAAGCAGTTCATATAAAAATGTAAATGGTGATACAAGGTTCAAATCTATGTTTAAGTTTTCTCAATTAACCCCTAAAAATAAGAATCGACTGAAAGAAAATATGAATTGTACCGTAGAATTCGAAAGATCTGTTCGTGATGGTTCTCCAGGTTCCGTAAGTATTATTATTATTTTTTTCCCTTATCTTTATGCCCTCTCAGAGCGTCGGATTCTTTCTATCACATTAAACAGCCTACTATGTCCTATCTTGTTTCTCTACTGCCCATATTCTCCGATTGTGGGAGAGAGGTGCCGGATTAACGAAGGAATCGGGCACTGACCGGAGACAATGATGCTTAACTCTCCTGGTTTTGCGGGAATAGGGGTATCTAGCTACCGCAACTGGGGGTCCAAGCATTATACTTACTTCTTGTACCGTTAGGTGTCGAGGTTTTTGCAGAAACTTTTCCATTCTCCGCGGTTTTTTGCTAGTAGCTTTGCCTGTGACTAGACACAGGCAAAGTCCCTTCCTTTCCAGGATCTTACTCTTACTGGTTGCTCTACCATTTGGTCTTTTCTTGTCGCAGCTCATTTGCCATATCATTTTTATTCAGCTGTCTTCATTCTGCACATGTGTCCCATACAGTTGAATTGCATTCTTTTTATAATGTTTAGTACGGGTTCCACTCCAAGCCTATTTCTTAGACCTTCGTTTCGTTTTCTGTCCCTTCATGTTTCTTCGTAGGTAAAGGTAACGCATTTCTGTCTGTTACTTAGTGTTCATACTTAACAACCATAATATGTCAATGTTGGTATGTATACAGTGTTGTAAATTTTTATCTTTGATTTTTCCTGACACCTCCTTCTTATGAAACCTTTGTTTATTGCTTTATATAGTCTTGTAGCTGCCCCAATTCTGTTATTTAGTTCCGGATTCAGATCTCCACTCGCGTCCAATATCACCCCTATTATTTCATATTTGTGGTTTGTTTGATTTCTTCGTTGTCCAGTTTTAGTTTCTTCCTGCTCTTTTGCTGTTATCATTGCCTCGATTTTCTTCGTATTGATTTTCATGCCACTATTTTTTATTAGTTCTTTCCAGACACTTATATTATTTTGTAGGTCTTCTTTGGAGTTAGCTCGTTTGCGTACATACATTCACTCACTTTTACCTGTTGCAAGTTTCTCACTTCTAACACCGCCTTAACCACTGTCGCATTTGCTCTTTCTGCTAGTTCGTCCATGATGCGGGCTTAAAATCCCCCCTTGTCTTACTCCTCTGCAGCTTGTGAATTCGGTTGAGTTTTTCTGCCTCACTCTTATACGGTTTCTGGTTTCTTTGCACATGCTTTGGATTACTTCTACAAGTTGCGGGTTTACTTTTCTTTCGTTTAGCACACTCCAGATTAGTTCCCTCGGCATGCCATCGAAAGCCTTTTTCTAAATCAATGGCACACAGATATATTTTACCCTTGAGGTTTATAATGTTCTCTGTGATGCGCTTGAAGCAGAAGATCCAATCCTGCGTTCCTTTTTTGGGTCTGAACCCTGCTTGGTTGTCGTTCAATGTGGGATCCACAATTTCTTTTAATTTTCTATGAATTATTCTTTCATTAAATCTTGTAGGCTACACTAAGTGGCGCTATACCCCTGTGGTTGTCACATGTTAACTGTTCACCTATCTTATGGAGAAGTACAATTACTGTATTCATTCTGCTCCCACATGTTTTAACATTTCTGGTTTTAAGTATGTTGTCCTTACCTGCCGCTTTTCCTGTTTTTAGGTTCTTTATGGCTTCTTCTACTTCGCATAGCTGAATTTCTAGAGTGTGTGTTTCCCTTGTTTTTACGTCTGATAATACGGATGTTCCTGGGATGTCGTGGGGGTGCTTCCAATGAAATTCTTAAAGAACTCGACCCACCTTTCTCCTCGAAAGTCAAGAAGTCCTTTTTAGTCCAGTCAAATGGTCGAAATAAAGAGGCAAACTTTGTATTTTGGGTTGTCAGATGATATGTAAGGGGGGTCAGTGGTAAGCCTAAATCAGGGTTTTCGGGGTGGTAACCCCCGCCCCCCATTTGGCCGCCATCTTGAAAAGAGGGGTTAATTAGTTTTTTGCACTACTTTACGCCCGCGAAGAAGGGCGTAAAGTTAATTATTGCGGACCACGGACGCACTTTACGCCCGCGACAAATTAATTTAAAATATTACAAAAATAAGTAGATTACCTTAGTTACAAAACAATTTTTACAAAATCACTCTAATTACCGTGAATGCGTCAATTTGACATTCCTAAAAATGCTATTACAAAATTTTTATTATAAATCAAAAAATTTAAATAAAATCTTCGTCCGTGCAAAAAATATTGTATGTACCACAGGCGTAATAAGCGACTTTAGCCCTTAGCGTGTTATAACCCTCGGCTAAAGCCTCGGGTTATAATATTCAATCCGCTGGCTAAAATCGCTTTCCTTACGCCCTTGATACATAAATAACTATTTCAGCTATATCTCTATAGCCGTGAGTCTTACAAAAAGTTTGTAGAAAGCTTTTTTGTAGAGAGTTGCATTTATTAATAACTTTTTTACGTAGCATTAATAATAAAAAAGTTATAAGCCGGAAAAGACAACAAATTCTTCGAGGCGCTATAACTTCTTTATTTTTGATTTTATGGAGAAAATGCAGCAGAGTTTTTTGTAAAACATTTCATAACAAACAATTTAAGCTACGTATTTTGTTGTTTTCTTTATTTTTATGGGCTTTACAGCGTCGCAAAGGAGGGAAGTCAAGGGTAAGTAACAAAAAATGTGAATAGTTTATGATTATATCGTAATTTTTTATATTATTATATTGTATTTATATTATAATTTTAAAACTCCCTTTCCACACAATCTATGAAGTAGTGTTTCCAGGCGCCACTTTTTTACCTGGAACTTCCCAATATTTTATTACATGGAATTCCCCAAAAGGTTTAATTAACGAATTTTCATTTGGTATCTGCTCATATTTTATGGGGACTGTGCTTTGGAATGTGTCCCCATGCTGACCTGGATCAATGGCGCCCCCTAAAAATGGATAGAGAACAATAAACTTTCAGCCTTCAGTTATTGCAATTGTTGTTACTTTTTTATTTTATTTACTTCTCAGTTGTTCTAAACTTCTCGAAGTGTACGAACGCATTTATTTCGTGAAAATCGAAATTTTGTAATATTATGTGAATTGCTTTTCTTTACTATTTTGTGAAAAAATAGATCCTACTCTACTGAGTGTCGTCGGTGAACGGTTTTTTTTATAGCTTTATACGGTGGCGACAAGTTTGAGGAATCGATTGACGTCTTCGTTACAAACGATTCGCAAAATCTGTAATCAAGAGCAAGCTTAATCTCTCCTCGCTCCCGCTTACATGCACATATTTCGGGTATACCATCAAGTGCAAACCTGGCTCGGAAGATACAAAATCTTGGGGTTGGAAAAAAATACCACGAATGTTCGTTCCAGTACAAGGTACCAAGGCGCCCGCCCCTCCCGAGCTCCTGAAATTATTTTTTTTGCAGATGCAAAACCAAGTGTGGTGCAGCCTGCGGATGCCACAAGGCTGGATTAAAATGCTCAGCTGTTTGTCAACATTGCTGCGGCGAAACTTGTGAGAACGTGGAGGAAATTTCCAACTTGTTGACCGAAGAGGTTATCGAAAACGAATGTCTTATTACATTTACGCCTATTATGACAGAAAACATTCCTGAAAACACCAACGAAGATCTTGAAAGTGAAATTGATAATGATCCGCAACCTGGCCCTTCAAAACGACAAAATTTGAGTAAATATATATGTAGCTGTTTTCAGGCCTTTTAGGCCCATAGCTTGGTTATCTTCTTCCATTCCTTTCTGTCCTTAGCTTTGCTTTTCCAGTTTCTTACTTTCTTCTCACTTAAATCTTGTAATACGGCCTCTCTCCACCTTCTTCGCGGTCTGCCCCTTTTCTTCTTTAATCCTGGTTCCCTCCATGCAATTTTTTTCACTATTCGGTCTTCTGGCATTCGTTCCAGATGCCCTAACCACTGCAGTCGTCGTGCTTTGACCACCTCGTCGATTTTTGGACTCTTATATAATTGGTACACTTCATGATTCATTCTTCTTCTGTATAAATCCCCTTCTTTTATTCCTCCTAGTACTTTCCTCAGTATTTTCCTTTCCCATGCCCTTAGCCTCTCTTGTACTTTGTTGTTTAGGGTCCAAGTTTCGCACCCGTACAGTGCCGTAGGTCTTACTATGGTTTTATATAGTCTTAGTTTTGTGTTTATTGTTAGATGCTTGGACCGTAGAAGGTGATTTATTATCCCTACACTTCTGCTCGCTTTCAGAAGCCTCGCCTCAATTTCTTTTTCTTCCCGGCAGTTATTTGTCAGTAAGGCTCCCAGATATACAAATTCTTCTACCTCTTCAAACTTTACCATTTTATTCCCAATCTTCCACTCTCTGACTTCTTCTCTTTTGGTTCCTATTCTCATAATTTTCGTTTTTCCGTAGTTTATCTCTAATCCCATTTTCTTTGCCTCTTTTGCTAAAATTCTCGTTAATTCTTCTAGTTCCTTGATGCTTCTTGTCACTAATGCAATGTCATCTGCGTACCCAATCACTTGATGACTTTTAATGAGTATATGCCCTGTCCTGTTTAATTTGCTTTCCCGTATAATAGCTTCTAGTGTCAAATTGAACAGCAATGTGGCTAGTGGGTCGCCCTGCCTTAGACCATTTTTAATTTCAAAGTCTTCAGTATTTTCTCCGCCCACCCTTACATTGCTTTTTGTGTTATTGAGTGTCATTTCAAGTAGCTTTACTAGTTTTACTGGTATTTTGAATTCCTTCATTATGCTCATCATCCTCCTTCTGCTAACAGAATCGTACGCCCTTTTAAAATCCACAAAGAGTATTACTAGAGGAATTTGGAATTCGTAACCGGTTGTTAATGTCTCCTTCATCAAAAAGATTTGGTCTGTTGAGTAAATACCAAGCGAAAATTCGCGGATTAGGCCTATCGGGGATACCACGTAAAAAACGCGCCTAAGAACTCTACCTCATAGGTAGTGTGGAAGGAGTTTTAAAAATATAATATAATACAATATATATATATAATATAAAAAATTATGATATAATCATAAAAAAATTAAATATTTATCAAAACGAAACTATTCATACTTTTATTTGTCACAAATGCGTATGCGTATTACTTACCTTTGACTTCCCTTCTTTTGCGACGCTGTAAAGCCCATAAAAATAAAGAAAATAAAAAAGTAAAGCTAAAATTGTTTGTTCTGAAATGGTCTACAAAAAGCTCTGATGCATTTTTCCACAAAATTAAAAATAAAGAAGTTATAGCGTCTCGAAGATTTGTTAAGGCTACCTACGTAAATAATATATTTCATTAGGAGGCGAGAAACAAGGCTTTTCCCGGGCGAGCGTGACAATTCTCGTGTGAGGCGAAGCCGAACACGGGAAGTCATGCGAGAACGGGAAAAGCATTTTCTGCCGTGTAACGAACGATATTTTTCATTATACCTCTCTGAAAAACGGCGATAGACCACGTAAATTAAAATATGCGTTGTTACTCATAGCAAACGCCATTTAGAATGCTTTTGAGATTTCCTTAGCAACGCTTGTTTGGAATTGTTTATCGAGTGTTTATTTGACAGATGGAGGTGGAATAAGCCGGAAAAAATTTTTCCCGCGCAGTACACGGGAAAGATGACCTTTTGCAACCCATAAACCGTCAGGAAAGCAACTGTTTTCAGAGAGGTATACTGAAAAAGTTATTAATAATAGTATATTATATACCAAGGTAGAGAAGACATTTTTCTCAGCCGAGCAGTATTATATCCCGACATGCGAAGCATGGAGGGAAATAAGTTGTGAGGCTGAGAAAAGTCTGCTCTACCGTGGTTTATATACTATTTTTTTCACTACTAGCACCTTTATTCCTTTTAATTAATCATTTTTACATAAATAAAAAATAAAATGACAGATGCGTATATTTATTTCTAAATATCCACAAAAACCAAATAGCCTTGCTTGAAAACAAGGGGAGGAGTTAATTTCAATTGACATTTGGGTAAAACATATTTAAAATAGGCACCTGAGCGCATAGCAATTGTTTCCATTATCAACCAGTAGTCAATAATAAAAAATTATTGACCACTAGGAGAGAAATTTATCTTCTTGGCTCGAAAACAAGGTCAATAATGACATCTTCTAATGCTAGTAGTAAAAAAAAGATTGTTTGCAATACTGGCACTGTCTCACTGTCTGCTTTCTATTTGTGTTAACTCTAGTAACTCCACATACCTACTCTTTCCGCTGCTGCTAGACAATTTGTTTTAAATTCTGACCCAGTTGTTCTGTGTCCTTGGTTTCTCTTTGATTTCTTCAATCTCCAGTTGTATCTGCTACTTGTATACCTCCCTTATTTTCGGATCTTGTAATTTGTAGCTCCCAATGCTGGTGAATCAGAATCTAATTGCCCCTGCTCTTTACTAAGGGTGCCTTCTTTGTTGTTGCTTTCACCTCCACTAAAAAATGGCCGCTTTCCAATTCCGGATCTCTTTTGACTCGCACGCTTTTGATTTGATTTGTTGTTTTTTTCTACTAAAATTAAATCTATGACTGACCTCTCATTCCTACTTACAACTTCTCGTGTGCGTGTGTATGTGTGAATGCCTTTATGTTAGCACAGAATTAAATTATTCGTTCTCTGTTGCTGTTCATAGTGGGTTCGCCCCATTTCCCTAGCATGTTTTCAGCTCCTATGTTGTTCTCTACAAAATTCCTACTCTTCCATTTAGATCGCCCATGATAGTGACCCTTTTCACGTTTTTATTATCTTTTTTAAAAGTCCCTTGATTTGTACTCGTTTGCCTGTTCGGCGCTACTGTCATTATAGGTTTCCAGTCCTCTGCATCATTATGTCCTAGTTTTTTGACCGGGTTTTAATTATGTAGGGCTTCAGCCGTATTGTTCCCCTCTATGATTACTTTTTGGTACCCTAGTTGACCGCCTTTCTTTATTATTTAAAAGAGTTAATTTATTGCATTTATCATTAAATGAATTTTATTTTAGATTCCAGAGAAAGACGTATTACTAACATTTAAATATACACCGCGTAAAAAGCATAGCCATAAAAGCGAAATGACCAAAGAAATTGCTCCAATTCAAAGCAATAGCTCACAAAATGAAAAATACCAAATTACCGAAAGAGTTAAACCTAAAATAGGTATAAACAAATATTCACAGGAGCATTTTACTCATATATTAAATAGAAGAGACGATGCTTCAGAAACTTTAAGATCAAATGAAAATTTACAGAAGAGTATAACTTGGCGATCGCCATTGGTAATATCTCCTACTACTAAATATTCGCCCGTTTTTCAAAGCGATAGAAGATATTCTGAAAACTGCCCAGATAAAAGCATTAACTTATCTTTTTCAAGCTGGAATAAAAATAATCCACAAATTGACGAAACCAAAACCAATTTAACATTTGGTATTAAGTAAGTAAATTTACGAGGTTTGGCAATTTAATTTCAGGACTGTCACAATAAAAAGAAACACAATTTAAGTAACACGAAAAATTTATCATATTCATTCAGAGCAATCTCCATGTTTACATGGATACACTGTCTAAAAGTTTTTGAAAACAGTTGGAAAAGGCGTCCGAAGGAATTGGTTTCAATTCGGCGGTTACATTTTTTTTTAGTGTCTTCCACGTCCTGAAACCGTTTTCCTTTGAGAACAGTATTCATTTTAGGAAAGAGAAAAAGGTCTGTCGGTGCTAAATCTTGGGAATAGCGTGGGTGATTGATTTCAACAAGGCCGTGTTTCATGAGAAATGACGGTGCGGAATGGGCAGGTGCATTGTCATGCAGCGAGAACCAAGAACAATTTTCTCGAAATTGTGGTCACACTCGAGAAATGCGCTGCGCTTCGACGTAGAATGCGCTATTAATTGTTTGCCCTTCAGGTACAAAATTCTTTATGGATCAAACCCTGCTTATCAAAAAAGGTAATCAGCATGGTTTTGATTTTGGATTTCTGCAAACGAAACCTTTTGGGTCTTGGTGATGATTGCCAGTCCACTGCATGCTTTGGCGTTTCGTCGCAGGGTCGTACTGAAACACCCACAACTCAACATCAGTGATGATGCAGTTAAGAAAATTCGCATTGGCACGACAAGTCTGAACGCAGTCTGCACACGATGCAACTCTCCTCTGTTTTTGCTCAGATTGTGCGGGACAAACTTTGCACATATTTCCCTCTTCCCCAAATCGTTATGTAAAATTTGTCGAATCGCCACCTTATTAATATTCAACTCATCTGCCATCATTCGGAGAGTGAGTCGGCGATCTTTTGTCACAATTTTACTGACCTTTGCGATCGAATCTGCGTTTCGAACGATTGACGGACGCCCGGTTCTAGCGTCATCTTGAACATCCTCACGACCATCTTTGAAACGTTTAAACCATTCAAACACAGTAAGCATACACACTTTTTAACATTTCGTAAGTTTCTGTCGCAGTTTTTCTGAATTTACAACAAAACTTAATATTAATTTGTAGCTCCATGACGACTGACAGAAACACGATTTGCGAACTAGCGTTTTGCGAAGTAACTGACATCTATTCGATGTTTTTATTAGGCAAGCCTACTTGACAAAAGTGTGAACTAAAACAGGCTGCTTTAATATTGGCTTAATATCACGTATCTTTTGAGCTGCAACGTCAGGCTGGGAATTAAATTGTCAAACCTCTTATATTATTATCTAAAAATTTACAATTAATATCATATTTTTATTTAGTATAAACGATTCAGCGGATGTTTCTACTTTTTCTACACCTTCTGAAACAAGCACCACCGTGAAATACACAAGACCTACTCTTAAAGAAAATTCAACAAAATTTCCTAGGATCCCCTTATCAGATAGTAGCTATTTAAAATTTGCTAGCCAAAAAGAATGTAGTAAGGATTTGTCAGAATCACAAAAACTTGTAGAGGATGAATTTATATCGTCATGTGTTTTGGAAAGTTTAGGTTGCGCTCAGAAAAAAAATGCTTGTTCGCAAATAAACCAAAGTCAGTCAAGTACCAAGAAAGTAAAATCAGCTACTATTACTGATTATTACCAAAGACTTATAAATCACCAAGAGAAAGAAGCACTGACTCAAAAGAACAAAGGAAACGCAAGTTTTCAGTCGAATGAGAATCAAATGACTATTAATAATAATAACAATAAAAATAAGGATGCGATTTCTAATTTAAATGATCAAAATAATTCCGACAACTCATTCGCGAATAATAATACTCAGAATATGCAAAATTTTGATATATCTTTGAACGAATCATCTGTTAGTAATGATCATATTTCACATTCTTTAAATACAGCAAATAAATCAAATATAAATTTAGCAGAATCTTTCCAGAATCAGACGAAACAGTTGTTTAATTTATCTGCAGCAAGTGATAATTACCAAAACAGGACTTCTGCTATGAGAAACAGTCAACATTTATTTGATAGACACCCTTCACAGACAGAAATTAATATGCGTTTTAATTCACAAAATCAAGAAATTTCACAAGAAGCTTTGTTTAATATAAATCATAAGGAATCTTATTTTAATATAGCTACTCCACAGCAGGCAGTAAGTCAGCTTACACAGACTCCTCAAGCAAGTAGTACAAACTTACAAAGACACTTTGGAAGGCATCGGTCTGGAAGTTACAGCATAACACCAACTTGTATAAAAAGGGAATATGAACATTTGTACAAAGATGATTGTCAGTGCTTTAACTGCATTCAAAGTTTTAGAAATGAAGTGCCAGATTCTGCACAATTTAGTTGTTGTACACAACCGAATCAAGCTGTGCAAAGGTGTGGCTGTAACGAATGCACCAAACCTTATTGTCATTTAAATGCATCGGATAGATGTACTACGAGAGCATACATTAAGCCAAACACTTTTTGTAAACAATTAAGGCCTTATTATCAACATCGAGATTCCTGTGAAACAGACAATTCATTTATGTTTGAGCATCCATTTGAAAATGTGAAAAGACAAAAGTTAGAGATGCACTCGATGAACCATTGCATTCCAACTTCAAAAAGAAATACTGTTCCTGACCATACCAACATGCACATGCCTAATATAAATAATCGCAGTCTAAGACGCCATAATTGCTCTTTTCACGAAGATCTTTATTCTTGCAAAGGTTACACACCACCACCAGACAGTCCATGTGGTGTTCATTATGTTACTGATTTTGACAGGAGGTTTTCTAGACATAATCATGGAGATAAAGAATTTCTTCTTCAACGTTACTTACATTCTGTGGAACAGAATCAAATGGAACATGAGAACATCCATCCTGAGAGGCAAGTTCGTTTTATGCAAACAGCTTTAGGTTGTGGTTTTCCTCCTAAAGATACGGAAGCTATGCCGGAACATGAATTTGTAGATCATTAAGTTTCATTTGTTATTTTTCAAAAATTTTAGTACTTAGGTATTAATTAATTTTAATGAAATTAAATTTAAGTACCTCACCTAATTAAATTAAGTTTTGCAGTGCCACTAAATAATAGTCAGTTAAGTAACGTGTGATTAATAGAACTGTCTAAAATATAGTTTGTTGTAAAGCTTGGAGTAGACTCTTGTCCAGAAATTATTTGATGGCACTTGTATTTATAATAAGATTACTATAAATGATAATATAATTTAATTTATGTGCTAAACTGTATTTTGTTAATAAGCTAATCCACATAAGTTTTACTGTTAATTTGTTCCTAATCAATTTTGTTCTGTTTAATAAACGTTTAAAATAAAAAGTACTTAGTAGCAGTACATATTCATTTGTGTTCCAAATTTAAAAATCGAGGACAAAAGCATGGAAGAGAAAGTGAATTTTATGAAGGATCAGAGGAAGTTTATTCAGGTATACCAGGGCACTATATGAAAATTGTGTTAGGAGATTGTAATAAAAAGGTGGGAAGTGAAGAAATATACAGACTCATTATTGTGACATGACGTTAGGCAGCGCCCGCTCTAGCATCTATCATTTACGTTGCTCCGGACAAAAAGACAAATTGCCGCCCCCGAAACATATACTTTTTAAAAATATATATCTTTTATTTAAAATAAAAATCAAATGGTTTTAAAATATAATAAAAACATATATTTAGAAAAGAAACACGTAACACAAAAATAAACAGTCAAGTAGATAACAGTAAAAATTAAAAAGTACGTGTACCTAGTTACAAATTGTTAACCAGGTGCATTTTTAATGCTATTACAAATATGTATTATTGCACAATCAAAGAAACAAAACTTATATCCTATAAAAACTAAACAAAAGTAACATCAACTACACTAAAATCACAAGAAACTTTTTTTTCTCACTTTTAGTTCTGCAAACTTTTTTATTACCTCTTTTAAGTTTATTTGATCAGCAATTTTATGCTCAATCGCCAAAATGCTACAGTTATTGGTATAGTCAGCAAAATTTTTAAGGCAACACTAAGGTTTGGGGCAAAATTTAACATTGTTATTAATTTTAATACATTTCTTAGGCTTTCTTTTTTGCCCAAAAGCGCAGATACCGCAGAAATTTCTTCTGTTAATTCTACCCCAATTATATCAACTGAATCATCATCAGTTAAAATACTTTCCAAATCCTTGCAGTATTAAAACATTTCTTTAGACATGGTTTTTAAACGTATATACGAGGGCTGTTCTGTAAATTGTTAGTTAGAAGAAAACTACGGAATTTGTAAAGAAAATAAATTTATTGTTTTTCAAAGTATTCCCCCTTAGACATAATACACTTCTTCATTCTTTGAAACCACTTCTCGAAACACGCTGAAAACTCTTTTTTTGGAAGGTCGTCAAGAATTCGCTGAAATTCAGCAACATCCGCATTGGCGTCAGGAAATCTCTTACCACGCATGAGTTTTTTAATCAGCGGAAGCAAAAAGAAATCGTTAGGGGCAAGATCTGGACTGTATGGTGGATGAGTGATCAGTTGGACTCCGGATTCGTGTAAAAAATTTAAAGTTTTTGCCGCCGTATGCGGAGTTGTGTTATCGTGGTGTAACCAAATTCTACGCAAACCAGATCTTGGGCGATCACTACACAATTTCTCGAAGACTTGAGGAAGGCAAACTTCTGTATACCAATCAGCAGTTACAGTTTTACGATCTTCAAGAGGAATTACTGCAACTGGACCACTGTATCTGAAGAAAACGGCAATCATTTTTTTGTTTGCACTTTTACCGCGAATAACTTTTGTTGGCATTTCCTCCTTTTCAAACACCCAAACAGTTGATTGTTGTTTTGTCTCGGGATCATAATTATATATCCACGATTCATCCCCCGTAACGATACTAAATACCTGCTTTGAAGATCCTCCATCGAACTTTTCTAACATAGACCTGCACCAGTCTACCCGTGCTTGTTTTTGTTCGTCGGTTAACAATTGTGGAATCCACCGACTTGCCAGCTTTCTTACACCCAGATGTTTATGTAAAATGATATCTACTGCAGATGATCCAATGCCTAGTTCGTCTTGAATCTCTCTATGAGTGATATTCCGTTTTTCCTTAATCAGCTTTTCGGTTGCAATAATGTTTTCAGCACAAACAGCTACTGCAGGTCTTGGTTCATCTTCTAACGTACTCCTTCCACGTTTAAATTCACGGAACCAGTAACTAATTGTAGATAATGATGGACTATTGTCGCCAAAAGCTGCCATTAAATTTTGGTAACTTTGGTCGTATGTTAAGCCTCGTTTATAATCGTAGAAAATCATAGCCCGAAAATCATTCCGCGGCACTTCCATAATGCTTAGTAATAATCAAACGAATTATAACAATCAAAAATTAGGATCTCTATATGCTTTAACTTCAACCTTGCAAAATTGCAACTGGAAACTGTCAAAAGAATACGCCACACTGTGGAATAAGCTTTCGATTGATCCAAATGTTTTTGTTTTTCTTCGCATCCATGGCCTGCTACTAACAATATACAGAACAGCCCTCGTATTTTATAACATGGTGCTGAATGTAGGCAAAAAACGACGAACTAATCACGTGCCTCGCATGCGGGCCGGATTGTGCATTTCACGCGTAATACCATATACGCTAACGCACCAACCTCAACACCGAAAGGCATAAGAGGTTAACGATTACATACATACATACATAATACATACATACATATATTTTATAAGAATTGAAAACAGTTACTATGATGACTAAGTTGTTCAAATCTAGCATCTAGTGCATTTAGTGCTTGATCAATTGTAAAATAGAAAAAATCTATCTTATATTTTTCTTTGGGATCTTCGATCGGTTCATCTCGTGCTTCGTATGAGAAGTTGTTTTTTTCCTTCTTACGCGGTGTGGTGGTATTGTTGATACAAAATTAGCCTCAAGGTCAATTTCGTCAGCCAGTTCACTTTCATCAACAATAGTTTCATTGAAGGACTTATCCGTTCGAAGATCCTTAATAGTACAGTAAAGTTACATTAAAAAAAAAGTTGAAACCTGTCACAAAGTGTTCATTACCCTCCCCGTAATAAGTGGTAAAAAGCCCCAAAGTTTCCCGCGTCGGGTTTTGGGTGGGGAGGGGTGGAAAGGGGGTAAAATTTTTAGTTGTTTGCAAATATCTCAAAAAGTATGAGGTCTATCGCAAACATCATTATACAGTGAGCGACAAAATGACCGGACCATTTTATTTTGATAATAAAATAGATACGATTTAGAAATTGCAATTGATCTAGTGATGGTTGACAGTTTTCAAAATGGAACGCTGGACTGTACAGGATGGGCATAATTGGATGTTTTAATAGGGCATCTCGATAACCATAAGAGATAGAGGAAAACGAGTGGCCAGTGGCCAAGTCTCGATCTCTTTTTTCGAGATATGTTTAATGGTGAAAACAGAAATTGGCTATATTCTTTTGTTTTTGAGGTAGAGCCCAAAATTGGCTTTTTCGACTTTTTTTGATATCCTCATAAATTACCGTTTTGATATTATGAAGGCACTTTTTTAAGGAGAATCTACTGGTTTAATCAGATTTTAAATTTATTCATTTGTTTCTCATTTATAGCATAAAGTTATATTTTTTTATATGGAAGTCATAGTAGGCAATGAAGTGGTTAAAAAGAGTATTTTTTTTCTTTTCAAAAATATATAGTTTGTTCGAGATATTTCCATTATCTACATAAGAAATGTCAAAAAGCGTATTTTATTATTCTTTTTTTAACGTTTAAGTCCTATCTAGTTATCCTTGACAAACAAAAAGCTGCAAAAAAGAATTTGCATGTTCTGTCATCTAGTAGACTAGAAAAAGCAAAACTCGTTTGATTGATGCACTCCGGCTTCGCCGTCGTGCATCAAACTTCAAACTCATGAAAAAAGTATTGCTTTCATTACTAGTTGTACAAATAAAGCTTGCGTTTGCCACACGAATGTGAAGTTTGCAGCACGAACGATAGTGAGTGCTGCAGTCACATGAGTGTGGCAAATACAAGCTTTCAACACATGTATTACACACTATTTTTTCTACAACCACAAAAAATTTAAATATTTCTGCAAAATCAAATCTGACATTCATCAAATGACATTTTGATTTGCGTGCGGCAAAATTATACTTTTTTGCATTATGACAAAAAAAGTGGACTTTTTTTTATCAAAAAATCATAAAGAAAGCAACACTTTTTTTATTTACATTTTGCATTAAGTAAGTATGCTTTAAATAAAATATTGTAGATTGTCAGTTTGACAACTGTCAATTCTCAAATCCCTTTTATCCTGTTTTGAGGGATTTAAAATGTAAAAATGCAAAAAAATATTGTGTACAACTCGTATGAAAGCATCTTTTTTTCACTCGTTTGATTGATGCACTCCGGCTTCGCCGTCGTGCATCAAACTTCAAACTCATGAAAAAAAGTATTGCTTTCATTACTAGTTGTACAAATAACTATTGCCGCACGCAAATTTCACTTGTTCGGCAAACACTCATTTTCAATACTCGTATCTATGGAGACGAAGTTTGAAAATCCCACTTTCCATGGTGGAAGTAGAAAAAATAAAAAGTTGTATTGATTGGTTTTCCACATTTAAAAAACGCGCGCTGCGAACAATAAAGTGAAGTTAGAAGTGGATGAAGTACAACTTACAGGGTAAAAAAAAATTAAAGACGTGAAATGTGAACATAGATACATAGAATCATAGAAGTTGTGTGAGTGTTATAAGTGCACAGCATTGTAGATTATTTATCTGTTTTCTTATAATACTATATTACAAATAATTATTCTGTTATAATTCCAATTAAGTAATCCATAACATTCAAGAATGAGTACAATATTAGAAAAAATTGCAGCCATCGAGGCTGAGGTGAGTAAAATATGTTTAAGTAAATGGATTACATAACCTCAACACTTTCCTTTAGATGGCAAGAACTCAAAAAAATAAGGCAACTGCTGGACATTTAGGTTTATTAAAAGCTAGATTAGCTAAATTGCGAAGGGAATTAATTACACCTAAAGGTGGTGGCGGTGGAACAGGCGAAGGTTTTGACGTTGCTAAAACTGGCGATGCTCGAATAGGTTTTGTTGGTTTTCCATCTGTAGGGAAATCTACATTGCTCAGTAATTTGGCTGGTGTTTATTCTGAAGTTGCTGCGTATGAATTTACAACCCTCACAACTGTACCTGGTTGTATTAAATACAAGGGAGCTAAGATACAGGTATTTCCTAATATTGCATTTATTTATTGAATGTAAAAGTTGATATATTTGTAATCATAGTTATTGGATTTGCCCGGAATTATTGAAGGTGCTAAAGATGGTAAAGGTAGAGGAAGACAAGTAATTGCAGTGGCACGAACTTGCAGTCTTATTTTCATCGTGTTGGACGTGCTTAAGCCTTTACAGCATAAAAAGCTCATAGAGCATGAATTGGAAGGCTTCGGATTACGTTTAAATGACCAACCTCCTAATATCACTTTTAGAAGAAAAGATAAAGGAGGAATTAATTTAAACTGCATGGTAGGTCTTTGAGAATTTTGTATTAATTACCCTTAATAATTACATTAATTTTGTTCTAGGTTCCACAATCGGAATTGGATTCGGATACAGTCAAAACAATTCTATCGGAATACAAGATTCACAATGCTGATATAACGTTGAAGTATGATGCTACAAGTGACGATCTTATTGACGTTGTTGAAGGAAATCGTGTTTATATGCCTTGCATTTATTTACTAAATAAGATAGGTAGGAATTTTTTTGAGTAATTTTTAAATTTAGTTTTATTGAATGATTTGTTTGTAGATCAAATAAGCATAGAGGAGTTGGATGTTATCTATAAAATTCCTCATTGTGTACCAATTTCTGCACACCACAAATGGAACTTCGATGACCTTTTGGAAAAAATGTGGGATTACCTCAAATTGGTTCGAATGTAAATATTTTAAAACCAAGACAATTATATGTTGCTAAGTAATTAATATTTTTACAGTTACACTAAACCTAAAGGACAACTGCCTGATTATAATGCCCCTATAGTGTTACACTCAGAACACACCACTGTAGAAGACTTTTGTAATAAATTGCACAGGAGTATTGCAAAGGAATTTAAATAGTAAGCTTGCAGATAATCATGTGAAACACTAAATAATATTTCTTATATTTTAGCGCACTCGTGTGGGGTTCATCTGTTAAACACCAACCTCAGAAAGTTGGAAAAGATCACGTGCTTTGTGATGAAGATGTGGTTCAAATTGTCAAAAAAGTCTAAACAAACAGTTGATTGCTGATGGAGCTTTTATATGTTATTATAATAACATTAAATTTTGATATAATGACACAATAACTGATTAACGTCCAACTATGTGAATGTTTTAAACCACCGAAGGAAAATAAAATGAAATTTAATATGACTGTTGTTTTAATATCGAAATATTTAAAGTATTTAAGTAATTTTAAAACTAAGTTAGTTAAAAATTTATTTAAAAGTCCGGTAGAATTTATTGTTACATTTTCTTAAGCTTGCTTCACATATACACGGTATTTACAGGCCAGCACGTGACCGACAAATTCACCAGTTCTAAACGACAAATACCGACCGATTACAGAACAGTAAGCTGCCAAAAGTAGTAAAATCTGCCACACGGTCACGTAAATAAATACGTGACCGTCACCAGCAAAACATTCTTTTAAAGAATGGTGGTGGGCTCAATGTACGCCTGTACGATGATCCAATATGAATTTTGTAATATAATTTCATTGTTTAATATTTTGTCGGTCCTGTCCGTGGTTGTGCTGGTTTGTGGATGCTGGTTATATGTGAATCATGCTTTAGAGTGGCATACCCTTACAGGGTGTTGCCGTCTTCTCTCCATATGCCTGTGGTGTGCATGTGAAGTGGCCTATAGGCATAGGGACCTACCAGCGGCAGCCCATATGATGACGCAGGTGAAGGGCTGCTTCACCTATATTTTTCGGTTAAATGTTTTTCTTATTCAAAATTCGAAATCATTTAACTTTTATCATTTTCCTTAATTGAGTTGATATAACCAGAAAAGAATGAAATAATTACTTCCATTCCTAATTACATATTACTTACTTACTTACTTACTTACTTACTTACTTAGATGGCTTCTCAACCCTATATGGGTTATTGCCTGCGGAAACCGCCTTCCCCATCGACTGCTTTCCTACTGAGATTGATGAGGTCTCAGTAGGGCTATGCTTCTTATAACGTTGGGTAAGTGTTTGCCTGCTGCACTATATCTCTCCATGCTTTTCTATCTGTCACTTTTGTCCACCACTTTCTCACCCCCATGTTTTTTAAGTCACTCACCACTCCGTCCACCCACCTTATTTTCGGTCTACCTTTTCTTCTGTTAATCTGTGGGACCCATTTTGTCAAGATTTTCACTGCCCTTTCTCCCTCCATTCTATTTAGATGACCCCACCACCTTATTCTATGCGATTTAATACATTTGACTATATCTTCCCCCTGCATACGATATAATAACTCGTGATTCATTAATTGCCTCCATTCTTCGCCCTCAGATTTTAATCCATAGATTTTCCTTAGGAATTTTCTCTCGCATATACGTAGCTTTTCTTCGTCATTTCTTGTCAGGGGTCATGTTTCCGCAGCGTATATTATAACCGGTCTTACAATTGTCCTATAGATTTTTATTTTTGATGTATGGCTGAGCACTTTACTTTCCAAAAGGTTTTTGAGAGCGTAATAACTTCTATACCCTAACGTAATTCTCCTCTTTATTTCTTCCTGTACGTTATTATTTGAACAGAGTAGGGACCCTAGGTAAATAAAACTGTTTACTTCTTCAAATTCATATGTTTCTATTTTTAAATTACTTTTCATGCCTGAACTATTTCTTGAAAATTTCATGAACTTTGTTTTTTTCTGATTTACAATTAGGCCATATTGCTTTGCCGCATCTTCAAACTTTGTGAATATTTCTATAAGTTTATCCCGCGTCCTGCAAGTTAGTACCACATCGTCTGCGTATGCGACTATTTGTGCACTTTTTATGTTGATCCACCCTGTGATATTTAATTTTCGTACAATTACCTCCAGGACGAGGTTGAATAGAAGGGGCGATAGCACATCCCCCTGCCGAACTCCTGCTTCAATCCGTATTTCCTCTGAAATACCATCCTGTGTTTTCACCCACACTGTGTTTTCATCCATAGTTGCTTTTATTAGGTTTATGAGTTTGGCTGGTATTTGTAATTTTTGCAGAGCTCTTATCATTTTTGTCCTATTTATTTTGTCGAACGCATTTTTAAAGTCCAGGAAAAGGTTATAGAAGTCTATATCATATTCATTACTCTTTTCGGCTATCTGTCGCATTATATGTATCCCATCGACTGTCCCTCTATTTCCGCGGAATCCATGCTGATATTCGCCTAGGTTTGTTTTCCCGTAGTTCTCAAGTCTAATACATATCATGCTTGCTAACACCTTGTATATTATACACAGCAGAGTTATGCCTCTATAATTTCCACATATATTTCTGTCACCTCCCTTGTATACAGGTATTATAATTCCCTTTTTCTCTGTTTCGGCATTAGAATGACTTCATTAAAGCACGCATTTTGATGCTTTAATGAGCTTCATTAATACATGATTTTTGGTGATATTTTGTTTTCAGGAATTGGTATGCTACATTGCATCTAAGCAACTAACAAAATAAATAAAGCCTGTCAATAAAGCTATGAATACTTTTTGATATTTTGATTTAGCAAAAACGTAAATGAAGGGGTTAGAATTTCGATATTTAAAACTACTATTTATTTGGTGGCAAAACCCGCAAAACGAACCAAGTGATTTTCGATGTTTTAAAGTCAACCACCGAGATCGACTAGTTAACTGAAAAGGCGTGGAAACGCTTTAAATCGTATTTTGGTTAGGAAAATGAGTGAAAACTATATTGCTAAAGGTAGGACTTTATGTTATAGTATAAAAATTGTTTTATAATTTGATAAAATTTAAAAAAAAAAAACCGTTTCAAAGGTTATTGTTGGCATAACCTAAAAATAAGTTTTTTAGTATCACTTCTAGCTAAATGCAACTATAATTCTAGAGATTCAGACCAATCCAAATTGTTCCCCAACCTGAGGTCAATCAAAACCAGGATAATAGTGAATCGTCAGTAGTTCCGACACTAAAATTCATCGTAAGTTACATTTAATTTCAAAATATTTTTTAATTTAATAAAGTTGGTTTAGTTTGGCTTAGATTGAATCGTTTTTATTGTTTATATTCCTAGTTTTCATTAGATTAAAAAAAACATTTAGAAGCTAAAAAATATCTTTTATTTTAGTTTCCGTAAAACGGGGCAACATCGTCAGTTTGGAAGTTGAATGTACGACACTGTAAATATAACCTGCACACTATCCGTTGTGGTTGCATTTCGTGTGTTTGTTCTTCGTAGGATTAGTACCTTTGTGAAAATAATGCCGAAAAGAAATAGAAAAGTGTTGGCAGGTAGCAGTTACCAGCGTTATGACCTCCACTTAGTTGAACACGCACTGCAAGATATTGGAAATGGCCTCTCGGTGCCTGCTGCTATAAATCAACTTTCGGCTTGGTCTTATCCGTTAACAAAGTTTGAAATAAGACTGATTATCAAAGGTTATCTCGTTAAACAGGGAGTTGCAATTACGATTTTCCTGTGTGGGTTAATAGAACGAAACAACTTGACCCAAAGATCAGCGACCAACATCAAGCGTAACCTATACTGTAGCCATTTTGTGCTTTAATATAACTTAAAAAAATAAAAACTGATGCCAAAATTTATATATTTTGTTTATACTATGTCGAAGTTGATTTTACAAACGTGCAACTTCGTCTTTAGGTGAACACAAGTTAGGCGAAGAAGTTGTCCCAAAATCGGTACAACTTCGTCAGGTTTTTTTCAGCAATTCTTCAGTCGTGTAAACGTTATTTATAAGAACTAAAAAATGGGTAATATTTGCCGAACTCTAATTGTTATATATCACCTACTTTTATTAGCCTAAAAAAATCCTATAGAGATACAGCGCGGTAAAAACCTGTCGGCTCCACTTTTAGGCGAAAACAGTTCAGTTTTAAGAAAATGTCGACTACATTATTTTCTTTACCAACTGATAAGTTATATGCTACGTATCCACTAACTATTACAATAAAAAAAACTACAAAATGTGTCTTTTCTGACGGACAAATATGTACCCAAAAATGATAAATGGTACTATGATACTGTAGCAAAAGCAGAAGAACCTGTAACCGACGATGTTGAAGTTGAAATGGGTTAAACATAGAGAAACTATTTTTTATAGCTTTTTCCTTAATAAACGTTCATAACACTCATTTTCTTTCGTTGTGTTTTATTCTTGCGGCAAAAACTGGACAGCTCCATTTGAGAAAAGAAAATTCTATACATTACTCTTGACAATAAAATCATTTTCCCTTATAACTATCTTAACCCTTCTCTTACCGACCTATTTTTTTTACGATAACTACCTGGGGCCCAATTCTTGAAACCACTCGCTACCGAAACGTATACGCTAGGAAGCGAGTACTTGATAGCGCATTGGCTAGTAGCTAATGCGCTATCAAGTACTCGCTTCCTAGCGTATACGTTTCGGTAGCGAGTGGTTTCAAGAATTGGGCCCCAGGTGGGGTGCACTTGCACCCCAGTTGTTTTAAAGCCTAAAACAAATTAAAATGGCCAGTTTTCCTTATTGTGAGAACACTTGATCCCTATTGACATCTAGTAAGACCAATACTATGGAAAGAAAACTTTATTTAGCAAAAATATCAAAAACAGTAATTTATTAACAAGTTAACGCTTATTCATCAATACAATTTTGACAAATCAATTTGTTTGTGAAATGTTCAGTACAAATAAACTTTTTGCAGAGAGTACACTGTTGCCTCGTATTTCTGTCACATTTTCAGTCGCAGAGATGACAACGATCTTGTACTTTTGTTGCAAATGCTGTTGCGCTCATAGTGGATTGGGGCACCCCGCTCTACCAAAAGTAAACTATTTTTTTAATGAGTACTGCTTTAAGGATATTTTCAACGGTATTTAACCTAAAAATCAATTAAATGAAGCTACTAAAAGGCTCAGGTCCCAAAAAAAATTCTAAAACACTTTATTCTAAGAAAATTCAAGTCTGGGGTGCACGTGCACCCCGGCTAGTAGGACAAGGGTTAAGATAGCAATATCTACATATTCCAACTATTTTTGTTAAATTTTTCTTATCGTATTTTAAACAGTTTGTTTTTGATACCTACTGTAAAATTCAAACAAATGGATCTGATCGGTTGTTGCACCGAGCCCTTCAATTGTTCATCCAACATTACAATTTAGTTAATTTTATCAATATTAATAACAAATTCGAATTTACAAAATGCGTACAAAATACACATTCCAATAATATTAATGTGCAAAACCATAAACGTCAAACATACCACTGTTACCAACCTAACTATTCTACCAAAAAATTCCCTAATGGAAATTGTCAACTAATTTTATAAAAAATTATAAATAAATAACGTAAATGAAAGCCGAAACAGAGAAAATAGTATAAAAAACTCGTTACAGAAGGCAATTCGGGCACTCGTCCGTTCGGACACTCGCCGCAAAGCGGCTCGTGTCCAAATTTCGGACTCGTCCGCGAAAATGTTGCCTTCTGTAACTTGTGTTTTAATATACTATTCCAGTCGAGCGGTATTTTTTCTTCTGTCCAACATCTTTTAATTATTCTGTAGATTTCCATTTTTAGTTCCTTCCCACCATATTTTACCATCTCCGCCACAATATCGTCATTTCCTGCTGCTTTATCATTATACCTTCGATTTCTTCAAATTCCGGCTCTTTTATTAGCTCCTCTTGTCCTATTATCTCTGGTCCACTTTCTGGTTCATTGTCTTCTACTTCTTTCGCATTTATATTAAACAATTTCTTAAAGTGATCCGTCCATACAGCGCCACCAAGCAAACAAATCCATCGGAAAATATGCCAACTAATTTTAAAAATTCGTGGCGGTAAAAGTTTAAGCCAATACCTACAACTCCTGCCGGCGTTGTACCTTCCGTGTCAAAAGTGAAAGTAGCTAACAAATTGACAGTTATCGCGTGTTTGTGTTTCTTAATTTTCTCTGCTTTCGTTCCTCTTTATAAAAAAAATCAGTCTTTTTTAAGATTATTTTTGTTCGACTTATTCCTAATAAGGTAGGCATATATTTTATAGATAATTTAAAGTATTTTTAAAATGAAACTTTCGCATAACCTCAAAATATATTTTTTACCTATTAGGTATTTGCTATTTATGTATTTATTTATAGAATCCATTTCTTCTAATCGCTTTTATCGCTATGGCAAGTAAAGGGAAAAAACTGTTCATTCCGAAGCCAGAAATATAGTAGACAAAATTTATCTAAAATAAAAATAAAATTTCCTTATTTATTTCCTTCTCAAATCTAATTCTGGTACTTGTCTACTAAATTTTCTTTTAACAGTTTTAACAAATTTATATAAGAACGTAGGTACATAATAAAAATTAATAAACTTGCAAATACACAATGTTACACGTTTAAATTTACCGCCAAAGTACTATTGACACTGAGTGTACCTCTAAAATACAGCGACACCACACCACGCCAACTTGACAGACTTGTTTGATTGGTGGCGCTGTAGTTTAAGTCGATCCTTTCCTTCAAAAACCATATTCCCTTTTTCATCCTTGTCTAATCTTACTGTCATTTTTTTAGTTCCTCTTTCTCTTTGTATGCTCTTATAAAACTTTCTCGTATTCTGGTTTTCTCTATGCTCCTCAATGTGTTCTATTTTTTTATTTAGCCAGTCCCTTTTCTTTCTCCTACATGTTTTGGTAGCTGCCTTCTTAGTATATGTGTATCTATCATTATTACTGTGACTTTGTTTTTGGAGTCATCTAAGTCTTGCTTTATTTTTCTCCTTTATTGCCTCGCGGCATTCTTCGTCGAACCACTCGTTCTCTCCTTTTTTCTTCTTGCTTGTGAGGGACTCTTCTGCTGCTTTGATAATTACCCCCTTTAGATGTTCCCATTCCTCGTCCAAATCTGTCTGCGCCCCTTTTTGCTATAAATTGTTCATTATACATTCTTTATACTTATTTGCAGCTTCCCCCCTCGCTAATCCCTCTTTATTCCATCTTATATTACCTGTTCTTGTTTTACCTGCACTTGTGATTCTTTGTTTCATTTTGGCTATAAGGCTATAACCAAAAAATGATCACTGTCACAATTTGCCCCACGGTATGATCGTACATCGATTATTGATGACTGCCACCTCTTGGAGATTAAGACGTGATCAATTTGACTAAAATATTTTCCATCTGGGCTTCTCCATGTCATTTTGTGATTTCGTTTATGTATAAATTGCGTACTACTTATAACTAATCCCAAAATTGATGCCAAATTACACATTTTCTCCCCATTATTGTTTGTTACTTCATGCATGGTTTGTTTTCCCGCTACATCCTTTATAAATTCTTCTTTCCCCACTTTTGCATTAAAATCCCCTAATATTATTTTCGTATCATATTTTGGGAGTTGTTCCACAATTTGTTGCAATTTTGCGTAGAATTCTTCTTTTGCCGTTTCCTCCGTATCCTCTATTGGAGCGTAAACATTAATAGAAAAGAATGAAATAATTACTTCCATTCCTAATTACATATCAGTAGCTATATGTTACACCGCAGAACGCGGTATTCTTCATTTTCTTTTTTCAGTTGATATACAAAAAATTCTAATTTATGTATTTTATGCTCGGCGCACAGACATCGTACAGCAAGCCCCTGCAAATTATTTCGCTCCGCGGTACATACCGCCGACCACAAGCGTTCAACTGAAGCAGGTTTGCTTATACAGGAATACTGCGTCAATTTTCGTATGTTTGTATACGAGCCGTTGCCGTGGCAACGTTAAGCTTGCAAATGAATTTGTACGGAGAAGTGAAACAGATTCTAGACCTGCGATTCTGGTCTCCGTGTTACATATTTTGGTTTGTTGTTCATTTTAACGGGTAGACCAGTACACAGTATGGCTAGACGGGCTTATATTAAAACTGAAACAGACAATTCCCTGCTCCAAATTAACTAAACTCCTGGAGAATATGCTAAGAACCCGATATTTTAAAGTTACAATCGGCCAAACAACAAGCAAATCATATACCATTAAAAACGGACTGCCACAGGGATCAGTACTGGCCCCTCTTCTATTTAACCTATATACGAGTGATATGCCAGAAACTAACTCTCAAAAATTCTGCTATGCTGATGATATAGCCATAGCTACACAAACCAGACGTAAGGAGGAAGGTGAAGAAATCTTAATAACAGACCTAGAAACGCTTAACCAATATTATAAAAAATGGCGTCTATGCCCAAACCCAACTAAAACTGAAGTAAGCGCCTTCCACCTTAATAATCGATTGGCTAAAACTGAGCTTAACGTAACATTCTGCGGTAAAAGGCTGAAACATAACCCCAACCCTAAATACCTAGGAATCACACTAGACCGCTCCTTAACTTACAAAAAACACCTGGACAAGACTGCCCAAAAGCTAAAGACCAGAAACAACATGATCAGAAAACTGGCGGGGACTACCTGGGGGGCACGAGCAGACACATTACGGATAGCAGCACAAGCATTAGTGTTCTCCACAGCAGAATACTGCGCACCAGTATGGTATAGAAGTGTCCACGTAAACAAGGTTGACGTACACCTTAACGACACTCTGAGAATAGTGTCAGGAACCCTAAAATCCACTCCTATCCCCTGGCTCCACGCCTTAACCAATATTGCTCCACCAGATCTTAGGAGACAACAAGCTACTGCCAACGAAATAAATAAAATAAACAATACTGACCTCCTTAGAACGCTCCCAATCCATAAAACGCTGGATAATCCTCCTCGCACCCGCCTAAAGTCCCGAAACCCAATATGGACGGACGAAACATTATTACAACGTGAAGAATACGACCTAAAGGGAGCATGGAAAACAAAATGGACGTTAAATAACAACCTCAACCAAAATGGGCTTCAAGATCCAACCACCGCTCTACCAGGAATGCAGCTACCCAGAAAAATATGGTGTCGCCTAAATCGCATTAGAACTGGCCACGGTAGATGCAACTCGATGCTCCATAAATGGCAAATATCCGACTCCCCCAACTGTGACTGCGGAGCGCCAGAACAAACGGTAGCCCACATAGTACAAGACTGCCCCCTCCGAAAATACCAAGGGAACTGGGACGGAATTATAAAGGCAACTCCTGAGGCTATCAAATGGTTGACCGACCTGGACATAGACCTATAGATATGGAATGACAATAAGAACCATAATAATACTTTTTTAATTTTAATAGTTTTAATATTTTAATAAATTTTAATCATTAAAATAGTTTTAACATGTTGACAGTTTGTTATACACACATATATATATATATAATATTTTTATAATTAGTTATTAAGGGCTCTGTAGATCGCCATACGATATAATAATAATAAAACGGGTAGACCATGCGTATTTTCATACAACGTTCCGATCAAACGATCCAGAGTACTGGATTAATTTTTCACGTTTGCTGGTAAGTGGATTTGATTTTGATGTTTATTATTACCCCTAATTTCTTTAAAATTGCTTTTAATACACCTTTAAAGAATAATTCCAAAATATATAGGTATTTTTAGTTTTATATTAAGCAAACCCGGGTTTCATCTAAATTTCAAGTTGAAAAAAAGGGAATGACCTTGAACTTTGAAAAAAAAACGGGGGGGGGGACTGCCCCTGCAGCTCGACCCCCAAAGGGGTGAGAGGGGACCTGATAATCTGCTTCGCCCATTCCTAAAGTCACTGGGACCTACAGTTTTATGTGGGCTTTAAACCATGGAAGTGCTTGCACTTACTAGGCAGAAATACCTCAGTGGTTTGCCAGTACCTTCCAAGGGAAGCAGTTGGGTGTTTTCGGTGTATGTATGAACCTTTGAATCATCAATGCTATACCATGGTGGAGCAAAGACCTCGACAAGCAAAAGGTTAGGTTGGGCAAACGTTTTAATAAAGCAAAGACTACCAGGCTCAATGAGGACTGGGAAGCTTATAAAAATTGCAAAAGAATATAACGAGTGTTAGAAAACTCGTCTTATCAGAGTCACCTATGAAAAAAAAATTAAGTGTCCTAGATTAATTCTTAAATATCCACTATTCATTAGAACTACTGACAGCTGCTGTCATTTGATTAATTGTGATTAAGTCTACTTGAAAATGAACTTAGGTAGGTACCAATACAGGACCAATACAAGACATACATTTTAATAAGCACAGGTAACTCTGATAAGACGAGTTTTCTAACACCCGTTATAAAAGAGAAATACGCCGTAGGCAGCGGAACTCGTGGTGGACTTTCTGTAACTCCGTTGAGACCACTAACTCGGCTTTTCGACTGAAGAAATTTCTTTCTAAAGACCCAACCCAACAACTAGGTAGTGGAAAGTGGGGATCATTCGGCATAGTTAGCTTATAAATCAAATATTTAGGTTCCAAGTAAATTTTGCAAAAGGTGGTTTTACATGGTGATTTGTACGAGTATAGGAGTATACTACTTATTTTTATTAAGAAGTTGTTCATAAATATTAACAAATAATAAAGAATTTTTAGTATTTCAACTTTCTGTCAATCAGAAGAATGATCCCCATCCGTGGGGAACATTCAGCTGCCTTGTGGTGTTCATTCGGCTAGTGTTCAATTAAATTATTTTACTGATCTTTATGTACATTTTTAGACATTAACGAACGCATTATTGAAAATTTAATTTTATAAAAAATACAACGTCACTATTAATAGTTATTTGTATACTTCGTCCGCGAAATTCCATTTTAGCGTACCGAGAGAAAAATTGTCGCTGAGGCCGCTTGCGGCCGAGGCAGGACAATCTCGAGGGCGCTAAAGAATTTCGCGGACGAAGTATACACAACATTTTTTGTGCAGCTGTAAAAAATACATAATTACAAATTTTTATCATAAATGAATGTAAATAGAGTCGGCTTTCACGTCACAATGTTTCTATGGAAGCAACATAAATAAAACACGATTCGCGGTCGTTAATAAGGGTAACGCAATACAGGGCCGCGAAATCGGATCTCGCGTCCTGTATTGCGTACGCGAAATGGCCACTTCGCGTCCGGTTGCACAAAAACAAGTTTTATTAACTGACAGTGTGAAACATGGACCAGGAAATTAAACAATATTCGCAACAAACAAAAACAAAAAATACCGATCATTCTCATTACACATGCATATCAAGATTAAAACTTTTTATTCTAATACTCTAAAGTAATTAATTAATAGAAACTAGTCTAAGTTGCTGGTAACAAAAGGGACTGGGAGAAAAAAAGTTATGACAGATAATATTTTATCTTACAATGAAACTAGAAAAAATTATATTGAATTGGTATAATCCAGAGCTTCTTGCAGTTTTTCCGCTAGTTGAATACGGTAAAATAGCCACAATATTCTTCTTTTCAATCATGGAAATATCGTCCACGGTTGGGAACAAAAAGCTGTTGGTATTGCGCTTTCTACGCAAAAACTTAATCTCGTATTCGTCATTTTGTATTTCAAGAATTTTGCCAATATAGTGTATTTCGGATTTGGTCACCATAAACTTCACAAGTTCTCGACTTTGATTAAATTTTTTTCTCCGATCAGTCTTTAATTTTCTAAAAATTCTTCATCTTCGGAGGAGTCCCTCAAAACAACTTCAATGCTGGACTCACTCGATATGGAAGCGCTTCTTTTTTTGCAATTTCTAACATTCATTAAATCTTTTCTCTTGTTTTGGAAGATGCATTTCTTTTTCTTTCCTCTTCAATGCTTTGCCTCTTTTCATATTCGGGAGTGTCGATGTCGGTGTAAATCGTTGATTTAATTTTTCTTGATTTTTCCCCTGTTTTATGTTGAACATCTGCTTTTGGATAAGGTCTGACGCTGTCAACAGGAAGAGCATTTGAAAACGAACATGACTCTGCAGGAGGGGGTGTTTGCTCTTTTTCTACATAATGATTCTCTGACGATGTTGAAGGAACAGGCAACCTTACTTCGCTTTCACTTGGAACACCTTTTGGAACCACGTTGCCATCATCGGTCTGTAGTCCATGCAGAAGTGGCTTATCAGTCACCTCACTGGCTATAAAATCAGAATCGCTGAATACAAGTCTATTCAGTGGCCAAAGTCCTGTAGCTTTAAAGGAACTTGTAATATTTTTTATAGTGAACGCACTTTTGTAAGCCATTTTGGCTAAATGTGTCAAAGAACGGATAGTAATAAGGACTTGACCGGGATTAGTCAACAGCCAATCTTGTTGGGCACTTGCTAAGTAAGACTTAAAGGGATCAAATACACCCACGTCTACAGGTTGTAGACGATGAGTTGTATGGGGAGAAAATGAAAGTAATATAACTCCTCTCTCGCAGCAGAGTTTTATTGCCTCTACCGAAATATGCGACTCGTGGTTATCTAACAATAGGAGGACTTTCTTTTCCGGCGAACACTTTACATTGTTTGAAAAATGATCTATTATTTTAGGAAAAAGTTCTGCAGTCATCCAACCTTGTTTATTACCAAAGGCAAGAACTCCATCATGCGAATAATCATCACCCAAATATTCCTTGGGATTTCTCAGTCTTGGAAAGACAAAAACTGGAGGAATCGTTAATCCTACTGCACTGATTAATACCGACAAATGTTACGAGTTCCCGTCTTTCCTGTGAACTTATTTGTCCCACTTGCTTTTGACCCTTGCCAGTAACTACTTTTGTTGGTCGCATGACAGTGGAGATACGACTTTCATCTAAGTTGTGTAAATATTCTCCGGTCCAAATTTGGGCTTTTCCAAGCAAGAGGAATATTTAGAGTAAAAGTCATCAACAGCAGGTTTATTGAAAGCCAAATATATCAAGGATAATAGTAAAATGTATGTGGTTACTATTTTACACGTATGGGGAACATTCGGCTACCGGCCGAATGTTCACCACAGAAATTAACCGAATGTTCCCCTGTAGTGTGGGCTTAACTTCACTGGCACAACTATTGAAACGAAACAAATTTTTTCTACACCTATTTAATTATATTGCAATTATTAGCATTTTTTTGTGAAAAATAGTACCTATAATTCACTGCAGTGAATTATGGATTCATAATTCACTGCAGTGAATTATGATTTCGGCCAATCACAAATACATAAATATTTCGCTAATCCAATCATATTTTAAATCGCCCGCGATCAACTCCTTCTGCGGCTGACAATCGACTCGCGTGACACGCCCAAGTGTGTTGTCATATTGCTTGTTTACAAAGTTATCAAATTTGACTAATTTGAGTCTAATATATTTGTTTAATAGGTGTAGAAAAAGTATCGTATTACATTCGCGATTATGGCCATTATTCGCTCAGATGATTTGTGCCACTCGCCTGACGGCTCGTGGGCTCAAACGTCATCTTCGTGAATAATGGCTGTCATAATCGCTCATATAATAATATACTATAAGGTTATATTACTACACCACAACAAACTAGAATAAACACACTAGTAATTGCGCAAAAAATACTACCCTTTACTTATAAAGTAATGGCAAGCAAATACTTTTTTGAAGAAACGCACCTCGAAATCAATAAAAAACACTTATTTTACTAGCACCACAAATTGAACCGCCATTCACCACCGGCAAATGACAAATACACGGGACGGTGTCTAACAACATCATGTGTGAATACAAGCGCCAAATTCAAACTTGTCGATAAGTAATTGCAGATAGCTGAATGTTTCCTATGGCCGAATGATCCCAACTTTCCCCTAGTTTAAAGCGAGATGATGGTACCTACTTTTACCACTAACAGCCGAAACTGCAAATTTTCTTCTACAAACACACTTTCCAGGGTGTGATCTAACTGTTCTACCCACAGGGTCTGGAGACGGCACTTCGCCTCCCACAGAGGAGGATTGGAATTGCTGCCCACCTTGTGGTGTAGTAGGATGTTCAGATCACCTGGGCTGTAAATAGCTTCCAACCTTTTAAATCGCCTGGGTTGGACGGGGTATTCCCGGCTCTCCTTCAATGGCGACTGGAAGTTATACTTAAACACCTAGTGCGTATCTTTCAGGCATGTATCGCTCTCCGCTACGTACCTGAAAGTTGGAAGGAAGCTAAGATGGTCTTTATACCAAAACCAGGGCATCTTTTCTTTTGAAAACTTTGGAAAGACTGTGCGACAAATATATGTATAAGGGAAACGGCGTTGCTACGGCACCCATTAAGTACACCATAATCAACATGCATATTAAAAATAAGCACCTTAATTATAACACAGGCTTATTGTAATGCTATCCTTGTCTTGTGCATGGGGTTTGTGAACAAATGTACACGCGTGTTTGTCCTTACTAAATTCAGCGTGTTATGAGGCAGGGTTTATCTCTCCAGGTTCAGATAATATATTCCTGAGAAATCTACTGATTCGGCGCTACACGCAGTAGCAAAACAAATCGAAAAATCACTACAAAACAAAACTACCACTTTGGGAGTATTAATTTGTAGATATAGAAGGTGCGTTTGGTAAAGCGTCCTTTGAAAGTATAAATACTGCTCTCTCAGTACATGGTGTTGATCCTACTCTCATTGGATGGATATGGCACGTCCTGAGTACAAGAGTAGTACAAGTTAGTGTTGGGGATACCGTGAGGAAAGGGCTGGTAAGGAAAGGCTGTCCACAAGGTGGAGTTTTATCCCCAATACTGTGGAATATGGTAGTTGATAGCCTTTTGCATCGCCTGAATGATGCGGGTTTTCACATAATAGGCTATGCGGATGACATTACTATCCTCATAACGGGAAAATTTGAGAACATCCTGTATGATTTAATGCAGACTGCACTTAGGTTACGTCAAGACTGGTGTGTTGAGCAGACTCTGTCTGTGAATCCTTCAAAGACGGAGATGGTTCTATTCACCAGAAGAAGGAAATTGGTAAACTTGCACTTGTTTAATTTACTTGGTAGTACCCTCAGGCTCTCGGGAGATGTCAAATATCTGGGCGTTATATTTGACAAGAAACTGAACTGAGGAAGACACTTAAATACCCAAATTGAGAAAGCGCGCTTGACTTTCTGGCAATGCCGCCGCGCTGTTGGCAAAAAATGGGGTTTGACTCCAAAAATTGCCCTGTGGCTGTACATTGCTGTCATAAGGCCAATGCTATGCTATGGTGCTCTAGTCTGGTGGCCCAGAATCAGACAGAAAACAGCAGCAACCAGATTAGGACATGTGCAACGTTTAGATTGCCTAACTATTACTTGTGCAATGCGTACTACCCCAACTGCGCCTATGGAGGCTCTCTTATGCATTACTCCTCTTGATTTATTCATAGAGGAGGTAGCGCTACCGACAGCTGTCAGATTGCGTTTTCAAGGACTGCTGTGCCTGGGAGATGGAGAGGGGCGGGCATCTGCGCATTCTTGAAGAGGCAACTAAGTCACCAAGACACCTCTCCTGAGTGCTGTGACAGATTACCTCCCCACAAATTTTGTTTTCGACAGACACTTTCGGGTGAATGTGGACTCCGTAGAGCACAATCAACCTACAGTATCTATCTTTACAGATGGTTCTAAAACTAAACACGGGACTGGTTCCGGAGTTTTCTCCGATGACCAAAATCTACATGTAAGCACACCACCAGGCAAATCCACCACGGTCTTTCAGGCTGAGATGGTATGAATATTGGAAGGTGCTAATGTAGTTTGTGAAAGCGACATTCATGGTCAGCACATTGCAATTTTCAGCGATAGCAAAGCTGCACTTTTGGCCCTCAAAAGTTACACAATTAGTTCAAAGCTGGCGTATCAGTGTTACTGCACCCTTGAACTAATATCACAAAACAATGTCGTTTCATTAGTATGTGCAAAGCAGTGGTGTAGTCGTAAATTAAGCAGTGCCGGAACGCTCTGACCGGGGTAATATTGGTGGGAAGGGCGGGGGGGTTGAGGGACAGAATGGAGCGGGTGATAGGGAAATAATAAAATGTCAACAGTGAAACAATGTATATTTTGTAGTTATCAATAAGTCACCGCTCGCCAGTGACGCCAGTGGCTTATTACTTTTATTAATTTGAAATACCAATCATATTTTCGAGGGTAAGGATAAGGCGAAGTTCGCGCTGTTTTAAGGAGGTATTTTACAATCTCTTCTTATTCATTTCTCGTTCCGGCGCGTTCCGGCTCCACTACACCCCTGGGGCGAAGGGATATGATGGCAATCGTGGAAATGAGGAGGCTGATGAGCTGGCAAAACAGGGTTCGGAGCAAGCCTCTTGGGGTCCCGATTCCCGAACCTAGTGTTGGTCTCTCACGCCCTTAGGTGGGAGAATCCAAAAACCTGCAGACAAGCACGGGCTACCATTAAGACACCTACACTCAAGACAGCAAAATACTGTCTACACGTCTACAGCTACCCCGAAAGAAATTACGCATTTTTGCTGGAATACTTTCAGACCACTGTCAACTCAACAAACACTTGCACAGAATGGGGCTGATTAACAGCCCCAGCTGTAGGGCTTGTTATCTAGAGGAGGAGATGTTAGAGCATGTTCTATGCCACTGCCCTGCTCTGGCCTCAATTAGAGGATCCATGTTGGGGGAGTTCTGACCTGATGTGGCCAGTATTAGCAGTAGGTATTCCAGTGGTAGATATTATCAGGTTCATCACCAGGGTGGGGTGGCTTGAGTAGGCTGACGAAAGAGGGCTGCCTAGGACGTAGTACAAAGGGTCCATTTAGTGAGGCTTAAGTGCGTGTGGCTTAACAAGCTACCCTCCATTGATAATCCAGATCCAGATGACCCTGGGAATCGAACCCAGGCAATCGCAGTGGTCAGACGCACGCTGAACTAACTGAGCCACGACCGCGACTATTATTACATATTATGTATTTGGTCATTAATATGTTATTATACGATAAATAACACAAAAAAAAACAATCTACATGCCATTGAAACCTTTTTTTATTTAACAGTTTTTTATGTCTATATTTTACACCTACATACATTAATACCGGTACAAAAGGCAAAGTAAAAACGTTGTATTTTAAAAGAACTGCTGACAGCTTCATTTTAAACACATTAATTTAAATCTACCTATTAGGGCTGACATGATAAAGAATGTTCTAGAACATGTATTCATAATCACAGAGGAAATCTCGAACAACATAACTTATTTAATTTATTATTTGAGAGTAATTTAGGGCCATTTTCTAATTTGGCAAATTGTACGTGTGCGAGCATTGGAAAAGTACCAGAAGATGCTGCGGTTTAACTACTTCCTATTTTAATTTTTTGTATATGAAATTTATAAATTGTTAATAGTCCAGTCAAATGGTCGAAATAAAAAGGCAAACTTTGCATTTTGGGTAGGCAGCGATTTTTTTTACGATTTGTGGGGGCCAGTGCATGATTTTCGGGGTGGTAACCCCCTCTATTCGGCCGCCATCTTGAAAAGAGGGGTTAATTAGTTTTTTCGCTGTATTTCTGTAGCCGTGAGTCTTATAAAAAGATTGTACAAAGGATTTTTGTAGAAAATCGTATTTTCGACAACTTCTATTAATAACTTTTTTGCATAGCATTAATAATAAAAAAGTTATAAGCCCTTAATTTTTTGTCTTTTCCGGCTTATAACTGTTTTATTTTTAATGCTATGTAAAAAAGTTATTAATAAAAGTTGTAGATAATACGATTCTCTATAAGAAAGCTTCAGAAAAACTTTTTGTAAGATTCAAGACTACAGAGATATAGCCGAAAAACTAATTAACCCTTATTTTCAAGAAGGCGGCCGGATGGGGGGGGGGGCGATTACCACCCCAAAAACCCTGATTTAGACTCACCACTGACCCCTCTACACATCGATAAAAAAATAGCTGCCTACCCAAAATGCAAAGTTGAATTACCTACCATTTGACTGCACTATAAGAATGAATTTACATAAGTAGTTTAATAGTTTCTTATGCTATTTAAATTGTACCTATTAGTCAGATTTTTAGAAATGATTAGAAAGAGTATGGTTAAAATTACACAGTATCTTAAGCATTAGCAGTAAAACTTTAGGTGTAAAGATTCATTTAGAGATTTACAGCTCTTTCATCTTGAAGTTTTTCTTCCTTTGTTATACCTCTTTTTGTGCTGTGCCTGTTGTGAGTTGTGGGCCTCGGTGAAGTAAAGTCAAAGCATCTTATTATTAGCGTTGTATACATTGTTAATCTACGAAAATGTATTTTATGCACTGGTTTTCCATTGACTTTTGCATATTAATTATGATTAAAGAGGTAGGTAGTTACATACATGCCATATAAATTAAAAGAGATTTAAACATTTTAAAAATTAACAAAAACATACAAGGATTGAGACCAAACCAAACAGATGAGTAGTACGTGTAGAAATGAAAGTGAAAATATTTAAGAAAATAATTACAGATACGGTAAAAGACATGCAGAAAGAAAAAGAAGAGGTAAGACAAAAGGTCAAATTGAACCATGGAAAAAGTATATAATAAAAACAACCCAGGGCAAAGAAGATTAGGTATTATACAGAATATTTATATCACGCGATTCTACGTCAAGATCTAAACAAAAAGCTCCAGTAGGTACAAATTTGCTGTTAACTTTTTAGTTATGGAGTTATTGGCAGCCTTAAGTCGTATTCTGGTTTGCTTGTCGTATTATATTTTTATGAAATAATGATTTTTAGCTGTAGTTTAATCAACAAAAGAAATAACTAATCTGTAATTGTACTTTACATATCCTTCGCTTAATTAGAATTTCCATCCGAAGTTTGAAATTTTTGCAGTGCTTGTGCTTTTCATAAATGTTGCAATGATGTACTATCACGCGCAAAAGTAATGACACGCCTAAGATTTGTTATTGTATGATAAACAGCCTTGCAGCAGTCGATGAGTAACTTGGGCATAACCATAAGACCTTGTAGGTAGGATTAACAAGTTAGAATAAGAAAGTCACTCATCGACTGCTGCAAGGCTGTTTATCATACAATAACAAATCTTAGGCGTGTCATTACTTTTGCACGTGATAGTACAATGCAATTATATTAAATCAAGAGGGTTGCTATTGGTGATATGTGATATCGCAGGTGACATAATACGACTGACCACACAGTGTTGCTAAGTTTACAAAACTTTAATTAACAATTCTTCAAAAACTACACGTGTTGGCCTAAAACAGCTATACAATGTTTTGTCTAGTTTTGAACGTAGAATCGCGTGGTGCGAATATTCTGCGGCATTTTTAATACACCCTTTATAAATAAGAGGAATATGACAAAGAAGTATCAGTTAACGGCGCAAAAAGAAAAACATGGAAGAATTTTAAACTAGAAATAGAAAACTGGTATAGAGAGAATTAGAAGAAGTTTCGGCATATGGTTAAAAATTTAAAAAGACGAAAAGTGATAAAAGATAAAATGCAGAAATATAAAAGTAACAAAATTATTACAAACCCAAAGGAAATAGTAGATGCATGGAGAAGGTACCAAGTGATCAACGAACTTTATATTTAGAGCAGGCTGTGATATTTACCATAAAGTTGGTAACACAGGCTTGCAGCTTGAAATTAAAAATTTTATGTTCAGCTGTCTCATAATGACTAGATTATTGTACTGTTTAGAGACCATAATTATATCATTTATCGGACTAGCACCATAATGATAAAGTAAAACGGCCGGTGCTAAGTAGAACGACCGTTGATTGGTTGCTGATAAAGTAAAACGGCCGGTGCTAAGTAGAACGACTGTTGATTGGTTGCTTCTGTTTGTTAAACAACCTGGTAACTAGGTGATTATTCAATACAGTACCCTGCAAGAGGCTAGAGCTATAAAACACATTTTAACCTCAAATTAATTTAATAGTATTTTATGTATCTAGGACGAAAAGTAAGTCTTTAAGGTATGAGCAAGTTGTTTACGGCCGAGGCGGCTAGCCGAGGCCGTAATTACTTGCGAGTACCTTAAAGACACTTTTCGTCTGAGGTACATACATAATTTTATGTCATACTGTTTCTAAAGTTGTTAAATCATTAAAAGAAATCTCCAGTAATTTGTAGCAGCATTAGTTTTAAGTAACTAATCTAAGGCGCAACAATTCATATCTCCTAGCAACGAGCATTTATAGAACAAAAAGTGACACTTTTCGTTCTAGGACTTTAAAATGATACTAGCACTTTAAAGTGTCACTTTTCGTCCTATAAATCGTCCGAAAAACGTTGCTTTAGAAACGAGTATGACATAAAAGTAAATTTTTTGATATGCAGCTGAACATAAAGCTTTGTATGTAATTCGTACATAATTAGGCTTTATGGACTTGCCAAATTTATTGGCCTCGCTCACTTCGTTCGCTCGGCCATAAACTTTTTGGCGCGTCCATAAAGACCTGCATTATGTACTCGTTACATAAATAGCTATTATTGGTCAGAATTGAGACAGTGTCCAACCACACAGCATAAAATAGCACCAATCACAGCCTCCTCTAATTATGAATTCCGTTGATCACCTGGTACTTACTTACTTACTTACTTGATACTTGATAGCCTATGCATCCTTCAAAAGGGCAAAGGCCTCCCCCTGTATTCTCCAGTTGTTCATCTCTGTTGCTTCCAACCTAAAGTTCGATCCGGCATACTGCTCCATTTCATCCACTCATCGAGTTTCTGGTCGGCCTCTTCCTTTTTGATCACCCCATGGTACCCAAAAAGTGATTATTTGAGCCCAGCGTTCCCTTGCCATTCTTGATACATGACCTGCCCAATTCTACTTCAGTCGCTTGCATGTCTGGATAATGTCATCGACCGCACTCTTCCTTCGAATTTCCTCCAATCTTATTTTATCTGTTAATGTTATGTACAACATTAATCTCTCAATTTTTTTCTTCGGTCACTTTCAGTTTCTTGTACTTATAATCTTTTGTGCAGACTCCAGGTTTCAGCTCCGTAGGTTAAAGTTGGTAACAAACATGAATTGGAAACTTTTCTCTTTACAGTTTTTGTTGTTTGGTTTCTTGAGACTCCAGGGCTAAACTAATTATTCTCTGGATCTCTTTCTCCATTTTTCCTTCCATCGATTTGTCCCAAATATACTGCCTTTTGTACATATACCACTTGTTTTCCCTCAACCTACAAGTCCAGATTCTTTCCGTTCGTTAATAATTTAGTTTCTTCAAAATTTATTTTGCATCCAACTGTTGCACTTGTCGAGGATAGATCTTCTAATATCCTCTTCAAGGCTGTTGCACTCTCTGCAAACAATACTATGTCATCAGCGAAACGGAGGTTAGTAGATCTTCTATCTGCTATTCGTATTCCGTGGCTTTTCCATCTCAGTTTTGTACAGATTTCTTCTAACACACAACTGAACAGATTTGGTGATAGTGGAGCTCCCTGTTTTACTCCCTTCCCTATCTCGAAATAGTCTCCGTTTCCGTGCAGAGTGATATTTGCTTTATTTCCATTATAAATCTCTTTAATAATTCTAATATATTTTTGTTCGACTCCTTGGTTTGATAGAGCTTCAGTTATACATGTATGTTTTGAACTATCAACCAGTGCTATATAAATTGTTTTGTTGAATTTTATGTATTTTTCTATTACTATTAATAATTCAAAAGGACGAAAAGTGACAAAAGTCAGAAATATAAAAGACAGCAATAACAAAATTATTAAGGGGAAGATACTACGAAGACAAATTTGCAGCAGAAGAAACGAAAGAAGCACGGCAAGTGAACGGGAAACTGAAGAAGTATTGCAGGAAAATATAACAGAGGAAGAAGTATTAGAGGCAGTTAAAAAATTGAAAAATAGAAAAGCGGCTCGTGCTGACGGTATTATACCCGAATTAATTAATTATGTGGTTATCTGGCTTGTACAATTTGGAACGGAAAAATGGAGAATTACCAGATGATTGGGAACAGAACATACTATTGCCCTTGTATAAGAAGAGCAGCACTAGTGATTGTAGAAATTATAGGGCATTATGTTTAGAGGCCTTACAGAAGAACAAACCAACAACAGAGATGAATGGAGGAGAAACTTGGCGATCGGAAGGCGACGTCAGACGCTATAAAACCGATTTATATATATATGTTTAGAACTAAACAAAATAAGATTTCAAATGGTACCTACTAGGGACATGATTAAAAAGCGCGAAGAATTAAAAGAAAAAAGACACGGGAAACGGATGTTTTTGGAATGTAGTACTCGGTTAGTAGGATGAGAGGGGGCCTGCGGCAGGTGTCTATCTACTGGTTTTACCTTCAGTCTACTGACCTACTGATTTATATGTAAAATCTACTGATTTCCTCAGAAAGACTAGAAAAACTGACAAATTGAACTTATTTTTGTTGTTCTGTCGATATGCTGAAAAATATTTCTATTTGCTAATTGTGACCAAGGTGGTCTACGGGAAATGGGCGTTTTTTAAAGAAGCATTACTCCATTAATTTTTTGTAAACAATAACCATACTATACTGGCCACAAATGCAAGACAACGACAAGAGATAAGACACCAGACCTACAAGCCTAAACAGTAGGGCCTACTACACAACACAATTGGCAAATCGAAAGATTTTTCAGCATATCGACAGAACAACAAAAATAAATTCAATTTGTCGGTTTTTCTAGTCTTTTTGAGGAAATCAGTAGATTTTACATATAAATCAGTAGGCCAGTAGACTGAAGGTAAAATCAGTAGATCTACTAATAAATCAGTAGATCTGGCAACATCGTCGGTAGGCACCTGCCGCAGGCCCCCTCTCGTCCTACTAGCCGAGTACTATTCATTCCAAAACATCCGTGGAGCCGTGGACCACCCTGTACAAGAAAATAATTCTACAAAAATAGTATTAAGACTTTCGGCAGGAAAAGTATGGCTACCTACGATAACGGATTCTATCAGTAATAAAAAGGAGCGTTACAGAAATGGTGAAAGTTTTATAGGAAGCAAAGAAAGTGAAATTGAAGTAATACCAGAGATAAAAAGATATGATATCCGAAAGGCAATAGCAAAACTCCAAAAAGAAAAAAACACCAGGGGCAGATAACATAACAGGCGAAATGATGAAATAGGGAGGCGAAAGAATAATAATTGATCAACTGTGGTGGCTATTTAACAAAATACTAGAAAGCGAATATATTCCAAAGCAGCAGAGAAACAAATTATACTTACACATAAAAATATCGCAAACTATAGACCTATAAGTCTTATATCCATTATCTACAAAGTGTTTGCCATACTATACAGCAGGATGTATGCAGTTTTAGACAAAAGTCAACCTATGGAGCAATCCTCAGAAAATCTTTCTCAACTATAGACCATTTACACAGTGTGAATCAAATCATCACATAACAATGAATTTAATATCCCTATATGTATGACTGGTTGACTATTTACACTAAAGCCTTCGTCTCCATTGAACATCCATACATATGGCAGGCTCTGCAAGAACAAGAAGTTAACAGTAAATATATTAGTTTGAAAGGAAAAATATATGAAAACATGAAAGCATGCATTAGAACAGAACGAGATGGTCCTGTCTTCTAAATAAGTAAAGAGATACGCCAGGGTGACCCATTATCACCTATGCTATTTAACACTACACTAAAGAATCTTTTTAGGAATCTAAAATGCAAGTAACTAGAACTCAATATCAATATCAACGGCAAGTGGTTATCGAACTTAAGGCTCGTGGATGATGGGGTGGTATTCGCTTCATCATCAAAACAAATGCAAAACATACTAAGAGGATCAAACAGGAACAGCAAGACGATAGGACTAAAGATCAATTTTGGAAAAACACAGAAACACACATACAGTATTTTTCACCTAGGATTTGGGTTGTGTCGTCAGTTGGATTGTGAATTTATCAACAGTGCGTTGATAAATTCACAATCTAACTATACTCTATACTTCATCTCTTTCTAAACTAGGTTTTCATTACCTACTGCGCACGAATGCGTGTCTAAACAGACAGTTTTTGGACGGGGAAAGTTGACGTCAATCCAAATGCTAGATGAAAAATACTGTACTAACAGACCAAGGAACTATGCAGATATTGCTGGATGGAAAGAACGTGGAAACAACCTCAGAAGCAATCTGTTTGGGACAGCTGATTTCTTTTGAGAGCAGACAAGAAATAGAAATAAAAAGAAGAATTAATCAGGGCCGAAAGAAATTATGGGCTCCTAAAGTTCTTACTCAAAAGTGTTTAACAAATGCATGCTACCAACACTAACATACGGTGCCCAAATGTCGGCATTAACTAAAAGATCGATAAAAAATCCCACCATAACTCAAAATAAAATGTTAAATTAAAGGACCGTGTTTATATATTCGGCCTTACCTGGCCACTAAGGTCTATAGCTTGTCGAGGAGGACACACAGAGCTGTAGTAAGCTGAGCTTGGTTCGAATCACCCATCCAAGTTCTGACCATGGACCCCGAGGCTTAACTTTGCAGAGCGATGCACCACACCAATACTCACTACCGTACCGCTTCCCCAAAGGACCGTGTACCTATAAAAGAAATAAGAAAACGGATTGTAACGCATAATAGAAAGTTGTAAGCTGTTCAAGCGGAAAAGGGGCGGGTCATCTCGCCAGAATAAAAAACAGATGGACAAACAGCACCACAAGCTGGATACCCGCTCTGGCTAAAAGAAGAAGTGGGTGACCAAGACTAAGATGAGTGGACAAAATTGAGGAGTTCGCAGGAAAAGGATGGAGGATAAAGGCAAGAGACAGGACATGGTGGAGAAACATGGGGAGGACTTTACCCGGGTCCGGGATGCTTAACTAGGCTATTATTATTATAACAGGAGATGGAAAAATTCACGAAAAAATAAAGAATAGGATAAATAAAACAAATCAAATTTATTACTTAATAAACAATACATTTATAGGAAAATGAGAAATAAGTAACGAAACAAAAATGAGAATCTACAAAACAGTATAATTTACCTACTTTGACTTTTGGGGCTGAAAGTTGGACGTTAAATAACAAGCATAAATCTACAATAATGGTCACAGAGATGAAGTACTTACAAAGAAAAGATAAAAAACAATAGTTAAGATGGTATGAACATCTCTGCCGTAGGGATGATAATAGAATACCAAAAGTAATGAGTGAAGTGGAGATAGATGGGAAAAGGACAAGACAAGAGGAGGTACTACGTTATTGGAACTAAGAAGGATGGCTAAGGATCGCCAACAATATAAGAAATGGATAATTCACCCGATACATTAGAAGCAAGGAGGGTTTCCGAAGAAGAAGAAGAAGGATGCGGTATTGTTTTTTCTATAAAAAACTACTAAACTTCTACACAAGTAGTTTAACTTTTGAAAGTTCATTAATTTAAAAATTTAAATTTTCTCATTTTTATTAATGGATAACTTAATTACTTAATGTATGTAAATATTTAAATCACAAGTTATAAATTCATAACAGTTTTTAATATAGTCTTAAATATGTATAATTTTGGCCCTCTATTTAACATACAACATACTACAGACTCTCACTTCATAATATAGGGTGTCCATACGATTTTCACGAGCTACAAAACCTAAAGTAGAAGGAATTGTTAAAACTACTTACTTCATTTACTGAATACACCAATTCAAAAAGTTTCACATATATTATTTTGCTTTTTCGTTACCACGCTACTTGGTTGTTGATAGACGGGTATAACTTTTTCTAAGCTGTAAAATACTAAGAACTTTATTCATTTTATTGCAAGTTCTTACAGATCCATGTTTTTAATGATATGAAAGTTTCAAGTCTGAGTAATAAATTCAATTTCTGAAAATTACTTAATGCAATGTGATTTTTACTATTCATTGAATAGTTTTGCATTTTAACAACCTCCTCTACTTAAACTTTATAGCTTGTGAAAATGGTTCTGTGCTTTTATGGACATCCTGTATTATGGTTTATTGTACAACAATCTTAAAAAGTTTAATTACTAAAATAAAGTTTCACAGAATCTTTCAAAATCATACCTGCGAGATGTGATGTTCCTTTAAAATGTTTAAAATATGTAATTACACTTGGACAATTTTAGCTGGTCAGTTAAAGTTATAATAACAAATTGATTTTTAAGCGTTGGAACAACGTACTTCATGCCTTGCCAAGTACCAAAGACAAATTATTCAATTTATATAGCAATGGACACATTAACCACTAACAAGTTATATATATATACCTATATAAGTTGCGCACTTAACTTGTTACTTTAGTGTGAATCTATGTGCCTTAGGAGAGTGTAGTGTAAGACTGTTTAATGTAAGTTAAAAAAAATTATTAATGCCCGCAAGAGGTTTTTTATTTTAATGTAACTGAAATTTTTACCATTGAAATTTCTTAATACAGAATAATGAGGCAAATAGTAGTAGCGCTCCTTATTGGAGTTGCCCTCGCTTTCCCAGATCCTGATAGTAAAGCTATAAGTCAACAAAATGCAGCATCGATTGTTACAACACCCTTAGGCACAATTCAAGGTTCAATTCTTGCAACTCGTCTTGGAAAACCAATTTATACATTTAGAGGAATTCGATATGCCAAAGCTCCAGTCAATGAACTAAGATTTGCTGTAAGCATTAGTTTTTATGAAATATTTGAATTTTATTTAAGGCTGTAGCTAAAGGAGTGAATTTGATGAAATGCTGTATAATACCTACCCTTTTTTTAACGAATTTTTATTGAACTGACCTTTTTTTTAATTATGCCTGATTTGTGAGATTGTTTGGTCAACTTAATATTTATTCCTGGCTATGGCTCTGATTTTATAAATAGCGTGTCATGTATTTTTTTTAAACGATTCTATTATAATTATCATTATAGCCTCCAGTGCCTGTAGAAAAATGGGAAGGTACTGTTAATGCAACACTGGATGGACCAGCTTGTCCACAACCTGGAGTTACTCCTACTTCTGAAGACTGCCTATTACTTAATGTTTATACTACAAAGGTAGATAATTTCTTTATTTAAGCTTCGATAGCTGATTAAAATTTGTGTAGTTACCTAATAGTAAAAGTCGACACCAAAGGTGTATCAAATGTAAACCGATTAAACAAATTAACAGAGTGGTAAGTTGCATATTAAATTTTTTTAACTGTTTAAACTGGTTTTTTTAGATTTTGGGTAATTTATTTCTTAGAATTGAATTCAAAGAAAACTAAAAATTAACTTAAAACCATATTTTTAGTTTAAAAATTTGAATTAGGGTATACTTCAGATGTAAAGAAGTTGCGTTTTAATGTACTTGCTATAAATGACATTTTTAAAATTTTAGATACCGAAAGGCACAGAAAATGAGAAACGTTCAGTTTTGGTATTTTTCCATGGAGGTGGTTATCATTTCGGATCTGGCAACAGTCAAACACTGGGACCAAAATATTTACTAGACCAAGATATTGTGTTAGTCTTACCAAACTATCGACTTGGTACTCTAGGTACTATAATAATAATTGATGATGTTTGAAAATGTATGATTATGCATTGTTATTCGTTTTAGGATTTTTAAGCACAGGGGACAAAGAAGCTCCTGGTAATAATGGATTAAAGGATCAAGTACAAGCTCTAAAATGGGTCAAAGAAAATATTGCAGCATTTGGTGGTGATCCAGATTGCGTAACTATTGCTGGATATAGTGCTGGTGCTGCTGCTGTTACTTTGCATCTTGTTTCGCCACTTTCTCGAGGTAAATTTCTTTTTTATAATTTATTTTACAGTATTAATGGCTTTGATGATCTAACCTTTTGGACTAAAGTCTTTAGCTAATTTGACTAGGTTTTCGTCATACATTCTTGTTACATGATTGTTCCATTCTTGTTTCTTCGTCTTGGTCTACATTCTAATATCTTGTTTTTGACACTGTTGTCTTAGCTCATCATTTCTAATGTGGTCTAGTCTCGTTTTCCCTACAATTTTTCTTAGTGTTAACAATTCCGTAGCTTTCATCATTTGTATTGTTTTTGTAGTATCCGATTTGGTTTAAATTGCATATGTTAATACAGGTCTCCCTATTCTCTTATACATTTTAGCTTTTGGCTATTGTAAAAATTTATTATTCCATATTATATCGTTTGCCTTATATATTTGTTTACTTCAGCTTGTAATATTCTATTACTTGTGATGTTTATTCCTAAATAAGTAAACTTCATAACTTCTTCTATTATTTTGCCTTGGTTTTCTAATTTGTACCGTATCGGATTTTTACTAATTATACTTTGACATCTACGTATACATTGAAACAATAACCTTTGTATGTCCTCTTCATTATCTCCAATTAAAACTACATCATCCGCGTAGCAAAGAATGTTAAATTTTTTGGTCCTATTCTATACCCTTTCATAATTTTTATATTTCTAATTATTCCATTCATCACAAGTTAAAAATAAAGAGGCTAGAGAATCGCCTTGTCTTAGCCCTTTAAATGTTAGAATTTTCTGTAATAGTTCCCCATTAAGTTTTGTTACAACCAAGGAGAATAAGTTACACCTTTCAGAAGCGAGGAGGTTATTTCCTTTACAATTTTGTGGGAGATGTTTTTCATATTTTTTAAATATAGGAATCATTATTCCGGTTTTCCATTCCCTTGGTATACTTTTCATTATTAAATATTTGTTGTATAAGTTTAATTATTTCCTTTTTCAATGCATTTCCTCCATATATTATCATTTCATTTGTAATGTCATCTGCACTTGGTGATTTGCAATTTTTTAATGTTCTCAAAGTATTTTCAATTTTTTCTTCAGTTACTTCTCATCATCCGATGGTGCTACAGTCCAAATTGAACATTGGCCTTCTCAATTTTCCCTGTCCAAAGCCGCCCTTTTTCAGTTGGTGGTTGCCAGCATAGTCCGTGCGTCTCTTTTTACTTTATCTCGCCAGCGGGCCCCTGGTCTTCCTACTGGTCGTGTGCCTTCTGGTTTACCTTGGAATATCTTCTTCACTATTCTTGACTCCTTCATTCGTTGAACATGTCCAGCCCATTTAAGTCTCTGTAGTTTGATGGAGATTGCAGCATTCGGGGTTATTATCTACTTCTCTACTGGTCGTCCTCCTTGATTAGTCGCTATATCTTCTGCAAGATCTGCCGTTCAAGTGCATTTATTGCTGCTTCCGCTCTTTGTGACAGTATCTATGTCTCGCCTCCATGACACAGTACTGGTGTAAGCAGTGGCGGCTGGCGACAATAGAAACAGGTGGGGCCAGGGGATAAAAACAATTTAATTTTTTTATTCGTCTAGACTTAATAACGAGAAATGTTTTTCCGATAAACCATCGATTATGTTCATAGTTAAAATGTATCGTTTATGGACGTAATAAAAATTTAAACTTTAAAATAAATTATAACAAAAAACGACAACAATAATTAAACACACTAAAAACAATAAAACAGATCAACAACGAGGGAAAAATAATAAGGCAATGAAAGAATCGCGCGCTATTTACATACAAACGCAACGACGGGCCAGACTAAACGGGCCCCAAGATAAGCTTTGCGCGCGGTAAGCAAACACGATTGGTAGTGTACGCGCCTCATAAGTACATGCCTCGTGCTCTACACTTACAAAATACACGGCTGGCCTCAAAGACCGTACTAAGTCACATTATACAATATTGCCACAAAATGCTACAGTAATGCCCGTAAGGCCCCTATAGACGAGCCGCCACTGGGTGTAAGTATTGTTTTGTAAAGTCTCAGCTTCATTTTCTGTGTAATATTGCTTGACTTAAATATGGACGATAGGCGGTAATATGTTTTCTTTGCGTCATTAATCCGTCTTTGTATCTCCTTTATTTCGTTCGGTTTGTTGGAGATGTTGGTAGGTATATGAAGTCATTCACTATTTCGAAATTCTGGCCCCCTGTGATTAGGTTCTGACCTCTTGCTCGGTTACTCCTGGTCTGTATATTGACTTCTAGGCCGATCTCTGCCTCAACATTTTCGAGTTCTACATAAATTTCTTTGATGACGTGTATGTTTCTTCCAATGATGTTAATGTCATCAGCATATCCTGCTATTAGGCTAGATTTATAAAACAGCAATGCATTGACGTCCACTGCAACAATCCTTACAGCATGTTCCAGTGTTAGGTTGAATAAAAAGGGTCAGCCCGTTTCCCTGTTTTGACCCTCAAATGGTGCTGTTAGGTTTCCGCTTACTTTCACTCTTCCTTCAGAGTTATCCATTGTCAAGCGGGTTAATCTGACTAGATTAACTGGGATGTTAAAATTCACCATGATGCTGTATATGTAGTTTCTCTCTGTCGATATCATCGTATGCTTGTTTAAAATTTACATACAGTAGGAACACGTCTATGTGAACTCTCAGCACTCCTCTAATACTTGTTTTACTGCAAAAAGATGGTCTGTGGTTGATCGTCCTGGCCTAAAACCCGCCTGGTATTCACCTACGTCTGTAATTTATTTCTCAGTACGGTGGTAAACGTCTTGCAGGCCGTGTTTAACAATGAGATTCCTCTGAAGTTTTTGTAGTCAAGTTTGTCCTCCTTTTTGTATATGGGGCGTATAATGCTACTTCTCCATTCGCTTGGAATAGTTTCTGTTGTCTATATTTTGCTTATCAGGTTCATCATCGCTGTCACAAGATCCGACCCTCCATGTTTTAATAGCTCGAATGGTATATGTTGTCAATTCTAGGTACTGTATTACTGGGCAATGCTTTTATTGCATTCATAATTTCTTCTCTTTGGGTGGGCCAGAGAATTCTCCACTTTCTGTGAGTTTTGTTATTCTTCCATCCTTGTTAGTCAGATTTTGTACTTGTTTTGAGATTAGCAGTCCCTTGAAGTATTCCCCCCATTTCCCTTCGATTTTCTTTTCGCTGATTTGATCTGTCTTGTCTCGACCTAGATCGGTGTTTGGTTTGTATCCGCTTTTGAAGATAAGCTTAACAGTTTAATTGATGGCGGCTCTCTTTTTTCTTCTAAATAGCTTGTTTGTTGTTGTTCTTCTAGTTTCTTCATATTTAGTTTTCGAGTTTCTTGTGGGTCTTGTTAGATATGTGTTGTAGTTTCTATTTTTCTCCTTTAATGTTATTTCGCACTCTCTACGTGAATGCTCTATTGTGGTATCTGCTGCTTCTACAATTGTTCCTTTGATGTACTCCCACGTTTCTTCCTCTGTCGCATCGCTATTCTCTGTTTTTATTACTCGTCTTCGATTCAGAGTTTTTTCTATTTTCCTTTGATATGCTGTTAGTATCCCATTTTCTTTTAGACTTTCTATATTATAATAATATTTTTCTCTGCCCTGATTTCGTTTTGCCTTCCTGCTGCTAATATGGTTTCTAAAGATTGCCTTCACTAGGTAGTGGTCGGAATTCATATTGGCTCCACGATATGATTTGACATTCAGTATACTTGACGCACATCTTCTCTCAATAGCTAGATCGATTTGTGGATTGGAAACTTTCCCATCGGGTGATACCCATGTGTGTTTATGGATGCTAAGGTGTGGGAAATATGTTGAGCTGATAGACATATTTTGTACTTACAGCAAACTCGATCAGTATTTTCCCATTATCGTTGGACTCTTGGTGCAAACTGTGTTGCCCTATTGTTGACCGGTAGTGTTCTTCATTCCCTAGCTTTGTAGCTTTTGGTAGAACCGATTCTTGTTATATTCGTCCTTTTCTGCCGTCTCGGCATGCACATTTATCATCGATACATTGAAGAATTTAATTTTTAATCTTTTGAAACAAATTCATTGATGGGTTTGAAGTTGATGATGGTGTTCTTTGCCACATTGCTTACTATGCAGGCTACTCCTAGTTTATGGTCGCCTGTTTCCTTTCCACTGCACAGGATTGTGTCCGTCCATCACACCTTTGCCCAGGCATCTTGTTTCCTGGACTGTCGTGACCTTTGTACTTTTCTAGTATTGTAGTAGTTGTTTAATTGACTGGATTTGTTTAGGGTTCGCATGTTCATCTTGGTCGTCTTCCTGTGTTCCGTTCATTCAGAGGCTTCGTTTGAGGTATTGCGACTGGGTTTTCTTTATGGCAGACGGGGCGTTAACCCCCAGGGGTAGTCAGCCCCTTGTTCAACCCCTTTTAGTCGCCTCTTACAAGCAGATGATTTTGTGGGTCTATTCTTACCCCAACCCACAGGGCCGTTCACTTACTTCTACCATTATCTTAATATTGCTAATAATACCAGGGGTTTCGTCTTGCTGTTCTGTAGTATAAACTAATCTATCCATATTCATTGTGAATATTTGCAGGTGTAATATATTCTCGTATTTTTTCTTTTGATTTCGTGTTAACTGTCAATTTTTTGTTGTTGTCTATATACATCCCTTTGTAGGTTGTTGGTATAGGATTCCCAGATTTAATTTGTCTTATATTATTTTTTACTGTTTCCCTTTTTTTTTTTTATTTTTGCATTTGTATTCGTAGTTTACACAACAGTAGACTGTGGCCCTACTCAGTATCTGCGCTGAATTTAATGCTCTCGTATCAAGTATTTGTGAAGGGTGTATATATTGGTTTGATGTTATATAATCAATTATCAATTGTGGATTTTTGTCCTCTTGAATTTTGGTACATGTACTTCTGTTGAATTTTATGGACAAAGTAAGTGTTATTTGTCCGTAAATTATTGTTAGTGGAAATCTAAAGAAGTAGCTCACCATTATCTTTGTTAACTTCTTCATTAAATCTTTTTTATGTTTTATTTCGTGGATAGCATAATTCTCGATACGTGCATTCAAGTCATCTAGGATAATGAGAGATTGATTTTTTGTTTTCGGTTTGTTATTCTCCGGAGCATATATACTAAGTATATTCAAATGAAAATGCGTTTTCGTAATGTGACTAGCAGTATTTGTTCAGATATGTATTTTATTTTATCTATCATGTTTTCATAATTTTTGTCTATTAAAATCTCTACTCGAGAGAAGCGAATAGTCAGGTGTAAAAAGTCTCGGTCTCTCACGTAGGCATATCGGGTTCGATTCTATAGACCGGCAATATCCCCGCCGGAATTTTATAAGGTCATACACTTCTCCGTGCTTCGGAGGGCACGTTAAGCTGGTGGTCCCGGTTATCATACTAACACATTTAATAACCGTTAACCACGCAACATTGGGGCGATCTCCTTCTCCTCTGTCGATGGGTAAGGTTAGCCTCCTGCCCAGCATACGTGCGAAGAGGGTGCACAGAATTCATATCTATGAGTTATTAACAGGCTATTGGTCTAAGCTTCGGCCATAAGAGGAAGAAAAAGAATACGAAGAATCTCTACTCCTTCTTTAGCTCTTTTATCTTTATCAACTCCGCTGTATATTTATTAGGTACCTTAGTATTACCTTATATGGATCAAAGTTTTCAATGTTCTTAAATCTAAATGTAAATGTCACATTTTATTGTTTAACTTATCGGCTGCTACAGGTGCTTATGGGCACTCAGACATGACTCACTGTGTTTTACAAAGACTGCATTTGATGTATGCATTTTTAAAATTTTGTGGTAACATGACTCCCACGTGCAGGTAATAACTTAATTAATAATGGTATAGAGGTAGAGTAGCAACTATATTAAACAGATTTTTTTTGGGGAAATTAAGAATTAATTTAAACAATTTTTTTAGGACTCTTCCATAAGGCAATTGCAATGGGTGGATCGAGTTATGGCAACTGGCCCGTACCAAATAATCAGCTGGAATTAGCCAAGAAACAAGCAAAATTGGTTAACTGTGCTGATGATACACCAGCCAACATAGTTAAATGTTTGAGATCTAAAACAGCTGATGAAATAATTGAAACAGTGCCTAAATTTAAGGTAACGTATTTTTCAATTTAATTTGCTTTATATTTACTGCCTGTACCTACTATTGAGTCATGGTCATAGCTCAGTTGGTTCAGCGTGCATCTGACCACTGAGATAAAGACTGGCTCGAGTTCAATTCCCAGAGCCAGGAAGACAACGGCAAACCACCGAGGTATTTCTGCGTATTAAATCTTCTCTGGAGTCGCAAGCACTTCTGTGATTCAGAGTCCACGCAAAACTGTAGGTCCCCTATGTCTTTAGGCTACTTGACATGCACACTACAAACATATGAAGAGAAGACGGCAACGCCCTGGCAGAATTAGTCTTAAAATTTGATTTTTATTGTTTCCACTTAAAAACGTCCATTTATTCAGTTGTTTTATTATGTATTTGAATATGGTTGGGTTAGAAGAATTCTTCCTAGTAGTAAGCGATATCGATCCAATTGCAGAACAGACGTTATCGAAGTCTTCATTTTTTATTTTTGTTGTTGTTTAAATTTTGTTTTTGTGTAAAAACATGTTTAAGGTAAATCCATTTTTTTTAACAGGAATTTGGTCCAATTGATCCGTGCATAATTTGGTCGCCTGTAATTGAACAAGATTTTGGACAACAGAGATTTTTAACCGCTCATCCTGTGGAATTAATTCTAAATGATCAGTTAGCCAAAGTACCGTTTATGACTGGTATTACAACTGATGAATTTGTCAGTCATGCTTATCGTAAGTTATTAAATTTTATAAACAAAAATAACGCAATATTAAAATCTGATTTGCAGCTGTGATCAATAATCCTAAATTATTACAAGACTTAGATAAAAATTTTGAAAAATATGCCCCTATTGCATTCCTCTATGAAAGAGATACTGATAATTCAAAAACCATAAGCAAAGAACTTAGAAAATTCTATTTTGAGGATAAACCAATAGATAATTCGTCACTTGCTCAGCTGGTGCAGGTGAATATTACCTTTATTTATTCTTTTACATATTATATTGTTGCTTGATTATGTTTCAGCTGTTCGGTGATGCCATCGTAGGATTTGGTGTAAACAGAGCTGCTAAATTATATGCAGATAAGAGTAATGAATCAGTGTTCTACTACAGATTTAATTACAAAGGAAGACATAGTTATTTCTATCTGCCTGATTCAAATAATACTACACCTTATGGTAATAAGTTACTCTTATAATCTTGGTTCAGTAATTTAAGAAACGAATATTTACAGGCGTTGCGCACCAGGATGACTTAATTTATATGTTCTACAACTCTAAGTTCCCAGAATATAAAGAGAGTGATTCTGAAACAGCAACAATAGAAAAAATGACCACACTTTGGGGCAATTTTCTAAAAATTGGGTTAGTTGGTATTGTAATTCTAATTTAAATTTTCATATAATAACAAATATTTATATTTAATGCATCAGTTCAGATGCATCTTCTAGTGAGAAGTATTGTTACATAAGTTGTGGAAGTAAATTTCTTAAGTAAAATTTATTTTTAGCAAGCCTCTTTCTGAACAATCAGAAAAATTGGACAACGTGAAATGGGAACCATTTACCACAAAGACAAAAAAATACTTGGATATTGGAAATAAATTGGTTTTGAATGAAAACCTTAATGAGAAACGTTATGCTGAGTGGGAGAAGTTATTCCCGCTATCTAAATATCAAGGAAAGAATAAGAAACAGCATGGTTAATTAGAAGTTTTCGGTATCAGTTTCTGATAACAATCTGTGAACTTATATAAGAATCAGTAGAGTGTATGTGTTTCTGTAAAAAAATGCAATAAAAGTAATAAATTTATTTATATTTTATATTTAGATTTAAACAATGGCAAAAATTTCTTTCATTAAGATAAATAACAGTAAAATAAAATATTACCACCTAATAAGATTACACTGGATATTCCATTAAAGTTCAATGAACGCAAGAACAAGTTGTTATGGTAAACCGACGCAATTTAAAATTATGCACTAATTAGCGTAAATTAAAATTTTATAAAAGTTATACAAGAATAAATAACGCCTTAATTAAATTTCTTAGAAACAGTTTTATCAATGTAATTCTTAAATTCCTAAATAAATTCTAAAATTCTTGGAAACGTCTTTTTATAAATCCCCTTCTACACAATTTCCATGAACGCTGTGTAACTGGAATAACTTATCATTTTTACTGTTGTATTTATAGCTGCAATAAAAGCAAATGTAAATATTTTTGTTTTTAAGGTGATATAAATTGTTGAAATCGTTTTTGATGCTTTAGTACTAAAGGTGCTATCTCAAGTAAATAATGTAAGTTGCATTCAGTTTAAAATTTAAGGGTATAATAATTCTAAAGACGTCAGTTGTTAGTTGTTAAAAATACTTACATTTTAATGACGGAAAATTAAATTTAGTATAAGTGTAAAACCAACTTAATCGTATTAATGGCAGTTTAAAATTTTTAATTAGGATATTAAAACTTTAACATTATTTTTCCTTCATTTTCTTTGGCAGTTCACTTATACGAGGGACTTGTATCCAATATTTTTGTTCTGCATTAAAGGTTAAAAAGAAGTAATAATAATTAATACACAGGTAAAACAAAATAAAACATTTTTCTGATTACAGTGACAGTCAATTCTTAAATATGTTGTTCCTTAAATTTCTTGGACTACTGCTAATACTTTCAATATTTAATTCCGGTTGTAGGGCGGTTTTGCGCCTTTATTATCAGTAATTTTTGATAACTAAGTAAGTGTAGGGAACTTATTTTCCTTTAATTTAAATATAGTATCCATTTTAGAAATGTTTGTAAACGTAGTCGTACAAAAAAGGTAAATTCACGAATTAGTCAGTCAAAATACAACAAACTCCGTTTAATACACAGCATATTAACAAATTGAGCTGTATCACATGCAGCTCATTTCTAGCTTTAATCATAGATAACTAACAATATACCCTCCTAAATTTAATTTTGCCTTTACTTTTGACTTCGGGCCCCATCGCAATGCAGCGATGCCTACCGAACAATCAACTTTTCGAGTGCAGCACGAGCACAACAAAATAAAACAGCTGTTTCGTAGCGGTTTTATCTTAAAATATTCACTTACAATACCACGAGTGGTCAAAGAATTGTCGATTATTTTTTTGCTGTAACATCACGAATGTTCCTCGTGCTTGCATATTCACAATCACAAGGAACATGAGTGATTTTACAGCAAAAATAATCTACAATTCTTCGATCACGAATGGTATTTGAGGCCTTTGAGGGACTGTTCAACGAAAAAAAAAAATCATTTCCATCGAATCATTTTATTATAACTAGCAATAAACTGCTTTCAAAAAATTGTCGCTTCGTATCACTAGTGAAATTTTATAAACAATTTTTTCTAGTACAAATTGTCGATACAATTCGTTTTGATTGGCTCAAAAACGTCAAAGCTTGCATTTTGATTGGTCGATTTTTGACAGATGACATATGAGTTGAATAGTCATTAAAAAATCGTGAGGATAAGGTGTCAATTATTTGATTTTATTAATAGATAATTTATTGTTTTAATTATAATCTTATTTTTGGTGGTTCTGCAGCTGTGCAGCTCTCAGCGCCAGCATCTTTATTTATTCTAACTACGGTGTGTCCCTGGATGGAGTTGACAAGAGGACCAAAAACGTTGTTTTCGATTTTACGTCAAAAAGTCATTGCTTATAAAAAAATCTGCTTGTCGAATTAACTAGTCAGTTATTAAAAAAATTAGATTAGATATACAGGGTGTTAATAAACTAAGAAAACATAAAAATGCTTCAAGAGAGAAGTGCCATTATTTGATAGATTGATTGTTATAGTGGAAATACAAAACACAATATCCAAAATTTATTTTTTCAGTTTTATTTATTACACACTATTTTTCCGGAATTCTCTTTAGATAATTTAAAAACCTTGGCTTAAAGCAAACAATTGAAATTATGCAGGACTTTTAAGAAAGTCAACAAAAATTATTCTACATAGTACAGCAGCCTGTGATCGACAAGATTTAATTTAGAATTATCATAATAAAATTCAAGATGCATAGTTATCTTGATTACACTTAAAACAATAAAACCATAACAATCTAAATTTAGACTTGAAATTTTGTATATAAAGTATTTGTATGTTTTTAAGGAACTTTTTCTATTTACAGTTAACTCTAAAATTCAAAATAATGGCACTTCTCTCTTGAAGCATTTTCATGTTTTCTTAGTTTATTAACACCCTGTATATCTAATCTAATTTTTTTAAATAGCAAACTCGTTAATTCGACAAGCAGATTTTTTTATAAAGAACGACTTTTTGTCGTAAAATCGAAAATAACGTTTTTGGTCCTCTTGTCACCTCCATCCGGGGACACACTGTATATTCATTCCTCTCTGTCGTACCATATTCTCGATGGTGTCCATCCACTTCATTCTGGGTCTCCTTTTCCTCTCTTTCCTTCTCCTCTCACTTTTATCATCTTCGGGAGTATCTTTTCTTCCATTCGGACCACATGCCTATTTGACCATTTTATTTGTTTTTTTTTATGGTTTCCACTACCGGTTCTACGTCTAGTTCTTCCCTTTTCGTTACATTCCTGATTCTAACTCTTCTTGTTTTGCCTACAATTCTTCTTAAATAGCTCATCTCTGCAGCTGTTATTTTATTCTTGTGTTTATCTTGCAAGGCCAGGTCTCTGCTCCATATATCAATGCTGGTACGTAAACCAATTTATACAAGTGCAGCTTTGTTTCTCTTTCGAATTCTTTTTAATGTATTCTCTAAATGTTTGTGAGTGTAGATTTTTATTAGAGGTGCTAATTGGGCTTTCCGCACACTTTGTTGCACTGATGGAATGCGACGTTTCGGGGAGTGGATCTGCCCTCGTCTTGAAGCATGGTTCGCCCCGAGAAGGACGGTTTGGTCTTGGGAAAGCCATATATTTTTATTTATATATTTTCCTGAATGTAGACCTCTTGCCGGCACTCGAATTCGAATCTTGTTCAGTAAGCGCGTTTTGGATTGCTAAGCACGTTTGTTATCCACTGAGCTACGGAGTTGTCCGAATATTATTGTTGTTAACTTATTTAAGTTACACTTTTTTTGTAGCGCATGCGTAGTAGTTTTACTGCGCAGGTTGCGCAGTAGTTATTTGCGCAGACTGCGCTGTAGATTTTTTGCGCAGCTGGTGGTTTGGTGCGTCTCAGTTTTTCACGCAGTAATGGAATCTATGTGGGTTTGATCTCCATGCTTGTTTGGCTAATCGGTTGTTCTGCCAGAGCAATGTACGTAGCTTCTTTGAGCTTCCTTCTTCTTTCGTGACTACCCGTGCATCTTTCCACTGGATCCTATGCTCGTTACTGCAAACGTGTTTCGCAATTAGGGATTTTTCGGTTTCTCCTTTCCGTATGCTGGTCTTGTGTTCTTGAAGTCTAACCCGTAGAGGTCTGCCTATTTCTCCTATGTACTCTCTTTCACACTCGTATGGCACCGTGTAGACACAGTTCTTTGTCTTTTGATCTTCGTTAACCGTTCGTGAGGACTTGAATGCAGTGCGTAGATTGAATCTGTTTTCGAGCTTTCTTAACTGATCGGAAACCTCGCGTACGTATGGAATGACAGCTTGTGTTTTTGAGTTTCTGCTGTCTCTTCTGTTGGTTGGTTCTCTCTGTTGTTTTTTTTTCGAACAGGTTACTGGCAGATTTTGGGTAGGTCTTTTCGCTAAGCATTTGTGCTATTCTTTCTCGTTCTTTCTTTAGATCTTCTTTTGTTGGAGTCATAGTGGAGATATCTACCTATGTGTGTAGCCTTCCATTTTCATCTTTTATGTATCACGTTGTTTTACCATCTTAAATGTTTAACTGAAGGCCAAAATTCCTTTCTATTGTTGGCGACAGTTGGCGTTATTTTTGAATGTTTCTTCTATTTTTTTCCCATGCTTTGTTCTTTGCTATTTTAACTAATTATTTTGCTTCGTTCCTTATAATTATGTAACGTTGTCTATCTTCTTCTCTTTTTGATTGTAGATACTTCTCTTTGACTTTCTACTCTACTCTTCATTCCACCAGTTTGTTCGTTTCTGACTAATTCTCTTTACCCCACAAACTTTGTGACCACTTTAATGATTGTTGTTTTGAGTTTCTCCCACGTTTCTTCTAACGTCGAATGCCTCTCTTGTTGTTCTTATAGTCTCTCGCATTGTTCTAATATTTCATTAATTTTTTGCTAGTAATCTAACTTTTGTTTCTGCAATCTTTATTTTCTGATATTCTGTTTCTGGTGGTTTTGATATTATTGTATAGAATCTTGTATCAGCTATAATTATTAATTTGTAGTCGGAGTTTATTTCTGCCCCTCTTATGACTTTTATTTCTAGCATAGCATATTTGGTTTCTAGCGTATAAGTAAAGTAGTCTTTTGTCTTTTTGGCATCTTGATTATCTGCTGTGAAGGTATTCTTATGTATCTCTTTGTGGTTAAAACAGCTATTTCTAATTAACGGTTCGTTTCCGATACAGAAATCGATCATTCTGTTACCATCGTCATTTAGAATTCTGTCACTACAAAATTTCGCAAGAACTCCGCTTCCTCTTTCTAGATAATCTAGATCATTGCCTACTTTGGCATTCCAGTCACCCAATATAATTACATGTGTTGATCTTTCTTGGCCTCATGCTTGTTGCAGGCTTGTGCAAAACATTTCCTTTTCTAGGATTTCAGAGTCTTCTGTTGATGCCTATATCTGTATAAGTATTATTTTTTCTTCTAGCACTATATCGAATGCGATTATTCTAGAACTTATAGCTTCCCAGCCTATCATCTGATTCGTTAGTTCATTGCTTATTACCAAACCTACTTCCTCTTTTGCTCTTGTACCCATTGGTACCCCTGAGTATACTAGCTTGTATCCTTCATCCTACTTTTTTAGATAATTTTTTTCTTTACTTCTGATATTCTTAGTATTTTACCCTTGTATCTAGCCATTTCTTCTATTCTATATCCCTAGTCTTGTCCTTTGTTCTCGCTTTGGTCGCTTTCCATGCATTCGTCCATGTTCGAGGATTCTATTTGTTCTCTGAACCATAATACCTCGTGTTGGTGATTAGCCTAACAATGAGGGCCCCATTACCTGCTGAGGTGGATTAGTTTGTGCATTATATCCATAAAGCCATATAAAACAATACACCAGCCTTGACACTAAAAGGCGTAAAGGTTACGGATACAGATGGATATTAAATGTAACATTATTTCGTATGCTTAGTTACACATTTATTATTATTATGCTGCAGTTTTTGACTAACAACAATCAAAAAATACTAAATCACGTGTAAAGATTGTAATCTCTTCTATCGCCTGCAGAGTTAAACTTGCAGATATTAATAAAAAGATTGTTATAATTTCAGACTTTATACCTTTTTGATTATAGGATTAGATAAATAAGGCACTGTGCAAATATCTCGTGGTAGCGAAATAAGATAATAAAGTTTGACTAACGTTTTAGTGTTATCTCCCTATATATATGTAGTTAGAACTTTTATGCATTTCACAATTTCTGAACTTGTATTTTAAGCTAAGAGAAAATATAAATATGCATTAAAAATTATTGTATTCGTTAATAAATAGCAATGACAAATACATATTTTTGTTTTAGAAGAATGTTCGCATCAGCTATTCTTCTCCTTTTGGGAACTGCATTAGCCCATGATAATGTAGAGCCCGATTCTCTAGCTGATCCTATTGTTACAACAAAACAAGGAACATTACGAGGTATAATCCAAACTTCTCTTTTTGGACGACGTTTTTATTCCTTTAACGGTGTTCCTTATGCAGAACCCCCAGTAGGTGAATTAAGGTTTCAGGTAAGCTAATTGTATTTTTTCATTCGTGTATCTTTATTTTTTGGTTATTTTTAGCCTCCTGTTCCGATAAAACCTTGGGAGGGTACTCGTGATGCCACAAAAGATGGACCGGCTTGTCCCCAACCTAATTTTGGTTTGGTTTCAGAAGATTGTCTTTATGTAAATATTCACACACCAAAAGCAAGTAATAACGTTATAATTTATACTTCACGAATTAATAAAATAATATTGTAGCTTCCAAGTAAAGGGAAGAATCCTAAATATCCCGTAATTTGTGTAGTACACCCGGGAAGTATAACAAGTCTTACGGGAAACAGTGCTTATTTTGGTCCGCAATATATGCTCGACAAAGATGTAGTACTCGTTACATTCAATTATAGGCTGGCTTCTTTAGGTATTAATTTTTCATTTAATATTTTAATATTGCATGATTCAGTAATACAGTAGAGTTGAACCAAATTTTGCAGTGAGGCTGCTTAGAATTTGATTTTATTTTATGTCTTTCATATGTTAAACCCTTTAATTATATTTGACTAAATGATTACATTTTGTTATTTAAAATAAAATATAAAAGATATCTAAATGAAAAGATTTATGTTAATTATATTTTCAATATGAACAGGTCTTCTAAGTACTGGCGATGAATTAGCTCCCGGTAATAATGCACTCAAAGATCAAGTAATAGTATTGCGATGGATTCGAGAAAATATTGCTGCTTTTGGTGGCGATCCGAATTCTGTTACCCTTGCTGGATATAGCGCAGGTGGAATTTGCGTTTCTCTGCATATGATATCACCCATGTCAAGAGGTAAAAATAATTGCAATTTGTTTTTCAGTTTTAAAAATTAAGAAAAAATTGAATTTTAGGTCTTTTTCATAGAGTTATGATAATGAGCGGTTCTACTTTTGGTAACATGATAGACCAAACTAATCAGTTTGAGTTAGCACAAAAACAAGCAAACTTAGTTGGGTGTCCTAATACGACTTCTGCAGAAATTATTAACTGCCTGAAAACCATACCTGCAGAAGATTTAGGAAATTCTTTGGAGGGTTTTAGGGTACGAAAATCTTGATATTTAGAGATTAAATTATAAACAGTGTAAATTTAGGTGTTCGGAAGTGATCCACAATTTATTTGGCAAATAGTAATCGAACCTGATTTTGGACAAGAAAGGTTTATAACAGAAAATCCACTGATATCAATTCAGTGTGGCCGAATTGCTAAAGTACCCGTATTTACTGGAATTACAGCAGATGAACTCGTGTTTTTGGCAGAACGTAAGTTAAATGTAAAACAAATAACTACCTACTATGAATCACCATGAATATCTTTGCAGCTATTGTAACAAATTCTACATGGTTAAAGGAATTTAATAGAGATTTTAATAAAATTGCACCGTATGCTTTTTATTATCAACCAAATACTCCCCAATCGGACCATATTAGTACACAAATTAAAAAGTTCTATTTTAATGATGAACCTATAAACAGTAATTCTTTGGTACCACTAGGGGAGGTAGGACGAAATACAAAATAAGTAATATCGTTTATAACTTTTCATCCTGATTTTAGGTATATTCAGATTCACTTTCTGGATTTGCAATTAATAGAGGAACTCAGTTAATATCGAGGATTAGTAATAAACCTGTTTATTATTATATATTTACTTATAAAGGACGATACAGCAACTTTAATCCACCTGGTGGAAATGACAGATTTGGTGAGTATTGTATTTAATAAATTGAAAAAAATATTTAACAATACAATCAATATTTCAGTTGTTCATTTTGACGATCTTCTTTATGTATTTTGGAATTCACTGTCATTTCCAATGTTCAACAAAACGGATCCTGAGGTTGCTACTGTTAAAAAGATGACCACTCTATGGGCAAATTTTGCTACCACCGGGTAAGCTGCATTTTTAAAGATCATTGTATTATAATTCTTTCTTATAATTGACACTTTGAATTATATAATATATTCATTTTAGCAATCCAGTACCATATCCTACTGCCGAACTTGATTGGGTACGTTGGGCATCATTTACAAAGCACAGTAAAAGATATTTAGATATTGGTAACCGACTAGTGATGAAGAGAAATATATACCCAAGGCGTTACGCTAAATGGGGAAGCTTCTTGCCGTTGCCCTTGCCCAGATGTTGTATAGCCCAACCTAGATTTTGAGATCTCAGATGTTTTTTCCAAATTAACTATTATGTATGTACATTAATAAATATTTTTTGATGTTTACCTACTTCTTGGTTTTTTTTTAGAAAATTACCTTTAGCCCAGTGGCCAAGTACATTTTACCTTGCAAAAGGTTATGTAGTTTTGGATTTTGGATATGTTGTACAAAAGTGGTTGTACTGACACGCGCACAGGCGTGCCAAATTAGAAAACTTGGATTTTTAATAAGGGCCTATACAACATACAACATATCTAAAATCCAAAACTACATGACCTTTTGCAAGGTAACCCCCCCTTTTCACGACCTGGCCACTGGGCTGCTTTTGTTTTGGAGACACTAAAAACTAAAAATTGATAAGTTTGCAGATATTTAAGTTTCAGTTAACTCAGTTTCGAATTGTTATATATTTCCTAATTGGGTATTTCGCCATTAGTTGCTAAAATAGAAATTGATAAACTGTTAATTCTATCTCCGTTTTCAAACAAATCAAAGTTTTGTGGTTTAATGTGACATACAAAACTATAAATATGTCACTGCATAGTGCATACATACAAAGACATCTGATTCAGTAAATCAGTATTAGATCGGGTAATTTAGTTGACCATGTTCAACCACTTGCAAGAATTTACTCTATCTTACTTTATAGTTTCTTTAACTTACCTCTATACGTAATAACGTTTTGATAGTTCACCCATTAGTTTAGAAAAATGTTGGAATTTGGTGACTGAAACAGTTATACTCCCATACGATGGCATGCACCATCTCCTTCTGTGTTTTAACTACTTTTGAAGGCAATTCTGGAAATCCTAGGCACTGGGAAATATTGTTTTAGACCAAAATACCTGCAGTAACTGCGAAATAATTTTGGCGATTCTGGGGCGTCAGACGTCTTTATTTAGGGCATCTTCTTCATGCAAATTATAACTGTCCATCCCTTCTCTAGTAGCACTGCTCCATGATTTCCTTGGTCGACCCCTTTTACGTTTATTCGGAGGAATCCATTTGAATGCTTTTACTATCTTCCTGGTACAGAAACACCAAATGGTATGTATGGATGTCAAAAAGAGGTTTAATGACTACTTATTGTTTTTGTTGTTTTTAAATAATTTCTTGTAGGCGTTGTACATCATGATGATCACCTCTATATTTTTGATTATTCATATCTACCCAAATTTAATTTAAGTGACCCTGAATATGTAAACGTTCAAAAAATGGCCACAATGTTAAAGAATTTCATGATTACAGGGTACGTATTTATTCCACCAGAATTATTTATAAAAAACTAATTTAGAAGAAAAGTGAACTATTGATTTTATTCTAGTAAATCAACCCCTAAACCTGTAAAGGCACTTGATAATGTAAACTGGATACCTTTTACCATCGAAAATCAAAAATACCTTGATATAGGTGAAAAGTTGTTAATTAAAGAAAAACAATTGATTGAATCGACTTTTACTTGATGAAAATCCATAATGCGATAATTGTCTTGTACTCACCATCTGAAGATGCCAACGTTTGGCGAAACAATTGTCATGGGACACCAATAAAGAATTTTGTGAAAATCAACTTTGTATTTCCTTAATTAAAGAAAAACTGTATGATGATCGATATACGCAGTGGCGAAATGCAGGCAATAAATTGCTAAGTAATTATTTAAAAGAAGGACTTTTGATCTTGGTTAGTCAGCGTTGGCTAACTAAAATACATTTAAAAGATTAAGGTTTATTTCTTGTTTAATATTTTAATCTGTATGCTTTTGCATAAAGAACTTACACACACACATGTACTCTTTCTTTATTGGTATACAGTGTCAAGACTCATTCATACTTATAGGGATTTAATGTAGGTCCTTGTAGGTTCACATCAGCCTCTGGTTTAATCAATAACTAACAAGTTCGGCCAAAATTTACGCTGTAAAAAAATTATACCTATCGCTGGAATTACAATTATTACTCAGACTGCCCTAAAATATTCTTGTGAAGTTAAAAATGCCTCTTTAAATGTCTTTGTATTTGCGTATTAAATTTAATCGTTGCATATCTATATGAATATGAATCACAAATTACAATAAATTAAAAAACCCCATCTTGCAAAATTATGTAGTGACCCTAATTTACCATACGTTAAATAAATTGTTTATTCTGGAATTGTTGTTTTATTTGGTATCACTACGTTTTATAATTCAGTGAGACATGATTTTTATGTCTGGCATAGCATATTTGCTTTCTGGCGTACCTACCTATAGGTAAAAATACTGTAATTTTGGCATCCCCATTATCTGCTTTGAAGGTAATCTTATGTGTCTCTTTGTGGTTAAAATAGTTAAAAATCGATCATTATGTTACCATTATCATTTAGAATTCTGTCGCTACAAAATTTCCGTAAAGTATCTACCGCTTCCTCTTTTTGGATCATTGCCTATTTTGGCATTCCAGTCACTTAACATAATTACATGTCTTGATCTTTCTTTGGCCTTATCCCATATTTGTTGCAGGCATGTACAAAACATTTCCCTTTCTGGGATTTCAGAGTCATCTGTTGGTGCATATATGTATCTGAATAAGTGTTATTTTTTTTTCTAGCACTATATCTAATGTGATTATTCTAGAACTTATAGCTTCCCAGCCTATTAATTAGTTCATTGCTTATTACCAATCCTACTCTCTCTTTTGCTCTTGTACCTACCGGTAACCTTGAGTATAACTAGCTTGTATCTTTTATCTAATGCTACTTCTTTAGATCTATTTTTCTTTACATCTGATATTTCCTGTATTTTAACTTGTATCTAGCTATCTTTTCCACCAGCTTCACTTCTTTTCCGTTAAGACCTCTAATATTCCATATCCCTAATCTTATCCTTTGTTCTCGCTTTGGTGGCTTTCCATGCATCCGTCCATGTCCGAAGCTTCTATTGGTTGTCTGAATCATAATTCCTCATGTGGGTCCTAACGATGAAGACCCTGTTACTTCGGGACAATTTATTTTAAATAATATTGTGGCGTAGCCCTCTTTGGGGTGGTTTGAGTAGTAAATAATTATCTAGAAGATAAGGTTAATCACTTGTTTGGTAGAGACGAAGGTGCTAGGTCACGTTTGAATTTGTTAGCTTGGCAGTTACGAGAGATTAGAAATAACTAGATCAGAATTCAACTAACACAACACATTTATTTAAAACAGTTCGTAAGATGGACACAAGTCTTTCATTTACAAATAAGTATTTAAGAAGTAAAGTTCAATGTTTAGCTTGGAGTATCTAAGTCTGCATCAGGATTTAAATCTCTTTATAAAATATTCTAAGTTCGAATGACTTCTACAAAAATATTCTAAGATTGAATTTAAATTACTTTTAAACAAATATTCGTAGTCACAACTAAGTTCAAAGTTAAATTAGTTTAACACTTTTGCACAAGTACAAAAATAGAGAATACTTTTCTAAGTCCAAAAATAATGAATAATTTTCACCAACAAATACAAGTCCCAACTAAGGGTAAATAGAAATTAAATACAATTTAAACACTTACATGAAAACTAGAATTCGTAACATCTGGAGGTTGGTTGATACGTACACGGCAGAGACGCAAACAAAACATCCCTTCACGCTGTTTCGTGCCTTATATTTATATGGACTTTTTGGTCCAACCTCCAGCTTTTACGATTTGTTTTATTACCTATACGTGCTTATCTTACATTTTGGATAAACTATTAAACATCTGTTTTATTACTTAATAGGTACGTGCTTATTTTATACTTGGAGAAATTATTAAAATGAGTTTACTCGAGCACGTGGATAGTAAGGTTCGATGGAGGTCACTTCTTCACTTGTTCGCGTACATTGAAAATACTTGGCGTCCTTTCGTTTTCATTTTACCGAATTATTTATATTGATATTTCTGTATTTATTACAATATAATAAACTGAAGCCAGGGTGGCGCAGTGGTAGAGCGTCAAGCTAGTGTTGCGCTACTTCTTGGTTCGAATTTTCCAATCGGCAGGATTTTCGTGCAGTCTGAAGGTCGGTATTAAGCCCTGGTAACCATTCGTCGTTGGGCAACTAAATAACGACGCCCTGTTCCGAATACAGGCCTAGGAGGTAGAGTAACAAGGTTTTATACATACATACACATTACACTCTACACATGGTGCAGTATGTATGTAGGTATAAACGGCGCAACAACTTCGTAACCCATATTTTGGGTTAAGAAGAACATACATAGTAAATGTGAAGCGCCAGACAATAACCTCTTGTGAAAATTACTGCAACATAATAGAAGGATCGAACTCATGGAATATGGTATACAAATGGGCAACAAGAAAGACAAAAAACAGCAGCTTGACATTAACAACCATCCAAAAAGAAGATGGAGAATATACAAAGGATACAAAGAGTACTCTAGAATACATGATGACAGAATTTGTACTTGAAGATGATCCAACAGAAGATAACGAAACTCAAAGGACAGTAGCGAATCGCACTAACAAGCCCATAGATACCAGAAGATGATGAGCCATTCCAACAAGAAGAAATAGATTATATTTTACAAAAAATTGATTCTAAAAAATCTGCAGATGTAGATGGAATAACAAGCAAAATACTGTTGAGAGCGTTTAGAACATGCCCACTACTAGTGATAGAAGTATACGCATAATCAATGCCTAGGAAGATCATTTTTTCCAAAAGAATGGAAGGTATCGAAAATTATACCTATAGTAACACCGGGAAAAGAGAGCACAAGCGGGGTATCTAAATATCGACCAATAAGTTTCATTAATGTCGGGGGTAAGGTATTGGAGAAGTTCATGTTAGAGAGAATCATGAAACACCTGTATACCAACAATTGAATGAATCCAAACCAGTTCGGTTTCACATCACACAGAAATATTGTAGATGCTCTTACCGAAGTGAAAAGGTTCGTTGAAAATAGTTGTAAAGAGAAGAAAGATGTGATACTGATAAGTATAGACGTAAAGGGGGCCTTCAATGCGGCATGGTAGTCAACAAGTTTTAATAATATAAGGGAAATGAACTGCCCAGAGAACCTATACAACTTAGCATTGAATTATTGTAACGAAATAATTACTAATTTGAGAGAAACAATTAGTAAAAGTTTCTAAAACAGTAGAGAGAGGATGCTCGCAAGGTTCATGCTGTGGCCCGGGCTTATGGAATATAATATATAACTCGTTGTTAAATTTAAATTGCAAACACCAAACAAAAGTATTAGCATTTGCGGATCACCTCATTATGCTAACCAAAGGGCGAAGCGTAAGTGAAGTAGAAAATAAAGCTAACATAGAGATACAAAAGATAAAATTGGGCGCAAAAAAACAAGATAAACTTTAACGAAGAGAAATCCAAAATAATGCTAGTTACAAGGGAAGGAATCTCGAGAAGGCAAAAAATCAGCGTCTACATCAATAACGAAGAAGTAGAACAGGTTACAAATTTAGAATACTTAGGAATATACATTGACCAGAAATTTGACTTTGATTGGCATATACAACACATCACGGAGAAATGCTCTAAATTAATAAATAGTTTAGGTAGAGGCGGAGGTGTGGGTATTTACTTGAAAGTTAATCTTAAATTTAAAATTATTACATTTGAATCTGAAATTGAAGAGTTATGGTTGATTATAAATACTGGAAAAAATAACAGTTTTGTATTAGGAGTTGTTTACAGATCTCCATATAGTAATTTATTGCAGTTTTTAGATAATTTTGAAAATAGTGTCTCATCAATCCTTCCAGCATCTGATAAAATTGTGTGTGTTGGAGACTTTAATATTAATATGTTAGACTGTGAAAGTCCTGGGGTTGAACAATTTAAAACCTGTTTAGACGGTTTGGGTTTAGAACAGTTAGTGAAGAATCCAACTCGTATTACTACATCCAAGCAATCCATGATAGACTTGATACTTAGTAATGTATCAAATTTAATTAGTGACGTAAAAGTTATTAGTGTGCATGATCTCTCTGACCATAACTCATATCTTGTAATTTGGTTGCTAAATGCTTTAAAACTAAACCGATTATTAGAACTTATAGGGACTACAAAAATTTTGATATTCAGCAGTTCAGTGATGATCTTAGCTCTATTCCTTGGAATAACATATATGACTTAGATAATATTGATGATAAACTTAATTTCTTTAATAGCAACTTGAATATCTTATTAAATTTACATGCTCCTCTGAAAACTGCAAAATTTACTAAACCCCCTGCTCCATGGTTAAACAATGGTATAAAATTGCTTAGGATACTTCGGAATCGAGCTCTGAGTAAATACAAATCAAGCTGCAATGAAAATGATTTTCAGTATTATAAACAGCTACGCAATTTCACGACACGTACAATCAAAAGTGAAAAAAGGAATTACCTTTGCAACAAATTTAAATCAAGTAATTCAAAATCGTTTTGGAAAGAGTTAAGAAATTTTGATATACGTAAAAGTAAACGACACACACAACCATTACCGATTAATTTAGCTAATGCTGATTTAATTAATACCTACTTTATTAATTCTGTTCCGAAAGTAGTTTCTGATTCAGATATCATAGAATTAGCTAATTATTATAACTGTAATACCAAACCGACAGTAAATCGTCTTTTTAAATTTCAAAATATTGCCGAAATTGAAGTGCTAAAATACATTAACTCAATCAAATCTAGAGCAGTTGGTTATGATGGCATAGGCATCTCTTCATTAAAAGTTGGATTGCCATTTCTACTACCGTTTATTACCCATATTGTCAATTTTTGTTTAACAAATTCTGTGTATACTCAATGTTGGAAATATGCAAATGTCATACCTATACCCAAAATTGAAATATCGACTTCTTTTAAGGATTTTCGTCCCATTAGCATCTTGCCTACTTTGTCGAAAGTCTTGGAGAAAGCTATTGCAACTCAGTTGTGTGATCATCTGCAGCAATATAAAATATTGCCATCTAAACAGTCAGGTTTTAGGTCTGGTCATAGTTGTTGCACCGCCTTGATGGATGTTGTAGATGATATTGTAAGCGCTGCAGATTCTAATAAACTTACGTTGATGGCTTTATTAGACTTCTCCAAGGTTTTTGACACAATCAACCATACGATCTTGATTTCGCTGTTTCATTATATTGGTCTTGATAATTGTGCTATCGATTTCTTTAAAAGTTATCTTAGTACTAGATACCAAATGACTGTTTTGCAGGAAAGCAACTATGAATTTTCTAAATTGACGTATGGTGTGCCTCAGGGTTCTATACTAGGCCCAATTTTATTCACAATTTACCCGTCAACATTTCCTGAATTCGTACAACACTGTAATCATCATGCATACGCTGATGATACACAAGTATATGTTACATTTAATGTGGAGGACAAGGTTAATTCTTACAAACGTTTGAACATTGATCTAAATCAATTATACAGTCTGTCCCAAATTCAATCCCCACCATTAGGATCTCGGAAACTATAAAAGCTACAAAGTTGGTTAAATAGGGAAAGTTTTAGGAATTTTAATGCTCATTTCATATCCGTTGAGAAATCACAGCCAACTTTGATCGTTTTCGAGATATCTTGAAAAATCGAAATTTTGAGTTTTCTGTTTTCCAAAATATCTCGGAAAGTATTAAGTTATTAGTTTCAAGACTTGTACATTGTGAAGGCACTTTTTTACGGAGAATCGGGTAGTACCATTTGTTTATATTTATGACGCTTTGTTTCTATTCTATGAACAACTACTTTTGACTTTCATATAGACGCCATATTGAATTTTGTCGTAACTAAACTCAGCTCTTTTTTCTCTTTTCAATGATGTGTCACACGTACAGTTTTTTTGAAGAAGAGCGGGAATAAAATACATTTTTTCTTTATTCGCGTAGTAGGCTATGATAAAAAAAATGTATTTTAATCCCGCTCTTCTTCAGAAACCCCGTGATTATTTTATATAAATTAGCACTTTACAAAATATATATTTAAAAAACTGTTTTAACCGTCAGTATTATAATATTTTATTTCTTGCAGCTTCTAATTTTTGTTCATTCATACTTTTACTACATTTTTTTGTCAGTTTACGTCTTTGAATATTTTATATTCAAAGGTTTGCATATCCCCTATTCATTCTAAAAGATACGCCACTGACATACCGGAAACATTCAGCCGCCATTTGCATCATCTATCTTGGTCTCACGTATATTTTATATATCCTCATTCCTGTTAGCTTTATATTCAAAGTGTAAATCTGTTGATTTCTGCTTGTCCAGTGCACATTACAAAATTGTTTTTTCGTTAGAACAAAAAATGTTCATAATAGAAAGTTACTTTCGCAACGTAACAAAAGTTGACAGGGTTTGGACTTATTCAGTAGAAAATTGCATAGAAGAATTCCGTAATGAGTACCCAAATGATGTTTTTGTGCGTCAACAGTTTGTAGAAATTTCAAACAGATCAAGGTTCCGTGAGAGTGGTAGTGTTGTAACAAAATGTGGTGGACGACCAAAAAAGCATACAGATGAAGTTATTGAGGAAGCGACTGAGATAATGCGGAATGATCCCCACACTTCTGTTCGTCACTTGTTGCAACAAGTAAATCTCTCTGTGGGAACTTGTCATGCAATTTTACGTAAAGATGTCCACATATACCCCTATAGTTTATTACACTAAAACTTTTAACCTGATCAAAAAGGTAACACAAATACACTCCGGCTACTAGCGGGTGTAGGTCGCAGATAAAGAGTTAGAATTCTTCAGCTAATGCTGTAGGAACATTATTACAAAGGGCGCTAGGTAGAACACTAAGATCAGTAGTCGTATTTGTCGAGATCCTTAATCTGCGGCTACCATGCAGATGGTGAGTGGTCAAAAGCAAGAAGGCGTAAATAAATCGACTCGATTTAACGTGTAACAGCACAATATAATTAATTGGTAGGTACAGCAAGGTGTAGAAGTAGCTTCACTCAGCAGTTTCAAACATCTTGTTGCCGGACTGGTGATAGATGGGCTGCATATTTGCAAGGCGCGGTAGTCATTACTTCTACACCTTGCTGTACAGTATCGTAGGCAAGTAAATTCACTAAATATTCCAATGGAACTACAAACTAACATAAAATGACAAACCTATTCATAACATGGTAATGTTTGGAATACAACAAAATTCTCTTTAACTGCTAGATTCAAACGTACATAAATTATTGACTAGACGTAAACTAACTGGATAATAATAATACAAAATACGAATTTAAGTAATTTCGCACGTTGGAGAATTAAGTCTTACTTGACCGAAAAGAATTAATCACATTAATTTCGTTAACGAAATTGATTGAATCACGCGTGATAAAAGCGCAATGTCGCAAGTAAGTGTCGTATTAAAGTAGATAAAATTAAATAACGACGCGACAAATCAGATACCTGCTTCTGGCGTACGTTTCTCTAAGTATACACAAATATAAATAAATCTCTATAGATTTGGAACACAAATCAACATACGGTAATTACGGTAATAACAGACTGATATTAAGTTGAGGTAGTAAATACGACTTGCAATACTGGTCACTATAACTTTTCCTTTCGGTAGGTTCAATCGGTGATAATGGAATTTATTATTTTGAGTGCAACTGTTCAGTGCAAGATTACTTTTTATGTACAACCGAAAGGGTAATGAAATGCAGCTGAATGAATGAGTCTTATCAGTTTAGGTTTAAATATTTAACTCGAAGCACTCTTAGCTAGCGGACCAGATTGCACAAGATCTAGCAATATGGATGAGTAAAGGTATCTGACCTGCTCCTTTTGATGAAATCTTCTAGATTGTACCAGTAGCGAGTAACCAGGGGCAAGCTTCAATTATTGCTTGATTGCTTCACTGTCGAGGCTCACCGACTTCGAAATGGGAAGGCGTCTTCGACAGCGAGATACCAAAAAGGTGGACCAAAACAGCACTGAGAACGTGTTGTACTCCAATACAGACACACACAAAAGACAAACGAAGAAACGGAAAAAGGAGTAGAAGAAGAAGAAAACGTAAAAGAAAAAGAAAAAAGAAAAAGGCCAGGTGTTCGGCCTTTAATTAGAGTGATGAGCTGACTTTTTAATCTACATTAAGTAGTTATGAAGAATGTTCATGACAGTAATCCAAAGTTCACCCAAATCGAAAATCATCAACGAAACATCTCCACAGGTATTTGGTTCGACTAATAATCCACCACAAGTGTAGTCAATACTATTAATTAAGACTTGTAGCGAACCAAAATACTGCCACACTCAATCTGATATTTTACAACCGAAAATGTTTTTCTAAACAACCTCCACGTTCCTATCGTTACGCAAATATTGTAATCGACCTACTAATTTTAGGATTTTAATTAATGACGTACCTAAAGCAAATTTAAACCGTAACAAGCTTAACAGCAGTTCATGAACTATTACTACATTATATTCCTCATAGGCTACGTTTCTGTCAATGGTTTTTACGTGTGCCTAACAACAATGAAGAAGTTCTCAGGAAAACGTTTTTTTACGGACGAAGCTTGGTTTTATAAGCAATGATTTGTTAACTAACAAAATTATCGAGCCGTGGTCTGCTGAGAATTCTCATGAGTTAGTCGAAGCATCTCTGCATGCTGAAAAGATTGGTGTCTGGGTAGCTATTAGAGCAAGATGATTAATTGCACCAATTTTAATGGGAACATTATTGCAGAAAGATATAGGGAGGAAATTTTACAACCATTTTTCAACGAACTGCACGATGACGAATTACAAATATTTAGAACTCCTATTAATAATTTGGAAGAATTAAGATGATGAATCTCTTTATCTTTTTCGTCACTTGTTTCCCTTTCAATTTAATATAACAGATCCTTTCATCTATAGGTTTGAAGGTTATTATGTTTTGTTCCATTTTCTTTGTAACTAATGTACAAACCCTGCCACCATGGCGTTGTTTTGCTCCCCCACTGTATAAAAATACATATTGTTTCTTATTTATTTCCCGTGTCCTTCCCATCTATGATCTTGAATTGCCGTTATATCCATTACATATTTAATTAATTCTTCTGATATTGCATTTATTTTACCTTGTTTCAGCAATTTTTTGACATTTCAGGTTATTATTTTTATCTACTACATTTATCTTCTTTTCTTTTATCTTTCATTTCCATCCTTATTTGGACCTGTCCTGCTTACCTTATATCTTTTTAATTTTATTCCAAAATCGTTAGACGTGTCATCATTGTTTGTTTTATTCTATGTGTTATTATTAGTTAATATCAATCTTTCTTCCTAGTTGTCTTTATACTTCCCGGTTTTGCTTCTTTGTTTTTTTGCTGTGATATTAGAAATTCTGCTAACAAAGTTTCTATGTTTTGTTTCTATTTTTCTTTAGCCCTTTGACTTATTTTCTTCTTCCGGTGATCTTTCGCTTAGTACGTTTCTTGCATTACATACCTAGTCTTTTTCGTCTTCAGTTGTAGCTTTTTCTCCATCTCCTTCTAAGCGCCCCGTTGTATATTCCTCGTCATTTACTATTAGTTTATCATGTTTTTTAAAAGTTTTTATCCATTTAGTTTTGGCAATTTTTAAATGTCTACCATTTTTTTTTCTTCCAATTGCTGTTTGTATAGTTGAAATCATATGCTTTTTTTTACCAACAATTCATGAATTTATTAGAATCTCACGTCAAAAATCAAGTTGCCTGGATAATATTATTACAAATCTAGATAATCAATTCTTTCAATGTGTCGTACTTGATCCTTGTTTATCAGATCATGCAGGTCAGTACATGGCAATAGACAGTAAACCCAAAAACATATCCCAAAGTATTTATAATAGAGTTATTACCTCCTCAGAACTTAAAAAATTAAATGCAGCATTATCTGAAATAGATTGGAATATTTTCAGTATAAGTAAGGATGTTGACTTACTAGCTTCTTTATTAGTATGTATTATCTGTAATCTCTTATACCTTTCGGTGTTGAGGCTGGTGCGTTAATGTATGAGGTTCTACGGGTGCAGTGCACAATCCGCCTCGACCCTACGAGTTACGTGATTGGTGCGCCGTTTAATACCTACATACTGCACCATGTGTAAAGTGTAAGTGTGTGTAGTATACGACCTTGTTACGCTACCTCTTAGGCTTGTATTCTGAGGAGAGCGTCGCTAATTAGGTGCCCAACGACGAATGGTCATCAGGACTCGATACCGACTTCCAGACTGCAGGAAAATCCTGCCCATCAGGAAATTCGAGCCGGGGACTAGCGCAACGCTAGCCTGACATGCTACTACTGCGCCACCCTGGCTATCTTCTTTATTAGTAAAGTCTTATAAAGATATCATTGAAAAATATTAATTAGTTAATTACTCGAGTAAAACACAACTAGTTAATTGGTTTAATAACGAGCTAAAGTCGAAAAGGGACGTTCTTATGAAAATTAAACTGGTATGCGATGTGACAAAAGATCCAGGTGATATAAATGTTTAAAAATTGCTTAGAAAAGATTACAAGTGTCAGATTAAGATGACACAGAAGTTAGCCTACGATAATTTTATCTTATCTGCACAAAATAAAGTTTGTTGGAAGCTAATTAATTTTGAAGGAAATTACAATCGCGTTAATGGTAAAACACTACCAGCAAATTTAAAGTCAGAGGATTTCAATAATTTTTTTGTAAACATTTCTGAACAATTAATTAAATCTTTACCGAACATTCCTTACAATGATTTCTTACGTTTTCGTGATTTTTCTTCGCTGTCTTCATTTTTTTTCCTGAAGCCTACTACGATCAAGGAAGCGAAAGAAGTCATTTAATCATTAAATAACTCCGGTTGATTTGACGTGTACCATCTAAACAGCAAATCTTTATTTCGGGAAAATTCTTCAGGGCTTTTAAATATGCAAAGGTTATTCCGCTTCATAAAAAATGGGATAATTTGGTAGTGGACTATTATTATAGTCCAATATCTATTATCTGCATTTTTTCGAAAATTATTGAAAAAATCCTAAAAGACAGACTTACTCAGTACTTTGAGAAACACAACTATTTCAATGACGGACAATTTGGGTTTAGAACTAACCGTTCTACGTCCGGTACAGTAATGAAAGTTGTAGCAAAGATCACTAAAGGACTTGAGAAAGGCAATCATACTGGCATCACTCTTTGCGATCTGTCGAAGGCATTCGACTGTGTTTCTCGTGACATTCTTCTTGAAAAGCTTAGTTACTACGGTATAAGGGGTGCTACTTTAGCTCTTATCAAATCGTACTTATCAAAACGTTTTCAGGCCATGTTTATCAATAATTCTAATTCGAATTTTAAGTACGGCGTACCACAAGGGTCTGTCTGTTATAGGATCCGTGCTATTCATAATTTGTATAACCACGAGGTGATTTTATTTACAGTTTTCTCCGATCAGGGCTACAATAAATTTATATCCCAAGCCAACGAAATTGAAAAAAAGCACGATATTGGTTTACAGGCAATAGATTAAAACTTAACACTGATAAATCACAACGTTTATGTGTATGTCTACACGAGATTCAAACCCACAGAATCAAGTCAAGTTGTCAAGTTGTTAGGCTTAACAATAGATAACAAGCTAAACAAACTGGTCAGGTCACATTGAACAGTTGAAGTCAAAATTAAGTATGTAGTACCTTTTATTACGTCAACTCAAACACATCACAAATTGCTTAGAACAGTATATTTTTCCCTGTTTCACTCGCATTTGATATACGGTAAATTACTCTGGGGTAATTCTCAATTTTCCGATGCAGTTTTAAAGTTATCGAAAAAAGCGATCAGAATTATATCGAATGTAAATTCTAGAGAATCATGTCTACATTTGTCTATTAAACACAAGAAAATGACAATTCCATCTCTATATTTATGTATACAGGGTGTTCATTTTAAAAGTGAACGCCTACCAGCTTCTGAATAGGCAACACACATTGCATTCCAGAGGTAACTCTGTAGTATAATAAATTTCAAAAACGTTAACAACATAGTAGTCTCAAACCATTTTATGTCAGTGTCAAAATCGCAAATCGCTAAAAAGTCAAGATGTTCAACGATTCAGAACGAACAGACATGTTACTTCTTTTAGGAGAATGTCATAAGAATTATGATGCTGCGGCGATACTGTACCACCAACGATACCCAAATAGGCGAAGACCCTGTAGTAATACACGTCGAAAGTTGGAGAACAATTTAAGAGGTTTTGGAAAATTTAGGAAGGATCACGCAAGAACCCGCGCTGTTACGAATGAAGAAAATGAAATTGCAGTGATTACGGTTATGTTGTTTAAGATTCATTATTATTATCTAATTTGTACTTGACTTTTATATTATGTAATTAAAAAAGTTCAAAGGCTACTGTGTTACATAATACTTTTGAAATTCATCAAACAGAGAAGTGATCTTTGGAATGCAATGTGTGTTGCCTATTCAGAACATGGTAGGCGTTCACTTTTAAAATGAACACCCTGTATGTATATCTATAATGTTTTATTAGAAATTCACAAAATATGGCCTTCACTTATCACGTAGGCTGATATCCATGATTATAATACAAGGAATGCTGCTATAAGAACCTCACAGCTTATACTGACAAAATCTAAGAAAAATATTGTAGATTATAAACTCTATAATCTCTTGCCTATGGATTTGAAAAAGCAGACTTTATAATTAAAAAAAGTATCTTAAAGCATTATTTTTTGCAAAAAAGGCTTTATTCTGTCAATGAATAAATAGAAGATATAAGCCACGTAGCCACGGCTCAAATGTAGGCCGATACGTTGAATCTTTAAAATAAAGTCCAAACAATTCTGTGAACATTTCTGTGTACTTTTTACATGTATCATCTGTTTCGTTTGTATAAAACATTACTGTATTTTGTTACTAATCTACTAGTTATGCTTTAAGACTTAAATATATATTAAAAGACGTAAAACATATTTTTATATCTAACACAGCAAAAATTATTATTATTACTATTATCTAGTATAGTGTTAGTGTTATAATAAGTTGAGTGAGTTTTAATAACTTTAATCTTTCATATATAGCAATATGCACTATTATAATTCTTAAAAAAAAAGTCTGGAATTCCTCGTTAAAAATTTAAGTCACAAAATCATTATTGCTTCAAAGTATTACCTAATATTTCTTTAACTGTGCACATTTGTATTCAATAATAGTATATTATAGACCAAGGTAGAGAAGATATTTTTCTCAGCCGAGCAGTATTATTTCCCGACATGCGAAGCATGGAGGGAAATAAGTTGTGAGGCTGAGAAAAGTCTTCTCTACCGTGGTTTATATACTATTTTTTTCACTGCTAGCACCTTTATTCCTTTTAATTAATCATTTTTACATAAATAAAAAATAAAATGACAGATGCGTATATTTATTTCTAAATATCCACAAAAATCAAATAGCCTCGCTCGAAAACAAGGGGAGAGGTTAATTTCAATTGACATTTGGGTAAAACATATTTAAAATAGGCACCTGAATGCATAGCAATTGTTTTTATTATTAACCAGTAGTCAATAATAAAAAATTATTGACCACTAGGAGAGAAATTCATCTTCTGGGCTCGAAAATAAGGTCAATAATGACATCTTCTAATACTAGTAGTGAAAAAAATTATTAATATTTACAGTTAATAAATATTTACAGTTTAATTATTAAAATGTTATCCATTCACGTTCAAGGACATCACTGTGGCCCAGTGTAGTTGATGCCCAAAGTAGATTTTATTTTTACATTTTTAGATTTATATAGTTAGCTTGCAACTACTTCCGAATGAGCATTCTATTTTTTATAAATCTTCACTTGTTCGACTGGATTATTCTAGACTGTTAATAATGTAGAGTGCTGTAAATAGTATGATGACCTTAAAGACAAACTTCTGGTTTATCTGGTCAAATGCATCATTTTAAAAAATAACAAATAATTTACATTTAAAAATAAAAAAAATTACAGAATTACTGTTTAAAGAGGTTAAAGTAAAATTTTGTAATTTTTAAAAACACATTAGCAGACGTCTGTTTTGTAAGTAAAATAAATATTTATTAAACAGTAAAACTTGAACTCAGAATTGCAATCTAAATTCTATGAATCCTAAAGGTTATTCCCTGGGTTTTCCATATTTAATCCATACAAAACAAAGTGCATATAAAAGGGGAGTGTTGTATTTATGTTTATGACCACATAAATAACAACAGGTTTGGATTATTTGTTTGGTGTCGGTGGTCAAATCAGTACCTAACTTAACTTATTACTAGCAACATTACGAAGTAACTCACGGAAGTGTATTTATTAATCAAAGTTGAATTATAAAGTGAATATTTAGCCCTATACATTCATTATGTTAAAAGAAGTACTACAAGTAATATTTATAAGTGCAGTGGTAAATGCACATACTGCAAATGAGACTGTTACCATTACTACTCCACTTGGTTTAGTTCGAGGTAGTATATTAACTTCCACACTTGAAAAATCAATTTATTCATTTAGAGGTATTCGTTATGCAAAACCACCAGTAAATGAACTTCGATTTCAGGTAAAGCTTTATGATTATTTTTATCTACTACCGAAAAGAGTATACTAATAAATGTGCATACAAATCAATGCATATGTAAAGAAATAATATTTGTTCAAAATGTTTTATTTATCATAATAATTTAGCCCCCAGTACCTGTTGAAAAGTGGAACGATGTGTACGATGCTACAAAAGATGGATCGATGTGTCCTCAGCCTATACGAACGCCTATTTCCGAAGACTGTCTTTCTTTGAATGTTTATACAACTGAGGTATATCGTTAAAATATTTTAAAGTTATTTTTCTAAATCGAGAATTATTTCAGTTACCTAAGGCAGGAGAAAAATTAAAGAGGCCTGTTTTTGTTTTTTTTCACCCCGGAGGATTTTACAGCTCTAGTGGAACCAGTGTGTCATTTGGACCTCGATACTTCGTAGACCAAGATATTGTTCTTGTTACATTAAATTATAGGCTTGGTTCTTTAGGTATTATTTAGTTTTATTTTTTATTTAACATACTAAAGTTATCTCAAAAATATGTTGTTACTTTTTAATTCTATAATTTGCGTTTTTAGGTTTCTTAAGTACAGGAGATAAACTGGCACCTGGTAATAATGCCTTAAAAGATCAAGTAATGGCGTTACGATGGGTTAAAGATAACATAGCTGCCTTTGGAGGTGATCCTGACTTAGTTACAATTTCTGGTTATAGCGCTGGTGGTTCTAGTGTTACATTACATCTTGTTTCACCAATGTCGAGAGGTAATTTTTCTAATTTTTCTTAATAATTTAGTAATTCTGCCGAAAGTATTATAGGTTGACATACAGTGTGTCCCCGGATGGAGTTGACATTAGGTATGATGGACCAAAAATTTTCGAATTGGATTTTCATATTTTGGGATTAATCCCTGCTCGGCCTGAAACTTATTTTTAGTTTACTTTCGATTTTTTTTAATCAAGTAGGCCTTTACAGTTGAGCAAAAACTCTTTTCGTTTCAGGTAAAGTACCTTTTCCGTTCACAGTACGCCAATATACAGGGTGATTCAAATTCGACCCTCACCATGGGGATCTCCCTTATGAGCAGAGTTAGAGGGAATGTTTAAATTCGGCAAAGTTGCTATTTTTTGTTCTCTTTAAGAATCCGCCGGCAAAATTGACTTGCGACAATTGCCAATCGAAATATTTTGAAAAATCGAAAAAAGTGGGATTTAGTTTTTTGCTTGTGGAGCTCTTATTTGAATTTATAATTAAAATCCAAAAACACATTTTCATAGCCATTTTTTCTCCTCTATCTGATGGTCTGGTTATAATGTTATTAGCACGTTTCATCTCTTGCAGGCCATCATCAACTTTCTTATTTCTTATGGGGGCCATTTTGTTTTTTTACAAATTCAGATGCTCACTTTTTCCCGGATTACAACGATATATGATATGTAGGAAAAATGTTCTAAATTTAGTGCTTAATTCTCAAAAAAAGCATATGTAACTTAAAATCATGTCTGCCATGCATTGTTTAAAAACAATGGAGCATCTAGTTAAGTCACTTTTGTTTACTTGTGTAATTTTTACTGCCAGTGATATCAAAATATCATAATATTATGATAATGAAGCTCGTCATGAACCTAATCTAACGAAAATACCGGATTAATGAGAACAAAATTGGAAAATTTAATACATATTAAAAATAAAAACAATTTATTACAATAAATGTTCAAACAATCTGCTGTTTTCATTAATGCATAAAAAGCGACCTAACTAGATGCTCCATTGTTTTTAAACAATGCATGGCAGACATGATTTTAAGTTACATACGCTTTTTTTGAGAATTAAGCACTAAATTTAGAATATTTTCCCTACATATCATATATCGTTGTAATCAGAGAAAAAGTGAGCATCTGAATTTGTAAAAAAACAAAATGGTCCCCATAAGAAATAAGAAAGTTGATGATGGCCTGCAAGAGACGAAACGTGCTAATAAAATTATAACCAGACCATCAGGTAGAGGACAAAAAATGGCTATGAAAATGTGTTTTTAGTTTTTAATTATAAATTCAAATAAGAGCTCCACAAGCAAAAAACTAAATCCCACTTTTTTCGATTTTTCAAAATATTTTGATTGTCAATTGTCGCAAGTCAATTTTGCCGGATGATTCTTAAAGAGAACAAAAAATAGCAACTTTGCCGAATTTAAACATTCCCTCTAACTCTGCTCATAAGGGAGATGCCCATGGTGAGGGTCGAATTTGAATCACCCTGTATTACTAAGAAAAGTTGTTCAGAATGAAAAGTTGTGACGTTGTGAAAATTTTCAGAACGATCGGCCTACTTTGATAAAATTCATTATTTGTCAATTTCGTTTCAGGTAAAGTACTGTTTCCGTTCACAGTACGCCAATGTGTTACTAAGAAAAGTTGTTCAAAATGAAAAGTTATGGCGTTATGCAAATTTTCAGAACGATCGGCCTACTTTGATAATAGAAATTGACAATAGGAGAAAAACTTTATTATTAATTTTACGACGAAAAGTCATTCTTTATTAAAAGTTTGGCGTACTGTGAATGGAAACAGTACTTTACCTGAAACGAAATTGACAAATATTGAATTTTATCAAAGTAGGCCGATCGCTCTGAAAATTTGCATAACGCCATAACTTTTCATTCTGAACAATATTTATTAGTAACACATTGGCGTACTGTGAACGGAAAAGGTACTTTACCTGAAAAGAAAAGAGTTTTTGCTCAACTGTAAAGGTCTACGTGATTTAAAAAAATCGAAAGTAAACTAAATATAAGTTTCAGACCGAGCAGGGATTAATCCCTAAATATAAAAATCCAATTCGAAAATTTTTGGTCCATCATACCTATTGTCAACTTCATCCGGGGACACACTGTATGTATACTTGTATACCAATGGCATTTAGCTTTATAGTCAACTGTCGTCAATTGATAAAGTTTGCAACCAGGGACGTGATAGAATGTGTATTTCTCATATTACTATATGAAAATCGTGGCCATTCGTCGTTGGGCACTAAATTAACGACGCTCTCCTCCGAATACAGGCCTAAGAGATAGAGTAACAAGGTTCTACACATACATCGCAGTATGTAGGCTCAAACGGCGCATCTATCACGTAACCCGGAGAGTTGGACCAGATTGTGCATTGCACCCGTAAAGCCTCATATGCTAACGCACTAGCCTCGACACCTAAAGGTAGAAGAGGTAACAGATTAAAACAAAGACACAAATAAACTATGAAACTCGTATCTCATTGCATGTTCTGATATTTCGTATATTTTTCAGGTCTTTTTCATAGAGCAATAGCAATGAGTGGTTCAAATTTTGGCAATTGGCCTATAAAAACGCATCAGTTTGAATTGGCTCAAAAACAAGCACGTTTTCTTAATTGCCCTGATGATACATCTTCTAACATAATCAACTGTTTAAAAAATAAAACAGCTGAAGAATTAGGAAATACGTTATACCAATTTGATGTAAGATTATATAAATTAAAAGACATCATAAATTATTAATTAATTGTGCAGGAATTTGCGTATGATCCAATATTAATTTGGTTACCTGTGATTGAACCTGATTTTGGACAAGAAAGATTTTTAACTGAAGATCCCATTAAAACAATTTTATGTGGAGACTTTGCCAAGGTTCCTGTAATGACTGGTGTTACAACCGAAGAGTTTTCTCATGCAGCACTTAGTAAGTCTTAACAGATAATATTAATATATGGATACGAATTTTAATGCGTTATTAATTAATTAATGCAGTTATTATTATTTCACATGGAATGCTCATTGCCCACTGCACTTGAGCTCATCGGCTTATTATGCCCCCTAGATTTACATCCTACAGATTGGCCCCATTAGCGAAGGTTAGAACATATCTGTAGGATACATTTACTATTTCTTCGGGTGCCATTAAATTCACTCCAAAGCAACGCTGCCTTACTACTTCCAACATCGGGCATTCACATAATATATGCTCTGCACTTTCTTCTTTCTCCCGGCAGGATCACTTGTGACGCATATTAATTGAAAATGCCTTCTGAGCTGGTACTGTTCTGTTATTAGCCCAACTACCAATAAAAAATAACAATAGTATATTTGTCCATTTTCATAGCATAATGTTTGCACAGGTGTATGTATGGTGTGTATGGCCACCAGCTGTAGAGCTGGTTGGTCACAGCTTTAAAGCTGCATATACTAGGGAAATGCACAGGTAGTAATAGAATTTACTTTCGCTTGGAATACTGTAACAAATCTACCCAGGTTGTTGCTTAAGCATTCCGCAGTGTTTGCTTCATAAATTCCAGCTCCGAAACCTTCCAACGTTTTTGATTCACCCGTATACCAGATAGAGACCAACTGATTTTGCAGCTCTTGTCCTTTTTCCTCTCCCCTTTGCTCATGTATATCAACCTGAAAGAGCTATATGCCGCTAGAAGTTTTTGGACGTGTCAGCCTCTGTAACTTTGAGAGTTTATTAGTAGCGTTCCTGGCCATGATTTTATGTAACCATACCAGATACGAGTAGGTTACTATGAATATTACTACTTTAGTATACACACACAGCACAATTTTTGGTTTAAAGTTTAATTAATACAGTTAGGATAACTGCACCAGTGGATGAACATTTAAGAAATTGTTCAGGTAGCTATTGTATTTATAAAAAAACTATGTGAATTAAAGGTATCTCATATATGTGGAATGACTCACTATACTTCATTTGTCAAAAATAACTAAACACAAATACAATTGAAATTATTATTATTTTTTTGTTAAACGTCAAATACAAAAATATAAAAAATACCAGTCAATGAACATTACATTCTAGTGATTGAACATTGATGGTCCAATGAATGAACGAAATTACTAAACAATATTCTTGTATTTATTTAACTCTTTAATCAAAAAGAATCCCCTAGAATTAACTTTATTTGGCTCCGTTATCTTTGTTTCAACATCCTCTCTCTTGTACCAAACCGTATCTGGAAGCTCTGACCATTTCCATACCTTTCCTTTTTCACTTTCTACCTGTCCCTTCATATTATTCGTCTTCTTCATCGATTATTTTGCCAGGAAAGTATTTCTTGTCGTATTTCACAATAACGAAATCATTTACTTCGTAGTATTGGGTTTGATTATCCTGATTCTGGATTTTGTCGTCCTGAATTTGGTGAACCTCGCTGTCAGATTTTTCAGAATCACTTTTTTTAGGACTGGAAGTAGGACTAATATTATAGGAAATATTTTCTTTTCTCTGTCTCTTTTTCGGCAATGTCAGCCGTGCTTTCTTTTTGTCTTCCGCTTTTCTTTTTCTGCATTGTTTTCTTTCCTCTTTTAATATAACCTCCTCAGTTTTTTTTTTCTCTTTTTCGTTATGATATTCTTTCCATTCTCTAGAAACCAAAGCGAAGGGCATTAAGTTTTTAACTTTTTTGCCATTTTTCTTCTCTTCAATTTTTGGCCAATGCAAGTGTTTCTTCCAAATATCTTCAACAGATTGACAGTTGCTTGGACAAGGTGTCACCGTTATATCTGACAAAATGTTTATTTTCACTTCTCTTTTTTCAGAGTCTTGTAATATATCACTTTCAGGGTCATTAATACTGCTACTATTCTTAATATCACAATTGGTTGTATCACAGTCAGTTTTTAAAAATCTATCTGCTGGTGTATTACTACCATCGTCAGTCTTAAGATTACATATATCACTATCTTTATCTATGTTTTTAGTTTCATAGAGAGTGTTGTCTGCCATTTTAGAACAATTTCCATCTGACAGTGTATCTTCTTGCAAATTGTCATCCATCTTTGAATTAGGTGTACTAATATTTGTGACAATTGTAGGAGTACTGTTTTTAGTCTCGAGGTCATTTTTTTGTTCAATTGAATCTTCTGTTGTGCTAACTAACACGCTCTTTGGGTCTTCCAAATTAAAAATATCACTATGTTCTGTATCTTGTAAATTGCCATCATTATGAATTTTCACGTTAAGAGTGTTATTTTCTTTGGTTATTTCAGTTTCTCTCTTCAAGTTGTTGTTGTCTTCGGCCGAAACTTCCTTATCCATCTGTATATTGTCCCACGGGGCATTGTCGAGGTAATCCTTGTTTTCTGGAAACAAGATCATATCATCAAATTCAATTGGCATTCCATCTATAATTGAATTCGTTAATGGTACAGTCTTCCTCGGCATTTTCACTATGATCTTCTTCTTCTTCAAGATCTTCTTTGCGAAGATATTCTCTCAAGCTATTAAACCAATCCCTAATTGTTGCTTCGGTAACTGCTGCTCGAGCTTTCGAAATAATTTCCGCATTCCTTTCCCCTATAGATGGCTTTCTTTTTAAAAACAATTTCAACCATTTTCTATCCGGTTTGTCATCATGGAACAAATTTTCACGATGGCTAGCCGTAAGAATCTTTTGCACTGCTAGCTGAACTTCGTCGTGGCGCATGGGGAAACCTAGTTTGGCTTTTGATATAATCCAATCTTCTAATCTTTTTTCCTCAGTTTCAGATAATATAGGTGGAGGTCCCATTTTTCGGCCCAGTGGCACAATGTTTCTGATTTTGTTGTTAAGTGTTGCTTTGGGAATTCCGTATTTTTTTGATACGGCATTCTGACTGATTTTACGACCTCTAATTTCATCAATAGCCAACTCTAGCTGGTCTTCTGAATAACGAAATCTGATATATTGCTTTTTCTTGGACATCTATATTAGAAAAAATAAGAAAATAATGAGGTACTAAAGTAGGCATTATAATTTATAAATAGTAAAAACTGGTGTTCATTCACTTAATGGCTGTATGCCAGTGAATGAACACGACTAAACCCCCCCGTTCATTTACTGGAAAGGTGCGTCAAATACGTATTCTGAGGTTAAATCTGGTTCCAGTGAAAAATTCTACACAATTTTAGTGTACTCTTGAATAATATGTAACGTGCAGCCGTAAAACCCAGTGAATGAACACTCTGTTCATTTACTGGGCTATGAGTAATATCGTGAACCAGTGAATAGAGACATCGAATTTTTAGTGAAATATTCATTTTATGGCCATTTTTGTGATTTATATTCAATATTTAAACCTATGTACACCTATATAGTTAGTAACTTTTATCTTATGTGTAAAAGAAAATTAAATAATCGAGTAATCAGTTAGGCGTCGTATATACATACCTTACTAGTTTTAGCTGTGTTGCACACACTCAGCGCACATGGTGAAAATTGGCCATATTAGAAACTAATGGTCACGGGATCAATATAAACCAATAGGAATACAGCTACTAAAAATAATCATATATTCCATTGATACAAGAGTCATTATCGCTAGTATGCCGTGCGTCTTAAAATTCCTTAAAATATACAAAAGCCTTCATTTACTGGTGCCCGTCTATTCACTGGTGCAGTTACCCTACAAATACAATTTGATCGAAAATCATCCAAAAGTTTTGTATTTTATTTTAGATGTACTGGAGAATTCGACGTGGTTGCAAGAACTGGATGATGATTTTGAGAGAATCTTTCCCATTATTTTTATTTATGAAAGAGACACAGAAAATTCCAAATATATTAGTAGGCAGTTAAGAAAATTTTATTTAGGCGAAGAGCGTTTAAGTAATTCTTCAAAAGATGGACTTGGAAAGGTATAATTGAAAATGAAGTAATCATTAAATTATAAACTTACATTGTTTTAGTTGTATGCAGATGGTGTGATTGGTTTTGGTGTAAATCGGGCTGCTAAATTGTTAGCGTTAAAAAATACCGAACCAACTTATTATTATCGCTTTAGTTACGAAGGACGATTCAGCTTTTACTATCTTCCTGACACAAAAACACCAGATGGTATGTATGGATGTCAAAAAGGGGTTTAATGACTACTTATTTTTTTTTATTGTTTTTATATAATTTCTTGTAGGCGTTGTACATCATGATGATCTCCTGTATATTTTTGACTTTTCATATCAACCCAAATTAAATTTAAGTGACCCTGAATACGTAACCGTTCAAAAAATGACCACAATGTTAAAGAATTTCATGATTACAGGGTATGTATTTATTCCATCAGAAATTTATAAGAATTATTTATAAACAACTAATGTAGAAGGAAAGTGAATTATTGATTTTATTCTAGTAAACCAACCCCTGAACCTATAAAGGCACTTGATAATGTAAACTGGATACCTTTTACTACCGAAAATCAAAAATACCTTGATATAGGTGAAAAGTTGTTAATTAAAGAAAAACTGTATGATGATCGATATACACAGTGGGAAAAACTGTTTCCATTGCCGAAATGCGGGCAATAAATTTCTAAGTAATTATTTAAAAGAAGTGCTTTTGATCTTGGTTAGTCAGCGTTGGCTAACTAAAATACATTTAAAAGATCAAGGTTTATTTCTTGATTAATATTTTAATCTGTATGTTTTTGAAATAATAAAGAACTTACACACACATGTACTCTTTGTTTATTGTTATACAGTGTCAAGACTCATTTATACTTAGGCATTTAATGTAGGTCCTTGTAGGTTCACATCAGCCTCTGGTTTAATCAATAACTAACAAGTTCGACCTAAATTTACTCTGTAAAAAAATCATACCTATCGCTGGAATTACAATTACTCAGACTGCCCTAAAATATTCTTGTGAAGCTGAAAATGCCTCTGTAAATGTCTTTGTATTTACGTATTTAATTTAATCGTTGCATATCTGCATGAATATAAATCATGAATTACAATACATTAAAAACCCCCATCCGGCAAAATTATGTAGTGACCCTAATTTACTATAAGTTAAATATAGCTATTTATGTATCAAGTTGCAAAATGATGGACTTTTTATCACTAGGCGTGAAGATTGTTCGTCTAGGCGAAGCCGAGGTGAACAATACGCTGTGTGATAAAAAGACATGTTTTGCAACGTGTTTCATACAAGATTTTTTCCAGTTCAGATAAAAAAATCTAAGCCATATCTTGTTAAAAAAAGGAGTTGGGTCATCGTCTGTAGTTGAAGAAGTAGCCACATTTTGTGATAGCAAATTCGAAAATTGTACAATTAATATTTACAATAAATAAAGTTGGTTTCTTGTTTTTCTTATATATTGTACCAATGAATTACAGCTGCAACTTTTTATCACTAGTGATAAAATGGGAGCATATTTTGTAACTAGTTACAAAAAGAACCACTTTTCACAATTAAAATCATATGTCAAAATGTTGACATTTCGTAACTGAATTGGAAAAAATTGTTTATTCTGGAATTGTTGTTTTATTTGGCATCACTACGTTTTATAATTCAGTGACACATGACTTTTATGTCTGGCATAGCATATTTTCTTTCTGGCGTATAGGTAAAAATATTGTAATTTTGGCATCTCGATTATCTGCTTTGAAGGTAATCTTATGTATCTCTTTGTGGTTATAACAGCTATTTCCAATTAATAGTTGGTTTCCAATGCAGAAATCGATCATTATGTTACCATTATCATTTAGAATTCTGTCGCTAAAAAATTTCCGTAAACTCAAAGAACAGTAAGGAACTGCACTAACGAGCCCATAGATACAGAAGATGACGAGCCATTCCAACAAGAAGAAATAGATTATATTTTACAAAAAATTGATCATAAAAATCTCCAGTTATAGATGGAATAACAAGTAAGATACTGTTGAGAGTGTTTAGAACAGGACCACTGCTAGTGACAGAAATACCGTGAATTTATCTGATTCCGAAACAAGCAAAATACACGCATAGCCCCGTTGCCAGAGCAACGTAACAATTAAATGACAGCAATGCACCAGAGCGTGTATTTTATTTTGAAACATAGGAGAAAGAAAGTAATGAAACAAAATTTTAAAAAATTAATTAGGTACATAGAAAAAAATAAATTTAATGTAATGAAACAAAATTTAAGAAATTAAGTACATACATAGCAAAACTAAATTTAAGGCAATAGAACAAAATTAAAAACTAATTTATAGTCCAGTCAATAAAGCGGAAAAATCGTCAAAACTTCTAAACCCGCAAAAACAGAACCGATTTTGATGAATTTTTTTTTAAAACGTTTGTTATACTAAATTATTCAAAATCAGAAACATTTCAGCTGGCGCTATCAATTATTTATATTGTTTAAATAATTTTTTAAAAAATGTTGACAATTTTTTTTTTCGATGAAATTTTAACAAAGTATAAGTGACTAATTTTGAAAATTTAGTTTAAAAAATAATTTTTGAATTAAAAAGTTTCAAAATTTCCATTGAAAAATGTTAATTATTCAATCATTTGGATGCAAGAATTGAATTCCAAATTTGAAATTTTTGAAAAAAATTTGTGTAATTTGTGTATCTGCACTCTCCTGTTCTTTGCAAATGCAATAACAATTAACTGTAGAGTCTACAGTATCTTGTTGTTGTTCCTGTAACATATAAAAGAATTTTGGAAGATGTTTTTAACACGTATGATTTTAAATATGAGGATCAAATTCAAAGGGAAATAGCTGTAAGACAGGAAATATATTTCTAATAATTTAAAAAGATTTTATTACATCCAAAGAATAATTTAACACAAATTGTTTTTGCAAATAATCTTAACGACGAGCATGACGCGCGCAAAATTCAGTGAAAAAAGTACTGTAGAATTAAAAATATTACACTTAAAGGGCTAAAATTTTTAGAATCGTTAGATCCATACGTCCCAAATAAGCAATCAAAATTTAGTTAAGATTGAGTAATTATTTATTAAACGGGAAACATTTTTTAACTTATATGCAACGCAAGCGATTTTGCTGTAATGATCAAAATTACAAAAAAATGTGATTTTACAGCATATAAATGTATCATAATAACTGTAATAATGTAATATAAATGTAACATAATAATAAGAATAATAACTCGATTCTTCAAAATGCATAAACAAACTTAAACGCAAATATAATCCAATTATTTTCAATACAAACCAAGAATAAATGACATATAATTACTTTTTCCATCGTATTTTTACTTGTCTCTTTGCACTTTTTTCTAAATTTTAATCAATAATTAAGTTCTCTTCAAAAATTTTCACTAATATTTTCAATATTTAGTGTTCAAAAGTTATTTTAACAGATTAATAACCTCAAAACTCACGCGTTCACTCCGAAAATCATGGTGAAACATCAGGAGTTTGACTTTGAATTCCTCTACCTGTGATACAAAAGGTCGATTTCTTGTGCGTGTTTACATATTCTTATAAAAGTATTGATTTTTTTAGTTGACAATATACATATGTCTATATATTTGTATATTATCTTCTTGCATCCGACTGATTGAATATTAACATTTTTAAATGGAAATTTTGAAACTTTTTTATTCAAAAATTATTTATTATACTAAATTTTCAAAATTAGTCACTTCTAGTTAAAATTCCATCGAAGAAAAAAAATTTTTAATAATTTTTTTTTTTTATTGTTTAAACAATATAAATACTTGATAGCGCCAGCTGAAATGTTTCTGATTTTGAATAATTTAATATAACAAACAATTTAAAAAAAAAATCATCAAAATCGGTTCTGTTTTAGTGGGTTTAGAAGTAAAAACCTTAATTGACTCGACTATTAACAAATGTTCAAAAATGCCGCCATTGACGGCCAAACAGTGTACTAAGCGATTGTAAAAATCGTTTATCGTATTTTGTATTTGCTCAGGGGATATTTCTCTTGCAGCCATTCGTATTTTGTTTTTTAGTTGGTCAATATTGTTTAGAGGTTCTCCATTAAAAACTTTATTTTTGATACATGCCCAAAGGAAGAAATCTTTTGGAGACAGGTCGGGTGACCTTGCGGACCAATCTACTTCTCCTCCTCCACGTCCTATCCAGGGGTTTGGAAACCTTGGTTTAGGAAGGTTCTGACTATATGGGAATTGTGCGCAGGCGCACCATCATGCTGGTACCAAACCTCACCATCAATATTTAAGGCGATGAGGGCCGGCACAACTATGTGCTCAAACAATTCTAAATATCTTTCTCCTGTAAGAGTGCCCCCAATAAAAAACGGTCCTACGATATGGTTTCCAATCATCCCAGCCCAAACATTAACTTTTTGTGGCCGCTGAGTTCTTGTGGAATGGTATCTGTGCAAATTTTGTCTACTCCAGTAACGGCAGTTCTGTGAATTAACTTCACCATGTAAATAAAATGTTGCTTCATCTGTAAAGCAAATTCTGCGTAGTAAAGTGTCATCATTATTAATCTTATCCATCATGATTTCGCAAAAGTTGGTTCTTTTTTCTGCATCATTCACAATTAGCTCCTGATGGTTTTGAAAATGATACGACTTAAAATGTTCTGGTTTTAGTAGTTTATGAACGGCAGATTTGCTTCCATTTGCAGTTTGTGCCAAAGCTCTTGTAGAGAGCACGTTATTGTTCTCGATTGCTTGTAGAATTTCATCTCTTTTGGCGTCAGTAATAACATATCTTGGTCTATTCTTTTCCTTATGGTTAGGAACGATGCACCCAGTATTTTTATACTTCTGTACAAACCTGCTTATTGTAGCGGGACTGGGTCTTGGACGATTTGGATATGTAATTTGAAACAAATCTGCTACTCTTCTCAAACTCATATTTGAGTTATACCAGTTCACTAATAACAGCTTTTCTTCTACACTATACATTCTTTATGGATAATTACCATTAGCAATTTATTAACTTCTAATAAATCAACATTTAGATAACAAGCTGATATTAATAATAATTGTTTTGACAACCTATGATTCAAAATAAAATACACGCTCCAATATATTGCTGTCATTTAATTACTACGTCTCCCCAGCAACAAACGTATGTGTGCGCTTTGCATGTCTCAGAATAAGACAAATCCACGGTATATAATCAATGCCTAGAAAGATCAATAAGAATGGAACGTATCGAAAATTATACCCATAGTAAAACCTGGAAAAGATAGCACAAGCGGGGTATCTCAATATAGACCAATAAGTTTAATTAATGTTGGGGGTAAGGTATTTTAGAAGTTCATGATAGAGAGAATCATGAAACACCTGTATACCAATAATTGAATGAATCCAAACCAGTTCGGTTTCACACCACACAAAAATACTGTAGATGCTCTTACTAAAGTGAAAAAGTTAGTTGAAGACAGTTTTAAATAGAAGAAAGATGTGATACTGATAAGTCTAGACGTAAAGGGAGCATTCAATGCGGTATGGTGGCCAGCAAGTTTTAACAATATAAGGGAAATTAACTGCCCAAAGAACCCATACAACTTGGCATTAAATTATTTTAACGAAAGAATTACAGTTTTAGATACCAATAATGTAAAAGTTTCTAAAACAGTAGAGAGAGAGAGTATGCCCGCAAGGTTCATGCTGTGACCCGGGCTTCTGGAATATAATGTATAACTCGTCGTTAAATTTAAATTACAAACACCAAACAAAAGTATTAGCATTTGGGGATGACCTCATTATGCTAACCAAAGGGCGAACCGTAAGTAAAGCAGAAAATAAAGCTAACATAGAGATACAAACGATAATAAATTGGGCGCAAGAAAACAAGATAAACTTTAACGAAGAGAAATTTAAAATAATGCTAGTTACAAGGAAAGGAATCTTGAGAAGGCAAAAAATCAGCTTCTACATCAATAACGAAGAAGTAGAACAGGTTACAAATTTAAAATACTTAGGAGTATATATTGACCAGAAATTTGACTTTGATTGGCATATACAACACATTATGGAGAAATGCTCTAAATTAATAAATATTTTGTCCAGATCGGCAAAGATTTCATGGGGACTAGGATCCTAGGCTCTAAAAACTATCTATAAGGGAGCTATACTACCAATATTGACTTATGATGCCGCATTATGGAAAGAAGCCCTAAAGAAAGAAGTAACTAGAAGGAAAATTAGAAGAATACAAAGATTAATGAATATAAAAGTACTGAAAGCATTTAGAGTAATTTTATATGAAGCTTCTTGTGTCCTATCTGGAAATACGCCAATTATAATCAAAATACAAGAAAAAATAGAAATACAAGAAAAAACAAGGGAAATGATAGTAGGAAATGTAAACCATGAAAATCGAGAAAGAATGGATACAATGAAGAATAGAAATCAACAGATTAACTTCAAAATTCGAGAAAGACAAATAATGCAGTATAGTGAAATGGCAAAATGAATGGACGAGTGGCAAAGGTCAAATAACAAAATCATTTTTCGCTATGACCTCAACAAGATTAAAGTTAAATATCCCACACACACCAAAAGTAACAATAATCCTTAGTGGACATGGAAAATTAAAATCATATTTTTATAAATTTAAAATAAATGATGACCCAGTGTGCACATGCCGGAACAAACGGTTGAACATTTGATTTACGAGTGCCCACTATTAGAGACTAATAGACTAAAATTAAAGAACGAAATAGTGAGAAATGGCGATAATTGGCATGTTTTAAAAGTGCAATTAATAAATAAATATTATAAAGACTTAGATAATATACTCTAAATATAAAATGTTACATATTGAAGTGATATAACTTTTAGAAAATTTATATGTATTCTTTTATTTACAATATACATTTATATACAAATTTGGAATAATACATTTTTAAGATGCAAGTTTTAATATTAAATTATGCAATTAGGTTAAGGTAATTTTAAGTATTGTTACCTGTATTATATTATTGTATTTGTTGTAAATAGTAGTCATAGTAACGTTTTATGTGTATGTATGTGGAAGGATGCTTGTTTTAAAATAAAACCAAGGAGTTGGGAGATTTTTGGGATATAACTAGGGAAGATACAAAAGTTGAAGGGGAATAAATAAGAGTTACAAAAATGAATAAAACGGGAAAGTCGTGTTTATTAAAATTTCTCTGAAAACTCATATAACAATAAAGTTATATCAATAAGAAGTTGAATTCTTATTAATAGAACATAACTACGAAGTGAAGATAAAGTATTAATATTGGGATTGGGTTAATTTAATACAATTTTAATGGAAACTGGTTAAACAAGTCATAATAACAAATAATAATTGAATGGAATAGTCAAATTAAATTGAATAAGGATAATTCATGAATAATGTTGAAGTGGTACCGATTGAATATTAAATTTGGGTCAAATAAACTAATAGATCATTGAATTGGATCATTAATTGGAGAAAGAACATTATTTTTGGTGGGGTTGCTAAAATCAAAGGAATAATTGTTAGTGAGTGAGTATTTTAGATATAGATTTGTATTAGTTTTAAGGATAGGAATTGGTTATTTTGTAATAAACCTTGCATATTTAAAAGTTGATTGAATTTATTACTTTATCTACTTATCAAAATTTAATAAAACGAATCCTACAACGGCCCAGAGATAGCAATTTTCATTTTAACTTTGATAAACAAACTAAAATTTAAAATACTTAATTTGATAATTACAATTTAAATGCCAGTTAAAACATAGTTTAAATGTTAGGAATAAGTATTACTAAGTAGCTAGTTACTATTTAAGAAATATGCAATAAGTAGTTAGTATTTAAGAAGCATATAGTATCATGTACAATGATGGACCATGTTGAATAAACGCATTAAAAAACAAACTTCGTAACCCGCAGCGTAGTCTCATACGTTAACGCACCAGCCTCGATACCGAAAAGTAGTATAAGAGGTTACAGAGTATACAATACAATAGAATACCAAATAATGATCTAAAGCTTCTAACATCTTGCATCACATTTGTTATTCTTTTATTAGGATGTGGTGTGTTTGTGTTTGGTATCTGTTTCCTGGCGATTTCCATGTTTGTTATATTGTGTGCTTTTTTATGTCTGTATTTTGTGTTATTAATAATGAACTGACCATTTTAATTTGTTTTATTGTGCATAGTTTCTTTACCAGCCACGCTTTGTACAAAGTTTTCCTTTCCTATCTATGCGTTAACATCTCTCATTACTAGTAATGTATCATATTTTGATACATTTTCAGTTTTTACATGTTTCTGTATAAAATCTCTCTTTATCTTTTTCGTCACTGTTTTCCCTTTCAATTTAATATAACAGACCCTTTCATCTATAGGTTTGAAGGTTATTATGTTTTGTTCCATTTTATTTGTATCTAATGTATAAACCCTGCCACCATGGCCTTGTTTTGCTCCTCCACTGTATAAAAATACATATTGTTTCTTATTTATTTCTCGTGTCCTCCCCATCTATGATCTTGAATTGCCGTTATATCCACTTCATATTTCATTAATTCTTCTGATATTGCATTCATTTTACCTTGTTTCAGCAATTTTTCCACATTTCAGGTTACTATTTTTATTACATTTATCTTCTTTTCTTTGATCTTTCTTTTTCGTTCTTATTTGGACCTGTCCTGCTTACCTTATTATTTTTTTACTTTATTCCAAAATCGTTAGACGTGTCATCATTTTTTGTTCTAGCCTATGTGTTATTATAGTATATTTCACTTTTAAAAAACCACCACCTGTTGCATTATGTTGGCAAAATTAAAATTACCCTAAAATTGCGATTTTTGAAATAAAGGGTTGGCATTATCATTTGTCAGATTTGAATTAATTTTCAATATTTCAAATTCAATTTGTGTAACTTTTTTGGAAAAATGTGACGTAAGAAACGCAATTTATTAGATCGAAAGATGAAAAATGCGTTAGTCAAATGCTTTGAAGAGTTAAAATATTTGGCACCAGACTTAAGTGATAGACAGATTCACGAAAAATTTGAGAATATTTTTTTGGTAAATACGAATCATGTTCCTTTATTTACAATATTTACAATTTACAATTTCCGAAAATAATCCAGATGTATACATAGAAATTGGCGAAGTTGAAGATACGGATTAATTCCAAACAGTTTATTTTCCCTTCAGTGATTGCTTTATAGAGTCCTTAAAGTGTGACGCTTCAGTTCTTACACTGCCCCTTCTCTGTGCTCTAAAAGGTTTATTTAAAAGAACTAGCATTATTTCTTTAACTTACTGTTTTACAGCACCCCAAGATGAAGCAAAATTGACCGTATAATGATATTATTTAATAATAGTTACAAATTCTGATGTACAACGTGATCTGGTAACGAAAGGTCATAGCGAAAGATGACAGAACAAATTAATAACATCATAACTGATAAACTGATCATAACCTCTAAAAGTCAAGCTGAAATATTTCTCACTAAACATTGTTGCCGGTTGTATTTCTAAGGTATAATGGGACGTTGGTGGTTTTTTAAAAATGAAATATACTATATTAGGTAATATCAATCTTTCTTCCTAGTTGTCTTTATACTTCCCGGTTTTGCTTCTTTGTTTTTTTGCTGTGATATTTGGAAACTCTGCTAACAAAGTTTCTATGTTTTGTTTCTATTTTTTTTAGCCCTTTGACTTATTTTCTTCTTCCGGCGATCTTTCGCTTAGTACGTTTCTTGTATTTCACACCTAGTCTTTTTTGCTTCTTTGTTTTTTTGCTGTGATATTTGGAAACTCTGCTAACAAAGTTTCTATGTTTTGTTTCTATTTTTTTTAGCCCTTTGACTTATTTTCTTCTTCCGGCGATCTTTCGCTTAGTACGTTTCTTGTATTTCACACCTAGTCTTTTTTGCTTCTTTGTTTTTTTGCTGTGATATTTGGAAACTCTGCTAACAAAGTTTCTATGTTTTGTTTCTATTTTTTTAGCCCTTTGACTTATTTTCTTCTTCCGGTGATCTTTCGCTTAGTACGTTTCTTGTATTTCACACCTAGTCTTTTTCGTCCTCATTTGTAGCTTTTTCTCCTTCATCTTCTTTTAAGTGCTCCGTTGTATATTCCTCGTCGTTTACTATTAATTTATCATGTTTTATAAAGGCTTTTATCCATTTGTTTTTGCAAATTTTTAAATGTTTTACCAACTTTATTTTTCTTCCAATTGCTGTTGGTGTAGTTGAAATCATATGGGTTTCTACCAGCAATTCATGAATTTATTAGAATTTCACGTCAAGAATAAAGTTGCCTGGATAATATTATTACAAATCTAGATAATCAATTCTTTCAATGTGGCGTACTTGATCCTTGTTTATCAGATCATGCAGGTGGGATGACATGGCAATAGACAGTAAACCCAAAAACATATCCCAAAGTATTTATAATAGAGTTATTACCTCCTCAGACCAAAAAAACTTAAAAGCAGCATTATTTGAAATATATTGAAATATTTTCAGTATAACTAAGGATGTTGACTTTCTGGCTTCTTTATTAGTAGAGTCTTATAAAGATCTCATTGAACAATATTTTCCTATAAAGCGAGTTAATTACTCGAGTAAAACACAACCAGTTAATTGGTTTAATAACGAGCTAAAGTCGAAAAGGGATGTTTTTATGAAAATTAAACTGGTATGCGATGTGACAAAAGAGCCCGCTAATATAAATGTTTAAAACTTGCTTAGAAAAGATTACAATTGTCAGATTAAGATGACGAAGAAGTTAGCCTATGATAATCTTCTTATCTGCAGAAAATAAATCTAAAGCTTGTTGGAAGCCAATTAATTTTGAAAGAAATTATAATCGCGTTAATGGCAAAACACTACCAGAAAATTTAAGGTCAGAGGATTTCAATAATTTTTTTGTAAACATTTCTGAACAATTAATTAAATCTTTACCGAACATTCCTGACAATGACAAAAGCAGCCATACTGGCATCACTCTTTGCGATCTGTCGAAGGCATTCGCTGCGTTTCTCCTGATATTCTTCTTGAAAAGCTCAGTTACTACGGTATAAGGGGTGCTACTTTAGCTCTTATCAAATCGTACCTATCAAAACGTTTTCAGGCTGTGTTTATCAATAATTGTAAGTCCAGTTTTAAAAGTATTAAGTACGGTGTATCACAGGAGTCTGTTTTAGGACCTTGGCTATTCGTAATTTATATAAATGATCTATGCAGTTACATGTTACCCCACGAGGCGATTTTATTTACAGATGACACCACTTTAGTTTTCTGACTACCAAAATGTAAGAAAAATGTAGATTATAAACTCTATAATCTTTTGCCTACGGATTTGAAAAAGCAGGCTTTATATTGAAATAAAAAACCTTAACGCATTATTTTCTGCAAAAAAGTTTTATTCTGTCGATGAATATATAAAAGATAGAAGCCACGGCTCAAATTTTGGCCAATAAGTTGAATATTTAAATTAAAGTCCAAACATTTTTATAGACATTTGTCATTATAAAGCTATTCCCAAAGTTTGGCAGAAGCATTACCTAACACCCTGTATAGCAATATGCACTAATACATTTATTAAAAAAGATCTACGATTCCTTGTTAAAAATTTTAGTCACAGTCATTATTGCTTTAAAGTAGGTACTACCTGTGCTCATTTTCTTTCAATAAAATTATTAATATTTACAGTTAATAAATATTTATACTTAAATTATTAAAAGGTTATTCATGTTAATCAAACAGATTCACGTTCAAGGGCATCACTGTGGTCCAATGTAGTTGATGCCCAATGTCGATTTTATTTTTAGATCTAGTTAGCTTGCAACTACTTCTGAATGAGCATTCTAGTTTTGATAAATATTCACTTGTTCAGCTGGATTATTCAAGACTGTCAATAATGTAGAGTGCTTTAAATAGCATGATGACCTTAGAGACAACATCTGGATTATCTGGTCAAATGCATCATTTAAAAAAATAATAAATAATTCACATTTAACAATAAAAAAATTACAGAATTACTGTTTAAAGAGGTTAAAGTAAAATTTTGTAATTTTTAAAAACACATCAGCAGACATCTGTTTTGTAAGTAAAATAAATATTTATTAAACAACAAAACTTGAACTTAGATTTGCAATCTAAATTCTACAAATCCTAAAGGTTATTCCCTGGGTTTTCTATATTTAATCCATACAAAACAAAGTGCAATAAAAGAGGAGCGTTTTATTTATATTTATGGTCATATAAATAATAATAGGTTAATGGTTTTGGATTATTTGTTTGGTGTTGGTGGTCAAATCAGTAGCTTTACTTATTACTAGCAACATTAAGAAGTAACTCGCGGAAGTGTATTTATTAATCAAAGTTGAATTGTAAAGTGAATATTTGGCCCTATACATTCATCATGCTAAAAGAAGTACTACAAGTAATATTTATTAGTGCAGTGGTCAATGCACATACTGCAAATGAGACTGTTACTATTACTACCCCACTTGGTTTAGTTCGAGGTAGTATATTAACTTCCACACTTGAAAAATCAATTTATTCATTTAGAGGTATTCGTTATGCAAAACCACCAGTGAATGAACTTCGATTTCAGGTAAAGCTTTACGATTAATTTTAACTACTAGGTACAGAAAAGAGTATACCTACTAAAAAATGTATATAGAAATTAATGTATATGAAAAGAAATAATATAATTTGTTCAAAATGTTTTATTTATTGCAATAATTTAGCCACCAGTACCTGTTGAAAAGTGGAATGATGTGTATGATGCTACAAAAGATGGATCTATGTGTCCTCAGCCTGAACTAACGCCTATTTCCGAAGACTGTCTTTTTTTGAATGTTTATACAACTGAGGTACATCGTTAGAATATTTTAAAGTTAATTTTCTAAATCGAGAATTATTTCAGCTACCTAAGGCAGGAGAAAAATTAAAGAGGCCTGTTTTTGTTTTCTTTCACCCCGGAGGATTTTACAGCTCTAGTGGAACCAGTGAATCATTTGGACCTCGATACTTTGTAGACCAAGATATTATTCTTGTTACATTAAATTATAGACTTGGTTCTTTAGGTATTATTTAGTTTTATTTTTTATTTAACATAACTACTAAAGTTACTTCAAAAATATATTGTTACTTTTTAATTCCATAATTTGTGTTTTTAGGTTTCTTAAGTACAGGAGATAAACTGGCGCCTGGAAATAATGCCTTAAAAGATCAAGTAATGGCGTTACGATGGGTTAAAGATAACATAGCTGCTTTTGGAGGTGATCCTGACTTAGTAACAATTTCTGGTTATAGTGCTGGTGGTTCTAGTGTTACATTACATCTTGTTTCACCAATGTCCAGAGGTAATTTTTCTAATATTTTTAACAATTTAGTAATTCTGCTGAAAGTATTATAGGATGATGTGTATGTATGTAATCGTTTAACCTCTTATACCTTTCGGTATTGAGGCTGGAGCGTGAGCGTATGTGGTTTTACGCGTGAAATGCACAATCGGGCCCGCTCTGTGAGTTACGAAATTGGTGCGATGTTTTTTGCCTACATACAGCACCATGTGTATAGCTATAGCGTATGTGTGTGTACCTATAGAACCTTGTTACTCTACCTCGTAGGTCTGTATTCGGAGGAGAGCGTCGTTAATTAAGTGCCCAACGATGAATGGTCACATGGTCACCAGGGCTCAATACCGATCTCCCTGAAATCTTGCACCCAGCGAGATTCGAACTGGGGACCAGCGCAACGTTAACCTGACGCTCTTACCACTGCGCCACCCTGGCCATTTAGGATGATAATTATATGTATACCAATGTTATATAGCTTTTTAGCCTCCTCGTCAACTGATAAATTTTGCAACCACGGGCGTGATAGAATGTGTATTTCTCAGATTACCTACTAGAGCCCAGAATCATATCATTTGGCCCAGTTTATATTCACCAGATAATATTTTAAACAACTTTATTTTACAGACAAAATGGAATATATTTTCAGACAAATTGTTTTAACAATAATTGTAATAACTTTGAACAGCATGTTATCGCTGTTAACAGTACTAAATAACAAACAATAGTTAGGTAACAATTACCAAAAAATTACTACAACGATTCATTTCATTTGGCCCAAATATAATGCTTACAGTTACCGCTGTGTTACGTCACCTTTGCTTCGTAAAACGGCCTGAATTCGCTTAGGCATAGTTTTTACCAAATTTTTACAATCTTCACGAGTGAACGCGTTCCAAATTTCAATAATCCTTTCTTTTAATTTAGAAATAGTCCTAGCTGCCTTAGCTCTTAATTTTTTTTTCATTATACGCCAAAGAGTCTCAATGGGCGATTGATAGGCCAGGGCTGCTGGATGTCCAATTTAGTAAACTAATATCATGTTTTGACAACCATTCTTTGACTATTTTCGCCGTATGGCATGCAGCTCCATCCTGCTGGAAGATATACCCGTTTTCCTCTGTTTGTAAGCTATCAATAGACGGAATTAAACTATCTCTAAGAATTGTTATATAGGAAGCAGCTTTAACAGTGCCTTCTACGAAGTGTAATTTTCCAGTGCCCTGAAACGACATGCAGCCCCAAATCATAAGAGACCCAGAAAATTTAACTTTTCGGCGTAAACAGTCAGGATGATAAGTTTCAGTTTTAGTTCTCAAAACCCTACTTCGGCTATCTCCAACACACACCTCGAATCTTGACTCGTCGCTCCATATTACACTATTCCACTGAGTTTATGTCCAATTTACAATTTTTGCCCAAAAGGTTTTTCTTTCGCCTAAAATTTAGTTCCTTTATAGAAAAGTTATTTTATTACCTGGTGTACTTACTTTATAAAAATTAAAACCCAGTTTTTTGAGGGCTCTAAAACAGGTTGATCTTGAAAAATTTTTACCGATTACTTTGTTCCATTCTACACTTAATTCTCCACAGTTAGCACGACGATTTTGTTTCAAAATACACGGTAAAAAAATTTTAAATTGGCTGGTGTGACAATTCTATCTAAATTCGGGTTTTCGGTTATTAATCCCGTAGTTTTATGTAATTTTAGAATATTTCTAATGGTATAGCGTGACAATTTTAGTTGTTCAGCAATTTTGTCATAAGATAAACCTGAATTAGACAAATTAACAATAACTTTCCGTAAATCAGCCGATAAACTTTTACCACGAACCATTGTTACAAACTAAATAATGAAACCATGCTGTAAAATTGTTACTAAAAACGAGGCAGCAAAAAGCAATTGTTTTGTTTTAACCACAGGCTGACTTAATAAAGAAAATGAACTTTTTCTACACCTATTTAATTATATTGCAATTATTAGTATTTTTTTTGTGAAAAATAGTACCTATAATTCACTGCAGTGAATTATGGATTCATAATTCACTGCAGTGAATTATGATTTCGGCCAATCACAAATACATAAATATTTCGCTAATCCAATCATATTTTAAATCGCCCGCGATCAACTCCTTCTGCGGCTGACAATCGACTCGCGTGACACGCCCATGTGTGTTGTCATATTGCTTGTTTACAAAGTTATCAAATTTGACTAATTTGAGTCTAATATATTTGTTTAATAGGTGTAGAAAAAGTATCGTATTACATTCGCGATTATGGCCATTATTCGCTCAGATGATTTGTGCCACTCGCCTGACGGCTCGTGGGCTCAAACGTCATCTTCGTGAATAATGGCTGTCATAATCGCTCATATAATAATATACTATTAAACCACATTTAAATACATGGGCCAAATGAAATGAATCGTTATAGTAATTTTTTGGTAATTGTTACCTAACTATTGTTTGTTATTTATTACTGTTAAGTTAACAGCAATAACATGTTGTTCAAAGTTATTACAATTATTGTTAAAACAATTTGTCCGAAAATATATTCCATTTTGTCTATAAAATAAAGTTGTTTAAAATATTATCGGTTGAATATAAACTGGGCCAAATGATATGATTCTGGGCTCGAATATGAAGATTTTTTTATGGCCCTGCATTATTTAATTATTTAACTAGCGTATAGAAGCCACGGTGGCGCAATGGTAGAGCGCCAGATTAGCGTTACGCTAGTAGTCCTTGGTTCGAATCTCCCTAGGGTGGCAGGATCTTCCTGCAGTTGGGAGGTCGGTATCGAGCCCTGGTGACCATTCGTCGTTGGGCACTAAATTAACGACGCTGTCCTCCGAATACAGGCATAAGAGGTAGATTAACAAAGTCCTACACATACACACACATTACCCTCTAAACATCGTGCAATATGTAGGCTCAATGTGCGCATCAATCACGTAACCCGGAGAGTCGAACCGGATTATGCATTGCACCCGTAAAGCCTCATACGCTAACGCACCAGCCTCGACATCTAAAGGTATAAGAGGTTACAGATTAAAACAAAGAAACAAACAAACTATGAAACTCGTATCTTTTTGCATGTTCTCATATTTCGTATATTTTTCAGGTCTTTTCCATAGAGCAATCGCAATGAGTGGTTCAAGTTTTGGTAACTGGCCTGTAAAAACACATCAGTTTGAATTGGCTCAAAAACAAGCACGTTTTGTTAATTGCCCTGATGATACATCCTCTAATATAATAAACTGTTTAAAAACTAAAACAGCTGAAGAATTAGGAAATACGTTATACCAATTTGATGTAAGATTATATAAATTAATAGACTTATCATAAATTATTAATTTATTGTGCAGGAATTTGCATATGATCCAATATTAATTTGGTTACCTGTGATTGAACCTGATTTTGGCCAAGAAAGATTTTTAACTGAAGATCCCGTTAAAACAATTTTATGTGGAGACTTTGCCAAAGTTCCTGTAATGACTGGTATTACAACTGAAGAGTTTTCTCATGCAGTACTTAGTAAGTCTTAACAGATAATATTAATATATGGATACGAGTTTTAATGCTTTATTAATTAATTAATACAGTTATTATTATTTCACGTGGGTTACTGTTCATTGCCCACTGCACTTGAGCTCGTTGGCTTATTGTGCACTCTAGATTTACATCCTACAGATTGGCCCCATTAGCGAAGTCTAGAATATACCTGTAGGATGCTTTTGCTATTTCTTCGGGTACCATTAAATTCATCCCAAAATAACGCTGCCTTAGGACTTCCAACATCGGACATTTACACAATATGTGCTCTGCACACTTCTTTCTCCCCGCAGGGTCACTTTTGACGCATATTAATTGAAAATGCCTTCTGAGCTGGTACTGTTCTGTTATCAGCCCTACCTACCTTTCTCATTTTTTCCCTGCTTAGAAGTAGTAGTTCTTCTACTCTGACTATGGAGAGACTTTTCAGGACCATCCGTGCTTGCCTTAGTCGCTGTCCCTCCCTCTTATAACTGCAGTGTTCTTCTCGTAATCGCTCTTTTACCAACTTCATTGCGGTTACATACTGCCAACCCGCGTGTTGGTTTAAGTCCGCTTATGAGTTTTTCTGTTCCCAGTTTTGCAAGCTGATCTGGTTTTTCATACTCTTTCACATTTTGGTGCCCTGACACTCATTTCAGAGTCTTTTTGTTAAGTTCTACCTGTGCAACCAGTGCTTCAAAGCATCCCAGAACTACTTTAGATTTGATCTCAACTGCTGTTACAGTTTTTTATGTAGCTTGGCTGTTCGACAATATGTATATTTGTCGATTTTCATAGCATAATGTTTGCACAAATGTGTATTTGGTGTGTATGATTATCAGCTCCAGAGCTGGTTGGTCACAGCCTTAAAGCTGCTTATACTCGGGAAATGCACAGGTAGTAATAGAAATTACTTTCCCTTAGAATACCGTAGCAAATCTACCCAGGTTGTTGCTTAAGCATTCCCTATTATTTGCTTCATAAATTCCAGCTCTTGAACTTTCCAACGTTTTTGATTCATTCATATACCAGATAGAGACCAATTGATTTTGCAGCTCTTGTCATTTTTCATTTCCCCTTTGCTCAGGTATATCAACCTGAAAGATCTTCTGAAGTCAAAGACAGAATATGTCAGCCTCTATAACTTTGAGAGTTTATTAGTAGCGTTCCTGGTCATGATTTTATACCACCATACCAGATACGAATAGGTTACTATGGGTATTACTACTTTAGTATTTAGTATATACCCACAGCACCATTTTTGGTTTAAGATTTAATTAATACAGTTACAAATACACTTTGATCGAAAATCATTCAAGGGTTTTGTATTTTATTTTAGATGTACTGCCGAATTCGACGTGGTTGCAAGAACTGGATGATGATTTTGAGAGAATTTTCCCCATTATTTTTATTTATGAAAGAGACACAGAAAATTCCAAATATATTAGTAGGCAGTTAAGAAAATTTTATTTAGGTGTAGAGCGTTTAAGTAATTCTTCAAAAGATGGACTTGGAAAGGTATAATTGAAAATGAAGTAGTACTCATTAAATTATAAACTTACATTGTTTCAGTTGTATGCAGATGGTGTGATTGGTTTTGGGGTAAATCGAGCTGCCAAATTGTTAGCGCTAAAAAATACCGAACCAACTTATTATTACCGCTTTAGTTACGAAGGACGATTCAGCTTTTACTATCTTCCTGATACAAAAACACCAGATGGTATGTATAGATGTCAAAAAGGGGTTTAATGACTACATATTTTTTTAATTGTTTTTAAATAATTTCTTGTAGGCGTTGTACATCATGATGATCTCCTCTATATTTTTGACATGTTAACTGAACAACCCAAATTAAATTTAAGTGACCCTGAATACGTAACCGTTCAAAAAATGACCACAATGTTAAAGAATTTCATGATTACAGGGTACGTATTTATTCAAATAGAAATGTCTAACAATTATTTATAAAAAACTAATTTAGAAGGAAAATGAACTATTGATTATTTTAGTAAACCAACTCCTGAACCTATAAAGGCACTTGATAATGTAAACTGGACACCTTTTACTACTGAAAATCAAAAATACCTTGATATAGGTAAGAAGTTGTTGATTAGAGAAAAATTATACGATGATCGATATGCACAGTGGGAAAAACTGTTTCCATTGCCGAAATGCAGGCAATAAATTCCTAAGAAATTACTTAAAAAAGAGCTTTTGATCTTGGTTACTCAGAGTTGGCCAAATAAAATACATTTAAAAAACCAAGGTTAATTTCTAGTGTAATATTTTAATGTGTGTATGTATTTGCAATAATAAAGAACTTATACACACATCATGTCCTCTTTGTTTATTCTTACATAGCATCTACGCCCATTTATGGGGTTTAATGTAGGTCGGTGTAGACTCACAGCAGGCTTTAATTTTAATCATTAACTAACAAGTTCGACCTAAATCTACTCCAAAACCATATCTGTCGCTGGAATTAAAATTACTTAGACTGCCCTAAAATATTCGTCTGAAGTTAAAAATGCCTGTTTATGACTTTGTATTTAGGTACCTATTTAATTTAATTGTTGCATATATTTCCATATCTTCATGAATTACAATAAATAAAAAAACCCATCCTGCAAAATTATGGAGCGACCCTGAGTTAACATACGTTAACCTTAAAATAATTGTTGTTTTATCAGGTTTGGCGTCAGTACGTTTTGTAATTCAGTGATATAGGTTAGTTGTGTTTTACATTTCTTGTTATATTAACGTACAGTATTCATCTGTAACTGTTGATAAATTTTTAGTGTATCAGTATTACATTCTAAAATGTTCTAAAAAGTTCAAGGTGCATGTTTTGAGTTTTAATTTCTAATAAATTCTTTAAGGTAATTTCATTTTTTTTTACATTTTCCATTCAAAAGATTTTCAATGCTTTTCTACACATTTATTCATTTGTACGGAAATTTCACTAAAATGTACTATACATATAATATCAAAATATAATAGTATATTATTATATGAGCGATTATGACAGCCATTATTCACGAAGATGACGTTTGAGCCCACGAGCCGTCAGGCGAGTGGCACAAATCATCTGAGCGAATAATGGCCATAATCGCGAATGTAATACGATACTTTTTCTACACCTATTAAACAAATACATTAGACTCAAATTAGTCAAATTTGATAACTTTGTAAACAAGCAATATGACAACACACTTGGACGTGTCACGCGAGTCGATTGTCAGCTGCAGAAGGAGTTGATCGCGGGCGATTTAAAATATGATTGGATTAGCGAAATATTGATTTTTGGATTTGTATTTGTGATTGGCCGAAATCATAATTCACTGCAGTGAATTATGAATCCATAATTCACTGCAGTGAATTATAGGTACTATTTTTCACAAAAAAAATGCTAATAATTGCAATATAATTAAATAGGTGTAGAAAAAGTAATTAATTAATAAGATCAATGAACCTTTACATTAGTTGTTTATTTTTTACTTAGTTTATCTCAAGGTAAAGGCTGATAATATTTTCTAAAAATACATTAATGCTTTTTTATATATGATTATTACTATTTATAATCTATATTATATACAATAAGTAAATTTTATGTTAATAATTTAATAACAGGACGTGACTAGATACATGGGAGAGGTCTTCCATTGAGTCCCTCACTTTAGTTACTTGCTAAAGACTAAAGACACATATGAATGATTTTATAATAGGGCCAGAGACATTAGAAACTGTGTATCCAGTGGTTTAGATTGTGCACGATTGTCTAGAAGATTATTTCGTCTATTATTGAACTCACTTTTAAATCGCTTAAAATGTCAGCGCTTCTAACGTAATAGGGCGCATCACATATTGCTCGCAACACTTTGCTTTGAAACCTTTTGTGGTGATAATATACTTATGTTATGGCCTCTTTTAGAATTGCGTTGTATATTATTGTTAACATTACTAGACCCTAACGGGGAAGTTCTTTAATTAGTTGGCTGGTGATAAGGTCAAAACCAAGACACTTTTTGGGATTAGAATTGTGTTTAATCATTTCCTTAATTTCCTTAGCTGCGAATAAGTCCGGAAATGGTGACATTTGGTATGACGCATCTAGTTTTTTTTTTAATTTCCATTTCCTCTCCAAGCGTTGTTGGGTATTGGTTAATGCGATTACAGAGTAGGGTTTTGTTAAGTCTCCAAATACCCCGACCAATCAGGCCTATTGCATTTCTCATCAATCGAATTTTATCTTAATTGAGCAGGTTTAGACCCTTTACTAGGTGTACCAGCCTGTAAACCAGGTTTTCGTTCCCGTCGGTTTAATTCGTCCAGCAGGTTGTGACGACGGCGGCTTAATGCTTCGCATTCAAAGATTACATGAGAGGCAGTTTCTTCCCCTTCATTGCAGAGCCTGCATATGGGCTCTTCTGTATGAATGCCCATTGTATGCATGTGTTTCCTTAGATTGCAGTGACCGGTTAGTAGTCCCGTCGGAATTCTTAGGTTCATTCTGTTGAGGTTCAGTATTTTAGTCGTTAAAAGTTGAGATGGCTTTGCCATCGTCAGTTTACTGTGTCTTTGTCCTTGCACGCGATTCCAATATTTCTGATGACGGTTGAAATATTGTTTTAAGATGAACTCAGCCGTTTGTTTGTCTCAGCTCGCTCAAGAACCGTTTCCTTTTTGGATAGGGAGAGCTGATTCTGTCGTTTGATGTTTTTGGTTGCTTTCAACAGCGTCTAGTCTGAGTCTGGTGTAGCATCCAGGTTTACAAGGTAGTCTTGAAACGATTCGTTCTTCAGCCTTATGATTATGAATTGTCTAAATCCTCTCTTGTTTTTAGTGGGAACTTGAAGTCTAGTTGGGTATCTGGTAGTGCTCTATAATAGTTTCATTGGTGTTTTTATTAAACAGTTTAGTCGGAGAGTCTATTACAGCGATGGAGGCGTCACTGTAGCTGTGACAGGTGAGCGGTCTGTGTGTAAGTCCTAACAGGATTAAATCGTCAGGTAGTCTGGCGCGATACCCCTCGTTACGAAGAAATCGAGCAAATCTGGTTTTTTCTTCAGATCGCTGGACTAGTACGTTGAAAGGTGGCCAAGCTGGAATTCTTGCGCCACGTTATACAAGAATTTTTCTTCTATCGGGCGGTGAAAGTCGCGAGTCCCACAATATGTGTTTTACGTTGTAGTCGGCTCGTGCCATGAATCGGCTACCTAGAGAGCCAAAATAAACAATGAAGCCCTCTTTGTTTGTGGGATAGTTTGGTGGACAGTAGGCGGATGAGATTACCAATGGTGCAATGGTCTGTGCCAGTCCGCTACGAGGGGTCGTTTTTATATTCCCGGAATAAGTACTTTGTAATTAGGTTGGAATTTTTCTATTTCACTTTTTAAAATCATCTATGCCTTGAAACAACATATGACAATTTATAAAACAATGGTCAAATTTATAGCTTAGTTATCTTCTGGTTTTTGAAGACGTGTCAAGCTAAGAGGTCAAAACGAATAAAGTTGAGTATCGCTCGGTTATAAAATTCCTCACCAAACAGGGAAAAAGTCCTCAAATAATAGTTGAAGAAATGAGAGTTCTGTATGGTGACCTGTGTCCTTCCAAATCAACCATTTATGAATGGTCCAAATTGTTTAGATGTGGTTTCAGCCCTCCTAAAAAGTTTAAGGTCGCTGCATCAGCAGGAAAAATTATGGGATTGGGATTGTGAGGGCATATTATTAATAGATTACTTAAAAAAGGGCCAAACAATAAATGGGAAATACTATTCGAGCTTATTACAACGCTTAAGGGATTCAATTAAACAAAACAGATGGGAAAAGCTAAGCAAGGGGATACTGCTGTTGTACGACAATGCGGCTGTTGATAAGACAAACACAGTCAAGGCTGCTATGGACAGTTGCGGCTTTGAAGAACTGGACCATCCCCCCTATAGGCCCGATTTGGCTCCCTCGGACTACTTTCTATTCCCAAATTTGAAAAGAGACATCCGAGCAAGAAAATTTGCCCATGATAATGAACTCATAGTAGCATTTGAGAGCCATTTTAAGACAAAAACAAAAGAATATTTTTATCACGGTTTGCAGTTGTTATTGAAACGTTCTAATACCTGCATTGTTAAGGGAGGGGGTTATATTGAAAAATAAATTTTTCTTAGTTCTGTAGTTGTTTATTTTGTTTTCTATTCCGGGAATATAAAAACGGCCCCTCGTATCATAATGCTCGTAGCTTGTAAGAAGTCTTCTTTGAAATCTGGTAATTGATGTTTAATTTTTTTTTGTTGATTAGGATGGCTGAGTCCCCTCTGGCATGCCTTCCTGCTTCGGGGTGATTAGCCGTGTCAATTTGAAAGTTTGGTATTTTGAAAAAGCTTTTCTTGGAAAAGTGGGTTTCTGAAATGAGCATTATATCTATTTCATTGTGTTTGAGGAAATTTTCGATTTCTTGTTTGTGATTGGAGAGACCATTGCCTTTCTATAACGCAATTTTAAATATTTTTCAAACTTAGTTCTTCCCTGACGAGTTTGATTAGATTCGTCAGCTCATTTATGGCCTGTTACTATGCTTGAATAGTTTGTTGCATTGCCAATATAACTGCTGTTAGGTCATTCGTTTGTTGTACTGTTGAATGTGAGTTTATATTATTGTATGTTTGAGGTAAAGATAAATGTAACGGCACTTATACTTCACGAAGGTATATGGTCGGCACCATGGAAGTTTAAGGCCTCCCAAGTCGCTTTTATACCCGGTTGTCTCGCACGCTTACACGTATGGGATGATGTGGTAGGCACTACGCCTTCGACAACCGCCTAACTTCCCTGCTCCACTACTGTCTTTCGATTTCCAATTATTTTTAGTGACTGGGTAGGCCACTCGCCGAGCATTCGACTAGGGTTTGACCCCGAGACTGTCCGCACCGTAGTCGAATGCCTTAACTACTCGGTTACTTCTGATCGAATTTCTGAGGTTCGATATGTAACGGTTTGGTATTGCTTTGCTTGTTAGCTGTTATGTATGTTTGGGAATTTTGTTGTCTTTAGCACGGCTGTGTTGTTTGGTTATGTTGCGCTAGATAACATGTTGATTGATTGTGAGTAGAGTTGATAATCTGCAGGTAGTTTGGATGTCGTCTATTTAATATGTCGAGGTATACTTTACACCATTTATAATTGGCAAGGAGTTCGCCTTTAAATGTTGCTGGTTTACCATCTTTTTTATTTTTGGAACAAGAGCGATAATCATGCAGTTCAGCGCATTTTACGTCGCATGCTGGTCTCGTACACCTATTTCGTGTGTGACTGTAGTACTGACAATTCTTGGATTATGGAATCTGTAATTTTTTCCTAGGTTCTTGGAACTGTACCACTGCATTGCCCATGTTAGTTAATTTTAAATATATCTTTATTATTGTCATATGCATGTTTTAAATCTATGAAGAATAAGTTTTTCTTCTGTTTGGCTTCTCTATTTATTACGTTCATCATAGTAACGATTTCGTGGTCTTCTTGTTTTAATAGTTCAGCAATTGTTTCGTAGTCTGTAGGGTGATGCAGATTCCTTAGTACTTGTTGTTGTTGCTGTGTTTTGCTATTTTGTGAGAGTCAAGCACTTCATATATCTTTTTATTTAATGGGCTACGTCGTTTATTTGTTCTCTTGCATTAATTTGTAGACGTAGTTTTCTTTTTTAAATATGTGTTTCCATGAGTTTGATCGATGGATCTAAAGCTGTGACATAGTGCATTATTAATTTATAAATAATTAATAAAGGCCCTGTCAGCTTAAAATAGAACTACTCATACAAAAAAAGGCCGCTTCAAAACAACTTGAACAAAAAAAAAATCGCAATTTTCTACGTCGCCGTGTTTTGAAGCTAGATCCCTTGCAAGTGTGAGCTCATAAAGCCGCTGACGTCACTGGACCCGCCAGTTAGGCACGCGTGCATTTGCATCTTCGTAGTTGACCATGCTGCATGCAGTTGTAGATATCTATTAAGCAGAAAATGCTTCACCTCAGTGTTCTGTTTATGGTTGTATGAACAACCAAACTGTTTGGGTCAGAAAGAAAAAGCAGTTTTCGCCGCTTTCCCAACAGAGAAAAATCTCCGGTTAGATATTGTTATGCTCTTCCACTTAAAAGAATTACATACAATTTTTAACTATTCTTCCCGCTAGCTCAATAATAATATTTAATTAATTTCTTTCAAAATCTCCTAAATCAAGGTCTTTAAAGGGTTCCCTTTGACGAATTTCAAAATTTATAAAAATTCACCAAGATAAAATTTTAAAAAATATAACACCTTTCAAAATTATGATAAACTTTTACAAAGAAATAACAATAAATAATTCTAATAACAAACTAAACAATTTTCTAAAAATTAAAAATATAAACTACCTTTTTCGAAAAACAACTTGAACAAAACAACACTCCCTGGCTTGATTTCCAATGTATCCAACTGTTGAACCAACCTTTTCACAATGAAAGACTTTCCCCTTTGACTCCAACTCCACCAACCTGACTGCAACTCCACCAACCTTACTGCAACTTCACCAATAACACAATTTCCTTCTTTCAACTTTATTTATATTTGTGTAATATCCAAAATTATTATATAAATTTCTTCAAAAATAATCACTTTTATTCCAAATAAACCTTTATTAACTTAAAATTCCAAATTATTTTGATATAATATAACTTCTTTTCAATCTTTATTTGTTTATAATTTGTTTTCAGAATATTCTTTTGGTATTTAATACGTTTTCAAGAGTTTTCAAAAAAACTCAACTTACGTTTTTGCAAAAAAATATCCAACTGTTTGTTTTTTATTTGTTATCCTAGTTTCTTAAATTTTAACACCCTACAAAATTATTTTTCTGACATATTTACAAAATTACTATCTAGATTCTATCCTACTTATTTACAATATTCATTTTCTAACATAACTATTTACAATTTTATTTACACTAAATTTTCATAATTTCAAAAGGTGTTCATAATTCACTTTATCCAAATTCAATTAAAACAATATCACCTCAATATCAAGCATGGCTAGAGAGAATGAATCGCGATAATTAATAATAATAATAATAATACTTTCTTATTTCCCAAAAAGTTCTATAATAAATAAATAAAAAGTACAATTTAGATTATTTTAAGTACATGGAAAAGGAAAGGAAAAATCCCCAAGTACAAGTGCTCGAGTATGTTCAGAGCATTTCATAGAAGATGCTTTTGAGTTATCTTCCCAATATAAATCCGAATTGCTTGGAATGAAATTTAAGCGTGAATTAAAAAAAAGTGCATTGGAAAGCCAGCATTTTAAACCATTTGTGGTGCTTGTCGAAAAATTTACTTCGCTTCTACATCACATTACCAATACTCATAGCTGGACTGGGAATAAGACTATCAATAAGTGTGAACACGAAGATTGACCGGAAGAGACCCAGAAGTGTACTAAATGGATTACAAAGAATTCCCATGATTACCGTATTTTATCATCTGTTATTAATAATAAAACTTTCCTGGAGGATTTGAAACACACAAAGTACTACTGTCATACAGGAAATATAGAATCTTACCATAATGTCGCCTTAAAATGTAAGTCAAAAAGAATTTATTAGTTATAATGATGGTGGTTCGAACAATGTTGGCAATTTTAGATTACAATTTCAATATTAACAGAGACCTCAAACGTGAAAACTTAAAATATTCCAAAGCGACAAAGAAATGGGTTGTATCTTCTGTAGATGCGGATAAATCAAATGAATGGCGCAAAGAAATAATGGAAAAAGTAATTGCAACGTTGAAACAAAACTTAGTACTGAATTTAGATGACGACCCGTACCTCGTCGAAGACATTCCAAAGTGTATTGTACCAGTGCCACGACCGAATTACAGTGATATAAAACACCTGAGGTTCACTAGGTTTCAAGAAATTTAAAAAAATATATTTACAACGTTTTAAGAAAATACATATTTTGTTTTATACATTTTGTTATATACAGGGTTACTGGTAATTCGATACATTCCTTTGGAGATGTGATGGGACAGGAGCTAAGAAACAAATTTAACCCTAACATACATTATGCAAAACTCAATAGTTTTTGAGATATTTCAATTTTTGTGTTTTTCTCAGAAAAGTAGATCTTCATGTCTTTAAAGTTAATTTTTAAAAAATCTACTTGACATTTTCTCAACTTTTTGACTGGGTTACTTGTCCCACTCTATGGTCATCCGTTTCGAATGGAAAATATCCGGAAACATTTCGATCATGTGAAAATTTTAAATAAAAACTTATTAAAAATAATTTTTAAAAATGAGCTACTAAAATTACCTATTCGTTTTTCTCAGAAATTATTTTTTTATTTTTGCATAATGTATGTTAGGTTTAATTTGTTTCTTAGCTCCTGTCCCATCACATCTCCAAAGGAATGTATCGAATTACCAGTAACCCTGTATATTCACTCGGTATGTTAATTTTAATAAAGTTCTTCAATCAAAGTAAGATATTTCTTTACTCTCTGCAGCTTATGTACGTGCCGTCAGCTTCCGGATGTTCGTTCCTTATTTTGTTAATCACGCAAGATGGAATTACTTTTCTAACGCGTTTACCCAATGGTGCCCAAGAATTCACCCAGTAAATAAATTGTCTATATGCAACATAACACATATTTCGATTAGTGACATTTTTTAATTCAGTTTTTTCATATTCCGTGATAGCCCGGGCCATCATAAAGTGTCTAGCAGTGTTTAGCGTATCAGTATTTAAAACGACACTTTCAAATGACATATGGAAAGTAACACAATCTGTACTCCCTTTTAAATAAATTAGAAATGATTGTACTTTCGGCACAACAAACACTTTCTTCTTGAGTATCCATATCCATATTTATGCATTCTCCACAAGCACACCATAGTGTATTTCATAAGGGGTCGTGATTTTCACTGTTTTGTTTGTCAGGTCGATCCTCATTTACAGATCTAAGTGGCTCAAAATTATACGGCTTTATACTATCCATATTCATACGTAAATCTATAATATTATACGTTTAGATTGCCGTGCTGATTCTAATATTATTTTTAAATTGTTTATGACCAGAGCGCGGAAAAATATGCATTTGCATGTAATTGTACTTATATGCACAATAAAATTTTCTGGTTATCTATCCGAATTACATCGTAAGGATTCCATTTATGCAAATTTTATTTTGCATATTTATGCATATGTTGAGGGAATAACGCATCAATGCATATCCATGCATATTTAACTGATTTCGAGCATCTTAATTGCATAATTCTGTCTCCCAGGTCACAATTAAAAAATTTTATTCATATTTTCGGTCTCATGAATTTTGTTCGCAGGTCGCAATAATAAAATTTTAATTGCGACCTGCCAATTTATGTATTCCACTAATGTATTTTTATATTGAATCCCTATTTTTGTGGTTTTGTATGAATATAGAAATTGAAATAAATATTTAAACTTCGTATGCGATTTTTCAGTGCATATATAGTGTCAATTTTTAGGTAGTGACAGCATATATTTGTCTAGAATTGCATATGAAACAGCATATTTTGCTTAATTTTAACCGCAAATAAAATGCATATTTCTCGATTTTATAGTGCATACTTTTCCGCGCTCTGTTTATGACGCTGCTCATACAACTGACAGGGCAACAGCACCACTGCACGTAAACCAGCCAACGCTGTAGTCCGGCGAGGCCCAGTGACGTCAGCGGTTCTACCACCTCAAGATTCAATACGCTGTAGCTTCGGTTATTTTCATCGTAAAGAGTTGCGGTTTTCACAAATGTACTTCAATTTAACAATTCTTTTTAACAAAATCGGTATCACGATATGCCATTTTTAAGCTGACAGGCCTATAAGGTGAATGAACCTTTACATTAGGTGATTATTTTTTACTTAGTGGTTTATCTCAAGATAAAAGCTGATAATATTTTCTGAAAACACATTAATCAAGCAAATTTTTACCATTTATTTTTGTACGTTAATACATACGTCAAATTATCAACAAGTAAAGATAAGAATTTGATTTTAAATGAGGATTTTTTAGAATATTGCTACAAATATCTTGTGGAAGTCAGTTCATGCAAATTTCTTTGCATAATAAAACCATGTGGAAGGTTTTAACATTAACTGTTACGTTATTGTTTAATAACTGCTTAGTAAATACATATGATACAAATCCCATTGTGACAACACCACTGGGAGCAATACAAGGATCTATATTAAAATCTGTGCTTGGAAAATCGATTTATTCTTTTAGAGGTATACGGTATGCAAAACCTCCTATAAGTGAGTTGAGATTTCAGGTGAGTAGGCTTCTTTTTATTAGCCAGCAGTTAGTGGTAAAATTTAGTCATTTTTAATTCATTACATTTGGATTATGGTTGCCCTCCATAAAAGTAGATTAAATGTTTGTATTCCCAAATCTAAGTCTACGAGTATTACATGTAACATCAAGAGATTCCGTTGGTGAATAGATTTAAATAATTTTAGCCTCCTGTACCTGTTGAGGCATGGAAAGATGTTTATAATGCTACTCAAGATGGACCTGGATGTCCTCAGCCTAATGCGAGGCCAATTTCTGAAGACTGTCTTTTCTTGAATGTTTATACTACCATGGTAAAATAAATTATATATGTTAGTTATTTTTTCGTGTAAGATTAATTTTAGTTGCCAAAAGATGGAAAAAATCCAAATAGGCCAGTTGTCGTTTATTTTCATGCTGGTGGATTCTATAGCGTTAGTGGTATCAGTCTATGGGCAGGACCACAATATTTACTTGACCAAGATATTGTACTTGTAACGTTAAATTATAGATTGGCATCATTGGGTATGTAACTATTCATTTGAAATTATAATAATTATTTGCAATCAGTTTTGTTGCCAACTATACGATTTGATTTGATATTTTAGGTTTTTTGAGTACAGGTGACTCCTTGGCTCCTGGTAATAATGGCTTGAAGGACCAAGTTACAGCATTAAGATGGATAAAGGATAATATTATTGCGTTTGGAGGCAATCCTGACTTAGTTACAATTACAGGTTATAGCGCCGGTGGCATGAGCGTAACTTTACATCTTGTTTCACCTATGTCAAAGGGTAATTTTTATATTTAGCATTAACTTACCCTTTGTTGTTATTTTTAACTTTAATGGTTAGACTTTTAACTTTAACGTAATTTTTAATAATAATAAAAGTTAGAGAAAGCAAAATTCAAATAATAGGGGTCATACCGAAATAAACGCCTATGCAGACGTTGTAACACCGATCACTAGATCAGAAAAGGTACTTCTTTTTCTTTTTCTTCTTGATTTTAGACCCTTGGGGTTGGTATGAAGATATCGCACTATAACACTATCTTTTTGGAGGCCTGTCTGGTAAACCACTAGGTTTGGCAGAAATAATTGAGACTGACTTTCTTTAAAGCAGTTTCCTTGAGCAGCTACACACCGATGGAAGTATTCTTTCCAATGTTCGTAGCAGTCCTAGAAGGCTTCTGCTGGAATTTCTTTCAGCTTGTCGGTTACCCTCTTCTGAATATTATTCAAAGTATTAAAATGGCCTCCTTTCAAATGGTTTTTTAGCCGGGGGAATAAAAAGAAGTCACAGGTACTGAAATTTGTGCCAAAAATGCGTTGATGTAGGCTGCCTTGTGACATGGGACGTTGTCGTTGTGCAGCATCCAAGTGGGTGCAATGCGTTTTCGATAAAAAGTTTGATTGACAGTTTGTCCTAACGGCAAAAATTCCTTGTGGACGATCTCCTGACTGTCAAAGCAACAAATGAGCATTAATTTTATTTTCGATTTGCTCATTCTCGTTTTCTTGGGACGATGGGGAGCGTTTGCAGTGTGCCACTGTCCACTTTGGCGTTCTGTCTCGGGGTCGTACTCAAAAATCCACGAATCATCATGTGACTGAAGAATTCTAGATTCTTCTCAAGCCGGCGAGAAAGATCAAGATACAATCCCTCCGCTTGGCCTTCTGCTTAGCCTTGAGGTTGTTTGGAACCATCTTGGCGCACACTTTTTTCATGCCCAAATCCTGTGTTAAAATCTAATGGACGGTAAACCGTTTGAAATTTAACCAAATAGGTACTAATTATTCTCAACGCCAATCGACGTCCTGACATCACAGGACTCCTCACTCTTTCGACATTGTCGTCTGTTTTTGAGGTTGAAGGTCTTCCTGCACGCAGTTCGTCTTCCACTTTTTCTCGGTCTTCTGAAAAGGCCTTATGCCATCTGAACACCTGTATCCTGGATAGGAAATGTTCTCCATAAGCCCGTTACAACTTTTCATAAGTCAGAGTAGCGGATTCGCCAAGCTTGCTCAAACTTTTGCCGGTCGATTTTCTTAACGCACCTCACAAATACAGCTTCACTTCAGACGCTATCAATAATCACGCAACAACTATAACAAGTTCAAACTTGTATTGAGTTTACGGCAGGGGTTATTCTAATTGCCGTGTGAAGAAGGAGGCAGCAGCGTTGTCGACTATTCATCATCATTTTGGGCAGTCTTACGTTGTCCATTGCCATTGGGCATGTTCCTTCCACTGCCGTTCGTTTCTTACTCTATCTCTTATAGTTTTTTTTGGTAACTGGTCATTAGATTTTCATTTCGTTTGCCCTTAAAATGTATTTGTTTTTCGTTATGTCTACTCGTGTTTCATTACTGGTTGAATGCATAGTTTATAAATTTTGACTTTACTGTCTATTGTCATAAATTCTCAAGATTACATCTTTTAAACTACCAGAGAAGAACGTGGCTTAATGGTTTGTTGTTCTCTGAGGTTGCTATAGCTGGCGTATCTATTCCTAAGTATCTAAATTTTATTACTTGCTCAATTATATCGTTTCCCACAACAACTTTGCATCTTAAAGACTCTTTGGAGATTATTAAGCACTTTGTCTTCGCTGGAGAAATTTCCAGATTTAATTTTTCGCTGTTTTTGAAATTTGTATATCATACGCTGAAAATTATCTTTCGGTTTCTGGTATAATAAATATGTAACATCGTCAGCGTAACATAGTACTTGTATCTCGTGAGTGCCTATCCTGTATCCTCCTTGGGCTGTTTTTACTTCTCTTATTATTTCTTCAATTATTAGGTTGAATAGCGGTAAACTTAAGCTGTCCCCTTGTATTAGACCGGTCGCTATTTCGATTTCGTTTGTAATGCCCTCATTAGTTCGTATTTTGGTTTTGTTATTTATATTTAATTGTTCTATTATTGTTATTAGTTTGTGTGGTAGTTGTTTTTCTTTTAATATTCTAATCACACTTTTATAAAAATTGCGTCCACCGTGAATCGTGTTTTCAGAATCCTTGTTCTTAAGAAAAGGGGAATGTGTTCATCAAGCTTTTTATGGATTATGATCGTTAAGCGTCGATTGTAGAAGTTTAATTCCCACTTTAATTGGAGGGATCTTTGTTATTGCCTTTGTTATATTGTGAGGCTTGTTTTCTATTCGTGAGGTATGTTACCATGATCGATGATTTTTTGGGAAAGGTTGTTCATTTGTGGTATTAATTCCTCTCCTCCATATTTTATCATTTAGCCTGCAATTTTATTAGTTCCGGGTGCCTTTCTATTCTTTATTTTCTTAACCGCTTCCCGCACATCTTCTTTTGTAATTATTGTTCTTTGTATTATTTCTTCCTCGGCTTCGTTCTTATTTATTTCATATACGTCGTTTATGGTGTACATTTGATGGAAGAAATCTTCCCATTGTTTGTTTGTGATAGTGTTTAGCTACTTATATTCATTTAGGCATTTTCTTCTTCTTCTTATGAGTTTCCATATCTTTTTGTATGTTCTGTATAGATCCGTATAGAACCGAAGAGAATATTTAACAGTTTAGAAAGTAAAGCAAGTGAATCTTTAATTCAAATAAATGACGCTAAAACAAAGCATATGATAACGATGGGGGGCCATGAGGTAAGAGAAGGTCACAATTTACAAGTAAATACTGAGGACGTAAGATCTACCTTTTTGAAGAAGTCAGTCATTTTGATTATCTAGGAGTGACAATCACAAATAGAAATGAAGTAAATGAGGAAGTAGATAAGAAGATAGGGAAAGGAAGTAAAGCTGTTGGAGCAAAAATCTTTATCAGCAAAAATACGGCTCTATAGAATGGTTATATGCCCTACCGTCTTATATTGCTCCGAACTATGTATTTTGAACAAGCAGGGGGAAATAAACTAGAAATTTGGGAGGAGAAGATGTTGAGAAGTATTTATGGAGGAATCAAGGAGGACAAAGGAAACTGGAGAAGATGAACCAACAAAGAAATTATAGACATTTATGGAAAATCAACAGTAACGCAAAGAATCAGGTGACTGGGGCACATGGGAAGAATAGAAAAGTTTGGATGACGATAGTGAAAGATGTAGAAACCGTAGGCCTATAACGCCAATAGAAACCTATACGGCCTGAAGCGCTACTGTATATAATTAAAAAAAGCTGGGTTATTAGTGACTCCGTGATGTGACATGTCAGTCAGAGCAGGAAATTGTTCCAATAAAATAGATTAGATATAAATTCCATTAGTTCAATTCAGCTTAAAGTAGTAGGTAAAATGTGGTATTACTTATACTCGTATACAAAGATAGATAAATAAATAATAAGTCGTGTTAGATTTGGTGCTGTAATCAAAGACTTTGGCTTGAATTTCGACAATTGAGGCCAGTAGGCAAAAAAAAGATTTTATAATACCATTTCAGATTGCTAGTTTAAATTGTGTCTTATTTTTAAACCATTTTGAATGACTTATTAATTTAAAGAGTCTTTTTTAGGTTTGTTTCACAGAGCTATTGCCATGAGTGGTTCGAGTTATGCAAACTGGCCAGTACCAACACATCAATTTAATTTGGCCCAGAAACAAGCTCGTTTAGTTGGCTGCCCTGATGATACTTCTGTTAATATTATAAACTGTTTGAAAGTTAAATCAGCAGAAGAATTAGGAAACACTCTACGAGGATTTGATGTAAGTGATCGTAGGCATCTACAAAAATCGTTTGAGATGAGTTAGACAAGTAAGGTTAAACCAAAGAGCAGTTTATACTGCTCTTTGGTTAAACCTTCGTTTTCTTTGTGGATCTAATTTGTGCCCTATTAGAGCGTTGGGTTGTTATTTTCAGATTTAACTATTGTCGGCTTATTTTTTAACAGTGTTTCTGTTCTGTACCAGCACTCTAATTTCTCGCATGTTTCCTCCTCCGTGCTTGATAATATCTCCTATACATATAATCTTCCCACTTCTGCTTTTGTCTACCTCTACCTTTCCCTCTTCAACCACTTTCATGTCTATTGTGATTGTTTGTATTCTGTGATCCGTTTGTAGTGTTTGTCTGATTATATTATTGTTAATTTGATCTATCCTAAAGAACTGACTGTAATTGGTCACTTAGGATTCAGTTTTCCGACGCGTAAGTTATATTGTATGTTTGATTCATTGTTCTGTTACTGATTTATCTTTTTCCTATAAGTGTATTACTGATTGCGTAGTAAATTTAATTGGGTTTGTCAAATGTTGGATATTTCTTGCTCCATTCTTCCATTATTATTTATTATTATTATTATTATTATTATTCTTCTTCCCGATGCTACCGCCATTTAAGGAGCCTTGGTCTGCTCCACAATTTTCTGCCATTCCTTTCTGTCGTCAGCTTTCGTTCTCCGTCTTTGTATTCCGAATGTTCTTAAATCTTTTTCCACGTCATCAAGCTACATCTTTCTAGGTCTTCTTCTTAAAACGCCTCTCCTCTGGTTGCTTCTGTTTTGGGTGCTCTTCTTTGTTATATTCTATGTACAGTATGTCCTGAATTCGACGTATATGTACTGGTAATTTTGTTATTTGTAAAGCTGCGGCAAAACAGACTGCACGTTATCTGCCAACTTTTTGGAACTAATTCAACGCACTTTGTTCCTGTTTGAATTTTTTTTTCTTCTTCTGAGATTCTCTATCCATTACCTCTATCTGCTTTATTTCATATTCTCTTTTCTTTCTTGGCATATGTAATACGCTTTTCTTCTCTTATTGTTATAGTTTTTAACTGTTTGTCCTGCTTCTGTCTACAGCATCTCTTCTTTTGCTTCTTTTTGTATTTTATGTGTCTTTTTACATTCTTCATCGTACCATCGATTCCATGTCTGTTTTGTCTTTCACCTAAGATCTCTTTAGCTGTAATGCTCAGAGCCACTTTCATTTCACGCCACCTATCTTCTATGGTTGCCGTTTCTCCACTGTCGTTTACCAGCGTTTTATTTATCTTGTTATGGTAGATGGTCTGTTTTATCATCTTGCATCAGTGTTCCTTCTTTACACGGGAGTCGTTTTCTTTGCTAATTATTATTATTATTATTATTATTATTATTTCATTTATCTTATTTCTCGATATACATTTGTCGGTTTAACTTCCGGGACTCAACCAGAGTCCTAAGGATTTCCTCTGCTAAAGGACTTTACTTTATTATTATTATTATTTCATTTATCTTATTTCTCGACTATACATTTGTCGGTTTATTATTATTATTATTAATATGTGCCTTTTTAAAGTTTTGTTTATAATGTATTCCCTTTACAATGAAGTGATGGAAGTATATATCTGCTCCGCGCCAGCTCTTTATGTCCATAATGGTGTATGCATATCTTTTATCAATTAAGACGTGGTCAATTTGATTTCTTGTGTTCCTTTCGGGCGATTGTCATATCTCTTTGTGGATGTTTTATGCGGGAAGCATGTGCTTTTAATGATCATGCCTTTACTACTTGTGAAATCTATGAGTCTGCTGCCATTTTCATTGCTCGTGTCGTGCTTATTATGTTGTCCTATTGCTTCCCTGAACTCCATTTGTTTGCCTACCTTGGCATTCATATCACCTAATAATCTTGATCTGACTCTTCTATGGGTGCGTGACAGTTCATTAATGTTATGTTAGTCCATTGCCCTTCTATACGCAATGTACTCATAAATTTTCATAACCTCTCACTTACTGATTTAGAATCTCTTATCAAGTGTCCAGTCTTTCTGTTTACGAGAAAGCCTAGTTATTGTATTTTCACTGTTAAAATAACGTTTGGAATCGATATTTTTCTCCCTTTTCATCGTATTGCCTGAATTGTTGCAATATCTGTTCTATATTTGAGTAGTTGTTGGACAGTTCCGACCGTATGTAAATTTCTGACATTCCATGTCGCTAATACCAAATCGTTGTTCTTCTTTCTTTGTTCGTGTCGTTTTTGTGTCGTCCGGCAGTTTTGTTGTGCATTGTTTTTGACTTGTATGTTTCATGGGATAGGGCAATTAACCCATATGCCCAATCTTTCTCCTTTATCCGGACTTGGGACCGTGAACGTCAGCTACTGAGTTACTTAATACACCCAGCAGCTAACGCTGGTGGAGTTATTATTTATTATTGTGTATTAAGTATCTATACTGTTCCACTTTCTCCAATGGTTCCCCTTTTATTGTTATCACTTGCATTGAGTTTTGATTTGTTTCCATTCGCTTAACATTTTTCCTTGTTTTCATGCTATTTGAAATATCTTAGTTAAACATTCTATCATCTTGTGTCCTCCTATTTTAATCATTTCTTGTGTAATCTTATCCTTGTCAGCACCTTTACTACATTTTATTCTACTGATTGCACTTTTTCTACTGTAATACTCTACTCACTCGTTTTATCTGTTCTTTGCATTTCACTCTTATATGTTGCACCGCTCTCAATTGTTCCAAATCTTTCCTCATAACTTTCACTGTTTGTTTGTTGATTATTTTTATACCGTTTCTATTAACTGTTTGCTCACCTGCAAAATGCCCAATTGCACCTAATCCAATTTCTTTATTGTTACCAATCCTAGCGTTCCGGCCTCCAATAATAAATAAGTGTTTATTTCTTTCTCTTTCTCTGTCCATCGCCTATTGTAATTTATTGTAGAAGCCCATTTTTATATTATCGGTTCTGTATTTTGTAGGAGCACACATTTATATTATGCATACTGTTTCTTGCATCGCAAGTTCAATTTAATTTTTCTCGAATTAATCGCCTCATATCCTGTTAAACCTTGAAATTAAAAATGTAGCTTTTTATAATTAATTAATTAATTTCAATAATTTGTAAGTTGGTGTATATTGATACTCTCTGGGAGTATTTTCCTACTTGTACTGACAACATAATTTTTTCACAATTATTAGTTGATTAAACTGTTTATTGTAGGAGTACGGACGTGATCCAATACTCAAATGGTTGCCTGTAGTAGAACCAGATTTTGGCCAAGAAAGATTTTTATCAGATAATCCTACTAAATTAGTACAGAATGGTCAATTTCACCATGTGCCGGTTATGACTGGGGTGACAACTGAAGAATTTTCTTATGTCGCTTACAGTAAGTTGTAACATTTGTAAATTCAGATTTTTTTAAATTTTGATTTATAAAGCGAAAAGTTTATGTCAGTTTCATTTTAATAATTAAATCAAATTTGTTTAGGTGTCACGGAGAATTCAACAATGTTAAGAGAAATGGATGAGAATTTTGAAAGGGTAGCTCCAATTGCTTTTCTTTATGAAAGAAATACGGAAAATTCGAAAAATATTAGTAAACAACTTAGAAAATTCTATTTGGGGAATGGATCCATAACAAATGCATCATTTGCTGGGATTGGAAAAGTAATTATTCAAAGTGCTTGAATATAAATATATTATCTAACATTTTTTGCAGTTGTACGCTGATGGAGTGATTGGATTTGGTGTTAATAGAGCTGCTAAACTATTAGCAGAAAAAAATAGCCAACCTGTATATTACTACCGATTTAGTTATCAGGGGCGCTACTCTCATGTTTATTTACCAGGCACCCAAACTCCTTATGGTAAATAAACAACAATAGTAGTTTAAATTTCTGAATTGTGCTTAATGCTCTCTTTATAAATTTTAGGAGTTGTGCATCACGATGATTTAATTTATTTATTTTATGTTGAACCGCTGTTTCCAAGATTTAATGAATCGTATCCTGAATATACCATGGTTCGGAAACTCACTAAATTAGTGCGAAATTTTGCATATACAGGGTAAGTTCGCTAGTCAATAAATGAATTAATTTTTTAGTAAATAAATTAGTAAAATCGTTAAGTTTATAAAAAAACTAACCAACTTTTTTAAGCTAAATTATTTTCATATTTTTGATAAATATTAAGTGAAGGATGTTTATATATGAGTTTTTTTTAGAAAGCCAATACCCAAGCCTTCAAACGAATTGGATAATGTGTACTGGCATTCATTTTCTGTTAATAATAACAACTATATGGATATGGGAACTGTTTTGTCGGAGAAGCGAAATCTTTATCAAGATCGTTACACAAAGTGGGAAAAGTTGTTTCCATTACCAGGGTGCCGTAATTAAATTAATTGTTTTTATTATTAATAACGAAACGCAATAAAATTTCTTACGATAAATAAGAATTTTTTACTATAAATAGTTTTTATAACTTTTACCAATTGTTAGATTGCGAGTCGTTTATTTGCGTTTTTAGAATCGGTGGCGAGTTATCAACTCGTTGCGAATTTTCTTATGGGTGTTGCTTTTACCTTAATAGTTGTAGTAATCTTAATTCTAACTTGTTTGCTTTGCTTTTTGTTTTTTGTCTGGGTTAATTAGGATGATTTTGCTATATTCGTGAAGCGTTATATTATTCATAGTAGGAAATCAAGGAAGCGTAAATGAATTTCGGACGTTTTGCAGTGTTACCAACTACGTAAAAAACACTTAAAATGTTTAAGAGCGACCTTATGCAACCTCTTACTCTTTTCGGTTGGCGGGTTGTCTATCCTCCAAGTTATGAGTCTAGCCTGGCAAAAACATTTGTCCCAGATTGTACATAAAAAATTAGAATTCGAATTGATTGTTTCTCGTTCAGATTTTGGGATAAATTTTGAATTTTCCAATGAGATTTCGCTCGGGAAATTCACAAAATTCTTCAGATTGGTTGCAAGTCTCTGCACAGTGCTTTGCGGAGATGGGATTGTCGACCTTGTCTCTGGCCGAATTTCTTAGGTTCTATACGTAACGGTTGAGTATTGCTTTGTTTGTTAGCGGCTATGTATGTCTTTAGTACGGTTGTGTTGTTTGGTTATGTTGCGCTAAGTAGCAAGTCGATTGATTGTGAGTAGAGTTGATAATCTGCGAGTTGTTTGGATGTCGTCTACTTAAAACTGTCGAGGTATACTTTACACTTTACACCCTTTATAATCGGCAGGTTCTTACATAGTACGCATGTTGCTGCTTTACTATCTTTTATGTCCTACCGGTATATTAATTGACAATAATGACTCTATTTTGAGTTATGTTGTATACAAAATAACGCCCTAGCGCTATTATTTTTTCATAATGCCCTAGGGCGTTATTTTGTATATAAATACTATTTGTTTCCATGGATACAACTTTATAATGCCCCACTGTCACAGTGAAAATTAATGACAGCTCAGTTAATGTCACAAATCTAAATTACATAATAAATGTGAATTAGATAAGAAAACTGGTAGGACATAAAACGTTGAAGGCACCACGGGCATTATGAGCTAAGCGCCCTCGATTGTTGTACACCCCTCGGGCCAAAGGTCCTCGGGTTGTACACTAACAATGTTGGGCGCTTATTTTGCTCATAATGCCCTTGGTAGCTTAATAAGTATTTTATTTTTGGAACAAGAGCAATAATCATGCAGTGCAGCGTACTTTACGCAACGGACTAATCTCGTACATCTAATTCGTGTGTGACCTTAGCGCTGACAATTTTTGGATTGTGAAATCTGTAATTTTTTCCTAGATTCTTCGAACTGTACCACTGCATTTTCCATATATTTAATTTTAAATATATTTTTATTTTTGACTTTGGGTTTTAAATCTATGAAGAATAAGCTTTTCTTATGTTTTGTTTCTCTATTTATTACGTTCATAATAAATAAAACGACTTCGTGGCCTTCTCGTTTTAAGAGTTCAGTAATTGTTTCGTAATCGGTAGAGTGATGTTGATTTCTTAGTACTACCCTGTACTTATTTTCCTCTTCTAAGCTGTATGTATGCCTTGCTAATTTGTGAGTGTCGAGCTTTAATTTGTTCCCCTGCATTAATTGGTAGATAGACGTAGTTTTCTTTTTTAATATGTGTTTCCATTAATTTGATCAATGGATCTAAAGCTGTGACATAGTACATTATTAATTAATAATTAATAAAATAAATTAACCTTTCCATTAGGTGGTTATTGCTTATTTAGTAGTTTATCTCAAGATAAAGGCTGATAATATTTTCTGAAAACACATTAATCAAACAAAGTTTTACCATTTATTTTTGTACGTTAGTAGATATGTACGTCAAATTATGAACAAGTAAAGATAAGAGTTTGATTTTGAATCAGGATTTTTTAGAATATTGCTACAAATATCTCGTGGAATCTTTACATAATAAAATTATGTGGAAGGTTTTAACAGTTTTAGCTGTTACGTTATTGCTTAATAACTGCTTAGTAAATACATACGTTACAAATCCCATTGTAATAACACCACTGGGAGCAATACAAGGATCTATATTAAAATCTGTGCTTGGAAAATCAATTTATTCTTTCAGAGGTATACGGTATGCAAAACCTCCTATAAATGAATTAAGATTTCAGGTAAGTACACCTTGTCAAGCATTTGTTACTGTTGTAATTTAGTTATTTTTAATTAATTACATTTCGAATTATGGTTGCCCTGAATTTTTAAAAATTTGAATGTTTGTATTTCCAAATCTAAGGTGAATTACTTGCCTCACTATGTCACTATATTACCTTATAAGTGTTATGCCAAGCATTTCTGTTGTTGAAAAAATTTGGTAATTTTAGCCTCCAGTGTCTGTTGAGGCATGGGAAGATGTTTATAATGCCACTCAAGATGGACCTGCATGTCCTCAGCCTAATGCGGGACCAATTTCTGAAGACTGTCTTTCCTTGAATGTTTATACTACCATGGTAAAATAAATCATATTATGTTAGATATTTTTTCGTGTAAGATTAATTTTAGTTGCCAAAAGATGGAAAAAATCCAAAGCGGCCAGTTGTCGTTTATTTACATTCTGGTGGATTTTATATTGGTAGTGGTATCAGTTTGGTGGCAGGACCACAATATTTACTTGATCAAGATATCGTGCTTGTAACGTTAAATTATCGATTGGCGTCACTGGGTATGTAACCATTAATTTGAAATTATAAGAACTATTTATAATCAGTTTTCATGACAGCTGATTTGATTTTAATATTGCAGGTTTCTTGAGTACAGGTGATTCTTTGGCACCTGGCAATAATGGCTTAAAAGATCAAGTTACAGCACTAAAATGGATAAAGAATAATATTTTCGCATTTGGAGGCAATCCTGACTTAGTTACAATTATAGGTTATAGCGCAGGTGGCATGAGCGTAACTTTACACCTTGTTTCACCTATGTCAAGGGGTAACTTTTAATTTTTTTTGTTATTTTTAACTTTAATGCATATATTGTCCACTTTTACGTAGGTAATTTTTAATAATAATAATAGTTAGAGAAAGCAAACTTTAAACAACAAGGGTTATATACTAGAATAAACACTAATATATTGCCTATGCAGACGTTGTAGCGCTGATCACCATATCAGAAAAGGAACTTCTTTTTCTGCTTGATTGTAGACCGTTGCTCTGTTTTACCGGTGCGTTCTTCTTGGGTGTTAATCTTCTTGGAATTGGGATGTGGATATTCAATTATTATGGTCTTTTTGCAGGCGTGCCTGGTAATCTATAACCAGATGGTCGGTTAATCATCACAATTTTGGGCAGTCTTCCATTGTTCATTCTTCGTCGGCTCTTCGGCGCCTTATTCTGTCCGTTCGAGTTGTAATTGCTCGTAAGATTTTCGTTTTGTTTGTCCTTAAGATGTATTTGATTTTTTGTGTCTGCTCGTGTTTCGACAGCATATGTCATCACTGGTTGAATGCATGATTTATAAATTCTGACTTTACTGTCTATTGTCATAAATTTGTATCACCAGATTACATCTTTTAAACTGCCAGAGATTGATGCGGCTTTAATGGTTTATTGCAGAACTACTTTTCGGAAGTTTTATAGCTGAATATATCCATTCCTAAGTATTTAAATTTCATTACTTGCTCAATTATAATCGTTTCCGATAGAAAATTTGTATCTTACAGGATCTTTTGAGACGGTTAAGCATTTTGTTTTGTTTGGCGAAATTTACTTATTTAATTTTTCGGTTGTTTTCTGAAATTTGTATACCATACACTGAAGATAATCTGCGGTCTCTAATATTTGTAAATGTGGCATGTCAGCATAACATAGTACTTTCATCTCGCGAGTGCCAATCATCCTTGGGCTGTTTTTAATTCTCTTATTTCTTCCATTATTAGATTGAATAGCAGTGTGTTTAAGCTGTTCCTTTGTATTGAACTGATCGCTAACTAGATTTCATTTGTAAGGTCCTCATTAGTTCGTATTTTGGTTTTGTTATTTGCATTTAATTATTTTATGATTGTTGTTAGTTTGGATGGACTTTGTTTTCATTTTAACATTATAATTACAGGACTCGGTCAAACTTGGAGGAATCACTTTTATTGCCTTTCTTATAAATTGGTATTGCGGGGTTTGTTTTCTATTCTTGTGGTATGTTACCATGATCCATGATGTTTTGTGAAAGCTTGTTCATTTGTAGTATTAATTGCTGCTTATATTATTAATTTAGGTCTTTTCTTCCTCTTAAGTTTCCATATCCCTTTTTGTGCTACGTATAGATCTTTTTCCATATCTTTGATGTACTTCTGCCATTGGTCTCTTTTTATTTCTCTAATTCATGAGTTTATAGCGTTTCTAACTTGTTTGTAGGATTTGTAATTTTCAATACTTTTATTGCTTTTACACTTCAAATAAATGTAGCTAGAGGTTTTATTTCACTTATAAGCAACGATTTATTACGTGATTTGTTGTCCATACACATTATTTTGTCAAGTGCTTCTTCACCTGCTTGAATAATGTTTTTCTTCATCTACTTTCTACTGTGTCTTCTTGTGTTACTGGATGCGACAACCAATTTTCTCTTAATCTGTTTTCGTATAGAATTTTTATACTATCTATCTCAAGGATTCTATATTTAGTTTCTGGGCAGTTTTCCGGGGTTGATTTTTCATAATCGATACTTTTATTCTTAATTTCCAAAGTACTATTTTATGGTTCGATCTAATGTTAGATGATGTTAATGCACGTACATCGATAACTTGAGGGGGCTTATTGCTCTATTTGTAATAATGTAATCGATAACGGAATAATGGCGTCTAGTATTACCCATATACTGGTATAGGTATAGTGCAACCTTCATTTTAACGTTGCCATCATTATTGTGTCGTTTATGTACTTTACATCTTTAATGCTTGCATCGTACTTTTCGTGGATCAGAAGTTCTACACCTATATCCTCCTTCATCTTATCACTGTAGTGTAATTTAATTCTAGTACTTTCTGCATCCTCGGCCTTTCTTTAGTTTCTGATAATGTACAGATATCGATAAGATGTTGATTTAGTTCGATTATGACTTCTTGATCTTTCGTATTCCAGGATTGTATATTCCATATAGTATTCTTTTTGTTTACTTGTTTTCCGTGTGTACGCGTTGGTTGTCTTAAGGGTGGTCCGTCCAGCATCCGAGGCTTTATGATCGGTGCTTTGAGCGGTGTCTGTATTTTACCCCCAGCTATTAACCCTACCACTGAACGCTCCTCCTTTGCCCTGAGTTGGGACCGGCAGCGGTGTCTACTCAGCTACTAAGTGTCTACTACAGCCGGAGTAGAAAAGGCACCGAAGAGAATATTTAGTCATTTGAATTATCTGAGTGACAATCACAAATACAAATGAATAAAGTCACGAAAATAAGAGAATGGGGAAAAGAAGTAAAGCTGTTGAATCAATAAGAGAAATGTCAAAACCAAACATGTCTTTTTAGCAGCATAAATACTGCTCTATACCCCGTGTCCACAGGGTTTCGCACCATGAAATCAGAGCAACGTTAATTTATTCCAAAGATCAGCTCTTGCTTTTACGAAAACAGTTTAACAACAAACCCTATTATATTTATTTTTCTATGGCAATAAACGATTAAGTGGCATTCAACTTGACGTATGGTTTGAAACAAATGAAGTCCTATTTGAAATCGTCATGAATATTTACAGTGTGGAAGAAAAAGTTCAAATAGTGAAATGGGTCTACACAGGAAACAGTTACAGGTAAACGTGTAGACGATTTGCAACGACATATCCCAACAGACCTCGTCCTTCACACACTACTATTGGGAGAATCATAAGCAGATTTGAAAATACTGGTAATGTTTGCTCAAGATTTGTAGCACCTGATATCATTAATCCTGCGGTTTATGATCGTGAAATTGATATAATGGCAGCTGTTCGTGCCAATCCCTACATATCAGTGCGGCAATTAAGTGCAGAAAATGGACTAAGTAAAAGTTACGTACATAAAATATTAAAGAAACACAAATTTAAATCGTATAAATATAAGCCTCATCCAGAACTGTGGGAGGGAGATTCCGAAAACAGATCTGCATTTTATCAAATTATGATAGACAAATGCAACAATGAACCTGTTTTTCTAGATAGAGTGTGCTTTACTGACGAATGTACGTTTAGTTTAAATAATCAACCACATTCTCAAAATTTTCGATATAGGAGTACCGACAATCCTCATTTAATTGTAAAAACACACACACAATATCCACAGAAGGTTAATGTTTGGTGTGGAATATTAAATAACGTGGTAATTGGACCTTATTTTATTAACGGAACGTTGACTGGAGACAAGACCGGAGATACTTATTTAGAACTTTTAACTGAAACTATTTGTCCTGCAATTGAACATACAATGCTTGGAGATGAGCGACCGATATGGTACCAACACGATAGCTGTCCCGCTCACAATTCAGTAGTAGTTAAAGAATTCCTAAACAATACCTTTCATGAAACCTGGATTGGACGTGGAGGTGCAATTGGTTGGCCCGCTCGGTCCCCTGATTTTTTCTTATGGCTTTACTTAAAATCTAAAGTTTACTCTTCCCGAGTTCATCCTAATTTAGATTCTCTTAAAGATAAAATTACCGAAGTGTGTTTTAATATTAGTCCCCAATTGTTAGATAATGTTAGACGTAATTTTTATGATAGGTTAGGATACTGTATGGCAGTAAATGGAAACTTATTTGAACATTTAATTTGAATACTCCAGTTGTAATTTGTTTGGCTGCGAAATCGATTAAATTATTTATTTTTGATTTTTGTGTATTATTTGTTACTTGCAAATTCAATTTTAATGGTCAATGCTTACCAACCGTTTGACTATCAATTTCCACCGGAAGAGTAGATCTTTAAAATAAACTAGCATCACCCCAGCGGAATGGTGCGTAATCTCGTGGGCGCACGGTATGTGTAGAGCGGTTATATGCCCTGCGCTCCTATATTGTTCCGAACTATAACAGAAGATGTTGAGAAGTATTTATGAAGGAATTAAGGATGACGAAGGAAACGCAAAGAATCAAGGATCAAAGAGTTTCAATAAAGTGGGTTGGATATAAATTCCATTAGTTAAGTTCAGCTTGAAGTAGGTAACAAGTGGTATTATATAAAAAGATAGATAAATAATAATAACTCGTGTTAGATTTGGTGCTGTAGTCAAATGTTTTGGGTTGAATTTCGATGATTGAGATCAGTGAGCAAAAAGAAATGATTTTAAAATATCATTTCAGATTGCTAGGTTAAGTCGTCTTTTATCTTTAACCCATTTTGAATGATTTATTAATTTAAACAATTTTTTTTAGGTTTGTTTCACAGAGCTATTGCCATGAGTGGTTCAAGTTATGCAAACTGGCCAATACCAACTCATCAATTTAATTTGGCCCAGAAACAAGCTCGTTTAGTTGGCTGCCCTGATGATACTTCTGTTAATATTATAAACTGTTTGAAAACTAAATCAGCAGAAGAATTAGGAAGCACTCTACTAGGATTTGATGTAAGTATGATCGTAAGCATCTACAGAAATGGTTTGAGATGAATTGGACAAGTAAGGTTAAACTTTCTTTTTCTTTGCGGATCTAATTTGTGAGCGTTGGGTTGTTATTTTCAGATTTAACTATCGTCGGTTTATTTTTTAACAGTGTCTCTCTTCTGTGTCAGCACTCTGATTTCTCACATGTTTCCTCCTCCTGCTTGATAATATCTCCTGCAATATAATCTTCCCACTTCTGCTTTTGTTTCCCTCTTCCACCACTTTCATGTCCATTGTGATTTTTGGTATTCTGTGATCCTCCATGTGCACCACATGTCCATACTACTTCAGCTGTTTAATGTCAATTTGTTTTACTATAGGATCCGTTTGTACTGTTTGTAGTGTTTGCCTGATTATATTATTGTTAATTCTATCTGCCCTGTTGTAGTTTAGCTTTAATTGGTTACTTAGGATTAAGTTTTCTAACGCGTAAGTTAATATACGTACATAGGTCTCTAAAATGTGTGAACATAGCTTAACCACAGTTGATTTAACCCAACTTATTTATATCCAAATGAGTTTCGTTAAGTCAGTATTCTGCTTCAAAGTTCTTTGAAAAAAAAAATTATTTTTTCTTATAAGAACAAAACGCTTAGATCGATTTGGATGATATTTGGCATGACATATGGGCAGAAGACATCTTTTGAGATGATAATGATTATTATCAATGGACTAGTGTATGAAACATGGGTGTCACGGCCCATATCAGGCAGTAAGTCTTTAATGGCAAGACCGATAATTAATTTTTTTTTTCAGAAAGACACAGTCAATAGTAACCTTTTTTTCCCTTTATAATTTGTGAAACCTGTTACGGTTTAAACACAAAAATTTAAAATTTGAGTTGAACACTTCTTAAAACAAATGTAATCTGGTTACTTGGTATTCTAAGAAACAATTGACGAAACGGTACTTTGACAAAGTTTATTTGTAATAAGTACATAGGTTTATTAATAGATTTACAGCAAATGTTCAAAGTGACCACCATTTGCTGGATACAAAGATTGATTCTACGCAAAAAATTGAATTGTACTCTCTGCTCTCTGCAACATTTCTGCATTATTTCCAATTGACCATGAAACGTTTTGTATCCTAGTCCTTGCTTAATATAATGTACAATGCTTTTAACGTTTCTTTCACTAGCCGTAAAGGTCGTTTTATGTATTTGCTTGTGTTGGTAAAAAAGTCTTTCCAATTATCATTTGCTTCTCCAAACAAAAATTACTCATTTTTATACCGTTTCTATTATCCGTTTGCATCTGATCCAATTTCTTTATTGTTACCAATCCCAGCATTTCAGCCTCCAATAATAAATAAGTGTTTATTTCTTTCTCTTTCTCTATCAGTTGCTTCTTGTGTTTTATTGTAGAAGTCCATTTTTATATGATCAGTACTGTCTTCTGTAGGAATATACTATATTTATATTATGCATACCGTTTCTTTCAATTGCAAGTTCAATTTAATTGTTCTCGTATTAATTGCCTCATATTAAAAATTTTGCTTTTTATAATTAATTAATTTTAATAATTTGTAAGTTGGTGTATATTGATACTCTCTGGGAGTATTTTCCTACTTGTACTGACAACATAATTTTTTCACAATTATTAATTGATTAAACTGTTTTCTGTAGGAGTACGGAAATGATCCAATACTTAAATGGTTACCTGTAGTAGAACCAGATTTTGGTCAAGAACGATTTTTATCAGATAATCCTACTAAATCAGTACAGAATGGCCAATTTAAGCATGTGCCGGTTATGATTGGGGTGACAACTGAAGAATTTTCTTATGTTGCTTACAGTAAGTTGTAACATTTGTCTATTCAGGTGGGAAGTTTATGTCAATTTGATTTTAATAATTAAATCAAATTTGTTGAGGTGTCACGGGAAATTCAACGATGTTAAGAGAAATGGATGAGAATTTTGAAACAGTAGCTCCAATTGCCTTTCTTTATGAAAGAAATACAGAAAATTCTAAAAATATTAGTAAACAACTTAGAAAATTCTATTTGGGAAATGGACCTATAACAAACGCATCATTTTCTGGGATTGGAAAAGTAATTATTCAAAGTATTTGAATATAAATGTATTACATAAATTTTTTGCAGTTGTATGCCGATGGAGTGATTGGATTTGGCGTTAATAGAGCTGCTAAACTATTAGCAGAAAAAAGTAGCCAACCTGTATATTACTATCGATTTAGTTATCAGGGACGCTATTCTCGTGTTTATTTACCAGGCACCCAAATTCCTTATGGTAAATAAACAAAAATTGTAATTTAAATTTCTGAATTGTACTTAAACTTTCTTTATAAATTTTAGGAGTTGTGCATCATGATGATTTAATTTATTTATTTTACGTTGAACCGTGGTTTCCAAGATTTAACGAATCTTATCCTGAATATACCATGGTTCGAAAACTAACTAAATTAGTCCGAAATTTTGCATATACAGGGTAAGTTCGCTAGTAAATAAATGAACTAATTTTTTAGTAAATAAATTAGTAAAATCGTTAAGTTTATAAAAAAAAATAACCAATTAGGGAACTTTCTTAAGCTAAGTTATTTTCATATTTTTGATAAATGTTAATTGAGGAGTGTTTATATATTATGAGTTGTTTTAGAAAGCCAATACCCGAGCCTTCAGACGAATTGGATAATGTGCATTGGCATTCATTTACTGTTAATAATAACAACTATATGGATATTGGAACTGTTTTGACGGAGAAGCAAAATCTTTATCAAGACCGTTACACAGAGTGGGAAAAGTTGTTTCCATTAACAGGGTGTCATAATTAAATGAATTGCTACTAAGTATTATTAATAATAACGAAACGCCATAGAATTTCTTACGATTTTTTTACTACGGTTTTCATGACTTCTACCAATTGTTAGATTGTCGGTCGTTTATTTGGGATTTTAGAATTGGTGGCGAGTTTTCAACTCGTTGGGAATTTTCTTATGGGTGTTGTTTTTACCTTTATAGTTGTTGTAATAGTGTTAATTCTTACTTGTTTGCTTTCTTTTTCGGTTTTTTCTTTGGGTTACTTAGGATGATTTTGTTATACTCGTGAAGCGTTAAATATTCATAGTAGGAAATCAAAGAGGCGTTATTAATAGGGAGATCAAAGCTAAAAGTTACATTTTCTACCGAATTTTGGATAACATTTTTAAAGGAAAACCCCGAAATCAGCTGTGGGAATCTTTCAGATTAGTAGTAAATCCCATCAGGGCACGTTTCCTAAATGTCCTTAAAAATTTGGCATTTGAATTAATTCGTTCTCGTTCAGATTTTGGGATAAATTTTGGATTTTCTAAGAAAATTTTGTTTGGAAATTTTCAAAGAAAACATTTAATTCGGCTGTAGAACATTTTCAGATTGAATTAGCGTGGCGGCGTGTTTCCTAAATTCTCTTGTTTAAACATTTGGAAATCTGATTAGTTCCTTTGCCATCAAATATAGAAGTAGATTTCTGAATTTTCCTAGGTAATTTTGCTTTTAACAAGTACCTATTATCCTCACAAAAATATATATAAATTTACGTGGAGTGCCAGAGGTAGCCAGGCAATAATAGACTTCATTCTAGTTAATAAAAAACTAGGAAACCAAGTACAAGACACAAGAGTATACCTAGGACCAGATGTAAATTCAGACCATTTCTTACTAGTATCCAGAATAACCATCCATTGCAGATGGAAAAAACATCGACCAATAAAAAGAAAACAAGAAGAAACCTTCAAAGTAAATCTTCTACAAGACCAGAGCATAAGACAGCTGTACCAAAACAGGATAATACTACATCTGCAACAAAAGGCACTTAGCAGAAACATAAATCAGGAATGAGAAATTATCAAAGATACAATAACCCAATCGACTAAAGAAGCTTTAGGGACGAGGAAGAAAAGAAGAAACAATAAGGTACTACTTAAAATCTGGAATGAGAAAATAGCTCAATATATAAAAGACAAGAAAACAGCATATCTTAAACACCTCAACTCAAACTCCGAAGAAACTAGAACAGAGTATCAATACCGAAGTGCAATAGTAAGAAGAGAAGTGAGAAAAATAAAGAGAGAAAGCCGGAGCAAATACATAAGCGATATTGAGCATGATGTCCATGGAAGGCAGGACAAAGCTTACAAAATATTAAAACACTTAAACAATATGGAGAAAGACACGTTACAACTTAATACAATCTCAGAAGAGACCTGGCTTTCACATTATACAAAACTATGGGCACAGGAAGAACAAGTAGAAGAAGAAGAGGAACAAACAGCGATAGCAAGCATAAATGAAAATGTCGACATGATAACGATAGAAGAATTCCTTACGGCCATACATCACTTCAATAACAAAAAGGCACCAGGAACGGATACAATTAACATCGAGCTTATTAAGTACGCGCCAGCCGCCCGTCATATACGTACGTCTCTTAGACTTTATCAACATATGCTGGCGATGGGGTCATGTACCAGAAGAATCAAAAATTGCCAAAGTAATTCTCATCCATAAAAAAGGAAATAGAAACGATTGCACTAATTACAGAGGAATTAGCCTACTTAACACCTGCTACAAGGTACAGAGTGCGGCAGGGAAACTTCCTTTTTTGAATTGCGCGGCATTTAGCGAAGGGCGAAGGGAGGGTACGGGAGAGGTATCATTGGTGAGTAGTGGTCGGGAGATTTCAAGTTCTCCTGCGTCCTGCAGAAGAGAAGAGAGTTTAAACTACCCACCTATATAGCGTTCATCGATTATAAAAAAGCTTTCGATAAAGTGCACAGAAAAAAGCTCTGGAGAATCATGATGAATAAGGGAATACCCCAACACTTAATTAAAGTTATAGAGAATATATATCAAGAAACTAAGATTGTTATCGGGACAGAAAATGAACAACACGAAAATCGAACAGCAACAATCAACTGTGGAGTACGACAAGGATGCTCTCTATCACCATCGCTATTTAATATATACATAATATTGATTATTGACCAAGTCGTCGAGGAATGGCAAAAAGAGATAAAAAATCATTTTTAAATTAACAACCTACACATGGACATGATTCTTTTCGCGCCGACGACCAAGTAATCATGGCAAACACGGAAAATAACTTACAATATGGAATACATAAACTAGATAGTATTTCTAAATTTGGAAATATCTGAAGTAAAAACAAAAGTAATGGCCTTTAAGGGAGACAAATCAATAAGAGCCAAGATAGACGACAAAAATGTAGAGCAAGTAAACTGTTTCAGATATTTAGGCTTCGACTTAACATACGCAGAAGATGTGTATAATAAAATAAATAAATTTAGATACATGTGCGGAACTATTACGCGGCTCTTGAAAGAAACAAGTAAAGAAACTAAATTGAAATTCTACAAAGTAATGGCGGTCCCTGCCCTATTGTATGGCCCAGAGAATTGGACACTAACCCAGAAAGAAAAGAAGTTAATCGAATCTACAGAAATGATATTTCTAAGAAGAGTAGCGGCCTACACATTGCTTGACCATAAAAGAAGTGAAGAAATACGACAGGAACTAAACATATATAAAGTATTAGAAAAAATTGACCAATACAGGAACAACTGGATGGACCATGTAAATAAAATGGACGATAGCCGTATCTCCCAACAAATCTTGCACTATAGACCGCCTGGGAAAAGGAGAATAGGGCGACCCAAAAAACGATGGACCAACCAATTTCCATGAGATCGGAATAAACCTTATAGATTTAAACCTGGATGATAATGATGATGATGATGATGAATTTTGCTTTTAAATTTTTAGGAAAAAAGCCCAAATCAGCTTCTGGACATTCATCATATAGGTTGTAAGTCCCATCACGTCTTGTGTGTCTTGAAAATTTTTATATTTAAGAATTTGGAAACTGAATTAATTGCTTTATACTAAACTTCAGGTTCAAATTTAGAATTTTTTCAAGGAAATATTGCCTGAAATTTTCGCAGAAAATTTCTAAAGCAGCTGTGAAAACTGTCTAGTTTGGGCAAGTTACTAGTGTATAATAGGTAAAGCACCGGCCCTAATGGTTAAATATGTCAACACGAAGATATTTACATTCAGCTTGCTTAATTCATAAAATTATTTTAACCAAAACTCCTATTTATTTATACAGGGTGTATGAAAAAAGCCGACAAATAGTAACATCATGAGAAACTACATCAAAAACCGAACAAGAAGCTTCAGGCATTTTGGCATCAAACTCATAATTTCCACAATATCTTCGATTAAAGTTTCTTAAATTTGGCAACGTTGCTACAACTCTACTTTTTACCAATGTTACTATTTACAATTAAAAAGAATAAACTAAACTAAAAAACCAAATTTTTATTCAAAACTAGATAACAATTTATAATAACTGTTCAAAATGACCCCCTCCAACATCTCGACACATTCTCACTCGGCGAATGATGCCGTCATTCATGGTCTGTAACATATTATTTTCTCTTATTGTGGCGACTGCTTGCTGCTCTTCTCCGTTTATTTCTTCTTGGTAGATGAGCTCTTTTAAAGTTTCCCATAAGAAGAAGACAACTTAAATCTGTGCTTCTTGCACACCACTCTGCCGACCCACTTCGTTCAATCCATCTCTCAGAGAACTCCTCATTTAACCAGTTTCTTGTTTGAATTCCCCACTGAGCTGGTGCTCCATCCATTTGGAACCACATACTTCCTCTGGTTGCTAAAGGGATGTCTTCTAATAAATCCGGCAAGTTGTTAGTCAGAAACTCCACAAAATTGTTTGCAATTAAACGATGGGGTAAAATATTAAATATGTGGTCCTATGAATGTAGTATGAAGAATTCCGGCTCAAACGTTTACACTAAATCGCACCTGATGATGGGTTTGATAAATAGCATGGGGGTTCTCGTCACTCTATTGGTGCCGTTGCGAGTAAAAGTGGGTTCATCCGTCCAAAACACAACAAAATAATGAAACAAACGGACAATTTCCGAAATTATTAAAACAGACAAGCAATTGCTGACAAGTCAAAATGACAGGAAAGCAATGTTGATCTAAATAAAAATAATTTCGAACTTTCCAGTAGTTACTTAGAAACAGTGCAGCGTTGCAAAACCTTTTAAAGCTTTCAGAAGCAAAGAATTTGCTTTAATTGCAAACACATTACAGCCAAACTCCAAGCAAAAAATGCTAAAATACTAACTGGTTGTGTTTCCTGTTGCCTAAACTATGACCAGTCATTGTCATTTAATACTTAATAATTCGGCCTATTAAAAAAATTAGTATCCTACTTAAGACTATCAATTACTCGATAACTAGAGGGTTACCAGCAAAATGGGACTAGAGTTTTTTGTTTACTTCTTAATGCTGCTTCCCATGGTGTGTCTATTTGTCGGCTTTTTTCATACACCCTGTATAATACTATACGGTTTCGAACTGATGTACATAATCTTAATTTGAGATTCAAGGGACTTCTCACACGATAAAATTTTCAATTTCAATTGTGTATGTGTAATTTTTGCTTACGAGTTAATATATCCTATTTTGTTAATTACAAAGCCTTGGGTTTTATTATCAAGTCAATTGACTTTGGAGGTCTATTCTTCAGGAGGTCCGACTGAAGACGTTACGTTATAAGGACCTGGCGCCCAAGAAACATCTTTAGTTTAGGTATTTAGTGAGCATTACTATTTTCTTTAGGAACCTCACGCCCACGCAATAGAGTAGCGGGTTTATTTAGTGTTATCACCTCCGGATAACAATTGATATCTGCGCCTAGTGCTGGTGTAGCAGTAGAAGTGTAAGCACTTCCGTGGTTCCTGTAGGCTACTTGACACGCACACTACATGCATATGGAGAAAGGATCGGCAACGCTCTGTAAAGGGTATGCCACTCTAAGAAAAAGAAGAATGCTAAAATGAGATTATCTTTCTGAATTTTAACCTAACGATATAGTTTAAAAATTAATTTGTCACTGGAACAGAAGATTATTGGCGATTAATTATAAATTTAATTGTTTCTTCGATAATAAATTACAAGTATTTTTGAGGCGCATGAACTTAGCGTCGACTCTCCCAGCATCGACTTTATTTGCGTATAACTGAACTCAAGATAGGCAACCCGCACTTCAGAACACAAACAAGAAGTTTGATTTCCAGTTAATATTTGGTAAAATAATTTGGATAATTAATTGACACTTACAGGAAGTATTTAGCACACCTCCATCTACTACTCCACAAAAAAATTTAAAAATGCACGCCACTAGAACCCTCTCAAAAAAAACTTAGAAGTTGTAGCGCCAGAATGATAATAATGTTTTTTTAGCTTCTTTTGTATATTTATGAGTGGGAAAAAAATAACGACATATTATTACTAAATTCCCTAAAAAGAAGTCTAAAAATAAATTAACATTAATTAGATGTTTTCTCTTCGACTCATAATAAAACTTTACAAAATGAATAATTTACTGTATTTATTTTTTAACGGAATATAAATACAAAAGTAACGAAACTAAAATATTTAAGAGAAAACATTTTGAATCTGCGTATAACGAAACAAAATACATTTAGATTAGATGTGCGATTAGAATTACTCCAAAGCAACAAAGTATTGTTGTGACGAGGGTTAAGCGGTTGCTAAATAATATAATCTGAAAATAAAACAGTTTCTCAAGTACACTTAAAATATAATGGCCTCTTAAGTATAAATTCTAAGAATAATGATTCTTCCTTAATTTGATTGTTACAGAATTAATTCACAATATTATAAAATGACAGATTAGACAATGTACACGAGTTGTAATTTGACATCCCCACGATTTCACGAACTATTACTTCAAGTTCTATCAATCGGTTATTACACGAAAATCACACGATGCATTTTATAATAATTAATTATAATTAGTATACCAATATAAATATAATATAATATAAACTACGCGTGCATTCAAAATTTGACAAGCAGATAAGATAGGATAAACAATGCAATAGTTAAAAATAAAGTTTAAATCATCAGTTTAGATATAAAGACACAATTCGGCGTCTATAAACTGCTGTAACTTCGGGTTTCATTTCAATAAAATGAAATTAAAATTTACAATGCATAGGAAAATACAAATTCAACTTTTAGTTTGCAAGCTAATACTTTTATAAATAACACATTATTAATTAGTAATAAAGGGAAATAAATTAGAAAAGTTATTACATATAAATAAATTTTCATTTTTTAAATGTCCGTAGATAGTGTAATAGTCCACTAAAAAAAACGAATGGAATGCCTTTCTTTTACTTTTGATACATTAAGATTAGATATGTTCTTAATTTAAAATTTTATTAAATATGAAAGTGTAAATAGTTCTAAAAGCAGTAAGATTGATTTATTATTAAGGGTTTCGTTTTTCCACTTCTAGTAAATGTATTTATCTATGGATAAGTAGAGAAAGGACTTTAGCAAACTGCATATAATGTAAGTTTTGCATATTTTACGAAACAGTCAATAATGTAATAATAATAATAATAATAATAATAATAATAATAATAATAATAATAATAATAATAATAATAATGTTTATTTCCACTAAATACAAATTTTGTATAGGAATTGTCAATATAAAATATAAAATAAGTACATACAAAGTTACATAAAGTCACTAACATTATAAAAACATTTGTTCACAAGAAAATCTTTAAGGCGGTCCTTAAACCCTTTAAGGGATGTGCTATTTTTAATTTCTAAAGGCAGAAGATTAAACGCTTTCAGCGCAATGCATTTAGGAGCCTTGTAAGTTATGTTACATCGAGCAAAGGGTACATGAAGGTTGTCCTTAGTACGAGTATTAGTACTATGCAGATCCTTATTTTTTACAAAACTATCTTTATTTATAAAAGAGTATATACATAATTCATAAATGTATAAAGAAGGAAGGGTAAGTAATTTATATTTTTTGAATATATTGACGCAAGTGGTTGTGGTAGATGCTCCGTCAATACATCTAATAATGCGTTTTTGAGATAAAAAGACGTTATGAGCCGTGGTCGACCAACCCCAGAAACAGACACCATATCGTATTCTCGATTCAACGTAGGCATGGTACAGCATAATTAACTGTGTTTTATTGAGCAGATCGCGTATATTTCTGAATAGGAAGGTCAAAGAATTTAACTTTTTAATTAAATATTGACAATGCTGTTTCCAACTTAGGCACTCATCAATGTAAAGGCCCAAAAATTTAGTACATTGCACGTGAGAAATTAGCACATTATTGACGTTAAGGTTAATAACACCACAAACCTTTTGTCTATTATGAAACCTTATATGTACTGTTTTCTCTGCATTAAAATATATAGAGTTTCTACTAAACCAATGTGGACGAATCATAGTGTTTAGAGTTAACTGACACCAATTAATTAATGCATATTTTGCATATTTAGGAAAATTCTGCAAATTTAGACGTTTTGTGCATATTCATGCATAAAGTTCTTTTTTTTTCATTTTTTTAATTGGTTTCCAGTTTTATGTATCTAATAGTGGTTTTTCATAACATCATATCTTGTATTGTATTTGGTATGGATAAGGTCACAGATAGCTTACTCTAAAAGTAATTGATTTTTTCAGCGGTTACACATAGCCTTTATAGCCACACCAGGTTCTGCATTAAGCCCTTGTTTATTATAGATCATTGTATATTAAATCATTTAAAAAATCAAACCAATTAAGCATTAATAGTGCAATATATCCTACAGCCCTTGTGATGAATTGGTACTTTAAATGGCACGAGTACTCGACAAGGGATTACGGAAAACGTCTAATTACAGTAACACTCTGACATACGCTGTCCCGACTTGCGTGAACTCGCAGTTACGCGATTTCGTATATAAAACACATTAAAAATATTTTGCTATTATTTTATTGGTGAATTTTAATGCGTATATATGTTTTTGACTTTTTAAAATTGATCATAAATCATTTTTAAAGTCGCTATTGCATATGCATGTGCATATTCTCAATACTTATTGCATATATTTAAAAAATAGTGTGCATATATATGCGCATATTTCAGTAATAAACTACTGCATATACATTCCTTTCTCTAGTGATAAGTAATAGAAAATAAGGTAATGAGGCAATGGATCGGGTTGTATAAAGAAATAAATACAGATTGATTTAGTTTTTTATTTATTGTTGGTCAAGTTTTAAACAAGCTGAGCGAAGACTAATTTTATTTATAACTCTCGTATAAAATAGCGAACGATTTCCATAAGAGTATTGCATTTTTCATTTATGTATATTTCGAAAAGTCTTGCAAAAGAATCAATTTTGGACATCTATATTAAACGATGACGAATAAAATCTTTTCACTTTGTCATCAGAAATGAAACCTTTGTCAGCAAAAGATGGAGGGTTAAGCACTTTGTGATTACATAAATTATCTCCCAAACAGTTTTCGCAGTACCAATTTGCCCCATTTCCGGAATGAGGGCAAAATAATCCTTCGCCACAACCTCTTTGTACAAACTCTGGATCTTAAATTATTATATTTGTTCAGACATTACAAATTAAAAAGAAATAAATGTTGTAATACTTACTATATGTGCCCCTTGCTGTTTCCACGTAGAGATGGCAACTTGAGAAATCACCTGTGCATTCTACAGTTTCATTAAGTCCATGTCCTACTGGATCGTCGCATGCTCCTCCTACGTATGATTTGCAAGAATGGCATTTTATGGTTTGTCCAACTTTAGCTGGAAGCACTCGTGTTATACGTTACAAAAAATGATATTCTTAAGAAATTTTCCACTCCTTAAATAATTTGATAATATGTAATACGAATTTGTTTGCTACTGTTATATATGGTATAAAACATACACATACTGCAAATATTTGTTATAATAGCATAAAGTACATAAAAACTTACATGCATTACTTGCAAAGAACGCAAGTGTAGACAGCAGCAACAAAGTTACGATAACGGTATTCATCGTGATTGCTTTCTAATATGTAGCATATATTGATTGGAGTTAGTTTTATTTTTTGTTTGGTTTATACTACAATTCAGATAAAATACAAAACAAAAACTCGTGAAACATTGTATTTATTATCGTTGTATTTGGTATCCATGAGCTCTTATCATATTTATCGGAAATATTGATACAAAACAATTACTTTCAAATGTCCTATAAGATACAATGTGATTTTTTAAAAAGTCAATTACAGTAGCCTCTGGATTGTCCCGTCTATATTAAGCTTTAGAATCTTACATAATATGAAAATTGTAACAACATAGCTGCCAAAAATAAATAAATAAAGAAGCTTCAATTATTTATTCAAAAATGGATTTCACAGTGCAGCATAAGATATTTGTGGTAAAAGCTTATTATCGAACTGGAATCATCATAAATGGTGAGTGGCGGTATTCGATCCAGGAATGCTTCAACGATTTTACAGACCATTTTCGAATTGTTGAATACAATCGATTTTACGATGCTCTATAGCACGCTGTGGAATTATTCGATGAAACAGGGTGTTACACGCAGAAAAGGAAGCGGTAGACCTACAGAACGTACACCAGAAGTCCTGGAAAATGTTAGACAAATAATGGCTAAAGCTCCCTCAACTTCAATTCGACGTCTTTCACAGCGCATGCGCATTGATTTGTCTTACACAACCACGAGTAATATTCTTAAAGCAGATTTAAAATTATTCCCATATAAAGTAACTTCTGTTCATCAGATTCTACCAGCAGACATGCCTCTAAGAGAACGATATTGTCGATGGTTTTTAAACGCATTTCCTGAAGACAACGACTTGAACAACGTGTTTTTTTTTTGACGAGGCATGGTTTCATTTATCTGGATATGTGAACTCCCAAAATATGAGAATTTGGTCTGCGGAGAATCCATATGCGTTTAGAGAAACACCACTTCATCCGCAAAAGCTTGGTATGTGGATTGGTCTTAGCCGACGACGACTTGTAGGACCAATTTTCTTTCAAGGGACACGCATTAAGGTATCGCGAAGAGATTTTGGAACCTTTTGTTAATCAGTTAGATGACCAAGAGCTGCGGGAGGGGTACTTTCAGCAGGATGGCTCGCCTGTTCATTGTACTCTGGAGAACTTGAATTTTATTCCGGAATTCTTCGGTAATAGAGTAATCAGGCGGAACACTCCAGTTGCTTATCCACCCAGGTTCTGTGATTTAACAACGTTGGATTTTTTTGTCTGGCCCTATCTGAAAAATTCAATTTATCAGACTCCAATACAAAATTTAGATGAGCTTGCAGCAAGAATAATTCACAAATGCAACGAAATAAATAACTCACAGCACATGCACGAGCAAGATTGTGTATAGAGCAAGGGGGTGGACATTTTGAAAGAAATATTGACGAAAAACCTGAAATTTACTTACCTTAATAAATTACAAATCAGTTGCAACTAAATACTTGTTTATTTTCACATTTAGTTGGGCCAAAATTTTTAACTACCTGAACTGTCCCACAGTTTGACATACAGGTTAATGTCATTCAAAGCTCATTACAGCTGGCTGCAGACGGAATAGCTTTTTTTCTAAGCTTGCTGCAATTGACTTTTTAAAAAATTACATTGTATTTTTTATTTATTTTATTCAATTTTGCCGTATAAACTGACGTTTATTTGTTTCTGACCTGCCCATAAAAGTTAATGTTTTATAAACAATCGTTTAAAATTTTTATTCCGCTAGCGATTTAAAATTTTTATTCCGCTAGCGCTTTAAAAATGTCAAATCGCTTTAAAAATGTCAAATAAATGTCAAAATTGAATAAACTGTTATATTACACTTGCGGATTAAAATTAATTTATTAACTCGCGGTATCAACGAGCTTGCGGTTACCGCCGCTCGCGCGGTTAAACGTACCGCTCATTAAACATTAATTTAATCCGCATGTATAATAAATAACTATTATCGATGTGTTTTTTAAATAGTGTTTTAATTGATTTTATCTTATGTAGAAGCTTTAAGGTTAGTCATGTTTCTTCTAAGAAAAACCTTATTCAACTTTTAACAAGGACTTGTTGAAATGAAAAATTAAAACTATGCAATCCGTACCTATGATTGGAGTGTAAGGCGTGATGGTGCTTGAAAATCTAGCCAATCTGAAAGGCAAACCTTGCCTGCTTGTAGTGCACTCTGTTTGAAACTGACGAGGAGTAGCGGAATAACTATACCATCATTGTAGATAAAATAGTACATCTCCAAGCCGGTCTGGTAGGCTAAGATGGTAGCCTGGTATTTTATGTAAAGTTTTATGCGAGAAAAGTGTTCCGCCTATAACCAAGTCATTGTTTATGCAAAAGTCTAAGAATAATTCCTCGTTTCTTTTTTTTACACCATGCCTTCATACATATACTGTTCTCTGGATGGATTCGTCAGAGCGTAATATTATATTATACTTAAGTTTGTCACTTTTGGGCGAAAGCGTGCTAATATTAATCTATTCGAAACTGGAACGCAGGCTGTCAAGCTTTTCTATCTACTTGGAGCTGTCGCATCTTCGTAAAGGCTTTCCACCTCCTCGTCATCGTGTTCTGTGGTTGGTGCATACGTTTGGATAACCTTAACACTACACTTCGTGTTTAATTTTAAAGTTACACACATTACTCTTGAAGATAAACTTGATATATTGATGATGTTCCTAGTTTTCCGTCTATAAATGAACAGACCTATTCATCCTATTGATGTATCCTCTTCTCCTTTGTAGTGGAACATCTTACCTGCTTTTAAACTTATCTTATTCTCTCCTTTTGTTCTAACTTCACTAATTCCTACGACATCTCACTTTATACGTTTGAGTTCTTCTTCCATTTGCACTACTTTCTGTTCCGTGAACATAGTTCTGGCCTTATACGTTGCTATATAGAATTGTCGTCTGTGGTAGCTTACCACAACTCGGGGATTCTTCACACCCTCTGCTTCTTGTCCATGTTTCCAACCTCTACGATGGTCGGGATTTAGTAGCCTGCCAGGCACTAAGGGCCTTCTTGTTGACTGACTATCCATGTTTAAATTTATTTGGGGGTCCTTAGCCGGTACTCTACCACGCTGGTCAATGCGGATTGGGAGGTGTTTGTAGAGATCATATTTCCTTGATCTTAGATACGACGGTTATTCCGCCGTGACTCGCTTGCGATGTTATGGACGACCCCTTGACAATGATACAATATTATTATTTTGTCCAGTGCTGACCTAATTAATAATACGGTTTTCCTGTACAGACCTGTCGGGGTTCTTTAAACTTACGTAAAAGCTATGGGCGATCCAAACTTAGTTTCTGGACATGCCTCGTAATAATAAGGAAATTGGCACAAGGCGATGGATTTGCAAACTGCATATAGCCGAGCTAAAGCTTTGTAAAATACGTTTTTTCAAAGAAATTTGGTTGCCTCGAGAAACAATTAAAGTATTCGGTCTGAAGTTATTAAAAGTGATGCTTTCATGTCTCGCTAGAATATTCTTAATTAATAAAACTCTGCACAAAAACTCCAAAATTTACGCTCATAAAGAAAAGAAAAACCGTTATCTACTTAGTGAGAACATGTAAACGCATGCAAACATTTGTGGAAAAAAGATACAAAATTGAAAGGATACTTTGTTCCAGAAAAAACTGCATTCTAACATTGTTGAAGTACCCAAGGTGGTATATTTAGTTCCTGCAGATTGTGAGCGATTAAAATAACATTACGTTTTTCAGATGCTTAAATCATGCAAGAAATGTGGGGTTTCGTTCCATTAAACAAAGCAATCTTTTTAACTTATTTCATTTCCTACTCAAAGAACAAAAAAATGTTTCCATTCGAAGTAAATGCTCGAACCGAGTTCTAATTACTTAGTTAAGTCAATAATTTAGTACTTTTCAATTACTACAATTAGTCCAGTGAAATTAGACATTGCGCTTCGGAAAAATTCCCGGAAAGCTGGGTTTTGGTATGGAGATAATAATTCTTTTAATTTTTGCATTAAACTGTTTATTTGTTTATAAATCTAGTATTCTACTACTTAATCAGCATTGTCCACTTCAATTATTTTTCAGTATTTCTACAAAAGTTGTTCGAAGTTATCATCATGTTGTTGCATACAAATTCTAGTTCGGCCTACCCATGACGGCATCTGGATTTTCAATTTTCAAATAACAAGGCAAGATAATACAATTTTTTAGCCAAACAAAGGTGATAGTAAAGGTCAGTTTGATAACAACTTGCCTATCAAATAAACAAACTTAATAACAATTGGACAATGCTGATGAAGTTGTAGATTACTAGATTTTTAAAGAAATTAACGGTTTAATGTAAAAACTAAAAGAATTATTATTATTATCTCGCTTATTAGACAACTTTTACTAACGTGTTTTAACGTTTATCGACTCCTATTTGACCGGCACTATCGCCCTTTAAAAGGATACAGAGAAGACCGTAAGCAGCCTGTATTCATCCGTCTTCTTAATATCGAAAAATCAATTTATTGTATTATAATAAACTTCCGAGATTGTTGTATAAGCGTTTTATTTATTGCAATTATTATTTTTTATATCCTAAATGGCGAAGAATATCCACACCACGTCATCAAAAACAAAGGCTCCAGGGATTATTACCAGGACAAGAAAGGGATACTAGTTTCATTGGACATATCTTATGGAGCAATGAAGCTACGTTCACTAAAAATGGAGTATTAATATCCGCAATATGCACCAATTGGCTGACGAACATCCACATGCACTTTACCAAACGAATCGTCAAGTTCGGTTTAGCGTTAATATGTGGGGTGGAAATTATCACCAATAGGCTTATAGGATCACATATTTTGCCCCATCGGCTAAATGCAAATAATGTTTTGAATTTTTAGACACAGATTTAAAGACCTATTAGATGATGTACCATTAGATTCAAGAAGAAATATGTGGTTCCAAATGGATGGGGCACCAGCACATTGGGGCATTCAAACATAAGAAAGGTTGGTTCGTAAATTTCCAGAACGATGGATTGGTCGTGGCAGTTCAGTACCTTGGTCGCCAAGAAGCCCAGATTCTCACCACCTTCTACATCGTATGCCTCATCTCCCTCTGTGAACCTCCTAGATTCTCTAATGAAAATTAGGATGTCAGTCCACGCCAGGGAGTACAACTCCCGTCTGAAGCGTAACCACACCGAAGGTTTTAAACCTTAGTCGCCCATATGCCACGCATTCTCCCAAGTAGTGAAAGGACGTCTCCTCGGCCCTTTCACATCTCGGACATTCGGAGTTCTGCTCTACTCCTATCAGAGATAGATATCTTCTTAATTTACAGTGGCCTGTCAGGATATCTATCAAAAGATTTAAGGCCCTTCGACTTTTTCCCAGTAGCCAGGTAGACTTTTTCAAGTCAAATCCTGCTATGTGGTCTTTAGTCTATCGACAGCCTCTGTTACTTTCCCATTTTTTCTTAGATGTCTCGAAGGCCCATTCGCTAAGAGCCGTTGAGACATGTTTCCTTGTGATACCCAAAAAGGGTTCCGGTCCAAAACATGTTTCCATAGCTCCGAGTTTGGCTAGTTCGTCAGCCTTCTCGTTGCCTCGGATACCTGAATGCCCGGGAACCCAAATGAGTTCGACGTCTTTCGCTGTTGTCAGGTCTTCTAGGACGTCACCACACTCCTGGACAAGTGCTGATCTTGTTCTGGGCGAGCATATTGCCCTTAGTGCCGCTTGGCTGTCAGAACAAATGTAAATTTTTTGTTCCGTCAACCTTCGTATTTCCTCCTTTGTAGCTACCGATAAAATACCAAAAACCTGTGCCTGAAACACCGTGTTGTACATCCCTAAAGCTGAGCTTTCTTGTATGCCTCGGTTTTCTACATAGATTCCTGCCCCGGAGTGCCGTTCTTCCGTCAGCCTTGAGCCGTCCGTGTAGCACCCTAAGGCCTCTGGCTGAAAGCTAACCTGATCTTGTTCTCACTGGTCTCTAGTAGGTATTGTGAGAGTGTCCTTCCTATTCAACCTTAGCCGGTCCTCTGCTTCGATGACTTTGCAGCTTGACAGAGGTAGCTCCTTTGTCACTGCTTCAGCAACCCTAGCATGACCCGTGCATACTCCTTGACTGCTCCACATCCCTGCATCTCGCATTCGAAGGTGAGCTGCCATGGCCTCCTTCTTTATTCAATGCTTAGGTATTACCCCAGTAATACCTAAGCAGGCCAATCTTTGGATTTTAGCCAACTTGGCTGAGACGGTAGGTCTATCTACACTAGGCCACCATACCACTGAACTATGTGGGATTCTAGGTTTCATTACCATTGTGTAGAACCAGTACCAAATTTGAGGATTTATCCCCCAATTTTTGCCCACCGCTCGGTGTAGCTGCCAGAGTGTTGCTATTGACTTGGTAACAACCTTGTCGACATGCAACGTCCAGCTTAACTTACTATCTAGGATCACCCCTAAGTACTTAACCTCCCGCGTTGGTCGCGTTGGTGCTAGAGGTCTGCCGTAGATAATGGGCGCCCAAAATCCCTCCAGTTTTCTCCTTTTGGCGAAGAGAATCATATCAGTCTTGTGTGGATTTACTGAGAGGTCCTTCTCTTCACAATATCCTTCAATTATCCTACAAGCTACTTGCTTTCTATTACAGACGATGTTTAAAAATTTGTCGGTTACTAGTACCATCCCATCATCTGCATATGCTTGAGCATAAAAGCCTTCTACCGTTAGCTACCGCAATAGATCATCCATTATGAGGCACCACAGATGGGGTGAAAGGTAGCTGCCCTGTGGACATCCTTCTCTCACACCGACCTCAACCGAACAATCCCTGGCCTGTAGTGCTTGATCTATTGTGGCCAATCTTGCCTTATCAAAAGCACCTTGAATGTCAAATAGAACTGCTAGGGCTACGTATTTATAGTAAAGAGCCCTCTCTACCTTATGCACGATAGCGTGGAGTGAGGCTTCAGCCTATATGCGTGCCGATGTTTGTGAAATGGGTATTCTACCGTTACCCTCTCCACAAGGTACCTATCAATAATCCTTTCCAAAGTTTTTAATAGGAAGGACGTCAGACTAATGGGTCTAAAGGATTTTGCAGCCGTGTAGTCTTTTTTGCCCGGTTTGGGGATAAAGACCACTCCGGGTGCTCTCCATTGTCGCGGAACTTACCACATTGCTACACTGGCACTGTATATTCTTACAACCGTTGGAAGAAGGACTCCTAAGCCTCTTTGTAACAGTACAGGGAAGATTCCGTCTGGCCCGGCAGATTTAAAGGGTTCGAACTCATTCACTGCCCATGGGACTGCACCCTCAGTTATTATATCGTCAGCGAATAACCAGTTCTCACCGAGATCTTCATGATGTTCTGCCATAGATACTCTTTGGATGGTCCTGTCCCCTGGGAAGTGAACCTCTAGGAGATAGCGCAGTGACTCCTCCCTGGTTGCAGTCCATGTACCGTCTGCCTTTTTTTTAAGTTCCTATAGTTTGCCTTGTTTCGTTGCTTAAGATTTTCAGCAGTCTGGCAGATTCTGATATGGTGCTAAGCTCCCCACAGTATTTTTGCCAGCTGGCTCTTTTCCTTTGTCGTAGTTCTTTTTAAAAATCTTAATGGCTGCTTTGAAATTGTCCCATGAGGTCTGTGTCCGGTCCCTAAGGGCCCGATTGAATGTTTGTCTGGATTGCCTGCGTAGATCGGCTAAAACGCCGTTCCACCATGGAACCCTTTAAACTTTCACGGCCCTGGCTGGACACGCTTCCTCATATGCAGAGACAATCAAAGAAGCAATTTTATCTACCTCTCGGCTTAGCTCTGATTTGGTAGCAATCCTTTCCCCTGGTTGCCCTACTTGGTTAACAAGACTAGTGTAATAAAGCTCCCAGTCTGTCGCCTTGGGGTTCCTGAGGAGAGTTTTCGGTGGGTTGTCGCACTCTATTTCCGATCTGATCATACGATGATCAGATGTTGAAATGTCTGTGGTTACTCTCCAATTTCCGTTGTCTACCAACAGATTCCTAGAGGCCACTGTAACATCAATAACTTCCCTTCGGATGCTATTGACAAATGTGAGCTCCGTTTCTCTATTCATTATTTCTAGGTTTGTTGATACCAAATATTCCAGCAAGGATTCGACTCTGGCATTGATGTCAGAGCTGCCCCACACTGTATGATGAGCACTGGTATCACACCTGATTATTACCGGTAGACCCTTACTCTTCGCGAATGAAATCAAACGTTCGAATTCTTCTGTAGGAACGCGTTCCTCATAGGGGAAATATCCGCTTCCTATTATTACCTTATTTCTAATTCCTCTTACCTGATATTTCAGCATCACTGCAGTGAGGTCCTTGGTTCCCAGCTGTGGTAGCGATACCAAGCTTAGATCCCTGGATACCATGATACAGGTCCTCAGTCTATCCTCTAGTTCTCTCCCAACCACAATATTATAGTTGGATACTCCTAGTCCCCTTACTCTGTTCCTATAGATATAAGGTTCTTGTATTAAGACTATCTTTCGTTTGCCAGCCCAAGGTTATTTGACTTACCCGCAGAAGATCCATTATGTGGAATTACTGGCACGGGGCCAAAAGTTGACTCGTCCCTCTCGGCCTGCTTTGACCCTTCGGCCCCAGGAAGTGCCTGGCGGACTGCCCCACTCCATGCTGGCACTCTACGCACAGCGAGAGTAACCAACCCGTAGTACAGCTGCCACCTAGCCTCCTCCAGCAGCTTCACGGAGTCTCCACTGACCATAAAGGTTAAAAACCATCCGCCTGGTCCTCCCGAGGTTGTGACATACCTCCATTGCTCCACATCTAAAATACGGTTCTGCAACGAAAGCAACTGCCTTAGCCTTAACCAGAACCCTATCTTCTCTGGCCATGGCGCCTCTGATGCTCTTAATGGAGCAAAGGTTACGCCCTCCATTATTAAGGGTGCCCAGTTCTTCAACAGCCATCTCATTGATGCTTCATCTTGAGCAGTGACCAGGAACCAACCTGGTTACACCAGCTCTGAATTTCGAAACCGGAGCTCCGGACCTCGGTCGCCCCCTACGGGGCCTGCCATGGTCCTTACCATCTCGGATACAATATTGGATCGTATGACATCCGCTTCCGCCGATGTCACCACCCCCTTTTCTCAATCTGATCTAATGACGACTTGGTTTTCTCTTTTCGGTGGCCTAGGGTCCGTTGCTTACTGGGTAGACCTAGATTTGGGTCTTACCAGAGGTGAGACGCCGGCCTTCTCAGCTTGCTTCGGTCTGCCTTTAGGCCTCTTTTTCAAGGCTTCAGGGGGTGTATTATCAGCTCTCGGGCTCTTTGCACTCTTGATATTTGTCTGGGTGCCTGAAGGACCTGGTTGTTTCTCCGTTACCCTGACTTCTCCCATAGAGTGTGTAAGAAGTTCGATGGATTTGTGTTTGGCTGTCAAATTTACCCTTAATTTTTTCCGTTCCTCTTAACTTGTATGAGGACTTTTTCCCGGGCCCTTGTGGATCACTGGAACGTGAGCCTTGGTTACTCTCGGAAGAGTCACCTGGAGTCACTTCCTTTTGATCCTTGGCCGAGTTGACCCTGGCTCTCCCGCAGTTCCCTCCTTCTAACTCTTTCTTCCCGCTTCTTACGCGTTCTAACCTCCCTCTTGTGCGCCTTTCATTTCTCTTTGCGAAGTGCCTCTTTTGCTGCTTTGTGCATGGTGGTAACCACGGTTCCCCCCTCGAACTTGCTGCTGGGAGAGTTCATCCTCTATAGCCAAACTAGCGGCTTCTTCTTCCTTAATTGGGGAGAGACTTCTCTCCTCGTTTGAGCTAGGGAACTCTTCCTTATTCGACACGTTGGTATCCATCATTTGAGTTTATTCAGTCATTGAAAGTGATTAAAGGGGATGGTGTATATTTGTTTTGTTTGTTTTTGTCTTGTATTGGTGTACGTGTTGCGTGAATGTTGATTTTAGGGTTGAAAGTTTCCCACACCAACTCCCCAAGAGAATCATGGCAGGGTTGTTACCAGGTGGAAGGTCTGGGCCGCCGCTGACGAAGCCCCCCAAGATGCGTAGCAGGACCCTAATCCAGGCACCTCCTGGCACTACTACTTATCTCGGGATTTTTCGACGGTCGATAGGGCAGCCCCCTACGTTGGTTAGGCAAAGGTGGGCCCCTGTACTACCAGTCGGTTCGGTGTGTCGTCCCGGTTTCTAAGCCACCTACCACTGCCAGTTCAACCCTACACTAGGCCCCCGCCCCGATAAACCTTGGATAAGAAAAGTGTAGGCTTGTCTTTCGTCCGTGTTTTGATGTTGTGTAGGTGTGTGTGCTGGATGTGATTCGTCTGACTTCTCCCCTAGGACCAACCCGGTATGGGAAACCCTGTCGGTAGCTAGCTACCTCCGGTACAGTTCCTTGGTTCATTGAAGCACGCAAGCCTTACCACCACGACAAGGTTCACATCCACGATGAGGAATTATAACATAACTATATATTAACTGTCCGTATCACTGGCTTCAGATGAAGATAAGAAAACGTCTTGAGGTAGTCAGCGTTTTAGTCTTCTGTGAATAGCTTTGTTGCCGATTGTGTAGTGTGTAGCTCCTGGGCATGGAGATAACGTGCTATAGAAGTTTTTCGCTAGTTGTCTCAGGAAACTTTGAATTGTGGGAATATTTAGTTCTTCATAAATCTGAGTGTTTCTTACAAACCACGGAGCTTGATCAAGAGGGTTCCACTTCCTGGCGATTAATTACTAATTTTTGCGGGTTACTAGGTTGTCTCAAAGTGAAAATTGTAACTTCGCATTTGCTGGCATTTAATTGAAGGTGCCATTTTTCGTACCACAAACCAATTACGTTTATTTTATCTTGCAGGTTATTTCTGGCTGTATTGATATCAAGATGTTGTGAGAGTACTGCGGTGTCATCTGCAAACATTGCTATAGAATCATCTCCAATATCTGGAAAGTCTGATACATATGTTAAATAAAATTGGGCCTAATATAGATCCTTTGGGTACTCGCGTTTTTATGGGTCTTGCTGTAGAGTGCTCTGTTCCAACGCGTGTTTTGTAAGTGCGTGATTCTAGAAATGATCTTATTATAAGCAATAGGTACTTAGGTAACTGAATCTGCCTAAGTTTATAACGAAGTCATATAATCCACACCGAATCAAAAGCTTTACTTATATTTAAGAATGCAATGATAGTATGAGCTTTAATCTCGTAACCTCGCTCTATCTTTTCTATAATTCTAAGCAGCTGGTGGTTAGTTGAGTGCTGAGCTCTAAATCCAAACTGGTACCGAGGAACCACATTTAATTTTGTCAAATATTCATTTAATCTGCTTTGTATAACTTTTTCTAGAATTTTTGCCAGCGTAGGCAGGAGACTAATTGGCCTATAATTGGCTGGGCTGGTAAAGTCTTTGCCTGATTTATGTATTACTATTATAATAGCTTCTTTCCAGGAGATTGGAAAATAACCGATTCTCAGACACACATTAAAAATTGTAGCCAGATAAGCCACAGATTTTTGAGTTAAACGTTTTAATACCACGTTTGGAATTAAATCACATCCTGGAGACTTTTTAAGCTTTAGACCACAAATGTAATTTTTAATTTCAGCTAGAGAAGTTGGTTTTATTTGCAGGGTAGTTTCCCTTATAATGAATAACATTAAAAATGAATAACATCAAATACACCTCGGATAAAGAGAAAGCAGAAGTTTTTGCAGACTATTGGTAAAAAGTTATCACTACTCAGCTAAATAATCAGCAGTTAGGAGAAGCTCAGAGAACACAAGAAGCACTATACATTCTTTGGATGGTCCTATATTCAATTAAGTGGGTTGCTATTTGTGATACAATGTGATTTTTAAAAAACTCAATTGCGGCAGGCCGTATTCTGACTTACAGACAGTTCTAAGGTTATTAAGACAGAATACGGCCTGCTGCAATTGAGTTTTTAAAAAATCACATTGTATCTCAGGTGACGTAATATGACTGACCAAACAGTGTTGATAAGTTTATAAAACTTCAATTAACAATTCTTCAAAAACTACACGTGTTGGCCTAAAACAGTTATACAATTTTTTGTTCAGTTTTTGATGCAGGATTGCGTGGTGCAAATATTATCCGCCATTTAGGATTCACCCTGTAGACTGTATACTGTACAGTGTATACTCTATTACAAAAAGGTCACGCCTTATGCCGTACAATCCGTACATATCTTTAAGTAAAGGAATAAAAAGCCGTTTAGTTTGCAGCTAATTTAGTGTTTTATTTTTCAATACATTTGCAAAGTAATGCAATTGAACTTTCTAAGAAGCAATTATCAGTTTATGCATTTTTAAAGAAGGACGTCGTGTGTTTCTTTTCAACTTTGCTTGTGGAATTTTTGACAACAAAAGGAGTACCATCGAAAATTTGATTGTTGCACAGATCACCACCCCAGCATGTTTCACAGCTATAGTTTTCACCACCAGTATTAGGACAAAACCATCCTTCAGTGCAGCCCCTTGCCACGAATTTATCGCCTTCGACTAGATAGAAAACGAATTAAATAAATAATTATTTTCTACACCTATTTAATTATATTGCAATTATTAGCATTTTTTTTGTGAAAAATAGTACCTATAATTCACTGCAGTTAATTATGGATTCATAATTCACTGCAGTGAATTATGATTTCGGCCAATCACAAATACATAAATATTTCGCTAATCCAATCATATTTTAAATCGCCCGCGATCGACTCCTTCTGCGGCTGACAATCGACTCGCGTGACACGCCCAAGTGTGTTGTCATCTTGCTTGATTACAAAGTTATCAAATTTGACTAATTTGAGTCTAATATATTTGTTTAATAGGTGTAGAAAAAGTATCGTATTACATTCGCGATTATGGCCATTATTCGCTCAGATGATTTGTGCCACTCGCCTGACGGCTCGTGGGCTCAAACGTCATCTTCGTGAATAATGGCTGTCATAATCGCTCATATAATAATATACTAATTTAGTATTTTAATAGATAGTATTTACTATTAGAAATGTGGACGTATTAGTTCAGTAGAGAAAATTCAAATAGTAATTACCTAAATTTTACTTTGAATAACCAATGACAAATTTCAATTTGTAGAAAAATGATACCACCGCGGGGAATCGAACCACCGCCCTTAGGCTATACGCACCCACGCTCTAACCATTGAGCTACGGCAGCCGTTCTCCGGGGTAGCGTCAAATTTCTACATTAACAATTGAAATCAAATACTGAAGTCTATTATATAGCGTGGGTGCGTATAGCCTAAGGTCGGTGGTTCGATTCCCCGCGGTGGTATCATTTTTCTACAAATTGAAATTTGTCATTGGTTATTCAAAGTAAAATTTAGGTAATTACTATTTGAATTTTCTCTACTGAACTAATACGTCCACATTTCTAATATCAATTTATTCAGTAATACAACCAAATAACATCAACTTGGAATCCCCGGAAGTTGGATTCTACATATTAATATTTACGATTACTTGATGGTGTATCTTTAGAAGTCTATGTTGCTGTAAGTAGTTTCTGTGAATCCGCTTAATGCGGCTCTTTAACATAAATACGGCCTTTGAATAGACTTCAGTATTTGATTTCAATTGTTAATGTAGAAATTTGACGCTACCCCGGAGAACGGCTGCCGTAGCTCAATGGTTAGAGCGTGGGTGCGTATAGCCTAAGGTCGGTGGTTCGATTCCCCGCGGTGGTATCATTTTTCTACAAATTGAAATTTGTCATTGGTTATTCAAAGTAAAATTTTAGGTAATTACTATTTGAATTTTCTCTACTGAACTAATACGTCCACATTTCTAATATCAATTTATTCAGTAATACAACCAAATAACATAGTATTTACTGTTTTCTGGTTCGAACCAATTTTGAACGTAATAGTAGCAAGTAGCGAAACTATTTGTACATTCAATTGTATCAACTTGGTTCGCTTCAGGATCGTCGCATGGTCCTTCAAATTCAGATTGACAGGAGTAACAAGTTATACTTGTCTCTTCACCTTCGGATGGGATGACTCCTATTCATAAAAAAGTATGAAACATTTATGGTTTTTGACATATTAAGGAAGTTTCTGGCGGAATTTGTTTATTTATGAAATAATTTAGCATTATTAAGTATGTATAAGTAAAATATTTAACGACAATGAAATCAAAGAATACCCCAATCGCTGTTAGTACAGTAGATATTAGTGAAAGTTCTAGAAAAATAATAAATTTACCTGCATCGATCACAGAGAACACAGCCAGAGACAACAGTAATAAACACTGAAGAGTATTCATTTTTGCTTTAATTCTGACTATCTGGGATAATTTAAAAGTTTACTGTTTAACAGTCGCGTCGAATGATAAACTAATGTCGTCTAAATTTTTGAGTCAATTTATATTATAGGTTGAAAGAGATCCCAAAAGTACTTGAGAATTTTAGTCAACAATAGATCACAATCGGAGGATTTTATCAGTAAATTGAAAACTAGTTAAATTTTTGATTTTTGAAAATCATTGTGTTTCTCTATAATTACCCTTAAAAACTTATAATTTATTTAAAAAGCTCGTGTATTTTTTGTAATATTTATCTTAAATTTAAAAAATCCTGTGGAGTTTATATTCGTATATGTTCAAATTTGAAGCCCCTTAAAAAAGCGGGCGAAACGTTGAGTTCTTCTGTCTCAAGAATGATACGTTCCCAACCCGGAAAACGTTCTTTTAACATGTTAAAATTTCCACACAAGGTTGCCAGATAGAAATACCCAGTTTGACTATCATAAATCGCCAAAAATTGCCAAATATTTCGAGTTTATTAAAAAACAGCATCAAAGATTCGGTATTTGCTTATAAAAAGGATCAAGAAACTAAATCAAAATTAAACATATGTACAGTCTTCGATTCACCATGAAAATTATGTCTTCAGGTTTGGGCCGAAGTAATCTTTACTTCTAAATTTTAAATTCTAAACTGTCATCTTCTAAAGTTACCTACTTTTCTAAATAGTCTTCGAACTAAAGTTTATCTATACTCTCCTAACATTCATGCGTTTTCTAAGCTAATCTTCAACTAAAGTTTTTATTTTTGCTCTTTTAATGTTTTTTTTATTGTTTATTTTTCAATCAATAAAAGTTACCAAGAAACCAAAAGCTTGCCGAAGTAATACCATAAAAATAATAATGGATATTCAGTACCAAAAAGAATTTAAAGCGTACACTGCCTAGATTTTTATTTTCTAAAAACAGTTCAAACTTAAAATAAATTAATAACACTACTAAAACGAAACATATATGCGTTTTGTAGTTCATAAGAGAGCATAAATTTTAAATAAGTCGTACATTGAAATATATGTACTAATCAGGCTTACAAAAAACGCCAGAAAAATTTGAGGCCAATTTCCATGCCAAAATATCCAGAAAGGCGACAAATCATCACGTCTGGCAACCCTGTTCGCAAGGTCAATTTGAAGACAACTAACGTTATTTAAAGAAAACTAGTTCAAATATAAATTTGAGCCAAGGAAATGCTCATTTTAGTGAAAAGAGAATTTACTCGTAATTCTACATATGTGTCAAAACATACAAGGTGTTTAGTTTAAAATAACAAAGTTATGACCTTTTCAATTTTCCACAATATGGCAGGACGTGTAAAACATCAATCAAGTTTATTTTAGAATTAGAAAGAATAAACCCTATTTAGTACATACAGTCTTTCATAATATGAATCTACACTCGTTTTGTTTAACGGAAATTATTTTCAAATTACGAAGCGTTTAATTGCAAATGACTTTTCAGTAAAACGCACATAATCCTAGACTATCCTGTAGTTTCTACTGGTTTGTTTGCATTACAATCAAAACTACCTTGGGGGCGTTAGAGAAACATTTTAGTATTTCTTGCTTTTGGCTTTTGGTTTGATTAATCGTTGTTTTCATAAAGTGGGCTAACAAGCTTTAATTAGTTGTTATTTCTCAACTTAAGTGATGATGAGCAAAATTTGACTTTTTAATAAATTAGCTAATCCTAAATTTTCTTAAAAAGAGTTTTATCTGAATTTTGAGAACATAATCAACCACTTAGCTACTCTTAAAAGATAATACTTTTTTGGTATGATTTACCGGCAAAAAAACTTTTTTTGCTGGGCGTTTTTATGAATTACATTATCAAATATTTGTAGGTAGGTATTAACAAAAAATGTTTTGCATCGGGTTGTAGTTTGATTAACAATGGAAAAAGCTTCGGTTGACAACCGATACTAACAATATTAATAAATAAATAGTAAACAAATAGTAAAAAAAACTTGAAATTCCCAATGTCGGTACTTAAGCAAGATCATGATTGTGATAAACTGGATTTGATTTGAGAAATAATGACTTTCACAGTTTTACATACTTTAGATAAAGGACTGCATATGTGAAATTGCAGCTATATATTCATTTGAAATTTTTGAATGAAGTCAATCTTATTCAGCGTTCAAAGTAAGAAAGTTCTTTGAATTCATATTAACAAACTAGAGAAAAATGAATGCTTTTGGTGTCGTTTTTTTGTTTGGGGTAGCAGTTTTGGCTTGTTTGGTTCAAGGGGGTAAGTAAAGTTTAATACATCTACTAATGAAGATCCAGATCCCGTTTATTGTCAGATAGTTTTTGGCAGTTTTAAGATTGTATTGTTTATGCTTACTAACATTTCAAAGTTCTTAAATTTCCGAAATTGTATAAAAAATATTTTGTATTAAAAAATGAAGTAGTAAGGGCTTGCTACTCTATGATGAAATTTATTTCAAAAGGTATTGAAGACTTCGTCAAACCTGGAATTTTTAAACTTTGAGAACTGATATCAGTAGGACTAATTTTACCATAAAATTGAAAGAAAGGGCAGTTTTCGGGTCTGTATATTTTTTTCGAATATTGCTTTTTTGTTGGTTGTTTATATCCACTGTATTTTATTTATAACCTTTCCTATGAATTTTTCTTCGGTCTTCATACATCGTCTCTGGATTTATCAAAACATTTTGTTTTCAAACAATTTTATTTTATAATTAAACAGGAATACTTCCATCCAACGAAGAAGAAACCCTAAAATGCTTCTCCTGCAGGTCAGGGTCTGATGGACCTTGCCATGATCCTCTAGGTACAGGAGTAACAGATACGGTAGAATGCGTTGGTGCTTATCCCACTTGCTATACCAATATTGAAAGCTGGAGTAACTTAACTGAAGAAGGTAATTGATTTAAGCTTCACTAATTCTTTTTCTACATTTTACTGGTTTTTAGGTTACGTATATTTTATAGAACGAGGTTGCCTACCATATCATGGGTGTCCTGAAGTTGGTGATGTGGCTTTCTACTGTGAAAAGTGTTGGGGAGGTGATTTATGTAACAGGAATTCTTACACCATTATTGATGATGTCGCCAAAATTGTTAATAATGATAATGATCAAAGTAACGGCAATGTGAGCTATGATTACGGATATTAACATGTTTGATTTGTTACAAATGACTAAAATAGATATATCCATAGATTATTATTAAAGCAAAACAAAAAATAAAATTTTAAAACCTACCCGATTTTATATTGTATGAATATGCTTAATATCTAATTTAAAATTGTAGTGTAATTAAATGCTATAATTTGGCGTTTGCAGTAATTATCTTTGGTTTATAAAAAATATCTATGCGAGAGATTACTTAACCCTGTTCGTGGATTTACCTTTAACGGAAAGCTTTCATTTTATTCTTTAAATAAGAAATATCATAGTATAAGTTAGATTAAAGGGAAAATATGTGGACCAATCACTAAAAAAGGATTTTACGACATCCATCCGGATGAGGCTATAACCAACTTGGTTGAATGAAGAGCCATATAATAATAATTAAGGATATTCAACGAGATATGCAAGCATCACCTTTGATAATTTCAGAGAGAATATTTTTTCAGGACAAAAAAATTTTCTTGAGAAGCGTTTTGGGAAAAGCTTTAACTCCGTTAAAAGCAGTGATCAAATCCATTGCCTTATATTAAATTTCCCTAATCGTCGACCTACACTTTGACCTCTTTGCCAGAGAATCAAAATTGTAAGCAATTTATTTTAATACACCATAGAAGACAGATCTACCTTGCACCGGCATTGACAAAAGAACATGAATAAGCTCATTATGTGTTTAGAGAATTAGGAAGACTCTGATATTACGTATCAACAATGGCTGTGATTGACATAAATTAAGACAAACACAATAACGCGCCTTTTTGGCTGCAGAATAAAAACCGATACCTTTGGTAGACGGGTCATCAGGAACACAGCAAATAACAAATAATGAAGTTGGTTTTTCATCTTATTACGTTTCCACCGACGCGACGCTTCAACAAAGAGACTGATTTTAATTAAATTTGACAGCGTTTAATTATGTAATCAGTTGACTAAAACTAGTTTAGAGAGCAAAATAAAATACAAACAGCAGAATTATTGAAAACTTCTTTAGAATTATGTCAAAAATCTTCTAGTGTTTCTGTGTTACAACATCAATCAAAATCATATCCAGGAGGGCAACCACCTTTACGTTTTCTCGCAAACCAGTTTAGAAAGCAGTGCTTTGCGTCAGGTAATGCAATATTTTAACAGTCGATCTTCCTAATCCAATTCTTGTTGAGGTTCATCCTCTGACATTCGTACTTACGCGCCACACAGTAAAGTTAGAGTGCTTCAGCATCAAGCAGTAGTAGATCAACATCTCCCCTTCGTGTTGCTTTCTTGGATATTAGATATTCTTCTCCAGTAGCTACTACAATTAACGGGAGATTCGCACGCCGTTGCCTTCCAAGTTTAGTTTAGTTTCGCTTACAGGGGGATCTGCTTGTAATTCGCCTGCTCTTGTATCACCACGAACTACAGCCTTTGGGTGATGTTTATCTCCATTATTATATCTCGAAGGGGACATACTACTGATATTGATGGACCTGTACTCTCTGCAAGTTTACTGGATGCTATTTCACCAGATCTATACCTCGTCAGGAATCAGCATGGGAAGATTACATTCTAGAGTGAAAAACGATTTCGATAGGAGCGATGTAACCGTAAATTGAGTCGTTTGTAAAAGAACTTTTTACTACAGTCTTTATTTCGTAGTGCACTACTTGGTTGGTAGTGATTAGGGTGGTTTCAACGATCCGTACGTCAAATTGTCTCTTCCTCTGGACCAGCATTTTAAATTTCCGATGTCACATGACGACCCCCAATACAAAATTTTAGTCCTTCACGTATATCATCAAAAACGATCATAATTATATGACCGTTTTTCAAGGAACGTGTCATCGGAGAAGTTCGAATGAGCATGGACGAGTACGACGTGACATTTAACGTTGAGGTATGGAGCGATATAATGAAGAACAAGAAACCACTAAAAGAACTGCAAGAAGTACTGTTATCGCTAAGTTATCTTCCGTCCGCTGAAAGATTGACGGTAGTCCTACTGAAAGCTGGAAAGCTATTTTTGCCGCAAGACAAGGAGAGCGAATTTTCTGAACACATCATTAAACGTGAACATCATATTTAAATATTTGCACCCGGATCCTTTCGTCAAAGTGTATCTGCTCGTTAGCGGCAAACGTGTAAAGAAGAAGAAGACTACCGCAAGGAATACTTTCTTATGATTCAGTAACAAAAGCTAATACAATATAAACTAGATGGGATTTAAAATATTTTACTATTTCTAATAAAAAGTCCTCGGAAGAAATGCTAGAGCAATACCAAGCAGGATTTCAGGATTTAGAAACAACAGATCAGTAATGGATCAAATTTTCTCCCTAAAAGAAATCCAGACCACAAGCTATGAATATAAGATAACACTACGCGCCTTATTCATAGATTACAAGCAGGCCTATGATAGTATAGACAGAGAAAAAATGTATCAAGCATTGAGCTATTTAGGGATTCCTTAAAAGTTAGTTAGATTAATAGAAATGACTCTGGCCAAAACGAAAAACGGAATAGCGTGAAAGGATACAAATCTGAAAAATTTCGAGTACCTAAATATGAGACTCAGACAGGGAGGCCCTCTATCCATGGTGCTCTTCAACCTGGTTGTGGCAGCAGTTATAAGAAACTGTGGGATAAAAACGCACTGGACAATTTTCATCAATGAACATCCAGTCTTAACCTTTGCGGACCATCTCACTCTATTAACTAAAACAAGAAGGGAAATGCATAGGATTAGATACAGAGGCAGGAAAGTTTTGATTGATAATAAACCAAAATAAAACAAAATACATGGTAATGGGAGAGACACAGCAAAATATAGAAAACCTACACTACAATAATTGACATCGCAAGAAGGGAAGAAATAGAAGTTCGTGGAAGTTAGTAAATTTGTGTACTTGGGAGTAGTAATAGAAGACAAAGGGAGAGAAGAGCCAGACTGAGGATCAGAATAATAAAAGGGAACCAAAGATATGTTGGCCTGTTAACAATGCCCGTCTGGGGTTTCTAAATTGATAAAGCAGTGCTCGGATTTGTACCTATATCTGACAGAGTTGCTATAATGAAGATCAAAGCAAACCCGTGCAATTTAAATATAGTACAATTCTATGCACCAACTTCCGACAGCAACGAAGAAGAGCTTGAACAATTCTATCTGGACATAAAGGCCGCTCTAAAGCATACAAAAAAAGAAGAAATAACATTACTTATCGGAGACTTCAACGCCAAGGTCGGGAACGACATAGATGAAGATATAGTTGGAGACTACGGTCTGGGAACCCGCAATGAAAGGGGAGACACACTAGTACAATTTTGCAAAGAAACAAAATATGCGATTATGAACACCTTCTTTAAACTACCGTCTCGAAGATTACAGTCCCTGGCCAAATTATTAGACTCACTCACTAAATCTAAGTTTTTTGTTGTTTTAACCATTATCTATTATTATATTATTAACATAATCATAGTGTAAATGCTTATAATAAACAGTTATTGTGTTTCAAAATATTTATTACAAAAAAATATAGCAAAATTAGAAAAAATACACATAGAAAAACAGAAAATTAGTATTTGGTTAAGCCAACCCTCGCTGCAATTAGTGCAGCAACCCTTCTTGGCATATTGTCAATACAGTTTACAGCAATTTGTTTTAGATTTTCGTTATGGTTCCAATGGTGGATAATTCGCTCTATTAATTGAACCTTTGTAGTTATATTTTCTTTTGCTAATTCCCTCTTCAAACACTCCCAAACGTTCTCTACGGGATTCATATCCGAAGAGTTATCAGCCCATGGCAAAAGTGGGATTGCCTTATCTTCTAACAATTTTTTATAGATTTTGCTGTACGGCAAGGTGCTCCATCCTGCATGAACACTTTTCTTCCTTCCCCAAACCATTCCGATAGTATTATGGTTTGCCCACACTAACAGGCGATATTTCGATGTAATATGAAAAAAATCGAATATTATGAGTAAGTCTAATAATGTGACCAGGGATTGTATATACGTGGAAATCGCCCGCTGATAACCAACAAAATATCGTTAGAAATCAAATTGATTTCATACTCGTGAATAAAAGATTTCGAAATACAGTGACTTCAGGGAAAACGTATCCCGGAGCAGATGTCCTTTCAGACCACAATCTCTTGTTAGCCACACTAAAACTACAACTTAAGAAGTTTACATGATCAAATCGACCACCCAAGATAGATATGCACAAACTTAAAGACTAAACTACAAAACAAGATATAAAAAAAGAAATAAATGAGAAAATACTCGAAATCAAAGAGAGCGCAAGCACCAACAACATTGAACAAAAATGGGAAACCGCTAAAGAAATTATAATAAGAAATCTAAAAACAAAACTCACGATGAGCTAGAGAAGGAAGAACAATAAATGGATGACTGACGAAATCCTGGATTTGATGGATGAACGTAGAAAGCAAAAAAATAAAAATGAGCTGCGGTATAGCCGGTATAGGCAATTACATAATACAGTTAAAAGAAAAATCAAAGAAGCGAAAGAAGTTTGGCTGACAGAGAAATGCTCCGAAATCGAACAGCTAGAATACCAACATGACTTACTTAACTTGCATAAGAAGATCAAGGAAGCTGCCGGAATATACAAACAAAGAACCTCTGGAATCATCACAAATACAGACGATGTCACATTAAGATTAAAAGGTGAGAAGAGTACATGCAGACGCTATTCAATGACGAACACCGAGATAATCTTGAAGAATTACGCGATACAACAGGGCCGTCTATCACCCGAGAAGAGGTTGAGAATTCTATTCGAAAGATTAAGAATAACAAGGCAGCGGGGCCATATAAAGTTTACGGAGACCTAAGACTTAAGCTCATTGATGAAGTAGAAAATATTCATAGATATTGTAGTGGATTTGTTTAACCACATTTATGAAACTGATGTGATTCCAAAGGAGTGGCTACTATCAACGTTTATCCCAATACAGAAAACAGTTAATGCAAAGAAATGTGAATAATACAGATCTATAAGCTTAATGAAACACATTTGAAAAGTCTTCCTAAAAATTATTCATGAACGTATACAGTGTGTCCACATGGTAATGTATAAAATCGATAAAATTGTTAAAAATGAGTTTACGAAAAATCCGTCGGACATGTCGAGCGATTTGTATTAAATTCTATATTTTGACAGGATTTCCTGATTTTTCCCGCTATTTTTCTAATAGCTATGACGTCAACGATATCTTTTTTAAATGGTTACTCCTATTTTTTATTACGTCATTCGAAAGAGCGCATTTTTTTACAAATGGTAAATTAAAATTTCTTCAGCAAAAATTATTTTATAGTAAAAAAAAATTATTTCTTAGAAAGTAACACTTGTAACATTAAAATATAATTAAACTAAATCAGGTGCTCAAATTGTGCTCCGTTTACAGCTTGACAGTGTGCAAGGCGTGTGATAAATTCTTGCTGCACGTTGTCGATGACGTCCGGGGTTATAAGACGGATTTCTTGTCGAATTCGTTCTTTCAAGTTTACGGGCTTAGTTTTGTAAACCTTACTTCTCAAGTAACCCCACAGGAAATAGTCGAGAGGAGTTAAATCCGGTGATCTAGCAGGCACCTCTCCTTCCAATCCACCTGTCAGGAAAAATTTGATCCAAATAGTCACGTACATGCGCGGCGTAATGGGGTGGTGCTCCGTTCTGTTGGAAGACAATGCTGTTGTGTGGAATATCAGGGTCTGCTTGGTTTGGAAATAAGTCTGCCTGGGCCGGAATCAGTTCATTCTGGAGAAATTTCAGATATCTCTCCCCATTCAGCGTTTGTTCAAACAAGAAAGGACCTAAAATTCTATCACTAATATCCCACACCACACATTAATTTTCTGAGGATATTGGGTATGCACCTCCATTATCCAATGCGGATTTTCTTGGGTCCAGTACCGGCAGTTTTGTCTATTAACTGCACCCACCATTCAGACAAAAAGTTGATTCATCAGAAAAAATAATTTCCTTTACGAAATCTGGGCTGGTATTACTAATTTCTATTAACTGTTCACAAAATTGAATTCGATGATCAAAATCGTCTTCAGCCATCTCATGTATCAGATGAACTTTGTAAGCATGATATTTGTGTCTACGAAATATTTTGTGGATTGTAGATTTCCCCACTTCAAACCTGTTAGCCACTTCTCTAAGTGTCGAATGTGGATTCTCTTATGCAGCCAGTAATACGTTGAGCTGTAGATCTTCACTTGTTGACCGACCAGGTTTGGGTAGATCCCTAACATGTCTATATTCATTAAATTTGGCTTCAATTCTGCTTATCATCGTTTGAGAAATAGGGGTACGATCAGGATGAATTTCATTAAATAAACGGGCTACCTCCTGTTGTGTCCGAACTCTGTCACCAAAACCGATCATGGTGAGTATTTCGATTCGTTCCCTCTCGGATAATCGCACCATTCTTCTTACTTATTCGTACTTATTTCAGAACGGAAGTTGACAGCGAACTGCTTGACTAAGTATTCTTTTATTTTTTAATTTAAGTAATGTGTGTGGATTACAACAGCTATAGGGTATTGAACAGAAGTTTGAACACCTGATCACACGCCTTGCACACTGTCAAGCTGTAAACGGAGCACAATTTGAGCACCTGATTTAGTTTAATTTTATTTTAATGTTACACTTTTTACTATAAAATAATTTTTGCTGAAGAAGTTTATAATGCAACCTACTATAAATTTTAACTTACCATTTGTAAAAAAATGCGCTCTTTCAAATGACGTAATAAAAAATAGGGGTTACCATTTAAAAAAAATATCGATGACGTCATAGCTATTAGAAAAATGGCGGGAAAAATCAGGAAATTCTGTCAAAATATAGAATTTAATACAAATCGCTCGACATGTCCGACGGATTTTTCGTAAACTCATTTTTAACAATTTTATCGATTTTATACATTACCATGTGGACACACTGTATATCCAAAACTTAAAGAAAACATCAGCGAGACACAGTTTGGATTCAGAAATGGTCTCGGTACCAGCGAAGCACTGTTTAGCCTTAACATCCTAGTACAAAGAGCACGAGACGTAAACTGTAATGTCGTTGCTTGCTTTATTGACTTTGAGAAAGCCTTCGATAGAGTCAATCACGGAAAACTAATTGAAACGCTCCATCAGGCGAAATTAGATAACAAAGATATCCGCACAATTTCCAACCTTTACTGGCAACAGAAGGCAGCCGTACGAGTTGAAGACAAAATGTCTGAAGAATTTGAAGTTCGCCAAGGAGTCCGGCAGGGGTGCGTGCTTTTTTCATTACTTTTTAATGCGTATTCTGAAAGACCCTTCAGGGAAGCCTTGGATGAAACACGTGAAGGTATCTTATTAAACGGAGTGCTAGTTAACAATTTACGGTATGTAGATGATACTGTACTGCATGCCGACACTGCAGCTAGACTAAAACAACTAATAACGAAGCTAGTCATATAATAAACAGCTAAACATAACCAAAACTAAAGTCATGATCGTGAGCAAAGACGATAACGTAAATGGCCAGTTTCACGTAAATGGCTCCCAACTGCAAATGGTTCCAACAATTAACTATTTAGGTACCAATTTAAACAAAAAATGGGACCAGATGCAAGAAACAAAATTTCCGAATTAAATATAACTCTTCATCTCCGCACTCGCTTTCTAAAGTGTTACGTGTTCTCAGTGCTAATGTATGGGGTAGAGACGTGGACTCTTACTGACGCTACATGTAAACAATTAGTTAGAAGCTTTTGAAATGTGGTGCTATCAACGCATGCTGAGAATTTCCTGGACCTACCATGTGACAAACGAAGCAGTAATACAACGCATGCAGAAAGAGAAGGAAATTATGAAAATAGTCAAGAAACGAAAATTGTCATATTTTGGACATAGGTATTATGCGTAACAACAAATATAATCTGCTGCAGCTTATTATGCAAGGAAAATTTGACAAATAAAGAAAGACGACGAAACGTGGCTGCGAAATTTAAGACAATGGACCGGAATGACATCGATAGAACTGTTCCGCGTTGCAGGTAACAAAATTAGATGGACCATAATGATCGCCAACGCCTAATGAAGATACGGCACAGAGAAGAAGAAGTAACATTGCTGAAATCAAACTATGTATCTAAAAAAACAAAAACAAGGATTTATACGGCGGTTATAAGCCACACGGTAACGTACTCCTGTGAAACGTGGGTACATAAAAAAGGGGACGAAGAAATGCTCCAGAGATGGGAAAGAAAGATACTAAGAGCAATCTACGGAGGGATGCAGACAGAAGAGGGTGGGAGGAGGAGAACAAACAGGGAGCTGGAAGTAGTGTATAAGGAACCAAAAATAAACGACTTTGTTAAGGCCCAAAAGGTGGTTGGGGCACATGTGGAGGATGGGCAGAGAAAGGATGCTCAAAGTGGTGCTGACAAGAATCTCAATTGGCGGAAGAAGAAAGGGGAGGCCGAGAAAAAGGTGGTATGACAGTGTACATGAAGAACTTAGAAGTATAAATGTTAGAGACTGGAGGGAAAAAGCTTTTAATAGAGGGGAATGGAGAAGAATAATACAAATGTTTAATTAAGACGAATGATTTATATGTATTGTTGTATTGTAAATGTAAGCCCTAGGTCTCCAAGGCCTGTAGAGCAAAATAAATAAAAAAATAAAAGGTCCTGGCGTGGAGATTATTTTATCTCAACCTGAAATAATCCCAAAAAACATCTAAACTTATGAATGATTTAATTGTATTAATCTTTTTGTTTTGATAGATCAACGAAACATTTGTAACACTTTATGCATATATTTACTAAAATTCAAGCAGACGTACAGATATGCACTTTTTAATTCGAAACAGGCAATTTTCCCGCCGGTAATTTGGAAAGTAATGTATTGAAAAAATTATTTTTATCTGAATTGGCACGTTTTTAAGTTATACAATTTTAAAGTAGGAATCTGAAGCAGTTATGTATGATACCTGAAATTTCTGTAAATATGAATTTGGAGAACTGAGTAAAGACGCTATACTTACCAAGTAAATCACATACCGAACATAAGAAGCCTTGTTGTTTCTTGCTGTTTATTATTAATTCATAACTTAAAAAAGTCTTCTTCTTTAATTGACCCAACATAAGCATGCCTGGATGTTTAAAACTTTCTTAATTGAAATAGGTATAGTCGATTCTCTCACTTGTGTCAATTTGCTGGAGGCATTTTACAATTTAGTGGTGGATTATGAGATTTAAATACAACCATCGTAAATCATTTTAACTAGGCCGGACTCGAAAATTTTTATAGTTATAGGTACCTGAAATTTTAAAAGCAAATTCTTCTGTGTTCAGGTAAAAATTTTCGAGTCCGGCCTAGATAAAATGATTTATGACGGTTGCATTTAAATCTCATAATCCACCACTAAGTTGTAAAATGCCTCCAGGAAATTGACACAAGTGAATGAATGCACTATACTGATGGTATACTTTTTCTAGTCAAGCAATTCTTGTAGGATTTTATAGCCTTCCGAACAATGCCTCTCCATTTTTTCCTATTCTGGGTTGATGTTTTCCAGTTCTCTTGCCTTCGTGGTCCAAATCTATATTATGCACTGACTGATTTATTTTAATCCAGGTTTAGATCCAGGAAAATGAATTTCTTTTAGTGCCTAGCTTTATAATTTATGTAACGGTTATAATTTTATTGATTTTAGTAATAAGAGGAAAAAGATTAAAATTAGAAAAATTTAACCAATCATACAGTTATTTTTCATTCCAGAAGCCACTTATAACTTATTGAAAATTAGTTTAAAAATTGTGAGTACTTTTGTTGTGAATATTACTGCCAATAATGAACTTAAGTTGTATACAAGTAGCTAAAATAATAATAGGAAATTAATTGCTTGCCCTCATAACTAGACAAGTAGGTTTACAAAAATCAAACTTAAATTGAACGCAGCAACGGTTTTTGTGATACTCCTAAAATAGATGATGTTATGTAAGCTTTACTTTAAATAAATATAAATTACTCTAAGAATTTTGTTTGTTTTCGACTAGAGGAAATTTAGACTATATCGGATCTTTTGATTACTAAGTACACATAACTTTTACCGCCTGTTTATTTGCAATTTTAGATTAAAATGTCGAAATCAGTAAATCATTTCAAATCCAAGGCCTGGCTCCTGGCTCAACCCATATCACACGAGAAGTATTACTCCTGTTTTTGAAATTTTCGCTCTTTTGTAGTCATTTAAAGCTGACGTTATTGTTTATGTGTTGAAAGTTATTTATTATTTCTGATTCATTCTGCTGTTTAGTAAACATGATTAAACTTTTACTTCCTTTAGACAGCTCTGAATCATTTAAAAGTCGGGATTTTCCGAATAAGCATGATTTAACTAAATTGTAACATGTTTTAATAAAAAATAATTTCAGTTTCAAATCAAAACGTTTAATTTTTAAAAATATGGTAATCTATGTATAATTTTCAGTGTAGTCAATAATTTTAGACGCGGTTATATAACAGGAAATATCTTGTATGTTTACTTTTGACACACCTGGATTTGTTAGTTCTGTGTCAATAAAAAAATACACAGATAGAACGTTCTGTCACATAAACAACCGATTATTTTAACTTAAATCGTGATGGATAACAGAGTGGTAAATTTTTTACTACGCTTACTGATAGTATCTTATATAATTGTAAGAGGTAAGTAACATTTTTAATACTGACTTGTTTCTTTTCCAATTTATTTATTCAGGTTTATTTTAAGTTTCTTTTATTGTGTTGCTCAGTTGGGGCTGTAACATTTAAAACGTTTTGTTAAATGGGTAGTTCGAATTACAAAAAATTAAATATAGGGAGTTGTCCGATATCAGTTTTAATGAAAAATATTTTACGAAATATTATTTCCTGATTAAAGGGGTTAGGATATTACTAGATATACTATTTAAATAAAACTAGCATATTCTTATAACACAGAAATGTTTGTTTGAACTCCCTCAATTATTTTGGTCCCTCCTGCTATTTATTTTTATTAATACAAACTAATTTTTTTTATAAAGTGGCATCTCTAAAATGTTACTCTTGCCATTCCGAATTGGGCCAAGGGTGTGCTTTGGACCCAGCTAAAACCAAACAGGAAGAATGTTCAGGCACTGAAGCAAAATGTTATTTGCTTGCCGAATTAGAAGGAAGTAAGTGTACCTATTATAATAGTAACTAAGCTTAATTTCATTCATTTGTATACGTGATTTATTTCAGAAAATCGATTTATACAACGCGGTTGTACTTCTGGATTCACGTGCCCGCATGTTTCACCTTATAGCGGTTGTAGTTGGTGTGATGAGAAAAATTTATGTAATGATCTCATTTATAAGATTCCTAATGATAATAATAATGATGATGATGGTGGTGGTAATGTAGCTTCAGTTTTCAGTGTTTTGCCCATCTTAATAACCATACATTTTGGTTATTTTATACTACGGCAACAATTTTAGAATTTGGAAGTGTGTAAATTAGAATTTTAAGTCTGCCATTTTCTGGTTTAAGATTAAAATGTGAAAATTGGAAAATAATTAAAGGCTTTTCAATATAACTAAAGGTAAAAAAACAGAAAGTATAACTAAAGGCTTTCCAATACAACTAAAGGTAAAAAACAGGAAATGTAGTGGAAATTAAATTGGGTATGAATTTGGATTTAAATCCATACAGTCTTGAAAATTTTTCTCCAAATTGCTAAATCCGAATAACAAGAATAACTGATATTCAAATCCAACGTTTAAACATTTAAACTTAGATTAAGGTACTCGAATTGAACATTGGGTAATTAAATTCGAATATTAAATTTATAGATATGGATTAAAATGTTAATTTTTTTGACAATACTTATAATTTTAAACTGTAAGCTTTTATTAAATAAATTTTTAACTCTTTGTGAGATCTTTTTGTTTACTTAGTATTTTATGTAGTTTATTGTTTTATAAATACAATTCTTATTATTTTCTATATTTTCTAAATGATTGTTGTGGCGAGTTTGACATTTTATATTTATTGGGATTTTCAACACAAGTTTCCAAAATGCAAAACTTGACTCGTTTTTATATCGTTTTGAATTGTTTGAAAACGGAGATAGAATTGTCTTCAAAACGTTACATGTTATTATTGATATTTGTTAATTAATAAAAATGTGTAATTTTATTTTAGAAACTTATTATTTTCTATGATATTTTGGAAAAAGTTCCCAATGTCTGAATAATGCTTCGTTATTTTTGTAAAAATTCTGATTCTACTTTCACCTTACATTGCCTTTTCTTGCATTCAAAGTTTGCTATTTAATAACTTTATCATTTGTCTTCAATTACAAAATTGTACAAATTAAGGCTTCTTAGAAAGTTTGCTCGTGAATTCATCAAACTGAATTAAACGATTTTTCGGCGTGAAGAAATGGTGCTCTGAAGTGCGGACGTGACACATAAACTAATAAAACGTTAAATTAGATTCCGCCGACAATCAAACAAAAGTACCTAATCAAACAGAAATGTTAAACATGCCGGTAAATACAAAGCGATGACTAATACACGAATTTTCCTATAATTTTTGCTGCTATATTTGATCTAACAAGCATTGTTAATTAATTCAAAGGATGGATGTATTTTGTTTTCGTGTGATAACTTAAGTGCTATAAATAAGGCTCCACCTATTAGGTAACGACTGTGACGAGCTTCAGTAAACCTGAAAAATGTCTAAAACTTACTTCTATTTTTTGTTATAAGCGACTGTTGCTAAGCATCCTTCGGAAAGGCAAGTTTTATGGTAAGGAAACTTATTATTATTATTCAAGCTATACACATCTGTAGAAGTTGCAGCTGTATTCCACATTTTCCTTTCTGTTTCTTCTTTTACAGTACCTGGTGGGTTTTCGCTTCATTGACCACTTTTCTCAATTCTTTTTTATTTTCTATTTTCTGTTTCCAATTTGTTATTTTCATTCTTTTCAGATCACTTTCTACTTGGTCTCTCCACTTCAATTTAGGTCTTTTTTGTGCTCTAGTGTTTTGTGGTTGCCATTCTGTTAATATTCTCAATGATTTAAATATACTGTATTTCCAGTTTTTAGTATATTCTCAATTTCATAGTTCATTAGATCATTAGCAATCTTGTGTTGTTTTGATTTACTTTTTTGGGCCCCATAATTAGTCTTACTATTTTCCTTTGGAAACTTTTAAGCTGTTCTTCTTCTTTGTTAGTAAGATTTGTTAGATTTGCCACTTCTACTGCATAAATCACTACTGGTCGTATCGTCGTTTTATAGATTTTCATTTTTGTGTTTTTGCTCAGCTTTTAGCATTTGTTTGTTTGCATAAAAAGCTTTATATCCTTGTTGTATTCTCTGCTTTATATGGGTTTTTTAATTTCTTCTGTGTAAAATAAATCATAAATACTTATACATATACATCTCTACTTCTTCAAAATTATAATTATTGATCATTATTCTTTGTTTATTTTCTTTTTCTTTCTGCTGTAGTGCGCAATGCATATACTTAGTTTTCTTTTCGTTAATTTCTAATCCTTTTTTGGCCCTTTTTGCTATAGTTATCAATGTTTGCTCTAGGTCTCTACGGTTTTTGGCTATAATTGCTATGTCGTCCGCGTAGGCAATCACTTGGATCGACTTCTTATTGATTGTTCCTGTACGTTCTAATTCTTTCATGATATTGTCTAGAGAGGTTATTAACAGCTGGCAGCGCGTCTCCTTGTCTCCTTTTTGGATCTATTCCTTTTGGTTTATTATTATTGAAGCTCTAGATTCTTTCATAGTCATTTTTATTAATTTCTTCGGCGTTTTTATGTTTTCCAGATCTTCTAGTATCTTCTTTCTTCTAAGTTCATCGAATTCTCTTTTAAAATCAATAAACAGTATGCCTAGTGAGTTTCTTTCGATGTCTACTATAGGGATCTCGGAAACTAGGGTAGATAGAAAGACGGTTAAATGGGGAACGATTTGCAGTTTTATGAGGCAAATTCAATGCACTCTTTGTTTTCTTCAAAAAGTTCAAGGCTAACTAGATATTACAAAAAAACTAATTATTTTAGAAAAAAAAGTGGAAGAGGAAAAGTTGTAGATAATTATGTTCTTTATAAGACAGTTAAATCGATTTTTTATGTAAGCTTTTGTTTTTGAGTTACGACATAAACATAACTTTTTTTTTAAACTAATAAGAGATACAGTTGTTTTTCCGGATTAATTTCAGAATTATTAGTATGATTGGTGATGGAAACAAATGTTGATTAACAAATGTTAGTCATATATTACTTTGACGTTTAGTTTGGAAGTACTTTTCATTTTGATTAGTGTTTTTTTAGTCGCTATAATGCAGTTTTCCAATCTATAAAAGTGTGATATGGTTGAGTACTACATTCGGTGTCAAAAAATGCAGTGCGAGTTGGACAGCAATATCTTGACCTCTATTTCGAACGCCGCCAGCCTTCTCAGCACACATTTAAAAGACTGTATGATGCTTTGGATCTTCCTGTAAGCCAAGAAATGAAACAAAGCACATTAATGAAGTAAACACATTAGCATATGTTATGCAAAATCCATCAACTTCAACCCGAGAAATTAGTATGGAAGCGGGAATTTCACAACGTACTGCTGTACGAGTGTTAAGAAAGCATAAGTTTCACCCCTATAAGTTATCAACTTCACAAACACTACACCCTGGTGATAATGTTCGGCGTATTGAGTTTTGTACGTGGTTTAAAGACAAGTGTGCAGTCGATCCACAGTTTAAATTTAAGGTACTTTGGACAGACGAAACCAGATTTACAAATTGCGGGATGTTTAATAGGCACAACGAATATCTCTGGTCACAAGAATATTCGCATCATGTCGAGAAAGGAGACTACAAATTAAATTTGGGTTTAACGTGTGGTGTGATGTTATCAGATCAACACTTCTTGGTCCATACGTTTTTGATGGAACTTTAACCGGTGAGCGTTATCTTCATTTCCTACGAAATGATTTCGAAGATATGTTAGATGAGTTAAATCTGAAGACTAGCGCTATGCTAGAGTGGTTTCAGCATGATGGCGCATCGCCCCATTATCAATTAGGAGTGCGAAATTATTTAAATACAACTTTTCCCGACTTGTGGATAGGAAGGAATGCACCAGTTGCATGGCCACCTCGATCACCCGATCTGTCTGCTTTAGATTTCTACTTGTGGGCAACGATAAAGGATAAGGTGTATCGAAGATCCTACGAAGCAGTGGCAGATCTTAGAGAAGCTGTACTAGAAGCTTTTGTTAGTATTGACAGGCGTTCTTTAAGAAAAGCAACAAATTCTGTTTTAAAAAGATGTAACATATATGTGTTAATAATAATGGTAATCATTTTGAACATATGTACAAATATCTTTAGATAATGTTTTAATTGTTAGTCAAAGAGTAGTCTTTGTAGTTCTTTGCTGTTTATGTTTTTGTGTCATAGCCAACTTTTGTTCATTAACATTTTTTTAGTTGCTAAATAATAGTTTTTGCACTTCTTTGTAATTTACGTTCTTGTTTAGCAAATAGCTTATGTACATTAATTTGTTAAACCTTACTGATGTCAAAAATCCTGATTAAGAGCTGATACAACGTTTTTTGAAGATGTAGGTATTTAGTATTTTTTGTTGTTAATTGTATTTTAAGTACTTGTTTTACAAACAGTCTCCGCACGTTAATTTTCCTTCTTTTTGAAATATATAGATAGCTTACATCAGCGTTAGCTACATTAATAATTCTGAAAGTAAAAGAGAAAATGGTCGTGGCGCGCTCTTCTGTTTCTACTTAAAATAACATATCGAGCATTGTGATGTGCGCTAGTAAGCTTCAAAGAGACACTCTTTTCTTACAGCGATAGCCAACTACGGTTTCTGATAAAGCAAACCCATGTTCATGTATGTCGCAACACAAAATACTAGTTTACATTATTAAAAAGTGAATATATGCATATTTTGAAATTACACTATTATTTTTTTTCAATAATATAAAAATACCCTATTGGGCTTTCCCTTTACCTTGAAAAATTCATTGTAATGATTCATAAAACATTGGCCCAAAGCCTAGTGATACGATTTGTACCCGCAAATCAAATTTATTTCCATGGCTAATCATATTAATAATTACGATTTGCGTTTGTCAATCAACAACGGCTTCCATGGCCAACCATACTAATAATTCTGAAATTAATCCGGAAAAACAGCCGTATCTCTTTAGTTTTTCAAAATAACTATGTTATACCGGGTGTCTCAGGTAAGACGCACCATAGGGAAACAGCAATGTATTTTTTCAGAAAGGATCCGCGGTGCCTTTGGAATATGTATGGATTCAGTGCTCAACGTATGTTATTGGATTTAGTTAACGCTAGAAAGAGATAGAAATACTGAAAGCATCTGTCATTGCGACAGGCGATTATTTCATTGTTTATTTTTTATATTTGTCAATTTTGGCAGCGACAAAACGTCAAATTGTTAAACTTGTCAGTTACTAAAGAATCTATGTACATCTACAATGCAATGAAGCACAATTATAGATTCATTATTATTATTAGATATTATACTAAAACAATAAGTATAATTGTATAATTTAAAAAATTTATTTATAATGCCATAATACTTTACATAATTATTTACTAAAATCACTATTTACGTAAACGTATAATTGTTACATTTTTCTTGCACTTGTACTTCGCCCAATTATGCCTTTTTCTCTGTGTAATCAATTTCACACCTATCTACATGAACTATTAAAATTTGTAAGTTGCATTAATAACTTCTGACTAGACAAATTCATATTTTCATTACATTTTTAAGTTCATTCGGTACCTGACTGATGATCATTTGCTTTCTTTTGTTAGGATTCAATACTATTACATGTTTATAGAATTAGGTAACTTACGTTTTCTTTACGTGTGCTGTTGTAATAAGGCGAATTCAATTTAAAATATGCAGAATGCGGAAACGGCGATTAAAAAAACTACCTATTTTGCGTCTTTTATTGTAAATGAAAGTTTTAGGTGCTATCAAAATTGACAGATATAAAAATAAACAATGAAATAATCGCCTGTCGCAATGGCAGACGCCTTCGGTATTTCTATCTCTTTCTAGCGTTAACTAAATCCAATAACATACGGTGAACACCGAATTCATACATATTCAAAAGGTATCGTGGATCCTTTCTGAAAAAATACATTGGTGTTTCCCTATGGTGCGTCTTACCTGAGACACCCGGTATGTATTATTAGAAAGGCCAGAAAAAGACCTTTTAACATTGGGAATGTTTATGCGCCCGTATATGGGACAGAGTTACAAGGATTTCAACAGTTTCACGAGACACCAATAGTGTCGGCGTAAGATTGCGTTGCCGACGCCGATGACATCATTCTCTAGCTCGGGCATGTTGTTATGGTTATTGGTCATAACTTGTGATTGATGTGTTTTATCCAGCTGGTGTTTGGTGGGATTAGAGAACAAGTAACAAACATTGAGACTTCCGCTTAAGAATTCATGCGGTGTACACATATTATAATTTTTATTAGCGTTCAATAAGTTCGTGTTACAACTGATTGAAGTTTTTCACTGTTTTCTTACATCGGGTACATTCAACGTGACCGTGGATCGCATTAACTCGTGCCGTCGAAACAAAAATTAAAATTCGATAAAATAAGTAAAGAACAGTTTGAATGTTAAATATTGAATGGCTTCCCTCGTTCGTAAATCGATAATCTCATACCAAACATTTGAATTATTCGTAATAAACTAATAAAACTGCGTAAGAAGAATAGACAAGGTCTGCTACAAGTGTAAGGAAATACGCATAGTCGTATTCGTATTACAAACAGATACAAACTGATTGAATATGTATTTTCTTTTGTTTATTTAGTTTAATAGCTATTTATGGTACCAGTGGCGTACCTATCTTTGAGAGGCGGAGGGAGCAATATGTCTTGAAGGCGCCTTAGGATATTTTAGGTCATAAAAGTGTAATATTTCTTTCTATAGAAAAGTAAAGAGGCCACACTGCCACTATTTAAGAATATAGCTTACTCGGTATTCCGTGAGTGAATAAAGAAAAATGTTATCCAGGAAAGGAAAAGTTTAGCTCACGAGGCGCAGCCGAGTGAGCTAATGTCCTTGAATGGATAAAATCTCTTTATGAAACAATAGCTAGCAACCTAATTTAATAGCACCATGATTTTCATTCTAAAATTCACGTCGTCAAGGAAAGTGTTAATAAAATGTTTATAGAAACAGTGTCGTCAAGGAAAGTGTGGATTAAATGTTTATAGCAACACTTTATCCACCCTTCACGTTACAATGTTGCTTTGATAACTAGATTTGACACATTAAAATGCCACTTTATGTGTAGAAATTGGAAAAAATATTAATTTACTCTCAGAGGTGTGATAGTTTCACAATTTCGAAGTCGTAACTGAGATAAGTTTATATGTTTTATATATTATATATGGCATTAGCATTTCCAATGTATCCGATGGTTGCAAGGATTGCGAAATCTGTGAATTTTTTTAAAAGTCATAGCCAACATGGTTTCCATTTAAAAAAAATTACGTTTATGTCGTAACTCAAAAACAAAAGCTTACATAAAAAAATCGATTTAACTGTCTTATAAAGAACATAATTATCTACAACTTTTTCTCTTCCACTTTTTTTTCTAAAATGAAAATAACGGAAGTTATACGCATTTAAAGAAATTACAAAGAAATAGTTTTTTTGAAATATCTAGTTAGCCTCGGACTTTTTGAAGAAAAAAAGTGCATTGAATTGGCCCCATAAAACTGCAAATCTTTCCCCATTTAACCGTCTTTCTATCTGCCCTAGTTTCCGAGATCCCTATAGTGGACATCGAATAAAACTCACCCTGTATAAATGTCTGTATCATGTTCGTAGCATTTTTCAGTTATCTGTTTTGACATGTGGATTGCATCTATGATCCATTTTCCTGTTCTGTATCCCATCTGGTAGTCTCCTATTACTGTCTTTATGTGTTTTGATAACCTGTTTCTTAGTAATAGGTATAGATGTTAATATCTTAAGCCGCGTATTCACTTGAGCATTTTTGCGCGCACAAACGGTTTGCGCGCAAAAATGATCATATGAGTACCAGCAGAACAGGTGTGCGCGCAAGGTCTGAGCACGCACGTACACGCTCCATCGGTTGTCGGTCTCGGGGACCACCTCAAAGGAATTTTGCGCGCAAGTGTTGCTCAGTTTGGACGAGATTTTTAATTTATGCAAACAGCTTTAGGTAAAAGCACAACTGGAGCGGGTATTTGCGCGTACAAACAAAAACGTAAAAATAATTATGTGAAGATTTCAAAATTTTCGCAAACGAACATGTGTACGCGCAATTGTTTGTGCACGCAAAAATGCTCAAGTGAATACGCAGCTTTATAGGTAATGTTTAGCAATGTAATTCTATAATTTTTACATTTCGATAGGTCTTCAGTTTTAGGTATAGGAACAATCAAACCTTCTTTTCCATTCATCTGGCATTCTTATTGTTTTTTTTTCATATGTTTATTATCAACTTGTATAACGTATGTTTCATAAGTTTTGGCACAAAATAAAAACTCAAATATTTTTAACACAGCAAACTTTTATTAGAAATTATGTTTTTCTTAAAATAAGTGGACTATCTGAGAACATAATTTAATTATTTAATTATATACAGTGTGTCCACATGGTAATGTATAAAATCGATAAAATTGTTAAAAATGAGTTTATCAAAAATCCGTCGGACATGCCGAGCGATTTGTATTAAATTCTATATTTTGACAGGATTTCCTGATTTTTCCCGCCATTTTTCTAATGGCTATGACGTCATCGATATTTTTTTTAAATGGCAACCCCTATTTTTTATTACGTCATTCGAAAGAGCGCATTTTTTTACAAATGGTAAGTTAAAATTTATAGTAGGTTGCATTATAAACATCTTCAGCAAAAATTATTTTATAGTAAAAAAAATTTATTTCTTAGAAAGTAACACGTGTAACATTAAAATAAAATTAAACTAAATCAGGTGCTCAAATTGTGCTCCGTTTACAGCTTGACAGTGTGCAAGGCGTGTAATCAGGTGTTCAAATTTCTGTTCAATACACTATCGCTGTTGTAATCCACACACATTACTTAAATTAAAAAATAAGATTATCCGAGAGGGAACGAATCGAAATACTCACCATGATTGGTTTTGGTGACAGAGTTCGGACACAACCGTAGGTAGCCCGTTTATTTAATGAAATTCATCCTGATCGTACCCCTATTTCTCAAATGATGGTAAGCAGAATTGAAGCCAAATTTAATGAACATGGACATGTTAGGGCTCTACCCAAACCTGGTCGGTCAACAAGTGAAGATCTACAGCTCAACGTATTACTGGCTGCACAAGAGAATCCACATTCGACACTTAGAGAGGTTAACAGGTTTGAAGTGGGGAAATCTACAATCCACAAAATATTTCGTAGACACAAATATCATGCTTATAAAGTTCATCTGATACATGAGATGGTCGAAGACGATTTTGATCGTCGAATTCAATTTTGTGAACAGTTAATCGAAATTTGTAATACCAACCCAGATTTCGTAAAGAAAATTATTTTTTCTGATGAATCAACTTTTTGTCTGAATGGTGCAGTTAATAGACAAAACTGTCGGTACTGGGCCCAAGAAAATCCGCATTGGATGATGGAGGTGCATACCCAATATCCTCAGAAAATTAACGTGTGGTGTGGGATAGTTGGCGATAGAATTTTGGGTCCTTACTTCTTTGAACAAACGCCGAATGGGGAGGGATATCTGGAATTTCTCCAGAATGAACTGATTCCAGCCCTGGCAGTCTTATTTCTAAACCAATCAGACCCTGATATTCCACACAAGAGCATTGTCTTCCAACAGGACGGGGCACCACCCCATTGCGCCGCGCATGTACGAGAATATTTGGATCAAATTTTCCCTGACAGGCGAATTGGAAGGAGAGGTGCTATAGAGTGGCCTGCTAGATCACCGGATTTAACTCCTCTCGACTATTTTCTGTGGGGTTACTTGAAAAGTAAGGTTTACAAAACTAAGCCCGTAAACTTAGAGGACTTGAAAGAACGAATTCGACAAGAAATCCGTCTTATAACCCCGGACGGCATTGCCAACGTGCAGCAAGAATTTATCACACGTCTTGCACACTGTCAAGCTGTAAACGGAGCACAATTTGAGCACCTGATTTAGTTTAATTTTATTTTAATGTTACACGTGTTACTTTCTAAGAAATAATTGTTTTTTACTATAAAATAATTTTTGCTGAAGAATTTTATAATGCAACCTACTATAAATTTTAACTTACCATTTGTAAAAAAATGCGCTCTTTCGAATGACGTAATAAAAAATAGGGGTTGCCATTTAAAAAAAATATCGATGACGTCATAGCTATTAGAAAAATGGCGGTAAAAATCAGGAAATCCTGTCAAAATATAGAATTTAATACAAATCGCTCGACATGTCCGACGGATTTTTCTGAAACTCATTTTTAACAATTTTATCGATTTTATACATTACCACGCGGACACACTGTATAACGGCCCGTGCTGTTCTACGAGGCGCAATTTTCTTCGGACACCTCTCATAAGGGTCTGGGCGGCGACAGCATCAATTTCCCTGATCTTAGTCAAAATCCTACGACGTAGTTGGTCCCCATTTTGGGCTGTCCATCCTCCGTCGTACACTTTTCGTGCCAAAAGTGCCCAAAAGTCTTCAATAGGGCGAGACTGTGGCAAGTTTGGTGGGTTATCATTTTTTGGTACATAAGGAATGTTATGCTGTCGAAGCCAATTTTGTGTTTCTCTGGCATAATGGCAAGAAGCTAAGTCGGGCCAAAACATTATTTCATCTCCAGCATGATGGTCTTGAATAAAGTCAACGATTTTTGTTAGGCAGTTGTCAATATATCGTTTGTTGTTCAGTGCTTCGCCCCGTACATGACCCACATAAGGCCTTGCTACACCCCTTTGAGAAATTGCACACCACACTAAAATTTTGTCAGAAAATTTAGCTTTTTCTTTAAATCTCACATTGTCTGCACATTCCTCTATGTTATCAGTATAAAATCCGGAGGATGGACATCTCAAAATAACTACGTCGTAGGATTTTGGCTAACATCAGGGAAATTGATGTTGTCGCCGCCCAGACCCTTATGAGAGGTGTCCGAAGAAAATTGCGCCTCGTGGAACAGCACGGGCCGTTACATATAATTAAATAATTAAATTATGTTCTCAGATAGTCCACTTATTTTAAGCAAAAAATAATTTCTAATAACAGTTTGCTGTGTTAAAAATATTTGAGTTTTTATTTTGTGCCAAAACTTATGAAACATACGTTATTCTTAGCTGTAAGCTTTCTCCCTCTTCCTTAGTTAATTCAGCACTTATTCTGTCGCTACCTGGCGCTTTCATATTTTTAAATCTATATACCGGGTGGCTAGAAAAAAACGAATCCTGTTTAAATGCTCTCATCGTCGGAACGCTTTGAGATAGCGATTTCAGTTTTTGCTATCTAAGAAACAATGGATTGAAAATTATTTCTGCCAAATTACAAACAATTATTTTAAAAACCAAGGGAATGGCGAATTTTTTAATATCAACTAGAAAAAATCAATTACACGTTGACAATGTTCTTAAAAATTCTCACAATAAAGATCTTGTATGATGTATTCTACTTATAAACATGTTGTATGGGACCTCCATTTTGTAAATTCAAAATTCTTAGTCTATGTTTAAACTGTAAAATTGCTCTTCTGATTAAATTTATAGACACTTCTGGCCACACCTCTTGTAACCGTCGGCGCAGAACTTCCAAGTTTGCAAATGGTTCCTGTCTTTCAGCATACACTTTTTCTTGCAATGCATTCCACATTGAGTACTGAGTAGTCTAAAGCTCTAAAGGATTACAGTCTGGAGAATTAGGCGGCCACTAGTCTGCTCGAATAAAAGATGGCGTGTTTTCCTCTAAGAACTGTTGTGTCCTTGCTGCTCTGTGGGATGGAGCGCTATCCTAGTTAAAAACATAATCGTTATTCGGGTGCAATCGATGCATTTCCGGTAGTAAATCGTCACGTAAATGCCGTATGTAGCTATCTGCGTTTGTTTTCGTTAACTGAGGATCAGTAAAAAATAGCCGACTCTTTTCATTCCAGGAAATTACGCATGACACCATGAGCTTCTTAGAAAACCGCGACTTACTGTGGTACAAGCGTTTTGGTTGAATAGCGTTCTTTTTGGTTGTCGAATAAACCCTGCTATTTTGTCTGTTTTGAGGGACTTGGGGCGTAAAATTAGCACGAAATGTCACCAAACTAATTGCAAAGTAACAACTAACTGCAAATGTCACTCACAACTTCATTTGTTTTAACAAAAGGTTGTTTCGATTTAAGTTGCTTATTAAATTATCAACGTGCAATTGATATTTTCTAGTTGACATTACAAAGTTCACCATTCCTTTGTTTTTGAAAATAATTGTTTGTAATTTGTCAGCAATAATTTTCAATCCATTGTCTCTTAGAAAGCAAAAACTGAAATCGAAATCTTAAAGAGTTCCGGAGATGTAAGGACTGAAACAGGATTCGTTTTTTTCTAGCCACCCGGTATAATATGTTCTATTACTTCGATAACATCTGGTATTTTTTCTAGGTTCCCCATATTTTCTTTTGACTCTATTTCCTCTTCTGTTTGTGTACTTTCTAGTCTTTCATCTTCGCAAAGTTTAGCGAAATAGTTTCTCCATTCTTTTTCTTTAATATTTTCTGCTGTTGGGTGTTTCCTTTTTGTTTGTTTTATGTACTGGTATTTGGTATAACGGTTGAGTATTATTTCTTTTGTTTTCGTTTTCAATTTCTTCCAATATTTTCGCTATGTGTTCTTTTCTTACTTTTGCATGCTGTGTCTGCCTCCTTGTTTTTCTTGGCAGTTAATCAGTTTTATATTGTTCCTTTCCTGTTCTGAGCCACTTTGTTCTTGCTACGTTCTTCCTCTCTACGATTTCTTCGCATTTCTTCGTCTTATTTTTTTTTGTTTTCTGTATCCTAAAGTATTCTCTGCAGCTTCTTTCTACTACTACTTCTTTAATGTGGTTCCAGTCTTCATCCACCTATGTTATCTGTTTCTCTACTTCTATTTATTCTGTTCTGTATTTCATGTCTATCTTTTTCTATTATTTTTTCTTCCTTAAGTTTTTCAATGTTCCACATTTTTTTCACTTATTTTTTTTTTTTTTTTTTTTTTTTTTTTTCATTTTTAATGTTTTCATTTAATTTTTGTTATGACTAGGTAGTGACCCGTATCAATGTTAGCTTTTCTGTCTGATCTTACATCGTTAGTAGAGTTGCAGTTCTTCTTCTTTACTAAAACGTGATCGATTTGGTTTCTGTCTCTTTTTTCTGGTTGCTTCCATGTTATTTTGTGAATCCTTGGATGCTTAAATTTTGTATTTGCTATGTATAGGTTACATTACACAGAACCTGCCCATTGCTGTTTTTTCATTGTGAATTGTATGTCTTTAGGGACGTCTTCGTAAACTTCTTCGAGTTTATCATAAAATTCATGTTTTATTTTCTCTTCTTCTGTCTCTGTAGGCGCGTATACATTTACTATTGATAGATTATATGGGCTGTTCTTAATTCTAATGTACGATATCCTTCCATTTGCGGTTTTAAATTGCAATACCTGCTTTTTATTTTACCTTGTATTACGAAAGCCGTTCCTCCGTAGCCTTGTTTTTGTTCCCCTGAATACCAAATTGCGTTATCTCCTTTTTCTATTTTTCCATCTTGTTTCTTGTAGACATGCGATTTGAACTCTGTATTTTTTTACTTCATTTGCCAACTGTTGCATTTTTCCAAGCACTAACAGTGTCTTCACATTCCAAGATCCAATTCTAATCTTTGATTTTTGCATCTTTGTCGTTTTTTAATCCTTTTCGTTCTTGCCTCCTCATTTATTATACTAGTTTTAATTGCTATATTTTTAACCTTGTTATCCCTATTTTCAGTCTGTGTCGTTACCATTGTATGTTATTTGTTAGCGTTGCTAGTTTTTCGATATGTTTGCGGTTTTGGTAATCTTCAATAATTTCTCTCTTAACGTTTCTTCTTCGCTATTACCTGGAGATCTTTGGCTCAGTGTTCTTCCTTTCTTTTTGTATTCTCCTTTTTCTAATTGCATCTTCGTTATGTTTGCCGGGGGGGGGGACGTGTTTTAAAACAATGTTTAAAGATCTTGGTGGCATGTGGTATGGTCGAAAATAAGGCAAAAATCCCCAATACTCATAGGTCCGCAAATCAACCGGTTACGAGATAACAGCGATTGTTCCCAGTAGATACATTAAATACTCAACGATAACACATGCCAGTAAACATGTGCTTATCGGTTTTGTTTGCTGAGTAGAGTTGGTTTTGTTTTATGACAGCTTAATTGGAATTTTTGTGCAATGCATTTCCTTGGAGATGGATAGGGCGGGGGGGGGTACCACTGCATGGCCTCCAAGGTCTCCCGATTTAACTCCTTTGGACTTCTGTATCTGGGGTTATTTAAAAAGTTTAGTATAAGCAACACCGCTAAACGATCTTCCAGATTTGCGCCAACGAATAGAACACTGTTGCCAGATAATTCGAGCAAAACCCGGGTTTTTTTGAAATAGTGCGGGCTTCTTTTGAACGAAGATGTAGATCCTGTGTCGATATGGAAGGACGGCATTTTGAACAGCTTATTTAGTTGTGATCTTTTTTATTGTAAAATACAATAACATCTTAAAAACCACGAAAGCAAATTTATTCTGCCGTTGCAATAAAATCGCTATTATCTCATAAACGGTTGATTTGCGCACTTATGTGTATTGAGTCATTTTGCCTTATTTTCGACCGTACTGCACGCCATTGGGGTCTTTGAACGTTGTTTTAAAACACCCATATATTTTTTAGTCTATCTAAATATCTATATAAATTTACGACTGAGAATTGCCTGGTTATACAAAATTAACGCATCAGTTTTAAATGTTTTTCTTTAACGTGTTATAACTGCAGTTCATTGTGAGGTTCAGAATATTGCGATAAAACAAGAAATACTTTCGAAATGTCCATGTTTGAATTTTGATCCATGGTATTGTCGATTTAAATGTATGTTATGTAATTTCTTTTTTTTTTCCTTTTACGCTCTTATACCTTTACAGTGTCGAGGGAGCCGAACACACCGAGCCTCAGAGTGGTCATACATTCAAGTTCTGACCGAGCAGGTCTTTGCTTAACTTTCTATATTGCAGTACTACGTGCGCTCCCACTCTGCCGTACTGCCGGCCATGTTATGTAATTAAGTTGTAATTTTTTTAAATGAAAAGCGTGAATGTGCTTTATATCTGGAGCGAGGATGGTATTCGAAACTGTCTCAAGAAAGAGGTCGTATAGAAGATTTTTTTTTACTTGTATACAGTCTGTCCCAAATTCAATCCAAACCATTAGGATCTCGGAAACTATAAAAGCTACAAAGTTGGTTAAATAGGGAAAGTTTTAGGAATTTTAATGCTCATTTCATATCCGTTGAGAAATCACAGCCAACTTTGACGGTTTTCGAGATATCTTGAAAAAACCGAAATTTGGAGTTTTCTGTATTCCAAAATATCTCGGAAAGTATTAAGTTATTAGTTTCAAGATTTGTACATTGTGAAGGCACTTTTTTACGGAGAATCGGGTGGTACCATATGTTTATATTTATGACGCTTTGTTTCTATTCTATGAACAACTACTTTTGATTTTCATATGGACGCCATATTGAATTTTGTCGTAACTAAACTCAGCTCTTTTTTCTCTTTTCAACGATGTGTCACACGTATGGGTTTTTTGACGAAGAGCGGGAATAAAATACATTTTTTCTTTATTCGCGTAGTAGGCTATGATCTTGTTAAGTAGTCTGAGGAAGATTTACAGCTGTTTTTCACATACGAACTCGCACTCTACCCTACGTCAATGTTCTCAGCAGAAGGGCTGCGGAAGGGAACAAAGTCTTCATTATACAGCGCTTCTCTCTTTGGCCAAGGAAAGAAAAAAAATTGCATCATTTTTGAGAAGTACCCCCCGATGAAGGAAGTTGTGCAAGTGTTCAAGAATCCAGACGCCACCACTGAGGAAACAGCCATGGCAGGAGAAAGGTTTCTTCTTGCATTGTACAGTTGTGACATCAGGACCGACCAAACACTGGATTCACTGCGGTATCGGATATTTAGGAAATGGGCAACAAAAAGTAAATTTAATCTCTCCAGGCTACCACCAATATGAGATGCTGCGCGACATCATGCTCTACGATGTTACCACCGGATACAAACAAACTACAGCTACTCAAAGTCCTTTCTTGTTCGTGCAAGAAGGGTAGCAGTGGAGCATGTGTACCAACCGAAAAATAGGTTTGAATTGCTCAACGATTTGTAACCAAACACTGCCTCACTGGCCTCACTTGTGAAAATGTGGCTGAGATTTCTGCAACAGAGGAAGAAAATGAAGCCGAAACGATGGATATGATGCAGTAGATAGCAACTCCAAGTCGACGCAGATGGATTTGTTGTTACCGGTCTTTATCCACAAGGGGAAAAGATACCATTATTAGTACGGGTGGCGGGAGTGGGGGGAATGGAAAGGATGGGATGGAGGGAATATGAGGGGGAATGCAGAACTAGTTGCAGACGATTAATTGACAACCAAAAAAATTGTAACACCAAATACAAATGCGAGTAATTTGATCAGAAAACAGAATAGAGTGCTATTTTCACCAAGTTGGGAAAACATTCCAATATATCGGATGCTGTAGGGCGCTTGTTATTGGGTTTAGAAAAAAGTTGTAATAATGAAATTTGTTGGAAATTTTGTCATCTTTAAGATGGAAAAGATAAAAAAAGCGCTAGACCGAACCATATCTGAGATATTTTGAAATAAACAAGAAAAGTCTTAAAATTTCGTGGTTTTTTGGCCACAGAAAGTTCTCACGAGGTCAGCCGAATTGGAAAACTTGGTTTTTCAATGCTGGCCCTAATATATACAAGTAAAAAAAATCTGCTACCCGACCTTTTGCAAGGTAACATGTACTTATTCACTGGACTATATGTGAGCTAAAATTTTATTTACTGTATTTAGCAAAAGTCGCCAGTTTTCGCTGCGTGTGATATCCCTTTTCTAGCCCAAGTAGAACAACTATATTGCTCCAATGTGGGCGCAATGTTGTTCTTTATTGGCCCTATATTGTTTTACTGTATCGGCCCAATCAGCGAATGTTAACATTTTGCAATATTGTTTCAATATCGGCCGGCCAATATGGAACCAATATTAGATTTTCAATATTGTTCCAATGTTGTTAAATCAATATAGAGGCTACATGTGTTTTACTATATTGTCCCAATGTTGTTAAATTGTTATAGAAGCTATATACGTTTTACTATATTGTTGCAATGTCGGTAAATCAATGTAGAGGCTATATACATTTAACCATATTGTTCCAATATTGTTAAATTGTTATAGAAGCTATATGCGTTTTACTATATTGTCCCAATGTTGTTAACTTGAATCAATATGTGTTTTCCAATATTATTTCAATCTTGGTAAATCAATAAGACACGTACATATATGTTTTACTATATTGTTTCAATATTGGTACATCTAACAAGAACTCCTAATATCTAGACATCTAAAGTTAAATTATTTGTTTGTGTACCTATATTATATATTTTTAAAGCATCATTTAAAAATATAATGAGTATGTAAAGTGGCATTAAATTTTTAAAAATAAATTTATGATATTGAGTGTTTTTGCTCTAGCACTAAAACTGTGACATTATTCATTTAATTTTTTGGTTTAATACTACTTTAAATACTGAACATTTCTTCCCATTTAACCGCATCTGTATGTCTTATAATAACCAAGTTCCCCGTGTTGAAAAGGATCCCGCAGACACACTGTATATTTTCGAAATTGTACTATATTAAAACTTTTTTTTCTAAATCAAGGGGTCGTTATTAGCATTCAGGTCGTTATTAGAACGCCCCTTCCTGTCACCATCCCGATCTCCCGCAGTTGCTAGAAGCGCTCCAATGCTAACCAAGATTTCTTGGTCTGTTGTAGTAGTATAGTGAATACGAACGGCTTCTGAAATAATTTATATAAACAGTTATTACGAAATCTTAGAACAGTTATTAATAAATAAACTTACTTCGTACTACTTCGTGCAGTCGAGAACTTTTTCTTCCCTTTCCGTCTTTGAGCTGAATACTCCAGCCTGAGCTCTCTGTTTAAAGCTCTTGTCATCATATTTGAAAGACCCTTCTTCAAACTATTACCGCCTATCAGCAAAAAATACTTCACCTGAAAACGTTGAGAATGAGCAATAAAGCAAGCAATTTTTTTCTAAATAAGGTATACTCTTAAAATTCTTAAACAAAAGTATGTTTAATAAAAATAAAAATTTCGAACTAAATACGAATATTACATTGATTACTAATAGTTATGAATCTTTACGAAGGAGACTTGTAGTTTTGGATTAATTTAGTACCCCGTTGTGAGATGGAACCTTTTCAGGGCACTTAGATTAATTTAGAATTACATAAAAATATATTAGAATTTAAAGAGTACAGTAAAAAGAATTTGTAATTAATTTATGATATTGCCATAAATAAAAAAAAAATTAAACTCCTATCATTGAAGAGGAATATCATACCAGATGATGTACTTACAGCATCATTAAAACTGTTCTCGTCCTGCAGGTCACTCTCGAATTTTTGTAGGGCATTTTCGCAAGACAGGGCAAATTTAAAATGTCTGTTGCTGCCAGGGACCCTTTTTCATTCACCAGACTTTTTAATAGGTTGCCCTGATGCTGCAGTTCCTCCTTCATGTTTTTAATGTCGTAGGTAATACTCGCAACAGATTTAGTAATTTGTTGCAGCATTGCTATAATTATGTTTTTTGTAGATGCTGAAACCGCAAAAAATGAATTACAAAAAAATACATAAAAAAATTGTTTGGTGCCTTGATTTACCCAGTTACAGCGTTAATATAGATTCGAAGTTATATAGCGTAGGATCTTAAATAATAAATAACTATATTAAATTGAAAAATTAACGTCTGGCAACTATTAAACACTTTGGATTAACGACCGATTTAACAGACAAATTAAAACAATAAAAACTTTAATACAAGTTTAATTCATAACGTGACGTTTCGATCTTGGTTTTAGATCCTTATCAAACTATAACAATAATTAAAAATTAGTCAAGAAGTAAAAAAACTAAAAAAGGAGTTGTAATAGTAAAAAATTTGAAAATTAAATAATTACCTGTGAGTTAGAAACAACCAAAAAGGTTATTGATAAATTTGCTAGTAAACACAATTATGTTTAGAAAAATCAAAAGACTACAGCACCAAAAACTTATTGCAAACACATGTTGAAATTTCGGATGGTTGGTTCAAACTGAAGTAGAACTTGAAAAGAACAGGATATTAACTAACTAAAGGACAGAAAGGGCCCAACCCACATTTTAATTTATCTCGTGGAACGAAACATATACACTAAAAAAAGGTTACAAGGATAGAAAAATTTTTTTAAATTATTATTCTAAATTAATGATAGCATTATATACAGGATTAAGTTTTTGTGTATCAGTATGATTATTAAGTGTTAATTTATTAGATTTAATGTGAAGCATCTCAGAAATTAATCTTTTAGAAAGATTAGTTTCAGAATCTAAAATTTGTAAATTATCCCATTGCATATCATGAGACTATTAGGGAAATTACTAGAAATGTTTTTCTGATGTTCCTTTATTCTAGTACGTAGATTCCTCTTGGATTGGCCAATGTAACTCATAGAACAATTATTACAATTAATTTTGTAGACAACATTACTGAGACCCTGTTTATTAGTTTTATCTTTACCTTTTTTAACAAAAATATCTAACCTGTTATAGATTTTATTGACAATAGTGAAATTTATATCTTTAAAGATTTTATTAATTTTATTAGAGATATGTTCTTGAAAGGGCAACATTATAATCTGACTGTTATTCAAAAAGGGGTTATTGTTGACATGAGGAACATTGGAAACTTTAATTTTATTTACTCTAATTTTAATATGCTTATCAATAAATTCATAGGGGTAATAATTAGCAATAAGAATTTCTCTAACAAGTTGAATATTACGCGAGTGAAATTGTTTATCTGAAAGTAAAATGGCTTTATCAATTAAGTTATAAACAATAGCTTTCGTTTGGTAGATAGGGTGGTTACAAAGAAAATGTAAAATGCGTCCAGAATACGTGGGTTTCTGGTACCAATTAGTAATGATATGATCTTGATCTCTGATGAGAAGAAAATCAAGAAAACTAATACAGTTTTCATTTTCAATTTCAAAAGTAAACTTAAAATTAGGATGGTAACTATTGAAGATGTCAACTATATTGTGAATTTCATTATCAGGTACAATACAAATTTATCAATAACCTTTTTGGTTGTTTCTAACTCACAGGTAATTATTTAATTTTCAAATTTTTTACTATTACAACTCCTTTTTTAGTTTTTTTACTTCTTGACTAATTTTTAATTATTGTTATAGTTTGATAAGGATCTAAAACCAAGATCGAAACGTCACGTTATGAATTAAACTTGTATTAAAGTTTTTATTGTTTTAATTTGTCTGTTAAATCGGTCGTTAATCCAAAGTGTTTAATAAATAACTATGATCACAAAAAAAAATAACACGTGGTGGTTAAGTAACCAGAAGGGTGCGCAATACGGACTTAACAGCGTGACTGTATCTAATTCGGTCTTCAAGAAAGTGGAAAAAGGAACATCATTGTTATTTAATTCCCCCCGGAGAGTAGGGGGTTCAAGGTTCAAGTCACCAAAAATATGAAAGACAATAAGAACAAAATTAACTACATTAATATAGTTTAAACGGAAATATTAGGCAAAAAATTATGATTTATTTAGCAATTAGCACGGTATATAGCAATAAATCACTAAATAAGTACCTACTTATGTAATAAAATTATAGTTGAAATGTAAAAAATTTGAAATAATCAATAAACATTAGTAACAAAATTTCACTTACCTCTAAACAGGACGAAGAGTGTACAACTGTACAATAGGATATGCCAATAAATCACAAACACAAACTAATTACTTATTTGTCACTTTGAATTGCAGAGAAGATGCTATAATTATATAAACAAAAATAATAATTCTTTTATTTTCAGGTATTCAAATTCTATTTGTTACACTTCAAGTAAATGTTTTATTTACAAGAGTCTAGACCAAGTGGGGTAATCGGAGACAGTTTTTGAATGTTACGTCTACAAAAATTAAAATTCACAATAATAGGAAACGTTAGTATGACGTTAACATTATATTAGTTAGTAATTTTCTTTTATAACGTCATTTTTTTAATAATGAAGTACAATTTTATCAAAGCATGTTAGAAATCTGTAAATTGCAGTTCACATTAAAATAACCTCTCATAAATTAAATTTATTCGTTTTAGGGGTAACAGCAATTAGCTAAATATTAGCTATTTGTGTGTGCAAAATTCGTTAGATGTAAACACTAACTGAGAGGTAATTTAGCTTACTGTTTATATCTACTTCTATACGTTTTTATCTTTCTTTAGTCAGATTTACAACAGCTGTGATTAAATAATAATTGGTTACCTACGCTAACATAAATTAACTCAAGTTAATTAATCCCAAATTAAAAGAAACAAAAAAGTGCATTATATTTAAGGTATTTGTAGCAACTAGCATAGGCAAATAAAATTTATTTGGCATGGAATTTTACATGTACCTCGTGGTTTCCTTTGTATTTAAAAGCTGTCTCTACGGCGTCTCACAGTTCTTTGTTTGCCGCTCTGTGTCTCTCTTTAAGGAAAGGTTTACATTGCAAAGATTGTTATAAAGCTGTCTACCTGAAAAAGAAATAACAAATCCTACTTCCTTCCGATTCTTGTTACTTTTAGACGACAGTACTTCGACTAATTTCATGTTTCAAGAAAATGAAATACGGGCAAATAATCCTTTGTAAATTGATGCTTTTTGATATAAAATGAACATTAGTCTACACCTGAACTCACCTCACAACTAATCTTACTTATAAGTTTTTAAGAACTGTGTTAACTCAAGCTTAGTCCTAAGCTGCTTTCGTGTATCATAAAAATTAAAAATCAAAGGTAAACATCTTTCTAAGTAAAGGCACAGAGCAGATATTAACACAGAGCAGATATTAATCAATATCTGCTCTGTGGTAAAGGTGAATTTCCAAATTTCCCCAATTTTTTCAAGCACTTAGAGGCTTTGCTGATAATGACTAAATATAACTTACAAAATGGTGATTCGTATCTATAAAAAGAAATCGCTATTTATGCAGTATAGGTTCGATATTGAAATGCTTATATCGATATTACATCGACAAACCTACATTGGATCAAAACTGCAAAGCCAATATTGTTAAATCTTATATGTATTCAATATAAATTACACGGTGTTGAGGCAATATAGATTTACCGATCAAGTAAAATTATCGTAAAGTCGATATTACAAAATCGATATGTATACAGTATTGGTTCGATATTGAAATGCCTATATCGATATTACGCCGACAAAACTGTTAATTCCTATATTTGTTCAATATTAATTACACGATATTGGGACAATATGGATTTGCCGATCAAGTAACAATATCGTAAAGTCGATATTGCAAATTCGATACTTATGCACTATTTTTTGGATATTGAAATACCTATATCGATATTACATCGATAAACCTAGGCTGAACCAATAATGTTAGGCCAATATTGCTAAATCTTATATTTACCCAATATAAATTACACGGTGTTGAGGCAATATAGATTTGCCAATCAAGTAACAATATCGTAGAGTCAATAACGTAAAAGCGATGTTTATGCATTATTGACTCAATATTGGAATGCCTATATCGATACTATGCCGATAAAACTAAATTGCGCCAATATAGTCAATACAATATTGTAATAAAGATATTGGACCTATATTGGTTTTTTATAGATTTTGCGACATGTGATTTATATAGTAAAAACAATATTGTTCCAATATGTTTTCTACATCGTAAATGTTGGCCCAATATTCGAATATTGAGCCAATATTCTGCCAATTCAATTCCGAGATAGTGTTCTACTTGGGAGTCCACTGAATTTAGACAAAAAATTCCCGGTAAGCTGAATTTTGGCATGGACCTTGATATTGTGGTTCTTAACAAAAAGTCAAAAGTCCCCATCAATCCGAGTGCCGCTAAAAATTTTACGTGGGGTCAAAGGTCACACAACACGGAATTTTTCAGGAGATGCGCCTTTTGTTTGTCTAATTTCACTGGACTATTCGTTGGGGTTTCTATGATTAGACCTTCTATCCATAGTTGGGGTATTTCTGCTATGTTCCATATTTTATTTAATAGGCAGTAAATCAACTCAATGACTATTTCTTCTCGTGATTTTATTAGATCTACTGATATATTGTCTTTACCTTCACTACTGTTTAGTTTATGTATGGCTCTTATTATTTCGTCTTTTGAGATTTGTTCAGTATTTATAATTTATATCTAGTTCTGTCATTTCTATAATCTGCTCTTATGTGTATATCCTGTTTTTTTTATAAATATCACTGAAGTATAATGTCCATTTATTTAGGATATTCTGGTTTTAGTTCGGTTTCCTTCTTTATCTCTTATCTGTATTGATTGTTTTTGTTTTTGTCTAGGTTTTTTTGATATTTCGTATACTGTTTTCATGTTGTTTGACCCTATTGCATGTTCACCGTTCTCTATTAATTCTGGGCCCTTTTATCACTCTTAGCACTCTTTTTCTTTTCTTTTCGTTCTCTATGTAATTTGTATAAAGTTTCTCTTTTATTATCATTTATTTCACTAGTATTCTCGGATTTATTTTTCTTCTTTCTTCTATTAACCTCAAGTTCCATTTGATATCCATTCTTTTCTTTGGCCCCTTTTATATCTATTGTCTCGGTGATAACGGCCTTGTAATTTTCCCAAAGTTTTTCAATACTTTACTTAAGTTATTTATATCTCCCATACCTTCTATTTTAATTGTGGCTTTTTTTGGAAGTCCCTGAGCTCCTCTTCATTTTTGATCCGTTGTGTATTATATTTTATTCTGAAGTGTACTGTTATTTTGCGTGCTTTTAATTTTAGATTTAAATTAAAAAAAAAATTAATTATATTACACATATGTATACATAAAATTTCAAGGTTAAGAGTAGCATTTGCTGAATTCGGCCTTGTGATTTTTTATCTTCTTTTTTATAATAATAAGTATGTTTTCGCTTCTTTTGTACTACTATATGTATTTATGTTTGGGAAAAATATAGATATTTAATATTATTATTATAAATGTGAATAATTATAGGTACACTTCAGCCGATAAAACAAAATTCTACTCTTCAGTTATACAAAGAACAAAGGGTAATTGCAGAATAATGTCGAACATGAATAAAACCAGCATGACTAATAATAAACAAAGTAAAAACGGCAACCCACTTAGATCCCTAATAAGTACCTTTTATTATAGGAACAAGAAGACTAGATTTGTTAATTAACGTAAAGTATTTCAGATAATTAAACGGTTATATTAAACGGAACTATTTGTTTTGTCCATTCATAACAAACTAGTTAGTGAAATCAAACAGTCAGGATGAAAACGTGTTGTTATAAGTTGGTGCTTTTATTTTTTCTGATACGAAATGGTAAGTAAATGAGTGAAATTTTTAAAGTTACAAGTACTGAGTCTTTTTTAATTGATATTTTGAAATTTACACTTTTAAATTTATAAAACCTTCTTCTTCAAACAGCTGTTTAGAAAAACAACGAAAACGAACAGCTGTTTAGAAACACAATGAAAAAGAAAACTGAAGAAGAAGGTTTTGTATATTTAAAAGTGTAGGCATTCAAAAAGTTAACGAAAACGGCTCAGTATATCAAAAATAATAATCGAGCCGTTTTTAAAGAAAAACTGTAAAACTTAGAAATACACTACTATAAATTGTTTTTAATAGTATTTTATGTATCTAGGACGAAAAGTAAGTCTTTAAGGTATGAGCAAGTTGTTTACGGCCGAGGCGGGTAGCCGAGGCCGTAATTACTTGCGAGTACCTTAAAGACACTTTTCGTCTGAGGTACATACATAATTTTATGTCATACTGTTTCTAAAGTTGTTAAATCATTAAAAGAAATCTCCAGCAATTTGTAGCAACATTAGTTTTAAGTAACTAATCTAAGGCGCAACAATTCATATCTCCTAGCAACGAGCATTTATAGAACAAAAAGTTACACTTTTCGTTCTAGGACTTTAAAATGATACTAGCACTTTAAAGTGTCACTTTTCGTCCTATAAATCGTCCGAAAAACGTTGCTTTAGAAACGAGTATGACATAAAATTATTTTTCTAGCTTCGTCCTTGCAGTGTTATTTATGCAATTCATATGAGGACGAAGGATGTTCTAAACAACAAGATGCAATCGATTTACCTACGACAGACTGTTCAGAATCTTACGACTATTGTTACGAATTACACGAATTCCATAAGTCTAACACCACAGAAGACTCTCAGAAGACAGAAGAAGAATGTAAGCTACTATTTAAAATTAATAAAATTTTAGTTTTGTATAAATTTAATTTAAATTTATAGATAAATCCTACACCCAACGAGGGTGCTCAACTGACAAATACTGCGACAAAGAAGGCGTTTCTGGAACATTCTGTTTTACCTGTCAAAATAATCTTTGTAATGGCTTTGATGGTGCAAGTATTCAAGCGGCTAATCTAGTTTTCTTTCTTAGTCCTGCATTAATTTTAGCAGCATTTTTAAAGTAATTGTTGGTTGCAGTTACATAATGTAAAATAAAAATGTTCAGATGTAAAAACAACCTTATTAAATAGTTTTATGATATGAAGGCATATCAGAAAACGCTTGGTTTTTATTTACTGAGATGTTTTTTTAGAAACCTGAAAGCTTAGTAAAAACTGCACATTTATAATAATTAAATTAAAGTAATATTTAGAACTATTTATTTTACGAAAAAGATTAGATTAGAACTTTGGTAAATTCACCAGTTATAACTTTATCTAATTGTTAATCTTAAGTAGGTATATCTGAAATTTGAACAGGCCCTTAGTTCTGTACTGAAATTAGAATTTTTTTATTTTAGTGCACTTTTTGAGGTTGACTAAAACAAATATTTTCAAGTGCGCCAGTTTGATCCGATAAAAGGTTATCTTTATCATTTTGATTAGACCTATTTAACAACAATCAAATCCACAACCATTCCTCATATTAGTGTTTGCGTTACCTACTTTTATATCATCGAAACGAAGGTGAGGTAATTTTTTTAAAAACTGTTTTGTAACAAGGTACCTTTTATATGTAAGTACTCAATATTTATTTAGTGGTTTGTTGTATTTGATCGGCAATGACAGCTGAGTTTTCATAGAATATTTGCTTTTTGTTACGCAATGTTCCTCCTATTTCCTATTCTTCTTATTTGTTTTGTAGAAGGAAGTGCGCAATATATAGGTAAGGCAAAACTAAACAATTTTAAAATTCAAGGTTTGTGTTAAAAGGTGAAAATTTATATCAGTAGCGATTGCTTTACAGAAAACTGCCCAAAAAGCAAAGACTGCACTTGGAAACTTCCACAATTCGTCACACAAAACTTAAAATGTATCAGCAACTATCAGTGCCCACCGGGATTTCTCTGTTGCCCTGATTGTCATTACGAACACTACGTGTGCAAACCTACTATTTGGGCTCAGGAGGAAGATTTATGTCCAAAAGATTTAAAATTTTGTAATCGTCCTTTACCTTATGAAAGAACCAACCATTATAAGTGTACCTCACATATCCAGTGCCACAAAACAGACCGATGTTGTTCTGATAGTTGTTACACGCATAAAGTATGTAAAACTATCCACCAGCATGTAGAAAAACCAGAATCTGTTTGCCCCATGAGCATTCGAAGAGAACTTTGCCCAAATACTAACAGAACCCTCATTAAATACTCCTGCAGGCACGACGGTGACTGTTTTTCTGGCTATATTTGCTGTTATGATAATTGCTACGACCACATGGTCTGTAAAATACCTAAAGATGCATTTTCTTATCGAAGTATTTACAAACCAAGTAATTACACACCACCTACGAGTTTCGAAAGACAGTATAAATGTCCGGAAGTAAATATGAAGTGTGACAAACCTTATTCTTTAAGGCTTGCTAAAAAATTCATCTGTTTTAAAAATGAAGATTGCAAAATTGGCCAACTGTGCTGTAAAGACTCGTGTGTAAAGGAATTTAAAATATGTAAAGATATCTTTTCTTTACCGCCTAAATTATCTCTAGGTGAAGCGCCCCTAGAAAAGGAATCTGTAAAATTGTTTGATAATTCAACCATTTCTACTACTTCTGAATATGAAAAAGAAACAATTATCGATTTAAAAGAAAAACGGAAAAAATTACCAACTAAAGTTATAACGGAAGAAAATTTTGGTACAAACAAAGAAAACGAATTTTATTTTATCTCAGATTTACAAATAGATGAAGGGAGTGGTTCCGGATGGGAATTTCAGGATGAAGAAGAATAATGTTTGATAATAATGTACCTAATCCTTATCTCGTTTCATATCTAAGTGGGTCTGGGTCGCGTGTAGTTTAATAAAATGTAGATTTATGAAGTAAAAATGATTAATGCAAGTTAGCAAATGTAATTATCAGTATATGCAACGCCTGTTATATAAGTGTAAACACTGAAAGTCACGTACTCTGCAACACTACACCTTCCTGAGATAAAGATAGGAATTTATCAAATAATTTTCTGTTGTGTCTTATCCCGATACACCTTAAGCTACAAATCAGCGGAATGTTATCAGTAGGCAAATAAAGCGATATTCAGAGATCATAATTTACATTTTATATCCGATTTATAACTTAGTTTATAAGAGAAAATGGTGAAGGTTTTAAGTGTATTTTTGTTATGTGCCATTCAACTAATTTACAAAAATAATGGTAGGTATTTTCTGTAAAAGTACATCAGCATGTATATTTTTAAAATTTTAACAGCGGTTTACGCCGAAGATGACGACCTAGGAGACCTGAGCTTGCAATGTCCTAAGTTAAATCCTTGCTACACAATTTTAAAATACAATGTTAGCTATCGTTGTTTTGTGGACGAAGTTTGTCCTGAAGGCTACAAATGTTGTAGGAGTGACTGTTACATTCATAAAGTATGCGTTGTTCCTGTTGATAATAATGGAGAAATAATAATTCCGCCGCCTACAACTACTGTATCTACCGAAACAACTTCCGAAATTTTAACTACGATTACAGAAGAGTTTTCAACTGGTAGCTCAAAAACAACCAGATTTGAAGGTTCTGGAGAAGGATCTGGCGATACAGAAGACGGCGATGATGAAAGTGATGGTAGTGGTGACATAAAAACTGAAACCACAAAGGGGTTGCCAACTACAACCAGTGAACGGCCTTTTACTACTACAGTTGAAGTAGAGGTTACAACATTTACATCAACACGCTCACCGTTTCCATCTACTTATTCTGGAAGTGGGGATGATGACGAAAGAGATGACGACGAAAAAGATGATGATTTTGATGGTAGTGGCAATAACGAACAGAATAACATTTCTTCAATATCTTCGTCTATCGTAACTAAATTTACAACTCGCATATCATCTACAGATCTCACCACTCAAAAACCAAAAATTTCAACGCCGTATGAGGAAACATACCCTCCATCAACTAAAACAAATGAAATGGGAAGTGGTGATGATGACGAGGATGGCGATGATAAAGTCTTCGATGGACATGGGGATAATAAGCAAATTGAAAGGCCCTTAACATCTTCAGCTTCGACATTTTCAACAAGTAAAGTCAATATAAGTGATATATCAACTTTAGCACTACCTACAAAGGTAACTCCAACAGAACCAAGAACTTCGGAAAGAACAACTACAGGATTAACAACTCCATTAATCACAAAAGCATCAGAACCTCCCAGTAGAAATAACGATAGTGAAGATGATGGTGATACTGAAGATGATATCGAATTTAGTGGCAGTGGCGAAGAAGATAAAGCAGAACCACCAGTAACGACTTCAGTGGTTAACATAACAACCGCTGCTACATCTACTACAACAACATTAACAACTTTAACCACCATAAAACCTGAAACATCAACTCTACTTGCAGTCACATTTTCAAAACTCACAACTAAGTTAAAAGCAGACGAAACAAATCGAACTGATAAACCTCCTAGTATGCTTTTAACCACAGGGACAGTTGCAGCTAATTTAACAACATATACAGCCTCAAGTCTACCCACCACAAAAATATTTCCAGAAGTAATCACCCCATTACCAACGGGCCCAGTAGAAACAGGTAGTGGTGATAAGGAACACGTTGATGATGATGACAGGGAAACAGATGATGATGATTTTGAATTCGATGGTAGTGAGATTGAAGACAAAAGTAAAACGCTTACATCTTTAATAGCTAATATAACGAAATCTTCTACCTCAACTACGAAAATATTAACTACCACAAAATTTGAAACCTCAAGTCTGGGTGAAGAAAGCGTAAAATCAGCAACGGTTTCATCAACGGAAACGTTTTCAAATGAAGATTTTAAAGACGACGAAGCTGAAGGCAGTGGCAGTGGAGATGAAGATCAAAGCTCTACAGCAAAATCCACTGTGTCATCTACAGAATCACCATTAGGTTTGAATATTGTAACAATTTTATCATCATCATTATCACAATCATCTGAAAATACTAATAAAAAGGTAGATAATGACGATGATAAGTTTAAAAGTACTACTTACGTTGATGAGATACAGGTTTCTGTAGCAACTAATGTGACAAAATTCAGTATTCCAACCGAATCAACCATAAAGCCAGAATCTTCAACAAGACCTGAAAAAACATCTACTCCTTTGGAGCTTGGAAGTGGTTATAGAAATGCTAACGAAGACGACGATGAAGATGAAATAGAGAAGTCGAAAACAACAGTACCTTCAATTAATACAACTTTGAAAGTACCAAGTTTATCAATAAAATCTACTGAACCGGATATACATGATATTACGGATGATGATGATTTTAAAGTAGAAGGAATCGTATTAACATCAAGAAGTACTGATAAAGAATTAAGTACAGCAAAACCAGTTGGAGTGAAATCCGAACTATCAAAACTGACTTCTACTAGTATTAACGGAGCAAGTAGATCTTCTGCTACACCACCGTCAGTAACGTCTACTGAATACAGTGAAGATGATGAAGATTACCTTGAACGAGTTGAAGGAAGTGGTGAAAATCAGACAACAATCGGCGTTACCCCAGAAGTTGCTATTACCAACCTTTTACTCAGCACTACTGCTACAGTTTCTCTAACGAATTTTGCTACTGAAGAAAAGCAGGTTGGGACACGGGAAGAAATGACAACGCAGGTAAATCAAGATAAATTACAGATTACTACAAATAAATTAACAGTTAGCACTGAAAATACCACATCGTCGTTATCAACGTCAGGTTTACCAGAATCGGACAAATATTCAAGTGAGGTTATAGATATCGATTACGATCCCTCGAAAGATCAAAAACAACCAACCATCACTACTTTAACAACTAAAACAACAGTGGGAATTTCCGAAGAATTAGATAAACTCAGCACCCGTGGAAAAGGTTTAATTGATTCTACAACTTCGCTAAAATTTGACGATTCTGCTGATTTAGGAAGCGGTTTGACAGATACTGATGCTGAAGAGGGAGAAGGTGGATTTAACGAAGTGCAAACTAAAGTATCGTCCATCACAACTTCTGATGGATCAAGTTTTAGTACCCACAAGGAAATTTTAAAATCAGAAACAACAAAGACAATGACAACAGTAGGGCCAATAACGAGTAAAAGTAAAACAACAAAAATTGATAGCAAAATAGAAACAACCGTAGCCTCTCCATTTATAGATTCTAGTACTGGTACTTCAGTAAAACATGAATCCACAGCAACTTCCACAAATAAAGCTGAGGTCCCTTCATCTGTAAAGAATCCAATAACACCGTTTAATTCACTTGTTTCTTCTAAGCAGATTCTGGATTCTTTAGAAGAAGGATCGGGAAATGACTATAGTAATTACGATGATGACGATTTTAATCACAAAGCGTAAACGGATTTTACTGAAATGATTCGATGCGACTAAAAATTAAGTTTCTACTTAACAAATCTAAAACTGTAAAGTTAATTATAATTAGTGTTATGTTTTAGTTTATATAAAGTTTGTTTTAGATATCACTATTAGCTTAGATAAATTAATTACATATTTAGATTAAATATTCAAGTAAACTGATGTGTTTTACTAAATAATAAAATAAAATGTGTTTGTTAACCATGCTTATTTCTTTTGTGCACGTACACTTTACATATTAAGTTTGGAATTCTTAAAACCTGCTGATAAATAGGTTTCAAAAGGGAGGAAGGAACCAAGTAATAAATCAAAGTATTATATATGTAAAACAATTTATTGCTCAAAATTAATAATAAAAAAGGAAAAATCAACAAGCTTATGCGTTTGTAAAAAAATCCATACGCCAAGCGGAAAGGTACACAATACTCTCAGTAAGTTTTCAGCAGACTCTGGATTCGCTTAGAACAACAAATCTGAAATTTAAGCTTAATTTAGATTTGTTCAAAGATTAATAATGAAACTAGAACTACTTAATTATATCTTAAAACTAATTAACTTAAATTTATGGTAACTTCACGTTGCACTTTGTACTTGACACCTTTGGATTCGTAAAAATCATACTAAATTTCATAAAATATAAAAATATAGTTCTTTAAATGTTTTCATCCAACTGTATCGGATGCCTCTAAATTTTGTTGCTGACTATCCGTGACATTTAAATTTATTTCGGTGGTACTTGGAGGGCTGGTATTACATCGCGCTGGCGTGGTAGCAGCAGTTGTAGTAGTACTTTCATCTTTAGAAAAATCAGTCGTAGGTAAATTTAAAGGCACACTCGCAACTGTGGTGCTTGTAGAATTTAATTCTGTTTGCAAAGTACTCAAAGTACTACTTTCACTGCCGGTACCACTAGCTTCTGTGGAATTATCAGGAGAACAAATATTTTCAGTACACAAGTAACCAGTTTTGGCACTGTTACAGTAACATGTGTTGCAGTCGAGTTGGAAGAAGTCGTTAGGTGCACAGGGAGTATTTTTTAGATCTGAATTCCCACCCACGTCTACGAACAAAAAACACTTGTAAGATATTGAAAAGCAATAAGTATTAACGATTATTTTACAAAGTATTTGTAAAGATCTTCTTCGTTTTCTTACAAGTGTTTTTGGTAGGTTTTGACAATGAGTTCCTGAAATTACTATTAGAAGAGTCAGAAAGTAAGTTAGAAAGAGTTTACAAATACTTAGTAAAAAAGAGTAGAAAATAGAAAGTAAGACAGAACAAATGAGGCACAAGCAAAAGTCTTGTTAAAAATCGGCATTTTCAACTCCTGCCTTTGCAACATTATTAAGAATTAGAGCGACAGTAAAATTATATTATACCTCTTCGTGCACGTGGGGGTGGAGTAGGAAGACAAATTCTTCTGGTACAAGCCCATCCTGTTTTACCATCTACGCCTTGTGTGCATTTGCAGTTGTTGCAATCGATTTGTTTGGAATCTCCTATTTCACATTTTTCGTCAGTAGTATCTAAAAGATAATAAATAATATTATGTTTAACTTCTAAGAGTTGAGTTGCTGGTGATGCACCACATGTAGATTAAATTATACGCCTATAAACTTTTTCTTTCAGATTAGGAAATAACTAGCATAAAAATATTAAACCAAATTAAATTGTTGAAGTTTTAGTTTAGACGACATATGCGTTTTTGATATAAAAATGTTTTAAGTTAATCATGTAACTATAACGGTTTGAATAATTCACGAAGAACTTTTCTGAAAGTTTCATTCGCTGCCGTTGGAGATTCTTTTCTTTTGTACAAAAATGAACATCCAATAAGAGCATAACAAGCGACTTCATGAAACTAAGCAGAAAAATGTCTATTCAATAGAATTAAAAGAACCCAGCAACTTTTATGTAATTTTTTACCCCTTCGTTTACGTTTCAGGCAGTACTTCCTGGTACAAGCCCAGCGGCCTTTTACACAACGGCATTTTTACAGCGTAGTTAGTAAATGCTAACAACTTACAACAACAAGTACTATTACAACTAAAGAAGAAACAAAAAATTGCGTTCTTAACAAACACAGCGAAAATTAAATCGTAAAACTTTGATAAAAGTTGTTTACCTGTTCTAAAATTTAATTTTGTACAAGAAGAGCGTTTATTGATATTAATTGGAGTTTTACAAAAATATTTTTACCAGAAATAAGAAATTTTAGCTAGCTATTTGTAATTATTTACCTGCACTACGTTTGGAAGGACAAGATAGTTTGGTACAAGACCAGAGACCATTGGTGCAATGGCAGTTATTACAGCCTTCTTTCTTTGTTTGTCCAGCGCTGCATTCCTGGGGCTCTAGAACAAATTTAGCTCAGGATAAATATAGTTATTAATATAAAAATTAACTAAACAGAGGGTATTTTTGACTAAAAATTTAATAAAGCCAGTTATTTATATTTACCTGCACTACGTTTAGAAGGGCAAGCGAGTTTGGTACAAGACCAGAGACCATTGGTGCAATGACAATTATTACAGCCTTCATGTTTTGTTTGTCCAGCACTGCATTCTTGGGGTTCTAAAATAAAAGACACTGTGAGTAAATGAACAATTTATGTATGACAAAAAGTTGTTTAATAAAGGGAAATTTTAAAAATTTTAAGTTTTACGTATTTTATGTGTATCAAATTACCTGCACTACGTTTAGAAATGCATGCTTTTTCAGTGCAAGCTAATTTTTGACCTTCTAAACATCTACAGGTATTACAATCCTTTTGGTAAGAATTTCCTGGTACGCAGGTACCATCAGCTGGTAATGGGGGAAGAGGAGTGGCTGGAATATATTTCTTTAAAATCTTGACAACTCTTTAATAGCAAAAATTTCAATATTTAAGGGTAGCAGAAAGATTGAGCCCTTAAATTTCGTCAATTTAAAAAACGACTTACATCTCCGGCGTCTGACACAGAACTTTTTGGTGCAAGCCCACCGACCATTAGCGCAGTGACAATCATTACAATCGTCCTTTTTTGAATCACCGGTACTGCATTCTTGGGGTTCTAAAAGGTTTTTGATAAATTCGTTTGTGCCAGTTTTATATTCTACTTTATTATAGTTTAATTGTGTTTTTTAAATTATACATATAAGTCGAGAAATTAGCTTTCACCTGCACTACGTTTGGAGATACAAGCTCGTTGGGTACAAGCAGCTAATTTTCCTTGGGGAGAACAAATGCAGGAGTTACAGTCTACGTGATACTGTTGTCCGGGTACGCAGCTGCCATCAGCTGGTGCAGGTTTAAGGGGTGGGCTTTCTAAATCGAAGAGGTAAAATTAACACCTAGTATTACGTAACTTGTAATTTTTTTAGGTTATTTGGGATCGGGATTGAAGTTAATCGCACTACATTTAAGAAAAATGATTTCCTAAGCTTACAAGCAAGATAATTATTTTGTATTACTGCAGGACATTGAAATTTACACAATGAATAATAGTTTACGGTTTGCAGATAGCTCTGTAAACATTAATTACATCCTACATCTTGCGGTAGAGAGGCATAAGATTAAGAAAAAGGAGAATTAATCATAGAATCTAATTTCAGATAGTAACAAAAGGGTAAAAACTACCAAAAGGACTGTAGCTTGTAAATAGTGAAGCAAAGTATACAAAGACAGTAGGTAAACAACGTTTTTGTAATCCTTAAACAGTGACAAGCATAAAATAAAAGATGAAAATAATTACCTGGACTACGTCTAGTTCTTGGCGCACACAGTATATAAGTACATGCAGGAATACCAGTAGGACTACATCTGCAGGTATTACAATCCTGTTTGTAAGATTTTCCAGGTTCACACTTACCACCAGCTGGAAGTTCTGGAAGATCTTCTGGTACTAGAATATAAATGTTAGGTTGGTAAGTTTGTTTTTGAAGTTTGGCTGAAATTTATTTGAAGCGTATTTTTGATAATATTTCGTAAGAATAATTGCCATATATTTAGGAAAGAGTGGATATAAAAAGTAACAAGTATAATTTAAACTGGGCTATAAAATAAGTAGTGACTTACCTGGGCTACGTTTTGGTCTTTCGGGACAGAGTTTTAAAGTGCATCGTGGATTACCATCAGTGCCGCAGGTGCACGTATTACAATCCTGTTTATACGTTTTTCCGGGTTCACATTTATCAGCTGCAAGAGCTGCAAGACCATCTTCAGATACTGAAATATACGTTATATATTTTATTTAACAGAATATCAAACATTTTTCTTATGGACTGTTTGAATCGTTTGCAAAACTTAAGACGCTCCTATGGTTTGCAATAGTCCTTCATAGTTTGAATCTGCAAGTTAATATGCGGTAAGTAACGGAAGATAATTACATGGACTACGTCTGGATCTTGGTGCTGGTGGGCAAGCCTTTAAAGTACATCGTGGATTACCATCAGTGCCGCAATTGCACGTATTACAATCCTGTTTATAAGCTTTTCCGGGTTCACATTTACCAGCTGGAAGCTCAGGAAGATCTTCAGGTACTGAAATATACGTTATTTATTTTTTATAACAGAATACTAAACATTTTTCTTATGAGCTTTTTGAATCGTTTGCAAAACTTAAGATGTTCTTAAGGTTTGCAATAGCCCTTCATAGTTTGAATCTGCGAGTTATACGGTACCTAAGTAAAGAAAGATAATTACCTGGACTACGTCTGGATCTTGGTGCTGGTAGACAAGCCTTTAAAGTACATCGTGGATTACCATCAGTGCCGCAATTGCACGTATTACAGTCCTGTTTATAAGCTTTTCCGGGTTCGCATTTACCAGCTGGAAGCTCAGGAAGATCTTCAGGTACTGAAATATACGTTATTTATTTTATTTAACAGAATATCAAACATTTTTCTTATGAGCTGTCTGAATTGTTTGCAAAACTTAAGAGCCCTGTCATAGTTTGAATCTGCCAGTTATGCGGTAAGTAACGGAAGATAATTACCTGGACTACGTCTGGATCTCGGTGCTGGTGGGCAAGCCTTTAAGGTGCATCGAGCGTTACCATCCGAATCGCAATTGCAAGTATTACAGTCCTGTTTGTAGGATTTTCCTGGTTCACATTTACCAGCTGGAAGGTCTGGCAGATCTTGTGCTACTGCAATTTAAATTGCGAAAATTAATTTTCTTTTTAATTAAAACCAACAGAATGCCTACTTAGTTAAATAAATAAAACGCAGTAATATTATTTAGCTTTATTTAAGAATTAGTTATTTACGAAAATTACAACAAAAATTAATATCCAGTAAAAGTAAATTTTAAATGTGACTGTCACGTTTGTGATTATTATCAAGTTATGGAAGATAAACAAACCTCGAACGTGAATCACGTATTTCAAGGTTTACTGTGAACTATTTTCGTCACTATAACAATATGATTTTGAAATTAGGAAAATTTAAAAATATCAGTTAATTTTTCGGTGTCTTCCTTAACAATTAATTAAAACTATAAAATTTAAATTTGCAACTGAAATGTTTAGATCCTAATTTTCTCTTTTTGTTGGAATATGCCACAGAAATGAAATAATTTATATAAATATAAACATAATATTGTTAGCTTCAAACTAGAAATATTTTAAAATCAAATAATTTTTTAACAATTTAGAAAATATAAATTTATCACAAGCAAATAATATAGTATTACCGTCATAAGGAGCATCATTTCCCAAAATATCACGCTTTTCAAGTAAAAACAAATGTTTTCGACGGATGTGTACATAGAGAATTTTGAATGGTGATGTTGTTAGCAAAGGTTATAAGTCATCAAAAGATAACCTCTTATCAAAAAGTAGGACACTGTCCTGGTCCATATCAAACAACTGACACAGACTTATAATTCAACGCGAGAAATAAAACTGCATGGAAGTTGTCGAAGGGATAACCTTACAATAACTTTACTTTATGTTTACTTTATGTGATAAGTCACGTAGGCCCTGGAAACTGCACTGAAGCACAATATTCCAGTGAATACTAATTGTTAAAGGGTACTGTGGTGGTTGAATTTAAAAATTTGTGATTTTTAATTTTTTTTTTTGGGGGGCACATTTTTGGAAATTCAAGAAAATTATTACTTACTTGCGCAAGCAAGAGCGAAAGCACACAAACACAAAACACTAAAGGCCTTCATGTTCCTGTGTTTACGTCTACAATCGGAAATACGTACTATCAACGCCGATATTTTTAAAATTGTTCCTTATATACTATATGAAACAAAAGTGGGGGAAGCGCAAATGGGGTTTTTCTTAATTCGTTAGCCTTGAGTGGACAGCTTCATGGAATAACAGATTTTATAGCTGTTACGTTTGCATAAGTGAAAATAAACAATTCGTTATTAATTTTCTAGCCATTAGAAAATAAGTGATAATAGGAGTAAAAGATTTTTTTTACAGCAGTCGTGTATATCGATAAATGAAAACGTTTAATTGCAAAGAAAATAACCTTTTGGTAACCTTAGACTTGTCGACAAATGAATTTGTTATTTTACTTACTTATATTAAACATTTCAAGAATTAAAGCTTAAAGTTTAGTCAGTAAGTATCTGAAATTATTGATGACTTAAAGTAAATAGTTTCAGCATAATTTAAACAGTTGAAATCGCAGCATTAAACTTTGCTAAAACTTGATGAAGTATGCTAACGCATGAAAGCAGAAATTCTATTTTAAGGTAATTGGAAAATTCCTCAATATAAAATGGCAACACAAAATACGGTAAGAGCTAGCATAAAAAATAAATTATTTAAATTTTATTGCATCTGCAATTTTCGTCGAAAGTGTGTAGGTATAAAATACAAATACGCTTTTACTGCAATTTTTTCAAGAGTTTCAATACTTGGAAGATTCAAGTACAAGTTCAAGTAGGCCCGGCCCGACTGGATTACCCTGAGAATAAGAAAAACTTAAAGTAATTTTACTTTGCAAAGTAAATGCCCAACATTAGCTGTCATAAAAATCATTTTATGACGATGGAATCCCATTTAAATTTAAATAAAAACCCATTAAAGCAAATAGACACTTAAGCTTCTAAGGAAACTGGAATGCAAAAATAACCTTGGAAATATCAAGCAAAATAAATAAATACCGTGCATTACGGTTTACAAAACGCTTTGGTTTTGGTGCTCGAGCTATTTTTTGAAGTTTTATTTATAAAAATATAAACGAATCAAACCTCATGCATATGTTTTAAAACATTAAACAAAATAGTGTAGTCAATAAAGGGTTTGTAGAATGCATGGAGGGTGTCACAATTTTTGACTTTAGGGCTTTGTTTGGAGTCGTTAGGAGGTAAACATACTAAAAGTCCCCGCACATAGCTGGTCTGTTTTTGTTTGTTTGCTTATATCTTGAGGACGGTGCATCTTATCAAAAAAGGTATTATACCTATACAAAGTTAAAGCTACATTTTTGTTTCTTCAAGTTTTTTTATATCTCCAACGGTTTATGAGATATCTGCTCTCAAAAATCGCTAATTTTTGAAAGAAAATATTTTGCCTCACGTTTTTCGTTAAACTTTTCTCTCTAGCACCTCAACTCTTCGGTTTACAGAAAAATCCCCAGAAAAGAAGTTGTAGAGGATTAAATTTCCTTAAAAACTGTATGTACATTTTATATATTTTTTTCGATAATTAGCGATTTTGGATAGCGGATATTTCATAAACGGTTGGAGATACAAAAGAACTGTGAGAAATTTTGCCAGCTTTGATTTTGTATATAATGACTTTTTTGCTAAAACGCACCATCTTCAAGATATAAGCAAAAAAATAAAAAAATGGATCTTGTGTCGGTCCCCCCTGCACCCTGCTCACCTCCTATGTACGGGTACTTTTAGTATGTTTACCTCCTAACGACTCCAAACAAAGCCCTGAATTCAAAAATTGTGACACCCTCCATGCATTCTACACCCCCCCTATTGAGCGTTCGTTGACTAGACTAAAACTTAATAAGCGAAAATTCTAAAATACAGTGGCTTGAAACTATGCTTTAAAAGTAAACTTACAAATAGGAAGTTTTCTGTTCACAAAAAACAAGGAAGATTTTGACATTAAATACTAAAACAAAGTTAAAAAACTATTAAACGAAAATGGAAATTCACTACACAAAGCCTGGTAGATCAACAAGGATCATAAATATTGTTTTATACTAAGTTTAATTTTTATTAGGTTTTTTCTTAAAGTTTTGGTACAATCACATATTCAAACAAGCTCAACTAGTCATCAAAGCTAGTTTTTTGTTGAAAAATTGGGGCAATAAAAGCAACTTTTTAAGTTTATTGAATTTAAATTCGAATTTATTTAAATTTATACAGGTTCAGATTCATAATGATCGCATTATGTAAGATTTGTCAAGCTGATTCACATATGAACAAAGAAGAAAAGGTGACAAGAATTATTCGTGTAAAAATTAAAAAATTTAAAAATTAGGTTGGGTTCGGAAATAACAAAATTAATCATAGGGTTTTACAACTTTAACACGTACGTTTATTTACACTATCAGAATAGAAGAAACGCAATTCAGTACGATACTATTCCAAACAAATTACAAACAAATCAAACAGTGCGTAAAATAGATTAGATATCCAAACTATTCCACAGATTGCAGCAATATCAGTTCGCGTTATACCTACGATACAACATGTGCTCGGGGATTTATGTAAAATTGTAAAATATAAAATAAATCACGAAATTGGAAATGACAATGTCAAGGGAATAAGTGCAAAAAAAATTTCAACTCAGCTGGTCCGTGATTACTAACACTTAAAGCAGTCATCACATTATACTCATTCATACAGCTTTCATTACGATTAATAACATGATTATAAAGGACAAAGTTGTTATTTTAACTTTGTTTGTTGACAAAATTAATAATTGCTGTCCTTAGCAACAGGTGATTCCGAGATGATTGTTTACTTATTTAAAAATCGAAAATTTATGTAATTGAGACATAAAAAAAAGTTACAAGTAGGTCATCCACACCTAAAAAACTATATAAAAGAACTAGTTTAACCGGGTAATATTTAAATTTTTGTTATGCAATGAGAGAAATAAATTCGGATTCATCATGTGACCATGAACGTCCGTGAATCTAAGAAAAGATCTTATCGAAAATAAATATTTAAACTATTGTTGAGGAATATATTGTTGGTTTAACAATTAGCCTAAGCTTACGTCGGTGAAAAATACAAGCCTCTTCAGATATTCACCGAATTTTAGCCGAGTCGACGAAATTATTTATTGGAAGTTCTTTTTATTTAAATTTGAAATAAATGAAATTATTAATTAAATAATAAAGCGTAATCTCAGACTGCAAGGCTACTGGAAACCTTCAGTAAACTAACGAGGAATGCAAATTAATTGTTTTTAATAATAATAACAAATATACATGACAACAAAGTGATTAGCGTGTGCGTTTCTAGAATTTAGGATTTTTCTTCTCTAAGAAAATCCCCGAGTGTGTTTGCAATAATAATTAGTTGGTTTGTTATATTTGGTTTGTTACTTTCAAGAGTAACAACAACATTCAATTATCATACATAATTATTTCGCAGAATGAGTCTGTTGGTGTCAGTTATGGTTTTTGTTATGAATGTTTAAGAGTTATTCAATGAGTATTACTTAATAGCTAAAGGTTGCTCATAAATTGAGTTTTTGTTTTTAATGCAGTTTGCAGTTAAATGGTTAATGATTTATGGTTGATTCAGTAATATTTTTTTAGAAATTTTAAATATAAAGAAACAACTAAAATACATTTAAGTACCTATATTTGATCTGAAATTGCCAAAAATAAAAGGTAAACATTTGTCTTCCTGATTCTTACGTAAATCGCAATTTATATTAGGTTTATTTAAAAAGTGAGGCCCCGCATCTTAAATACGCAAAAAGAAAGCAACAAAAATCATAAAAACAAAACTTCCCCTAAGTCATCGGAAGGAACTATACGATAGTAGAGCGTACAAAGAATTCCTGAACAAGAACAAGCTGGAAAATTAGAATAAACACAGCGACGTATATTAAATCGTTTTCTAAAGAAGATACTTTGCAACAGTTACAGTGTGAACTGTGAACATCATTCCACGATTAACTGTCACTCGATGAAAGTCTAAGAACTTCATAAAAAAGGAATCGGAATATTTGGTACTTTATTTTTAGAAAGAAAATAAAAATGAGGCAGGTATACGATTAATGCAAAAATGATAAGTAACAAATTAAAACGCATAAAATACAATTCAGGATGTAAATGAGTATTAAACGAGGAGTGATCATCGGCTCATAAGAGCAAAAATGAAAATACCGAATTAGAAAAGCTAGATCAGAAAATTGATGAAAATATTGACAGATATCAAAACAATATTGCAAAACAGTTTAAAAAAATACAAACAGGACAATATACTTGGGAAAATACTAGAGGTATCAATCTGTACTGGATTATATAGTAACTAATAGGTCCATACATCCAAAATGCGTATTAGTGCTAAGAACTCTAAACTCAGTCAATGTTGGGTGCGATCACAAACTGCTTCTTCATAAATTGTGACAGAATACGACGAAGGCAAAAAAGGATAAAAATGACACTACGTAGAAAGTCACTACAGAAGGACTAAAATATGAATCTAACCAAGTGATGCCTTACAACCCTTCGTGGGCCTTGGCCTGCTCCAAAATGCTTCTCCAAGTCCTTCCATTCATGGTTTTCTGTCACTACTTTGTTTCACTAAGCAGCACTATTTTTATAAGGTTTTGCAGTCCCTGGTGCCTACAATGTACGAACATTTCACGAACAGAGTTTTAGGTCGGATTCTATGCTTGGCTTTATTACTTTCTAATCTTAATTCTCAGGCGTTTAATTTCCGATTTTGGTGATCATTTCAAAGTCCAAATCTCTCTGTATCAGGCAATAATATTAAAGAAAACGACACTGGAACAAACTTGGCACAACTACACACCTTCGAAGCATATGGAACTAGAAAGGTAACTAAAAACAAAAGAAACCTAAAAACACCTTGCTTTACGTCAGAAATTAAATATCTAAGTAAAGAAAAGGAAAAAGCGCATTTAAAATATAGTGAGTTTTGAAAAGTTTAAAAAAATCAAAAACACTAACAATCTTAAAGAATAAGACTAATTAAAGAGGAATACTGGGAAAGTTTCACAGAGGAAATGAAATACGATTTGACGGTAACACGAAAAAAGTGTAGAAGATAATGAGTAATCTTCTTTTTCTTCTTCATCTTGTCTTAAGCCAATGACTTGTTTTGTTTTCATCTTAGTCACCGTTTTTATTTTTCTTGTGAGGTTGATGTCCAGCATTCCCTCCAGCGTTTTGGGGGTCTACCAGGTGGATTGCGCGTTGCTGGTCTTCCATCTCTTGCTATCTTTGCGAGTCTGTCTTCACTGATTCTGGTGATATGTTCATTCCATCCCTTTCGTCTTTTCCTTATCCACCTTATAATGTCTTGTGTGTTACATGTTTGTCCGATTTCGTTGTTTAGGATGCGATCTCTTAAAGGGTACCCTGCTATGCATCTTAAGTTTCTAAGCATAGCCTTGGTCTTGGTTCTTGAGGTGTCGGCTCTGGTTTCTGCCGTGTAAGTCATTATAGGGCGGACGTAATAAGTCTTGTATATCCGCACCTTTGTTTCTTGACTCATATATTTATTAGTCCATATAACATCCTTCAAATAGCCCGAGATTCTTGCAACTTTATTAGTTTGGTTCCTTACTTAGCTTATTCTGTCTTGATGCGCGGTTATTTCTACCCCTAGATATTTTATGTCCTACCGGTGTATTAATTGACAATAATGACTCTATTTTGAGGTATGTTATATACAAAATAACGCCCTAGGGCTATTATTTTTTTATAATGCCCTAGGGCGTATTATGACCAATAAAAACCAGTAAAAACCATTTGTTTCCATGGATACAACTTTATTATGCGCCACTGTCACAGTGAAAATTAATGACAGCTCAGTTAACGTCACAAATGTAAATTACAAAATAAATGTGAATTAGATAAGAAAACTGGTAGGACATAAAACGTTGAAGGCACCATGGGCATTATGAACTAAGCGCCCGCAATTGTTGTACACCCCTCGGGCCAACGGCCCTCGGGTTGTAAACTAACAATGTTGGGCGTTTATTTTGCTCATAATGCCCTTGGTACCTTAATAACTATAAAAGTCATCAGTTGTTTAATTATGACATCGTTAATAGCAACTTTACAGCGGTTTGGTTCTTTTACTATAAGCATTGATTTAGTTTTCTGTGTGGAGATCTTCATATTATATTGTTTAGAGTGTGGCGATAAAGTAAGGAACAAAATTCATAATGTTTTCAAGCAAAACGCTCGGACAGATCAATTTTATTTTTTACAGGGCGTTGCCGGTTCTCTCTCCATATGCCTGTGGTGTGTGTGTCAAGTAGCCGACAGACATAGGGAACCTACAGCTTAACGTGGGCTCCGAACCACGGAAGTGTTTGCACTTCTACTGCAGAGAGGACTTTACTAGGCAGAATACACCTCCGTGGTTAGCCATTGCCTTCCAAGGGAAGCGGCCGGGTATTTTCGGTGTATATGTGACCCTGGGAATCGAACATAAAAATTTTACTTATGACGTCACGTATTTTTGCACAATGACATCATCATTGGTTTTTTTAAATGACAACCCCAATTTTTTTTTGCTGGTTTTTATAGATGGTCCAACTACTTAAATGATGGTGTAAAAAAAATGGTACCTTAGATAACTATTTTTATGAGAAAATAACACACTTACCGTAAGAAATAAAAATGTAACTTTAATGGAAGAAAATCTTAATTAAACCCCAAAAACCAACAAAATGTAGCGCAAGTGTTCAAATTGCTTTCCGTCAACCATTTGGCACTGACCGATACGAGTATAAACACTTTGTACACTTCGCTCAAGGACTTCAGGAGTAATGTGCTCCACTTCAGCGCAAATTCTTTGCCGTAGATCGTCTAAATTATTTGGCCTATTAAAATAAACCTTTGATTTTAAATAACCCCACAGAATAAAATCTAAGGGAGTCAAGTCTGGGGAACGCGGTGGCCACTCAATTGCTCCTCGACGTCCTATCCACCTTCCAGGAAATGTGGAGTCAAGATATTGACGGACGTTTATTCCAAAGTGAGGAGGCGCCCCATCTTGTTGAAACCAAATATCCTGATGGAGTACATCTGCTTCGTGATCATTTGGAAACATTGCTGTCAGAGCTGGCACTAAATCAAACCACAAAAAGTCCAAATAACGTGCTGCTGTAAGGTTTCCTTCAAAAAAGTTAGGCTCTATTAAGCGCCGTCCGATTATTCCAATCCAAACATTTAATTTCCCTTGGCGTTGACTGTGAGAGTCTTGAGTCCAGTGGGGATTTTCTCTTGACCAATACCTGCAATTGTGACGATGTACTGTCCCATTCAGGCAAAAAGTGGCTTAGTCAGAAAAGAGGATATTATTTAAAAAGTTGGGGTCTTCATCACAGCGTAACATTAGTTCTTCGCAAAACTGCAAGCGGCGGTCTGGATCATCCTCGTTTAATTCGTGAATAAATTGAACTTTGTAAGGATGATATTTCTCTTTCTTGAACAACTTCACGACAAAAGAGTGGTCCAAGTTGTTATTTAGGGCTAGCTGCCTTGTAGAATGGTGAGGATTTTCTTCAGCTTCAAGTAACACGTCTAATCTGGTTTCTTCGTTTACTCGAGGTCGACCTTGCCGAGGCGAATCATGGACGGATCCCGTTTCAGTAAATTTGGCAACCAATTTACTTACTGTGGATCTTGCAATAGGCGGTCTATGAGGATGTTCTTGGTTGAATAATTCACATGCTTATCAGCCTATCCAACCATTATTAAAATTTCTATTTTTTCCCGTTCAGTTAAACGTGCCATTTTTTGTTAACGGCAAAGGGAATTCGCTTTTAAAAAACTTGCTAAATGCCTCTTTCACAGTCTCACTAACATAAAGTGCTGTTTTAAAACGTCAAATTTACGAGTATTATTTTTTGTTTCGTCCGTAAAAAGTGATACAGACGTGATAACGATAATTTGCAAAAACAAGTTTAAATTTTAAGTGTGTTATTTTCTCAAAAAAATAGTTATCTAAGGTACCATTTTTTTTACACCATCATTTAAGTAGTTGGACCATCTAATAAAAACCAGCAAAAAAAAATTGGGGTTGTCATTTCAAAAAAGCAATGATGACGTCATTGTGCAAAAATACATGACGTCATAAGTAAAATTTGTATGTCATAAGGTGGCTAATTAAAAAATAAAATTGACCTGTCCGAGCGTTTTGCTTGAAAACATTAGATAACGCATTTATGAATTTTGTTCCTTACTTTATCACCACACTGTATAATATACTGCCTATTACTGCCTTCCAAAAAAAGTGCAACACCTCGAAGCCGATTTTCATAAATTTTTCACAGAACAAGTATTTCGACGATATGAACAAATGAATAAAATTTCAAATATCTAGGAGCCGTTTTTTTGTTGTCTTTTACCTTGGTAACAATAAAACAAAAGAAATTGTTTTGTGTTTCTCCTGGTTGTTATCTGTACATTTTTGAAAATAAGTACGATACAGTGAACTATAAGAGTGTTAAAATACCTAGAGTTCGTCAACCTCGACAGTACCGTTATTTAACTGAGTTCCAGAAGGGCCAGATTATTGGCCTAAAAAATCAAGAAAGTTCTTTTCGCGGAATTGCGAGACAAATCGGTTGTAATGCTGCGACTGTTATGCGATGGTGGCGAAGATGGAACGAGGAGGCCAATTATCGTCGACGAAATGGGTCTGGTTGTCCTAGAGCCTCCACTGTACGTGAAGATCAATGTCTTCGAGTAGTGGCTATCAGAGACCCACTTACCTCACTCAACACGGGCAGTGGGAAACGAGTGAGTTGCAGCAATAGGACGTCCGATCTCAATAAGCACCGTGTCACGTGCTAATTCCGCACTACGATAATTTATAGGGGACGTCGAAGTCTTGTGGCTCTCGGCTAGTAAGCAATGGAGAAGGAGGGTTCGAAACACTAAACCCATTCAATAGGGGGGGGGTCGTAATAGGGATGAAAATGGGCGCCACTACGGAAAATCACCCGAGATGATGATGAGAAACGTACCGCAGATAGCTCCTTTGAACTCGAAAGAGTTGGGGATGGCTACACCCTACTGTTGGAGGTACTTACCCTTGCTTACTGAAATAAAACTGGAACTGGTGGGCAGGCTCACAAGGCTGTACACATATATTAAAACAAAACACAAAGACACAAATAAAAGGCGAGAATGAATTATCCATAAAATTTAATGAATGCAAGTAATATTCAAAATATGACACAAAATGAATCTATAATAGTTATAATTCTATCTTAAATTAAACTAAAAGGGTGATTAAGGGATGCCACATTTATTCGAATTACGGCAAATATAATTAACAGCTAGGCTCCCTTAGTCGCAATCAAAAGAATTGTGATGACAAAAACTTAAGCTAAAAATTCAATTACAAATGATTTTACACGTGCAACACAAAATAAGCAATCATCACGATAGTGCGCACTGCTTCTGGATTATTAACGCTAAAGCAAAAGGTAATACGCACTAGTTGAAGACTTAAACACTTCGTTAAACAAAAGAAAGAATGCTTGACTTACATGCAATAATTACTGGTGCCTGTCCACGAGTGAATCACCAAAATACGGTACTGAATTAAGGCTTGAATTGGTACTCACAACCGGCAGTAAAGGGCAGCCTAAAGTATTTACCTGGGAAAGCGGGCTTCGTTGAGGGTGACCCAAAAGAAAGCGATGGTAACTTTAAACCCAGGGAGAGATAGCAGCGGTCGGCGTAGAAAAGAAAAGGGATGTAGTCCTTCCGGAAGCAGATGTGTAGACAACAAGATGTCCTTAACTGGTAGATTTTTAATCCAAAAACGAAAACTGTGTGGAACGGAACTTCACCAAACGTCAAACTCAAACGGAACTTCCAACACAAAACTCAGTGACCCGATACAAATAATACACTCTCTGAAATAATCCGACAAATATACCGTACGATAGGTTTTCCACGGCCGCTACATAAAACGGGAATTTTCTACCCAAAAAACCGGGAACGGTAATGCACGACTAAAGATGTTGACAGGTGACTATACTCTGAAGTGTTTCGCTATTTTTCCGTAAAACGAAGGATGATAAAAAGAGATGCACAAACGCGCCTCCTGCACGTGGGGTGAAACCTTGAACGGCGCCAAACTGGCGTACCTCGTGGTCGGGTCGGTGCTTCCTCGAATTAACAATGACGAAGTCCACGGCACAGAATATTGCACACCATATTTGGTCTTCCTATTGGGATTTCTACGAAATATTGCGCAGCCAAAAAAGAATGTGCTAATTTGGCATTACTCACGCAGGTTCTGCAAGCTTCAGGGCCGGCTTAAACTTCGAAAAACAGGGCCGTATTATACTAATTTACGCAAAATTCAGAAAGCCGTGACAACCGTCTATAGAAAAATTCGTTCTTTTGGGCTACGTTCGTCCCGTCCCCTCACTCCTAATCACCGGGCCCGAAGACTGGAATGGTGCAATAAACGGAGGAACTGGGCTCAAGATTGGCAACAGGTGGTCTTTAGTGACGATTTGTCCCCCATCGAACATGTGTGGGATATGATGGGAAGAAAGGTGGGGCAATTGCGCTACCCCCCTAACAACTTGGAAGATCTCCGCAAGGTCTTGCAAGAGGCATGGGATGGCTTATGACAAACGGCCATCGACCACTTGATTGGAAGCATGCCTCGTAGAGGTAATGAGTGCCTGGAAAATCGTGGAGGACCTACGCATTATTGATTTTTTCTTAAACTTTTAGTGTTATGGTTTTCAAAATCTAATCATTTATTTGTATCGTTGATACACATATTCGGTGAAAATTTGAATAAAATTGGTTCACGGCCTCAAGGTGTTGCACTTTTTGTGGAAGGCAGTATACAAGAATGTATGTAAAAGTCTCTGCATTTCGTACCTTTTGTATAATTTTGTCCATGATAATATTTAAAAGAGGCTGAGTGAGTTCCCTTGAGTTATGCTTGTTGCTAGTGGTACTTCTGCTGCCATGTCGTTATTGACTAACACGATTATATTGATCTTTGTACTCGTATTCGATCGACTTTTCGATAACTTGTCTTAAATTGAATATAGCGTCAGTTGTGTAGATCTGTTCTTTTCTGAAGCCCTGTCGCTGTTCGCTTAGCGACCATTGTTTTAATAGCTTTTGTAAATAGTTTCAAGGAGGCGTTAAGTAATGTTATTCCTTTGTAATTTTCAGGTTTCTTTCTGTATCTTTTTTTTAATATTGGGATAGTGATACTTCGTGTCCAATCACTTGGTATTACTCCTTGTTTAAGTATATTGATACAGGGTTGTTAATTGTTTGATTAACTCCTCATTACCATATTTTACCATTTCGTTTGGTACATTATCAGGGTCAGATGCTTAATAAACGTGGATACAACAGCAGACACGATGCATCGGAACAGCATTGATTTAACTACGACCACATATGCCCGGAATAACACTCCTTGGTTAAGTTCTAAAATTAGTGACGAAGATTCTGTTACAAAACCGCAATCAATGTAAAAATTAATGAACAACAACGCAGCTTCCGTACACATAGATCCACTACAGATGCTCTATTTACATATAATGCGCCAATTAAGTGAAAAATCAATTGAATATAGCAAATATGCATTCATATGCTTCATAGATCTCTGTAAAGCATTTGGCAGATTCCAATTAAATGTACTATTCGAGCAAAATGTTTCAGTAACCCTTACAAAACTTACTCAGGATATAATACAATGGGGCAGTAACAGGAGTGAAAGTGGGAAGTAAACTTATGGAAGATATAAAAACACACAATGGAAGTAGACAACACGATTCACTTAGTCCGATGCTGTTTAATAATCATGATGGAAAAAATCAGTGAATACAAAATACCATAAACATACTGTAACGAGATGCGTCAGCACACGTGTGGGATCATATTCGTCATCCGCCGAGAAGCTTCCACAGCGGCCGACGGTTACTCATACTCGCGCGACTAGTGAAACTATCTGGAATGGAGTTCTGGAAATCACGAAATGGAGTAGCAGCCGACCCTAATAAAATCCGAGCGGTGCAAGAATGGCCAACACCAAGAGCTAAACACCAAGTGCGAAGTTTCCTTGGATTATGCACCTACTACAGACGTTTTGTTCCGGGATTCGCCAATATAGCGAAGCCGCTGACAAGGCTGACGGAAGATGGGCGCAAATACATCTTAAGCGAAGACTGTGAGACAGCTTTTCAACAACTAAAACGTGCTCTAGTGACAGCACCGATATTAAACTACCCACGGATGGATGGAAAGTTTATACTCGATACGGATGCGAGTAATCTAGCCATTGGAAGTGTTCTTTCTCAAATATAAGATGGACATGAAAAGGTTATCGGCTATTTTAGCAAGGTCTTATCGAAAGCCGAAAGAAATTATTGCGTAACCAGAAAAGAGTTGTTGGCTGTCGTCAAGTCTGTAGAACACTTCTACAAATACTTGTATGGGCGGAAGTTTTTGCTGAGGACAGACCATGCCGCGTTAAAATGGCTTCTGCGGTTCCGTAATCCGGAAGGACAAGTTGCGAGATGGATTGAACGGCTACAAGAGTACGACTTTGACACGGAACATCGTGCGGGCACTAGTCATCGAAATGCCGATGCCCTTTCAAGAAGGCCATGTCCAACAGACTGTCCTTACTGCTTATCACTAGAAGAAACGATTTGCCATGCATCCAGGACCACCATTATCAACGACCATTGGTTGCCTGAAGAGTTGCAACGAGAGCAAGAGGAAGATCCCGAGCTGAAAATGGTACTTGAATGGAAACGGAAGGGTGAAAGACCCACCTGGCAGGGAATCAGCCCTTCTAATAGAACCCTGGAGGCGTATTGGAGCCAGTGGGACTCTTTGAAGATAGAAAACGGACTTCTGAAGCGAGAACTGGAAAACGAGGATGGAACTACCGTCAGGCTTCAGCTCGTAGTGCCGAGAAGCCGAGTGTCCGAAGTGCTTAGACTCTCGAGAAAGTTAGAGATTCTATTGGGTTAACTGCAAATAAGACGTTAAGGAATGGTGTCGCAAGTGCGAGTTGTGTGCCGCAGGTAATGGGCCGCTAGGAAAAAGAAGGGCACCCATGAGATAACACAACGTGGGGAATCCCTTAGAGAGAGTGGCCATAGACATTGCTGGACCGTTTCCCGAGACTGATACAGGAAATAAGTATATCCTGGTAGCAATAGATTATTTCACCAAATGGACGGAAGCATATGCACTACCAAATCAGGAAGCCGCGACGGTCGCCGAAGTGCTAGTTAAGGAGTTCTTCAGCCGCTTTGGGATACCCTTGGGACTGAATTCTGATCAAGGCCGTAATTTTGAATCTGCACTCTTCGGAAATGTTTGCCGATTATTGGGTATCCGTAAGACCCGAACTAGCCCGTTACATCCGCAATCCGATGGAATGGTGGAGCGAATGAACCGGACCATGGGCAAATATTTGGCCAACGTTGTATCTAACCATCAACGAGACTGGGATCAATATTTGCACCTATTCTTAATGGCTAATCGTAAACATAGATAAACAAACTGTACAAATAAATTAATTAGTGTTACGAGTTAATATTAGTGTTTTGTATTAGAATTAATATTAGTGTTGTGTCTGAGTGTTTAGTTGTTATTTCGTGTGTCTTCGTTGTTTAATAATTTTAATCTTTGTTAGTAAATAATTCACACTACGAACTAAATAAACGTTTGAAAACCGTTACAATACCATGCCAACGACGGCGTATTAATAGCGAAAGGTGAAGATGATCTTCAAATCCTACTACATCAGTATGTTACTCGTACTACAGCAAAAATATGGAACATGCAGGTATCCTATTCGGTGTAAATTAGAAATCGAGCGAATGGTCATCGAACAAGTAATGACGGACGCCTACCTAGGAGTGGAAATTACTAGTGATCGTAACTTTAACAAAGAAGTATAACGCCAAACAGTGAAAGGTGCAGGAATATTGGGCTATCTAAGAGACATGTTCTGGAAAAGTAAATATATGAGAGTCGTAAACAAAGTTAAGATATATAAAGGCGTAGTAAGATCCATAATAACGCACGCTGCGGAGACACGAGCTAATACCCAAAGGTGAAAGGTGTATGCTACAAACACCTGAAATGGCAACACTCAGAGCAATTACTGGCAACACACGAAGATATATGAGGCGTAATAAAGAAATACGAACATAATGTAAAATACAAGACATCATGAAATTCACAAAACAGGTCCGAAGAGAATGGAACGCACATATATGACAGGAGATCATCTACCGAACATTCTTAAAACAGGAATTCTAACAGGGAAACGTCAACCGAGGAGACCACATGAGTTGAGAGCTGGACTTCATTTTCACAAGGAACGCCTCCTTGAAAGAATAATGTCAATGCATTTAATGGGCAAACCCTAAACAACGAATAAGAAGAAGAAATAGGACAGTACATACCAATATATTAGAAATTAAGAGACCAATTGAAGAATATAGCAAAATAAGCACAAAGGCAAAATAAGAAATGAAATAAAGAAATTAATAGAGAAAAGACTAAGAGAAGAAATTAATGCAGAATCATAAGAAAACTGACAAAGAAAGATATAAGGATACATACACAAATTTATGAAAGAATATTAGGAAAGGAAAACAATTCTTAAACAGAATCAACAGGGGAAAGAAGAATTATTTAACAAAAATTGATAGTGAAGAAGCAATAATCTCCAACCTTCGAAAAGAAGTCTTAGCGTAGTTGAAAATACTTTAAAAACAAGTCGAAAAGATTAAGACGATAAACAACAGCAGGATCAGAAACGAGAATTAATATTCATCAGAAATCAAGAATGTTACAATAAAATGAAGCCTGGAAAATTTCCAAGATTAAAATATTAATTGAATTGATAAAAAGGAGAAGATAATATACTTATACGAAACTTATATTTTATTTTTTTATACAACAAATGTCTTTAGGAAGAGAAATAACATCTGAAGGGAAATGACGCTTTAGACGAAAGGGGCGGAAATTATAGATCCATAAAAGCTGACTGGAATTATAAAAGGGTTTAAGATTGCAATCATCTTTGAACTTTATTAGTTGGAAAAATCGCTGAATACCAAAAGGCTTTTGACATCACAGAGATATAAACTAAAAAATACTTGAATAGTTTCTAAAATATTAGAATTTTAAACATAAAAAATCAAACACAAAATCTTTATGAAATTATCGAGATTAATTCCAAATTTGAAAATATAAAATAAATCTAAAGGAATCCCAATTGCTATGCTTTTAAGGCGTTTGAAAAGAAGAATAAGATATGAAAATAACTTAGACATTATTACACTCTACTTTTAACCTGATCAAAAAGGTAACACAAATACGCTCCGGCTGCTAGTGGGTGTAGGTCGCAGGTAAAGAGTCAGAATTCTTCAGCTAATGCTGTAGGAACATTATTACAAAGGGCGCCAGGTAGAACACTAAGATCAGTAATCGTATTTGTCTAGATCCTTAATCTGCGGCTACCATGCAGATGGTAAGTGGTCAAAAGCAAGAAGGCATAAATAAATCGACTCGATTTAACGTGTAACAGCACAATATAATTGGTAGGTACAGTATCGTAGGCAAGTAAATTCACTAAATATTCCAATGGAACTATAAACTAACATAAAATGACAAACCTATTTATAACATGATAATGTTTGGAATACAACAAAATTCTCTTTAATTGCTAGATTCAAATGTACATAAATTATTGACTAGACGTAAACTAACTGGATAATAATAATACAAAATACGAATTTAAGTAATTTCGCACGTTGGAGAACTAAGTCTTACTTGACTGAAAAGAGTTAATCACATTAATTTCATTAACTAGATTGATTGAATCACCCGTGGTCCAAAGCGCAATGTCGCCAATAAGTGTCGCATTAAAGTGGATAAATTTAAATAACGTCGCGACAAATCAGGTACCTGCTTCTGGCGTACGTTTCCCCAAGTATACACAAATATAAATATATCTCTATAGATTTGTAATTACGGTAATAACAGACTGATATTAAATTGAGGTAGTAAATACGACTTGCGATAACTTTTCCTTTCGGTAGGTTCAATCGGTGGTAATGGAATTTATTATTTTGAGTGCAACGGTTCAGTGCAAGATTACTTTTTATGTACAACCGAAATGACAATGAAATACCGCTGAATGAAAGAGTCTTCTCAGTTCAGGTTCCAATATTTAACACGGAGCCCTCTTAACTAATGGACCAGATTGCACAAGGTCTAGCAATATAGATGAGTAAAGGTATCTGACCTGCTCCTTTTGATGAAATCTTCTAGATTGTACCAGTAGCGAGTAACCAGGGGCAAGATTCAATTATTGCTTGATTGCTTCGCTGTCGAGGCTCACCGACTTCGAAATAGGAAGGCGTCTTCGGCAGCGGGATACCAAAATGGTGCACCAAAACAGCACTAAGAACGTGTTGTACTCCAATACAGACACACGAAAAAGATCAACGAAGAAACAGAAAAGAAAAAGAAGAAGTAGAAGAAGAAGGCCTACGACAAAATTCGGGGATTATTAACGATTCCAATTAATAGTGAGGTACATACCAGATGTTCGGCCTTTCTTTAGAGTGATGAGTTGACTTTTTAATCCACCTTCAGTGATTATGGAGAAAGTTCATGACAGTGAATCCACCCAAATCGAAAATCGTCAATGCAACGTCTCCATATATATTTGGTTCGACTAATAATCCACCACAAGTGTAGTCAATACTATCAATTAAGACTTGTAGAAGAACCAAAATACTGCCACACTCAATCTGATATGTTCAAACTAGTTTGTATGTTGATTACACTTTAATTTTTTGAAACTGTTTGAAACGTAAATTTTTGACAAATTTCAAGTAATTTTCGGGAAGTTTTAAAAACAGGGCCGGCAACTTTTGATTTTTGCGTGTGGTGCTCAAAAAGAACAACATACATAATATAAATATGTATATTTAAATGTAACGCTTTACTTAGAAACATACGTAAATATACATAGTAAATAGGTACTTAACATATTATGTATGTATGTATGGTCTGTAACCTCTTGTACCATTCGGTGGCGAGGCTGGTGCGTTAATGTATGAGGTTCTACGGGTGCAGTACACAATCCGCTTCGACTGCGAGTTGCGTGATTGGTGCGCCGTTTAATACCTACATACTGCACCATGTGTAAAGTGTAAGTGTGTGTAGTATAGGACCTTGTTACTCTAACTCTTAGGCCTGTATTCTGAGGAGAGCGTCGTTAATTAGGTGCCCAACGACGAATGGTCACCAGGACTCGATACCGACTGCAGGAAAATGCCCATCCGAAGATTCGAACCGGGGACTAACGCAACGCTAGCCTGACGCGCTACCACTGCGCCACCCTGGCACTAGCTTAACATATTGTACATAATATAAATAATTTTACATGGACATGGAAAAAGTGGAGACACGCACTGCAGCCCTGGAAATCCACTCATTTATGAGTGGTTTTAAATCAAGTGCTTCTGTGTAGTCTTGATGCACATGAAAAATCGCAATGTTATTCAGCCGACTGAGACAGGAACGTAAAAATGTCTTTAGTCGACGAAGTACTTACAGAAAAAGATCTTTCCGCTGTAGGTACATGTCGATGCAAAGTCACAATTTGTTGCAGAACATGCATCACAAATCAGAACACAATTTTGTATTGACAATGAGACAAAAAGACAGATTTATATAGAGCAAAATAAAGCTGTACCCTGTACCCTGTGCATAATTCATCGTTAAAGCGTGTGGTGCTGAGCACCACCATTTGATTTTGCGTGTGGTGCCCGAGCACGCGGCCACCACTGTTGTTGCCGGCCGTGTTTAAAAATTAAAGTGTAATCAACATACAAACTAGTTTGAACATGGGGTGTTCAAAACGCATAGCAGCAAAGCATGTCCTAAGAAAACTAAACGTCGTAACTGCAAACCTAAAAAAAAGACGTGCCCCAAAAAATTTCTATTACACTCTACTTTTAACCTGATCAAAAGGGACCTGGACACAACGGCCACCGGTCACAACGGCCACCCTGAAAAGTGGCCGTTATGGTCATGACCACAACGGCCACCTTGGGCACAACGGCCACCAGTAGTTCTTGGACGCAACGGCCACCGTGGTCACAACGGCCACCTTCGGCTCTGGCCATAACAGTCACCTTGGTCACAACAGCCACCGACGCCTTATCGTCTCAGTGTTTATCGACGTTGGTCACAACGGCCACCTTGGTCACAACGGCCAATTTAAATTTTGGCCATAACGGCCACCTTGGTCACAACGGCCACCATTTATTTTGGTCACAACGGCCACCTTGGTCATAACGGTCACTTTCCGTTTTGGTCACAACGGCCACCTTGGTCATAACGGCCACTTTTCATTTTGGTCACAACGGCCACCTTGGTGGTCACAACGGCTACCCTACTCGTGTAAGTCCGTTCGTTCGGGTCCGCAATTTTTGTTCTTCTTAAGGTATTACAATGGCCAATAAAAGTATTATGAATAGTTAGAAGTGGTAGATCCTGCCATAAACACCTTACCTTCCACGGTTTTAAACTGTTCCCCCAAAATATAAAAACAGCCAACTTTTCATTTTGTCAAAACGGCCAGCAGAAATGTTTTGCATTTGTTTGAATTTAATGACGAGAGTTACGGAAAATATAATTTTTTTATGTATTAGGGTTATCTGAATGTTTATTCTGTTGGACAAAAAGAAATGTACTTATAGATTTATGGCCTAACCACAGAACAAGAAAGAATTTGTTCTGTGGCCAGTTGTTACATAATGCGAATCCCTTAAGTGTTTGCTGTTTTTTATAACCAAATTTATTATAAAATAAACAAACTTCTGCTTAGTTATTTCTAAAAAAACATGTAATGCAAAACTGATGTACAAATTTCGTATTAACATAACATTCAACTAAAAAATTAACGTAACAGTTTTGAAAATAATTATTTTCGATTTCAAGCTCCTAACAATTACGTAAATTCATAGACATATTTTCCCTGATATCTAAGTGAGACTATTAAAAAATAGAACGTTCAGTGTTGAACACAACTTTCGAAAAAAATGAATTCGATTTATATCCGTGTATTACTAAATGACAATTTAAAAAACATTGCTGGAAAAATGTGATCATCTGATTTACATTTTGATTAGAATTTTCCCTGTCTTATTTTTTCGATTTAAGATCCGATTAAGTCCCAGATTCGAGATATTATCTTAGTTGCAAACGATTTGTCGTTAGCCCGCTAAGAAGCTTTTGTTGTTAACGGGATTAAAAAACTTTTCAGAAAAACAAAACCATTTAATACGGAAATGAGCTAGAAAATCGACAGACATTTGGTATTCTGTGATAATAATGTTTACCCGTCTATAGAAACGAAATTATAAGTGAAGTAGATGGAGATATAAATTATAGTACTAGCAAAAGTCTTTAAATGCTTTATAACCCTTCCTTAAAATAGTTACCGGCGTCTAATATAACAGTTTTACAACTTAAGTAATACTTCCCAAGCCGAGAAATAACCAAAAATTTTAGTTCTCATGGTCAAATGTAACATTAACAAATATTACATGTTGATTTTCTGACAATCTGCTTATTTTCGAAAACCTTTCAAACTGCGTTAATGTGTTCGTCTTTCAATTTTCTGTAATTTTGCAAAATTTCTCAAACTAAAAAAATTATTAAAGTCTGTCCTAGAAAAACGTATAAATTAATTTTTAATTAACTATCCCCTTAATTCCTAACTGGTAATTTTAAAAAATCTTTAGAACTCAAATTTGTAGCCAAGAATTCACTACTGTACATCTTTTGTTATTAAACTTTTTCTTAAAATAGATAGGTATGTAACTGAAACAAAAATCTCTTGACTAAGAAAATAAAGTATGATCAAAATTTCTGTTCATTAAGTATGACCGTGGAAGTGCAAACCAACGCCTTTAAAATTGGCTTACATATAATATTAAATGTGACAGCTGTCAAAAATTTTGAAGTAAAGATATGTGAGCCAATTTTAAATGCGTTGGTTTGCACTTCCACGGCCATACTTGATGAACAGAAATTTTGATCATACTTTATTTGTATGTATATCAAAATGGTAACGTTACGATATGTATGAAATTTTTGAAATGGTGGCCCTCACGTTTTCTAATTTTTTGATGTAAATATACATTTTGTAAATAAAACTTTTATTTACGGATACGGTATCGATTTATACGAAAAGAGCTTAGGTTCAGACAACTACAAAATTACCTGCCATCTAAAAGGGTGTTTTCAAACCGGCTAAAAGTGCAATTCAATATTGGGAACGATCATAAATACAAACATTATTGTTTGGAAAAATGTAAGTTCTTTGTTATAATATATTCAGAAATAACAGTTACCCAAACGTCTCTATACCTCTACCTACCTATTTTACTTCAAACGTTATTACCTTTTTTAAGTTATTACGGTTATATGATGTAATTACCTAATATATAGTTCATTTCACATTTATTATCGCTACTTTACTGACGTCTTTTTTATTCATTATTTATTTTAACTAAATTAAAACGTTTGCTAAACTTTAAGTAACAATACGCAACTTTCTAATTATTAAGAATAACAACCTATTTGATTTTATTTTTTTAGGAAATGTTTTGTTTCTTTCGGATGGCATAAACATGTGAAAAACTGTCGAATCTAACATTTCAAGTAACTATAATAATATAGTGCATAACTAGAGTTGTAAAAAGCATATTATGCACAAGTGAAAAAATTACAAGACGCGTCACCAGCAAATTTTTGTAAAAAATGAAGATTCCCTTTTATGTTTCATATATTTTTATACCACTGTAAAGAAACAAGTAAAAGAGTTTTAAAAGAAAAAATTAAAAAGTATACCTACTGAATGTCGTTTAAAATGAAAAACTTGTAAATTTGCATATTATCTATTACTCATACTGAACAATTTATGTATGTTTGTTTTTCTTATTAACTGCCATGACCACACTTTTCCAGCATGTTTTTTGAATTTTTTAAATTGTCATTTAATACATGGATTTAAATCGAATTCATTTTGCGAAGGTTGTGTTCCACACTAAACCTTCTATTTTTTAATTAGTCTCATTCAGAAACTCAGATATCTGGGAAAATATGTCTATGGATTTCCGTAATTGTTTTTTGAAAATGTTGCCGTTTTACTTAAAGGTATGTTAATACGAAATTTGTACATCAGTTTTGCATTACATTTTTTTAGAAATAACTAAGCGGAAGTTTGTTAATTTTATAATAAATTTGGTTATAAAGGACAGCAAACACTTAAGGGATTCGCATTATGTAAGAACTGTTAGGCCATAAATCTATAAGTACATTTCTTTTTGTCCAACAGAATAAACATTCAGATAACCCCAATATATTCATAAAAAATTTATATTTTCCGTAACTCTCGTCATTAAATTCAAACAAATCCTAAAAAATTCTTCTGGGCGTTATTGACTAAATGAAAAGTTGACTGTTTTTATATTTTGGGGGAACAGTTTAAAGCCGTCCCAGGCAAGGTGTTTATGGCAGGATCTACCAATTTTAACTACTCATAATACTTTTATTGCCCATTGTAATACCTTAAGAAGATCAGAAATTGCGGACCCGAACGAACTGACTTACACGAGCAGGGTGGCCGTTGTGACCACCAAGGTGGCCGTTGTGACCAAAATGAAAAGTGGCCGTTACGACCAAAGTGGCCGTTGTGACCAAAATGGAAAGTGGCCGTTATGACCAAGGTGGCCGTTGTGACCAAAATGAATGGTGGCCGTTGTGACCATGGTGGCCGTTATGACCAAAATTTAAATTGGCCGTTGTGACCAAGGTGGCCGTTGTGACCAACGTCGATAAACACTGAGACGATAAGGCGTCGCGTCGGTGGCCGTTGTGACCAAGGTGGCTGTTATGGCCAGAGCCGAAGGTGGCCGTTGTGACCACGGTGGCCGTTGCGTCCCAAACTACTGGTGGCCGTTATGACCAAGGTGGCCGTTGTGGTCATGGCCATAACGGCCACTTTTCAGGGTGGCCGTTGTGACCGGTGGCCGTTGTGTCATAGACCCGATCAAAAAGGTAACACAAATACGCTCCGGCTGCTAGTGGGTGTAGGTCGCAGGTAAAGAGTCAGAATTCTTCAGCTAATGCTGTAGGAACATTATTATAAAGGGCGCCAGGTAGAACACTAAGATCAGTAATCGTATTTGTCTAGATCCTTAATCTGCGGCTACCATGCAGATGGTAAGTGGTCAAAAGCAAGAAGGCATAAATAAATCGACTCGATTTAACGTGTAACAGCACAATATAATTGGTAGGTACAGTATCGTAGGCAAGTAAATTCACTAAATATTCCAATGGAACTATAAACTAACATAAAATGACAAACCTATTTATAACATGATAATGTTTGGAATACAACAAAATTCTCTTTAATTGCTAGATTCAAATGTACATAAATTATTGACTAGACGTAAACTAACTGAATAATAATAATACAAAATACGAATTTAAGTAATTTCGCACGTTGGAGAACTAAGTCTTACTTGACTGAAAAGAGTTAATCACATTAATTTCATTAACTAGATTGATTGAATCACCCGTGGTCCAAAGCGCAATGTCGCCAATAAGTGTCGCATTAAAGTGGATAAAGTTAAATAACGTCGCGACAAATCAGGTACCTGCTTCTGGCGTACGTTTCCCCAAGTATACACAAATATAAATATATCTCTATAGATTTGTAATTACGGTAATAACAGACTGATATTAAATTGAGGTAGTAAATACGACTTGCGATAACTTTTCCTTTCGGTAGGTTCAATCGGTGGTAATGGAATTTATTATTTTGAGTGCAACGGTTCAGTGCAAGATTACTTTTTATGTACAACCGAAATGACAATGAAATACCGCTGAATGAAAGAGTCTTCTCAGTTCAGGTTCCAATATTTAACACGGAGCCCTCTTAACTAATGGACCAGATTGCACAAGGTCTAGCAATATAGATGAGTAAAGGTATCTGACCTGCTCCTTTTGATGAAATCTTCTAGATTGTACCAGTAGCGAGTAACCAGGGGCAAGATTCAATTATTGCTTGATTGCTTCGCTGTCGAGGCTCACCGACTTCGAAATAGGAAGGCGTCTTCGGCAGCGGGATACCAAAATGGTGCACCAAAACAGCATTAAGAACGTGTTGTACTCCAATACAGACACACGAAAAAGATCAACGAAGAAACAGAAAAGAAAAAGAAGAAGTAGAAGAAGAAGGCCTACGACAAAATTCGGGGATTATTAACGATTCCAATTAATAGTGAGGTACATACCAGATGTTCGGCCTTTCTTTAGAGTGATGAGTTGACTTTTTAATCCACCTTCAGTGATTATGGAGAAAGTTCATGACAGTGAATCCACCCAAACCGAAAATCGTCAATGCAACGTCTCCATATATATTTGGTTCGAGGTTCGACTAATAATCCACCACAAGTGTAGTCAATACTATCAATTAAGACTTGTAGAAGAATCAAAATACTGTCACACTCAATCTGATATTTTACAACCGAAATTGTTTTCTTTTTTCTAACAACCTTCACGTTCCTATCGTTACCGAAATATTGTAACCGACCTACTAGTTTTAGGATTTTAATTAATGACGTACCTAAAGTAAATTTAAACCGTAACAACATTTATGAAATACAGTTTTACCTGTTGCCAGTGTAAATGTAATTTTGAAATTAAAGGAATCTCAAGAAAAATTAAAATCTTTACATTTTCCTAAACACTTGCCGCTCTTAATTAAATAATTACAATAATTCATTTAAGTATGATAATTTTGTCAATTATTTAATTATTTATTCAAATTTAATTGAGCACACAATGCAAATCCTTTGCGCTTGAAATCCTTTTTCATTTATTGTTTTAAAACGTTTTATGAGCGGATTACGTGACGTTATCAATTCAAATAAATTATTCAATAAAAAATTATTTAGAAATTCAAACTAAATGACGTACGCTGGTAGAATTTTATAGTTTATATCGTTAAAATCAGAATCTAAGCCTCTAATTTTCTGTTTTTTTATATTTTATTAAAGGTTAAAGATATCAAAGGTTTTCTTAAAATTAAGAAGTTTCTTCATCTTCTTTCTCTCTTTATTTAACGATTTTCGAATGGAAAGTTTTTAATTTAAACAATTAATTTGGCAGGTGCAATAACTTTTAATTGTTTTTGGATTGGATTTTTAAATATCGCAGTTCAATACAAAGAGCTCTTTAAGCTGAGCGGTCCTGCCCTAATGGAGAAACTACAAAAATATAACTTTTAATATTTCTTAAAGTTTGCTAATTAAAATCGATCTGTATATTTTTGCCAGTTTAATGAAGTGCGCAAACTGGAACATTAAATTCATTACAACCAAAAAATAAATTTTTCTGACTTGAATTTTAAATTGAATGAATTCTTTTCCGTTTCTGTTTTTATACCTTGACAACTACTTCAGTAAACAATCAACGTTTAAATTGTTCAGCACACATATTCAATGTCACTTCTAAAACGCTAATTTTCAATAGCTTAACTAAAAATAGTAGACTGGCATTAGTATTTAAACTCATCACATGGTTGTTCATTAACACAAGAAAACCTTGTTATTGTTTGTTTTAATTTACTACCGGCTTCCTTATTCACATTATTTTACCGTAGTTTATCCATAAATTATTATGTATTTAAAATTAATTTGTTATGAGAAAAGTTAAAAATAAAACTAAATTAAAAAGTTATTCAGAAGTTAATTAGTTTTCGTTTTGCAAATTTAAAAATTAATATATCCTTGAACACAATAAAAAATTCCTAAAATTAAGAATATTGTGAAAAAATAACGAGATGTTATTAAAATTGAATAATTAGGGTTTATGTTTTAGGGCCAGTTTTTTCACATTCTAATGGGTAATTAATAAATAGAACTGTGAAACTTGAAATTTTAACAGGCAAAACTTTATCATAATAATTAACCAACAAGCAAAATTTACAAGAGCAAGGGTGGTATGTAAAGAATGACACTGAAATAAAAAAAAGGCAGGGTTTTTTGGAGTTTTCAGTAACACAGTTTTTTAGATATTTTTATCACCTTTTAATAACTTTGTTAATTAATTTAGATATACAAATCTAAGGATATAAATTAAAAAATATGTAAAATTAAAAACTAGCAACATTATAAAAGCGAACCGTACTAAAAATAACTGAAATTTAATAATAGCATAAATATTGAAGGTTTATAAATCTTATGTAATAAAGTTAAGGTATTACAGAATAATAAGATGATGACTAAATTAAGGTGTAACAGGTAAACAAAACTAAACTATACATTAATCACCTTATTTAAACACTGACAGGTTTTTTATTAAGGTTATTTGCATATTTAAACGTTTGCATAATAACAGTTCAGCTGAAGCGAGTATAATTATTAGGCCTTAGTTAGAATTAGAATTAATCTTAAGGAAAACAAAAGGATGCTCATAGAAATATTAAACCTAGATTCCTTGGGAAAAATGAAACGGAACTATAGGATGTCTTATGGTTATGAATATCAGTGCATTTTATTTAGGACAACCTGTATGTGTGGTATTTCTAAGTACTGTCATGCTTTATGATTTGTAGTTGCATGTTTAAGTAATTATCAACTTTGTTGCTCTGTTGTCTGGTAGTGAACGAGATAATCGATTGCGTCGATATTTACTACGAATAACGAAAGATGAATAAAACGCACATGTTTGTTTAAAATTTGTAAGGCTTATCAAATATTAAACTATATATTTCGTCAAATGTAAACGTTTTAAATGAAGGTGAATATCTATATCTTTTGCTGGAGGGAATTTAAAATTGAATGGAAAATTCTCTTATTTACGCAAATTAGCTTGAATAAATATTACCTAAGCTATTGCAAAAGTGGAATTGTTTTTATCACATTTATGATTCATGAGTAGAACTAATTTAATTAAATGCACTAGAAATGAATGAACATCTTAAAAAACTAAATTCGTAATTAAATTTCATAAAAAATGTAAACAGAAAAGTGTTTTCAATTTAAATTTCCGTAGATATAAAATGTCAGTAATGACGATATAGAATGCTGACGTAGAATTGTAAGAACGTTAGATATGAAAACAAATTTTGTTGAACTCTTTACATAATGTTGAAATGTCACAGGGAATCTAAATTTCCTGGTAGCTTTTCTGAGAAACTCAAACATGCGGCAGTGATTTCGAATTTTGTTGTTTGTAAACAAAGTCTGAATAATTGATAACAAATTTATTAGAATAATGGTAATCGAGTGTTTACTTATTTATTATTTTATTTTCTTTTCGGACAGGACTAGCCAACTACTGAACACAGTAAATAAAATTAAGAACTCATAAGACCCTTTATATTTTTATAGAATAAATCTCTAAAGAATAGCTTCATAAATGCTCCTTGTGGAAAACACTTAAGAAATTTTGAGCTAAGATCAACGAATTTTTTTAATCTTTATAAATTGCCTTTTTTGACTTATAGGAGAATCTGAGAATTATTTGGTTGTCAAGATTTACTTAATTTTCTAAAAAACTTTACCAATGAATACGAAATCCTTCAACTTGATTTTTATAATAATAGATAATAGGTATTAAATAACATTATTTATTCAAATCTGAGAGTAAAAGTAGTATGTGATTATATGCATGTCAAGGCTCGTTTTTAATAAAAGTGGAAAAAATTGGTAAATCTTCTAGATTTACATGTGACATATTGACTTTTATGATTATTTATTTATTATTTTACATTGACCTGGAACTAGTGAAACTCGGAATTGTCATAAGTTTTTAACTCCACATTCACAACTGTAACAATAGTTGCAGAACTCGTATTTGAGTCTACGTGGAGCCATCTACTGGTAGTATAAATACATACAAAGGTTTGTTTCAGGGACGTGCATAATCTATCAAAAATACAAAGATTCCGTTTAGTTAGTCTTTTGGTTTTCAGATGGATCCTCAGTTTTCGGTTTTCGTATTTTGATTATCAGCTCGAAATGTCTTGGTTTTAAACTTCAGATCTGTTCTGTTTTGCATTTTACAAAACGGGTGATAATGAAGGAACCTCAAAATCTAAGTAAAAATATCGGAGACCATAGAAACCAAATCTGGAAAAATTATGACTTTACTCTACAAGCTACAGTTACAATTTCAATTTATCGAATTTTTTTTAAGGAATAAAATACGAGTATTAATTTGACACATTTCACTTTTCACTTAAATTTGAAACTGTAATTTCTAAACAGAATTATAAGTACAACTTAAGTTGTTTTTAATATAAAATTTGGCGTTTGTATTTTCTACTTTAACCAAAGTTTACCTAATAAGCTTTGCCCTAAACGGCCTAAACGTTTCTCAAGAAAATTTGGTTGCCCCGAAAAACGATTGTCTCTGAAATTATCAAAGGTGATGCTTGAATATCTAACTAACAAAACTCTGCACAAAGACTCCTATTTCATTCTACCATAAAGAAAAAAAAATAATGAGAATGTCCCAAACTTGGAAAAACGTTACTTTGTTCCAAAAACGACCACATGTTTACTAATAAAATATTAGACATAGTACTGAAAAGACATTGTAATAAAATGGGGCTTCACTCCAATAAGAAATCGTTTAACTTAGTCTTATTTAAAGAACAAAAAATAAAGTTTTCCGATAAAAGTAAATTCACGAACAGAGTTTAGTAATCTTTAAGCATTTTCATACAATAAAAAACAAATAGGTTTTAAAATAAAACTTATTTTTTTCTTTTGCTTGTAACATTAATCTACCGATATATTTTAGCCACTTGTAACAAATCAAAAATGTTAATATCCGTAATCAAAGCTCACAGTGCTGTTACTTTGATCATTATTATAATTATTAACAATTTCGGCGACATCATCAATAATAAGAATGCGTTACATAAATCACCTCCCCAACACTTTTCACAGAAGAAAGCCACTTCATCAACTAGCAAGTTATCTGTTACTCCTGTACCTAGAGGATCATGGCAAGGTCCATTAGACCAGGGGTTATTTTGAGGATAATTTAGTACTGCACAAATTAGCCTGACTGAACTCAGATAGTTTGGAAAGAAGGGGGAGAGGGGTGGGGGTAAATTTTTGATTTCTGAAAATTTAAAATCATGCAAGTAATAATTCAATAAAATCGAATAATATGTTTATTGAAAATTATGATATACACTATTCAGGTGATTCTTGACTTGTACGCACAATTGCGAGGAATGATAGTTTGTGATGTGGGGGTGTAGGGATGGGTAATTAAAAAAAATTGTATTGTGCTTGATGGTGTTAAAACTAGGCGAACAGCAAGTAGCCAAAGCCATTAATTTATTTTGATTTATTTAAAATTTTTATTTATAAAATTATTTTTATTTTGTACTGCACAAAATTAAAATTAGAACTGCACATTTGAAATTTAGAGCTGCACAAACAAGCTAGAGCTGCACACCAAAATAACCCCTGCATTAGACCTTGACCTGCAGGAGGAGCATTTTAGGGTTTCTTCTTCATTGGATGGGATTATTTCTATTTAATTATAAAATAAAATTGTTGATATTCAGAGACTATGAAGATAGATGACAATCAAAAATTCATAGGAAAAGTTAGAAATAAATACAGTGGCTATTACGATCAACAAAAAAGCAATATCGTAGAAAAATTTAGAGGACCGAAAGTTATATCCTTGCTTTTAATATTATGGTAAGATCAGTCCTACTGATGTCAGTTTTTAAAGTTTAAAAATTGCAAGCTTGATGAAGTCTTCACCACCTTTTTAAATAATAGAATTTAATTTGATCATAGAGTAGAAACCCTTAGTAACTACATCTAAGTAGCTGAACACTACTTCGTTTTTTAATACAAAATATTTTGTAAACTTTCGGAAATTTAAGAATTTTGAAATGTTAATAAATCATAAGCAATACAATTCTAAAACACCAAAGATCTGATTAAAAATAAACTACCATATGAACAAAAATTATTTAGATAAAGGGTGGCTTTGGAATTCTGAACGTACCTTGCATGTTTGATTCATCGTCAGTAGTTGAAATTATACAGGGTGTTCCGTATCGTTATGTTCAAATTTTGGGAGCATAAAATAGACTTAATTCTAAGACTAAAAAACACAAAAGTGGTAGGTCGATCTTTATTCGTTCTGAAGTTACAGGCCTTTGAAATTATAAACCATAATCTAGGTGGCCATGCAACAGGACTACCACCACCAATCCATCATGGATAATTGTTGTTCATGAAATTCCGGACGGAAATTCCGAAATGTGCTGGTGCACTATCCATTTGCAACCACATGTCTCTTCTTATGATCAGTCATAGTCATCTTGATTTTCAAAACTTATTTATCTCAATTACGAGAAAACAAGCGTGAATTAAGAATTGTCACTTCATCTATCGGCATACGAGCACAAGCTTGTATTCAGCAAGGAGGAAGGCATTTTGAAAATATCATTAATTAAAAATTTGTGAAATAAGATAAGTTTTTAGTTGGTTTACGAACTGAAATCTGATTATTTATGGTTTATAATTTCAAAGGCCTGTAACTTCAGAACGAATAAAGATCGACCTACCACTTTTGTGTTTTTTAGTCTTAGAATTAAGTCTATTTTATGCTTCCAAAACTGAACATAACGATACGGAACACCCTGTATAGGTTATGTAAGCTAATCAGCTTCTCAAATAAAACTTAGTTATTAAACTAGGGGTTTATTTTCAATTTATTACATTAGATGTTGAAATTGGCCACCATTCTCATGCAAACATAAATTTACACGCCTTTTCATGTTTTCAAATGCGTTTCGGAGCATTTCGGGTGTGATATTAGCACATTCTTCAACTGTTCGGTTTCGCAACTCAGGAAGTGTGCGAACTGATGTCTTAAAAATTATGTTTTTCAAATGTGGAAAAACGAAGTAATCTAGGATAGTCAAATCTGGTGATCTTGGCGGGAATTCAGGTGCACAACGTAAATTGATCAGACGATCGCCAAAAAATTGTCGTAAATAAGCGATAAATTGCGGAGGCGAGTGAGAAGTGGCACCATCATTTTGGAAATATCCCTGTTGTAGCTCGTCTTCGTGAAGTTGGTTTATGAAGGGTTCTAAGATGTTGTCTCGGTAACTTTGGGCATTGATGGTTCCTTCAAAGAATATTGGTATCAATCGTCTGCGAGAAACACCAATCCATACCCCAACTCTCTGGGAATGCAATGGAGACTCACGAAATATGTGAGGGTTTTCAGCACTCCACATCCTCATGGTTTGTGAATTGATATACCCTGACAAATGAAACCACGCCTCATCTGTAAAGAATGTCAAATCCAAGAGGTCATTGTTGTGCAATAAATGCTGGGTGAACCATTGGTAATATAACACGCGCCTGTTATAATCAGGCGGTAACAATTCATGATAAGCCTGCATCTTATAAGGAAATAAACCAATTTCCCTCCTCAAAATTGTTCTGCAGGTACCATAAGATACGGGAACTTGCTGTGTGAGTCTTCGCAATGATGTTGTTGGTGCTTCATTCATAATCTCTCGAACATTTTCAATAGTCTCCTCTGTACGGAGCGTTGGCCTGACACCACCATCCTTATGTGTTACGCTTCCTGTTTCACTGAACAATCGCACACAATTCCGGACCACATTGAAAAAGTCAGCTTCCAAGAACACAAGATCAGGAAACTGTTGTCGAAATTCAACCAGGCACGCTCGAGTACTGTATATCCATTCCCCATTTTCAAGATTTCCATTACAAAAATAAGATTCAATGATGAATCGCTTATGTAATTGCGAGAATACCATGATGAATAAAAATTCAAATCGAAACTGACATTTAATTGACATGTAGAACCAACAACAAGCTGAACCTATCAAAGACAGTGATTTTGTTCACCATGGCCATCCCTTATCTAAATAATTTTTGTTCATATGGTATTTTTGACTACAAAAATTGACCTTCATTAGCAGATATAATAAACTTTGCTCACCCCCTTGCCCCACACAAGCAAAATGAATACATAGCTACATCTTCTCACGTGTAGTGCTTTATCTAAAGTATGTAAAACTGTGAACGTCATTATTTTTCTAAATGAAATTTAATTTATCAAAATTACGAGCTTATTTAGGTACCAATATTGGGAATTTTAAGATTTTTTTACTATTTCTTTGCTATTATTTATTGGCATTGTTATCGGTTGTCAGCCAAAGCTCCTTCCATTGTTAACTAAACTTTTAAATCAAATATATTAACCGATGCAAAAGATTTTTTTATATCCACAAATATTTTATAAAATAATTCATAAAAATATACAGCAAAAAAGTAGACACGTGTTTCGAGCGAGCTCGTACATTTTCCACTAATTTCAAAGAGTTTCTCTCAGAAAACTCTATTTGTTAAAAGTTATAATTACAGGGCGTCACCAGTGTTCCTATTTAAGTATCAAAGTAATAATAGATTGGCGCTAATTATAATAAAACTAGCGAAGTGGGTGAATAAATGAATTACTTAAAAGCGTGCTAATTCAAGTGAATAATGCCCGTAGGAAAACTGAAAACAAACAGGGAAAGACCAACCACATTCACGGGAGAGAGAAACCGAATAGGGATCTGGTACACCTGTAATTAATTCAGGAGCATATGTGCAATCCAAAAGTTGATAAGTCAGAGCTATAGTTATTGGCCGAAATTAAAGTTTAACATCATGCGTAGACAATACGATTCAAGAAATGCCACCATATCAAGCAGCGTTTCTCAGGGGAAGATCAGTGGAGGATCATTTGTTTGTCACCACAAGAATTATAGATAAACGATTGAGTGCAGGAGAACTAAGTATACTACTTACCTGGGACCTCGTCTCACACGCAGCCAATATAGAAATCACAGGAAATCTGAACGGTGCGGTACTATAAATAAATATCAACAAATGCGAAGCATGATAAGAGACCCAGGACTATACAACCAAGATGCAATGGATGAAAATAAAACAAGTAAGAAGAATGAAGTACCTGGGAGCATATACATATACCCAATACACTTGAAAGAACAACAATGGAAGGATAATGCAGAAGAACAGCGAAGAAAACATATCATAATAATAATAATAACAATAAAAATAGAATACTAATAATGATAATAATAATGATTAGACTAAATTAGCATAAAATAACATGTAACATGACAGGCATGTCTGAGCTAAGGCGTTTCATATCATAGACCTAGGAAATTAGCTGTAATACTAGAAATGCTGTTAGAAAAAGATGATATAACATGTTTAACCGTCTCAGTCATATATCCAACTCCCATTGAATATGTGACTTACGAACTACCTTGCACTGTAGAACCGTTGTCTAGCGGCTGGCGTCACTGGCATGTTAACATTATACAGTGCTCCCACAAAAGAAATCCCTTCACTCCTTATTGGCATGGGGTGGGCCTGGCGTAATCCAGGATTGATCCACGGGGATCTGATGAAATCTACGATTTAAAAGAAAAAGGAAGGAGACTGAGGTATTATGGTGCATAACTACAAGTGCAACGGAAATACGTCACACACACCAGATTGAAACACCATAATATGACTAACCGGCACGAATTTTCATTGGTAGACTAACTGTTTGTTTACGTTTTTGTCTTTGACAGTTGACGTATTTAGTGTTCGCAGCCCTTCTAAAATCCGCCATATTGATACACCATCTAAAAGGCATACTGTTGGTGTTATGCTCTTTCCTCTTTTTTTATTCGTAGGATGAAATACACAGCAAAATAGTGTTTTGCATGTAAATCATACCCCAAAAACTATTACCTGTTAAGAGTTGCTAGCTAAGTATTTGAGCATATTCGTAAAATTCAGATAAAATGTTTTTAAGACGTTTAGGTTTAGCTAATTTATTAAAAAGTCTAATTTTGCTAACATCATTTAAGTTGACAGATAACAGCCAACTAAGGATTGTTAACCCACTTGATAAAAACTAGGATTAATCAAACTAAAAGCAAGAAATACCAAAGAGTATAAATTGATTATTAGGTATTCTTTGCTTTAACTAAATACTAAATTGCTATTTTTAATGAAGTCGGTATTGTTTGAGACTTTTTCATTTAACTACCTCTGAACAATTGTTTAGAAAATTAATTTCTCTTAAATATTAACGCAGATCACCAATTTAAAACCCCACACAAATATATCATTAGGTATTGCATTTAAGTTCAATAAATTAGAATTTATGTTATTTTCAATCGACGTACATGTCAGACGAAACACGATGCATTTTTACAGAAGCGTGGTAGTACAGGTTCAGATTTAAATCCACCCGGCACTATAAATTTTCTGTAGTAGTGTATAACGACGTATATTGACAGAATAGATTTTACTAGAGTTTTCAAAGAAATGAAATGGCTTCGTGTGACATTCCCCAGGAAATATAGAAAAACTTTGATGACAACATAAATTTGAAATATAAAATTTGAAGTCTCTCAAAAATTCTATGCAAAAATAGAATAGGAGATAAGTTGTCTTTTGCATGTATTAAAAAATATTATAAGAGATTTATATTCATTTTTTCACTAAAAGGAAGTTTTTTTAACGAATTAGGAAACCTGTATATTGAAAAAAAATGCATTTCTGTAAAGATTTGGCCCATACAGCTATGGTTCTAAATACCAACGACTTTGCCATTGAACTACAATATGTAATTCTTTTTCACAGGGTTACTTTCTCTGTCCGCGGATTTTCTAAGTTTATTAGGAGTAATTTTTATTAAAATGTATCTTTAAAAGAATAAATCTTTAATAATTTGAGCTTAAAATTCAAAGTCAGAAAAACACAAAAAACCTTGGTTGGGGGGATATCTTGAAAATACGACCCGAAAGTTTTAATCAAAATGATTTCGGCCATAAAAGAACGAAGAAAATTTTAAGCTATAAACTTATTAAATTAAAAGAGAAGATGAAAACAATAGGTTACTAGCAGTTGAAATGGATTACCTCCGACGAAGCGCTAGAATATCGCGACTAGACCGAATTAGAAATGTAGAAATAAGAAATAGGATGAAAGCAAATGATACTATTATAGGCAGAATTGAAATGAAGGGCTTAAAATGGTTTGGGCACTTATTACGTATGGACGAAGGGAGATGGCCAAAGCGACTGTTTTCATGGACACCACCAGGTAGAAGAAAAAAAGGTCGGCCGCGAAGATCCTGGAATGAAGGGATAAGAAAAATGATGAGAGAAAGAGATCTAGATGAAGATATAGCATACAATCGCGAGGCATGGAGATTGGGAGTGGGCATGCAACATTTAGTTGTATAATTACTGTATAATGTTCATTATGTTGTACATAATTAACCCAAATATATATATATATATATATATACACCCTGTTTCAAATTAACTCGGCACTATTACTATCTTTGTTATTACTGATTTTACAAAGTAGGTTAAATTAGCAAAATAGTAGTGTTTTTAGCGCTGATTAATATGCAATTAATAAAAAAACAATTGAATAACACATTTTCGAGGAAATTACAAATTTAATATTTTTGTTAATGGAACACCCTGTATATTTTTATTGTAAACGAAAGAGAAATGAATTCTCGACAAAAATTCTTATACACTCTTACACCAAAATACTTAAGATAAAGTAGATATTGACGACTATGAATTTAATCAAGGTAGCCGTGATTTCTGAATACACATTTATTATAACAAGTTACTGTAATTTCTTGTGTTTATTTGTGCATTCAAGGAAATGGTGGTATTTTTGAACATTTAATGGAATTTTGAACCGTTAAGTAATTGATGTATTAGAAAGTCACGGCTATCTTGATTAAATAATACAATTGTCAATATCTACATTATCTTAAGTATTTTGGTGTAAGAGTGTATAAGAATTTTTGTCGAGAATTCATTTCTCTTTCGTTTACAATAAAAATATACAGGGTGTTCCATTAACAAAAATATTAAATTTGTAATTTCCTCGAAAATGTGTTATTCAATTGTTTTTTTATTAATTGCATATTAATCAGCGCAAAAAACACTACTATTTTGCTAATTTAACCTACTTTGTAAAATCAGTAATAACAAAGATAGTAATAGTGCCGAGTTAATTTGAAACAGGGTGTATATATACTTATTAAATGCCTGAAGTAGTGTTGTGGAATTATTTGGTTATTGTCAAAAATATCAATTTTTTTTAATGAAAAATATTACTTAACCCGCAAAATATGCCCTTACTAGTGGACGGTTTATCAAAGAGTTACCAATACTTAATAATAATATGCAATGAAGATACTTAACACGTCCACTGCCACCATACGAGTGATAGAATGATTGTCAGTAGGCCAACGAGATAAAAAGATAAAAACCAAATCAAATGCTCTTAATGGTTTTATTAGTTGTCGAACAAAAAAACAATATTTATCAAGATTTTAATTTTTTTTATTGAGGTCACCGGTGATGCACCCCAGCAATCATGTAATTTGTTCTGTGGCATGAGCATCACCGGTGACCTCGGCTACAAATAAATTCTACATAATGTATTATATGTTTAATGATTTTCGGTGAAACACGTGAAGCAAATATACACATTACACTTATTACATTTTGTGGAAACTTGTTGTCTTTTGTGCTACTGTTCTAACTTTTTCTTTTTGAATTCTCGTGTAACAATCTGTACAACGGCTTCCTTGCTTCCTGTTATCTCCTGTTTTATCCTCCACCTGTATCAGTGCGTGTTTGTTTGTTGCTTTAAAATCTCGCTTTTTTGATTAACTTCCATCATCTGCAAAACCAATTCTTCTCTAAACTGTTTTATACTGAAATGAGACACATTTCTTAGGGTGTTGAATATTATCCATGAGTTTACAACAGCGGTATTCAACAACAATTTGAAAACTGCTTTATGATACTTACCATCTGATTGTTTTTCTGAGGGGCGAAAATAACCAGCCATTTGACCTGAAAGATCTACACCATATTTTCCTATATTATAATCCTAGATAGCCATTGGCTTTATCACTTCTTCTCCTTTGCGATTCTTCTTATGTCTACCTTGAAAATCTATACCATGCTTAGTGCTAGGGAAATGCACTTCTTTCTTATCCTTCCATTTGGTCACTACAAATCAATTCTTATTTTCTTTCTTGAGTATTCACATGCATAAACTGATCCTATAACACTAGCAGTACATAAAATGCACAAACCACAAAATAGTTAGCACGTGCTTTCTGGCCGTTGCAGAGCAGCTGATAGACGGCACAGGTTAATTATTTTGATACGATTGCATTCTTAGGTATTCCTAGAGTGCCGTATGCAATTTTGAAGTCATTACTACAGTGCCAATAAAATATATTCAATACTATATTGAATATTGCCTGAGACCCACGATTGATGCTCACGGCACGCTGCTAAAATTTTCGTGAGACCCACCGGGGTTACCATGGCAACGAACGTGTTAATGATCATGTAGGCAATTTAGTTTCTTATTTGTGTTAAGATTATAGAAAACTGTTGCTAAAATCACTAATGAAAGCAATATAAAAAGAAATCTCATAGCTGAACATTAGTTTGATTTTAACAAAAGGCATGACACCATCAAGTAAACCCACAGGGTAGTGTGTGTAGTGAAAATATTAATTTAGTTATGCACTTGATCAATACCACTGGCAATGTAAACCAAAACAAGAAACTATTGATTTACAAAAAAAAAAACTGTCGTTAAACCCACCTGGATTTACGATATTCAGCTGTAGAGGGCAGTTTTAACTTTCAACATCAAAATCATGGACAAACTCAAAGTTAATTCTTCATCTTTAGACCTATTCGTTCGTAATCAAGGTAATCGAAAACTAATTACGTCTCAAATTATACGTCCACAGGGTGTTAGTAAATGAAGCGTTATAGTTTATATAGGTAAATGTAGAGGACGATTAATGTCTTTTTGTAAATATTGTTATTATTGCACTATGCTCAAACTGATCTTTACTAACTATACATTTTCTTATAAATTGCAAAAATTCCGGATTTTGCTGATCACTTAATATTCGGTCTAGTTAATACATTTAAGTAATGTAACAAACTAAAGTATTTTTCGCCTAGGATTTGGGTTGTGACATCAACGCGCTGTTGATAAATTCACAATCCAACTATACTTCATCTCTTTCTAAACAAGGTTTTCATTACCTACTGCCCACGAACGCGTGTCTATTCATGCAGTTTTTGGGCGGGGCAAGTTGACGTCACAACCCAAATCCTAGATGAAAAATACTGTACTAAATTTGTTTTACAAAAAAAGATAATTGAATCTACAATTATCTAATTTTTTATTGATATTTATGCGTCGCTATGGCCTGTGGTGTAGCAACACGGTTAAAATTGTGAGAAATAATTGTTAACAAACATAACGAAGGTAAATAATGTAAATATATTATATCCAAAATAGTCGAGGAATTAAGTATTGCAAAATATACGACTGGAGAAATAGCAAAAAAGTACCAAGGAACGGACAATTGAGATGTTAGAGGGAAGGGTAAGGACAGGCCACGGTTCGTAACACCAAGAAATCAAGGAGCCTTAGTGGAAATTTACAAAGGTGCCAGAAGATCCACATTATGTGAAATAACGACACTTTGGAACGATCATACATATTTAAATATTGTTGAGAATGTTGTCAAACGTGTGGTTGTACAGATCTGGTTTTAGTTTTTACAAAGTACAAATTAATGCTTTTAATCAATTATTTAGAAATTTAATAAGTATCTCACATGTAGGCAAATGAGAAACCATAAGAAAAAGAGAAAATTACTTGGACAGCCAATGATTCAAACAAAGTTATTTTCAGTGACGAATCGAGATTTGATGTAAGCGTGGGTGATTGCAGAAAACGTGTGATAAGAACCAAATCAGAGGCGTTTCAAAGAGATTGTTTGAAACGTACAGTAAAATTTCCACATGGAGTTATGGTTTGGGGCTGAATGTTATCAAAGCGTTTAGGAACATTGTACTTTATAGATGAAACCGTTAACGTCCGGAAATATTAAAACATTCTCGAAAAATTACTCAGCATACAAAAATTACATCCTCAAAACGATTTTGTTTTTCAACAAGACATCCTATCACACAGCAAAATTAGCTGGAAACTGGCTTGCAGACAATAATATTGATGTAATGAACTGACATTCAGGGTCCTGATATGAATATAATAGAAAACGTATGGCATATAAACCAAGCTTTCAGAAATAACCCACACCTTCGTTGCAAAAATGAAAATTTGGAAATAATTTTCTATCGAGTATTGGAAGCTTGTTTCATGCCATCAATAATGAACGCTATAACTAAAGCTAAAAGGGACGAAGTGAGTGGGACTTATATACAAATTTGTGTCGTCGAAACCATATGGTGGTTAGTGGTTAGGGATAGTATACTTTACTCCAATGCTCAAAGCCAAATCTATTTTAAAATAATTAAGTGTTTCAAAAAATTATTTTGTTTTTTTTTTTTAGATTTGATCTACCCGTTTTGCAGAAAATGCGTAGACATTTATGATGTGAGCAGAAGCATGCTCCATTACAACAAGTTATGCTAACGTGCATTATCAATTCCAACGCTTTTACCTGTCAAAATTAAAAAAATATTAGTACAAAAGATTAGCCATATACTCTATATAGACGAAAATGTCTGTACCAAACAAAAATATTTTACACCAAATTTAATAATCAAAATTAATACATTCCAGTTAGTAGGCGTCCGAAAGCTTAGATTTTCACCTATACCGTGAATTTATCTTATTCTGAAACATGCAAAGCGCACACATACGTTTGTTGCTGGGGCGATGTTGTAATAATAACATCACCGTAGTAATTAAATGACAGCAATGTATTGGAGCGTGTATTTTATTTTGAAACATAGGTTGTCAAAACAATTATTATTAATTTCAGCTTGTTATCTAAATGTTGATTTATTAAAAGTTAATAAAGTGCTAATTGTAATTATCCATAAAGAATGTATAGTGTAGAAGAAAAACTATTATTAGTGAACTGGTATAACTCAAATATGAGTTTGAGAAGAGTAGCAGATTTGTTTCAAATTACATATCCAGATCGTCCAAGACCCAGTGCAGCTACAATAAGCAGGTTTGTACAGAAGTATAAAAATACTGGGTGCATCGTTCCTAACCATAAGAAAAAGAATAGACCAAGATATGTTATTACTGACGCCAAAAGAGATGAAATTCTACAAGCAATCGAGAACAATAACGTGCTCTCTACAAGAGCTTTGGCACAAACTGCAAATGTAAGCAAATCTGCCGTTCATAAACTACTAAAACGAAAACATTTTAAGTCGTATCATTTTCAAAACCATCAGGAGCTAATTGCGAATGATGCAGAAAGAAGAACCAATTTTTGCGAAATCATGATGGATAAGATTAATAATGATGACACTTTACTACGCAGAATTTGCTTTACAGATGAAGCAACATTTTATTTACATGGTGAAGTTAATTCACAGAACTGCCGTTACTGGAGTAGACAAAATTTGCACAGATACCTACCATTCCACAAGAACTCAGCGGCCACAAAAAGTTAATGTTTGGGCTGGGATGATTGGAAACCATATCGTAGGACCGTTTTTTATTGAGGGCACTCTTACAGGAGAAAGATATTTAGAATTGCTTGAGCACAGAGTTGTGCCGGCCCTCATCGCCTTAAATATTGATGGTGAGGTTTGGTACCAGCATGATGGCGCGCCTGCGCACAATTCTCATATAGTCAGAACCTTCCTAAACCAAAGATTTTCAAACCGCTGGATAGGACGTGGAGGAGAAGTAGATTGGTCCGCAAGGTCACCCGACCTGTCTCCAAACGATTTCTTTCTTTGGGCATGTATCAAAAATAAAGTTTTAATGGAGAACCTCTAAACAATATTGACCAACTAAAAAACAGAATACGAATGTCTGCAAGAGAAATATCCCCTGAGCAAATACAAAATACGATAAACGACTTTTACAATCGCTTAGTATACTGTTTGGCCGTTAATGGCGGCATTTTTGAACATTTGTTAAATTAGTTTTTAATTTTGTTCTATTACCTTAAATTTAGTTTTGCTATGTATGTACTTAATTTCTTGAATTTTGTTTCATTACATTAAATTTATTTTTTTCTATGTACCTATTAATTTTTTTAAATTTTATTCCATTACTTTCTTTCTCCTATGTTTCAAAATAAAATACACGCTCTGGTGCATTGCTGTCATTTAATTGTTGCGTTGCTCTGGCAACAGGCCTATGCGTGTGTTTTACATGTTTCGGAATAAGATAAATTCACGGTATAAATGATACCGCTTCATTTACTAATACCCTGAAAAAAAACGTATCAAATTATTCCTAGCAGACAATCTGATTTCGGAATGGATTTTACTGACACCACCCGATAATAACAAATTACCAACAGTTGTTTTGCTTGATTATGTTAAAGCTTTTGTCTGTGAAATTCTTCTTAAGCTGTCATTTCATCAATGAATCAAGTTACACGACCTCTACCATTTCCGCACTTAACATAAGATTTTCGCTGCCATCAATTTTCCAGCGAATTTTATATTATATTTTCACTAGTAATTAAAATAAATGCCTACAACATAAAGAACGTCTAATAACTAGATGGACTAACATTGCACCTGCAAAAAATAAGTTAGCCGTTTTATTAAAATATATCAACAGATACGTAAGTTGGTTACGAAACGAATGTAGTTAGAACTTAAGCAATACACTACTTTTAATATGTTTTCGGTATGGGGTGCCAAAATCATAATTCAGCGGTATAAATGTACAGGTTTGCAATCTTGCAAACTCTTTGTGAGCGCCCTGTGCCCGTAGAAAGTAAAAAAAAATAGTTAATGTCATTTTTTATGAGTTTAAGAAAAGACTCTCAACTTTTGTATGGAAGGTTACCAAAAAATTAAATTTAATATGACCCACAGTTAACTACACTGCTCAAAAAAATTAGGGGAACACTTCTTTATGTCTCTATAACTTTTTAAGTGAAAACGATATTCAGATGAAACATTCGAATTCTTAATGGTACATATTTTGTTCTGATAAATGAATAAATTTACAGTCAAGTAATCATTTATTCTTAAGATATGATTAACAATTGAAAAACACTACGAAAAACAAAGTGAAGGTAAATGCATTTTCTATGAATAATGTCGCAGTACCTACTGAGTTTGTGTGAGGTTCAATATCGCATGTGTCCTCCACCAGCACGAATAACTTCATGACACCTGCTTGTTGCTTTTGTTAGTTTTTTAATTTTTAACATTGTGACCGTTGTTCCAAGATAATTAAATTTCTCTATTGCTTGAAAAGGATAATCTCCCACTAGTAAAACATCTTCCTTATTCACTAAATCTCTTTCATACTTCATGTACATAGTTGTCTTTTCATTTATTTTCAATCCATATTTTTAAGCTTCAATGTCTATGTTTGCAACTTTTTTTCGCAGTTCTTTTTTTGGTTTAGCTATTATTTACTGTATTATTGTACTGTTCAGTTTAGCGCCCCTAATTATTCCCTCCAATACCAGGTTAAATATAGTTGCAGATAGTGCGTCTACCTGTTTTACACCTTTATTAATTTTAAACTTCACGATGAAATTAAACTGTTTAGTTGCATGTGTGCTTGCATCAATGCGATCGATGATTTAGTTGCGTATGTGAGCGCGATTGATCAGTTCACGGATCAAACTGTTGCGCAACTATTGCAAAACTAAAAATTGCATGTCAGTGACCAGCCTAAACAGTTTAGTTGCATGTGTGCTTGCATTAGTGTAATTGATGATTTAGTTGCGTATGTGAGCGCGATTGATCAGTTCACGGATCAAACTGTTGCGCAACTATTGCAAAACTAAAAATTGCATGTCAGCGACCAGCCTAAACAGTTTAGTTGCATGTGTGCTTGCATTAGTGTAATTGATGATTTAGTTGCGTATGTGAGCGCGATTGATCAGTTCACGGATCAAACTGTTGCGCAACTGTTGCAAAACTAAAAATTGCATGTCAGCGACCAACCTTAATAAGGTGGCTTTGAAAACAATAAAAACACTGGTAAATCAACAAATGTTTGACAAGCTAAATATTTCATTGTTTTCAAAGCCACCTTATTTACTTCTTACCTTATAATTGGAGCAAAATTGTATTTTATTATTTCCTCTCAGCTGTAATTTTGATTGTATTTATCGCAGATTTTAATAAGGCACATGAATAAATTCCTTATTAATACTAGCAATAAATGGTACCACGGTGCCAATATGGTTACATTCGAAAAGATTGTGTTTTGTCCCAAAAACCATTTTGATGAATTTTATTTGCTCATAAATCACATAATTTAGTATTTTCGACGGGATTTCAAGTTTTCTAGTATTACACGCCTCACGCCTCAATTAGAATAATTTAGAACAATCATGACACACTTGAATATAAAACTAAAAATTAAATTAAAATAAATATTGAAGACTGAAATGCATTAATATATAGGGTGTTCCATTTGAAAATCAAAAGTTAGTGTCACTTCCGGTGAAACCAGAAATGGAAAAAAATCATTTAATATGCCAAAAAGTGATAAAACCAGTTCTATTTTATCATGATCAAAGTATCTTTGTTTGTTGATTTAAAGAAGTACCTAAGTTAATTGAATACAAAAACTTTTGCAGGTTTTAAGTATTTATTAAACTAAATAATTTATGTGGTAAAATTCTTAGACTGGTAATAAATATTGAAAATCATTCATAAAACCTTTTTTTAGAAATGCTGTTTGGGAACGAAATTACTTGCAGTACATGTAATTCGAAAATATCAGGAATTTCAAAACATAATTTGACATTTGTGTTAAAGCCTATTCTTTTTACATACATTTTCATTTTATATAATTTAACATATTTATGCCTCCTTTAAAAATATTTGCAAACAATAATTATAACAAACCGAGTTTTTTGTTACTTTTATCAGGGCCTAATCTATAGGTGGAACTCATCAAAACGACAAATTTGAGGTAAATGGCATTTTTGCAATAGGTGGTCACTTATCTACCAACAATTGTAATTCAATATAGTGCAATAGAAATCGATTATAAACCACGTATTAATAAAAGCTATACAGATACTATTCGAAGAATCCACTGCTCAATTAAAAATAGGGAGTAAGCTAGGAAAACTATTTAAATATGATATTTATTCTGAAAGAAATAAGTTTCGTAAAAAGTAGTTTTAGCAAATCTATAAGCAAAATGTAAAAGTACGTAATAGGTAGTGTTTATATTTTGAGAAATATTTCAGATGTCGTATCAAAGGAAGATTAATCTGAGAATTATTAAGTATTTTAGTAACAATCGTCATACGCAGTTTCTTATGCAAAAATTGCCGCCCTTCTTAAAAAAGTTAGTTGAAGTTAGTCTTTGAAGATAATCTTTTGGCCAAATTATAACGACGAAAGCTCCGATAAAGAAAATTCTTCAGACTAATCGCAGCCAATATTTTTGCCAGATGTTTCCCAGTGAGAACAGCGTCTTATCTATCAAAATAGGTATTGGATTTTTGATACTTTTTTGTGGTTGTCAGAGTTATAACGTTCTATTCGATTATATCGCGCCTCAATTTATTAAGGTTTAAGTTAATATGAAACCAGAAGCCAAAGAAAATGTTAGACCATACCTACAAAAACAATTTGAATTAAAACTTGATTGCGTTGAAATTCCACGTTGTCAGCAGCTGAATGATATATTTTGCAACACTTGTAGTAATTTAGAATTTAGAATTTTTACTGGCAAAGATTTGAGGTATATTATTGAAAAGGGTGGGATTAATCAGCTCACGATTTATTACAATTTTAAGCGCAACTATAGAACAAAAGTTGTATTTTCCATCTTCAAGGTTATTCGCATATTTCAAAACATCCAAATTAGAAACTTTTTGAAATAAATGGAATCAAATCTTATTTCAAATTATGTTGGGGCTTTCTTTTCTAATATACTTAGAAATCATTTTGATGGATTCTATTATAAACCACCTTATAAACTATTTCAAAATACAAGAATCTAAAAAGGGTTGTTTAAAAATCTGAAAGGTTCATCTGAAAAATCAAGAATCTTAGGAGACGATGCGACATTTAAATCATAGTTCGTTTTGAAATTAATTTTGAATTTATTTACGATGATTTATTTAGATGTATTCTAATTAATGCAGAAATATTCACAAATGTATGGTGGTACTTCGTTCAACTTGAACAGAGAAAGTTTGACAAGTTGTATTCTAGTTATCTGCAAACATCCGCAACAAATCTAATAATCAAGAGAGGGGGCAAACGCATCGACCTATTTAATTAGGTCCTTTATGGGTAGGATTCGAACGTGTTCCTAGAAATTGAAGCAAATTTAATTGAATTCGAAAGTCTGGGCATAAATTCGATTGCACTAAGACAAAAGACTTAAACATAACGCTGCTCTTCTATATCTCTCACTTAGCAGGGTAATAATTCAAACGGCACGTAGGCAGGCGTCACAGGATAAATAGACAGGATATGTCCTGCGCCCTACCGGCCTCCCCCGCCGGGGGTTTCTACTATATAACCGACGCCGAGCGTCGCCGAATCCTGTGAGCGCAATCCACTCTTCCATGAAAGTCGTATTATTTTAGCTTATGTTTAAGATTACGTGTTGCTTGCAAAGCAACAGTGCCGTTTACATTTTTTAGTCGAATCTTAATTTAGAAAATTAGTTTTTAATTACTGGAAGTTGCGCTTTATTAACTCGTCGATTCAGAATGGCCTGTTTCTTTCCACCTAAGATTTTGTTCAGTTGTGGAATTTTGTGGTTCCTGTTGTTTGTTGTGGTAAGTTTGTCGTTTTACAAGTTTTTGTTTTCAAAGCCTATTTATTAATGTCGGAATAATGCATGAATCAGTGAAAGCTCGCCTGCTTGGAATAATAATAAATTAGCTTACATCCTTTTTGTACATACATACTAACGCAGAAGAAACGTGCGAAAAGTCAGGAAAAGATGACTAATTCCTGTGTCCGTCAAGTTCTAATTATCTCTATTAACTTAAATTACATTTTAAGTACGTTGGACTTGAAAAAGACATATTAAAGCACTAAAAATACCTTCGCAAACTTTTAAACTTTTAAGTAGGACAATAATAATTTAGCAACGACAGACGCAATCGTAAAATCTGTGACGTCTTGTAATCAATTTGAACATTTGAAAGTTTTAAAAATTAACGAATAAATAATATCTTGGAAAACATTAGTGTCGAAATTAATTTATGTAGTTTTAGAACTTAAATTTAATTATTCAAAGCTCTTAAGTATATTGCATCGAATAAATACCGGTAATTACTAGGAACTAATTTAGAAGTTAGAAACAATGAAAGGTTACATAATTCTGGAGTATATGCATTAATTATAATTTAATTTGGAATTATACATTAAAAGTAGACAAATTTCCGAAAGTTCGGTTTTGTTTTGATTTTAAATTGAATTAAAGTGAATTAGTGATATTATTTGAAAAACGTAATTTTGTTGTGTAGTTTCTAAATTTTATATTGTTAAAATGTGCATGATTAATTACAAGATGTTCGTCACAGCAAATGTTTACTAATAATATGTCAATTGCTTAGTTTATTCTACTTTGATTTTAAAACTCATCATTTACTTTAAAATTAGCATTTAAAAAGAATAAAGTACGGCCAAATACTTTAAAATATTCATTCGACGGGTTTTATCAACTGACAAAAATAACGACTTCAGTTGCTACAGTTTTGTTAATTTAATAAGGCAGATACCAAAATCCAGGCTTGTAAGATTTTCAATTGGCGGTTGAATCGCAGCTTTTTTAAATTTAACAGAAATAAACATTTTATACCGCATATTATTAGGTATTTGATAGATCTGCATGAAGTTCTTAAAAATATAATATTTAGCATTAATAAAATAATAACAAAATTTGCAAAAAAATACGTCACGAAAACTCAATGTATTTGAAGTTTGTATTAAAGCAATTAAAATCGTTAAAACCATTTCCTATCCGAAAGCTGTAAAAATGTATATAACCAAAAAAACTTTCGCCTGAGACCAATATATACATTTCATTCGAATCAGTATTCATTATAAATGTAAGTATCGTGAAAGTAGATATAGCAAAAATGAGAAGAAATTTATTTTCTGGAATATAGCAAATTGCTGCCCATTCTACAAAGACTAAGTGCTGGTTAGCTTCAACGAAAAAAGAAGAAATCTTAGTTTAAAATAGCTTTATACATGTATATCATAATGTATATTTATTCTTACGTACATGTCTATATCAAACTATGTAATGAATTTCAAAAATGGATATTGTGAACATTAAACACGACATGCAGAAGAGGGAATTGAATTTACAAAGTTTGTCCATAAAAGTATTTTGCAATTTTCAGTCAGTATATCATAAATATGCATTAATATAGGTACCTTACATTGTTAAAACTGATTTTGGTAAGCAGTTATTTATTTATTAAGTATCACATAAAAATATAGACTTATCTAGAATGAAAAAATGTTGTTTGCAATAACGCTCCAGCATAACAGAAAAATTGTGTATAAAAAAAGCTTTCCTGCATTCCTTTTCCCGAAAAACTTGTGTAAACAAATGCGCGGGCATTATTTTTGGTTTGAGAATACCTCAAGAAATTCTTGCATCCTTTCCAGTTGACTGCTTGGCATCTCTTTTGACAAAAATATTAAACGGAAAATTTTTATTTTACTTTTATGGCGCTATCGGTTGCTTTTAACAAAGAGCTTAAAATAATGAAGTTAGTTGACTGAAATGCATTTTCAATATCCATAATCCTCTTTTTTTTCCGTAAAATTATACCTTTTAGGATTTCATGATATTTGTTTCAATATACGCGCTTACCATTTTAGTGCCATGCCATTTAATTTAATATACCTTTAATGGAATAGTAATGGAAATAAGCCGATTTAGTTTGTGAATATTGAATTTAATTAAATCGTACTGATGTTTGGTCATGCAACTATGTCCTAAATATACCTACACATTTCAGTACTGAAAGTTTATTATACCCCACATTTAACAATTTACGTAATAGTTTTGTCTATTGAAACTTCGCTTTTTGAGCTAATTAATGTAATTATTCTATGTATGCTTTGTTGTAGTATAGTAATGCGAAGTCAAAATGGGCGGTTTTGAAGTTAAAATTATGTTAATATTTGATAAATTAAATTTTAGTCTATTAATATTACCGGACAGCAGATTTGTTTTATTAGAAATTATGAATTATGAATTTATCCGTTAAAGGCTCAAAATTTTATAAACATTTTGTTAGTTTAATGCGAAAGGGCGCGAGCTGAGTTATAGATGCATAAAATTCAAATTAAACTTAGCTCTTGGCAGCTTACGGAGGCAAGGCTCTGAATATCAATTTTCTTGGTAACAAATTTCGTTTATGGTCTTAAAAGCGAATGTTTCAAAATAAGAAATAAATGTTTTTGTAACGAAGTAAGTCGCTTTTAAAACGATTTCAGATTGCTTTCTAAAAATAGTTTTAGCAAACGAAAAGGGAAATTATTAATGAGATATATAGTAACTGAAAAAATTCCAAACATTTTTTGGTGTAAGGAAAATTCCCCACTGATATAAGGTATAAATATAGTTTTTGTTAAAAAAATAAATTGCAATAACGTGCAAGGAAAATTACAAAGACTTAGAACAAAAGCAAAGTTTTCAGTCTGTTTTCAGTTTAACTGAGTGACGTGCTATTGTTCTATGATATTTAGATTTCTTTTTAATCTTACTGGAATCAATTAATCTTTCAAAATTACTATGTTTAACTTAAATGTGAGTTCAAAGTCTGATTTCTGTTACCGAAAGGGGCAGATTGAAACGGGCAACCCAAAAAATTAATTATAAATTTGACATTAGATTTGAATTTAATTCCCAGGAGTCTCTGCAGACCTTATAGCATCTTCGTTATATTTTGAAAAATGTTGCCTGCATAGCATAGCATAGCATAGAAATCTTTCTTGAAACTTTGTATGCATTTAAAGAAAAGCCTTTTTAAATTAACTTCTAAACTTAGACATGTTATATTTAATCTTCGGCGCTTTTTCAATTTTTCAGCTTTTTTGTTGTTGTTTAGATAAGATACCTAGTTTTCTAGATAGGTAATTATTTTGAATATGATTATCACCAGTTAGTAAGAGTTTTTTTATCTTTTACTTAGTTCATACTTTTTTAAATCAAAAATCGGCTTTTTTCTTTATTCAGTTTTTATTTTTATTATAGATATTAATTATTTAATCTTTCATCACTCAGAGGACCAAATAAAGTTACTATAAACTTCCTGTCAAAATTTCCATGCATATTTTAACTTTATCCGCAGTAACTTTCTTGCTCTTTCATATGGATTTTTTCCGGATGTGATATTTGTCTAGCTCTAGATTGATTGACATGTTAATGTAAATTTCATGTAATACGACATACAGAAATACCCAACAATATAAATGGTTAGTATTCGTTGAGTCGGAAAATTGAATTTTCCTGAAAAATCCGCTCTACATGTTATGAATAATAAACACATTCAAATGAGATAAAACAGTAGCTTCAAATAACCACAGCTTTGTGCTCAGACTTAATTTCTGCTCCTGAAGAGGTAACCTTAATTTACTTATTAAATCCCTATAAATATTTTCAAGAAGCTCTCCGAAGATTGCCGTCCTTATTTTATCCTAATTTAAATTTCCCGGCTTAATAAACTTTTCAATTTTGCTTTTGAAGGAACTTTGCTATTTGTGATCGTGATTCTAACGGAAAACATTGGCTTAATAGATCGTTCCTTTGTTCTTTGTTAGTGGAATCAGCGTAAGGATGCTTCTTTAAATAAGGTATTTTTCTTAAAGACGTAGCTCGTTGTTAAGGGTTACGATCTTGGACAAAACATTATTTGCTGAACATATTGTGCAATGAAACGAAGAAAAGCTGCTTGAGCAACATGAAAACCCTTTTGAAAACCGGAAAGTCGTTCGGAGAACTCAATAGCTTTGACTAGTCGCGTGTAATATTTTCAGATACACCCACATTTTGCTTTTATATATTGTTATTACATGTTATGAAAATTGTGCCTTCTGACGTTTTATACTAGAATGTTTCGAAACTGTGCAGTAAATGGTCCGGCGAGGAATTCTTGTTGTACGTACTTTAACAAACTAAACTCCAGTATTGAATTTTTTGTACTGAAAATGATACCTAATCTAAGATCTTCTGAATTTATTAAGGTTAACATGTTTATGTATGGCTGAAATAATATATACATTTTTTTTACGTACCTATTTTTATACTTCACTTAAGAATTTATAGTTTAGAATAGATGAGCTAGTCAAAGTTATTATTTAACTTATGTTGAAGAACTGTTGATTTTACAGTTATTTAAGAGTTCCACATGGCGAAAATATACTAATTTATTATAAAAAAAAAGTATGCAGGAAGAACATGACTTAACAGTTTTGAGTCGGTGGGTCGGAAAAGCTATCAGGAAGAACATATATTCAATTTATGAATGTTGAATCTGCGAATATGTTCGCTTTATCTACCATGAAGAAAAGATTTACAAAACAAATTTTGAAAGAAATGGCTAAAACAAGATAGATTAGAACGGAAGGGCGGTTTTCACACTTATCGTTTAAAAGATGGATAAAGAATCAGCAAGTAGGTTAAGAAAAGGTCATTTTTACTTAAATTAGACTCTTAGATTGGAAAAGCGTCTTCTGAGATTCTACCACTTTTATTGTTCAGAAAAAGTTTAAGTTGGTAAATCGACCTTCCTTTTCATCCTTTTGGGACTCTATAAAAATTCAGCCTCTGATTTAGCTTTGCTTTTCTATTTACTTTTGATAATGTCCTTTACAGAAGTGCATGAAACTTTTTTCTTAGAAATGGCATGATTCAACCACGGAAGATGTTCGTTTAAAATTAATTTTGATTGTGAAAGCCTTCTTCAAAACCAGATGGCTCTTTTACATACATTTGGCGGAGATTTTATAGTAAAAATTATGTTTTGTTTTTTGAGAATTTCTTTCTCACTTCTTCCCGTGTCACTACAGTTAAATCTCAACTTTTGATCTGTTTTTAAGGGGTGTTTGCTGTTGGTTTGGTTGGTAAATTAACCCTTTTCCATTCCTCTAATATCACTTTAAAAGATGTTTAAATTTTCGCAACATCATCTACAAACAAAAGGGGATAACACTTTAAGCTACTTTTTGCGACATTGACAGAATCCAGCCCCCTAAAGATATTGTTTAAATAATCATTCTAGCTGTCAGAATCTTCATAATGAATAGAATATCTCAGTTTTAGCAAGAAATGGCAGAACGAATAATAATTGTTTGGCCTGCCATAGAAAAACTAAAGATAGGCTCTTCGTGATCTTTCCTAAAGGTTTTGGACTTTGAAAAGCTCGATTAAAAATGGAGAGAGTATCAGTTAAGACATTGCAAGAATTAAAAAAAAAGCAATGAAATAAAATAAATTATTAGCAAATGCAGATAGATACATTATATTAACTGCAATTTCTTACATTTTGCATGCCAGTTTTCCGACGAAGTTCTTAAAATAAAGTTCTGATCTAACTTCTTAAAAAGGTAGAGTCAAATATATAATAATAAATTTTCCAAAAGCTTAATCAGAAGAGGATTGATGTCTATTCTGCATGGCTGCTTGGACTCCTTCATCCCATGCCAATTTGGGTCGTCCATGTTTTATTCGACGAGGGGGGGGCGGCATTTCCATATCATTCTGGGCCATCTGCTTTTGTCCATTCTTCTCTTGTTATAATGTCTATATCAACTTCTGTTCTTCTTCGTATTTCTTCGTTGGTAACTCTGTCCATTTTAGTTAGTCCGCAGCTCCTTCACCAGTAGTCCATCTTCATTGCATTCATTTTCTGCTTTTGTTCTTTGGTAATAGTCCGTCTATGCTTCCATCCCATATCTTGCAATACTTTCTGTAGTAGCTTTATCTATAATTCTTTTCGTGTGTTTACTTAATTTTTTGCTCCGTTTTTTAATTCACTCTCGTTATTTAGGATTAAATTAAATTGCAACTTTCTGCAACATGAAATATAATCTGTTTAAGGTAATTTGAACAAAATTTACGTTCAGTAGCCTAGCATTATCACAAAATGGGCTTAATTTAGCTTTAAAGGGTGTGATTTATCAACTAAAGTCGAACTTTAACGTCTGTGCTTTTATCGACGAACCTTTTTGCGATTTTCGTAACATATTTATCAAAATGCACCACAAAAACCTTATTAAGACAAATTACACACAAACGATTTATCTCCACCAATAAAACTGTAACATTTTAGTCTCGTATAGACTTTACTTCAGAATTAATTACAGGTAATTAAGGCGTCAACTCGAATAAGTTAAATTTAGCGAGTGTATTTTACAAAGGATTAATTTGAAATAATAAATTTAGATTCACCTTCGACGTTATCATCAGCAGACATAAAAATTCATTTGAAATTCTCTTGAAAAATGAGCTCTTAAAGCAAACAAGAACAGATAACCGCATAGAAAGATAGGTAAATATCCTGCACGTGAGACATCTACTCCGAAAATAACCCACGTTCGTTCGCTTCCATTTTCCATAGAAAACTTTCTTTTATATCTACTGGTATTAAATTTTGACACAGGAAAATTTATGAAACGTTCGCAAATTTATTGAAATACCCTTTAGCGTACCCTGAAGTGTTCGAGGGTTTCTGTAATAGAATTCCCTTCGTGTATTAGTTTGGCAGCAGTAAATAACATAGAAACTACTAATTCGAAGAATTCCACCGAGAGAAATTCATTTTCACTGCGTTTAGACCAAAGCAATCTAACGGAAAATCCTTCGAGCGAAATTATCTCGAAATTAAACGATCTGGGCAATTTACTTGACCCGTACTCCTAATTGGTTAGAACCGTGAAGGCTTATCACGAAAAGGAAAACGAGTAGGACGTCGTTAATAATGTGAAATTCTTTTGTTTCGATCTAAATAATTCTTAGGACTTTATGCTGTGCTTGTAGGTGGAAAATCCTTGCAATTTATATTTTTAAAATTCCTGGATTTATTTATGAATACTTCTTTGTAAATGCCTGTAATTACTTTCAGCTAAGTTCGAACATATGAACGTGGGCTGTGCCAATTTGAAATGGTGATGCTTTTCCGGGAATTATCGAGAAAAGCCCGCAAAATTGAAGTAGAAAACGCGCATTTTAACGACGTAGTTTCGTAGTAAAAGTTGAAGGGTTTAACTTTAACAATTACTCTTTATATTGAAGTTACCTATGAGCCTATGTCAAATTTCCGAAGCTGAAATGTAAAAGGAAGAAGTAATAAAGCACTATTTTTGCTTTATAACATTTGACCTCGTAAACAGGCACGTGTGTAGGTTCATTATTTTCAGACTTTTATGTTCTTTATTTGATTTTTACAGCGATCCGTGCAGAGCTTTTACGGTCATACATGTGCTGCTTTTGATAGATACTACGGTTTCCTTATTTCCCAATTTATTGTTTATTGCAAACTGTTATTGGTGAAGTTTTACAAGGTTTCAGTTATTTTATAATTGCTTCCGTTCATGATTAGAAACGTAGAAACTGGTAATTCAAAGCAAGCAAAGTTACCTTTGATGCAGTATAATTGCCTTCAACCCTTAATGTTCAAGAAAATTAACCAAAGTTTAAAGCTTGCGAGTACCAAGGTTCTTACTCAATAAGTAAACAAACAAAGTTTAGAACACGTGGCTTTAAATCTAACGATTTTTGTTAAAAATAAAAATTTATCTTACAGAATGGTTTAGGTAATCCTTAGGAGTCTCTTCTTTAGTCTTCTTCAATCCATTTACGGATGTAGGCCTCTCCAATTTCTTGTCATTGTCCTCTATTCTGAGCTATTCTTTTCCACGTTGATCCGAGTGGTGCTTTATATCGTCTGCCCATTGCGTCTGTGGTCTTCCTTGCGTTCTTTTACCTATGTAACTATGCTCGCCATACCCTAATCCCACTGGGAGCTTAATTCAGGAGATTTACAAAGTCTAAAGTTCTAGTTATTTTTATTTTTTAAGTGGGAACAATTTTATTTTTGTAATACATGAAAGCTTTTAAAACATCAAAGCAACTGTAAGTACGACTTTAATGCTTATCATTTAAAAGATAGAGAAGGTATCAGCAAAAAATGGGTGTTATATTAAAAGATCATCTTTATTTAGATTAAAAAATGGTCATTGTTACTGTTCAGAAACAATCCAAGGTTCTGCTAATTCTAGTAAGAGCTGCTTTGCTATTGGCAAGAAAGAATTCCACCTCTGATTTGGCTTTAACTTGAGTCATTATTTATTATGCCTACTTCCGATTACGGTGGATAAAACGTTGGGTTTCTTTTTTAACGATGACGTAGTTCAGCCTTCAACCCTGAAATATGCTCTTCCATCGCTAATTCGTAAAAGTCTTTATAATTAAAAGGCTCTTCAGCAATAATTTTATGGTAAAAGTCATAACGGTTTTTTCGAATATTTAATTTTTTCCCTTCTTTTCGTAATACCATAGTTCAACCCGAACGACTTTTTATCAATTTTAAGGGTTTGGCTATTGGGCTGGTTGATAAATTGACCGTTCTTTCCTGCACTACTGATTTGACTTTGACAGGTATTAAAATTCCTCGGCCCTTTTTATAACCCTTTTTATGTAAAACTTTTTTAACAATGACAGAATCCAATTCCTAAAGACGCGCTATAACCGTCAACTCTGGTTGTAGAAATTTTCTTAATGAAAATACATTGCTTCTCAGGTTCAATAATAATTTTATGATCGAAGGAATCATTGGTTGGTTTAAATCAAAATATGCCATACGAAAACCAATGATCAGCGTTGCTACGACACTTCGCAATTCATTTTTAAGGTTTCGGAAAAATCTAACACTGATGACTTAAGTATTTGCTCAAATTTTGGAAAAAGTGTCAGCTAAAAGACTTCAAAACTAAAATAATTATTCTGGTTTAGATTAAGAAAGTCTTCCATTCAATAAAAATCCGAAGGAATATGTTTCTTATACTTTACTAAATCATCTTTATTTGCACTTTCAAAAACTAAAGCAGGAACTGATACTTATGCTTAAGAGACTGGTTCTAATAGAAAAATATTCAGATTTTATTTTAGATTCATTATGCGGATGTTTAAAAAATTTAATTTGAATTTCAGACAGCTCCAAATTTACATGATATTTAAATCGTACAGCAGTTCTTAAACAGCATAAATTTGAAATGTAGTTTAGATATGGGTATTACAAATTTATTTAAAGTGCTTCAAATTTAAACAAAAGTTCAGGTGAGCTCATAAGGATCAATCCAACGGATAGCTGGGGGCATTTAAAACGTGGTTTCTTCGTTTCGTTTTCAATTGAAATCCTATCAAAACTTTGCACTGCTTAAACAAACCAAAGGCCGATATTGAAAGTCAATAGTTTTAGAATGTTCCTCCGAAATTTGTTAAGTTCAGAAACTGTTTTGTTTAAGTTGTTTGGATTTGGCTTACTTTGTGAATGAAAATTTGTTTGAATTTGTGGCGCCCTACAATGAAATGCGCGTTGAAAACGCACCGTTTTGGCTTCCGGCGGCGTTCATTTATTCATTACGTGGCAAACAAACAAAAAGAAATATCGCTGCAGATGGTTTTAATTAATTTTTTAATTTTCTCTCACAATTGTCGCGAATTGTACGTTTTTTAGTTGGTTTAATTAATTTTTGTGTACACGTTTGAAACTACAAATCAAACTCGAGCCAGACCTTTTGGCTAACCAACAGGTTTTAATTCGAATTATTAATAACGTTCTGAAATGTGGGCTGGCATTAAAAGAAAAATTAATAAACATGTAATAACTTACAGAAGCAGTTCTTGGCGTAATAAGAAAACGTTGTTAACTTGCAGTAAATGTTCGTTTCGATTGCTCTGGGTTATTATCAGCTGCTTTGAAGTTAAAACGTGTTCATAATGAGCCATTTGCATCGAAGGCGTAAGTAAAGCACTGCTCGACTAATTAATTGCTCTTTGCCCTGTACAACATGGGAGATTCCTGTTATGTAATTCTAGATAAAGGGCAACGGGCAACAAACTAAAGAAAACATCCCCAAACCTTAAACTGATTGAGATCAAACTTCATAACCATTATCTTTCCTCCAGCAATGTATAAGTTAATTAAAAAGCGAATGAATGAATTTTAAGGAGCCACCAAGTTAATTGATGCTCATTAATCCCTACAGAAGAATTTGGTTGTTAAATTTGCAAAATAATTCCACTTATCCTTTAAAAACGGCACATGTTTTTGCCTCTAACGAACATAATGCAAGGAAATTGCATTGTGTAATGCGTCTCGCATGCAACAACATAATTATATTACATTATTACATGCCCTGGTCACCAAAAGATACGATCGTAGTAGGCGGCGGACTTAAACAAAACCGTCAGCTTGCCACGATAACAACCGATTTAATCGAGAAAATTGGGAAATAATATGCAATTTTATGCTGAATAATTTGAGGGTTTAATTATAAAAATGAGTGTTTTATTTTCTTTTCGGGGTGGAAGCTTTTTGGAACAAAGGAAATGCGATATGTACCTACCTATAAAATGGAATAAAATAACACAGCAGCTTTTCACGTTGGCAGATACTAGATAACTTTAGGATATTGTTCGCAGTACGTAACAGATAGCCGTTATAATGGACTTCTGGATTTTGTTGCCCGAAACTGCGTGATAAATTCCGGCCGTGTTTTGTTCTGTTTCAGGGAAATGCGTGCCGTTTACAAAGCCTACTTTTGTTTGATATTTTGTTCTTTAGTTTCAGCAGAAATAGTTAAGGAAAGCTTTTATTTAAACGGGCAGTTTATCAGGGTATACTGTACAAGACCTAAGGGGAGCAACAAAAGCTACCATTTGCCTCGAAAAACAGAAAATTTCCAGCAATTTTAATAAAATACAGTAATATGTCAAGAATAAATTAGGGTGAAACACCAGAAAAAATATAAGAAACTTTCGAAAATTGGGAATAATAACTGAGATCAAAGATTTAATACTTCAAAAATGTAAATTCATAATTTTTATTAGAAAACATGAACAGTTTTTCAATTACTCTGATGCTTTTTGAATTAAAACCATAAATACTGATTTTACAATAGTTTAAAGATTATGTAGACTTTTCTTATATTTACATTAAAATGTGATTTGCTATTTAGCAATCAAAATACAAATTTAAATCTGATTACAAGTTTTGCTTTGTGAGTTTAAAGTTTAACTTCGCAGTTAAAGTTTCCTTCAGATGCTAACGAAATTCACAGAAATTTGAATTTGTTTTTGATGCTTATTTAAACTAACCCGATTTTTTAACTTAATATGTCCTTTTTTGCCATCAGTTTTGTTTGTAAATTTTATACTTTCTTATGAAGGCTTGTAATAAAATTTTTAATAGTTAAATGCAAAGTAAATGCAAAAACTTTCACTGGCACAAAAAAGAAGTAGCATCCCTTGAAAGCACATTTTTAAAGCAGCCTTTTATTGTTTTTTGTATAGTAAAACTGTCCGAACAAAAATTCAAATAGGTTTTTACAAGCTGTTCCAACCACCAACTTAGCAGGGTAGCGTTTGTATTTTTAGCTTACAATCGCGGATTTTAGATGGTTTTAGTTCGAAGTTATTTTAATAAAAGAAAATTCCAGTCTGGACTGTTTCTAAGTTCAAATGCCTTTACTATTCGATTTGCTTTTTATTTGACATTTCGTGATACTAAAACGTAAGCGAATTCTTAAGTATCTCTCTTATAGAGCTCAATCGTTTATTGCTTTCATTCTGAAAGGTAAAGCGCACCCAGCAAATCTAGAAGATTTTAAAGGTTTAAAGCTTGCAAAAATGCATTTAATACGTTTTAAAATTCCAATTTGTAAGTCTGGTCTGACGTTCAAATTCGCTTTATTGCTTGCTAAAACCATGATGACTGAATTTTAATATCATTTCTTTGAAGTAATTCAATAAGAAAGTGCTTTTAAAAGTATGTTTCGAATGTCTAGAAAATACCAAAAAAACAAATTTTCCTAATAATGATTTATGCAGCTTTACTATGAAAAATTATAGGGTAAGGGTTAGGTATGACATGAAACATTAATAAAAGACTTTAACGTATTTAAAATGTGTTTAGTTAGAGTTCCCCAGTTAGCTTACTGAAGGGTGTGCTTTGCTAGATAAGGCAATAATTTCCGGTTTCATGATTTTCACGATCAGGATACCTTGTAATGTGTTTACTTATTACTAATAATAACAAATGTAGGGCTGCTTTTTAGCACTAAAAACATCAGATTAATGCATTAAATAATTTGGAATTAGTAAAAAATCAAATCAACGAGTTATTTAGTGTAAATTACTTTAAAAAAATCGACCTAATAATAAAACAGAGTTCAGTGGAGTTTGAAAGTAAAACAGGGCATATGTTTGGTCCTGCCTGAAATTTTGATTCGATGGACATGAATTTCCGGTCTTTTCCCACCATTTCCTTTCTTGTCTTATCTGACAACCTTTCAAAGGCTCCTAACCTTTATTAAATTGAAAAAGAAAATCGTCAGTGACCTTCTGCAATGTTACTGTAACAAATAGGCAGGGTTAAAGTGTTGTTTAACAAATTTCATGTTTTACGGCCATTTTTCAGGATTTCACTGGCACTGGCTTAATAAAATTTTATGATAAGGAATTAAATTCTACATTATGCTTACAAGTAAATTTTGTTTAAACAACCTAAATTAAACAAAAAAAAAACACGCAAGTTAGAAATTTTATTTCTAAAGAGCTAAATATAGAAGTAAGTGAAACGCTGTATCGACATAATACTTTTTCAGTGAAAAGCATCCTTTATGTACCGTAACAAAGCTAACTAACTAGTTGGGATTTTTAACGAAAAAGTCGAGTAAAAACTCCAGCCAGAGCGCTTTGATCTCATTTAATCTTTTCACAATGAAAACCTGTTGCAACTTTCTCGTGTATGTAAGCAGACACTTCAAATCATTTCCGTGCTTTTGTAAACTCTTCATTCGTTAATTAAATTCCCTCTCGGCTGTGTTTTTCTAATTTCCTACTCCAGTAGTTAAGATAAATAGTCGAGGTGTAAGGTAAAAATTAAAAATTTTACCGAGTTTAATTAACTTAAAAATGAGGGAATTCTCGGAATTTCCGTGCTTAACGTCGAGAAAAACTGCGATTTTTGTAAGCTGCAAATTGCAGTAACGATTTAATTAAATTAAAAGGCAGAGTAAAATGTCTGTGATTGTTTCCCAGTGTCGTAAAATGAAATGAGCCTTAGGAAAATGCGCACAGTGACTTTGATCAGTCAAGCGTATTTTCCACTACTTGTTTAATTTATCTAAGGTGTTATTTACGGTAATCCTCTTTCCAGATAAAATCGGATGAGGCTGAAAGCTCACTTTCACCATGCGAAATAGAAAAGTTATTAAAACCGATCCTGTCACCGCCAGATGATCGTACAATTCAAGCTCAGGCTTTACGCCAAAGGCTCATAAATCTAATCCGTCAAGGTTTTGAGGAGCAAGTCGACAACGGAATCGAAGAAAAGCGTTCAATAAGTTCTTTGGCTAGATGGGATAATTTACCAGTCAAGCGTAACTTACAAGCGCTAGCTCGAGCGGGTTATTTGAAAACTCTGCCCGATGATGAAGAAATGGACGAAAACGATTCTAATCTGAAACGCAGCATTCAATATTTGGCTAGAACTGGACAACTGCCGGATTTTCAAGGCGAGGAAACAAAACGCGGCATTTCCTCCTTGGCTAGAAATGGAGAACTGCACAATACCCGTAAAGAACTCGAAGAACTCCTCGACGAATTATATGAAAAAAGGAATGTCGGCAGTTTGGCTCGTGATTTTAATTTCCCCAATTACGGCAAACGTTTTTTGGGCTCATTAGCTCGAAGTGGAGATTTGAGCCGTTTTGATACCGGAAAGAGAAACTTGGCGTCGGTTGTACGTAATGGAAAACGCAGCTTTTCTAGCTTGGTCCGAAACAACAACTTACCAGAAAGTTCGGACGAATATAAAAGGAACATCGCCTCTTTGGCTCGTGAAGGTGGTAAATTCATCGGGAAAAGAAACGTGGCTGCTATGTTAAGACAAGATAATTATCTTAACGAAAGGCATCAGCATGATCCGGAGGACGATGCCCAAACTCAGAAACCCGATGGCGAATCTGACGAAATGGAAGCAAGCAAAAGGAATTTGGCTTCGATTAAGGCTGGGTATAAACCTAAATTTAATAAAAGATCTGTACCCTATAATGAAATGTATACTGTTAGAAGTGGCAGGAGTAAGAGACAGGCTGACTACTATGATGTTCAAAACGAAGAATATCCTCAACCGGTTTATCAAAATCAAAATAGTATGGATTATGAAGAGTTGATTCACGCCCTGACTGGTTCCTATCCTTCTGCGGAGAAAAGATTCTTGGGTAAGAAATTGTGGTATTGTTTTGATATGTAATTGTAAAGTTTTATTTGTATTAGGTTTGGTAAGTCGGTAATGAGTTCGAAATCTCAAGATTATTTTTAAGTCATTATTTCGAAAGAGCTTTGTATAAGGAAAAGAAATTAATTGGAAGAAAATTTTAACTTGAAAATCTTCTATCTTCACGTTTTAAGCCATTTTTTGTTACCAAAATACCTTTAAATGCTCTTCAACAAAATGTTAGTAATGAAGAAGCACATTTACAGAACCATTTTGAGAGCGAACATTCTAGGATTCACAGCTGCTTCTAAGATACTTTTCAAAAACTGTTTGGTTTAGTTTTGACATTTCGTAAACAGCAGGATAGATTTTTTACAAGTTTTAAATCTCAAAGCTTTAATTTTGAAATAACCCAACTTCTACAAAAGCTTCTTCGATTTACTGAAAATTTCATTATTTCTAAAATGCGTTTTCAACTTAAAGAATTCTTATTAAAAGTTTTAAGACAATGAAAACAAGTTCACTGGAAATCAGGTTTAATATTCGTGAATTGTATTTATAACAATTTCGCCCCTAAAATTGGAAAAATTTGCGTTTATTTATATTGAGATTCGATTTTGGATGTTAAACAATGTAATTCCTCAAAACACAGAAAAGTAAATCTATTTGTGAAGACATTTTTGCAACAATAACTTCAACTGTTGAAGCCTAAAACTTCAAAATTTGGTAAAAAATTTGTGGAATTTTGGCGTGTAAGATTCTGTAAATAATACAATTTATAACAGAAGTTAATTTGAACATAAATTTTAAGCTATGTAGTTTATAATGACCATTTGGAAAATTTTTCATCGAATTTTTAAACACTTGTTACTAGGAAAAAATATCAAAAGGGCGTCTAACCTCAGATCTTTTTGTTTTTCCAAATTTATTTAGGTTTGTACCATAAGAAATAGATTTTCTTAAATTCCGAACAAAACTTTAAGCTACGAAACTTGCAGTTTAACATTATTTTTTTCGTAATTTATACAAAAATAAAAAAGCCTTTTCATCTGTTTGCTGATAAGTATAACTCATCAAATTACATTAACAATTGATCAGATAAGAGAGCGGCAGACTTGCATTTGCCGTCAATTTACCTATCTTTGCTTTTAATCGGTTTGTTGATAAATATTTCTATAATTGAATCAGATGATAATTAGGAATTATCATGAAATTCAAATTATATTTACTGACCTGAAAAATAAATCTACATTTTAGCTGATTGCAACATTTTTAACACGTTTAGTAAAATTTTTGCAGGAGAAATAGATTCAGCTCCACTAAGGTAGATTTATGTTATAAACCTAAGATAGTCACTTTAATTTATGTAAATGGAAATCCAGCAAGCAGTAAGGAAAAATTCATATTATGAAGTTTAACGTAGAGACTTAATATAGTTTTAAAATTCAATTCCGTTGGATTACACGATGAAACTCTAATTTTTATCCAAGCCGAGTTAACTTATATCCATATTAAATTTTAACTCCGTAGTTTAATCCTCTAACTTGTCTCCTATACAAAATTACCGACTTTCGTTAAGTTTTCATTTTTCTCGCAAATAAGTAATTATTAGCACAGACTGTTGCTGAGTTTTACTAGAGGGATGTTACAACTAAAGTGCCTGAAACACACGAAATAGGTCGTTTATGAACTTGAGTTGGGTAAATTAAACTCATGTAACATGCAACAGTTCCAAGCGGTTTTGTTTGAGAATAATTTTAAACTACGGATGGGTTAGAAAACGCGAAATGTAATCGAATACAAACAGGGTACGGTCCTTTCCGTTGTTTATTTTTAGAATTCAATTTTTTTGTACCAATATTTGTGTATAGCCTTCCTTAATGCATATAAAATTAGGCCTATGTTTGAAATTGCAAAATAAATCAGGTTCGATAGCGAGAAGCGGTTGGCCTTCGTCCATAGTCAAATACCGCAACCCCGATAAGAGGCACATTGGATCTTTAGCGCGGTTAGGGTGGCTACCGTCTTTTCGTACCGCTAGAAGATTCAACAGGTCTGGTAGATCTACCACTTACGAAGAATGCGGAATTTGCAGGTCAGAAGTTGTGTAGATCTACGTTTTCAACGTTCCTTGGATGTTACTTTTTGTGTTTTTACATTCGTATGTTGACCGCTCTTTTATAAACTGCTTTATATGCAGAAGAGATGGTTGTGTTTTGTAGATTTTTTGTAGATCGTTGTTGATTGTTGGTGTTTAGTGGAGCACTTAGTGTTTTTATTTCTAAACGATAGCTGTTGGTGATTTTCCTTTTCTTAGCAAGCTTCACTTGTGGATTTGACGTTCTAGCTTTCTTTAATAGTGCTACAAAAAATGTGTTGCCGAATCTATTAACATTTATTAGTATAGAAAAAGGCCTCATAAAATAAGAACTGAAATTCTTCGACTATGGAAAATAAAGTTCTTTGAAATCTGCTAATTTTTAAGCTCCATTTCTAATATTATAAAATTATTGAATTAGACTTTTGGTTTTGATTTTTGAACATTCGGGCTTAATATAACTTCGAAGTTTATCTGAAGAATATCAGAAATTTTATTTGTTTGTAGTTTAAGTTTAAGCAATTACCCAAAATCTCGTTAATATCTTAAATAATCATAAAAGCGACCTACAGCTAGGTTCAAACAAATAAGTAATCCATATTAAACATTTTAGACAATCATTTAAAATTAGATAATTAATAATGGACTTAGTGTATTTTACTCTTTTTGGAAATGGAATTTAAGCAATTCTTTGTTTAACTATGCCAACCGGCTCAAAAATGCAAAATATCAGTCTTTTGGGTTACTTAATAACATTGACATTCTCTAACGCAATTAGCAGTTAAAGGTTAAAGTATTTCCAGATAGTATTCAAACAATTTAAATAAAAGTTCAACCTTTTATCGTGATGTAAATTTAAACCTGGAAAACTAAAGAGAGGTTTTTCCAACCAACTCTAAATTTTGTTTACCATTTTTGTCTATTTTCACGGGATTAACTAAATTTTTCCTGCATCTTTTTCATACTGTGCCTAAGTAACCGTACGTTTCAGTTCTCGTCTTAAAACTACAAGTTGTTACTTGGATTTTTGTAGACGTTGAAATTAAAATTCCAAATGTTCCGTGTTTTCCTAATTTTTCTGTTTTTAAGATGTGGCTCTTTTTCATACTTTCAATCCCTAAAAATCTTTGTAGACCTTTGATTTTTGATGACAAAATGTTGTTAATGTATTTAGAAATCTTTATTAATAAAAATTCTTCCATGTCTGACTTAGGATTCTTAGAAAAAATATATTAAAACCAAGAAACAGGTACGCGAAAGTACATTTTAAACATCCTAATTTCCCTTGTAAATTAATTTAATATTTCGAGAACGGTTTCGACGTGCAGATTCATAAATCGAGGCTGCAATTTTTTAAGAGCACGTGCACGTGATGTGTATTTAGATTTACTTAATTTAAATTTTTTGCACTCCATTAGGTGAATTTTACATTTAAATTTGAAATACTTACGAAGTAATTAGCAACTTAATGAGTTCATACAAAAAATTAAGAAAATTAATTGATGACGATAATTTACATATGAAATTTGCTGTTCGCATTTTTATTATTTTTATGCTTTGGTTTTTTTAGAGTGTACTCACATAATGGAAAGGTTTAGTGTTCGATTTTCAGTTATTTCACGCTATTTTTACCGGTTTGCTTTACCTCTTAACTTTGCAGTTTCAGCGTAAATGTGATCGTTATTCGGATTTATAAGGCTCGTTTAGAAAATGGCCTTATTATGTGTTTCCACGTTCATCCCAGAAATTGTTTTTCATGGTTTTTATTACTATTTTAGAATAATCCTCGAGTAATTTCTCCCATTTGCCCTTTTCCGCAGGAAGACGAGCTGAAACGGAAACTGCGATAATTTCCTAGCCTAGTGTGCCAGTTAATTTTAAGAACGGGCGTTTCGTTCACGTTTTAGTATTCAAACTAAAATTGTTTTCGGTTACAGGGAGACTTCCCCAGATGGGCAAACCGAAGACAACGCCTATCCCGAAAGTTCGGAGAAGGAGGATAAGCGGTTTTTATTAATTCCGGCAGTCGACAACATACTCTTAAGGAAATTTCCAATGAGACCCCGTAACAACTAAGCCGATTTTTTCCTGATTTTGTTCCCATAAATTAAGCCTAACCTAACACTGATTCAATTCCACTCGAATTTCTGGCATATCTTTAAAAAAGAAAATCCTCAATCCATATCAACTTCAAAATATCAAGAGTCTGCAACTTTCCCTATTTTTCTGATTCAATCAAGAATATCATAAGAAACATATTCAATAGGATATATTTTAAAGTAGCGGCTTAGTATAGTAATGAAGTGTAAAAAATATGGGCCAGTTGATAGATTTGGTTGAATTTCTTAATTTTATTTTTGGAATCGAACGGCTGGATATATTTTTTTGCAAAAAATAATGGAAACACGTAATTTTTGACAATATATTTGAAAGTATTGCTGTGTAAGACAATAGTTTTGAAAAATATTAAATATGTGACAATAAATGTTTAAACATAGACAATAATTATGTCGAAATCCGTATTATATTATTGACTTTTATCTTTTAGTATTTATTTAGTGTCATATTTATGATGTATATGTATACTTAATGTAAGAAAAATAAACTCTATAATAAATATTTTAGTATTTATATTCTTCTATAACCTTAAGGAAACCTATTTCCACCTTTTGTAGTTAAAGTTATTAAAAAAAAAAAAAATTCTTCGGAATTACTTTCAACAATATAAGGGAGTTAATTCAATTGAAGATTAAACATTTATAAATGAGATATGTTAATACTATGAGAAGGATAAAACCTAACTACAACGTAGATACATAAAGAATTAAAATTGAGGCTTTTCTAAATAAAGGTTGGGCTCCCAGAAAATAATACAAATAAAAAGATGAAAAATAAATTAATATTCTGAAACTGAAACAAGTAAAAACAAAGTATCATCGTTACAGAGCTCTTTAACATTAAGCTTAGTGAACTATGAAACAACAACAATTGTATTTCAATAGTTTATTGAAAAATATTATGATTACCACCAATTTAGAAACCTTACGATTAGCTTAAATCTTAATATCCCCCAGCCCCAGCGATACCCTGATATTTCTGAGAACAAAATTTAATTCGAAGGCGCTAATTTCCAAATCCATTATACGAGATTAAGTGCCTTATTTCAGATTAACAAATTTATATTTGAACTTGTTTAATATTTGAAATCAAAGCTTTGCTTTCATAAACGCTTTTAAAATAAATATTTTACTTACCAGTTGCGTTTACTCTGCTGGCAAAAGATAAAGCGAGCCTGTTCCAATAAAGAGATAAAACTATAACACAGCCACCTGTGAAATCTAGGAAGGCTGGATTCGATAGCCTATGGTTTTTCGCAGTCATTGCTCTGTGACCGTAGAACTGTCGCCATTCAAACATTTTAACAAACTTAGACGTTGGTGTTTGCGAAATATACATATATTGAAAATCGGCTTTCTTTACTCTCGTGTTTTAATATTAGTGATGTGATGTGATTAGTACCGCAAGTAAGTAACTCGAATTGCAGATAGTTTTATGACTTTTAAGTTACTTTTCCTCTGTGATTTCGAGATTGCGAGCAGATATTAACCATTAAGGTAAGCAGTTTGTATAACTAATAAGATGTACGAAAATAACTTCATTGTTAGTATGTATGATGTATGCTACTTCTGACAAATTTTAGTAGGATTTGTTCTTCAAGGTCGAACACGTGTTTTACTTTCTTAATCATATCCACAGATTGTGACAAACCTAATGGAGTTTTAATGTATTTATATATGTAAAGGATTTTGAAGTTAATAATATAACTTAATAACCTTTTCTCTTTTGAATTTTGGATACATAAATATTTTTAGCGGTCAACAATTAAATAGTAACAAAATAATACTCGCTGATAACTCTAATTTAATAAATAAAAACCTGAAAAAATTCGTAGAAAAACTAGTAAAGAGTAGATTTTTTATTCATACTTTTTTACGTTTGGAAGATTTTGCGTTTCAGAATATTTAATCTTGACTTTCAGGAACGTTAGTTCCAGACATCGTTACTTCTATTACTGTAATACTTTAGATTGGGTACATTACACACAAATCTTATTGTTTTAATTAAATTAAGTAGCAACTTCCTTAAAATAAGGGATGCTGCTTTCAAGTGCAGGAAATTGTAATGGAAGTGAAAAGGAAACGAATGTTCAATCGTTTTCGTTTTTAACACGAATGTTTTTTATATACAGTGTGGTTGTAACATGTTTGCACATCCGCAAATATCGGAGTTGGCAATTGTCAATTAATTGTAATGGAAATAAAAAATTACTTACTTATTATTTTTGTCGCAAAACAATAATTTTGTATTCAATATTTTTCATAATTAAAATAAGTTACTTTGAACGAATATTCTAATTTTTGAATCTTGATTGGTGACCCCAGAACTGTGGACGCGGAAAATAAAAATAGGAAAGAAGAAATTTCGCGCATCTCCGTCAAGGTTCCAGTATTCTGGAAGCCAAATCCTGCCTTGTGCTTTCAACAGGTTGAATCGCAGTTTTATACGGCTGGCATTATGCAGGACGATATTAAGTTTCACTTCGTGGCGCGGTAGCAGCCATTGATATCAGTATATTGCAGCATGTATCGGATATAATTTTAAAATATACAGAAACCGACAAATGCGCAGCCTTTAAGCAAGGTCTCATCGAACGCTTTGCAGAATCAGAAGAAAGTCGCCTATGTAAATTATTGAATGATATGTCCTTAGGTGATAAAAACCATCATACTTACTACGAGAAATGAGAGAACTCTTATCTGAAAAATTTACTGAAGTCGTTATGGATCAGAGCTGTTCCGAGTACAAGTAAAAAGTATTCAAGTACCGAGTACGAGTACTCTGCACCAAATGTACTCGAGTACTGAGTACAAGTACTCATGGTATGTACTTAAGTACATTTTACTGAGTACAGAGTACAAGTACATGCAAACATACATAAAAAGTAATTTCTGCAATTCTGCATAATAGAAATATTCTCGAGTACACGAAAAAGTACTCTACTGTAGTGAATGTACTGGAGTACAATAATGTACTTGAGTACAGTGTTGAGTACGAGTACAAGTACCTACATTAAAAAAAGTATTCGTGGACTGAGTACCGAGTACCCTAAAAGTACTTCAGTACAGGCCATTGAGTACTTGTACTCGAATACCGTACAGCATTGTTATTGATGCAACGACTTCCACGGCAATCCCCCAGTTCGGAAGTCTCCAGAAACTCGCCGTGTTGGCAAATAAAATTTATGATATCGCCCTATCGTCTGGAGTTAGTGCTGCGGGTAATACAGAATCCTCTTCTAACCAAAGTGAAATGGCTGCTTTAGCATCGCAGTTAAGATTCTTAATACTACAAATTGAAGAACTTAAAAATCAATCCAGACAATTACGCTGACCGTAACGGAGACAAGTATCAATACCACGAGAAAGGTCAGCATCAACAAACAAGACGATGTGAATCTCCATGCAAGTACAATGAATTAAAAAACTAATTGGTGCATCTCCGTTATTCCTATACATGTGCAATCACGATTAAAACCAGATTTTTCCAACTTTTCGCGACCAACGGATCTGTTATTAAGACATAATATATGGCAAATGTTTGCCAGATCTCAATCTAGGCTTGAAAATATTATTTCCTTGGGATTTTATCATCGCTAATGTGTTACGGCCAATGATAGGTGCTGATCAAAAACAAGATAAACAGTGGAAACCATTGGGACATTTCTCTAGAAAACTTACCGAAACGGAGCGTGTCTACAGTACTTATGATTGTGAACTGCTTTTTGCTTACCTCAACATTAAATAGAAGGGCGCGCGTTTACCCTTTTCACCGACCACAAGTCTCTAACTTTTGCATTCTCTAAATCTAAAGCAACGGACAATTCCTCTCCGAGGCAACATAGGCAACTTGACTACGTCAGTCAATTTACTACTGATATACAGCATATTTCTGGAAGTTAGAATGTTGTGGCAGATACATTGTCAAGAATAAATACATTTAGTTTGACAAACGATATTGAATCAGAAGAGCTCAGCAGACTGCAAAAAAGTCTAGTGAGCTAAAAAACCATAATAAACGGGCATGGTTCCTTATCACTGCACCCTTTTAAGTTTCCCAACAGCGACGTCACAATATTCTGTGATCTGCGCAATGGAGTATGTCGTCCGTTCCTAACTAAGGCTTTCCGGAAACAAGTTTTTTACATGCCTCTTCAACAATTCAAGGATCTGACGCAAAGATTCTCACATATTCATCTGGACATAGTTGGTCCTTTTGCCTCCATCAGATAGATTTCGCTACTGCTTGAGCGCTATAGATCGATTTACAAGATGGCCTGAAGCGTGGACCATAAGTGATATTTCAGCGGAAACTATTGCCAAGATATTCTATCAAAATTTGATAGCAATATTTGGAAGCCCACACCTAGTCACAAATGATTAAGGGGCACAGTTTGAGTCTGAATTATTCAATGAATTATCAAAAATCTTGGGAATCCTTCATAAGTTATTTTGAACGAATATTCTAATCTTTGAATCTTGTCTCGAAGACATCTACATACAGCATGTTTACTTCTTTAAGGTTTTTGGGATTACAAAATTTCCTAGGTAATCGTTTCCTTTCTCTACAATCTAATTTGATTGGTTGGCAGCTCTCCTCCGTCTTTTGTTATTGCAAGCCATTTTCTTCATTTCTGAGTACTTTGTTACTTCCACATTACTCATGATTTGCGTCATTAAATTTAGTCGGGGTTTTCCTAGTGCGCTCTTTCCTTCTACAGTGCCTTCTAATATATTTACTATAAGCTCATTGCGTATAAATACGAGTATATGACTTATCCATTGGTGCCATCTGTTGACCGGAGTTTCTATCAGAGAACGTTCTTCTTTTATTCTCTCATACACTTCTAGGTTAAGGCCAAGGTATCTTTAGTGTACGTCTCAAGCACCAGGTCTCAAAAGCCTCTAGATATTTTCGTTTTTTACCCTCAGTGCCCATGTTTCCGCTCCAGAGAGGGTTGTGCTCCAAATGCAGCTTGTAATAATTTTCTTTCTAGTGGTACAGTATTTTTGTGTTGTTGAACATAACTTTTGCTTTTATTATTCTTTGTTTTACGTCTTCTGTGCTTCTCCCATTTTGTGTTATTTTACTTCAATATATTCCTCACATTCTTTTGTGTTATTTTTCTTTGGTAATGCTACTATTATGTTTTTTTTTAGAATCTCCTGGTACAATTCCTGTCAAATAATATATCGTTTATGAGTTTATGTATATCATGTTTAGTTGCTTCATCTAATGCTTGTATCAATTCTGTTAGGATTATGTCTATTCCCTCAGCTTTGTGGGGTTTCAGTACTTTCTTTCTTTCTTCAGCTTCTTCAACTCTATGTTATTACAAGACCTAAGTAAGTAGTTCATCTTATTGAATTTCGTCTTCCTTCTCGATTTCTTCCAGAGTCATTGGAACTTTGTATAACTTTTCGATGTACTCTTTCCATCTGTCTACTATGTCATTAACTTCAATAAACCTCTTCCCTTTCTTGAAATTAATAGTTTCTTATTTGTTACCTTTCTTGTATTTTTATTGTATGATTAAATTATGTGCTATTTTAATGTTACCCTGTCTCGTATTCATAGATTTCTTTGCAATCTTTGGCAATCCACGCTTCTCTGTTAGATTTCTTAGTCTTGTGTATTCTCTTTTGTTATTGCTATTTTTGTGTTTTCTTCTTTCTTCTATCAGGAATACAACGTTTTCTGTTATCCAATGTTTCCTAGTTTCATTGACCGCTACACCTATCGTATCTTTTGCTGCATTTGTAATCGCTTTCTTAATTTCCTCCCACTTCCTTTATGTGTTAGCGTTATTGTCATTACTATAGTTCATAGTTCAGATTGTCTTTCACTTTATTTTGGGATGCTGTTTTTATTTCTTCGTTTTTTAAGTTGTTTATTTTCCATTTTGCTCTTTGCTTTTTAACTTTACAGTTTTTCTTTGGTCTTAGTTGATATTGCATCACTAAAATATTGTGGTCGCTACAGACCCCCCCCCCCGAGTAGGTCCTACTTTGTTTTACATTGTTTCTATTTCTACTTCTCACTAATAAGTATATATACACTTATACAGTCTATTTGATAAAGTCTCGTATCGCCTGGCTTAATCCACGTATATCTTCAACAGCATTCCAATCACCTGGGATAATAAGGTTTTCCTTTATGTCAATGTATTGAAACACTTCTTCTAGTTGTTCATATACTTCTTCCATTTGATCATGACTGTATCCCGGTTTGCATACTCGGAAGTCGTCACTCCAAAAGTCTCCTTCGGCTTCCCATTTGATTTCACTTATGCCTAGAAGGCCTATATTGAGCTTTTTCATTTCCATTATTGTCTTCTCCAATTTTCCCCATATCCCCAATCATCTGACGTTCCATGTAGCTATTCTTCTATACAGATTGTCCGAAATCCATTCTAAACATACAAAAATTAATGAGTGCAACAAGGAAGACATAAACAATATGGGTAGCACAACAAAGATAGAATGAAATCATGGCTAGGTAAATTTTTAAACTAAAGATCTCTCGCCAATAACAAACAATATCTATGACAGATGTTTTTGCTTGCTTGCTTGTTATTGGCGAGAGATCTTTAGTTTACAAATTTACCTAGCCGTGATTTCATTCTATCTTTGTTGTGGTACCCATATTGTTTATGTCTTCCTTGTTGCACTCATTAATTTTTGTATGTTTAGATTGGATTTCAGACAATCTGTATAATCTTCTATTCTGGTTTTGATATATGTCATTTTTGCACTGTGTATTTTCATTTATGGTTCTATTTGTTGTCCCCACGCTGAAATCTGAATGGAAGCTGTTTTATACTTCAGGATTCTGTTGATTCAGAGAGAGCCATAAATTAATTTTTTCGTTTTTACTGTGAGACTTGGTTAATGCAGTGGGGTCTCACGTCGTTCCACATCGCAGTATTATAGCTGTAATCGTTCAATTTTTTTTAGTTTGTCCTGTTATTGTATATGAAATATTTTTTCGGGATTATTGTTTTTTAACCAAAGCCGTTTTCTGCAAACTCAAAGGAAAAGTATTCCGAAAATTTATATTTTTTTCTTTATTATTTAAAGATAATTAAACTTTATTAAGTTGGAACTGATTTCTTCTACGTCCTTTTAAGGGGCTTAAGTTTTACAACTAAAGTAAGACATAATTAAACAAACCAAAATAAAGGTAATAATTCATAATACTTCTTTATTATATTTATTTCTATATTTATATAATGATCAAAGATGATAAAACTAATATGTTGTTGAGGAAAGGACATCAGTTATATAGTAATATTTACATAATATTCGAAAATAATATTTACAAAAGGATAAATAACTAACTTAAGTTATTAAGTAATTAAACATTTGCACATACTTATACTATTTACAATAATTGTACTTACATTTCTTAGCATGGCTTACAGCTTAAGTAATTTAAATTTTTGTATTTAAACATTGTTTTTTTACATAATTTATTAGGTAATACTCTTTTCAAAAACTCCACGAATGGCAATGACTTCAATAAATTGAAAATAATGACATATTTTGCTTATTACATTCAGTTTCAGTACAGTTTTTCATTTTTAGCTTCCTTAGTTTTGTTTAATAAATTTAATTTTTTCCTAAATAACTTTAAGGCAGATACTAAAACTAAGACGGAAGCACCTAACTGAGCTTTAATTATTTGAAGTACATTTCAATACAGCTTAAATAAAACTCAAAATCAAGCCCAATAATTTTTAGCAGCATTCACAGAATATTGCGACGGCCCAAACACTTCGTTAACATTGTACGATAAGTTTTCCGGTTGTAAATTCATAGAAATTTGACTCCAATCTCCACTTTTATTCCAAGAAGGAGTCGTTTGAATTGCACTCTGTGAACTTTCCTGATTATTAACCTCTTTTTGTTCACTTTCTTTACTAACCCTACTAACGACGTTACTTAAGTTACTTAAATTATTAGCTTGCGCATGTGCAGCTTGTGCTTGAGCTTGAGCAACCTGTGCCTGCGCCATTGCGTAATTGGCATCGAAGATGGCGGAATAGTCGGTTCGTCCAACGTCCTGATGTGATGAATTGAATGAGCTTTGTTGTAACATGTTGTAGTTTACAAATTGAGAATTTCTCCAGTCATGTTGAGCACCGTCTGAGGAATATTGGCAAGCCATATTCGCTAAAGGGAGTGAGGCAAAACTGAGGGCTGTTGCTGGGTTTCCATTTCCAGCGTGTTTTCTTAAACGTGCCCTTCGATTTGAAAACCATACCTGTAAAAAAATTATAGTTTAATTTTAAGACAAAATTTCTATTGAAGTTAACATTAAAACAAAGTCTCCGTTGTAATTTAACACTAAAACCAGCGAAACCTTAGGAAATCGAAATTTTTGGAAAATTTAGAAACAATCTTTGGAAAAATTTGGAGGGGTTATTCATAAATTAGAACTACGCGATTAAAGCTTTGCAATTTAACAATATTGAAGCTTTTAAGGTAGTAATTTGTTGAAAGCTTCTTGAAGATACAAAATATATGCCGATATTTAAAATTTTGAGCTCAAGTAACAAGAATCTGATTTGTGGCATAAAACTTTCTGATACAGTTTAACATAAGTAGAAATAAAAAAAAACTTGAAAAGTATAAAATAATAACCTGAATTCTGGCTTCAGTAAGTCCAGTTTGCTGAGCCAATTCTTCTCTTGTATACACATCTGGGTACTGTGTTCGCCCAAAAGCTCTTTCAAGGGCTTCTAATTGTTCTCCAGTAAAGGTTGTTCTTGATCTACGTTGCTTGCGTTTCAGTGGAATACCTGGTTCTGATTCTGTGTCGCTCTCATCTTCTCTGCCTGCAATAGCAATTAATAAAAAGGATTAAAAAATGAAGGTAAAGTTTTGGACACATAAACTGGAAAAATTCAGTTGGAACAAGTAAAGAACTAAAATGGTAAGAGGCCAAGAAGTTTCGTCGAAGATATGTTTTGATATTTATCAGCGGATTTTTTCAAAATCTAACAACTTAATTTCCTAAATTAATTATAACAATTATTAAGGGCCGAGGAGGTTATGAAGTAAAGTACACAATTAATAAAAATAATGTTATAAAATTGCCTAAAGGAAGGTTTAATTTTCGAATGCTTAGCTTTTAAAATAGATAATTTTTTAATTTTCCAAACATATACAGCCATAAGGTAAGTCAGTTTACTTTAATAAAATCAATACCAACTTGAATTATCTTTAATGCGTAATAAATTAATCTAAATGCATTATAAACTGTTGACTGTCGCCTAATTAGTTAATTATGAGTAATTTTCGTGGGTGTATTATGTCAAACACTATTATCTTGAAAATTTACTCATAAAAACATAACTGCGCTCTTTGTAGTTCAATGCCTTTGAAGAACTAACAGAAAACTTGTTTAAATTTCCTTCTATTTATTCATTTTCCCAGTCGTTGAGTTTAAAAAAGTTTCAAGAGTTGGTGATGAATGGTTTGGAAATTTTCACTACCGCCCATTTGTTTTCCTGTAGTAATGTGCTTGTAACGTACGATAAAGATAACCTTTAACCTTATAAAAGAAAACGTAGTTTGAATGATAACGAGCAAATGAGATTTTCAATTTGAGCTTTTTAAAGGTCAAGGTTATCCTTTTGTAACATAAATATATAGGGATTTTATTTGTTTACATTAATGTTTAGCTTTGTAATAAAATTGTACCTTCGTGAAAGTAAATAGAGTTTTCTTATTATTTGCATAGAATTTTATAAATTTGCATCAAAGGGAAAATATATTTTTTATATTTCAACGATTGTTTGAACTTTGTATTTTGTTAGTGTTTACTTGAGTCTTGCCTAAGGCGAATTCTGATTCACATTCATATTTGTGTTTCTACTCGTATTTTATTTTACGTTTCTAATTTTTCAAATTCAATCTTTACAATTTTGGATTTATTGTTAGGAAAATCTTGAATTTGTTAAAACAGCGTTTGATTTTGATTTTTTATTAAATTCTTGTTGTTAGTATAGCTCAGTAGCGCTTAATGATTTTCAGGAGAACATTACTGGGTCATAAAAGTTTATTTTAGAAACTTGATTTGTTCAAAAAATCAGGAGTTTCTCCACTGTGCAGTTATAAATCACATGTGTAAATAAATTTAAAAGATTAAATCACATGTAAATAAATTTAAAACACCAACTTTTGATATTTATACGAAGTAAATACGGGTTATGTTATCTACAAACAGCACGTGTTTGCAAGTTTTTGCTCCCTCTTTTTCGAGACTTTCAATCTTGTCGGAAGTGCATGCGTTTGAAGATAAAAGTAAAACGATGCGGGTTTCTAATTTATTGAATTTTAAAATACAATTTTACTCTTACGAATGACGCTCTCCCTAAATTGTGTATATTTCTCAGTTTTCACTTACCCTAATCTTTTAGTAAATTAAGTGCAATTAGGGTGGGTCTGTCCATCTCCAAACAAACCATCTAATAAGGTATTTAAACAAGTAGTTTTTGTGAAAAAAATTGGCTAAGAAAACAGGAAGATAAATTTGTTGTAAAGTCGCACTCTTAATCCCTTAAGTGGAATATTCTGATTGAGCTTCTTAAATATCTTGACGTTTTAGAAAGAGAAGTTAAGAAAATTTTCGGATTTTCTGTATTTTCCTCAGTATATCACTGGCAATACAATCGATTTTCAGACCTATCATAACTGAGTGTTGTGAAAAAAACGGGCTGTGATTGAAATTCAGAGGGAGCTTTGGTGTAGGAGATCGTATTTAGATTAAAAGCGAACGTCATTAAATATAGGAGGTTAGATTTCTGCTTTAAGGAAACCAAGTGTGCTTTTTTGGAGTTTAGCTCTTTTCGTACCGCTCTTATGTGTCGCAAGTGGTTTAAATCGAAAATGAAAGACTTTAATAAGCGAAATAGGTATAATGGTTTGTTAGAACTGGTTTGTTTTAATAAAATTAAATACAGTACTTAGGACACACCTTGCAAGATGTTTTATTCTTTGAGTTCTCGTATTAGTTTGAAATTATCTTTGTCTGGAAATGATTGAGTTGAAAATTATTATCTAATATTGAAACTGAAACAACTGCTTTCATTCTTTTCAATAAGGAAAGATTTATCTTGAAGTTCAAACAAAATGTCAATTAAAATCTTAAAGTGAAAGTTGTGAATTTGAGAAGTTGAATGATTAAATCGAGAGCAACTTTTTTTCAAGGTTTATGAAATATCAAATTATATTTCAGAAATTGTAATTAATCTGACTATTTTTCATTAGAACTTTTTAATTACTTTTTAAAATCTTTCTAAATTACGTGGATATTTTGATACGGTTGGTTGTGGGTGCTTAAATTGTTTGAATTTTGAAATTAATTTTAGGAGTAGATATCTTATAAAATAAATATTTCGACGATCATCTGATATTGTTTAACTGACTGCCACTCAGAAGTTTATAACATGCGATCGAAAAAATTTCACCTCAAGTTGGCTATGAAACATGAAAACACAAAATTAGGCATGTCGACTTTTAAGTCATACAAATGTCAGCTGTTGTCTTATAGGTTATGTGTGGTGTATGAGGTTATGTCTGTTTTGCTGTCAGGCATATAAAAAGTCACTAATTCTATTAAACACAGAATTCAAATCTTTTTTTTAACATTGGAAATGTTTATGCGCTCGCTTATTGAACAAAGTTACAAGCTTTTTAGTACGTTTTGCGACATCGGCACATCAAGCAACCCGATGACCTCAGAATAACAAACATTAAGCGGTCTTAATGTGTTTTGAATAACCAAATATGTAACAATTGAGTTTATAAGAAAAACACGTTGTTGAGTCTACATACGCACCGCGTTGATGACGGCATTCACGAGTAATTAACATAGGCAGATACCGTATGTTTATTGTGTGTTTTAGATGAATTTTTGGTGTCGTTTAAAAAGGATTTGACGCGTTCGTGGGACGAAAATATTCCAACGTAAACAATAGAAGACGACACGAAAAGTTTGCATGTGGGAAAGTTGCTTCGATCGTTTCAGTGTCAAAGTCTTTAATTCACAAAAACAAAGCAACGTTAGTATAAAAGATTTAGTATAAAAGCTCATTCGAACTCGACCGCTCAACAATGAAATTATTAATGTCCTTCTTTTCGTGCCGTTTAGCACTTCGACATCCGATCCAACAATAATGTTTGGTATGAGATCACCAAACATTCGTAATAAACGAATAAAACAGCGTAAGAAGAATAGACAACTGCTGCAAGTGTAAGGCAATACGCATAGTCGTATTCGTATTACAAACAGGTACAAACTGATTGAATATGTATTATCTTTTATTTATTTAGTTTAATCGCTATTTATGGTACCAGTGGCGTACCTATCTTTGGGAGGCGGAGGGAGCAATATGTCTTGAAGGCGCCTTAGGATATTGTAGGTCATAAACGTATAATATTTCTTTCTACAGGAATTAAAGAGGCCACACCGCCACTATTTAAGAATATAGCTCACTCGGCGTTCCGTGAGTGAATAAAGAAAAATGTTATCCAGGAAAGGAAAAGTTTAGCTCACGAGGCGCAGCCGAGTGAGCTACTGTCCTTGAGCGGATAAAATCTCTTTATGAAACAATAGCTAGCAACCTAATGTAAAAGCACCATGATAGGGTGGATACAATGTTCATAGCAACACTTTATCCACCCTTCACGGTAAAATGTTGCTTTGATAACTAGATTTGACACATTAAAAGGCCACTTTTTAATTTACTCTCAGAGGTGTGATAGTTCCACAATGTCGAAGTCGTAACTGAGGTAAGTTTATATGTTTTATGTATTACATATGGCATTATCATTTCCAATGTATCCGATGGTTGCAAGGATTGCGAAATCTGTGAATTTTTTTAATTATAACCTGCCTATTTACAATCTGCTCCTACGAGCTATAAGTAAATGTGTTAAGTGCTATAATTTGAGAGGAGAAGCTGTCCAGCGACAACACTCCAGTGGATAATAATACAGATTATTTTAATTTACATTAATTAGTTATTGTCGGTTGGCCATCGTAGTTTTAGTCGTCTTCTGACCTCGGGTGGATCTGTCAGTTGACTGACTTGATCATTTTGGTGACCTGCAAGGCTGCCTAAGTAGTTGGTGGTAAGTCTGCGGATTTCTTCCTCAACTAAGGGAATGCCTGAGTCGTTGTGTAGTGTTTTGTTGCTGACGTACCACGGGGCGTCGTATATCATCCTTAGGACTTTCGATTGAACTCTTTGTAGTATTTTGGTGTTTGAAGGTTTCGCGCATCCCCACAATTGGACTCCATACGTCCAGATAGGTTTTAAGATGCATTTATACAGCAAGAGTTTATTTGCTGTTGTAAGCTTTGACTTACGTCCAATGAGCCACTTCATTTTCTGCAGTTTCACGTTGATCTGCGTTTTCTTCGCTATGTTCTGTTGCTTCCAGGTTCGTTTTTTGTCCAATGTCAGTCCTAGGTATTTTACTTGGTTTGTTACTGGAAGCTGAGTCCCATTTATAGATACTGGTGGACATTCCGTGTGTTTATATGTGACGGTGATTTGGGCTGATTTGGCTTGATTGACTTGTACTCGCCAAGTGTGTAGCCAATCTTGAAGTTGATTAAGGTGGGTTTGCAATTTTTCTGTGGCAACGTGTGGGTCTTTATCTACAGCGACGATTACTGTGTCGTCAGCGAATGTTGCGATGGTGGTGTTATTTGTGATGGGGATATCGGCCGTGAAGATGAGGTAGAGAAGGGCACCCAAAACACTACCCTGTGGTACACCTGATTTGATAAGGTGGTATGAAGATGTCTCGAAGTTAAATTTAGTTTGGAAGAAGCGATCACTTAGGTAAGATTTAAGTAGAATGTAATAAGGGGTTAGAATTCAAATCCGCCACCAAGAAAATGGAGGTCGCATAACTCATCTACTACAGTAGAAATCACTCGCTTGCTGTTTTATGTAAATTATCGGATTTACTTTAGTCTGGTTGTATATTTAGACTTCCCAGTTACATCTAAGCTTGTATGGTTGCATGCAATAATACATACGTCACGCCTCTTCTTATTTGACCTTCACTTAGTGGATTTATAATCTTTAGGGAATTTGTAAATTTTTAGGTTGGTTTTCTTCAGAGAATTCTGTTGGCAATTTTATTACTTAGCTTCTTCTACTTTAGTCATCCGTCACGGACAGACGTCGTTTACTTTGGTTTTAGTATTTGGTTTTCCAAAATTAGTTTAATCATCCGAGGTACGACATATTGAAAATTTATTTAGTTTGCCTTTTGGGCCTTTAGTCAATTTAAAACGTTAATAGTTTTGGATTTTAAGCCATTTTCATACATTAATTTGGATTTTATCTGTTCGACGACCATTTTAATGGAAGCATTTCGAAGGGCATTTAAGAACTTTTGGGTATGTAATGCATTGGTTTTATTTGAAGATTTCTTACGGTATTCGTTGGATTTCAGCCCTTCTAGTACTTTCTAGTACTTCTTTTAGTACTCCTTGTAGTACTTTTTTAGTATTTCCTGTACGAACGACGTGTTCGTAAAACCACCTGTTCGTTGGTAGAAAACATCTGTTATTCACGTGTTGTTCGAGATCACGTTTTTGTTGGAATTTGTTGATCCGAAGAGAATCAGTACCTCGTGCTTTAACCTGGAATTTTCCTAAGTTCAACTTCGTATTCTACAATTTTAAGACCAAAGGTTTAATTAAGGTCAGATAAACTTGATTTGATTTTGAGGTTATCTTGTGTTAAAGTTAAATTTGAAAAACACTCAAACATATTAGTTTAGCTCGATAATTTAGTTATATTTAATTATTGTTGTTAGTAATCTGGTTAGAAACATTTATTAGAAATATTTACCGTATAAATATTTGTAAATTCACCGATTTGTAAAACTTTCAAGGTCAATTTTAGTAAATTCGTATATAAGTGCTAGTAATTAATAAAGTGGTTGCTTTCACAGCAACGTGAATTTATAAATTGTATGTTTGATTTTGTAAAGGAATATTCAAATTTTGTCAACTTAGTCAATTATTATTTCTTTTAATTTAAATCCAGTCGTAATTGAATTTGTGGTTACCGTACAGGCTTCGCAGGTTGTTATTATTTACTATTGTGTTATTATGTTTTCTATAACTGCAACGATAAACTGAGCTCAATTCTGCGTATGCGTATTTAATAATTTAGTTTAAGAATTATCCTTGCGAACCCTCCGAGGCTTAGCATTTTGAACGATACAGTATACATTCCTTTAATTACGATTTATGTTAATTTGAACCTTAAATTTATTTCGTTCGTCTAGTTACGATATTGCCTTGAACATTCCCTATAGTTTTGTTTGTTTGTTGAATTAGATCTTGTTGTTTAAAATATTACATTTAGACTTATTTTTTTCTTTATTTGTTCGTTTGAATTAATAACTTTATTATTAATTTTCAATTTCAATTGTGTATGTCTTTTTGCTTACAAGTTAATATATCCTATTCGTTAATTAAAGCCGTGCGTTTTATTATCAAGTCAATTCACTTTGGAGGTCTATTCTTCAGGAGATCCGACTGAAGACAGTGTTACTTAAGAAAGGGTCTGGCGCCTAAAGAACATCGTTAGTTTAGCTATTTAGTGAGCACTACTATTTTCTTTTAGGAACCTCACGCCCACGCAACAGAGTAGCGGGTTTATTTAGTGTTATCACCTCCGGATAACAATTGATATCTACGCCTAGTGCTGGTATAGCATGGGGTACACCTGATTTGATAAGGTGGTATTAAGATGTCTCGAGGTTAAATTTAGTTTGGAAGAAGCGATCACTTAGGTAAGATTTAAGTAGGATATAATAAGGGGTTAGAATTCAAATCTGCCACCAAGAAAATGGAGGTTACATAACTCATCTACTTTAAAATAATTTTCCGTTAATAACATTTTTCTGTTCAATTTGTATTTAATTTTAGTTCTTAGAATAATTTAATCTGCTCTAATTTTTATCAGTTAGGCGTGGTTTTAGATTTAGTAGTTCTAATGACTTAAGTTGTATGACGTTAGCAAAGACACGATTTATATTTTTCATGGCAAACTTTGAGGTGAAATTTTTTCGATCTCACGTTATTTTATAACTTTTAAATTATTCAGTTTCAATACGTGTATTTTAATAATTTTCTATCTTTTCTCTTTTCAGTTCTTTCAACACGATTTTATTAAAGGTTTAATTAAAAATTGGACTTTTTTTACAATTACTAAAATTTTCTTAAGGTGTGGCGTTTAAATATGGACAACAAGCATTTTATTTAATATTTGGTCTTAAATTTCAAAGCATGTTATGATTTTATATGACTGCTTATTCCCTTTCTTTGTTAAAAAGGGGTGAGCTAAAAGTAGTTGAAAAACGTTTTTAAAATTAATACTAATACATAGTTAAATAATCCAGGAAAATGTGTTTATTAAACGAAACATAATCAATAATCATTTTAACAATTAAATAAAGTATTTATAAAACTGAATACGAGCTGCGATCTTCGATCTTAAGCAACTTGGATTGTAGCTGCCGGATCATGTTTAGGACAACAGACATATCTTTCTGTTGAATCTCAGTTTTAGCTGTTTTACGGATTTTGCTTCCCACCCTTCGCTGTATACCATTCGACTAAGAATTGACCAAAAATCTTCAATGCGCCGAGCCTTTGCGACGTTAGGGGGGGTTTGCTGATTTAGGTACAAATCTTATATTGTGATCAGTTAACCATTCTTGAGTTTCCTCTGCATAATGGCTACTTTCCAGATCTGGCCAAAATACATAATTATCGTCTCCATGGTGCTGTTTAATAAAATTCATCACAACAGGTGTGTTAATTTTCGTTGGGATACACCAATCTTGCTTCCCATACTTTTAACTTCTTTATTTCGCTGCTCCCTCGACAAAATTGATGATCTACTTGATTTTGTATTTTCCCCAAAGGGCATACCATTCTTATAACGTTTAATGGCATTATAAATAGTGGAAGTCGGAAATATCTTCTTGGTCCTCCCGTCCAAGCAAATCATAAATGCGTCGTAGTATATTTTCTTTTTTATTCATTTTCACAAATAATCGAAACTTTTTATAACACTCTAAATGACACTTCAGACAGATGATAAAGCAATTTCAAACAGTTGTCAATTAACTTGAATCCAATTACTTTTAGCTTTTAGCCCACCCCTTCAGATCAGTTTATGAAAGTTTCAACCTATTTCATATTTTAAAAATGTTGAAACCTAAGTTTAAAAAACTTCAAAGGAAGCAATTAGAAGAAATACTCCAAAATCGATGTTTACATGATTTTAGTATCTTTTTTATTTTTTAAATGACAAGGAGACTTTAAAAGAAATGAGTATTTCACACCTCCATAAATGTTTACCAAATGAAAAAATTATAAAAACTTGCAATATGTAGTGTAAACAAAGAAAATAGGAAAATCAAAAATATCTTTACCAAATTCGAAGGAAAGCCGAATCCTTAAATGCAAAAATACATAAGCTGTTTTAGAAGTCTTGCTCTGAAAGTTTTTAAAAAGTCGGTAATAAAGACACAAAAGGGTTCTATAAATTTTTAGTTCTACAAAACCATAAAAAATAGCCACGGTTATTTTTGTATAAAACTTTAAAGTTAACGAAACTTGAACAAATAATTCACAAATTCTGTCAAAATAAATAAGCAACTGATAGAGATTGCGAAGAAGATTTAAATGGTTTTCAGAAATTTCCAGAGGGTCCAAACATAAAATATTCGAAGACTAAACAAAACTTTGACAAAATGAAATCATTGCCAGAAAATGTAAAGAGCAAACTGAAAAGGAAACTTGCTGAAAGTCCATAGAGAAAACGCAAAAAGAGTAAATAATATTTCAATAAATTCAGAAATTCTAATAAAATTAATAAATAAATAGAAAACGTAAAGTATAATCTGGTAATAAAATTCAAATAATTTTTCTTAAGGTATCTTTTAACACTTTCCTAGCGCATACACAAATTTCGTCCAGTCCATTTTGTTTGTTGCTAACTTTTCAGCTTCTGCTCATGTTTTGCCTCTTTTCTTTAGTAATGCTGCCAGTTCATCGTTCCACGTTTTCTTGGACCTTCCTCTTAACCTGCATCTTTGTACTACTGTTTTCCATATGCGTTTAACAAGTCTATAGTCGTAAATTCTACACATAATATGTCCAAACCACTTCAGCTGCTGTTTCTCTATTATGTTAAATACTGCTTCTATTGCCAATTCTTCTCTTACTGTGTCATTTCTTATTCTTTTCTAGTTATTCCTTTGACCTTTCTTAGATATGTCGATATATTGTACTCTGCTTTTCATTGTGTTTGTTAATATCCGGCTCTCGCCACCGTAAGTTAAAATTGGTCTAAATAATGTTTTATACCCGGTCATTTTCCACTTCCTGCTTATTCCTTTCTTTCTTATAAAAGACCTATGGTACAATCTTGTGGCAGTTCTGATTCTTTCACTTATTTCGTTCTTTCCTAGATACTTATTTCTATATTTATATTCTTATTTTTCTCAGATATTACCATTACCTTTGTTTTAATTGTGTTTATTTTCATTTGCCTCTTCGTTAAGTCTTCTTCCCATATTTGTAGGTTTTCTTGTAAATCCTTTCGTTTCCAGCGCATATCATCAGATCGTCGCGTCGGCGAAAACAGATTCTGATACACGCACTGCTGTTAATAATTTATTAAATCCCACATGTACCTTTTTAGTTTTATTTTTTATCATTTTAATTATATCGTCCATTATCACTGTAAATAATGTTCGGCTCATTACTTCACCTTGCCTTAAGCTTAAGCCATGAAATTATTATTGCAAATAACTATATCCGGTTCCGAGTTATTATTTCTTACATAACTTTTATTACTTATTATCGTACAAGCATTTTATTCTTGTTAATTATTTCAAATTAATGTTCCTGCGTTCTAGACTTTTCTAAACTTCTTTGTGTGACACGCTAGCGAAAGCTTTCTCAAGGTCTAAAAATGCTATACAGGGTGACAATAATCTACCTGTGTTGTATGGGTAACTTTGTTATTATAGAAGTTAGAGAGTCGGCTAAATTAGCAAAGTTGGGCAGAATTTCAAGACAAATTAGATGCCGGTTTGATATTTGACATACACTTTCAACTTTTTCAAATATTTCGAAAAAACTAAAAACATGCGATTTTTTAAATGTTTTATAATTCCATAACCACCTATTCTAAAACCAAAGTGAAATATGTTTCTTGTAGAAATTTTTACGTAGAATTATAAAAAAATATCTACAAAGCCATAGCACTCTCGATTTTTGAGATATAAGCCAAACTTACGTTTTTTTAAATGGCAACCATAGTAGGCTATGGATTCATTAAAGAGCTTATTTTTTGCTGATTTCAAAAATGTATAGGTTGTCATATCTGTTTCCGTTAATTTTCTCAGAATTTGCAAAAAACTGAAGTTAGTGATCATAATTAATAATTAGCTGCATAGTATAACAAGAGTGCTTTGGAATTGGAAAACAACAACACAAATTTAATTGTCAAAGTTAGTCCTGTTTTGCTGATAATTACGGATGTGAATGTGTTAAGTAGTTCTGTTAAAGTTACTAAAAAAAATGGCTTACTCGTGGGAAGAAAGAAATGATATGTTATTTTGCTATTACAATTTATTGTAATCGTGATGCGGATGCAGCTTCTGAATTGTATCTGCAAACATACATGGAAAGAATGCAGCCAGATAAAAGGATTTTTGCAAAACTTGAATTCAATTTAAAACGGTATGGATCATTTTGTAAAGCAAAAGAAGCTAAGAAAAATATTAATGAAGGAGCAGAGATGCGTGTTTTGGCATACAATACTTTTAAACCAACTGCATCTGTGCGAGAAATTGGACTTGAGTGTAATGTATCCAGAGAACAAGCAAGAACAATTTTGAAACAAAATAATTTAAAACCTTATCATCATGTTATAAACACATTGTATCCAACAGATTTAGAAAGAAGATTCAATTATGCTATGTGGTTTGTTGAAGAAAGTGAAAGAAAAGTCTTTTCTCAATCAATTCTATTTACGGATGAAGCCAAATTTACAAATAATGGTTTATTTAATAGAAAAAATCATATTTACTGGGCAAGGGAAAATCCACACATAACGGTTGAAAGGCGAGAGCAATACGTTTTTTCTATTAACGTTTGGTGCGGCATTCTTGGAACAAAACTTTTTGGTCCTTATTTTTATGAGGAAAATCTAAATTCAGAGAGGTATTTGCTATTTTTACGTAATCAATTCGAAGAAATGTTGGATGATCTTCCATTAAATTTTATACAAAATTTGAATTACTTCCAACACGATGGAACACCTGCTCACAATGCTCACATTGTGTCACACTATTTATTGGAAAGATTTCCTAATTGGATAGGTACCAGAGGTCCTACTGCGTGGCCTCCCAGGTCTCCGGACTTAACTCCCCTAGATTTTTTTTTATGGGGAACTATTAAACACAAAGTGTACAAAGAAAGGCCTCATAACATTGATGATCTGAAAATAAAAATAAGAAGAGCTCTAGCCGAAATTAGACATAATACATTAAATAACTTGCAACGTGAAATATTAAAACGATGTCAGTTATGTGTTCAGGAAAATGGTGGTCACTTTGCAGTATTATTATAATCATTAATTTATTTTTATAGTTACATACATTTATTATTTAGTTCTGTTATCCATAGTGATAGTTACTAAGTACCTATTTTATTTGTTATTTATTTAATTAAAAACATTTGATAATTGTTTTTGATGATGAGTTACTAAACAAGAGACAACGACAAAATTCCAATGCATTCTTAGTTCATGGTTATTATTTATCAGTTTTTTGCAAATTCTAAGAAAATTAACGGAAACAGATATGACAACCTATACATTTTTGAAATCAGCAAAAAATAAGCTCTTTAATGAATCCATAGCCTACTATGGTTGCCATTTAAAAAAACGTAAGTTTGGCTTATATCTCAAAAATCGAGAGTGCTATGGCTTTGTAGATATTTTTTTATAATTCTACGTAAAAATTTCTACAAGAAACATATTTCACTTTGGTTTTAGAATAGGTGGTTATGGAATTATAAAACATTTAAAAAATCGCATGTTTTTAGTTTTTTCGAAATATTTGAAAAAGTTGAAAGTGTATGTCAAATGTCAAACTGGCATCTAATTTGTCTTGAAATTCTGCCCAACTTTGCTAATTTAGCCGACTCTCTAACTTCTATAATAACAAAGTTACCCATACAACACAGGTAGATTATTGTCACCCTGTATAATCGTATTTCCGAGTCTTTTATTCTACTTTTCTCTATCATCTATTGTATGCTATAATGGGGTCTTGTGTACCTACTTCTTCACTTTTTAAAACCACATTGGGCTTCTACGTCATTTCTTAACATTTTTCCTAATATACTGCTATGAGTCCCACCTTTTAATGCAAAGGTATTATAAAATTGCCTCAATTCGCAAAATACCGAAATGCCCTGAATTACAAGAACATGTTTGGCTGACAAATATTGTTGTGAATACTTTAATGTAATATGTTTATTGCGGCTAGCTCAGCATCGGATCATTGCAGAGGTTTTTTTTTAATGCAATAATAATAATAATAATATTACCTTTATGCAGTTTTATTAACAAATATTTTTGTATTACCCTACGTTCCATAAATTCATAATTTTTATCCGTTCACTATAAACATTAATCTATAATAGTTTGTAAATACGTTCACGTTTTTTAGTAATTACTATCCAAATCAATTAACGCAATTTTTGAATTCAAATCAGTGCTTAGCAACTTCCACTCCAATTTTAATGTTCAATTTAACAGGAATCCAATTTATTTCTTAATTTCAATATTCCGATGACCAGGAAACCAATTAATTTCTATATCAGCTTACTCTTCCTTTTTAATTCAGGAGACATCACTTTAACCAGAATGCAATTTCATTTTGGAAGTAGAATTGCGCTTCTTTATTTTATTTTCTTTTTTAAGCTAAAGTAAAAACACAACTTGCTTTTTCAGAAAATAAAATTCGAGTTATTTATTTATCTTGACTCCCGTTGCCTTGATTTCCCCATATTTTCTTCCAATTACAATATTCGTTCCTTTTCCTTGGTAACACTTATTTATAATAATAATATTCTTTCGACACACGTTTCTACGTTTTTAGCTACGTATCTTAAATTAAAATTTACAGTACAATAACATTTACTAGCACTATTTACATTTTTATTTTAAATTAAATCTGCACAAAAATAATAATTAATTTTAATTTATTAACAATAAGAGTAACCTCTATTTAACAATATGTAACTATCAATTGATATCATTTTCAATACTTATCTAATAATGAAATAAATATCTCTATAATTAGTACAATCTCTACAGTCTCCTTTTATAAATATTGGAATTGTTATTTCAATCTTTCAGTCTTCGGGTATTTATTCTTCCTGAGCTCCAAGCCTTATTCAAAATTTTTGTTGACATTTCTATCCCTCGTTTTTCTAAGTTTTTCAGCATTTCACCTGTTATTTTATCATGTCCTGCCGATTTCCCTCTCTTTATACTCGAACCTTTTATTGCATTCATTACTTCCTCTATTTGTATATTGTTCTCTTCTTTTTCTTGTGTATATTCCGCTTTTTCTTTTGACGTTTTGTATATTTTGTTTGAGTTGAGAAGTTCCTGGAAATATTCCTAACATCTTTTCATTATTTCTTTTTCTCCAGTTATTATTCTACTGTCTTTTACTTGCACTTGTTTTAGATTCTGGTGCTTTTCTTTCCTTAAGTTCTTTGGCACTTTATAAAACAATTTTTGGTGTCATTTGCTATCATTTTCCATTCTCTTGTTGAACTCTTCCCATATTTGTCGCTTAGCGTGTAATACTATTTCTTTCACATTTATAAGTTGTTGTTTATACTCTGGGTAGTTCTTTTCCGATTTATTACCTAGACATAATTTCCACTTTTCCTTCTTAATTTTTACTTGTTTTTCTATTTTTGAATTCCATTATCTGGTCTATTTATTTTGTTTATAGCAATAAATTATGCCGCATGTTTCTGTTACTGCTTTTAGGATAATTTCCTCGAAATGATTCCATAACCGTTCCAGACTCGTATGTTATCCCACTGTTCTGTATCTCTTCCTGTCTTAATTTCTTCCCTGAATTTATTTGTTGTTTTAGTTTCTTCTAATTTGTATGACCTTATAACCTGCTTTACTTCGATTACATTTTTTTGTGTTTACTTAGTCGAACCTTCGCCACTACTAAATAGTGATCACTGTAAATTTGCGCCCCTCTTCTTACCTTTACATCCATAACTTATTTTCCAGATGATCTGTTAATGAGTATATGTATAGTCTATTATGGATTTTTTTCGGCTTGTGAGCTGTCGTATACTTATGTATATCCCTGTGCATATAAAATGTATTCAATAAATTCAATAGGGTAGACTGGGGCAAGTGTCAATTGGTTTTTGGGTAGTTGAACTTTAGCGTGTAGAATTAAATATTTTCGTTATAATTATTCACATACAGTTTTTTTTTATAGATACTATGAAATGTTCTTAAGCAGTTCCTTGAATAGAATCATTGCCAGTGATATTACCGAAACACTATACAGTATGTCCCCGGATTGAGTTTACAATAGGTATGATTGACCAAAAATTTTCGAATTGGAATTTCATATTTTGGGATTCCGCCCTGCTTGGTCTGAAACTTATTTTTAGTTTACTTTCGATTTTTTAAAATCAAGTAGGCCTTTACAGTTGAGCAATAACTCTTTTCGTTTCAGGTAAAGTACCTTTTCCGTTCACAGTACGCCAAAGTGTTACTAAGAAAAGTTGTTCAGAATAAAAAGCTATGGCGGTATACAAATTTTCAGAACGATCGGCCTACTTTGATAAAATTCATTATTTGTCAATTTCGTTTCAGGTAAAGTACTGTTTCCATTCACAGTACGCCAATATTTTACTAAGAAAAGTTGTTCAGAATAAAAAGTTATGGAGTTATGCAAATTTTCAGAATGATCGACCTACTTTGATAAAATCCAGTATTGGTCAGTTTTATCAAAGTAGGCCGATCGTTCTGAAAATTTGTACACCGCCATAACTTTTCATTCTGAACAACTTTTCTTAGTAACACTTTGGCGTACTGTGAACGGAAAAGGTACTTTACCGGAAACGAAAAGAGTTATTGCTCAACTGTAAAGGCCTACTTGATTAAAAAAAATCGAAAGCAAACTAAAAATAAGTTTCAGACCAAGCAGGGCGGAATCCCAAAATATGAAATTCCAATTCGAAAATTTTTGGTCAATCATACCTATTGTAAACTCAATCCGGGGACATACTGTATAATAAAATATTTTTTTGGATTTTTATTTTTACACTTGCCCCAATTTGGGGCAAGTGTAAAATCGCGGGGCAACTTTCCTTAAAATATACATTAAATGTAGTGGGGCAAGTGTAAATTGTACGAGTTAAATCTACGCAAGTCAGTTTTTCCCAATTAAAAAAATGTTTTCAAACGCAAGAGTTATAAACTTTTATTGGAAACTTGTAAACGAGCGATGAAAAAATAAAATCCACAATTTTAACACTAACTTAACATTTCACAATATAACTAGAGAATAACTAAAAAATGGGTTTATTTTCACAAAAATAAAGTAAAATCCTCAAAAATAAAATAACCACTTGTTAACAAATGTTTAAACATTGTATCCATCAAATGCAACTGCAAATTCTAACATGCCTCTTCTGTCAATTTTTGGTTTAGGTAGAAGTTTCATTATATTCTCAAATTTTACACTATCCATGTCTTCAAATTTCGGCCAAACATATTTGGTTTTATACTTCTTAACAAATTTAACATCTATCTCCTCACTGCTTTCAACTCGTGTTATTTGACCCACAAAGTGTCTTACAGCCTTTTTGGTCAGATATTGAACTAGGATCCATTGTCCTTTTTTGACGTTTTCAAATACAAGATCTGGAGTTTCACATTCTTCGGGTGAACTTAAGTCATCATCATCATCATCTGTGTCATTATACTCTATATCTTCTTCAGAGCTACTAGCATCACTATGAATTGTAATTGGTTTAATTTTCTTTTTAATGTTATTTACATTATTGCGTGCCTTCTTATTCATATTTTCTGTCACTAATATCTGAGTGCTTGTTTCTTCCTGTCTGCAAGTTATGACTTCGGCACCTGGAGCTAAGCGCTTACGTTTTAGAGTTGGAAGAGGTTTGCCCTGTTTTAATGTCTGCAGGAGTAATTCTTCAAAAGTATTTGTTGGCTTTACTTCCAACAGGCTTCTGCCGTTCCTTCCTGTCTCTTGTGAGGTTCCAGCTGTGGGCGTCTTATTTTGTTGGTCATCAGTTGTTTCACTAAGTTGTTCATTAGTTTCTAGGAGTGTCTCAATAGTTGATCCAGTGTTATCATTTAAGTTTCTTTGGTTTTGAAATTGCTTCCATCTCTTCCATGCTGCAGGGTCATACTTTTCTTCAGCAATCACATTTTCATTGAAAGGGTATATGCCACCTTTCTTAAAACCACTTAAAATTGTCTCTTTAGAAACTTCGTTCCATGTTTCACTCAGTAAAATTGAAAAGTTTTTCTTTGGTATCTTACAACCTTGGTGTTGACGTTGCCATTTCACTATTTTTTTTTCCCAAATCAATATAAACGGCCGGAAAACAGAGAGATGTAGCGGTTGTAATAAGTGACTGGAATGAGCAGGAAGTTTTAGTATTGTTACGTTTTCTGTTCGAGCGCTTTCTATTAGCTGACTGTCAACATGAGATGCATGGCCATCATAGACTATCAAAATAAGCCGAGTACCATTGAAAAAAGGCAGTAGGGTCTTCGTAAAATAATTTCGAAAAATTTCGCTAGTCATCCAACCATTAGGAGTTGCGGCAAATGACATTGGTGAATTTTGCAATTCATTGTTTTCAGGAATCCATGAACTCCATACATTATTCCCTTTGTATATCACTAGGGGTGGCGCCTTTTCTCCAGCTGCGTTTACACCAGCTAGGACTGTTACATTTTCCTTTCCAGAACCGGCTATTACTCTGGCGCAGGGTTTTCCTTTAGCCCCAACAATTTTAATTCTCGAGGGATCCATGCAAAGGCTCGTTTCGTCCAAATTCCAAATGGAATTCGGCTTATTGTGAAGTTCTAAATTGTCAATGGTTTTTTTAAGTAGTTGAAAATACTCATTGATTAGGAAAGGGTCTGTTGCTTTGTTTTTACAATATTCTAGTGGTTGTGGTTTCTTCGTCGAAAGACCGTGGCGACGTTTAAAAGCAATAAACCAGTCTGTTCCTGGGCGATTATCTTTGAATGGTGTTTTGAGATTGTTTAGTGTAACAAATTCCCTAATCTTTTCTAATATTTCAAAGCTGGAGAGCCCATATCCCCATTTCTCTAAACATTTTAAATAATCTGCCAACTTTTTTTCTTCGCTGGAATCAAAAACAGTGGCCCTTCCTTGTGTACAACTTTTTTGTCCTCTTAAACCTTTGTGGTGTTTGTACAATGTGTTGTATGGGATATTAAACTCCAAACTTGCTTGCGACAAACTTGCTTGTCCAATTTGCACTTTCTGAAGCGCTGTTTGTAAATTATCTTTTGAATAATCAGCCCTCTTAGACTTTCTCTTATATGTTCTCACCATTTTAAAATTGTGGGTATTATCTGTAAAAACGTATCCAATAAAATACCTAGCAGAATCATCTGTATTTTACATTTGCCCCATAAGCATTTTGGACAAGGGGTAGCTGTAAAAACGAACTTTTACACTTTCCCCATAGACAGGCTTTCCGGGGCAAGTGTGAAGATGGGCGTGTAGAAATCAATTTATAATTTATATATTATAACACATTAGCAAACGTCTGTATGGAACAATTTAAAGCTGTTGACTACAAAAACATTTAAAGAATGTACCTTATACAGCCTTAAGGTCCCCATTCACGTTGAGATCTGTATCGATACATGTATCAAGTATCAGTATCGCGATACAAATCTCAACGTGTATGTGACTGTCTCGGTATCGATGTATCAGTATCAGCTGGTATCGACGTCTGTATCACTGTCGTGAAACATCGATACCGCGACCGTGCAACTGATACCATGTTTCAACGTGTGTGCGCCAGTATCACTGTATCGCGCGAATAAAGTTAATTAAATCATGTCTGCGGATCGAGATTTTTGGGAAGAGTTTTTGAATATGTATGTTATATCCGTGTTTGTGGAATTCTAAGTCAAAAGACTATTCAAATAGACCACTTCGTGAAACGGCAACAGCAGAACTTGGTTGAAAAGTGTAAGATTATGTACCCTAACGCAGATCGCAGTTTTGTTACCAAAAAAATGCATAGCTTTCGTTGTGCTGTCCGAAGAGAACTCAAAAAAGTTGTGGCTTCATTGAAGAGTGGAGTATCTTGTGATGGCCAAGCATTGTAAAGTCACCATCAGTCTTTCTTCCGCACTTACTGCTTCTCTCATGACAGTATTCCGTTTTTCAATTCTTTGTTTTGCTATTCCCAATAGATTGATAAACAGTGTATCTTTCTTCTTCTTCGTATTTCTCTTTACAGGTTAGTCGTGACCTATAGAAACTAGTTTCATTTACGAACTTTTCGGACTACTTTTCGCCAACGTTCTCCGTTTCTGGCTTCTTTAGTTGCATTCTGGAGAGATGTACCAGTTAGGTCTTTAATTTGGTCTGTCCATCTTTTTGGAGATCTGCTGCGTGATCTTGAACCCTCCATTCGTCCCTCTACCACCAATCTTTCTAGGTTATTGTCATCTCTACGTTCAATATGACCGAAGAATCTTAACATTCGTTCATGAACAATTTGGGATATCCTTGTGAGTTCATTAATTTCTTGGATAACAGATGCGTTTGTTCATCTGGCAGTTCATGGAATGCGGAGAATTCGTCTCCAGCACCAAAGTTCAAAAAAATCAATGCGCTTGATGAGGTCTTGTTTTTTTATGGTCCATGTTTCAGCGGAATATAATAAAACTGGAAAAACTAAAGTTTTCACTCTCTGTTTCTTTGGGTCTAGTGTTATGTCCCTGTCCTTCCAGATCTTCTATAAATTTTGCATTGTACTGCTTATCATCTCGCTCTTCTTCTGATTTCATTGATATTAGAGACGACCCAAGATAGATGAATTGACTTACCACCTTAAATGGACCTATTTGCTAGATGTTTGGCATCATACATTTTAGTTCCTGAAGTAAATGTAAAACAGTATACTTATTTTTCTCACGTAATCATTGCTTTGTCCTTATTCTTTTTCGGCGTCTTTTTTCTTTAAAGATTCCAACAATGCTATAAACACGGGTTCGAGAGGAAAATTTCAGTCTGGCGTTTTAAACTAAACTGAAGTCTCATGATTCGGTCGGTGTATGGTTGTACTGATACTTGATACGAATCTCAGATACATGTATCGCCATTTGTATAGATACCTGTATCGATACAGATCTCAACGTGAATGGGGGCCTTTACATCGATTATAATTATAATTTTTTATATTATACAGTTTGTCTGACGATACTAGGTACAAACGGTAACTAGATACAGAGACGGTTTAAAATTTTAAGTGGTTGTTAAGCAACACACCCTTGTGATTAATGTATTATTGTAAATAAGTATAACAATATTTCCATTTTATTTGTCTGTGTCTAGTTACCGTGTGTACCTAGTACCTGCAGACAATCTATATATCTTTTCCCGACTCTGCAGTTCAAATCTCCTAATATTATTACAAATATATAAGAAGAAAACCTTTCAGAAATATCCAAAAAATACTAAAAATTAGCAAAGAGGAAGTCTCAACATATTTCTTTCTTGCTTCACTCTTGTACAACAAACAACAAATACCTTTTCTGGTATATTTTTGGCTATCATAACGTTGAAACTACCTCTTTCCCTACTTTTCTTGCAAAACTCTTGTATGTATATTAGCGAAGGTTCGTATTTCTTACAGCTTAATTGCTTAATTAACACAAACGAACGATAACAACAACCACAGAAACATAAGTTGTAATTTATTTCATAGGAACGCTGCGTTTACGAAGAGACATCAAAATTCCCAAAATGGAAATTAGGGATAGCCTTGCCTTTTCTCATCGTCATTGTACTTGCAGTCTAGGGATTCCTGGTTTATTTGCAAACTACATAAATTTAAATTTTGACATAATGGCAAGAGTACAGGACTGAAAAATTCCACAAAATCGTCTCTTATTTGCCTTCTTCTTGCAAGTCAGTTTTTTGATTAGATACTAGGGGGCAGTGGATACTACATATAAAAAGTGTGTGCCTATTGTTTTGATTTTTGTACAGTAACAAAATGAAAACAAGAAAAATGCAAAGCTCTCTTGAAATATGGTTTCTAGGTGTGTACGTTGTAGTTAGGTAGGTACCCTTTTCTAAAGAAAATGTTTAACAAATTCTCATATTTTTCCATAATTTGTTTTTTTTTTTTTAATATAATAATTTTCTTTATGCCTCTCTTTTATTCAGAATCCTCCTTCGGTAATATTTTTTTCCTAATTTAACTTTTGCATATTAGCCATAATAGACAGGGTGGCGCGGTGGTAGAGCGCCAGGCTAACGTTGCGCTAGTTCTTGGTTCGAATCCCCCTGGTGACTGACCATTCATCGTTGGGCACGTAATTAATGACGCTTTCCACCGAGAAAGGCCTACGAGGTAGAGTAACAAAGTCTTACACATACATACATATTACACTCTACACAAACATAGTACAGTATGTAGGTAAAACGGCGCATCAACTTCGTAACCCGCAGAGACGGACCCGGTTGTGCATTACACGCGTAGAGACTCATACGTTAACGCATCAGCCTCAACACCGAAAGGTATAATATGTTACAGATAATACATATTTCTTAAAGATTTTATTATACCTAGTTTTAAAAGTCGAAAACCTATCACGAATTACCTATTTTTCTAAATATTTATCCTTTTACATTTTTTGACTAATTATGTAGACTTTTTTCATTAAAGGGAGCCATGCATGCACTTATTAAAAAGAAAAAGAGATGAAATATGATCTGAAAATCAAAGCACTTAATATGTTAATTCAGAATGAGTTTGGAAATTAAGAGTTTGTCAGTTATTATCATCAAACCAACTTTGTAATTGACAGGTGGCCTGTTTCCTCATCTATAAACGCTGATGTGAATAATGCTTCATTATTTTCAGCTTTCTATTCAGAAGCGATTACATGGAACATCGGTCAAACAATTCCTATTTAAGCATCGATTTAATTTCTAATTTAATAAAATTTATTTAGAATTAAAATTATAGTTAGATTTCCTTTGATGCTTGTAAAAAAAGTGCGCGGTAACTGTTGTGATTTCTTTGGTTACATTTTAATTAACTAGTCTGAAGTTTAACAAAAGCGGTTAAATATGAATGTAGTCTATGGTAGCAATAGCAATTTTATGTTTGGTCTTAAATTATGAAATCAGGTGTACATATCGCGCGTAAAATTGGAAAGAAAACAATCTTTATAGGGCCCTTTGTCGGCATCTTGTACCGCCAACATATTTAGAACCGCCATCTTGAGAAAGCCTCAGTTGTTTCACGGTGATTAGACTATTGTGATATTGTTTATTTTCTTTGAAATTGAGATGTGATTGAGTACGAGCGTCTAACATCTCGATAATTGGTGTGCAGGTTACGCATTTTTCTCCAAATAGAAACTATAAAACGGTATTGCAAAAGGACTTTATTATTTCCAAGTCATTTCTAAGTATCCATGAAAATTACTACTTCACTTTGACTAAATAATGTTTTGTGTTCGCCGTATATAAATTGAATTGTCGATCGGCCACCGATAGAACTAAATTGATTTCTTTGTTTTATTATTTGTTGTGATCGGCATGACTTGTTTTCTGAACACTTTAGTAGGTTGGGACAGAAATTTATCAGACTCGATCGGTTATGCTTAATTTGTTCGTGGTTTTAGACTTTGTGTTATTTCTATTTATACATTTCTATAGAATATTTCCTTTAATAATCAGCAACAACGTTTCTAAACTTACGAACATTTCTATTTTAGAACTTGGAACACCCACTGCTCCTTTTATGCATTTTCTCAAATTCGCAATTTTTCTTCTACCAATTATGGTTGGAAAGAAGTTGTTTAGAAATCAGAAAATATATTTTAACAATGTCCAATCTTAAGACGTTGTAACAAGGCATTTAGAAATCATTGCTTAAAAGCAAGAATTTCTACGAAAACGTTGCATCGTAAAAGCAATACCCGTATCGGAGACGCCGTCTCTAAATTAACATTTGGTCTGAAACAAAATGTTAAATCAAATACTTAATTAAGAACATTTTGGACTACTTAAATCTAAAAGGATCTAAAATTGCATCCCGGAATTTCTTAAGTGTTAACCTAAAGATAAAAGAATTGCAGTTCAAATTTTTAAATATTTAACATCATTTATACCACGTACCTATACTTAAAGATTTAAGATTTAGTTAGTTACTATTGTGTCACATTTTGTACTTGAAACCATGTTTAAATTATAAAAAAAGAATTGATGCAAGTGATCCTTAAATTACACAGCCCAACAGACATTTTGGTGCCTGCAATTTTTTAACTGTTTCTAGGTAATTTTTGGGTGCAGAATCCAAAATAGCCGTCAGATTTGGTCTATCAGATCTAGTTTTTGAGATATGCTATATTGGCCTCTTTTAGAATAAAATCATCTAACTTTTTAACTTATGTACCTACATTTCACGTTATTACTATTGCTATTTGCTCCAACTGCCAGTTAATAAAACAAAAAATACAAAGTAAGGTATTTATTTCGCAAAGTAGATAAATATACATTCATCACTTATCACTTAAAAATTTTCTTTTATATGACTTTTTAGCATGGATTTTACCAGGACAGTCTCGCTGAAGACTCCAACAGTAGTCGGCCATCATGTTGCTATTCCATCTTCCTTGATATCGATCTTCCATAGTTTTAATGTCCTGATGGAATCTTTCTTCGCTAAAATCATCTAGGCTTTCTGGAAACCGATCTAAGTGGTTGTGGGGGTAGTAAACTTTTATGCTCATGTTACAACCGAGAATATTAAAGTTGGAAAGCATATTTACCACTAATTCTATGTAATTCTCTAATTTCCAAGAAAATTTTGTACAACTCGAACAAGTGAACACCACGTTAGATTCAATCTCGTTCATTGATGCGGTAAATTGTGGATCTTTAATAAGCTGCCTTATCTGAGGACCATCAAATATTCCGGCTTTCAATTTTTCCGTGCTAATCCCAGGTAATTTACGTGTTAAGTAGCCAAACCAAAGTCCATCTCGATTTAAAGCCTTTACAAATTGCTTCATAAGCCCCAACTTGATATGCAAGGGTGGAAGTATAATTTTTCTCTCTTACAACCAAACGTTGATTACGTTTTGTTTTCCTTGAATCATGACATTTTTTAAAGGCCAATTTCTTTTAACACAGTTCTCATCCTTAGCTCTGCTGTCCCAAAGACATAAAAAACAAGGATATTTTGTATATCCACTTTGCTGTCCAAGGAGGAAATTTGCCATTTTTAGATCGACACAAATCACCCACTAATGTTCTTCATACTTAATTTTTTTCAGGACTATTGATATTATCTTATATTCCCCTTTCATGCTGGTAGAATGACCAATGGGTATTGAGCCATATTTGTTACCGTTGTGTAGAAGGACACATTTTAAACTACGTTTTGAACTGTCAATAAAAAGGCGCCATTCGTCTGGTGTGTATTCTGACAAACCCATTTTTTCTAAGAGTCCTCTTATATCGTTACAGAATACCAGGTTATTGTCCTGAGAAAAAAAAGGCAGCAAATCCTTATCTCTTTTACGATAAAATGTAATATTAGTACCTGGATAAAATAAATTCTTTTCATTTAATTTTGAGGCAAGTAATTCTGAAGACTCCTTTGAGAGGTTCAGGTCTCTAATGAGATCATTCAGTTATTGTTGATTGAAACGTTGGGGACTTGCTAAATCTGCTTCAAAATCACTGTCGTTTTCCGATTGCATACATTGAACTTCATCAAACGTTGATGGTTCTGTATCATTTTTCGGGAGTCTAGGCAGACTGCTGAATGATGGAATGGGTATTTCTTCAGAATGCAGTACAGGTCTCTTTGCTGAATCTAGATCAGGATATGTCCATTTGTGTCTATTGTTCCGATTGATGCCTTTGATATTTACGAGACAAAAATAGCAGTCATCGTGATGGTTTCTTGGTTTCCTCCAAACTATTGGTACTCCAAACTTTAGGCACTTCCTCTTTCCGATTGTCCATTGCCGTAAATGTTCAACGCATGTTTTACATACGAAATGTGAGCCCAAGATTTGTCCTGGTCTCCCAAATGGACGCCAAAATAGGTCGGATAAGCCCTTTTCACAAAGTCAGAAACTAGTTTTCTACTTTCTTTCAAAATGTATTCGCCACATACATAATAAAAAAACGTCTGGATGATTCACACAGCTACGTCTGCTTCTGGATGCCATGGTTTTAATTAAATGTTTTATTACTATAGAATGCCGAAAATTTATACAAACTGATGGCACAACTTCACCTACAAAAACTCAGTACCTAGTAAACTTTTTGCCTTTTATCAGAACTAAAATCAATTAGCCTGTATCTCAAGAACTAGAGCTGCTACGAAAAAAAGCCAGGTATTTTTGGAATCAGCACATCAAAAATACCCAAAAGCAGTTCTTACTTTTCCGGCACCAAGACAAAAATTTCATTTTGTTGAGCTGTGTTATTTATTAAAGAACACAAGTAGATAATTCTAGTCGTATATTTGGTTCCAAAACTAAAATGAAAGTTTTGAACTCGACCAATCTTAAATCGAAAACTTCCAATTTGGAAACTTCCAGAAAGCACGTATAAAATATTTATTTCAAAACGATATACAGTCCAAAGCTTGAAAATTAAAGAATCAAGAATCCCTTGTCTCCCAACTTCCTTAATTAGAAAAACTGAAACAATTTTAGGAAGAAATTGATTTGTTTGTTGTATTATCTAACGTAGTGTGTGATTATTAGAACCTAGGACTTCATTTAACAGTCAAATGCATTTTGAATTTAAGTAACTATTTCCTAAAATTTACACTCTAAATAAAACGATCTGATTTGCTTTACCTCGAAATAAGGTTGCTCTTTCTGAAAAAGTCCAGAACATGATGTTAAAAGAATTAATCAATTAAATTCCTGGGGGTTTATTTTTTTACATATGATTATAAATGTTAAAAATTGTAAATTTTCCAATATCTCTAGTCATCCTTTAAAACAATGATTTATAAGAAAAACGTGGAAAAAGGATTCTATTCATAATTTTGGCCAGATAACGCTTGCGTAAATTGCTTTTTAGACTTATGTAAGAAGGAAAATAGTATTCAACCAAAGAAGAAAACACCTTTAAAGGGGGAGTAGCAGTTAAATCAAACATCTAAATTTGTGTTCATTAAGAAATAAAATCGAAGAATTTACAGCATTTACTTTTATCAAAACTTATGAAATAGTGTGTGTATCGGAACACTCCCTTACGAATGTTGAAATTAGGGCTTCACTGGTTCTACGCTAGGTAGAATCGCACCCATAGTCGTCCAGCAATCTGTTGTATGGACGACACATCTATCGCCAATAAAACTGATATAATAAATTTCTCATTGGGAATAAACAGTGAAATTGCAGTTACGGAATTTACGAAGGAAATTTGTTAGTTATATCGGTATACATATGTATATGTACTTATGTAGGTCCCTAAATGGCAACCTTAAGATAAATAGAAAGTTTTAGTAAGCGACTTTAATAATAAACTGTAAATTTTATAAATATGTTAATACTCCATGGTTTTGAGCAAACAGTTTTTTCACCTACTAGGAAAAAAACACCTCTAAAAATTGTTGAGACATCTTAACTTTCTTCATTTCACAAATGGAGTTAAAAGCACAATTTTATTATATCGAATATAGACCCATAACCAAGGCACGGACTTGTATGCACCAAAAAGTGTTAAAATATGCGCATGTATATGCTCAAATTACATGCCAAATATGCAGTGGTTTTCATGAAATATGCTCTAAAATATGCAAATTATTGACCTTAATTATTTTATGTATATATTTAAAACAGAAATTTTTGGATGAAACGAATTTATTTATTTTAATTGTTAACACATTATTAAATACAAATAGCAAAAGGAAACATAATTAATACTAAACTACTTATATATTTATAGAACTAATGGTAATTTTAGAGAAAAATAATAAAATAAATCTTAACTACCTATTTTCATTCAACAGTGTTAAGCGAAACTCGAAAGTAAAACAAAAACTAACTAACGAGTAAGACCAACAACGGTCAGAAACATGAAAATCCCATGGTATCAATGGTTCATTAGTCACTTCTTGGAAAGTGAAAGTTTTGTATGCCTGTCACAGCCCTTCCAGATAAAGAGATAAATTTTAAGCTGGGATTAGACGCCTGGGAAGTGGGCAGTTTTTAAAAGTACATAAATATTTGTAGGTAAATACCTCATTTTAGAAATTCCCCACAAAAATAGACGTTTACCAGAGAATTATAGTTTCTCCGAAATTTAGACATTCGCTCATTTTTCTACATTTCACGAATTTTAGTGAAACTGTGTAGCTACATTTATCTCTAACCAAATGTATAAAGAACTATGCTTTAATATGCTCTTGAAACAAATTTATGCACGAAATGCCTAAAATATGCAAAATATGCAAAAAAATTGATTCCATTTAGGTCTGTTTTATTAAATACGCGTAAATACAAAAGCTCACTTAGCACATATTATTAGTATAGGATATGCATTTGCATAAAATCCGTGCCTTGCCCATAACATTGCTGGGAAGAGACTAAAGGAACAAATAGGGGAAAGATTTAAGACAGTAACAGGCATCATTCAGGACAGGACGGCAGAGGGATACATTTTGAAAATGAAAAAGAATTATGGTTGGCGTTTTAGAACATAAAAGCAGCATTTAAAAAAAAAGTAATATGGGAAATACTAGAAAGTTATAGGATTGCTTTACAATTACTATGAGCTATACGTAAATATAGTGGGTTACGTGAGGATAAATCACGAAGTATCCAAATGCATTAAAACGCAAACAGGGGAATAAAGCAAGGGGACGCTTGAGCCCATTGCAATTTATTATTGCCATGAATGAACAAACTAAATAGAGTAACTATTGGAATGAGAAACCAGTTTACTTATAGGACCTAATTTATGCAGAGGATATAGTAAAGATAACCAAAAGTGTTAGAGATATGCAACTATGTAGCTATTTATGTGTGCAAGAATGAATTAGAGAGAGTAACTTTAATGCTGAAAGTTAATAAAGAAAGAAATAAGGGTAGGGGAAAAAGGTTAGAGAAGTAGAAAAATACACCGATTGGGTATAATTATTATAACCGGTAATGAGAAAACAGAGAAAGAGATAACTAATAGAATAGGTAAAGCAAATCAGATATATTATACAATAAATAATAAAATAATTAGGAAAAAGGAAATTAACACAAAATCCAAATCTATAGTTCGACTCATGTATCCGGCTGAAAACTGAATACTTACAGATAAATTAAAATCAAAAATAACGACAATAGAAATGAAGTTCCTAGAAGAGCAGTGAGTTACACTAGAAGAAATAATAACAACATTATAAGGCAACTGTTGGAAGATGCAGTAGTAAAAAGAAATGAAAATAAACAGCTAAAATAGTTTTGGGCATATAAGTAGAATGCAGGCAAATAGATTTCTGAAACTAGTTACTTAAATGAAAGCAGAAGGAAAAGGGCAGAAAGGCAGACCGAAATTATCTTGGAAGAAACTATAGCTGAGAAGAGGGAAAAGCTATACCAGAAACAAGCAGATTAGTCAGGGTCAGAAAAGTGTGTAATGAGTAGATAGAACAGACTTGAAAAGCAAAAGTAGACAAAAATACCGACCCCCTCTGAGCATCAGGGATCAACTTTTTAATCTGTACAATTTATTACAAAAACAGAATTGCCAATTTATTGAAAATACAAGTAATATCAAGGAAAAAAAATTATTGATTTCATGAATCGAGATTTACCGCGTCGTAGACTTTTTAATTTGTCACTCCGCCACTCCGCCTTAACAACATTTAATTCCTGGTTTAGACGATGTTTTAAACATAAACGTGAATTTTTATTTCCAAATGACATTTTGAGACAAACAAGTGATGAGAACATAAATAGGTTTCCTAGGCACTATAAAACTGAAATAATTAATGCTAGAAAACAAGCCAAAACAAGATACTGAATGCTAGGAAACAAACGCAACGTTCTGGCATTCTTCATATAATACCACGACAGCAGCATAGCATTTAGTTAACATCAATCGGCCACATAGTAAGTAACATTAATATTAATACCGATTAATTCTAATGAAAAATTAATAAAGAAAACTTAAGGAATGAGAGTACTAGATAACTGCACAGACAAAGGCTGAGACACAAAATTGACCAAAATAAAATTGATGACGTAGTTGATGCGGAAACGGCTAGGGATAAATTGAAAACTAATATAACTAAAGCAGCACTAGAAGCATGTGGAACGAGGAAAGTCTGCAATTGCACGAAGACTAAGACACCATGGTTCACGGAAGAAATAAAACAGCTAAGCAAAGAAAGCTTATATGAAGTACAAAAGTACGATGAATCAGGAAGATCACACATAAGACAAACAAATTCGAAATAGAGTAAACGACAGAATACGCAGAAAAATTCACAAAAGAAATGAAGCGAGATCTAACAGGAGCACAAACAAAAATCTGGAAAATAAGCAATAGAAAAACTGAAGTAAATGAGAATCACATCACAAACAAGATCAAGATCACAGTAGACCAATGGACTAAATATTTTACTGACTTATTCAACAGCTAATTGCTAATAAATACCACACAACCCCCAAGAGTAAATGATGAAAATAAAGTCACAGTAGAAAGCGATGAAATTATAAGAGCAATTAAAGGATTACGGGGTAGAAAGGCACCAAAGATCGATGAAATAGCAAATGAATTACTGAAATTTGGCGGTGAAATATTAGCCGATGAAACTATAACACTCACGAAAATCATCATAAGGAACAAAAAATACCGAAGGAAATGAAGATTAGTATTGCAGTACCAATTCACAAAAAGATAGTAAACATGATCCCGCTAATTACACGGGCATTACGCTTCTCAGCTCAGTTTAAAAATTAGTATCAAAAGTAATAGTTTACAAGCTCAATGAATACATTATAAACAACGAAGAGCAACTGGGTTTTCGAACAAATAGATCCGCAACTGATACTATATTTGTTATTCGACAGTTGTGTGAAAAAGCAATAGAATTTGATTCTGTAAATAAAAATTCTTTTGGATTATATCTTCTTTTGTTATTTCAAAAAATAAATATCATATTTATTAATCTTTTCATAATAAATCTCTAAGTAAATATTTTCTAAGTTATTAGCCAGAGACTGGAAAATATGCAAAGTACATATGTCTATTTTATAGCATATCTTTTTGAATCTTTGTTTCTATGCGTTTCACAGCATGTTAATACGCTTTTTAATTAGTTTTTTAGTGCACATTTGCATATACTACTATTATATTGCATAATGCGTATGCAAAATGGTGTAGTGCATATTTCGGCTCACTTCGGTCAACTTGATGCATATTTTGTTTGGACAAATGCTTACATCCAATTTTTTAAAAAGTTTGAAAATGTGCCCAGTTCTTTAACGTCACGAAAAAAGCATGTACATTTAAATTATCTAGAAGTTATTAAAAACATTAAAGAACAGATTAGGGATAAACTTATATCGATCTCAGTGTACGAAACAACAGACACAAAAGCATGCTACATTGCTCATTTAGTTGTAGGGGTTTTAAATATCAACAAACCCGAAAATGGTTTTCTTAGAATTTCCCATAGTATCTAATGTAAAAAAGCTAATTATTAAAGCACCTTTTAGAGTAAGTAAGTAAGTAAGTAGGTAAGTAAGTATTACTTACTTACTTACTTACTTACTTAAGTAAGTAAGTAAATAAGTAAGTATTTATTTATTCCGTACAGACAATCTCATTTGTATAGGAATCGTCAGCATAGTACGAGTATAAACAAACGAAAAGAAAAACAAACATACAAACATATGAAACATTATCCAAAAATAATACAATAATACAATAATGCCAGTATAAAAGTATGAAAGCTATCACATGTATCACATTGTAAATTGTAGATATGCAGTTTTACTTAAATTAAGTTAAATGAAGTTTTTATTAAACCAGTTGTTTACACGGAGCAAAACAGCATTACATTTAGTTTGAAGATTCTCATTTGCTTTATTGTATCGTCAGCGTATAGTGTGAATTTTGCGTCTGTAGTCACAGTGTCAAGTTTATTAATATATAAAAGAAAAAGAACAGGTCCCAACACGGACATTTGCGGTACTCCCAATTCTACTTTAGCGCTATTAGAATATATATTTTTTGTAGTTTACTATTAAAGTTATTAGTAATGCAAACGTACTGTCTACGATTGCTTAAAAAAGATTGAATCCATTGTAAAGCTATAGGTACCATTGATATCGTAGTTTGATAAATTATGAAATAGAAGCTGATAATTTATGCAATCAAATGCCTTCGAAAGATAGCAAAATATTCCGACTGGTTGATTTCCGTTTTCTAAAGAATCAATTATTACACTATAAGACGTTAACAATGAAGTTTGAGTTGATTTACCTTTTCTGAAACCGTATTGAGTTTCTGATAGTACATAGTGAGTGTAAAGATATAAAGAAAAACTTCCTGGGGTTCCTCTGCCACCAGAACCAGTCTTGACCAGATGGGGCACCAGGATAAATTGTGTAATATTTCTTGCCGGTCATTTTAATGGTATTAAAAATGTAATTTCAGAATTTGATTTGATAGTTCAGTCGCAATTAAAAATGTAGAGATATTTTTAAGAAACCGTCTGTTGTAAATCAGCTATCACACATCAAATTAACCTTTGCCTGCATTGCATTTGCAATAGAAAAATTTCAAGGCAGGGAACTTTCTTTAGAAGAAAGTATTCGGGTAGTTGAGACGTTAAAAAAACAAAATCAGTAGTACTAATGGCCCCGTAGGTAAAAAAAAATAAATAAAAAGTGGAACTTTGTTATAAAGAAAAATGAAGGGTTTACAAAATTAAACGCACGATTTTAATGAAGTTCTATTTAATGTAGATCCCCAATTTATAGATCTCTTCAAGTACGCAGCTATTACCTCGTGCAAAGTTGTGCGTACATTTTCTATGTATACAAACACATTTTTAATGACCGCAGACATTATTTAATAGGTAATGGAAAATACTGAAAAATATTTGGTATTTATTCATATAATTCTCTTGGTGTAATTTAATGATTAAGTAGTTATTAAGTCTATACAGTAACACATTTACGTGCCATTATTTAAATAAATTGTTTGATTATTGTTTATAATAAGAAATGGTAAATAAACAAAAAAGAATTTTTGTCCACGACTAGTCAATATTCTGTCAATTATTCATGTGTTTGGTCAAACATAATGCTATCCATTATACACTGCCAGCAGTGAATAATCATTATTCACGGTGTCATGGTAACATCATTGTCTATGGTGTATAATGAAGGAAATAGGTTATGTTTCTAATCCTACCACTTCGTTTAACATAGTTCTGCCACATGGTTTTAGAAGCGTTGTTATTTAAATTTTAATTAAAAATTCTTCGAATTTGTGTTCGTGGACAAAGTATAGTATAAGACTCGCTATAATGGCTACTATTATCTTGGATAATTGCAAAACTCGCTCGCTCGCTCGCTCGTGTTGCAAACATTATCCACGGTAATAATAGCATTCATTATAGCGTCGTGTATAATATACTATTATTTCGCATGTAGTAGTGCATAATAAATAATGTTCGTTTATTTGTTTATTTAATTGTCGAAATCACTGATTAATGACAATTTAATTTTGCATATAATTGTGCATATTTTAGTAATTTTCAATGCATATTTGCATACAATATATTTTCTGATTTTTTGGTGCATATTTTCCAGTCTCAGGTTATTACTCTCGGTAGAACAAACATTACGAGTTTCAGAACTGACATTCGTTTTTCACAAGAAGTTCACTTCTCATAACATACGCAAGTTAAAATTTCGCACTCGGAATTATACCCGAAACTGCACCTGAAATATCAAAACATCCAAATTCTAATCTCAACTTAAATGACACTTGAACTGATTGAATTCGTCGAACGTCGCACAGAAAAATATCGGAACAACGTAAATACGATTGGCTGTTATCGGACGCATCGGATCATCTCGTCTTGGAACATATCGGACGAGAATTACTGAAAATCGTTCAACGTAAATCCACCTTAATTAGCTAAAAATACATTTTTATATGTTTAAATTTTGTTATGTTCAATTTTGAAACTTCCCACTTAGTATACACCTAACATAAATAAATCTAATCTAATCTATTCATCCGTGAACAACTATTTTAACAATGGGAATGCAAATTTAATTACGAAAATTAAAGTAGGTATTTAAAAGAGCATTTTTTTTAACAGTTATGATTTAGTTTTTTTCAGTTTTCCAGCTTTTTATTTAATTTTTAACACAACTATGATAGAGTAATTAATAAATAGAGTTGGTAACTCTACCCTAACAAAATTTTGTGATCCACCTTTGTGCCCACCAATGCGGATAGGGCCATAGGGAAATCAGGAAGCCTCCGGTGGGCCAGCGGGCTGACTATAAAAATGTTGTTTCCTTCATGGACAATTTCATAATTTTTAAAAGACGACTAAGTCATAGGTAATGAGTCCACAAAACTAGAAAATGTTTTACAAATAGAATGACTAAAGACACGAAAAGGTTAATCGGAAAATTTCCCATGCCACTTCACCTATCCGCCCCTGCACCCACCCAAGAAAAATTATATATTAAAATTGTGGCCTACTTTAGTCTAAAACTATCATTAAGTTTCGCTAGTATTGCAGGTAATTATGACTATATTAACGTTTACATCAGACTATAATAACATTTTCTGGGCATAACTATTTTATGGTTCCCAAGTAAAAAAAGGGAGAAAACACAAATATTAGTTAAAAGTTATATAAAATTAAAGCCCCATTAATTTATGAAACCCCAAAAATATATGGAAAAGGTATTTATGTAGAATAAATGACGAATTTTTAAAACGCAATAAAAGTCCTGGAGAAATACTGCGACATTTCGAAAATTCTTCAATAGTTTTAAGATAATTTAATACTCAGATACTCGGGCTCTTAGTTTATTTTTTATAAAATCTATTATTTTTATACATAAAATTTTAGAACATCCTCATCGAAAAAAGAGCATAAACTGGAAACCTTTTCTTACTATGCTGGTCCCTTTGTTTGCAGAGTTCAGCTTTTCAGCATTATCGAGCTTAAAGCTGTTTAGTCTAAAAGCGAATGCTAATTTCAAATTCAGATCTTCCAGTTCCCTTATTGTATCTGGCCAGAATGTAGTTATAGCATTGCGGTTTTAATTAACACTATATGCTCAAACTAGTCACTCATCCGAAAACAGGAGCGCCACAACAGAGCGCCACAACACATAGTCATTGTTTACCCCTTAATACCCCTTAAATTTAGCCCTAACAAGAGTCATATGGAATAGCAATAGGGTAGCAATTTTTAATTACAAAATAATCTAATACTCTAACAGAGAATTTAAACATTAAAACAATTTAATTTATATAGTTGTTTGAAATGACGCATTCGTTAAGCGATTTAATCGGTATCCAGCAAGAAATTAAAAAGTAAAACTATAATAAAAATCTATAACGATGAAAACAATGAACAATTTAATAAGTAATTACCTGTTTGCTTAATTTAGATCGAATACCACTGTTAATTATTATTCAACTCTGGCTGGTGATCAATCAGTTCATATAAATGCGGTAACTACTAATCACAGCTATACATATTCAAAGCGTCCAGTCACGTCCAGTCCTTTTTTTTATAAGCCGGTCGTAATATGGAAATGTTTGCAATTTCTCAAATAATTGAACATTTAATCAACACGGCTCGCTTCGTATTTATATTTACCACATAACGGGTATAGGTTATTTTAAATTTAATTTTTATTCAACGACCCGTAAGCATTTGCTTTTTAAATTTACAACGCAAAAGAGATTTATATGGGGTGTAACACGCAAACGCTCTTATTCCCCATAGAAATTTAAAAAAAAAATCGATAGATGAAATGATAAAAATAAAATAAATTTATGATAAAAGTTTTTCGAAAGCTATTTCAGCCTAGAAGTACATTTAAAAGGGTTTTTTTGTGGAATTTTCCAATTTTTTATTTTCAGCGCTGTTTTATTCCTACAACAATGGCATTGTAAAGATGCTCATTTTTTATGTAACTAACGCCCTGTATAAGATATGTGTATTCTTTGTTTCTGAGCACAAAGAATAAACTACGCAGACAAACATAGACGAACAGAAAAAAAAAGTTCTCGTATCAGGCAACTCCTACGAATTTCTGTTGATACAATTATCCACGCGTGTAAAACAACAATATCAAAAACAATAAAGTATAAGAAAGTCGTCTACCGACCATTGTTTCGCTAATCACAGCGCTTAAATTTAATAATCATATTTCAATATGGAACAACGTGGAACTAAGTATGATTTACATGGTTCGGAAATGTACGACAGCGACTCGCTCCTGCTAAAGATCAAAATCACCGGAGTTATTTCTCTGTTCGAAGTCGTTATTTTATCTAAAGCTGACATTCAGAAAATTATATCAGATATTAATTCCGAAAAAAATCCGATTTAGTCTTTTCACTTAATGGAAGATTTACTTTGTATGAAAAAAAGTCACAAAATCAAATACCTTATTTAAGAGTTGAAAGATTACCTACCTATTAAAAAAAAATTTTTTTCAGCTAAAATTCTAAGCACCTCTGCAGTTTTTAAATCTATTTTGAAAAATTACTTCTGGGCATTTTTGAAATTTTTAAACTTTGTTTGTGAATCCTTAACTTACTAAAGTTTCCCAAAAGTTTCGGGATCTTGGGCTGCTGTTAATGCTTTAGTTTAGAATATATCTCAATTTGATTCACATCTAAGTCAATATCAATTTAAATGAATAATAAAAAATTTTCAAACATTTGTTTGTTTAATGTGATTTTTCACCATTTCCTTTTTTGTACGTTTTTGTGTTTTAAGTTTTAGATTTTCGTAGCTTTTGATGTGATGTTCTTAATATAATGATAATAATACTAACTTTATTTTCCTTCCGTCAATACAAAATCAACATTAATAGAATTTGCCCTACACAATAATATTTCAACAATAAAAACTAATATTAAAAACACCACTTAATCGACTAATGCCACAATATTATTTATTTACTAATGTAATTAAATATCTTCATGTCCTTTCTTCCAAAAACAATTCTTGAATTCGAAATAGTATACTCAACTTCTTAAACTTTCTAACTTAAACATTCATCCCTGAACAAATTGTTTGTTTTTTTGTTAATTCTCAATATTATTAGATTTCGCAATTTTTGAGCACATAACTGAACTGAAAATTACATGTTTATAAGATCAAAATACGATAATTCTTGATAATGCAATTAACAATAATTCATATTAAAAAGAGTGTTCTTTTAAGGCCCGTTTTTCTTACATTTCGTATTTCCAGTAACAATTTCTTTCTGAATTTCCATTTGCAAATAATTTTGCAACGTTTAAAAACCTTCTTTCCATTCCATAAGGTTACTTATAAATATTTCAGCAATATTTAATATTATGCTACATATTAAGTTCTACTAAAGCGTTTTATAAAAGCTAGTTATGTCTCAAGCGGTAAAACATGGTGCATTTTATTAATAGACGTGAAGATAAAAACAAACGTTTTACCACGAGTGTCATACAAGGTTTACTCCAATTCACGTATAACGTGTAAAAACAGAGATTTGCATTTTCCTTTGTGCGTCCGGGTATAATTTAAAATAATAATCGTAGTCGTCTGTTGCTATGAAAATGCAAGCATAGCTTTGAACTTTTCACCGTTCAAAAAGGTCGTTGAAAGAAAACACAAAAGACATATTACAAGAACACTACACAGAAAAATTTGAAAATCTAAGTGAAACGGGGTATCAAGCAAGGCCTAAGTCCTTTACTTTTCATAATTATAATGGAGAAGATAATTAAAAATACAAGAACTAGGACAAAAAATGTACAAAGAACGGTAGGCTATAATAACATGAAACCTGTTGGAAGGTTTACTACGAGTATACGCCAACGATATAATGATAGTAGCTGACACACAAAGAAAATTGCAAATTTTACTAACAGAAGAGATATAAACAAATGCAAATACATGATCGTGAAGCAGAAATTACAAGTAGGAATGGATGAAAACATATGGTGTAAAAGACTACAATAATTGTAAAGGGTAACGGTCTACGAATATCTGGGAGTTATGTTCACAAGTGATGGCAAATGGGACCTAGAGATAGGAAATAGAATAAAAGCGACCAGAACATATTATGCTTTAAATAAAGTGATCTTTGGAAATAAAGACATAGACAGAAAAATCAAAGTTCAGATTTATTATACAATAACAGTACCAACCTTACTATAATACGCTAGTGAAATATAGGTGACACAAACCAAGCACGAAAGGGCCATAACAGCGGTAGAGATAAAACATCAAAGAAGGATTACGGGAAAAACAAAGAATTAAGAACGAAATCCCAAGGACAAATTTAAACCAGGAGCCAATAATATCAATGATGAACAGAAGAAGACTAAATTGGTTAGGGCACATTTTAAGAATGAACCAAAACAGATTAGTAAGGAAGGTGATGTTTGCTAAGAGATAGAAGAATGGAAAGACCAAGAAAAATATGGATAGAACAAATTGAAGAAATAGGAAAAATGAAAGGTAAAACAATGAATGAAATCATACGGATGGCAGAGGACCGGAAGAAATGGATAGATAAGAAATATGAACAGATGCTCGCTTAAAGGGCATAAGGAGATACGAGAAGAAGAAAAATTTAGATTTTCATATCTTTTTTTATGTGACGTCCTAAAATATTTCTAAGAAAATCATAATAATAATAAATTTATCCATTTTCTGCTAATGCATAAACACATTGAATAGAATTCGTCCAACGTAATAATATTTCAACAATAAAAAATAATAACAAAATTACCGCTTAAATAACGGGCTAATGTCGTAATAACTAGTTACAAACATAATTTAATTAACTTACTTAAACTTCCTCACTTCAAAATATAAAAAAATATTTCTGAATTTGTTTCAGGACTAAAATCACTCATTTTTGGTTTTTTGCTAATTCTCAATAGTATTTGAAGATTTGGCAATTTTTGAGCATTTAGTTCAATGGTAAACGATATTTACAAGAATAAAATACGGTAATTCTTGATAATGAGACTAAAAAATCATTCATATTAAAAAAGGTGTTCTTTTAAGATTTATCTTTTTTTACATTGCGTATATCCAGTAGCAATTTCTTTTTGAATTTCTATTTGCAATAATTTTTCAATGTTTAAAAAAGTTTAAATACGATACTGGCAGAATTCTTGTAGTTCAAGTGTTTTAAACATTTTTAGTAAAAAGATTTTTTAGATAAGGTTACTTATATTGCAATATTTCAGGAAAATTTAATGTTATGAAAACCTATGCTGGATATTAAGTTCTGCTAAAGTGTTTTATAATAGTTATTTGCGTATCAAGTGGTAAAACGTGGCGTGGCGCTTTTTATTAATAGACATGAAGAAAAAACACACGTTTTAACACGTGTGTCATACAAGGTTTCTTCCAGTTTACGTATAAAGTGTAAAAAACAAAGATTTGCGTTTCGCTGTGTGCGTCTGGGTATAATTTAAAATTTAATATTATAATCGTAGCAGCCTGCCATAAAAATGCAAGCGTTACTATAAAGGATCAGCAGTGATAAAATATTGGCACATTTTATAATTAGTTGACAGTATTAAAATTGTGTCAACTGTCTTCTTGGCTATTTACCCTACTCTATATAATATTTTAGAGATTTTTAAAATGCCTAAGATTATTTTTAAATTTTGTTAATTTATCGACGTTGTCTACTTCACGAGTTAGTCCTGGTAGCCTGTTCCGGTTCAACGATCCATTTTTTCATCGGGCGCTTCCTTTCTTTGGTAGACGCTGTTCTTCCATCCTGTTTGTGTGTTGGATCCATTTTCTTCGATAATCTTGTATTTTACCTTCAACTGCTAATACGTTCAGTTGTTCTTTGATGTGTTGTTCCTTATTCTATCCAATCTTGTGCAACTTTTTATCCCCCTTATACGAATTTCATCTCCGCAGCTTGGATGTTGCTCTTATCGCTATCCCTAATAGTTCATGTCCATGAGTAAAGTTGATATAGCCATCACTTTATAAAACTTAAGCAGTGTCTCCTTCCTGCACTATTTTCCTGTAGATCACCTTATCGTCCCACAAATTTTTTTTTCTACTCCCACCATGAAAAGTGGGATTTTCAAACTTCGTCTCCATAGATACGAGTATTGAAAATGAGTGTTTGCCGAACAAGTGAAATTAGCGTGCGGAAAATTTACTTTCCGCACGCACATGCATGATTTTCGGTGCGGCAAAGTATAATTTTGCCGCACCGAAATCAAAATGTCATAATGACATTTGATGAATGTCAGATTTGATTTTGCAGAAATATTTAAATTTTTTTATGGAAATGTGGTTGTAGAAAAAATAGTGTGTAATACATGTGTTAAAAGCTTGTATTTGCCACTCTCATGTGACTGCAGCACTCACTATCGTTCGTGCTGCAAACTTCACATTCGTGTGGCAAACGCAAGCTTTCAACACTTGTATTACAAATTACTATTGGCACATCGTGATTTTGTTTTTAATGTCTTGATTGTAATCACACGACAAGTCGCATTCTATAGCTATTAAGACAAGAAGTGTTTTATAGAAGGTTTAAAAATCAAGGTCGTAGTTCAAATCCGAACGAACGAAGTGAGGATTTGATAGACCGAGATTTTTGAACTATAAAACACGAGTTGTCTTCAAGATTTTTTCTAACACTAATATCTTTCACTAATATATTATTAGACATTTTAATAAATTATTATTTGAGACGCGCCACAATACACAAAATGTGAAGATTGCTAGGCAACGACGTATTTTATAGAGAAAAGCGCATTTTAAAGGCCTATAAAATACGTTGTCATTGTCGAAGTATTTTATAGAGAAAGCGTATTTTAAAGGAAACATAACAAGTGAGCTCTTATGCACTATAGAAACAGTATAAGATATTAGTGTTAGAAAAAATACTTTTTCTAACACTAATAACACTGTAACCTTCTTTGTCCGTCTTTAGTATTTTCTTCTTACGATATGACCGGCTCATTTCCATTTCAGGTTCAGCATTGTTTCAATTATATCATCGACTTTGGTTGGTTCTCTTAACCACTAATTTGTTTCCCTGTCTTTGCGTGTGATGCCTATCATATCCCTTTCCATTGCTCTTTGGCTGACTTCTAATGCAGTAATAGATTCTTTATGCAGACTCCATGTCTCTAATGCATAAGTCATGTTAGGCAGGACGCACTGATTAAACACCTTTGATTTAAAGCTATTTTGGAGCTTCCCAAATGCTACCCACCCCAAACGTATACGCCTTTTGCTCTCCTTTATGTTCTGGCCAAAGTAAATATATTGAGATGTTACATATTTCATAAATTTATTTTAACTAGGATAATAATAATAATAATAATAATAATAATAATAACTTTATTAAATTAAATTCAGAATTCAAAAAAATATATATAAATGTTTACATGGTAATAATTTAATAAAGAACATGTTCTCCGATTGTGGGAAAACATGGACCACTGAAACCGACAAACGGTTTGTGTGTGGTTTTTAAGGTTGTTTTGACCGCATGAAGATGTGCCAGAACGAAGAGAATTATGCAACATTACTTAAAAAGTCCAAATTATAAGTTAATTTCGTGCTGTAAAATTTCTGTCATTTCATACTCGGGTATTCGCAATAACCAATTTTTCACGATTTTGTTGAATTTATATTTTGTTAATGTAACATTGTTTTGTATAGTATATTGTTGAAATTTGTTATAAATTCTTGGAGCATAATATGAAAAGGTGTGTTGTCCAAATGTTTTATTTTGTTTAGATAATTGTGCCATTACTTGTTTATTACTTCTGGTACCATATGTATGACTAATTCTTGTTATACAATCCGGGTTTTTATAAATATATTTGAGTATTGCTAATAGGTATAGTTTAGTGACGGGTAATAATTTAGATTCCAGCATTATATGATGTGTTGAATATCTCAAGGGTTTTTTAAGCATTATTTTAAATATAATCTTTTGTTTTATTTGAAGCTGTTTTAAATAAGTATTATAGGTACCACCCCACCCGATTATTCCGTAATTCAAAAGCGATTCGATCCAAGCATAGTAAAAAATTTTTAGTATTTTTAAGGACACAATACTTCTAAGTCTTTTAAAAATATAAAAGGTTTTCCTTAACTTATTACCTAAATTTTTTATGTGTATGTCCCATCTTAAATGCTGGTCTATTGTTATACCGAGATATTTAGTAGAGTATACTGAATTAATGTTTTTACAATTACAGTTGGCATTACTACAATTAGCTTCGTGAATTTTTATTTTTGAGTGCGGGCATTGCGTATTAGAATAAATATTAAATGTAACAAAAGCAGATTTTTCATGATTAAGTGTCAAGATATTTGCATCTAACCAAGTCTTGATTATTTTGAGATCCTTTTCAGCCATATCAATAGCATCTTCCCAAGAAGCACCTTCAAGGAACAGTACTGTGTCATCTGCGTATGATATAAGTTCACAGTTCAAATGTAATTGAAGCAAGTCATTTAAATACACTAAGAATAATAAAGGACCCAGCACTGTTCCTTGAGGTACTCCGCATTTCACCACAGTATCCTTACTATTTATGCCGCCAACCTTTACCGTTTGTGTTCTATTTGAAAGGTAAGATGTAAACATTTTATGAGCCATTCCTCGGATCCCTATGATTTCAAGTTTTTTTAACAACAATTGGTGATTTACTGTATCAAATGCCTTTCTTAAATCTAGAAAGATAGCAGGGTTGGGCTGATTTAAATCAATTGATTTAAATCATGATTTTTATCATGATTTAAATCAACTGATTTTTTTAAAAAAATCACTATTTAAATCAAAGCCAATGATAATTTTGAGAAAAATTAAAATTTAATAGTAAAAACGTAAAAACAAAAACTAAACTACTAAAAACGAAAGCTGAATATTAAAACATACATGTATAGTAATAGTACATACATCATATACGTACATAGAAGTACATTCTCTAACTCTACAGCAGTTTACTAATTTGTTTGTACTCATACTACACATTGACATTCACATTAACATACTTAATCTTAATATTAATTCTCATTATAATACTTGAACAAAAATACCAATTTTCCTGCTTTTTCGACCCCCAGCCTATTTCTTAAATCGGAATGTACCAGCGCAAAGGTACTGAAAACTCGTTCCACTGAGGCTGAAGAAACAATTGCACAAAGAAATTGTTTCAACACAGGTATCGGTTTTTTTATTTCTGGATCATCATCAGCTTGTGATTGCCACCACTGAATTCCGCTGACGTTTTTCGTAATTTCTTCAGAGAACATGATGGTTTTGAAGGGCAGAGAACGAGCATTAAATTTTATTAGTAATGGTAATAATCCACTATCACCATACATTGCATTTATAGTTTCTAAACCCAAATTTTTTTCATCGGCAGTCAACTTGTACTTTTGCTTAGACGGGTCCATCATATAAGCTATAAAGTGGTAAGGTATCAGTGCTTGTTTATATCGGCGCTAAAATTTGTGAATTTGTGTAGTTGATAGTTTTACTTCTTCAACTTGTTCAAAGATATTTAGTAAGTTTTTCCATTCTTCCACGGCATTTGAAATGGTAGCAGCTTTTCCCTGTAAAGTATCCAGAGCAATCGATATTGGTTTTAAAATCTTTAAGTATTCTTCTGCACTGCGTTTGAATTTGCCTTTGCTGCACTTTGGTGTTTTCAATAGTTCAAAAAAATGGACATGAACGTTGACATTGAAAAATTATACCTACCGTGCAATAAGAAAGAATTAAAAAAAAATCAAAAAAAATCATGATTTTTTTATTTAAATCGATGATTTTGATTTTTTTAATTTAAATCAAGTTTTGCCCAACCCTGAAAGATAGCTAAGCATGGTTTAGAATTATCGAGAGCAGAATAGATTTTATTGGTCAGCCCCATTATAGCACTTTCTGTACTTTTATTTTGTATAAAACCGTATTGGTTTAAAGATAAAATTTTATTACTACAAAAAAATGATAAAAGTTGTTTTTTAATTATTTTTTCTAAAATTTTTGCTATGTTACTAATAAGTGAAATAGGACGGTAATTATTTTTATTTTCGCTAGAACCGCCTTTTAAAATAGGAGTAATTACAGTTATTTTTAAGCATTTAGGAAAATAACATTGTGAAAAACATTCATTAAACAACTGGCATAGGGGAGAAGTAATACTTTCAGCAATTTTCTTTAGTAATTCAGAATTAATTTCATCATATCCGGGTGCCTTTCTATCTTCTGTTTTATATAATCATTTACTTCAACAGGCGTAGTGGGACCAAAGAAAAATGAATTATTATTAAAGTTAATTTTATTTAACATATTGTTTTGTACATTTTTGTTGACATTAATTCCTTCAGCAAGCTTTTGTCCGATATCTGCGAAAAAATTATTAAAATCATCAGGTAATATATCACAAGGAGGTTTTCCATTTTGTGTTTCCATATTAATTGACCGTTTGGCAGTTTCCCATAATAGCTTTGTGTTATTACTACAAGCTGAAATTTTTTGTTGATAATACTGTGTTTTCAGTCGCTTTATTAGATCAGGAATCATATTTCTGTATATTTCGTAATTATGTTTTATGTTTTCGTTATTTGGATTTAAAATGGTTTGTTTATAGAGTCGATCTCTAGTATTTATCGCATTTATAACTCCTTGTGTTATCCATGTATGTCTTTTTCTCGTTTTATTGTTAAATTTCTTTTCAGTAGTGAAATTTTTTGCTTCGGTTTTAATAATGTTAACTAGTTTTTCAAATGATTCGTCAATATTTTTATTTAATACCTCATCCCAGTTTATATTTTCTAATTTTTGATTAAGTTTAATGTAATTAATAATTTTTCGAATACGATTATTTTTATTACTAATTTTATCATTGTTAACTGATGCATTACTAAAATTTAGTTGACAGAATATAGGACAATGATCTGTAATTTTAGACATAAAGATTGCTGAAAGTATAGAATTCCTATTTATGGCAGTTTTTATAAATAATAGTCCAGTAACCTTGCCGCCTGAAAGGGGGGGTATACCTTACATCAAATCTGGTAATTCTGATTTTTTGCTGAGTTATTTATGATGTTGGCCCAATGAATATTCCAAGTTGTCGACCTCGGAAGCCGAACGCAACTTTGTCAAAAATTCAGAAAACAGCGAAATCTTGGAAACTATTGGGCTTACAGAGACCATTCTGATTCCAAATTGTGGAAAATTTAGTCTACTTTAAAAAACTACTAAAAGGTTATCATCGAGAAAGTAGTCCTTCAAAGTCAAAATCGACAAAAACTGAAAGAAGGTCGAAAATTTAGCGGTTTTCGGGATTTTTGACAAAGTTGCGTTCGGCTTCCGAGGTCGAAAACTTAGATTATTCATTGGGTCAACATCATAAACAACTCAGCAAAAAATCAGTACTACCAGATTTGATGTAAGGTTCGATGTATAAGGTTACTGGATTATAAGTGATCTAAACAAGTTTTACTGAGCCCTGCTATTCTTGTAGGTTTATTTATATACGACACAAAGCCGTGATGATTTAAAACATTTAAGTAGTTATCATTATGTTGACATCTTACATTCATAAGGTCAATATTCATATCACCGGTTATAATCTCCGTGGCACAATGACAATAATTAGAAAGATACTGCTGTAAATGTCCTATAAAAATATCAGTATTATAGGATGGGGCTTTGTATAAACAAGTAACTGCCAATTTTCCGCTCCTTTTGATTACCTCCACCCTTAGTAATTTAAAATCGTTATAAGTAATTACATTAACAGAATATTTGTTTGATCTTTTAACAAACACCATAACACCATCATTCTGATTTATGTTACCTGAATTATAGAAAGTTTCATAACCTGAAATACAAAAACATTTATCGTCTTCAATGTTCCATGTTTCCGACAAAACTATTACATCAAATTTACATTTAAATTTCCCAATATACAACAAAAGTTCATCGAAATTTTTTCCCACGCTACGTATATTCATATGCATTAATATAAAATTATCTTTTTCATAAAAATTAGAAATTAAATCATTACTAGCCTGAATACTATCAGTAACATTGGTTTGTATTATATCCTCCTCAAAAATATTATCAACTTCACGAAAATCCATAAACCAAGATTAAATTATAATATATATTTACTTACATAATATAGGTATGCATCCTTATTCTAACTAAATTATTTTTGTACGAATATCTTCTATATTTTTAATACGGATAACCTGAGAGTCTGATAGTTTTCTTTCTCGCAAAGATTCTTCCATTCCTGTACCAGACGTACTTATAGCCTTTTTCTTTTGCTTCTTGTTTTGTTTTCGCAAAAATGATTTTATTATTAGGCGTTAAGTGTTCGTTAATAAATATCTTGGTTCCCATTTGCATCCCTGATAATTTATTCTCAGTAACTACTAGTGCTTTTTTGCTAACCAAAAGATCACGTTTAATTCTGGAATGAAACTGGGCTACTATTGTGGGTGGAGTATTATGTTTACCGTTCGGGAGGCGATGAGCAATTTCTATATCTGCCATGGTTATTTCAAGTTGTAGTTGTTGTGCTATAATTTCGATTATGGCTTTACAATCTTCTCCTGGGTGTTCGGCAACTCCAAAAATTTCCACGTTCCTGTTCCTTGTATATTGCTCCAATTCAGCTAATCTGTCTGTTAACTCATGCATACCTGTTTGGTTATTTTTATAAGTACTTAATTCTTGTGTTATGGTTTTTATTTGTTGATTATGTCCATTTACGGTCGCTAAAAGATCATCATATTTTTCATTCAAAAAGGATAATGAACTATTAATTTCTTTTATATCATTGTTTATCAAAAATTGATTTTTTTCAATGGACTCAAGTTTACTGTTTATGGTTACAAACATTTTCCTAATATCTGCTGCGCCAGTTTTTAGTTCGGCGGTATTTTCATTGCTGACATTGGCAGTTTTATTTCTGGTGCAACGGTCCATTTTGATATCACCGAGGACACGAGTGCTTACCGATAAACCGAGCAACGCTCACCAGTACCGGCAAAACCACGTATATTGAATTTTTATTCACTGTAACGTTTTTTCTTTATTTTATCTTTCTCAATAACACTTGTACGTTGTCTATCAATGTAGAGAATTAGAGTTTTTCACGATATTCAACAATTCCACCAAATTTGCCAAACTTTCTGCTCACGCCTGCAGACACGTCCATGCGGTACGACGGACGACTTATGAATTGGAATTTTAAAATGTCATCCCAACGTGAGGCTTTTTTGTAATTTAAGATATTTTGCTATTTTTTTAATTTATTGTAGGCAATATATTATCATATCACTATATTGAAATGATGATTAATTGGTATTTACAAGTTGTTTGTACTGAGATAAAATTTGATTTGTTTGATACTGTGAATTTAGTTTAAATAAAGTATGTAATATAAAATAAATATAAGATAGCTAGATAGATTGTTAATTTTATTATATAAAAATCTTCCAGTTGAAATAAATACGTGAAAATATAATATTTTTCACGTTAAGTGAGGAAGAATTTTTCTAAAATAGAATAAAGCAGTAAAAGAAGAATCTTCTAATTTTAAAAATAAAATAATAAAAGGTAATTTAGTTTCACAACAAGAAAATAGAATCTTCAATTGAAGATAAAATTAAGCAGGAAGTAAAGCTCTATAAAGTTGAATCGGATAAAGTTGGTTCAATACATAAAAATTGAATGCTGGGATATTTTAGATTAGAACAGAAAATAGAATTTGGATATTGAACATTATTATTGGTGAATGAATTTCACATTGGTGAGGATTAAATTCTAGGAATTGGACAACGTAAGGAAGAAGCATCTCCGAACTGTGAGTGTAGATAAGTTTTCTTAATAGGGAAGATAGGAATTATTTAACTGTAATAAATCAACATTTACGAAAATTGAGTTTATTTGTAATAAAAGAACCTCAGTAACGACCCTGTGATAAGAGTTTTCATGAGAAATACTAATTAAAAATATCATATTAATTTTGACATTTCACTTTATACAGGGTGTTTTCAAAGTTGAGGCATTTATTTTAACAGGTTGTAGAACTCTTAAAAATAAATCATTTCACCAAAAATAGCCTATATAAAATTTGCAAAATGACGGAGATATGAAGAAAAAAATATAAAAATTGTTCAAAGTTGTTACCATTTGTTTGATGCGCGCACAATCTTGCCCGACGTATGCATGACTCTGTACACGCCGCGAAAATGAATTGTCGGTGTCCCCCAACAACTTCACAAGAGTTTTTGTACTCTTAATTCTTCCACGTTATTCACTTCACTATTACGATAAACTAAGTGTTTTTTTTTTGCAACTTTTATATAGGCTATTTTTGGTGAAATGATTTATTTTTAGGAGTTCTACAACCTGTTAAAATAAATGCATCAACTTTGAAAATACCCTGTATTTTATAAAAGCAGTTGTAATTAAAATAAAATTATAAAGTAAATTCTGTCAGGGTAAGTAAATCTAATTAAAATTAAATTATAAAAGCATACCTTTTCATAGCAATATTTTTTTTTCTTTATCTAATGTTTCCCCAAATACTAATCTTAGATCTGATTAAATATTTTCCATTAAATACCGTAATCTTTATTTTTGACTTTGATATTTCATACTTGTATTGTTTTGACAAGATATTTAGTGTAGACAGCTTTTTGCAAATCATTTTCTGATGTCGTTATAACTGCCTGATCGTTTGGAAACAGTAAGGTGTTAACTTTTTTGTTTGGTTTTAATTGAATTCCTTGAGGGGGTTTCTTTTTCGAGTTTTTTATGGGATCGTCTATGTATAAGTGGAATAAAATGGGGATAGGCAGCAACCGAGTCTGACACCCTGATTTATGTGTATCAATCCTGTTTTTTAGTAAGGATTATTGTCAATCGTGATTGCGGTGTACCTACATATATATTTATACATATAAGCTTTTAATAGGTTCTGTCGTTCTGTTAGGTGTTTATGAATTCTTCTTTCTTCGAGTATTTACCATAACTTATTCCGTGAAACTTTATGAAAAGCCTTTCTATAATCAATAAAGACTTCGTGTGTTTGTTTTTGATGTTCGTCAATTAATTGTTTAAGCGTAAAAACAACATCCATACATGAGTGCCCCTTTCGGAATCTGTTCTGTTCTTCTTCGAGCAGAATTTCTGTAATTGTTTGTATCCTTGTAGTTATTTCAAATTTGATCATGGCTTGTCTGCTTTTTGTGAATAAAATGCAAATTATTTATTGCTATTTCTTTCTTAAACTAGCAACAAATTCAAGTAAAGTAGTATCAAATTAAACGAATTTTTTGCCTTCGATTGATACCACTATCAATCCTATCAACTCAAACGGGGAGCAGAAATCTGCATATACCGGGTGTGGCCTGACATGTGAGACATAGGTGAAATGCATGGGAAATTGAACATATGTGAATATTATCTTCTTGGCTAAGAGTTGCTTACGTTGTAGCTATTCATCGAAAAGTAGAAAAGTACTTTCCTTTTCCAGTCGATTATAGTACGAAATTTATCTGAAATGAAGGAGAAATGGTATTTTTTTGCTGATTATTAGACTGATATTAATTCTACAAAAATTTGATCAACTAGACTTGTTCTGATGAGCTGCAGCATCACTATGGAAATGTCAGAATTTAGTACGAACAAATGATGCGCAGCAGGCTTTATGAGGCTTTAAGCAAGATGTCATACGATGCATGTGTGACTTTTTATTTAAAATATTTACTTTATTTTACGTTTAGGAGCTAAATTTTCCTAATTAGTTCAGAATCAATTGCTTAATAGCGTACATCCAAACAAGAGCGTACAAAAACTAACCGGTTCAGTTGGAGAGATAAAATTAAGCAATTATCAAAATCGTATGTATTTCTCCTATGTCTCATATGTCAGGCCACACCCGGTATACGATTTCCCATGCTATTTCCCTATGTTCGTGTATAATACTACTCAGATTTACCCATTCTTCTTCTATTTCATTCATTTCCTGTACTTACTCCTTCTAAGTACTTTGTTAGTTGGCTTTTGTACAGATGCCTTGTAATAGATGAGTTTTATACGTTTCTTCTGCTTTCTCAGAAGTTGTCCTTGTTTTATTCTTAACCCAGGGCTGGGGTAATACTGTTTTACTTTCAACTAGATAAAGATCGGAGTTAATTTCTGCCCCTCTAAATACCTACATGTCATGTGTGTCGTGCATCAAACTGGCAAGTTTTTTGTTAACCATTTTACGTAACCAATAATGCTTCTTAATCATCTAGCTGTCCATGTACATTTATTAACAACTTTTTTTCGGAAGAATGTTCTTTCGTATATTAAAATATATTAGAAGTAACAAATTGTCGTAGTTTTCGTCCATTATCATTTATTGTTTGTTCTACTTGATCTCCAATAATATTATTAATAGGTATTTTCTTACCTTGCTATATGTAGTTATGTTGTTTTTATTAATTTGGTTAAACTCTTTTGGATCATAAATGTTTTTTTATTCTTCCTTCCTGCCATTCTCTGGAGCGTAATATGTGAGGGGCCTCTGTTTGTTTTCAGATTTACTGTTATTATTCTTTCACAGACATATTTGTAGCCGTCCGCTAGTTTTCTGAAGTCTTCATCTAATAATATATGGCTACACCAGCTTGTCCTCTTTTTGTTTGTAGTACCCCGCTCCATATTAATAAATTCTTGTACATTAGCTTAGGATTATTTTTTAAATTTTGTAAATTTGTAAATATCTAAATTTAATTTTTTTATGGAGGATGTAGGAGTTACCACTTCTTTTCAGTGTATAAAAAAAAATATATATTTTTTGATTTTAAAACCTTTTCTATATTTTCTAGGGTTAAATGCTGTTATTAAATTTCAAAAATAATTCAGAAGTTGCCCTTTTTGTCATTTTTGCCGATTTTTTTCTAATACAATTTTATGAGAGATTGTATCAATTTATACTTGTAGATTGTAAATCATTTTTCCAATAATCATGATATTTAAAAGGTTTAATTCTTCATCTACCCTTTTCAAAATCGTTTGACTGAAATTACAGCAGCTCTTCCAGAAGGTTTTAAATTTCCATAACTTTAAAACAAAAAACCCTTAGGATTTTGGCATTTAGAAGCAGAACTTTCTAATTTATATTTAACTCGTAATCCCATTTTTTTCTATTCCAGAAATTTGCATTTAGTTTAAAAGGAGATTTAAAAAAAGGGAAGAAATTAAGAATACATAGTTAAACGTTTTAGCAAGTTTACAAGTTCGAACTTTCTTTTTACGATGCAGTTAACTTCTAACATTAATTCCAATAAACGAATTGGTAAAATTCGTGGCGCAATTAAGTTTGAATATTATCTGAAAGAAAAAACGTTGCCTAATACTTCGAACGTGAGTTTACTACTTCCAGGTTTGATTATTACTATTATTTTTTATCGCGGAATGGCCTAAAATGGTTATTAATTATTCAAATTAGTATTTTGTAAAGATGATTCATGAGTTATTCGAGCTGCTCAAGGGGGTCCGGTCAAGTTCGCCCCCCTGAGGTCAACGCTTTTAAAAGTAGGCATTTATCATTTAACACTTTGATGCACTATATATTTCATTTGTCATCCCATCTCTCATACTAATAAATTAATTTTAAATATTCATAAACGATTTACATGACGTTTTGCACATTGAACAAGTGTCTGATGATCATTAGCTTTTTTTATAATAGCCTTTGTAATTTGCCCGTCTTGTATCTCTTTAATTACCGTTATTGAAAGAAAAATTACTTTGTCTTTATCAGATTTGAATAAAGACTAAATTAACATGAGTAATATCGTTGCCGGGAATAGCTTGTTGTTTTGTTGCTAAAGATGTTTTTGGTACGATATATTTTCATACCTCACCGTAAAGTGATTTATTTGGAAATTAATAGTTTTCTTATAAAGATGTTTTAAGGATTAATTTATCGATTCTGTTTTTGTAATAGAAGAACGCACTTTGGGATATTTATTGCTTTTTGGATGATATGTTACTTTTAAAATGAACTCCGTAATTATTTGATTTCTAAACGAAGCTGAAATGTTATGTTCATGTTTTTCTGTAATTTCTTACTTAAGGTTTTGAGATTTTACTTGCTTCAATAATTTAACTCTTTGGTACATTTCACTTAACGAAATGTCTACAGCTTTCTTTAACATTAATTTTAATTTTTTTTAATTCAACCTGTTTTACTAATCTTTTGCCTAGAGATTTCAATGGTTGGTTAAGACAGAAGTTTTTTTCGTTGCGTTTTGTTCTTCTTTTTTCTAAGTGTATTGTTTAAGAAAAAGTCATTTTTAAATATACAGGGTGTTAGGTAATGCTTCTGCCAAACTTTGGGAATAGCTTTATAATGACAAATGGAGCAATAAAGTATTATACAACTTTTTCTAATATGCATAGTTTCTGAGAAAAAGCATGCTTTAATTTTACATTTTGTTCTCGGGAAAAACAAAAGCAAAGGGTTAAACATACAGGAACAAAATTTTTACTGGTGAATAAGAATCTAATACGTCAAGTAACAATAACATTTTATTAACAATCAGAAAATAATTAAAGGAAAAAAATGCAACTGAGAAACAAATGGTACCTATAAGAATTCGAAGATTTGGTAAATGTCAGTGTTAACAGAACGTCTTCACTGAATCTATTTTTATCAACACCTCCTTTTAATTTCCTCTAAGTGATTTCGCTCATTCTACCCCAGTTTCTTCTAATCTACTTTTAGTCAGTCCTTTATTATTCTTCAATTATACTTATTAATATTTGTTATTGTTAAATATTCAGTTGAACTGAAATTTAGTTGCCCAGCTTCTTTATTCAATTTTTTTAAAATAAAGCTGAGATCATCCCCATCCTGTGGAAAAGTAACCACCATTTAAATTGAAATAATTTAAATTATAAATTGTTCGTAGTTTTGGGGGCTGCTTCAAAAATATTTTAAACATTATGGTTGATGTTAGACCTTCCAGTAGAATTTATTCTTATAGATTTTCTTTATACCTAATCGACAAATTTATAATTTAGGCCACTATAAACGATGTAACGTATGTCGTAAGTAACTCCAGATGCAGATTTTTTCATTTATGTTATACTGAATTTAAATTTGCTACCAAATCAAACTGTAAATAAGTTATCAGAGTTATGACTAACGTCAACTCACTTCTACCATAAGTTCTGCAAATTCGTTCCTGTATTCCTATAATTTCCAAAGTTGATAGTTCTGGCGACTGAATTGTTAATTTTCTTTAAACCTATAAAATTAAGATAAACAGCGTTACTCTTTTCTGTTTTCTTCTGCCGTAAGATGCGTTTTCTCTAATTTTGTCCTTTAGATCTTCTAGTTTCTTGAAAACTTATACATTTCGGCAACTCGGCGAAGTAGGTACCTCTAGAAAAAACCGCTAAGGGTATCTTTTTTATCAATTTCTAAAGAAAATTAAGCTTCGACTTAAATTTGTACTGTACCCTTAGAGCAAAGCAAGCTTAACTTTAAGCTGCTTGCATTTGATATACTGGCTCTCGTCGTCGAAATATGTAATTAGCTTTCTTACCAAATATAGCTTAGTTTCAAAATAAATCTACATATTTAATTATACACCCATCTTATCGAAATATCGAAATATTTATTCACTTTTCAGACGTTACTTTTATTAATTAGCAACAAGACAATAGACAATAATATATTAGTTAAAAACCAGTCTGCAAATTGAAATATTTAAACGTAAAAGATTATTTTAATTTTAACGGGCTTTTTGAATTATAAGATTTAAGATGAACTCGCAAATATTATCAGTCAAACAATTTCAACAGTGCAGGAAATAAGTACCTAAGCTTTCAAAAAATTTCAGAAGAATTATTGCTTTACGCATAAACACATTCCTGAATTATTTTTGTGCATCTAGAAACAAAAAATGAAAGTTCTGAGTTTTCTGTTCGCTTAACGATTAAATTTTAAATTCTTCTTCTACGAATATCTTTAAGCCCTTTAGGGCGTTAAATTTGGATCTGCATGTCCCTCTTCTTTTAACTATTTCCTCAATTTCTTGGGGTCCTGGGTTATTGTCTCATTTTTTTTTAATGTTTTCCCTTTATTTGCCTTAACGTTCTCTTCTTCCTGCAAGTCTTTCTCGATCTGATCCTCCTTCTGTATCCTTTTTTTTTTCTGTCTCGACTACTGTTGTTAGTATAGTCGTCCTGATGCCAGTTTTGATGTATGTTTATAACAATTGTTTATTTGCCATCTTGGTTATAACCAATCCTTGTTTTCCATTTTCCTTTATGTATTCATTTCTAATCCTGTCAAATCTTGTTTCCCTGTCACTGCCCTAAAGCTTAGTTTCTGCCGCGTTCATTTTTGCGTTTAATGCCGTTTTAAAGATAGGTATATGCATACAGTAGTGTTGATACGACTCCTGTTTTATATACTCGTGTCTCGTGTCTTAATACTGATTTCTATTTCCCTCTTCCTCAAGATTGGATTCTTTGTCCCACCAGAAATGTGGTTGTTTTCTGTGTTTCCTTCGCTTTTTCTTGATTACTTTTTCAACAATTGTTATTACTGATCCCAGATGTTCATATACTGTTACCACTTTAACCTCTTCTGTTTGCATATTATTGTTTTGTCTTCTTGCGTTGTTCTTAACTTGTTAATAATCATGACTTTTCTTTTATCTGTGTTAATTTTAATTTGTAGCTTTTCTGTTTCTTGCATCCATATGTTCACTAGGATTTGTCTTTGAGCCTTCGCTATTAATATATCATCAACATATAGTAGGCTACCTAGTTTTGTGAGAATAAGTTTTCTATATCCAATTGTAGATCATCCTTTATTTTTTATTTATTACTATTTACCATTAATATGATAAGTCTTACTGGACTTAAGCTGTTTTCTTGTTTCACTGACTACTTTTCTCTTTGCAATTCGAAAGTTTCTGAACTTCCTCCATTTAGTTGAACAGGGTGAACCATTTATACCTACGCAAAGAGTAACATACGAGTCTCGAGCCAAATTTTCGAGACAAATTTAATGGTGCAAACCGAAATTTAAAATCATATTTTGATTGTTTTTTAATAGCAACCGTAGTTGGCTTTGACATCTAACTAAATAGCCTTAATAAACTTTTTTGATCTAGAAGCCGCTAGCTCATCTTCCGATGTTTGTTCTACTTGTTTTCTTAATATTTTCTCTACTATTTTAGTGAATTCTTTATATCCTGATGATCATAAACAGATCGCCCTGTAATTTTTGCATAATGAATGACCCCTTTTTCATATGTATTGTTATGTGAGTGTTTCTTTAAAAAAATATTAAGTTTAATTTATTATAATTAGCCTCACATTCAATATTTGAAATTATACCTTGCTTTGCTCTTTAATTTAGTTAATTGTTTGCATGGCTCTTATCTCAAAGTCGTTAAATAGGTTCGTTGTTTATTATTTATTCATTTAACCAAAATAAAACTTTACTCAAACTTTTATAATGCAGATTTTTATTTTATTACGTTCAGTTTCCCTATCAACCCTGCTTATAATTAACTTAAAATTATTCTTTACACTCACTAATATTCAGTCTTGATTTCTTCCTCTTTTCCAAATTCCAATTATTTTAATAACCAAAATTTCAATCTTCCCCTGCTATCAATTCGTCCTTTTCAATTTTCCCCTGCTCTCGATTCGTCCCCACTTGAAAAATGTCCTTATTTTAATTGCTCTCTCTCCAACTCCTGAACTTCTTTCGTTTGAACTACACTCGTTTAACTGCTTGAAATTCAATCTTTATTTTTCTTTGTTTCAAAATTCACCCTCCTTTTACTGGACACTGGTTTCTTTAATTATCACCTTTTATAATTGATTATTTTATAATATTTACTCATTTTTATAAGAGCAAACCAAATTTTGTTATTGATCCGTCGATTATCAAATAACAACTTTTTATTTATTTTTCTTGTCTCCTGGATATTTTATTCCACACTTGTTTTTCACTTTTTAAAATTATTTACAACGTTTCTACAACTACAAATCTAACTAAATTATTTACTAACAAAGATCATAACAATAACTTATTTACATTACTAGGTAACTTAAATCTAATCTAGCTATCTTAAAATTATATTACAAATTTATTTTTTTTTATTTAAAAATCTGCATTACTTTGTAAAATAATATTTTCGTTAATTAATTAAACAAACAACATAACCTTTAGTTATACACATCTAATTAAATATCATCTCAGTATATTGGGATAATTAGGTTATTTTGCCAAGCCTTTGATATTTTTTCTTGTTTCCGTGCTTCGTTGCATACTACGTGTAGCCCCCTTTTCCCTACTCCCTCTTCCAATTTATAATTTCTGATTCTATTATGGCTTTTATTCCACCTTCTCCCTGTTCTATCTTCTTTTGCCTCGTTTTGTTTTTCTCAAATTTTTCCGTACCTATAGTGATCTCCATATTTAGTATTTTTCGCGTTTTAATTTTAATGCGCCCTTTTTAATTATAAGATTTAAAGTCATTTCACAAATAGAAGTCTAAATGTCAATCATAAATTCCCACAATTAAAACAGCATTTAACAGTTTCAATAACTTAGGAAAATAAGGTTTTAGAAAATTTCAGAAGAATAATGTTTTACTCATAAATGCATTTAGGGATCACTTTTTAGTGCATCTAGAAAGAAAATAAAAGTTTTGAGTTTGTAACTTAAAAATAAACGTTTAATTAACTTTCTACAGTTTTCGCGAATCAACAATACATTATGAAAAAGTCAAAATAATTGCATATTTTCAAACAATTATTTAAAATTTGTTAGACAGAATTATATTGAAAATAAACAACTTGAAATTTAATATACTTAAGTAGTTATCAAATAAAGTGCTCTATTTTTGGAAACTGAACACGAAAATGCTACCTATTTAATGAAAAGTTCATTTCTTCAGCTCTGTCTAATTTAAAAGGTCAAATCGCTAATTTTCGTTGATCAAAAAGTCTTTAATCTCCAAAATTATTTACTTTTGTTATTTTTATGTCATTGATATTTGTAAGAATTGTAGTAAAAGTAAATTTTCGACGTTTTAATGCCAAAATAAAATTCAGTTGAACAACAAAAAATAACAAAAGATATTCTTTTTTTAACATTTTTAATTACAGTCTGTTCAGCTTTGAAACAGGAGAAATAAATGCCAATGATAATAAAATAATAATATTAAATAATTTCAAAGATGACTTTTCCACAGCAACCACTATCACAAGACTTTTTGCCATTTTATATAAAACAAGTAAAATAAGGTAGTTTTTATTTACCATATCAACAAGTTTTCGTTATACATGGTAGTGTTAATTACGTTACAAATAACTATGAAACTGACGTTTGAGGTATTTTAGTACCTCTAGGTAGTTCCTGTGGTAGCTTACGTTTAAGTCGAGTGTGAATATCTTTTTTCCCGAGGTTATAAAGCACTGCACCATCACAAGCACTTATGTTAGCAAAGAATTTTGTTGCACTGTGACTGATATATTCTTGGACTGTTGAGATGCCCAATTCATAATGTTGGTCATTTCGAATATACCACGGAGCGTTACTGCTATTCGTAGCGTTTTGCTTTGTAGTCTTTGAAGTTTAGATACGTTAGTTTTCGCTGTTTTGCTCTAAATTAGGGATAGATTGAGGACCTTAGAAAAGTTACAACATTTTTTTTACGAGTACAATTTGTAGAGAAAGTTTTTAAAAGGTCGAGTTTCAACATATTTTAGTGAAAAAACTTTGAAGCATGTATGCAACCCAAATATCTCATATAATCGGCTTGACAGCTCTGTGTCATTTTAACACTTCTCGGGGTCTACTGCATATTACTGAAAGGGATCTTTGCTATTTTCTTGTTTATACCAAACGTGGACTACACGTTGAGGAAATAGAAAGGTAATAATTTTAACACTTAAATGACACAGTGCTGTCAAACCGATTATATGAGATATTTGGGTTGCATACATGCTCCAACGTTTTTTCGCTAAAATATGTTGAAACTCGACCTTTTAAAAACTTTCTCTACAAATTGTACTCGTAAAAAAAATGTTGTAACTTTTCTAAGGCCTTCAATATATCCCTAATTCCAATCAAATTTATCCTACAAGAGCCTTTTTTAGATTTTTTGCTTTATTTTTGATATAAAAAGGACGACGTAAAATCTAATTAAATTAAATATACGCTTATAAAAATTCTAAAATAAAAAATCGGCCTCGTAGGACAAATTCTATTGCAGTTATTTATACATTTTCATATCAGGATGTGCTTCAAATTAATTTTTGAGGACGTAGTTTGTCTAGAAAGTTTACCGGAATATGCGTTAACGTTAGCCAATTGTCGAAGCAGTCCGGAGGCGCCTTAATGTTGGTTGGGTTACGAATGCGTTTTAACGTGAATATTTTGGTTTGGCACTTTGTGAAATTGATTTGAATATTCCACTTGTTGAGCCATGAGTACATTTGGTCAGTTGACCTTTGTAATTGAGAGATAGCTAGTGTGAGGTCGTGGCTTTGCGTTAGAATGGCCGTGTCGTCAGCAAATGTAGCTAAGATAGTGTTCACTGCAGGTATGTTAGAAGTGTAAATATTGAACAGCGGTGGTCCCAGGATGCTGCCTTGAGGAACTCCAGCTCTTATGATTTCGATTTCAGATGTGCTAGGTTTATTTTTACTGTAAACGATCGGTCTTCTAAGAATGAGAAAGCTATTGCTTTGAAGTAATTGGGTATATTTAGATGGAATAGCTTACTCTTCAGGCCTTCTATCCGAACCTTGTCGAAGGCCTGAGCTATATTTAAGAATATTGCTGTTGTACCTATATAATGTTTGTTTTGTTTGTTCAGTGTCGTTATTTTATCTTTTAAGCGAAAATGAATAACTTTTTCAAGTACCTTGGATAATGTTGTCAGCAGACTGATGGTTCTGTAATTCTCGATGCGCTTTTTGTCGTTTTCTGGCTTCGGGAATAGCAAGATATAGGTATGTTTCCATGTCATTGGGAAATCTATCCTGAGGGATGTATTGAATGTAATGGAGAGATAAGTTAGTGCCTTTTTGGTTAGTTGCCTTAGGACTACATTTGGTATTAAGTCGTGCCCAGGTGATTTCCGCTTGGGGAGTTTGGTGATTATGTCTTTAAGTTCGTTTGGTGATGTAGGTTTAATGGGCTCAGTGATGACTGACAGATTATTTTCTATGTGGTTCATGATGAATGCCGTGTGACCTCCACTGCAGGTTATTTTGGGTGTAAAGAGCTGCTCAAGGTGTTCGGAGAAAACTGCTGCGTTTTCTGGATCTGTATAGTAGCTTTCGGATCCTGAGGTTAATGTTGGGATTTCTTCTTTCTGTTTTAATATTCGTTTAGTGGCTTACCACATACCTGGATCTCCCGGCTCCAGCTCTTCAATGTATTTTTGATATGTAGTTACCCTTAGTTCACCCAATTTTTCTTGAGTCGATGTGTCGAGTTGTTTAGGATTCTTTTTGTCTCTAGTTCTTTTGCCTCTTCATCTTTATGAGATTAATAATGTAATTTGGGGTGCTGTACCTCATATGTTTTTGATATTGAGTGTTTGTTAGGGTTGCCTGCTTAGCGCTGTCTACAATTAATGCAGTAAATTTACTTACTGCCGTGTTTATATCTTCTATTGACTCGAGTTTGGCTGGACATTGTAGTTGTTAATCTAGGATAGCCTGCAATCCCATAGAATAGGCCCAGTTATTAGCCGAGGAGTGGGTTGGTTTAGTTGCACTGTACTGATGAACGATATAAGAACAGGGAGATGGTCTGAGTCAAGTTCATTTATAACTTCTTTATTTATTTCCTTTGCAAAGTTTTTTTGCATCGCTAAGTCTAGGATGTCCGCTTGATGATCATGCCGGTAAGGGTAGTATGTGTATTCTGTGGCAGCTACAATTTGGAATGCATTTTCTGTTGCAAGTTTTTCTAATTTGATACCATTCGAGTTAGACGCTCTGCATCCCCAATTTGTATTTTGACAATTAGGATCACCTATTACTAATACAGGTTCAGTTGTATTGAATATGGTTTGCACATCTGCTTTATTTAGTCTTAGGTTTGACTGTTTGTATGCACTTATTAATGTGTAGCTTTGATTATTTATCGTTACCTTGATTTTGATAGCTTCTATGCTTGTTAGGGTTAAATTAGGGGTACAATTGTGTGTAATTTGCCTTTTAATTGGTATTGCTACACCGCCTGCTGCTTTTTGAGAATTTCTATCGTTTCGATGAACTTGATGGCCGGGTATTTTAAAGGTGTCTTCTTCGGAGAGATGGGTTTGTGTGATGCAGGCAACATCCACATTGTGTCTGGCCAAGAAGGATATGAAAAGCGATCTTTGGTTTTTGATACCATTTGAATTCCAGTTGAGAATAATTATTGTAGCAGTGGTCTTTGTTCAATAATTTGGCAAAATTTGTGGAACCACTCATTAAATACAGCAGTGGTCATCCACCCCTTATTTGATACCGTATAGCAGGTATTCTCTAAATCATTAGTTCCCTTCCAAGTCGTCCATAAATTTGTACCTAGAAATATTATCAGCGGTGGCAACAATGTTCCGCTGCGCTGGCTGAAATACATGCTGTTACCGTAATGTTTTCCTTCCCGGAGCCTTCAATAGTTCTGTGCTCTTTTTGACCTTTTGCTGCAATCCCTTTAATTCGACTTGGGCCCATAGAAAAACTTGTTTCGTCCAGATTGAAAATATGCGAAGGCTTGCCTTCTAATCCTAGTTGGCGTATGTTTTCATCGATCCTATCATAAAATTAATATATTATAAAGGGATCGCTTGTTGCCAATCTTCTGAATTTCTCCAGTTGTTCAATTTTCTTCTGGCTAAGACGATTTCCCGCACAAAAGAGCCGAAACCAGTTGCCATCAGGTTTGCCTTCCTTAAAGACAGTAGCTATATTATTTTGATTTACATATGTCTGTACTGTTAATTTTACTTCTTCTTTAGTAAGGGCGAATCCCCACTTTGCCATTGTTGTCAGCTTTCACGTTAAGTCCTCTTCTTCTTCTCTTGACAGTTGACAGTACTGGTCGTCTACCTTGCCTTTTATTATGTTTGTTGTTAATTTGCCTGCTTAATTTGGACTTATCAATAGCAAATTGCTTAGATGCTTTTCGAATAGATAACTTCCCTTCTCTAATCGAACCAATTGCCTCTTCCAAGTCTTCTATTTTTACAATGATGCGTTATAGCAGACTGGCGTGCTTGGTAGACAACTCACGCCTGCGTATAATAAACGAAACGCGGCCACAACCGAGCGTGCCCGACAACTAGAAGTATGAAAAAGCGTTGATTGAAGGAATTCCCCCAATCAACGCTAAAAAGTTTGTGATCGCATTTTAAAAGCTTCAGCGAATAAAAATGTTATTCAAACAAAGTTTTTTTTTATAAATTTGTTTCAGTTATTAACGAATATATAAACATGTAATTACGTTTAGTAAGGTGTATACATTCACTGAACTATTATTTTTTATACTAACAATCTGTTAAAATTTAGCGATAAAATATAGTGTCTCATTTTTACACCAGTTGACCCTAATCCTACAATCCTTATTAATAAAAAATTTTTGGATAAGAAATAATTAAGATCCGGGATGACGGGGGGCGCAAGGAATCAAGTTTGCCCAGGGCGCAAAATTGCCTAGATACGGCACTGATTCTACTGCACATATTGGTAAATGTTGTTTATTCTTAGGTACTTAGTAGACGCGTTATTTTAATGATAGGTACGTACCTAAGTGTTTTAGCTCATTTTCGATTTCCTGCTCTATGAGCGAGATGGGGACATTTTTAATTGCAACGCTAAGAGGCTTACTATTTGGGTTTTGAAATGTATGAAATTTAATATTATTATCTCTAAAGTGTTTGGTTACAATTCTTGTTTTGATAAATTTATTTTGAAGATATTTGTATTGCAGAATGTTGTGAACTCGCCAGATATCATGTTTCTGATGTCAGATGTTAGTGCTATAAAACATTTAGGCTAAGTAAAATAACTGCAAATATATTCTTTTAGTACATGCTCCCAAAAGTAGCTATTTTACGGACTCATTTAAGTCCGTAAAATGGGTCTTTTCGGACTCAATCCCAAAAAGTCTGGTTACTATAGTGACACTCATTTAAGTCCGTAAAATGCTATATTTTCGGCCTAGTCCCGAAAAGTTGTCATAGCAACCTTTTGCGTACTACTATAGTGACATGTGCTCTGATCACATTAATCATACATAATAAAAGGTTTGAATCTGTTTTTGGGAGCTTTAACAAAAAAATGTTGTTTGTAACACGTATACCTAAATCATTTTTTGGGACTCATCTGCTATTACATACTCGGCTTCGCCTCGTCCGGAAACAGCAACGATTCGTCCCAAAAAAACATGATTTTAGGTAGGTACCTACTTGTTACAAAAATAACTATTTTCGAATTGTTTTAGGGTAACGTAGCAGATATTAATTTTTTTAATAAATGCCTAAGTCAGCTCGGGTTAAAGGTTAAACAGTGTAAAGAATAGTTTATGCCCAGGCATGCCTTGGTTTAAATTAAGAGAAAATATAAGCAACACGTCTAACAACTTTCTTAAATATCACTGCGGTAGTTATATCATTATAAATTTTATATTTCACAGACGCTTTACTCTGTTTTTTATCAAAAAAACGTAGCTAAATATGCGATTCGCTTTTTATAGGTATCTAAATTAAGTCATTCCTGAGTATAAACTATCGTTGAGCTATTTAACTTTTTCCTGTTAAATTACGATTTTCTAAACAAATTATGTTACAATGCAATAGTCAATTTAAATTTGCACAAAGGAACTGAAAGAATGACGGCAACAAAAACGAATATTTGTTGTTAAAATGTCATAAAAATACAGTAGCGTAAAGTGCTAAACTAATAAAAATACGATCAAATTATAGAGCTGTTTAGGTTGCCTAAACGACAGCTAAAGTGATACAACTTCGAATTTTAGAATTCTCTGCGGAAAACTATGAATAGCGGGTGTTTAACAACTAAAAACTAAACATTTGTTAAAATACTTAGCAATAACTGCTAAATTCAGGAATTTAAATGTATACAAAACCACGAACTTTGTAGAATTAGATGTGGAAACCTTGTAGAAATTACGGAATTGAAGATTATAAATATGAGTTAGGCATAAAATAAAAGAACATTGGTGGCTGCAACATTTAAAATATTCTATGGACTGTGTAATTTTTAAGATTATTTTGTAAAAATTTTAGTGTGACAAACTTAAAAAAATTTAGAAATTATAATTGAAATATTACAAGTTATTTCAGTAATTTCTAATTTTGAGTTTTCCTTCATTCCTTTTATTTTTTACGTTTACTTCAAGTGCTATAAACTCCTACATTTGCATTCATATTTAAACTGTTTTAAAATGTGAACGCAAATAAAATAGGATAAAAGCGAAAAACATAAAGCAAATGTGATTCAATGGCCTCGAGTAAGATTAGAGAATTCACTTGGTAATCCCTGTTTTCGCACTAATGGAGCGACAGCGAACTAAATTCAAAACTTTAATGTAGAGTTGCTACCTTAAAGCTTGCCGACGGCATGAGCTTAACGAAAAAGGGATTAAATACATTTTAAACATCATCTTACTAAACTTTTTGATAACTGAAGTAAACAACCGTAAAATTTTGAAGTTCTTATATCACGAAAATTCAGTCCGTTTTAATTACGCCTTTTCAGAACAATTTTATTGTCAAGTAGGCACGAAACTGTTGTAAAAACTCGTATATTTAACGAACAATTAGCGGCGATGAAAGTTAACTGCGTTTTTTTTCTTTCTTTCTTTTTACGTGGCCCATTTAAAATTTTCACGTTTATCAGTAAATAAAAACCTACACAATTAAACGTAATAGCGGTCGTTTTAAAAAACAGCGCCTAAAAACCAATCCCACACCTCTTCAATCAAGTGATATCTGTAATATTTTAATGAAACACTAAATTGTGGTCAGGAATGCGTTTGAGGCACGAGCCGTGAGGTCCATGAATCTGTTCCTTATTGCATGACAGCTTAGGGAACAATGGCCACTTGTGTGGGCCCCAAATACCTGTCTAATTGACCAGCAGGCGGCCCCAGTAGGTCTCGTGATTAATACACGCACGACAGAGATAAATGCATCTGTATGTAACCGAACAGAGTGAAAAAGATTCAACACTCGATTGTTTAATACACCTTTTTGAAGTTTCACCTCCACCATTGTTTGACGGATTTTGAAATTTTAACTGTTTTCGCAGTTTCGTAATGTTGCTGTTTTAGAAATCATGCGATTGTTTTCCTGTATTGAATTTATACAAACATCTTCCAAAAGACATATTCTTTATTTTATACCCTTATTGAATACAAAAGTTAAATTTCTAAGCATTCTAAAATTTTTCATTGTTGCTTAAAGAGGTAACACTGAGTTATTTTAGAATTTGTCTGTATATTTCAACCAATTTCCTTAAATCCAACGGGGCCTGTGGTCTGGTTCACTCAACAACATTGTCAAGAAAGCTTTATGTTGAGGAATTGAGGATGGCAACTTAATTGCTGCAATACGTATTTGTGGGTTCAGAGGCCTTGACGTTCGAGTGAACCAATTTCCTAATTAGGTAAAGAAAGTTTAACATGCAGTTACTACTTTATTGTTCTCCAAATTTATCTAAATAATTGCAAAATATCGTTGCTTACTCGCATTTATAAATTTTTTTAAAATAGTATTAGAAGTATTACACATGTTTTGTATTAAAACGATAACTAGCCTGATTTTGCTATTCAATAATGAAAATTTCACATTTCACATTAATTTGAAATATGTTGAGCTCTTCTCAAAATAAAAACACATTAATATTAAAGCAAATAGAAAATACCTATATATTGAGTTAAACATTTTGCTGCTTAAAATTTTTTAATGCAGTGTTAATAAATGCTAAGAATATAACGGCTTATTTACCTACTTATAAACAAATAAAAGTTAATTATTAGAAGTCTTTAATACATACCGTTTTTGTAATTTAAAATACCGGTGTTTTGTAACAGAAAAAATGTTTTATAAAATTCTTAACAATTCCGAATTATCATTTGGAAAACTAGAACTCTTGGTATAACATTCGATCAGAAAAACAATGGGCAAATTGAAAATATCTCAATAAATACGCTAGGCATAGCATTATCGGTATCTGAGTAAATATGTTCTAAAACTCATAAAAACTGTCAAAACTAATTACCACCACCAAACAAATTCACGAATATTTGTTAAAAGTAACAGAAAGTAAAAAAAAGGGCCACAATAATTATTATTTAATTAATAAGTGTGAGCTGTGATATATTCCTACGAAGTGAAGTGGGTTTCTTTGGTGTTATATCCTTGTAAATTAAAAGTGAGGTAAGTAATTTCCTATCAATGTCCAAAATGAAGCATAAACAAGCCAACATTTCGGTTAATGTGTTTGTGGTTTTTATAGTGAAAATAACAAAGTCTCAAATAAAACTATGAAGCACTTTAGGGGTCAGGGTTACAAACAAACTTTGGGTAATATAATTACAAGATTCAAGAATAAAGACAGAATTGGATTCACACCGTTACCCAGCTATGCTCTTAAAATTCTCACCTATTAGAATAACAACTCAGAAAAATTCGTCACTTTCAGAGTGTTAGGAAATCATGATTAAAGAAATCAAGTTACGGAATTTTGGAATTTAATAAGCCACTAATAAAATCTATAATAGAACAAAAACTGCAAAATGTACAGAAGATCAAGAGAAAAAGAGAAGCAAGAAGAGAAAGTGATTCCAGTGATAAAGCTCTACAAAAAGTGTTGGTTTGGCAGGCCATCGATGGAAAAGCATTAAAGTCATATTTTCATATTCTTTAAACTCGGAGCAGTAGAAAGTCAATAACTGTATTAGAAATATATTAATTCCCCTTATAAAAAAAACTGTGGAAATGCAAACGTTCTTCTTGGGCCCGACATGAATCGTGTTCATTACACTACAAGGTTTTTAAAGGAATTGAACTCTAAATCAATGAGTTACAGTATATGCACGTTTTCCGGTTTGGGACCGTGTTATTGTTGAGAAAGAAGAACTCAGCGTTTCGCCCATTTTCTTAAGGGGTTTTATCAGGAGGAAAAAGGGGGCCTTAAAAGAGCACGGTAACTCAACTTGTAAACCAAGCCAGAGGCAAACTCCTTCTTGCAACAAGAATTCCTTTTTGGTGCCCCGTTTTTCCTCCTGACGAAGCACGTTAAGAAAGTGGGCGAAACGTTGTGTTCTTTTTTCTCAACAATGACACGGTCCCAAGCCGGTAAACGTTCTTTTAACACTAACATTGATCGTGGAAGTTTTCGAATTACCACAAGAAATTTTGGAACTCTGCAAATAAAAGTATCAAGAAATAACATACATTCGGTAGAACCTTTTAAAATGCAGTGGGAATTTTTTTCATATAAAGTGGTAATGCAGTGCTCTGAAGGTGTGCATAGTGTTAAGTGAGTGAGTTAAATTACAGTTTTTAAAAATAGTTCCAAAATAACTATTCGACTTTTTTTTTTTTTTTTTGTAAAAATTATTCCGTTACGTCTTGGACATCCTTCACCTCAACAGCTCGTAAAAAGTTTTACGTCACTGACGATATATGAACCTTATATGAGTTGTTAGTTGCCAAACAGATTCTCAGCTCTCTGTACCATTGAACCAACCAAATTATTTTAACCTGGTATTACATATAAACTTTTTTAAATGTTTGGATTTGTATAGAAGGATATACCATGAGATCAAAAAAAGATGATTCTGAGCAGGCCTTGACTAGCATTCTAGAACCAGTGTAGCCAATCGTGTTGTACTAGTCAAGGCCTGCTCAGAATCTTTTTTTTTCGATCTTATGGTATATAAAATGGTCCAATTAAAGTCATCTTTAGTCATCTATGGAATTAAAAGTCGTGTTTTAGCTTGGTTTAGGAAATGACAATGGTGTAGCAGTATACAAGAGCAATTCAAGGGGCCCTTCATTTGAAAGGTAAAAACGGCCAGTAGTTAGTAGATGCTTAGTCTTCTTCTTCGTATTCCTCTTTACAGAGGAGTCGTGCGTCGCCAACGTTCTCTGTTTCCGGCTTCTTTGGTTGCATTCTGGAGAGATGAACCAGTTAGGTCTTTAATTTGGTCTGTCCATCTTTTTGCGTGATCTTGAACCCTCCATTCGTCCTTGTACAACCAATATTTCTAGGTTATTTCCATCCCTACGTTCAATATGTTATCTTGGACAACAGATGCGTTTGTTCGTCTGGCAGTCTATGAAATGGGGAGAATCCGTCTCCAGCACCAAAGTTCAACAGAATCAATGCGCTTGAGGTCTTGTTTTTTTTGGTCCATTTTTCAGCGGAATATAGTAAAACTGGAAAAACTAAAGTTTTCACTATCTGTTTCTTCGTGTCCAGTGTCATGACTCTGTCTCTTCAGATCTTTTGTAAATTTCACATTGTACATCTTGCCATCTCGCATATTCTTCTGATTTCATAAGTGTTACCACCTTCATTTGATATTAGAGACCCAAGATAGATGATCTGACTTACCACCTGAAATGGACCTATTTGCGTGATGTTCGGCATGTTGTTATTTGGCGGTCAATAATCATTATCTTCGTTTTTTCCTCATTTATCTGTAGGCCGTAGATATGACTTTCATCCGTAATCTTATTATTAAGCAGCGTCAGTTCTTCAGCTGATCTTGCGAGAAGTGTGGTGTCATCGACAAATCGTAAATTTGTTATTTTAACACCGCAAATACTAATACCGCCTGTCCAGTCCTCGAGAATCTTGCGCATGATGTATTCACCATAAATGTTGATTAGGATTGACGATAGTACTTAGTACCCGTCATCAAAATCCAACTATGGTATAGGCCCTCCCGCAAATTTTTTCTTGAGGCCCAACCTAATGTGGTATACATCCAAATTTTAAAACAAAATGCCAACCAAAAATTAAGAGACTATTTGACCAAGCAAGTCATCATTGTTTGGAAAGTATGGAAAGTTTTATTAAATTAATGTTTGTTACTATGTGAAATGGAGCGAATAAACTAAAGATTTACATCAAGGCAGACGTTAAAAAATATTTAGAATTCTTGGAACCAAAAAACCTCGAAAGATCCCAACAGCGAACTTCCAAAAAATTGCGACAATATTCGTCAAAAGCATCAAAAAATTCTTTCGGTGAGTTTTAATAAAGGAATTCATTTAAATGGTAAATTTGATTAAAGAAAATTTGGAAAAAATGTACCTATCGATACTCAGTTTTTTTTTTTTTTTTTAATAATAATAAATCAATTTGAGTTTACTGACTGTGAATTGTCGACGATTACAAACATTCCTATTATTTCTTATTTTGTAAGTGACGATGGCAAATGTAAGAAGATTATTCAGTAAGCTAAAAGTCAAGAAAGACATCGTAGTTTTGCGTTACTAACTATCGGGTACAAATTTGCATCATCAATAAATTTAGTTGGGGTTATTTATAATATGGCAATTGTAAAAGATAGAAACCCTTCTTGGCTCACACGTTGAGTTGCCCTGCTCTTTTATTGTCTCCTTTTTCCTCCCGATGAAGTCCTTTAAGAAAGTAGGCGAAACGTCGAATTCCTTTTTCTCAACAATAACACGGTGTCAACCCGGCATACGTTCTTTTAACTCACAAATTTTTATTGTGAACTTGAACAAATTTGTTCGACCACCCTATGCAACTTGTTTCCTTTTTTATTCTTAATTTTATGTTACTATTTAATAGATAGATATTTTTCTTCTACAAAAATAGGTATGTGGAAAAATTAGGCAGTAAAATTTCCTAGCAAAAATCGTACGCAAAGAAAATTTTCAAAGAGGTTCGGGGGAAGAAACGCAGAAAAGTTTCTTGCACAAGGTTCCATTGATCTCGAGATTCTCTAGCCACGCCACGCCATTGGGAAGACAAAATACGAAACTAAAAATTAACATAAATCGATATACATTTATTAGTTGTTATTAGTTAAGACATGACCGTTGATAAATCTAAATAAAATATAAAATAGGTTTACAAATGATTTCAATTTGTAAATGAGACTTCTACATTCATCTTGTACACCATCAGTGAGTAAGTGTGCAGCTGTAAACAGCATCTTTCAGTAGTTTAGATGTTTAGATACAGAGTTTCCTGCAGTTTTTAATATTTTGTATCATCGGGATAGTTAAACAAAATAGTCAAAAATTTGTGATGTATTGGCCAGCAGAGCAAGCCGAAAGGACAAATCTTAGAAGCCTTACGCATTTGCCGAGGTTGACTTTGTATATGTTAGGGTTTAAGTAACCACCAGAATCTCAGTCATAGTCAAGTTCTTTTTGTATTTATTTTCTGTGGCATGTCTTTTAAGGACGTTGGCAAATAATAACATAAAATAAATAGTTGTAGCTAACAACATATTTCATTAAAATCTTTCCAGTGGTACCTAAACGTCAACATTATTATTGTCGTTCTTTATTTACAAAAGCCCATTACGAAGGACAGCTCGTTTAAAAACGGTAAGCAGCGATAAAAATCATATAGCTTCATCGATGTTGTAAGCAAGAATGATTATATTGTGAAACACATCACAGTGGCAAAAGGTACGATGGATGCAGCCCTTTTCATTTATGGGGAATTTATTAGGAGAAAGACTTTGGAATACTAAAGTGTTCGTTGTTCATATCTCTCCCAATAAAGTTAGTTGTCTCCGCAGATGACATTGCTCTGCTTAATTCGGAACAATTCCAAGTTAGGAAGAAGTATGCATATAACGATATAACCATCATAATTATGGTCTGGATATTAATCACAATAGACCAAAGGCCGTATGATAGATAGACGAACGAACCAAAAAGAATCTTCTCCCCAAGAAAATGGACAGATCAAATTAAGGAATGTGCTTACAAACCATCACCATCAAACAAACCACCTTTAATTCAAAGAACCGAAAAGGTGGAGATTTTCAAAATCGTCACAACCACAAAAATGGCATGTCTTTTGGGCAGAAGAAGAGGAGAAGAATAAGTCCAACGATTTCATATTCCGTTATTTAGGTATAGTTTTCATTTCAACATCTCATCCCAAACTTTAAAGTTAATTCACCCCAGAAAAAAGTTAGTTTTAGTTTAACTGTGTAACATTACAGACAAAATTATAATTTTAGATCTGCATTTGAAATTCTAAATTTTGCAGAGCTGTAAGAGCTCTATATTACATTTGTCAGCTGAACTAAACATTAAGTAAAAAAAGTTTCTTAGTGCAATATAAAATTTAAAAAATGCTAAAATTAGAGGGACCGACAATTTTCAATTTATTCATTATATTAAATTTATGTACATCACTTTTAAACCACTGATTTGCTTAGAATTTTTCTAAAAAAAACTTTAACACTAAATAAATCTTTAAAAACTATTTTTTTAATATCTTAAGTAAGATTTTTATATTTATGGTGTAAGTAGATAATTTTTTAAAATAGAAAATAAATATTAGTTTGTATTTTTTTTTTAAATTAAAGAATTAAAATTAAAGAAAAGGCCAAAAATATACTTAAATTGCATGGCGTTTGTAGATTAATCTGCTGAAAAGGTATTAAAACTTGAATCTGATTGCCTGTTCCTTTAAAAGGTACTTATCATGCTTAAAATTAATAAAAGAGAAATTACGAAAAAGGAAGGCCAATTTCGCCATTCTAAAGGTATAAACTCATAAATATTGAAATTTTGTAATTCGTTAATTCGAACTTTAATTACCAAGTTTATTAATAGTTATATATTCAGATTAAAACAGTTTGGCGTTCGTTCATTTAGCAATATGTTTCCAGATTAGTTTCAATTTTAATTAGTAATTTTAATACTGTTCTCTTACATATACCTTCATTATTTTTGAAGTATTAAGATTCAAATTGAAATTAACAAAGTTTTCAACATAATTTGGATCATTTGGTACTATACGAAAATTGATGGGCTGAAAAATCTAGCTGTTGAGCAGATATTCGAATACTGTTGCTGTTTGGTAGCAATAAATGACAAACACTACATTATTGTCACTGTGTATAGGTCTCCTATTAACTTAGCATCACATATTGACGAATTTTTGCTCAGACTAGATGATTTGATCTGTCAGTTAGCAAATCTGTATCCGAATTACGAAATTTTGATTTCAGGGGATTTTAATTTTAAATTTTCCAAGGATGATAGAACTTATCTACGTTTGTGTGATTTGATAACCGTATATGGCATGCATGATTCAGTGAAAGGTTTTACAAGAGTGTCTGCCACATCCTGCACGATAATTGATAATATCCTAACAACTATGGATAAAGATGAATATGGTGTAAAAGTACTTGACCTTCAAGTGTCTGACCATCAACTAATTTTATATTCATTCCACAGCAGACCGAAACCATCTGGAGTAAAGTACGAGTATAAAAGAATTTTCAACCAAATAAATAAAAACCAGTTTAAATCTCTATTAGTTAACACAGATTGGAATGATGTGTTTACTGCAAGTGATCATACAACAACATTTGAAAACTTCTTTTCTAGTTTTTACTATGCATTTAATGTAGCGTTTCCAAAAATGAAGGTTCGCATACGAAAAACGAATGAATGCAAACACAAATGGATCAACAGCGAAATTGTAGAAGCAAAAGAACATCTCCAGTTTCTATATAACCGAGCGCGTCAGTCTCAGACAGTAGAAGCTCATCAAGTATTAAGCGAATATAAGAAAATTTACCATAATTTAATTAATAATGTCAAGAAAAATTATCATGATCATATAATACACAAGTCGTCCAATAAAAATAAAGCAGCCTGGAACATCATCAAAAATCATTCTGTTGAACATAAAAAAACGCCTGAACATAAGATAGAGCATACCAGTGGGGCATACATAACATCTCCAGCGAAAATAGTGGCGCACTTTAATGAACATTTTATTAATGAAGTGGAAAAAATAATTGGTAAACAACAAAACCACTTCGCCAGGACGAGTCTCAATACTATAATAATAATGCAGTCGATGTATTTATATCCATCGGACATATGTGAAGTTGCAAAAATTATAAATACGATGAACAATAAAAGGTGCGCAGGTGCTGATGATGTACCTTACTATTTAATAAAAATCTGTATCAATGAAATCCTACAACCATTGACACACATAATTAACATATCTCTACAGCACGGACAGTTTCCAACGAAATTGAAACAATCTGTAGTTTTGCCTGTATACAAAAACAAGGGAAGTGCCACTAGTCCTGACAACTACAGGCCAATTGCGCTGCAAAGTGTGTTCTCCAAGATTTTCGAAAATGTATTTCTTAAGAGACTCTTGGGACATCTTAAAAGAAACAATATAATCGCTAAAGAACAAAATGCACCCCAGACTGGAAAAAATACATCAACTGCGATCTTCGGTTTCTTGGATGAAGTCAGTAAGGCGCTAGATAAAGGTCAAAATACTATCGGGATATTCTATGACATGACAAAAGCGTTTGACTGTGTAGACCATCGGCTTCTAATAGAAAAACTAGAATGCTATGGAATCAGAGGGCCTCCATTAAATTGGATTAAGACGTATCTACATCAAAGGTCGCAAGCAGTAAGAATATCAGTCAAAAATGAAACTTACATCTCAAAAACAAAGACCACAAACAATGGTGTGCCACAAGGGTCCACTCTAGGTCCTATTCTATTTCTGTTATGTATAAACGATTTACCAAAGTGCGTTAGTGATGTTGGTGCTCACATTACTTTGTTTGCTGATGATTGCTCTGCCCTACTCGTCGAAAACAATCCACTTGATCTAATTAATTTGTGTAACAGCGTTAATACGAAAATTAATAACTGGTGCAAAACAAACGGTCTGTTGCTTAACCAATCTAAAACATCTTTAATGTGTTTTAAAACAAAAAACAAATGCTTGTTTAATGATCAGTCACCATTGATTAAATGTGACGCTATAAGCCTCCAGCAAACAGACACTGTAAAATTTCTTGGTGTTAATCTTAGTTATATTCTATGTTGGTCCAATCACATACTTACGCTTCGGAAAAAACTATCCAGTACATGTTATTTGTTAAGTAGACTGCGACACCAGGTAATTGAAAATGTGCTTAAAAATATATATTATGGTTACTTTCATTCTAATTTGTACTACGGACTTCTATTCTGTGGCTCTGTACCTCGGTGTAATGACATATTCTTAATCCAAAAACGTACAATTCGAATCTTATCTAACAGTAAGCACGATGCGCATTGTAAACCAATATTTATAAATCTAAGAATACTCCCACTAGCCTGCCTATATATCTACTGTATACTGTTGTCGCGTCTATGTTGAGCAAAATTATGAATCCTTTGAAAAATGCCTCAATGTATATTCTTATGATACACCAAACAAAAATAATTTACAAGTTTTAACGCAGAGACTGCAGTTATACAGCAGCAGTCCCCGATGTATGTGCATCAAAATCTATAATAAACGTGTGAGTCAATACGGCGTGAAACCAGTTTCACAAAATTTAAAAATGCGTTTAAAGGATTTCTTCTAGCTAAATGTTTTTATGGCATAGATGAGCGTTGTAACAGTATGTTTAAATAATATGTAGTATTGTTTATTGTTCGCATTGTTTATTGTACCTGACTTTCTATGTTATATTTGATAGATAATAAAATTATTATTATTATTATTGTATTATTAACAATCTGATTCTTGAATTATAATGTCTACGCATATTCACCTTAAATAAGGAATTTTAACAAACCATGCAGTATTAAACTTTTGTTTGAATTTCGCTTGACATTTAATGATACGAAAATAAAACTTCGGAATTTTACATTTCAATAAATCAACGACAATACGTCACAGATAGGAAGCGAGGAAATAATACTTACATTTCGCGTTTCAATGATTCAATCTGACTGAAAAATCTTATGTGACATATAATCGATTCGTCATGAAAAAGTAAAATGTAAAGAATCTGTTTAAACAGGGAAAAAAACGAATAGGTTTTGTAAAGCTTGTATTTTTTACCTTCAGAAAATTGGAGGGGTCCTTTGATATTTTGAAACCTTATTATTTCCTGTAATTTTCTTTTGAAGCTATTGATTTTATTTGTAGGAATTTAGTGCGACCGTATGCAAGTCCGACTAAATGCCAATTTTAAACTGCAATTACCGAACGTGATAAATCAAAACAGGCAGCAAAACACTTAAGCATTTCCTCTATCCAACTACATTTCCAGTTATTGCCTTTATGCATAATCCTCCTATATGCAAATTCTCTCGAAAATGCATTTCAACCCACATCAGAGAGCGAACTAAAGTTAGTCAGATGCCAGATTGTTTCGCTGAAATAGAGGGAACCGTTAATCATTTAGTACTACATAACGAACTAATTAGAAGTGAATTCATAGCAGAAATCAGCCAGGTGAGATTTAACTTTACCTGAGGCAACTGCTCAGTGCTCTTGATGAGGTTATCTGATCGTGAGGTTGTCTAGTGTTGGCCAACTTAACATGACTTTATCTCGTTCGAGCTTCAAACCGATTTTTGTTATTTTACTGACAGTGATGTGTTTTTTAAATTAAACTTGTTTGTTTGTATTAAAAGCAGTACTGTTGGAGAATCTCCTGAACGATCTTTAGTTTGTTTCTTTGAACTAAATATTTGGTAGCGGAGGATTTCATAAAAACGTGCTCCTAAATTTATTTTACAAAAGCAAATGATAGCGAAAGCTAAAAAAGTCCCATTTTCAGTATAAATAAAAAAGCGAAAGTTTTAAGGGCAATCATAATTAATTTGACAGGTGTTTTTATAATACAGAAAGTTTTAATCTCCTAACAGAGGGTTTGCGCACAGTTTAAAAAATCCAGCTTTGTATAAAATCCCGCAAAAAGGTTTACACAATTTTAATAACAACAACCTAAATTTTAAGTAAAAAAACAGTTTTTAAACTTGCCCTACATTACAATAAAAAGTCAGGATTACCGCAGATCTATCAATGGAATCGGTTTTTAAGCCGGAAGGACATTGACGATACGTATCGTGAAAAGGAATCAGGACAGGCAAAAGAAACTTAACATATATTAACACTGTGGTTTCACACTCTGGAGCAGGTCGGCCCCTTTGGCGGTCTGTGCCCCGGTGCTGATACAATGGGGCTTATTGTGGGACCAGTGTCCTACGCTAGCGGCATCTTTGGCGGCGATACTTTGCGTGGCCACCCTCTGTGATCGCAAGATTTATGGACAGTTCGCTGTTTATAGGTTATGTGGCCCAACACTTATGCGAAGGTTGACAAAGTCGCCTGTCAGATTACTTACTTGGCAGCCGAATTTTTTTATAGGTGTTTTTTTCTCGTTCCAAATCTCTTGCCACTTTTCTGACATATCTGATGCATTTTTATATTAATTCTGTTGCATTGATTTAATTATGATTGTGCCAGTAGATCGGAATTTTCGAAACAGGTTTAGCTCGTTCAATAGTTATTTGTACAACTAGTAATGAAAGCAATACTTTTTTTCATGAGTTTGAAGTTTGATGCACGACGGCGAAGCCGGAGTGCATCAATCAAACGAGTGAAAAAAAGATGCTTTCATACGAGTTGTACACAATATTTTTTTGCATTTTTACATTTTAAATCCCCCAAAACAGGATAAAAAGGATTTGAGAATTGACAGTTGTCAAACTGACAATTTACAATATTTTATTTAAATCATACTTACTTAATGCAAAATGTAAAATTAAATAGTTAAAAAAAGTGTTGCTTTCTTTATGATTTTTTGATAAAAAAAGTCCACTTTTTTTGTCAAAATGCAAAAAAAAATATTACTAAATATCTTAGATATCGGCCTTTTAGATTTTGATAAAGCTTTATCAAAATTTATCAGGCAGCAAGTTTCGCATAACTTTACCTGAACAATTCAATTTGATTTAATCCAAAAATTTTTTATTTAGAACTTAAGAACTTTTTAAATTTTTGAATTATCAAAAACAAAGGTGGTAATTTTTATTTGTTTAAGGGCGGGTTGCACAAACATGATTTAACAGCTTGGTCAACTTAATCAGTCGTTAAAGTGAACAAAATCGAATCAAAATTCAAATGCATATGACAAATAATACATTAGTAAACAAAAAATGATGCTCTTTTGTCAACTTTGATCATTCGTTAATTTAACAAGAGCTTTGTGCAACCGGCCCTATGTCCTTTAAGTCCATGGCATTTGTAAAATTGTAGATTTCATTACATCATATTCAGAAATTTAAAGATCGACATTGATGTTTTAGAAAACCACAAATAGGTAAGAACTGAAAACTTGTAGGAAATAGCTTCTTGAACTGACAAAAAGGAAAATTTTTCAAACGTTTGTAAGCTGCTACATTTTTTTAAATCATGGAAGTCGTAATCAAAACCCAAAACTTTGAAAAATTCTAAAACTCTCCAAATTTATCTTCTGATGATAAAATAAATATTCCGGATTTTTAGAGGTCCTTGAGTTAGTTCCTTTTAATGATAAATTTCTAAAAGGAATTAAATTTTAATCAGATAAATTTAAATTTTGTCATCACAGCGGTATCGTTTCAAAAACTACCTTTTTTAAAATAATAAAACTGTTAAAATATCCATGTAGCGGTAAAATATTCCGAGCTTGTGAACTTTCTGAATGAATTGCGAAATAAAAAATTATTCCATCTCAAAGACCACTTCATGTCTTCATGTTTCATGTTTTACAAATTAAAGATTCACTTAATTAAAAATATCGTGAATATCTAAACCAAAGTTTTAGATTACGGAAAATGGAGACAAATCTGATAAGTATATTCTCTGCTGTTGTGTAATTCAGTTTTTTTACATTTACCTAAATTAAGTTTTCCATAAATCGAACAGATTTTTACTTGATTCCTTAAATTAAGTCTTTCGGAATTTAAAATATTTGAACTGAAATCATTTTTATCTAAAGAAGGCGAAGGCGAAGGGGGCAGCATCACTTAATTTTTTTTATACAAGAACGTTGTTCCTAAAACCTGAAACGGTTTTAAAATTTAGAAAATCCGGTCTATTCCCTATTGTTATTCAATTCAACTTTTTAGATGTTCCTAAATTAAGATATTCTACAGTTCAAATGATTAAACAAATTTTTACTTGGATTTGAAAGAATTCGATTTCTTAAACTTAAATATTTCCACTAAAATCTTTTTTATCTATGGAAGTCGAAGAGGGTAGCATCCCTAGCATCACTTAATCTTTTTATACAAAAAGAACATGGCTCGTAAAATCTGAAAGGTTTCCAAAATTCTGCAAAATTGGTTGCATATAACTTGTAAAAGAGTAGTTTTAATTAAAACTATCTTTAAAGTTTACCAATTTTAGAAAATTCTGATTTTGTATTCTAATTTTAAGGATAAATAACTAAATCCAAACCGTTCTTGATTACTGTATTATTTTAACGCATAATTCAAAATTAAGATACTCCTTATTCTCAAGATTTTAAACGCCTTATTGAAAGACAGCAATCTTGTTGTTTTAATCAAAATGACTTTCAACTCATTGCTTAAACTTTCTGTTTCCTTAAATTTGGAAATAAAATACTTATAGTTATTTATGTACCAAGAGTCGTAGGTGCAGTTTATTGGGTGAGAATGCAATTTGCAACGCCAAGGCCCGAAGGACCGAGGTGTTGCAAGCATTCGAGACCAAAAATTGCACTGTACGACTCGAGGCGCATATGAGATTTTTCGTCAAACCCTATATATCATTTTAAAATAAATAAAATTAAGTATTTTTCATTTTTTATGCATAAGTGTCATACCAATAATTAATAAAGGTTGCTGTGATTTAGATTAGGTATCCTTGACAACAAAATAAAATAATACATATTTATTTTTAAAAAATTTCAAACGCGTGTGTCGATTGAATTTGTGCACAATTTGTGATTCTAAAAACATAATGTCTCAAGAAATAGACGAGGCTGCAAATGCAGCATCCCACAATTTATTACCTACCGGTTAAATCATCATCAATAACATTTTCCAAAATTGGTGCCATGAGAAGAAATCAGATGTGATTACAGAAAAAGTGCTGCTGCGTATTTCTTAAATAGATCTACAAAATTAAAATCTTCAAGCAGTTTATGGAGCGAATACTCAATGTTAAAAAGTACCATTTTTATCAATAATAATGAAGATATTTCCAAATATCCAAAACTAAAAGCGTTTTTAAAGCGTAAAAATGATGGTTATAAACCCAAAAAGGATAATAGTAACAATTTATTAATGAAGAATATTACAACCCTCTGCCCATGGTAACCAGTAGTTGCATGTAAACTGTCACTTACCGTCAACAAAACAATGACACAATGATATATTTTCGCAGTAGGTTTGACGAAAAATATTAAAAAAAAAAGAATGCTTTCACTACAGCATTTTTATAAGTTAATAAACTTTAAATTGAAAGTTGTAGGTTAATAATAATAATTATTTATCATTATCCTGACCCATTGTTCCATTTTGGGAATTATAATAGGCCTTAAATGTTAAATGACAAATTATTAAACATGAACTTATCATTGGTTTAATTTGCGGTTACTTGGTTTTCTTTTTTTTTGATAAATTCGTTTGGTCTTCTTTGATCTTAATTTCTTCATTAAGAGAATTTTGGTTTGAAGTTTAATTTATTTCTACGAGTCTACAACCGTGTTCTAAGTTCTAATGTCAAGCTTTTGCAGAAGCACCTAATAACAGTAAACTATTGCATATTAATAAATAATCGGTAACGAATGATTTCAACATTTTTTCCTTATTTTACTTGAAGTTGCAGAATACAAATATTTGGATATTAAGCTTCGGACAACCCCTGTAAAAACTGCAGGACAACAAAGCTACTGACTTTTTAACAGTTTAATAATTTTTAGACTTAAAAAATAATGAATAAACGAATAAACCACACGTTAAGTTGTACATAAAGATCCGTGAAATTTATTTAATTAGAGTTATGAGATCTTGCGAATTAAAAGCTGCCTGAATGCTAATTGCAAATGTTTCCAAATCGTGTATTTCCAATTCTTTACCACGTCTTAATATGGTCTTCATGGAAACATAGATATATTTTAATCATAAAACATCTAATAGAATGAAGAATGATTCATTTCAATTTGTCAATGCCATTTAATATTAAATATCCCGATGGCAAAATCTGAAGTCAAAAACTTCAACGTCGTGGGCATTAAAGTTAAACTAATTGCCCTAACAGCAAAAACATTAAAAACCCAATCAATGAAGTCAAACTGTGCCGGCAGAGTTTCAAAGCAGGGTCTTAATATGTTAATGAGACAGATTCTTAAAGAACACGTGTTATTGCCACCTCTGTCTCTCAAATAATCCGACCTTCGCTATTTCGCTCTAACTTACATAACATCTTTTACAGAAGAACATGCCGCCGCTCTTCCAACCCCATACGTTCACATATGTCGATCATTTTTACACCTCCAGTGAAATACACCAACAAACGTAGAATAAAGAAAGGAACTGGCAATATTTGTCTCTCTCATAAGTGGAAACCGATCGGTAGATCGTATTACTCAAAGCAGCCGCCTCATTTAACAATTTTATATTATCGGTTTGCGCTCACAGTTCGTTATTGGCACCGACTTTAATTTCTCGAGGGGTTCATAATTTGAAAAACGAACCAGGCGAGTTAGCTTGTAAATTTATGATTCGGGATCTAATATCAACACAAATATTCGGACTGCCGAACTTTACTACAAAATAACTCGGGGTGGCCCGAATTTTGGAGCCGGTGGGTCTACTACAACTAAAAGGAGGCGTTCCTGACTGCCTTCCACTTCCTTTTAATAAAGATCCCCTTTGAAAATATTTTAGGAATGCCTGGGGTCAATATAAATTTATATGATCATTAAAACTGTTCTACGTTGAAAAAAAACTGTGCTCAAAATAGAAGCGCCTTGATTATTATTTATGCTTTTTTGTAACGAATACATTCCTTATGTGAAAAACTAAGTTTGCAAGGTTAAAGGATCGTATATTATAAGGGCGGCTTGCAAAAGATCATGCAAAACGCCGCAAAGCGTTGTTCTCCTGTCAACCACATGAAATGCTCTGAATACCAGAGAATGCAGTCAATTGCTTGTGAAAACACCGCCTTCCTGGTTCTAAAAGGAACAAAATCCTTTTGAAATACAATTTAGAGAGTGTAGACGAATTATGCTTGTTGTAAACTTGTAAATACCCAAAACAAGCTATTGTGGTTTACTTGTGATACTTCAACTTTGTTTTTACAGGCTGAATAAATAAAACCAATAAGAGAGGAATTTTAATAAGATGTTGAATAATTTTAAATTATTTGCTAGAATATTACACACAAATAGGAATTAACGGTTGCATCTCTGTAGGAGGTGCTGACTATCATTTATTTAAGTAAATTTATTCATCGAATTAATTTTTAAAGAAAGGATTAAAATAATTATATTTGATTGATGAATTTCTATACTTCCTACCGTGATTTAATTCGAAGATTCTCGTTTGTTGCGTTTACTCGTTTTATAAGCTAATTTATTTCTATTTTTCAAGAACAATAACTCATAATTTTACTTTTTGTCCAATTTTAAAAACTATTTCTGCAAATTATAAAATTAGAATTAAAAATGTTTGCGTAGATTTCGATTAAATTTAACGGAAATCCCTCTGTAAACTATTATAGAGGTAGTTGCATTAAAGAACCCTAAAATAGAAAATGAAAAATAAGGGAACTTGAAACTATACATTGCGACATACAACGTACATTTTATTGGGTTTTACGCCAACAGGTGGTAAAATGAATGTAACGTTTCGGAGACAATAAATTGTATCGTTTTCAAACAATTTCAAAAATATTTAAAATGATTTGTAAACAAGTCAAGTTTTGCAATTTAATTTGTCAATCCTTTAGAAAATATATACAACGTATAATAATTTATCATCAGAAGATCGGGTGCTAGGATTAGAGGAGGAACTAGAAAAAATAAAGTGACATATACTAGGAATTTCAGAAGTGAGACGAAAATCGAAGATTAATTACAGCTTAAAAGTGGACATTTATTATACTAAGAATGGAAATACTGAAGCATCAATAGGTGGAACTGTTTTTCTTAACAATAAAAACATAAAAAATAACATAATAAGCATATACCTCATACTACATATAAACAAAAGGTATAAGTTAAAAATTATTAAGGCCTATGCTCCAACAGCTTCAGCCAATGAAGAAAAGCTGGAAGGGTTTAGGATGATTTGAACAAAGCATTAGAACAAAACGAAGAACACTCCGCTTTGCTGAAATGCAAAAACTGGAAAGAAAGAAGAATCAGAAGAAACTTGCATAGGAGAGTTTGGATTAGGTAAAAGAAACACAAGAGGTGCCAAATGATAGACTTCATGTTACAACACAACATGTTTGTGATGAATACTTTCTTTAGAAAAAAGTCACAGAATAAGTGGACGTGGAGGAGCCCAGATGAGAAATATAGAAATGAAATAATTAGAAATAGAAATGAAGTAATTAGTAATCATCGACATTAGTTCATGATGTTTCCGTATTAAATAAAGTTTCAACTGGGTGCGATCACAGATTAGTCATAACTAAGATAAACATAAATACCAAACTGAAAAGAATAAAGCTAGTGAACAGCAGGAAACTCAAATTAATAGGTTTAAACATACTAAAAGCAAAGAGTACGCAATATCAAACAGAAAGAAACATGCAACGACATCAATACAATTAATAAACATGTTAAAGAAGCAATTCATAGTGCTATTTAAAAAATAACCCCACAAAATATAAATAAAAAGACTAAGTTAAGCGAAGAAACCAGAAATCAAAATGGAAGAAAGAATGGCATACAAAAGTACAAAGACAAACATTAAGATTGTCAGAAGAAGTCTAGCAATAGCAAAGAGTATAAATATATATTCTTTGGCAATAGGTAATAATATTAAGGAAGAAGAAACCAGATTGGAAAGTAGCCACACAAAAACGAGAAATTTTACAAATGATTGAAGACTTTTATAGAAAACTATACTCAGCTCAACTTCAAGCAAGTCAAAGGTATCCTATAAAAATACAAACAATTATAAATGTTTGCTGTAAAGAAATACCAGACATTACAAAACAAGAAATAAAAATAGCCCTGCGTCAAGCTCCAGGTGAAGATAAAATATTAACCGAATATATAAAAAATGGAGGAGAAAGACTAGTAAAAATGACGAACAAGTTATTTAATGAATGCTTAACGACAAGTGAAATACCACAAGGAAGGCGATGCAAATTATAGACCCATTAGTCTTCTATCACACTTGTGCAAGTTATTCATAATGATGATTGCTAACAGGTTAACAGGCAAACTAGATAGGGTATTAAGCTATGTATTGAAAAATACCATGACTATAATACACCATTAACACTAGCCTTCATAGACTATGAGAAGGCGTTTGATACTATTCAATTAAAAGCAACATTCGATGCTCTTCTAGACCGTCTAGACGATTGTCGCATTGATTCGCGTTATTTGCAATTTATCAAAAATATATATAAAAAAGCAACGCTGCATGTTAAAGCAGACGGAGCAACAAACAAAATCAAAATAGAAAGAGGAGTGCGTCAGGGAGATACCTTATCTTCAAAACAATCAAAACTGTTTATTCTTGCCCTGGAAATTGTTTTTAAGAGAATAAATTGGACTGATAATCAATGTTGACGGAGAAAATATTTCAAATTTACGTTACGCTGTAGTAGTAATCGCCAAAGATATAGAAGAGTTACAAGACACAATAGGAATACTTAATGAAGAATGTAAAAAAGTGGATCTAAAAATAAATATTCGAAAAACGAAGACGTCTAGCATGCCACTTGATAAAGAAATTGATTTAGAAGGGAAATAAGACAGAGAATGTATCATCATATACATAGCTAGGTCATACCATTAAAATGGGAAAAGAAGGTCAAGATTGTGGGATTAATAGACATATGCTTGGTCAGCATTTGGCAAAGCGTCATATGAGTTGAAATCGTCAAAAATTCCCATGAAATCAAAAACAAAAATATATAATGCATGTGTGCTAACAGTACTGACTTATGGTATTGAAACAATGGTATTTATAAAAAGAAACATCGAAAAACTTAAAATAGCACAAAGGAACATGGAAAGAAGGATGTTAGACATAAGATTAAGAGACAAGATACAAAATGTAGATATAAGAACAAGTCTAGTCTAGAGGATGTGGCAGAACGGGCAGCAAGATTGAAATGAAGTTGGGCCGGACACATAGCAAGACATGGAAGGAAAATATGGTCTGAAAAATTAATCGACTGGCAACATGTAAGGTGGAGTGATGACATTTCGAAATCAGTAGGAAAACTCTGGAACCAAACAGCTAGAAACAGAGAAGCCTTGAAGAGTAAAGGAGAGGATTATATCCAACAATGGATACAAGTCTAACAAAGAAAAAGAAGAAGAGGAAATAGAAAATATTTTCATTCACCTTTCAAAGTTCTAAACGATTTTTGTCAAAACAATAAGAATAGAACAGCGAACTTAAGAAGAATTTGGTCAGTTATTGAAATAGTTTGATTTTAGTTTTAATTTTAATTGTTTTGTTCCAAATGTAAAGTGTTGTCGCGAATTTTCGAAACAATTAGGAAAATTTCCCAAGAATAAAAAAGCTATTGTGTAAATTTAGAATTTTCAAAAAAAAAATACCTACATCATATAAATATTCGGTTGTCATTATAATGCAAATGATTTGAAGTTCCACAGAAATATCTAAAATGATTTTAAGAACCTTAGAAAACCGAATGATGAAATAGTTATTTATGTAACACGTGCGAAAAGTAGCTTTTCACACGAGTTTCATACAACATTTTTTCTACGTCTGTAAATTTGATTAATTCTAATAAAGTCCGATTTAAGATTTAAGTCAGAACTAAAACGTGTTTATTATAATATAACGGTAGTACATATTAATAACTAGTTTTGTTTAACATAGGTATAGATTATTCATCTAGTAACATTAATATTGAAGGTACAATTACTGGGATTGTTAATGTGAACATTTGCTATAGTTAAATTACTATTTGAACTAGTTACATCTGACGTATTTAGGGATATAGTTTTATTTACAATAGAGTTATTAAGATTACTAGAAGAACTGTTATCCGGTAAGGTATATTTTCTACTGACGTCATTAACCCCAGCTAAGATTTTGGTGGCTCAGTCAATTTTATTCTGCATAGAATCGTCGACGTATCCCTCGGCAACTGTGCTGGACTTCCAGCCTCCGTGTTTTTTCAGTTGGATTAAATCGCCACCAGAATCTACCAAAAGAGATGCCGAGGATCGTCGAAATGCATGACCGGTGTAATTATTAGCGTTCGGTAACTTTAGGTACGATGCAATAAGTGAGGGAATTTTTGAAAAAGTGTTTATTACTACAACCTGAGTTTTGCATTTACCATTTCGAAATTGCAAAAATAAATGGTTGGTCTTAACAATACTCGGACGTTGGGCTTTATATTTTTTGTAGATTTCTATTGAATTTAGACCATTTACAGATGTAAACCGGCGTTGAATATGAGTTTTAGAATCAGGTATTGTAATAATAAGAACTTCTCCATTATCTTTAATATCTTCCACTACTATTTTATATAGCTCTTCTCTTCTGCAGGCCCCTGGTATTCCAAATATTAAAGCGACCTAAAATACGTATAATACAAACATTAATATTACATTGAACGAGCATGTTCTAAAATGTAAATTTTACTTTGTGCATCAGACAGTCTTCGTCCGGAGCTTCTAATAGAAATTTATACATTTCTTCTCTCGAAAAGGTTTTGGATTTCGTTGCTTTATATCCAATTGATTTATTCTTCAAAAATGCCATCAATTTCGGATATTTTCTTATGTCTATATCATTATGTATCAATAAAGCAGACTTTAATTTTGAATAAGTTGACCACAGGGTTGACGATTTCCATATTTTTGATTTTGCCTCAAAGTAAGCTAATAAAACTCTTTCACTGAAGCTATTTACGCCTTTTTTAACGCGCCATTCCATAAACAAATTGTATTCTTTTAAGTATTGCTGTTTAGATTTATCGGGTAGTAAATTCATTGTTGCATCCGTTGCAGATGTGACAATTTCTTCTGGTGTGCAGTAATACTTTCTTCGTCACTATCGATATCCATTTTAGAAAGTTTTAATTTAAAAAACCTTGTTTTCTCTTAAAATAATCACAAAACGGCACAGTAAAATCGAAAATGCAATTTGCACAACACAAAACAGTTGATTTGAAAAGTTAGCTGACGTTTGTTTCCAGCACACTATTTGCTTGATCAGCAATTGAAAATGCGTTAAAAAATGAAACGCTACGGTACTTTTTTCACGGGAAAAGAGTGAAAAAATGAAACGTTATGGCACTTTTTTCGCGCTTTTCGGGTGTTAATTAAACAAGTACTTAATGAAAGCAATTTAATGAAAAAAAGTGATGTTTTTTTAACAGACGTAGAAAAATATACTTTTTCTATTTTGCGTTTAGAATAACTCCATTCTAGCACCCGAATGACGTCATTTGAGTGTTAGAATAAGTCGTTGGTGTGCTAGAATAGACTAGTAAAATTTACTGTATTGATGTTGGTAGCGTTGAACTGTCAATAAATTTTCTAACGTTTTTTGTGCAATTTGCCTAATTTTCGGCGGCTTTAGTGATAAACTTTCTTCTGCATTCATTTTCAAAAATTAAACGCGAAAATAAAAAAACTGACGTTTCAAATTAATTTTTTTCACAGTCGCCTAAAATTACGCCAGATAAACGTCACCAACCACCGCAAAATTCCCTAGATTTAAAATTTTTATTTTTTAATTTATAAAATGATATAAAGCGGCAAAATAGAAAAAATAGTATAAAACACTCGTTGCAGAAGGTCCTTCAAGCACTCATTTGTTCCTCAACTCGCCGCTATGCGGCTCGTTTCGGAATTTCAAATTCGTGCTTGAATAGCTGCCTTCTGCAACTTGTATTTTAATATACTATTTTCTAACACTAATATCTTATACTGTTTCTATGGTGCATAAGAGCTCACTTGTTATATTGCCTTTAAAATACGATTTTCTCTATAAAATACGTCGTCAATGACAACGTATTTTATAGGCCTTTAAAATACGCTTTTCTCTATAAAATACGTCGTTGTCTAGCAATCTTCGCATTTTGTGTATTGTGACGCGTCTCAAATAATAATTTATTAAAATTTCTAATAATATATTAGTGAAAGATATTAGTGTTAGAAAAAATCTTGAAGACAACTCGTGTTTTATAGTTTAAAAATCTCGGTCTATCAAATCCTCGCTCACTTCGTTCGCTCGGCTTTGAACTACGACCTTGATTTTTAAACCTTTTATAAAACACTTGTTGTCTTAATAGCTATAAAATTACACTTTTTGAGGTTCCTGAAAAAATCGTACAAGGTACCTATATTAGTAGATGAATAACTTGCACGGACTATAAATAAACTCAACAAATTATTATGTAAATTCTGATCATTTCCAGGGGAGCTAACAATTTCCGAAAATATGTGAATAATTTCTAGATTTTTTCAATATTTATATTTTCGGGAAAAGCCTTTCATGAATACTGTCTTCGTGTCTTCATTAATAAAAAGGAAACCACACGCATATGACTGATGTTTACTTCTTCGAAGGAACGAAGAATAACGAATAAATAATTAATTTATAGTCAATAATTTGTGGGAGATTTTTAGTATATTTCCTAAATATCTGAAAACACTTTGACCGATTTCAAATTTTTCAAAAATATTCAATCATTAAACAAAATCGTTTTATGCTAGTTATAGCTATTAAGACAACAAGTGTTTTATAGAAGGTTTAAAAATCAAGGTCGTAGTTCAAATCCGAGCGAACGAAGTGAGCCGAGGATTTGATAGACCGAGATTTTTAAACTATAAAACACGAGTTGTCTTCAAGATTTTTTCTAACACTAATATTAGACATTTTCTTTCACTAATATATTATTAGAAATTTTAATAAATTATTATTTGAGAGGTGTCATAATATATAAAATGCGAAGATTGCTAGGCAACGACGTATTTAAAGGCCTATAAAATACGTTGTCATTGACGACGTATTTTATAGAGAAAGCGTATTTTAAAGGAAACATAACAAGTGAGCTCTTATGCTTCATAGAAACAGTATAAGATATTAGTGTTAGAAAAAGGTGTTTATTAGTTAAACAATATTTAAATGATAACAAATAATTACTTGTTAATAAATAAGGCTAAAGACTGAAAATAGCTTTTGGGTTGAAAATTAACGTTGAAAAACTATAGAATCTAGAGCAGATTATTGTCAACTGGAAACGCAAAATTTAAAAATAAAAAAAGATAATTTCAGCATCTTTGAAAAGTTATAAAATATGTTGTTAAGTATTTAGAAATACGAGTAGAACGGAAAATAACCGTTTGGAAAACTTTTAAGAAACCTTTACAATTATTGTTGCAACGATTTGTAAAATGTCTGCGATATTTAAAGGTTATAGTTACATAAAATAAAAATCATTAATTTGGATGTTTTTAAGTTCAAACTTCAAATTAACGTAATTTCTAAAAATAAAATTATTTTCTGTTAACAGCAAGAATATTTAAAAATTCTGACCTGAAAGGTTAAAAGAAAATTATGAAAAGAAAAACTTTTATTTCCTTTTGATTTTTCTTAACTTTGGGCTCGATTTTAAGGAAATTTTCATGAAATTTTGACTTTTTCAAACGATAAATTAACGTAATTTCTAGAAATAAAATTAATTTCTGCTAACTGCAAGAGTATTTCAAAATTCTGGCCTGAAGAGGTTATAAGACATCATGAAAATAAAGTCTTTGTCTCTTTTTGATTTTCTTAGCGTTGACTTCTCAAGAATTTTGGACTTTTTCAAATTTCAAATTAACAATTTTTAGAAATAATATGTAAAGTATGATCAAAATTTCTGTTCATCAAGTATGGCCGTGGAAGTGCAAACCAACGCCTTTAAAATTGGCTTACATATAATATTAAATGTGACAGCTGTCAAAAATTTTGAACTAAAGATATGTGAGCCAATTTTAAATGCGTTGGTTTGCACTTCCACGGCCATACTTGATGAACAGAAATTTTGATCATACTTTATTTCTGCCAACAGCAAGAATGTTTCAAAATTCCTGTTTGAAAAGATCCAAAGAAAAATTTCGATTGTTCTTAATTTTCGATTCGATTTTAATGAAATTCTCAACAATTTTTGACTTTCTCAAACTTTTAACTACCGAAATTTCTAGAAACAAAATTAGTTTCTGTCAACAGCAAGAATATTTCAAAAATTCTGGCCTGAAACTGCTCAAAATAAAAATATTAATAACATTTTGATTTTTTTTTTAATTTTTGCAAAAGAGGTACCAAATTCTCAAAAACTTCAGTTTTTTTGCAACTTTTTGAGATCGACAAATTGATTACAAAAACTTGTTTTAAATAAAAATACAAATGTGTCATCAGGTCAGGTTAACGCTAAGAGTAAATAGAGCAAACAAATAACAAATTATTAAAATCATAAGGCTATAATTATTTTTATCTCTCGAGGATTCTGATTGATTAATATAGAAGTCAGAAGTAGTCACGTTACACAAATGTATCCAGCTTAGAAATCAGCAGACTCAACTAATTCTAACGAAATCTGAATTGCGGAAACAGATGCCCTAACATAAATTTATGTATATCTCGTTACGTTAGTGGGCTTGCTTTTTCATCGAAGGAAGTGATATATAGTTACGTTCCAGGAATTGCTGATTATCCTGAAAGCAACTGGAATTGGCCATAATTTTCGTGAGAATATCGATCGCATCTAACAAAAATTTTACTTAGCATTTAAAATTTAATAAATTTTATAATTTTTAATGGCTTTCTTGGAACAACTTTTTTATTATAACTTTCGGTTAGAAACTTATTAAAGAATATAAATTATTGAATTTGATTAATCTTTTGTAATTTTTCTACCGCTTATAAAACGACATTTTCTAAATGAGAAAGTGTGAACAGGTTAATGAATTCGTGCTTTTGATCAAACCGTTTGAACTACTAGACTTTTTTTATAATTTGAACATTTATCACTAATCCAAAGTGACAACGGGTGATTTACCGGTAGTGTAGCCGCAGCCACGAAAATTATAAGCCTTAATTTTTCACAATGGAAGCGCCCGACTTTTTATAACTAATTAAAAATTTAGCAAATAGCGAATTCAAAGCTAAGGATTTTGAAATAAACGCTTCAGTGACGCGAATAATAAATAAAACATAATTTCATGAATAATAAAGTACATGTTGACCTGAATAGACCTGAATTAAGTTGTGTTCTTATAACCTTATCTAAATTAATTCAATTGTTTGTGAGCTTCCTAAGTTATAATTCATATTTATCGATATTAATATTGATGGCGAACATTTATCATCTACTTTTACTTTCAGTGTGGTGAGAAGGTAACGCTTTTTATATGGTTTGTTTAGATCGAAATTGAGGCTGACTACTGTATAGGTATATCACATTCACCATACGAGTATTCACATCTGTATGCTTCTGTAAAATTCTATAATCATTGTTATTTCCGCTAAATAAAGCTTTAGTACTTTAGTACGTTCTTCTGCCCTAAAAACTCGATTGTTAATTGTACCAATATTAGTTGGTTTAAGCATGATTTCATTTGGGATTGATGATGGAGTTTCTAAATAAATAAATCTAAGAAAATTTGAATTTTTTAATTTACTTCACAATCATAATAAATAAACAATATTGAGAAACATAAGCCGAAGTAGAAGCTAAAATCTTGTCTTTTTCAGAACTGCACTAATTCTTAGACCACCAGTTTATGTATAAGACAAACGATAATTTGAATTTCAAAATTTTGTACTTTTCTCAAAAATAAAGATTAAAATTGCACCGTTAACATTTAAAAAAATATAAATTGTCACCAACCTCCAAGTATTCCATCAATTGTGTAATCCTTTTTTCCATCAAGATCTTCTCGCCTTCCTCCACCACCACCTCTTAGAAGCCTGCTAATGGAAGAAACACTTGGAGGATCTGTCACACCTTCCTGAAATTGATGAATTAAATTCAAAATCATTGATTTTACCACATAATTAAAATCTTTAGGAATTTTCAAAAAAATTAAATTAGTTAAACAAATTTAGATCCCTTTAGGCATTTTCTGCAAATAAACAGTTAATATTTTATGTTTTTTTTAACATAAGTCTGATTTTGAAAATTAAAACAATTACATTACTAGGTAACTTAAACTACATAAATAAGTTTAGTACAAGAGCTAGTTTAATTAAATGACACATCGAACGACGTTGTTTCGACCATTAGAATTGGAAATATACACTCATGTTCTTCACATATCTATCAGTTTCTTTTTTTGTAATTGCTTTTTAATATGCGAAAACAAACGTGCCTATAAGATACGCAATTTAAAGGTGAATATTACAGTTAGTACTATTAGCGTTAAATTGAAACGATTACAATTGTTTTTTAAATTCTATTTTATTCAAAACTACGCTAAAAATTAAATGGAAAAGCTTCTTTGATGCATTAAGCCCTGTTAACTCAATTATTCTGGAATATTTTGAGATCAGAATAGCAAAAATTTATTAATATACTTAAAAAAAATATAAAAATAGGTGGAGACTTCAACGGGCGATTAAGTAACGAACCCGCACGTTTTGTTTTTACTTTGTTGGTATAACCAAACCCATGCTTGTTAAATTTCCTAATTTGGAAGAATTATGTATATATGATTTCCTATAATGGTTAAGCCATTTAAGCACTCTCATTTATTTTGACGATTATTTAAAGGTGCTGAAGGGTTAATTTTTTTTACCTTTTCTCACTTATTTGTGATAAAGTATAAATTTATATGTTAAATCGTTAAATGCTACAATTTGGTAACTGGTTACTGACTGTATAAACGAATTTTTAGTTAGTTACAGATTTAATTTGTAGGAAAATATTCAGTTTCGTTTTTATTTGGTTTGACTTCATTATAGTTTATGGTTTATTGTAAGACGTTTTGAATACATTCTTCATATTTTGGTTATCAAATGATATGATAACCTGATATAACTTGTTGTGTAGTTTTGGTTTTGTGAAAGTTAATAAGTATTAAGTAATAATAGAGATCATTCCTATTGTTTTAATAAACCTGAAGACACCTTTTAAGCATTATTTAAAAATCGGTTATTTCCTTTAACCACAGCATAGTAAAGCAATAACTTAATACGGCGAATCTAAATATACAGTATGCAAATTATGAATCGAATACCGAGATGTCCAGGTGTTTTAACCGCTCTTATAGTATAATAACTGTGCTCAAAATTATACATTTTATGTCGCATAGTTGCACACTTCTTGATATTATGCATCAGCCTTAAGCAATTTCTGCTACGTTTTCCATGCGTCCAACAGAGACGTTGATGTCGAAAGGCATTCAGTAAGAATCGGGAATCGTTTACAAAACTAAATAAAATAAATCGTATAGAAGGGGTAATAATATAAAGCACGGAAATCGATTATCGGATTCTTTGTCTCTCAAGCTGTGGGGTGCCACGTTCCGCTCCAAAAATAAATTAAACTTGATTTAGGAAGCTAACATGATAGAGGATGAAATAACCGCTTGTCACTGCAAGGAAATATTTGGTCCAATATAGAGCGTGAGTTTATACACCTTCTGCGGCGTGTGTCCTTCCCTGTTGAATTCCGGTATCAAAATCATGGGCGTACGATAGCAAATTTTATTATTTTCGTTTTTGTTTCTAATATGGAAAGATCTTAACGGGAAAATTGGTTCGTGTAGGTAGGACCTAGCTGGGTTTCATCCAATGAAAGAATGTTTAGGTTAAGGTGTAGATAATTAACAAGGGTGAAAAATTGCCAAGACAATGTAATTTTGCACGATTATCATCATCGAAATGATCTTAGGAAATCGTAATTTAACAGGCCATTTAGAATTTTTTTAAATCCTAATCTCCAATTAGAAGTAAAACGGTTATGGTTTTTGAATTGCCGGTTTTAATTGCCTTCGTGTTTTGCATTGCTTTTATTGCAGTAGTATTCGGTTTTATAACGCTTTGTTAAACGCAATAAAAATCCTTCATCTTATGAGAAATTCAAAGGATTCTTACATTCAAACATTTTGAAAACGTTTTACTAAAATATTAGTGTAAATTGAGTGGAATAAAATAAAATACAAATTAATAATCTAAAAGGTAAAAATTAATTTCAGCATTTAACAAGGCATGAAAGTGGTGTAGCATAGTAGATTCGGTTGTAGAGGAACTACAGTTCAAAACGCCTTTGCAGTAGTTTTAACTGCTGTAATAATGTGTTATTTAAGTGGTTTTACATACGTGAAGGCGAGACTGTCGCCACTGAAAATTGCACCTTTAAATTAATCGAGAACTACGATTTTTATTTTCATAATCAAGAACTAAAATAGACTGTTATATTTGATTTTGTAATTAAGACATGGTACGATTTAAATTGAGTTTAACACAATAACAAATATCAATAAAATATATTATTAAGTTTATTTCATAGTAATTTTCTTTTAGAAAAAGTATTTAAAATAATTTTACACGCTTTGAACGATTCTAATTGTTAGCTTAAACCCTTTATGTGTATCTAAAAATAAATACTTTTAGTAATGAAATATCAACTGCAATTAGCAAGTTTGTTTAAGCTACAGCATATGGTGGTGAGATTAGGAGCTATAATCATCACAATTTCTAAAAAATAATCTCAACACACATTATCAATATTTTTGCCCGATAGAAATGTTATATCAAAGCAAAATAAATTTTGAAGTCGACATAATTAAACATTTACTTATTTAGTTGATGCGTGTGAAAAGAAAGAGCTTTCGTATCTTTTTTGTAAAAAATAATAAATATTAAAACTGAAAAACTATTATTTCAGCTTACGGTTGACGACCAATGAATGTTTATTTACCTATTCAAAAGCAATTCCAAAGGTTTATACCTTTGACGATTGTTATTTTTCTGTTTTTCTTCGTTTTTTGTTTTAGTAATTAAATGAATACCAATACTGAATTTAACACATAAGTATCACAATTTTTAAACTATTGACTTGAATATATGTTTATATTATTTTTTGCTTTAGGAATTTGGAAAGAACTATAAAACTCAATGAACTGAAGGTAAGTTATTCATTGACACTTCCACTCATAAGCTGTCATCCAATGAAATCACAGTATTTTGGTGAACTGAACCAATCACAATCGAATTACACTGATAGACTACTAGTGAAATTTTCCTCGTTGCTTAGAGACAACGCCTGTCAAAATTGTTTGAGTGGCAAGTATTTCAGTAATTTCATTATAATTCGAGAAATTACCATGCCAAATACCATTCGTGACTAGAATTTTACAGGCAATTTTTGCCGTCATGATCACTCTTGCTTGTTGCTTTAGAAAATCGTCGCAACAAGCAGTCGTGTTCATGACGGCAAAAAAATTGCCGGTAAAATTCTAGACGCTTGTGATATTACTGTTGATAATTTTACGCCTGAGATTTATTTATAACCGGACGATAATTCATACTCTAATACACCAAATAGTTAGGAAAATGTTTTCTAGCCAGCCACTCAAGCACACTTCTCTTTATTATAAGAGTTCTGACTTGAATTTAATAAATGTGCATCATTATCTCTAGTAAATGCCATTCTACTCGTGGTTTTATTAATATTCAGTTTTGGATTCGACATTGAAGTTGCAAAACAAATACGACAGCTTTTAGGTTGTTGCATATTTTCGTTGTAGCTGAAATTATACTTTTGGATAGTTATTTGGGCAAAATCTATTAGATCCATTAAATAACGAAGTATAATTTGAAAATTCACGTTATTATTGTTGCCTGTAAAGAGAAAATGGGCCGGGATATCAAGACTATAAAGACTAGAAAGCTTATTTAGGTACTGATTGGTTCTTTCTTGTAAAATTAATAAAATCAAATCGTTTAATATTGTAGTAAACGCTATTATATTTTTATTCTTGAGTACGGTACTATGTAGATAATCGTTCAAGGTTTCAAATTAAATTTTCTTCAGAGTCCGAATACAATTTGCTTTACTATAACAAAGATATAAAGAAGCTTTACAAATTAAAACAATTAGAGCCTGTAACTGTAAATAAGCCACAGGTAAATTATTTTTTAGTAATACGAGTATAAGGCCCATTTAAACAGTTTGTTTAATTTATTTTATTAAAAAGAATAATCAATATTCTTTCGAATTTAAGATTCTTATTCAACAAATAATTTTTCACAATTTAAAGAAAAGAATATAATCTAACGTGTTTTAAAAATAATTATTGAATAAATGTGGCACTTTTTAATTTACTAAAAATTCATTTTTGATGAAAAATGAATTGTTACATGATGAATACGCAGAAGAGTAAAGCTCTTGGTTTGATCCACATTTAAATTTAATTTGACCCTGAAATTGGATTAGAGAGAAAAGATTAACATTTTATAGTTTTCCGTTTTAATTCTAGCTGTCCTGCTCTCGGCCTATAAAGACTAGAAAGCTTATTTAGGTACTGATTGGTTCTTTCTTGTAAAATTAATAAAATCAAATCGTTTAATATTGTAGTAAACGCTATTATATTTTTATTCTTGAGTACGGTACTATGTAGATAATCGTTCAAGGTTTCAAATTAAATTTTCTTCAGAGTCCGAATACAATTTGCTTTACTATAACAAAGATATAAAGAAGCTTTACAAATTAAAACAATTAGAGCCTGTAACTGTAAATAAGCCACAGGTAAATTATTTTTTAGTAATACGAGTATAAGGCCCATTTAAACAGTTTGTTTAATTTATTTTATTAAAAAGAATAATCAATATTCTTTCGAATTTAAGATTCTTATTCAACAAATAATTTTTCACAATTTAAAGAAAAGAATATAATCTAACGTGTTTTAAAAATAATTATTGAATAAATGTGGCACTTTTTAATTTACTAAAAATTCATTTTTGATGAAAAATGAATTGTTACATGATGAATACGCAGAAGAGTAAAGCTCTTGGTTTGATCCACATTTAAATTTAATTTGACCCTGAAATTGGATTAGAGAGAAAAGATTAACATTTTATAGTTTTCCGTTTTAATTCTAGCTGTCCTGCTCTCGGCCCTTTTCCTTTCTTATTAGAATCTGAAACTGTGTAAGTGAAAATTCTTTGCCTTCAATTTAAATTAACGTATATTAAAGCAAGATTTTGCGGAATTTCTCGGTGAATGTTAAGAAGAAAATGTTTATTATAGAAATAGTGACGTACGCCACTGTAAAAACAAGAACTCGAAGAAAGGAGGGCGTTGCTGTACGTTTATCAGCCGCGAGCGCAACATTAGATCGCCGGTCTCCGGAGATGATATCGACAGATGTCCAGCCCGTAATTTGAAGGCGGTACGGCACGCTCTTCGTGTCAGAGCCCTATAAGAGTGCTATTATTGCGATCTGTCCTCTGGCACGCGGATTCTTTGATACGCGCCGCCAGCACCCAAAGCGGCCTGCTCTCAACAACGGTTAGCGCCGCGATTTTTATCTCATGGTAGCATTAGATAACCGAGAGATAACAACATACCTTGATCAGCTTCTCCCTGATTTCCCAAGAGAAAATTCCCGGATTCTGACGCTTGATTTGTTCGATACGGTTTTCAACTTCAGGAGTTGCAACGCGGGGCTTTGAACCTCCGATCACTCCTGGTCTTATGCTACCGGTCTCCTGGTACCGGTTTAAGATTTTCGAAACGCATCCATGGGATACCCTTAGTTGTCGGGATATAACGCACGGTCTTATTCCTGCCGCTGCCATTTCCACTATTTTCAATCGAATGTGATTCGGTAACGGCCTTCCGTTGATAAATACTCCACCAAGTTGATTCACTCGACCTTGACCTAAAAATTGTCTGTGGTCAGAATGATTAAGCAAGCTGTATACTGAAAAAACAATAATTAAAAGTTAAATTGACTGAACCTTTTAAAGATTCCCAGTCTTAAAACATTGAGAATTGAGATATGTAGCATGTAGGATGTTGACATTTAACTGTAAAGGTATATAATTCAATTTCTTTTATTATACTTTCAAGGTAAAATATGGCACTGGCAAAAGCGCACATAAAAACTGAAACAAAAGTCCTGACACTGAATCTCTTTCAAATTTCAGACAATATAAAATCTTGTCAGTTGTCAGCTACTTTGAATAAAGAAGGGATATTTATAGCTGCACGCAGGAGAAATTATACGTAATTTGAAACGTATGCTTTAAAATTGTTTGGAGTCTCTGACTTGTTTCAGTAAATAAGCAAATAGGTAGAAAAACGTTAAAATTGCATGTTTATCTCAATCGAATTGCTTGGTATTTAAAGGACACTTGCTAATGTTATATATTTTTTAACAATCACTAATTAGTGTTCTAAAATTATAAGACACCCCACATACCGCTATAGAAATTCCTCCCACGCACATTCCATTCTAAATAATTTAATTTTAAAGTCGGGCGAATATTGAAAATAAATAGTTTTTAGTTACAACAAACTGGCTAAAATTCAATGAAAAAAAAACTACTCTGATTTTGTAAACAACACAGCTTCCAACATTTTGTATGGTGGGATTTTATTTTTGTAATTTGATGAAATCATCTGCAGAAACTTAACTTCAGCTTTGTAATTGTTTTTAAAAATTTGTTTGTAGTTCTTTTCAATTTTTACATACGCTCGATGAAACCTCATTTCAAGTTTAATATTCATTATATGCATTAAAAATACATTTCCAGAACACAAAAGGAAATAAATAATAAAATCCGAAAGGAATTATTTATTTTGACTGTTTTCAAACCTAGTAGATTGAAGCCACTAAGGAGTTTCATATTCCAGAAGAAAATCAGACTAGAAGAAAGTTACAGAATTTATAAAATAACAACAGATGTTTATTTTTATAATTTTTAAAAATTTATTTTTTCAGGAAAGTTCTCTTTCTTCTGCTTCTCTTGTTTCAGACTGAAGCCTATTTTTCTTCAGGCTTTCCTTGTTCGGCCGGTGAGGAGACCCACCTCAAGTCGAGCCAGAAAAGTTTTTTTGGTAAAAAGGTTATAATCTGTTTTGAGGAAGGAGTGGTATAACTGGATTAATTATCATTCATTGTGTGGAAAAGAGATTTATCTAGTTTTAAGTTTTTGTGGCTTGCAAGCAAGTGAAAATTTTTTACGTTGTACTTGAGACGAGCTTAAGTTTTTGTTGTAAATTTTCAAATAGTATTAATTTATATTTCATACGTAGATAAGTTTTTGTTTTGTCGATATTTATTACAATTTTTAAAGCAATATCTAAAGAATTAGAATCATTCTGTCAATTTTAAAAACGTAGAGAGGTTTTACATAGATTTTTTATATTATAACTTTAATTAAACTTCAGAATTACTACTAAAAGTTAAAAAACAAAAACAATTATTTTGCCTACGCGAATTCTAAAATTAATGAGAAATTTAAATATACCCAGAAAATTAGAATTCTCATTAACTCATAGTTTTAAGGGAAATTCTGGTTACTCAACCGCAAGACAATCAACTCGATTTAATTATTTTTCAAAAAGGCCATAATCGACCTTTATCTGGGGAAAATGTACAAATGCAATACGGTTACAACCTCAGAAATTATTTTCCTGTGCTGAAAAACTACTCACTAATTTTATTTTTCAGATTAATCAATAAGGTAATGATAATTATTAGCAATAATATATCAAGTAAACCGATTTAAAGTCATCCAGATTCAAGAAATATTGCATCGGTTTGTTTTTAGAATTCCAAATAAAAAAAGTTCAAGTTTTGGTATAAACTTACGAAATTCAAAATATTTTACTTAATTTAGCAGATAACTACTTTAGAGGATCCCATGAATGCGACGGCGCCGGCAAACCGTGTGATCGCAGTAATTGAAAATGTTGAGCTTATGTGTTATTTGTTTTGTATCTTATCAACATGACATTTGATGAATCTAGCTAAGACGAGTTTTTATTCTACAACCATCTCAGGATGACTTTAAATGGGATTACTTGAAGCTAACTGTATTGCCAGTCGAACTTTACACCAAAGCAAGATTCTTTATATTTTGCCTAAATATAGTTATTCAGCTTGGACAGATATTCTAAAACCTTTTTCGTAGATTGGAAAGTAATAAAGTATCAGGGTAACAACACTTTTCTCAATTAATATGTACTGAAATGTAAACTGCAAGTAATCACCTCGCCAGTTGAGATATACGCTGAGATTTTGAAGAATTACAAGGGTTAGAAAGCCCTTATAAACTCTAGATTGAAAGATTTCGTGGGAATTCCATGAAAATGCCACAGGATTTGCCGCTTGCCAATATACGATTTCCAGACATATTTGATAAATTCTGGGGAATATTACAAAATTCAATTAATATGAAATTTACTCCTCATTTACTCATTAGAAAACTGTTTTGCCTATAGCAAAAACGTCCCAAATATACCAAAATTTTTCGTTAAAACCCCTCCAATTTCTAGCTTTTCTTCTTTTGTGTTCACTCTTCTTGTTCCTTTTCATTTTTTCTCATTTTTATAATTCAATAATTTAATTTTACTTCATAATCCAGTATATTTATTTTAAGGGCTGTCTCATAAGTAGACGGATTTAGTGAGCGAATACTTTTGTAAAATATTGACTTTTCATACAAATAATAATTACATATGTATATTCAAACACAATTTATATTAAAATCGCAAAATCTACGCCCTTATAAGCGATTATACATACAATTTTTCATGTAGGTACATTAGTGCTTGCACTGATGATGCAACAACTTGCCAATATTTTGTTACATCTAGTAATATACAGAGTATCATAGCATTACGATTACAGGTTCTATAAAAGTAAAGTTTTCGCCTACAACGCATACGAATTCAGTTAAAGGCTGTTCCTTCGATTAGTCTACAAGTTCAGATTTCACTGTTTTATTAATGAAATAAATAGTAGACCACTATAATATTATCTCAGCATTTGTGAACGAGTATCATTCTGAAAAGTAAATTTAATTTTATTCCAAAAAGTGTTCAGCCATAAAAACTTAAATTTACTGAAGAACAATATACTGATGCATTTTCATTTGGGCATTTTGCTTATTGCCAAAGTAATGATAATGCAAAAGAAGAGGTAGGAAGATATCGAAAATTGTATCCCAAGCGTCGCCAATCTTTGGCAAGTACTTTTGTAAGGCTTTATCAGTGACTACGAGATAAAAACACTCACTCACACTTATACTTCAGCCTCAGTTTCAGACTGTGGTAGACAAAGAACTGATCGAGTAATTAGTACCTACTGCGGACAATATTCTGGAAGTAATTGTAGAAAATCTTCAGTTAACCCAAGAAGTATTGTTAGGACTGCTGATATATCTTGACACACAGTTTGGTATACATTACACGAAAATTTATTGTACTCTTATCACATACAACGTATGTTTGGAGCTTTTTGATTATGGTAAAAGGGTAGAATTTTATAAACGACTTTTGGAAAGAAACGGGCTTTGCCTAAAATTTGCCGCTTGCTATGCGTCAAACAATATTATTTTTACTTGGTAGCTCACCAGCACACTCCGCCGTAGTAGTAAGAAACTGATTAATTGGAACTGGAAATTATCGAGGGAAATGAGTAGGAAAAGGTGATACCTTAGATTCCGCATTCCCCAGATCTTAACGTAACTGACTCTTTCATTTGGAGGCAAATTAGAAATGTTGTGTATACCACCGAACTTAACGCTGTAGTTCAACTTTGGAAAAGGGTACAAGTTGCTTGACGAGGCATTCAAGAAAATCACCAAATTTTTGCACAAGGTTGAACCTAACTTTACGATGAACAGAAATCTGCATTAGTGTTCAAGCGAGACATTTTGAATAGCTTTTATAGTTTTAATTTTTTATTGTTTCATAACAGTTATTCATAATAATTACTAATTTATTATTATTATGATTACCATTCAACTATTAATAATTACATATTTCAACCTAATTTATGTTGCATTGTGCTTGTTTGCTTCTTTATTGGGCGAGATCTGGCTTTGCGAGTGTCAAGGAATAAAAACCGAAACTCCCATTGGTCAAAACACAGCTGGCGAATGAAATTTTTGCTGCCTTATTTATAAACGGGAAAACCTTGATACCCAAACTTGATGGTCGCGCAAAAAAATGTTTAGCTGCTTTATATAATAAAAGTGTATTGGTATTTTTTCTTGTCTTTGTATAAAGTGGTGCATTTTCCATGACACCCTGTAGTTTGGTGTTTTCTTTGGTTTGGTATATTCTCTTTTACATAAACTTTAAACGGCCTGAGGGTACTTGGGGCATTTTTAACTTTTCCAACAAAATCAATAGTTTTTTGTGTGAGTATTCAGTAGCTGAGCCTAATCACAAGACTGCAAAATTTATTACTCACTGCTTTCTGCCAGCAGCAAATCGCTTTATTTCATAGTTGTATTGATATCTAGCCATCTGACTTACAGCTGCTATACATAAATTCAGAATTTTATACGTTTTTAACTTGCATCAAAAGCTATGCAGTCGTACTCTGCTCGAGTGTAACGGCTATTACTCAGTCGTGCGAATCACGACACTCGCTTTCGCTCGTGTTGCAAACTTCGTCCTGTTGCGTAATTATCATAGCACGCTCATGGGGCATTATAATAGCAGGTTGTCACCTTAGCCCAAAACACTATTATGTTGCTTTTATAATGTTTTACAGTAAACAGTACAAGGCGCTTCTTAATCCCTACATCTATTGCCGTTCTATGTTTTGGTAGCAACAAATGGATCAATTCACATCAAGAACTTGTTACACAAGAAATTGGGAATTAGTTTTTTTTATTGTAAGTTACATCGTCACAGTTGTTTGAACGAAAATAGTTTTTCAAAAAACATCATTTGAATTTATTGGAACATAAGTTTCTATTTATGATGACAATTTTATTCGGTGCTTTTTTATAAATTTTTCGACAACCCGATTTTACTCTGGCCTTTTGGCGATTAACATATTTAAGGGTTAGTTTCTGTTTATTTGCAAACGGTCTTGGTCCCAGTTCCTTTGTTTTAGTTCTACGCATTCTGCTAATTAAGTTTCTTACAGAATTTTTTTTTATTCCTTTAAATAAGAGGGCAAATCTTGGCATTCATTGTTGCTTTAGAGTGTGGACGACTAGGAAGCTTGTTTATATTATTAGCCATAAGTATAAAAATAATAATAATATTTATTGCCATAAAAACATTAGAACATTGGCATAGTCATAATTTTAAAAACAGATACAATAACAAATAAATTGGATAATGCTTTATATTGATGCAAAATAATCTTATGAATTCAAAACTAATATGGTTGCATATAATACTCTAATTACGCAACAAACAGCATTCATTTGAGTGTGATACTTATTTCTTCTAACCAGTCAAGCTTTCTGGCAACAATAATACCCAGAAATTTACTTGCGGAATTGATTTACCATTCAAATTTACATAAGAGAGCTTTATCATCAGAGCACTTAAAATAAATCAGGCCAGTTTTAATAACATTTAATTAAAGATTATTATTTTAACATCAGTTGTTAATCACGCTTGCTAAATTAGCACTAATACAGGAAAGCGGGTTAATGGATGCCACAGAAATCATACATCCGAAAATTGATATAATTATTCTATGTTCACACAACCAAACTTTTATGGAATCACCCAGTATTTCCGATTGTGTTAAATATTTCAGAAAAATTTCTAATGGAAAATGAAAAGCACTTTATACTAAATCAGTTTAATGATTAACAATAAAAAACTTTAACAAATGCTTGAAATTAGTAGAAACTCACAAAAAATGTAAAAATTAATGATTGGAAGTGGTTGGTCAAAGAAAAATAAAAACAGGTTTTTCACTGTAATAGTCGGTATTGCCACCTCTAACCTTAATGAAAGCTTCAATCCGGCGGGGAAATGCTTCTAATCAAACTGTCAACTTGTTCTTGAGGTAAGTTTGCCCATTCCTCTTCAGCGGCTTGAATGAGCTGTTCCACGTTTCCTGCAGCTCTAATCTTTCTTTTAATGAAGTCCCACACATGCTCAATCGGATTAATATCAGGTGAGCAGGCAGGCCATCCCAGAATAGTGACAGCTTCTACTTCTAGAAATTCTATAGCAACTCTGCTGGTATTTGGAGGGGCATTATCGTGCATTAAAACGAAATTGTTTGTCCGTCTCCTGTTCAACTCTGCCGTACTCTGGAAACCAAAGGACTTTTTGCTCCCATTATAATACCTCTCCAGAACATTACAGTTCCTCCTTTATATTTTGGGACAGATCTCCAGCAGTTTGCACCAATTAGGTTTGATCTGAAAAAATGACGTTTTGCCAATCTTCAATTGTCCGGTTCTGGTGTTCCAAACACCAATTTATCCGATCAATTTTGTTCTGCCTGGATAACTCGGGATCCCATAACTGTCTCCTGCTAAATAGACACGAAGTAGCTTTCGTATTCTTTCAACAGAACCTGTAGCCTGTAAAAGTTGTCTTTTGAGCTCTGGATTAGAATAGGTTAGATTTCTTCTAGCTATTAGAGTTAAAAATCGGTCTTGTCGATCAGTAGTTACTCTGCGACGACTTTGTCTAGGCCTGTTCTTAAGAGTTTCCAATTTCAAAAATCTTGCATAGGTTTTTGAAACAACGCCTACTGTTGCTGCGATTTGCCTTTGAGACATTCCTTGCTCAACAAAAGTAACAATTCTTCCCCTCTGAACTTCTGACAAACCTACGGAGGGCGTAATTAGCTTTTTTGAACACAAAGTTAAGTTTACTTTGTCACCTCAGTTTTACAACTGACATTTCTTATAAATGCACGTGTGATCAGCTATTAACGAAAACCTATCTTATTTTCAACAAAAACCTTTATCTCTCATCTGCATAAAACGTTTTCATGCATTTCTTATGACTAGTAAGAAATACTAGGTGGTTCTATATAAGTTTGGTTGTGTGTATGTTTAGAGTGAGCGATGAATATTAAAAAAAAGGGGTCCAAGGATCCCTGAGGAACTTCTTGAGCAATTTCAGTTAAATTAGAAAAGATCTCAGTATAATGACCATTGATCAGAGATTTGATGCTAACAATCTGAGATCTTGAATTAAATAAGATTTCGGTAATCCCAAAGACTTACCACGAATACCGTAACATTTTAGTTTGTACAATAGAAGACCATGCTTAAGACGATCAAAGATTTTAGACAAGTCAGAGTATATTCCAGGTGCTAATTTACCATTATCAAGCTACTTTATAAGCTAATTAAAGGATTTTTAGATAGCCCAACTTGTTGTAAAAAACCGTATTTATTTAGTTACAAACAAATTATTCTTAAAGAAAGCAATCTGAATTTTTCTTTGTTTGAACGGGGATAAGTCTAGCAAGCTTCAGTCAATTAGGTAAGATATCGGAATCAAAATACTTGTTGATAACATCACTCAGAGTTACAGAAATAATATAAATATGTATAATAAATATAATACCATCAATATCACAAGAGATCTTTGAAGGCATTATCCATGTAATTTCAGCTGGATCTGAAAGGAAAAATTAAAAAAATTAGATTAAAATTTAAGAATCGGAATTACGATGAACGTTTGAATAGTTTAATTTAGATGTGTCAAAATAAGATAGGAAGAGTTAGGCTAATTTGTAAGGGCCAATGATATAAATACCATTATAATTAACTTTTAACGAAGGATGGTTATCTTTTTTAGTAAGGAAGTTATTACAAATATTCCAAGGACTTTTTGACTTATTTGAGGATATACTGATGATGTTATTAACACTTCTTTTGTGGTTTTTGACATAAGCTCGAAAATTTAGTAGATTCGGTTTCGTTATAGATAGACAAGGTATCAACACCTGCGAGGGAGTTCGGCCGGCCACATTGTATCGTAAAATCCCATCGATGGCACACTTTAATTTACCTTTCTTTTTAAATGATGAAAAGTGAAGTTTTTTGAAATTTCTTCAGATATTGGAATATTGGTATTAGCCCAAGCAATAGGTAGTTTTAGCTGGAAAAAATTCAAGGAGTTTTGAAAATTGGCAATTTTATTTACTTTAGTGACCCGACCAACATACTATATTTGCGACCTTGGCGGGCGTCCGCTGGCTCCGCCATATTGGAAAAGACCGACCAAAATCCAAGTTTTTGACAATATCTCCCTTCCAAGACGTCCTACACAGAAAATATTTATTACACAAATTGTAGAGGAGTAAATTCTGTACAATTCTTGTCTGAAACAATTTTTTCCAAAATAAATTGTGTTTGAAATAATCGCATTTGAAGTGCAGTGTATTTTTAACAACTACGTAAATGCTACCTTGTAACCCGAAATTTTACTCGTTATCGATTTAGTTATTATCAATTGTCATTTTTACTCGTTTCCACACCATCATGACGTAGAGTAGCCGACGCGGTTTTTATTGTGGTCTTCCCAGTAGGCCTAATCCAGTCTTTGCTTTGGATTCCCCTTTATACGGCAAGTGTGCAAAGTTTCCATTACCTGGGTGGAATGGTTTCATGGAGCAAGCTACGATTCGCGAGCATTTTTCAAGATCACAAGTGTTATGTCTTCCATTCATCGACGCTCCACCTAGTGACTACGATACCATTCTCACTGCTCTTCTTTCCGCATCAAAGAAATTTAAATCTTTAAATCAGCGGATCTGTTTCGTTACGTTCGATCCACCGCTGTATATTAAAGCTCGATATATCATCTCCAACTGCGATCAAGAGGATTTGAGGAATGTTATCGTGCGACTTGGAGGCTTTCACTTGTTGATGTCGTTTATGGGAATTATAGGCTACATAATGGCCGGAAGCGGACTAAAGGATCTGTTTGCCGTTATCTACGCTGAAAATTCTGTGGACAAAATGCTGACCGGACACTCGTACGCTCGCGCAGTTAGGGCTCACATTTTGTCCCACCTTGCGTTAGCCAATATTATATTGCAATCAATTGATTTTACTGAAGAAAATCGGACTGCAATGGAAAAAGTATTGGAAGACTTAGATAGGACAGTTATCCTTACAGCAGGCGAACAAGAATTCTACAAGACTGTAGCAGGGAAATTTCAGATAGCACTTCAAAAACTTGGAAACTATGGGCCCACTGCAGCACTATGGGTGCAGTATTTTAGGATGATAACCTTGATGAAGCAATTTATAGAAGCAGAACGCATGGGCAACTGGCAGCTACATCTCGACACCATCCAAAAGATGCTACCAGTCTTTCACGCAAGCGGTCACTGGTATTAGTCCTGTCATTTGTATTTACAGAATATGTTGACTTTGCAAGAGAAAATGCATCCTGACGAATACGAGACATTTACAACAAAAGGATTCTTCACAATTAGGCGTTCTGACAAATTTTGGTCGGGAATTTGGTCAGATATGACCATCGAACAGACATTGATGAGAACGATGAAAAGTATTGGTGGACTAACTCACGGACGTGGAATAACAGATAGTGTCTTGACAAAGTGGACGCTAGGGATGGCTTTCCTGCACAATGTGTGTGACGAAATTGAGAGATTTTGCAACATATCGCTGCAAACTACGGAGCAGCAGCACGTTGACATGAGAAGCTCATGCATTATTCGTGACAATGAGGATGTCGACAAACTTATTAATTGGTTCACTCAACGCCATCCGTTTCCGAAAATTGGTGAAATAATGTCCATAAGCAGTGGAGTTGTTGGAGATGACCGTATTAACTGTCACATGTCTCAAGACGTTGGTACTATCGGGCTTTAGAACATCGTCGGCGAAGACTTCGACTCCGTTAAATTTAAACGTAAGGACCGAGTGATTCCCCTTGGAGCTGTGAACAGTAGCATCAAAATCAGAACAACTGAAGCCCCTGCTCCTGAAGTACTCCTTAAATTCCTGTACTGTCGGTGCAAAAAGGGATGCGGATCGGCATGTGGCTGCAGAAAAGCTGGTTTAAAGTGCTCCATCATTTGCATGTATTGCAACGGAGATTCCTGCGAAAACGTTGCTGAAATTTTGAAAAACTCCGAAGACGAAGAAGAAGAAATCGAAACGGTACTCAATACACTACCAGCATACGATAACGATAAGGAAGAGAATTCTGAAGAAGAGATTACAGAAGAGGAGGACGCCACTCAACTAAACACTATCGAAGTAGACGTGAGCACACCTGGTCCATCCAGAGTTGCGAAACGGAGGAAGGTATAAAGGTGAATCCAAAGCAAAGACGTGGATTAGGCCTACTGGGGAAACCACAATAAAAAACGCGCCGGTTACTCTACCTCGTGGTGGTGTGGAAATGAGTAAAAATGACAATTGATCATAACTAAATCAATAGCGAGTAAAATTTCGGGTGGCAAGGTAGCATTTACGTAGTTGTTAAAAATACACTGCACTTCAAATGCGATTATTTCAAACACAATTTATTTTGGAAAAAAATGTTTCAGACAAAAATTGTAAATAATTTACTCCTCTACAATTTGTGTAATAGGTATTTTCTGAATAGGACGTCTTGGAAGGGAGATATTGTCAAAAACTTGGATTTTGGTCGGTCTTTTCCAATATGGCGGAGCGAGCGGACACCCGCCAAGGTCGCAAATATAGTATGTTGGTCGGGTCACTCAACTGAGTAAAACTGCCAATTTTCAAAACTCCTTGAATTTTTTCCAGGTAAGGCATGTTTTATCTCCCTGTTGCCTGGACTATATCGAAAAACAAACAGTTACTTACATGTGACACATGATTTTCAGGAATGTTTTATGATTTATCAATGCACCATATCATAGACAAACATTTAAAAACGGTTCATCTATTTATGGAACAAGCCTTATATTCCTGTATTTATTTATTTTGGAATTTATTTACTTACTTACTTACTTAATCCTTATGTCTTTCTACCCTTCTGGGTGTAAGACGTGGGGTTGGGTTGCGTTTTCTTCAGGTCCTTTTTTCCAGAATTCTCTCCATTCCTTCCGGTCCTTTACTTATGGCATCACTTCTTGTAGTTTCTTTCCTCTGTTCTGTGTTGCTTTAATAATTTCGTTCGTCCATGTTTTTCTTGGTCTTCCTCTGTTTCTTTTCTTTGTTGTTCTGGCTTTAAATATTCTTCTAGTTATCCTTTCCACATCCATCCTTTTCACATGCCCGAACCATCTTAATTGGTTCTCTTCTATATACTGTTCTACGGGTTTTATATTTAATCTTTGTCGGTAAGTTTCGTTTCTTATACGATGTAACCGGGTTTTGTTCTCAATTTTTCGGAGGAATCTCATTTCTGTTGCTTGTAATTTTTTCCTTTGTGCTTCAGTTGTTGTCCATATTTCGGAGCTATATGTTAATATTGGGATGACCACTTTCTTGTATATTTGCACTCTAATTTCTTTAGGTGTATTCTTATTTCCCAGGAAGGTTGTTTTTATACTGTTGAAAAGTTTACCGGTGTTTGTCGTTCTTTCTATGATTTCGTTAATCTAGTTTTCCCTCTACTGATATCATTGGTCCTAGGTATTTGAATTTCTCTATTTGTTGTAGCTGTTTGTTTCCTATTTTGGTCGAGTGGGTTCTCTCTTCTGTGCTTATGATTGTCTTGGTTTTCTCTATGTTTATGTTCATGCTGTAATTTTTAAGCGTTTGGTTGAATAATTCGAGGTTTTTATTTAACGTTTTTTCATCATCTGCAACTATGACCATGTCATCTGCGTAACATATTTCCGTTATTTTTACTGTTTCCATCTTCCAATAGCCCACTTCGTAGCTTTGTAAGTTGTTTTTTATCTTTTTTATGGCCTCGTCTAGTATTAATGTGTATAGCAGCGGACTTAGTATGCAACCTTGCCCTCCTCCTTTATTTGTTTCGAACATCTTTGATGTTTCGTGTTTCATTCTGATATAATTTTTGGTGTTGCTGTACAGACTCTTGATGCTTCTGATTAGGTTTTGTTTTATACCTCTATCCTCTAGAGTTTTCCATATGTCATTTCTGTTTATTGTGTCAAAGTCTTTTTTTAAGTCTGCGAAGCACATGTGTAGATTTCTCCTTTCCCGAATCGCTTTCTCCGATAGTTGTTTTACTATAAATATTCCATCTTGCGTCCCTCTATTGGGCCTAAATCCAAACTGGGCATCCTCAAGAGTTGGTTCTACTTTTTCTCGTAGCATTTTTTCTATGATTCTGGCAAATACTTCAGCTACGTTACTCAGTAAATTAATAGCTCTGTTATTATTACAATCGTGTGTATGTCTCCTATCTTATATATAGGTGATATAATTCCTATTTTCCAGTCCTTGGGAGCTATCCCAGTTTTCATTATTTCTTTCATTAAATGTTGTACATAGGTATTCCATGGCATCTTCTGGGATTGCTTTTATCATTTCATTTGTCACTTTATCATGTCCTGGTGCTTTACTTCTTTTATTTCTTCTAATGTAATTTCCTCTTCTTGGAATCTAAATTTGACTAAAAGCAATCTGTTATCTGGGTAGAATATACATTTTAAAACTCAAGGATTTGCGTATTTAGTAAATAAATCGTAGATAGCTGTTAATCCTTCAACTGTTTAATATTTTAATCCATATGTAGCGAATTCAGCTTAAACATTTCATAAAATCCAGAACATTGTTTGATTTTCCATTTTCCCCAACTGAATGGCTTTGTTCTTCATTATAAAGCAGAATTTATGTATTTCAACTAAGCTAGGATTTTAAAAATATCCCCCGGCGTTTATTTTGTATTCTCCGACCTGACATATTTGCGGCTGTTAAAAAACATCGGAGCCAGTTATCTCGAAAGATTAGGAATAATATAATTAGCTCTATTTCATCGTCATTAATTTTTCAATTTTGATTTTATATATTGAAGCGTTCAACATGTTTCTCTCCTATGACAAAAGCCAGTCAAACTAGTGGTTATAGGATCGCTTAATTATATAGTATATAGTGTGTGGAACGTCTGCTTTACAAATAAAAAGACACAAGTTCAAATACTAGCTGTGACGGTTTTTTTTTTTATAAAAATTTACAACAGGAAATGTTCGAATTCTGTTAGGTGCATCTGGTTGAATTAGAAAGCTAATGATTAAAGACCGTTAAAAAACAATCAAAAATCCAACATAAACAACAATGGTAGGGTATTTATTGTAGTCATAATAATGCCCATTTCGATAACATGCATTTCTGGAATTTTAAATCGTCGTTTGACGCTTACAAATTAAATCTGGCAGCGAATGGTTAAAAGTAAAAAAATGCAATAAGTCGTCGGCGATCTTGTTTTAAAGAAAGGAAACAAATGAGTTTCTTTCTATTGCAGAGCCGGACAAAGAATTGAAATGCCGATTTCGAGGCTGCTCGGAAAATTCGTTCCATTAAAACGAGCACAATATAAAACGTTGTACGTTATTTTATTGAAAAAGCTTATTTACAATGCTGAAATAATTAGTTTACAACATAGGTAATAATATATTTGTAATTGATTCACGCATTATGTAATTAGCTAATTAAACTACGTTCAATTGTTTCCCCATTAGGCATCTTCATAAAATAAATTTTATCGCCAATATTTTTATTATTCCTTAAACATTCCGACGTTTGAATGCCATTAAAAGTCTCCCATGTGAAAATCGTAAAACAACCTTTAATGGAGGTTAATGAATTTGTAAGGGTCGAATTATGTTTTATGTTTTACCGACTTTCGGTTCAGGATTAAACGAAAAAATTGACCGAATTTCAGTGATTTATTAACGACATTTACAGAATTTTGTAAAAGACGTGGGCTTTAGCCGGCTTCTTAACAAATTTGTCAAAGCGCCCGATTTAACAAGACGTGAACGAGCTGCACGCCTCGCTCTTGTGATTAATTTCATATTAGTTTTCCGTGGCATTTTGCAAAATTTCAACCACTTGTTAAATTATATAACAAATCTTCTAATTTACAAATACTTTAATGTAACATTATTAAAATAACTAATTACCATTCAAAAAGGGGGCGCTTCGTCCCTAAAACTAAAGTGGGAATCCAAGCGAGAATAAAACGCAAATAGATAGAACAAGTAATTTCAACAGATCGATTCAAAAAAAACCAATTAAAAGTACCCGACGATGATTGGCCCTATGCTGTTGATTTGCAGCCGTCGCTTGGACGTTGGTAAAAGCTGCAAGTTGTGCAAGGACGTAATTTTCTCCCTTCGTTTTTTCATTCAGCTTTCGAATCCTTCGTCACATTTATTTCATTTGTGTTAATGGGATTTTCGTTTATTTTGGAAACTTGACGTTGTTAATTAAAAGTTTAAAAACCGCACGTCTATTTTCTCAGTTTTGACATTGAAATATGTCCCAAATTTATCATCAATATTGATTGTGATTTAAATTGAAAATTAGTACCTGTTTGGATTTTGAACTGATTTTATATAAACCTAAATAAGTTTTATTGAATTTTGTGAATTCAATCTCAAGGATTTAGATTACTTTTATTTTAAATACCTTTAAGACTATTTAGTAAAGTGATTTATAAAAAGGAAACCTCAAAATCATTAAGACGAATATCAGAGTAATTGTAAATTAACTTACTGTACTATACTTAGGGTATTAAATTCTGAATTGTTCCCATAACTGTTAAATTATTCGAGTAGGATTGTTTTAATACACCTTTTATTGGTTTTTGAAATACTGATTTAAGTAAAATTTGTCGTAACCTTATACAATAATGTTTGTATTAATTTTATCAGTATTTATTTTCATTAATCATGATATAAAAGATTACTGAAATACACAAAATGGAAATTAATGATTTGGTTTTAATTGTTTAACTATTTAATGCTTTATATATTAGAGCAATATTATTCTCGTACAAATTTATAAATATTTTATCGAAGTCTTAGTATTTATTGTGAAATTGAAAAAAAAACATTATTGAAAATCTTTCATCTACTTTTTACATGTTTCACTACCTTTGTAACTTCCTGGTTTTCTTTTCTTCTATAGTTCATCCATTCCTCTTTTTCTATGTTTTTTTCTTCTATTTCGTTCGTCAATTTAAAGCTGTCTGTAAAACTGTGTTGTACTTTTATACTGCATTAAATGTCTTCAAGTTCATGTTTATTTTTCGAAATTTGTCTCCAATTCACAATTCGGATATTCGATTACTACATAATTGTTTTTAAAATATTTACTAAAAATTCAGATTCAGTAGTTTTCAGTATCTGAAGTAGGTTTTTAATAATGTCTGCAGCATTATGCCTTCCTGCTTGGCGTTTAAATTTTTTGAAGATAAATGGCACTTCGTTCTGTGCAAAATATCATTGTTTTCTTCTTTATTATTGATCCCTACTAACAAGGGGATTTGAATGTTTATTAATAAATCTCAATTTAACTTACAAAATTGATTGAATGGGCTCCTCAACAAATTAGTAAATTAGATTGTCGATAGCAAACAGACCGCAAATTTTTCTTAATAATTCGCCAAAAGGCTACAGAAAGCTGCTTCTTTGGCTAAAAATTCTGTTTAACTCGCGTATTAAAAAGAAAATATATTTATGCTTTGTTTATTTGTTTAGATTCCAAGATTAGTTCTGATTTGTTAACCTTTAACGTTAATTCAGTTCCAAGCTGTCTAACTCAACTATTTAATAAATCCAGAAGAAATCCTTTTATACCGAAATAGCCCTAGGTAGTAAAAAATCTATTCACCAGAAAATACTCTTGTGGAGGACGCATCTTACGACCGGTCTTAATGATTATTTAATCACATTTGCAGGGGTGGGCTTGAGTAATTTGGAAGTCCATATCGAATCCCGACTACTATAATTTGTAGTGAGATTGGCGGCGATTCTGCTTCAGGGCATGACTTGAGTGATAGATGAACGCGTCGGCCGTTATTAATTATGTTATTTTGTAAACAGTGCACGGAATATATGAAAATTTTCATTTAATTTTACTAATTTACTTAGTTCTGTTTGTTTCGCAGTCTTCGTTGTTTTTTTTTTTCGAGAGGAAATTATAAACTGTTTAGCGGATGTTGGTTTTTTGGGGTTTATACATAATTTTCTTTTAATATCTGGTATTATACCGAGTAATTTAGGTCATTAATTATTAATTATGTCGGAAAAGATGTTATTAAGTGAAAAATATGAAATTACTTGAAGAAAGGCGGCTGTGTTGTTCTGAAAATTAGGGTGAAGGCATAATTTGTATAATCAACAACGGAATGGTTAATTTTCTGATCCGGATTGAATAAGTCAATTAACGGCAGTTTATCTTTGGGTAAATTGTATAAATATAAATAAGAAATATGCTAGTTACTATTACATCGATGACATTTAAATCCTAGGTGAACTGACCATTGCGTCACCCAGGCCATAAAGCTGGTTTCCTTGTAATTATTCAGTTGATTAGATACCTACATTGTACACTATTTGTTTTTTTTTAACTTTCTAGTCTTGGAATTGAGTATCCAGATAAAGGTTTGGACATTTCAGTTCAGTTTTTCTGTGTATGGCTATTATTCACTACATTTCTTAGATTTCCAAAAACTTAAGATTTTACTTAGGCCCACTAGAGAATCTAAATTTCAGGTTTATTTTTGTACAGTTTTGCCATACGTGTGAAAAAGTGTTCGAAAAACGATTAAACTCTTCATGTTCTTATGAAAATGATACGCAAAATATCAATTATCCTTACAAAGCAAACATTCTAGCATTTAAAATTAAAATTGATAATAAGTAATAAAATATTAAATATAAATTCAAACTTATAAAATTGAGTATTTGCTCACTTGATGGCGCCCCAGTATATTTTCAGAGTTTCCAACAAACGATTAAGAGCACAGAAGAGCTTTTATGTTTTATAGCCCTCGCAAGGAGTTTAGTGGTTACATTTTCAGTGTAATAAATCCTGATAGTTCGATTTAGGTTTAAAGGTTGTAAGGAAATACATTGATTTTGTAGTGAGTTGTATAATTTAAAACCTTAGCTTTATATTATTCTGAATATTTTAACAAAATGAGACACGATATAACTCTTATGAAAATATGAGCAAAGCTTTGATAATCCCCGAAACAAAATTATTTCACTAAAAACTCAAAATATGTTAATTTACTATTTTGAAAAATCAAAATTAAAAAAGAGATTATGGCGATATATTTTGCGATGTACCTATTAAGTACCTAGGCTGAATTTCCTGACCTTTTTATATGGCACGGACATAAATAGCCTAAAGCACAAAAACACCATCAAACCCGATCAACACATGAGATTTGTCTGGTACTGCCTTACCTTGAAAAGGATAACCTCCGAAAATCGGCCGTATATCCATTTCTAATTTCACAATGGTGTCCGTCTGACACGTTCTACAAAAAGATCTCAACCAACTTTATTTACACAAATCAAAAAAAAAGTTTGAGTTTTAAATCCCATGGGTATTAAACAGTCACGCACAAAATAAGTTTTTCCTATAGTTCATAGACACCCAAAACTACATTTTCACCGGTAAGGATTAATATGGCAAGAAAAGGGAATAAATTTCAACACAAACTTGTACTAGCACCATGAAAACTGCATACAAACTGAATTATGAAGCATAACAATTTCAATTGAACGAAAAAAATAATTTTGCAACTGGTTGTAAAGTGATCCCCCGTACCATTGGTCGGAAACACTCATATGTCCTATTGTATTAAAAGAAATAAGTTTTGATGTTGTTTCCTAACACCTTGTTGCACTTTTTTGCATTTATACTGCACCAACACTTATTTCTATGCACCCAAAGTGCATGTATGTAAGAGGAGGGACCTTTACATTATTATTAAACCTACGGGTACCGGTGGGTAAGAATGGGAGGTACTGCGATGTGGTACGTCCTTTATACATGCAAAATATTGGTAAAAAGGGTATTAAACTGTTTTTTATTGCCTACCTTATATGGGAATAAATGGAGGTTTTTAAAATGGTTACCCATCATTTCTAAATCTTACCATTTTATTTTAAAAGTTATCTGAACATTTATTTAATGCCAATAAATTAGGTCCTTTGAAAATTATCATAATACGAAATTTTTTCAAATTCTCTTGGAAATTTGTATAAACAAGCTTGTATCTTACTGATGACAAGGATCGGGAAGAAAGACTGCAAATTCGGGATATCTGAAAAGCTTTTTTGAAAACTTCGGGAACTATTAACTGCTTTAAAACAAGTAATCAAAAAAATAAAATGCAAAGTAGGTACATACATCTTGAGACTGTACTAATTATCCTGGAAAGGGATATTTAGGCTTCAACAAAACAAAAAATATGTTACTAAAAAATAGTTTCCTGCCTTAAATTAAAAAAAAAAAAACTTTAAAGGTCAAAATTTCTTTTGAAATTTCTCTTGAAGCTAAATTATCCTTCATGCTTTCTAAAACCAGAAGCTGAAAAATGAAAAAATAAACTTTAGGAAAAAATTAAGAAATTATTTAACTCGTCAGGATAAGCCTTATTAAAGTTTCAATCTTTATTTCTTTAAAGTAAATCAAAAGAAAGTTGTAAAGCATCCTTTAGAAGGCCAATAGTTGTTACTAAAAAATATCTTCCCGCTTTGTATAAAAAAAATTTTTTTCGTGAAGCTAAATTATCCTTCATGCCTTTTAAAACCAAGAAGCCGAAAAACGTTCATTGCTTAAGTTACGTTAGTTTAGTTTTTAAAATTAAGCTTAGTCGTTATTCTGAGGTCACACAAGGTCTAAAAAATCTACTTCTTACATGAAGAGAGCTACTGGGCAGCTGGGCACTCTTCTACATGTTCTAGGATTGTCATATACATACATAATTTTCTAAATGTATACTGACAGATCGCAAATAAAGTGGGATATTTAAAAAAAATAAATAAAATAAAATAAATCATCAGCATAATCATTAAAGTTTCAATCTTAATGGATATCTAATTAAATTTTTCTGGCAAAGTAAAACAAGAAAGCTTGAAAGTAAAACAAGAGAAAATTAAAAAGCAAAACCTTTAGAATGCTACTAGAAAATTATTTTTGCTACTAAAAAATATCTGGTTTAAATAAAAATAAAACTTCAGAGGTCGTAGTTTCTTTCAAAATTTTTCTCGAAGATAAATTATGCCTTCTAAAACAACGAAACTGAAACACGAAAAGGTTAATTTCAAGAAAAAATTAAAATAAGTAATTTAAGCATTAAAGTTTGGATCCTGGTGGATACTTAATTACACTTTTTTGGCACTTATTTCTTTAAAGTAAATTAAAAGGAAATTCTAAAACCACCTTTAGCAGGCTAACAGTTATTACTAAAAATGTTCATCCTGTCTTGAATAAAAAGAAAAGTTTTCAAGGCTCCTTTTAAAGTTTTTCCCGAAGCTCAATTATCCTTCATGCCTTCTGAAGCGAGGAACTGAAAAACAATAAGATAAACTTCAGTATACAAAATTGAGGAATTATTTAAGTCATCGGGATAAGCTTTAGAGTTTCAATCTTACTGGATATTTCATTCAAAAGAAAATTAGGAAGCAGCCTTTAGAAAACTAACAGAAAATTATTGTTGTTACTAAAAAGTAACTTACAGCCTTGAATTGCAAAAAACTTTAAAGGTCAAAATTTCTATCGAAAGTTTTTTCGAAGCTAAATTATCCTTCATGTCTTCTAAAACGAAGAAACCGGAAACTTCAGGAAAAAATTGAGGAATTATTTCAGCCACCAGGAGAAGCTTTATAGCTTCAATCCTGGTGTATATTTAACTACATTTTCGGCAGTTATTTCTTTAAGGTAAAGTAAAAGAAAATTATAAACCAACCTTTAGACGGCCAATAGAAAATTACTGTTGTCACTGAAAAATAAAAAATGTCATACTTTCTCTTGAGCATGTTCTCGAAGCTAAAAGAGCCTTGTGCTTGCAGAATCAAGAAGGTAAAAACAGGATTATTTTCTTTAAGTCATTGGATAAGCATTAATATTAATGTTTTGTTCCTAATGGACATTTAATTGAATTTTTTTAGACTTAATAGTTTTAAGTAAATCATTCGAAAATTCTAAAGCAACCTTGAGAAGGCTAGCAAAAGTATATCTTCCTGTCTTGAATAAGAAAAAAACCTTTAAAGATCAGAATTTCTTTCGAAGCTAACACGCCTTCACGCCTTCTAAAACGAAGAAACTGAAAATCAATAAGGTAAGCTTTAGGAAAAAATTGAGAAATTCGTTAAGTCATCAGGATAAGCATTAAAGTTTCAATCCTGATGGACATTTAATTAAATTTTTTGGCACTTATTCCTTTGACAAGGCTAACAGAAAATTATTCTTGTTACTAAAGACTATCTTCTCGCCAAGAATTAAAAAAAAACCTTTAAAGGTTAGAATGTCTTTTGAAGTTTTTCTCAAAGCTAAATTATGCTGCATGCCTTCAAAAACGACGAAGCCGAAAAAACGATATGGTAAACTTCAAGAAAAAATTGAGGAATTATGTCATCAGAATAGCAAGCTTTAAAGTTTCAGTCTTAATGGATATTTAATTAAAATTTTTGTGACACTTATTTCTTTAAGGTAAATCAAAAGAAAATTAGAAAGCAGCCTTTAGAAGCATAACAGAAGGTTAATGAGTTAATATAAGTTGTTTTTACTACAAAATATCTTCCCGCCTTAAATAAAAAAAGCTTTAAAGCTCAAAATTTCTTTTGAAATTTTTCTCAAAGAAAAATTGTCCTTCGTGCCTTTTAAAACAAGAAACTTAAAAACGATAAGGCTTCAGGAGAGAATTAAGGAATTTTTTAAGTCATCAGAATAAGCAATAAAGTTTCAATTTTAATGGATATTTAAATAAATTTTTTATGGTAGATACATATTTTTTTAAAGTAAATAAAAATAAAATTGGAAAGAAACCTTTAGAAGAGCAACAGAAAATTATTGTTGTTACTAAAAAATGTCTTCCTGCATTCAACAAAAGAAAATCTTTAAAGGTTAAATTACCCTTCGTGCTTTCAAAAAGAAGAAGCTGAAAAACAATAAGGTTAAATTAAAAGAAAATTAGAAAGCAACCTTTTGAGGGGTAACAGAATAGTTATTTACGTAATCAGTTATGAAAAGGGCGATATTGTTTGACGAGTCGTAAGTTTGCCAAAACGAGCGATAGCGAGTTTTGCAAATTACGTGAGTCAAACAATATCGCTTTTCATAACGTATTACGTACAAAATTTTATCTAATTTCGTAATTTCACTCTTCCACGTTCTAAATAATAATTCGTTGTCAATATTTGACAAGCAATAAATTATTTTATTTATTATTATAGTAGGCATCTGAGCGGCATTTGGTTTAAAATTGGGTTGTGTAATATTCTTTATCCAATTCAGTTACGAAATGTCAACATTTCGACATTGATTTTAGTTGTGAAAAGTGGTTCATTTTGTAACTAGTTACAAAATATGCTCCCATTTTGTAACTAGTTACAAAAAGATGATTTGAGTTGCGAAAAGTGGTTCATTTTGTAACTAGTTACAAAATATGCTCCCATTTTATCACTCCCATTTTATCACTCCCATTTTATCACGATGACCCAACTCCTTTTTTAAGAAGATGTGGCATTTATATTTTGTTATCTGAATTGGATAAAATCTTGTATGAAACACGTTGCAAAACATGTCTTTTTATCACATGGCGTGTTGTTCCTCTCGGCTTCGCCTCGACGAACAATTTCACGCCTGGTGATAAAAAGTCCATCATTTTGCAACTCGTTGCATAAATAGCTATTACGTAACTCAGTTACGTAAAAATCTTTACAACACTCGATTAGGTAAAAAGTGACGTTTCATAACGTCAAAAGGTTAGGTAAAATTCAACTTTTCAAAACGGAATTAGATAAAATTATTGTTGTTACTAAAAGATGTCTTCCTGCATTCAACAAAAGAAAACCTTTAAAGTTTAAATTATCCTTCATGCTTTCAAAGCTGAAAACCAATAAGGTTAAGTTAAAAGAAAATTAGAAAGCAACCTTTAAAATTCCAACATAAAATTATCATTGTTGCTAAAAAATATATTCATAAAGGTCAGGATTCTTTTTGAAAGTGTTCTCAAAGCTAAATCATCTAGCGTTCTAAAACGAAGAAACTGAAAAATGATTAAGGTATAAACTTCAGGAAAAATTTAAGAATTACTTAAGTCGTTAGGATAAGCTTAACAGCTTCAATCCTCAAGGATATTTAATTGTTACACTTACTTTTTTAAGGTAAATGAAACGAAAATAATAAGCTTATAGAATATATTATTGTTGTTGCTAAAAATAAACTTCCTGCCTTGAATGAAAAGAAAGAAAAATCTCTAAAAATTCTCGAAGCTAAATATTGTTCTTCGTGCCTTCTAAAACAAAGAAGCTGAAAAACGATAAGGTTAATTTCAGGAAAGAATTAAGAAATTGTTAAAGTCATCAGGATAGTTTTTAAAGTTTTAATTATCGTCAACTGATGATGATGATCAACTTATATCCTAATTGATATTTAATTAAATTTACATTAGTTTCTTTAAGGTAAATAAAAAAAGATGTATGATCAACCTTTAGAAGGTTATCAGAGGATTATTATTGTAGGAAACTTATTTCTTTCTCAAGTTCTAAAATATTTCTTTAGGTTAAACACTTTTCAAAATTGATTTCGGAATAAAGCTGAAGCGTAAAAACAAAGAAGAAATTTGGAAAACATTCAGAAAGTGAAGTTCTGAAAACCTTCTCTGCCAATTGTTTTTTATTTCAGATAAGAATTTTAAAGATTTTTATGTAAGTTGCCTTGAAATGAAATTCAAATTTTATTTATTCAATACTTTTGGACAAACAAGGCGGATTTTGACATTTACGTAAACAAGCGTCTGCCTTTTTCTGATTAAAATCTGTTTAAAATCTTGTCAAAGCAATAATTCTCGGCTGATAAAATTGAATTTACATTTGAGCAATATTATGTTATCTTTTAACTTTTTTATTGAGGCTGAAAGGCTGAAACTGTGAAACGACGCTTGATATAAATTATAAAACATGTACTTATATTAGTATGTCAGATAAGCCATGATATGAGAAGTGTTAAGGTTGACGAAGGATACCAGGATACGACAGACCCAGTGTTTTGATTTGGGATTTAGGAAATCGTTTCATGTTTGGGAATATTTTATGGTAAAAAGTAACTACAAGGATTCAGAATAAATATTAATAGAATCTATTGGCATGCATTATTTTTTAAAAGTTTGAATTCAGAGACTTTTCCATATTAAAGATAAGAAATAGGTTGGTTATCCTTTAAAAACTTTTTTGTATTTCATCCTCAAATTACAACAAAAATTAATGCAAAAATGTTTTTATAATAAACATTCAACACATCTTTGAAGTTGTTAAAACTTCAAATAATCAGGAAATCAGGTCATAAGGCATCCTCTGAAATACAGTCTTATTTTTTTTAACAATAATAATTAAAAAGAAATTAAAACCATTTTTGAATAGCTTAAAACATAAATTTATTAAGGATATCCTGTAGGACATATATGTTTTATATTTAGTGAATGCAGTTGTTGTTTATACCTTCTATTTCAAAGTCTTAAATTTTTAATTCCTCGAGTGCAATTTAATTGTCCTATGCCTCATATAGATATGCAAGTTAAATTTTCCTAGAACGTAGATGGTGCTAATCCCTTGGGAAAATTTATAAATGCCTGCAGTCCTGGACATATTGCGTTAGTTGAAGCGGTATCCTTGTTAATTAAATGGATATTCCGGAACTTCCGAACGAAAATTAATCTTGACTATATTATCTTGTTCAATTGTTAGGTACTAAAATTGCTTCCTTGTTTCTTTAGATTACTAAGAATAATAAGGTTAAAAAGGATTAAAAAGAGCTTCCAGTTTGAAAATGGTTTTATTTAATTATTTGGCCAATTAATTAAGGCGACATAAACTTTAATTATATACTTTTTAAATTGCTTAGATGGTAGTGAAGTTGTTCCTTATGACTTTTATTAAGGATCACATTGGTTGCGGTAGTTAATCCTCAGTATTGAATAATAAAGGTTTCATTTTAATTAATTGTCCTTATACATGACGATAAAAAAGTGGAATTTACTAAATAATATAGAAAATTGTTAAGAATTACACTTTAGAGGCATTTATGTTATCATTTATAACGTCAGCTTAATTATTCATTTTCCATTTAAGTATGGCATTTATCTTCATTTTTATTTATATTAAATATTGATTTAAGTTAAGCAAGTTCAAAAAGAATCAGATATATTTATAATCATCTTGTTTACCCATCTATATAGAGCTTTTATTACTTTATAGAAAAGCACCTGTACGTAGATTAAAATCCTGAGTACCATTAATTAATACTAAAATACATTTGGTATTTAACTGCATAGTCCCGTTTGCTCACCTTTTTAAATTAAACGTGAGGGCGCTATTTTAATTTTCGTATTTTCAAGCTTGGAAAGTTCAAAGTTCATGGTTTTATTTTCCTGCTTATGAATTTTCTCGCTGAATAATAAATATAGGTAAGTGCGATATAAACTCTTGCCAACGTGATAATTTTTCTATTTTACATAAGCTAGGTAACTTAATTTTAAACGTGAATTTTGCTTCCAGTTTTAGAAGTTTGGGCTTTTCAGTATTGAATCCTTTTAGTTTTTTTAAGGTTATCAATTTTTGTTAAAGAGATTGGTTTATGCAATTTTATTGTGTGCTTAAACACCAATCCGAGTGGAATCTTAAGAAAGAAATAAATTACAAACGCTTTATGAAATTTTATTGTCCGCCCCGCCCGTTTATTTATTTTAAAGAATCCAAAGAGAACCTTGTAACATTTTCATAAATACATAAAACTCAAAAATGTCAGATTTATTAACCCATGCGGAAATTTTTGAATATGAAAAGAAGTAAGCAGAGCTTGGTGTCAAGCTTCTATATCAGGGGCGTGCTGGGGCTGCCCGGCCAAACAAGATTTATTTAGATGGCCCACAATAACTTACTTCTTTTGACTTGTTTAATTTTTTTCATAAAATGCTGATTTATAGAAAATCAAATTTCAGCTACAATGCTTTTCGCTTTCAACCACGTTATCTTGGCTAAATATTTATTGGTATTTTACTGTGCTAGTACGCCCTTGTCTACACTCGTATTTTAAAGAATTGAGGATGTAGTAAATAACATGAAATTACAAAGTATTTCCAGTACAAGAGCAAAATTGGTTATTATTAAGGTGAAACTCTAAAAATGGAAGGCCTTGAACGAGAAGGTAGAATATTAATATTAATATTAGTTGCGTTCTCCGTTTAGTCGTTTACGACTTCAGTCATTGAAAAGAACTTCAAAGGAAGTTTTTGCACGCACAAAATGATATTTCAATATTTTATACCGCAATAAAAAATTCATTGTCGATGCTGCAACCTTTTAGAATCTTTGATTGTAAGTAATGAATTAACTCAATTAAATCCAGTGGATAACGGTGGATTAGTGATATAAAATTCAAAATTTTGGTTTAGAAATCAGTATTTCTAAGCTAATCCAACATTATTACTGAGAGTTACAAGATCATGTGCTCTTCAAATAAAATTAATGGAGATTTTGTTCGTCAAATTTTATATTTTTGTTAACAGCTATTTTAATTTTGAATATATCAGATATCACTGCAAAACTTAATTTTCAATACATAAAAATAACGTATTTGTCAATTTCTCGAACTATAAGTATATTGTATTAAAATACTAACTTTGCAAAGAAATCTTAAATTCTAAAAGTTTTGAGTACTTTTAGATTTAAAAAAAAAGTGCCTCTAACTTTAAATTTCTTCAAAATATCACAATTCTTTGGCTGCTTTAACTCCCCCCACTTTAAATCATGGGTATTAATAACGACGTCATTCAGTGAAAGATTTTAAGTGCCAAACTCTTAAAAAGGCGATAGCCACTTCATTATTGGTGCAAAACGTGGAAACCTAATTAGTAACCCCCTCGATTATCTATTCAGATCCATTAAAATCTAAAATTACGACGATAAATACAACGTTAACACTAGAAACGTGGCGAATTTCAATTAATTGCTTACATACATCCTAAAAAGGTATCTTTCAATTTAGAGAACTTTCTTCTACAATTTTCAAAAGATATACAGGAAAGCTATTTCAGGAATTTTTTGTACACTGGGTTAAGAAGAAAGCTAAAATTAGCACACGGACCTTGGAATTATACAAGGAAAACGAGGAATATTGATTAATTTAAATGCTTGATTTAAATTTAAATTGTAACTTAATAACGTGCAATTAATCAGATTATATTTTAATTAATAAATAGCTAAGATATTTTCTTTGATGTTATTTAAATGAAGTTTGATTTTTTTATTACTTGAGCTTAAGTCGCCTTTATTCAGAAATATACCCTTGTAAATGTGAACTTTTAAGGATATTAAATGTGACCAATTCATTTGTATGCTAAAATAAATCTCTTCTGTTGGAGCTTATTTAAAATCTTCGCATCGATAATTACGCATTTTTCTTTATTTAATAAGTGGAAATTAGGAAAACTTTATTTGTTCAGAAAACCATTTATAATTGGCATCATAAAAATCTTTCGAAATTAACCTTTAAAATCAAATAGAAGAAGACACATTCTTTTATTTATTAAATGATAAACCAAAATGAAGTAAATGGTTGAACATAATTAATACAATCTTTTAAAATTTTTCTATATTTTAACAAAATCCAATGAAAGTATTGTAAAAAGATTGGTTAAGCTTTTTGACATTAAAAATTGCCAAGTTAGAGTTCCCTAAAGATAAACTGAAAATTTTCATATATTAATCTAAAAATTTCCAAGCCAAATCTAATCTTTAAACGTGACAACGTGTAGCACTATTTTCTTAATTGCAATAATTTTGGACGAGCTTTTATTTTTCTTTCTTTTGATATAAGTTTGAGTATTCATTGAGGTTCCTGAAAATTCATGTTTCGCTTCTTAAAAATTAACCGTATCAGGTTGATAATCACTCTCAAAGTAAACATTGCTTTGATTAAAAATCACAAAAATTTAAAGTTGCTTTTATTAAAAAGAAAGACGCGAAAACTCATTCGACAGCGAATTTTTTGAAAGTTATTGGAAAGATGTATAAAGATAAGGGTGTAGAGTTTACAACTTTCATCGAGCTTACGTAAATAAAATCTGTAATCTTGTATATTTCTCTATATTTTCAGGGGATTTTAAAACTTCTGCAATTAAATGACATAGATGGGACTGTCCACTAAATATTCTTTTATTTATAAATGGTTAATGGTTTAATTATTATAATCAAATAGTATTTTTCTCCCTAAAACCAGCAAATTTCTGAAAGATTTTTAAGTTCTTTGTTTATTAGAGTGTCATTTTTAAAGTTGGCGTGGAGACAGTTATTTCGAAAGTGAAAAAAAGTTAAAGGATTTTTATCAATTTTGTATGCTTTTAAGTTCCGAATTTCAGTCATGGCTAACTTATATAAATAATTAGAGGTTTCTGAAATGGACGAAACGCAAATTAATTTAATAGTTTTAAATAGACAAATCCTAAAATTTAAATATTCATCATCATCAATTGACATGGAGCAGAATAAAATATTTTCTAATTGCAATTAATTTAAGGCTGTATGAACGTTTTCCTGAAAAAGCGCACAGCTTTGGTTGAGAGACGTTTATGGGAAATTTAATAATAAAGTCTGAAATTAAAATTCAGGAACAGGTGGTAAGAAAAAATAAAAATAAAATCAGAAAGTGAAGCAAAAGTGAACGCTATAAAGTTCGGCATTGCTCGGTGTTGGATACCAAAGAAGCCGGTGCCCGAGGGGGACATTAATGGGGTATTCTGGGAGACACGCAGTGGGGTACTGTCAGAAAAAAAGAATATAACATGTTAGGTTACGACCCCATTAGAACTTTATCCCTTTCGCATCGTCATGTTCCGCGTAGAGATTTAGTCGAACGAGTTTGAAATTGAAATCAATCCTCGACTAATCTGGATGTGTTAATTAAAAACGAAATAAATTTTACGATCTAATCGATATAACACTTTATAATTGGTAACAAACGGTTGGAAAGTTTCTTTGTTTGTGTTATTGTTATTAACACGTCCCACGGCGGCCATTATTTTTTCTTTCTAATTAAATTTGTTTTATTGTTAAGCGGAGCTTATCAAAAATTAATTTACTGGAGCAATTACCGATTACTAAAATTCTTGCAATAACGGAGCACCCATTATTGCGGCCAGGAAATAACAAAAGGCGCTTACATGTGCAAATCGTTTGCATTCAATTGCAACCGTCCATTTTTTATGCCACCTTTAATTACCTAATTGCACTAATTAAAAAGAAATTACCAAACGCCGTTTTACAAAACGATTTAAATTTATATTGGATTACACTCACTCACTCACTATTTCATAGAATAATTAATTAGAAAGCCTTTTTTACAACATTTCGCGCAAGTAGGCTTTGATCTAGGTAAATTATAAGCGTGACAAATTGTAAAAGGAAGTTTCTAGGAAGAATGCAGGAATTTCTTAGAACCACCAACTATTTCAAGCTACTGCTGGTCGTGTACAAAATAGTTAAGCGAGCTTTACCATAACTAATCTAATATAGCAGACCGTTGTTGGTTCTTTGTGTGAATGGCTAAAAACCTGGAAGACCACCTGGAAGGTTCTCTTGAATCGTAAATTTCTTTTAAGATAATGTTGTGGGATACTAAAGGCAAAAATATCAGTTTTATTTTGGCGCATATGCTTTACGGTTTACACAACTAACTTTTTCGAATCAAAAATTATAAAACCGATTTACACAAACATGATTTAACCACTTCGTCAAAGTGACTAAAATCGAATCAAAATTCAGATTTATATGGCAACTCATACATTAGTAAACAAAAAATTATCCTCTTTTCTCAACTTTGATCATTCGTTAATTTAATAAAAGCTCTGTGCAACCCACCCTAAGTTAAACAAATAAATTAATAACTATATTTCAGAATACTTAATAACTGAATTGGCATTAACCTTAAAATAGGTTTACACATAGTAAATTTTCTTCCTATTTAAAATCCAGAAAACGAACTTTAAGTTAACCTTAAAGTATAGAATCGAGTACGAAATCGAATGATTTATAGAAAACGTTGGTCATTAATTTTTGTTCATAAACTCCACTTCATTTGCGCGCTTTATCAGTTTGAAATTATTTTTAGGCATACTTTTCCGTAAACTTTATATGTGAAAATAGTAGAATAATCTTTTATTTTTATTACCAGGCATATTTTGTATTTATAACGAATTTTACTTTGTAAGATTTGGATATAAATAACTTAACATTTCAGAATAAAGTAGGTATGTACAAACACACTTGAACTAGTCAATGTTAAAATTATTCCTTGAAGAATATGAAATTCTGCAGGCCAAATAAAAATATCAGAGAATTGTATCAGCATATACAGCGTGTCCCCGAACGCACCAGAAATATTTTAGGAATCAATTGGGTAACTCATTTGGAGTCAAAAAGTTTAGATAAACATATGTCCTAATCATAACGGTTAAGGAGTCATTCTTTATTTTATAATTTGTGATTATTTGATTAACATATTCATAAATTTAGAAACATAAACTGTTTAATATTATACTATCATTTAACTGTTTACAAATAAATGTTCGAAATTATCCCCATTGTGATCGGTGCACAAGGCTGTGCGTCGTAAAAGTGATTGTTGGGTTCTTAATAAAATTTCTGGGCAATGCATTACTACAAATGTTGTAACTCAGATACTCACGCACAAGTTCCACAGAACTTCTGTGAGTTACGTTCATCAATATGCTGAACGTTTTTAGTAAGTAAATCTTAGAATTAGTTATAAAGAAATAATTAAAATATGATTGTTTTATTGTATAAACATATGTTTCATGTGACCCCAGAGGTAGAAGTCCATAGGAGGGAGATTTGGTGAACGCGGTGGCCAAGCCACTGGACTACCTGTACCAATCCATCTTCCTGGAAAATGTGCGTTAAGCCAATTTCTTAATCGTAGACTTGCATGAGCGGGCGCTCCATCGTGCTGGTACTACGTACATTTCACGCCTAATATTTAGCGTCCACGTCTTCCAGTAATATCGGCAAGGAATTTTCTAAAAAATCCTCATAATTTTCAGCGTTCAAACATTGTGGTAATTCAAATGATCTAATTAAGCGATCATTGATACCAGCCACCACATTCACACTAAATCTGTATTGGAAACGAGAGCATCGCCTTAAATGAGGATTTTCTCTTGCCCATTCATGGAAATTACGAAAATTTGTAATCCCATCTCTCATAAAGCAAGTTTAGTCAGTCCACAAAATATTATGTAACGTATTTTGATGTGTTTGCATCCAATTACAAAATCTTAAACAAACTTCTGCATCATTTCCTAGAGCTTGAACTCTCTGGTAGTGGTATGGATGGAAACGCTCCCTTCTTATTGTTCTCCAGAACTAATGAATGACAAAACACGAAGTTATTACTAAAATAATGGTATACTTATTTAGGCACAAAAAAACCTGCCTTCGCACACTTAATGTGGGATCTTCTAATAAATTAAGAAGTTGCTCCTCATCGTTTATGGTTATACGAGGAATACCTTGTTCAGCTGCATGCCCTGGACGGAATACCCCGTGTTCTCTTAACTGCTGATATGAATTGATAAAAACTTCACGAGTGGCTAATCTTCTATTGGGATACCTTCTACTGTATCACACAAACCATACACATACACAATATCGGCTTATTCCGCATTCGAAAATAATCTCGGCATTGCAATTAGGGATGTTAATAAACTTTCTTAATACAAGAATTGTAACTATTTAACTTTTTAATAAGTTGACAGTTAACACTGAAAACAATATGTCAACAACAACCTAGTACAAAACAATTTTTTCAAACAAATAGCATTCATGATTTTTTGACTCCAAATGAGTTGCCCAATTGATTTCTAAAATGTTTCTGGTGCGTTCTAGGACACCCTGTATAGCTCTGTTGGCTATTTACTCTTTTATAGTTTTTCAGGAATGTTGGGGGCTGTTCGTAATCATATATTTCTTATCAAAACAAATAAAAAAGTTTCTATCAAATATGTTCATTAAACGGCTCATTAAAATAATTAGAGGTAATATTAAAATAACAAATTAGAAGGTAGTCTAATAACGAGTGTTCGATTGAAAACTTTATCAAGTTAACCTTGCTTGCAGTTTTGTTAGAAGAAAACAAAGTTAACTTAATCTAAAGGGCCGTCCACACGCAACGATTTATCGTAGGTAGGTACGTCTTGTCGAAGCAGACAAATCGTGTCAAATAAGACGGAAAGTGTGGCCCGCAAAACGTAAGTCTTGCATAAACTGAATGAGGTTGGACGACAAGTCGAAAGACTGAACGCGGGAGTATCATTTTGAATTGATACGACAAGAAGGAACGTGTGGACAGACTTTCCGTCTTATCGTTCAATCCCGTATTTGCTTGGACCTGATAGTTGTGAACTCAAAGTCCTTAGAGCTTCTCCCAGTTGCAAGCAACTTTAACGTGGCCTTTCATGAGCTGAAATCGCTTTTCTCAAACGCGTATTTTCTTTCTCGATGTGAGGCGTTACTAAATTTAACAAATGGTTGTATGTTTCAGCATCCATCCTCAAGTAATTACGCCGGTCTCCTGGCCCATCACGTAATTCTCGTAGTAGTCTAACATGAGAAAATTCAGGTACCTTTATTAACAACCATCCTCTGGATCATTTTGATCTGCGATTTCTCTTGATGCCTTTATTTTGATTTTTTTGCAATGCACACAACATAAATTGACCACAAAAGTACTTCCTCCGTGACGGGTGCCGCGGTACTGATAGATTAGTTGTAGAAGAAGTAGAAGGACGACAATACGTAATAATGTGGACACTCCACAAGTTGTACGTTTTGTCAAACGATTTGCATGGCCGTTTAGTACAAGCGAATAGTTTTTTTAGAAGAAATAATTTATAAAGTTTTTATATTCACGTAGTTATATTCCCAATAGGGGTAGGGACAAAAACCCGAAAAGTTCCCGCCCAACGAGTGTCCGCAACATTCGCAATTTTCGTGAAAACTCACCCCTAGCGTGTATAGGTTGCAGTTTAATTAAAAAAATTTATAATTAATTTTATAGGAAATGAAATGTTTATTATTAAATTCCACACAAAAAAGGTTATGTTGTCCTTTTGGCTAATCTCCATCCTACTCCGACAAATTGCGTTTAAAGTTAAAGGGATAGTTCTGAAAGTCACACTAAACACAACATATAACTTAAGCCTACTAGAGACTAAAACCACAGTCATGGCCGCACTAGTGGGGTATTTTAAGCCTTAACTTTAAACGTTATTTTCGCGAATTGGACGGGGATTAGACAAAACATCAATATAGCACTTTTTGTGTAAAATTTAATAAAGAATGTTCGAGCTGGGGTGTGATTTTTGGTAAATAAGGGATATTGCGGACAAATATCGGTTGGGAACTTTTCGGGTTTTTGTTTCTACCCCTGCTGAGAGTTTATCTACGTAATATGAAAACTTTATAAATTATTTCTCCGATTCTATGTTTTAATGTTTAATTTGCTTGTACTAGTTTTATCGTATGATGATGATAAGTCGTTGTGTGTGGACGGCCCTTAAAATAACATTTGAGGTATCAAACGATTTCTATCGTTTCCTTTGATTCTTTTTCAAAGTTTGTTCTACTCTTTGATGAAATTATTACCAATTGGCGGTTTTTAACAGGAAAAAGAATAAGTTGTTTATTGCCACAATGGCTTACACTTAGTACTGTTAAGGTGACAGTAAAATCGAGGGTGTGTGGGTTTATATCCAGAGCAAAGCTGTGTGGCATAATTTCAAGCTGAATTTCTAAATTTTTGCCGTAGATTATACGCAAATTTAAAAAACTTTGTACAGAATTGTTTTTGTGCAGTCTTTTTTACGAAAGCTAGGCAGTGGAGTAGTCAAGAAACGCACATCATGCTCAAGATATTATGGAACATACATCAAATACATCAATTCGACTATTAAATCAGCAAGTCCATATTTTCTGTTGGAACAGCCCAAACAAAGAAATGAACAAAAATGCAAAGAAAGTGACAACAAACTGATAATGTCGAACTGGAGTTACAAAGTGTATTGACAAAGATGGACAACATTTCCAGCATCTATTATAATCTTTAAAAAAAGCAATTTTATTACCATTAATTTTTCATTTTAGTGCATCTTTTAGTAATTTTTAATATCGATCGTCATTCTAATAGAGTGGTCTCAAAATGTAAAGATCAGGTAGCCATTAACTGTCTGCGCGGCGGGAAAATTCCAGTGGCGTAACATACGATTTTTAACTTAACAAACACAACGCACGCCAATGACAAACAACGAAGTGTCTCCCCTTCCGTAACAATTTGGACTCGCCCGAACGCTTCCTGGTCTAAGGCGCATGATGGCTACCTGATCTTTACATTTTGAGACATGTCTACCTACATATTATATAATGCAAAAGTTTGAACTGCCCATATGTAAACACCTTCTTTCCATCAAAATTAATAAAATAAAAGCCACCATTTCCTTGTAATATGGTGTTTTTAAAAGTTCTTTTACGTTTTAGATACGTATCTATTAGTTAAATCTAAATTGTTGGGAGCGTGACGGTTGAGATTTGTTCTTTTAATTTTAACTTCTTTCTCTAAGCAAGCAGAAACTAACCTTTTTGTTACACCCTGCATGAACAGCTAAATAAGCAAAAGAAGTTTTTATTGAATTAAAGTACATATGTGTTCTTGGAAAAATGCTGTAAATCTGTAGTAAGTGCATTTTAATTAATTGTTTCGATGTGCTAAGAACATCGAAAATGTTGAATGCCGTGTTAAATATGTGTTGATCTCGGTAAAGCATTTAACAATCATATATTGATATGCTTTTAATCTTTTAAATAATTGCATACAATTTTTAAAATTTCAACTAGCTCAGTCTGATACTAATTTTTAATTAACCTTAAGAGATCTCTCAATCCAGGGCCGTTCAAGGGATCGCTTTTATGAATTTTAAAATTTTATAGAAATTTATAAAGCAAATTTTTAAAAACACCCTCAAAATTATGCAAACCTTTACAAAATCAATAACAAATTCTAACAACTAAACAGACATAAAAAATAAAATCAACAAGTTTATCAACTACCTTTCACAGATAACTTCAACAACACACCTCCTCTTGTTTTGACTTCAATAGATTCACCAAATCCTCCCTCACACTTCCATCCAATAACGTACCCTGTTGTAATTTCAATCCAAATTTATAACTTCTTTTCCAAACTAAAATTTTATTTTATAACTGTTCCATATTACACAATTTACACAATTCCAATTTTTCTTTTATACAATATCACCAATCCTCTATACAAGCTTTAACCTAATTATAACTTTATTCGTTTTTAAAATTGTTACAATATGCAAATAGATTAAATTCAAGTTTGAATTTACAAAATACCACTATTTATTTATATCCAATTCCGTTGGTTATCTTAATTTTATTTAAAAGTAACACTCTATAAATTTGATTATGACATATTTTAAAATTAATTATCTAGATATCCTAATCTACTTATATACAACACTAATTTTAATTAACAACTATTTACATTCTAACATTAAATTTACATTATCTTAAAGGTGTTTACTTATTTACATTATTTCAATTAAAATCACAACTCACTGTCTTAAGAGATCATTTAAAATATCATATCAATATATTACTTTACATATTGTATAGAAATTACCTTTCATTTACCAAAAAAGTGTTTCAGTAAATCACAGTAACCAAACCGAAAGTGAATTTTATGGTTTAGATTTCTTTCCTGAGCAGTGGGAGTTCCTCAAGGCTCAGTTTTAGCACGACTATTGTTCGTGGTCACGGTTTTACACATACACTAATGACAGCTTTATTTGTAAGTAGGGAAGACTGCCCCGGTCACCTTAGGGGATTTCGTTAATAATGTTGCCATTGTGCGAGTTTAGTTATCCGTATCATGCATAATTAAACTGTTCAACATATAGGCTATCATTTTATGACCACAGATAGGAAAAAATATAAATATAAAATAGACCCTACCGTATGCAGATCTAGATATCGATGCAAGGTCATATTGCACGACTCTTTCATGTTGCCTGTTTTTTAAATGTAGGTCTATCTCCCGATTTATAGCCTTCTTCAAAGGTCCAAAAAACACAACATCCAGAGGCTGGATACGATGTGTGGTATGTAGGGGAGGGAAATCATGACAATTCCATGGGCCCTACAGAAATTATAAGCTGAGAGAGAAACATGGTTCGCATGATAGAACTAGTTCTTCCAATGAACATTTTGTAGTCTTCTGGAAGTGCTCAAACCATCTGACAAACAAATCTTCAGTTATCCAGCCAGACTTAGAACACGTATAGACACCTTCCGAAGGTCCATTCTTCTCCAGTAAGGGTGTCATCCTTTGGCTCTTGAAGATGAACATGGGTGGGACGTAAAACCCAGACGCACTGAAACAGCAGACCACTGTTGTGTTTGTTCCTCTCTCAGCACTTGAAATAAGGCCAACTTGCTTCTTAACTGCAGTTCCAACAGTGTTGACGCCCGTTTCATCACAATTGAACACTTGTGAAGCACAAAATTTGTACTTATCATATATTTCCTCAAGATTATTGTAAAATTGTGAAACATCAGCCTTGTTGAAGGCCAATATTCTGGAGGGGCTTGTGTTCTGGTTTTCTTATTGACATATTTCCGCAGCGCTTCAAGAAGCCAGAGAGCCACCCCTCACCAGCTTGGTAGTCTCATTGAAATCATTCGGAATGTTATTTTTTTCGGCATACTCAAAATATATTTTTTATAGTATCAAAATGTGGTTTTTCAGCTCTTCTTCTTGTGGAGAACTGAAAACAGTTTGTGTCATTGCGTCTTCGGTCCAAGATGCTTTGTTTGTACTTGTTTTATATTTACGAACCATCTAAAAGGACAACAAAAAACAAAATAAGACACTTTCTATTGTGTATATCACGGTGGCTTCATTGCCCCACTGTGGTGACATTAGAAAACAACTCAAGAATGTAACCTAGAATTATAATTGAAACAATCAAATTCACATTAACATTATATCAAAATTAGCTTATTTCAACTACATTTTGTAAAATTTAAATACCTCTAACCAAAATAATTTTATACTCACATTTTTGTCTGCATCTAAAATTAGATCGGAAATTAAACTTTCAATCTTTCCTTCTTCAAACAGTCACTATCGATACATATTAATTATTACAGAAAGGTGGCAGCACTGTATTTTAATGCAAGCAAATGTGCGCTTTTTAAATTATAGAGATGGCCTCATTACCTCGGGTGGCCTCATAGTCCCTGTCTCCCCTAATCCAACTGCTGATGCTTCAGCTATTACTTTTTTCTACTCCCACCATGGAAAGTGGGATTTTCAAACTTCGTCTCCATAGATACGAGTATTGAAAATGAGTGTTTGCCGAACAAGTGAAATTAGCGTGCGGAAAATTTACTTTCCGCACGCACATGCATGATTTTCGGTGCGGTAAAGTATAATTTTGCCGCACCGAAATCAAAATGTCATAACGACATTTGATGAATGTCAGATTTGATTTTGCAGAAATATTTAATTTTTTTTATGGAAATGTGGTTGTAGGAAAAATAGTGTGTAATACATGTGTTAAAAGCTTGTATTTGCCACCCTCATGTGACTGCAGCACTCACTATCGTTCGTGCTGCAAACTTCACATTCGTGTGGCAAACGCAAGCTTTCAACACTTGTATTACAAATTACTATTGATGTAGGAACTGATAAATGATATATTTTGATATGCAGTCTCCGGAAGATAGTTTAACACATATGGAAAAGAATCGCATAGTTCTTTTATAGTTTTTATATTTTTGATAAAAGTTTCTACATCTTCTGAAATTTAAATTTTGATTATTGCTGTCGTATAGAGCGGAAAATCAAAAATATGAAATTGATTCAAAAGTAAATTACCTTCACTTTTCAAGATCTATGAAAATATCATTTGAAAAGGTTGTTTAGTGTTGGAATATGATGTTCAATATTAAATCCCAATGTAAATATATGAACAGGCTTCAACTCACCTTAAAAATTGTGTTTTCAAGTTTGGGCCAAAATCTATTCTTCTAAATTGTTATTCCTCTAAAGTTTTCCTTTTTCCAGATAGTCTTCGAACTAAAGTTTCTACTGTTCTAATATTTACACGTTTCTAAATAAGCCTTCAACTAAAGCTTTTATTTATTTATTCTGTTCTAATGCTTTTTCAATCAATAAAGTGTACAAAGAAATCAAAAGCTTGTCGAAGCAATATGATAAAAGTGATACTAAATATTCAGTACCAAAGGAAATTTAACACGTACTACACTCCATAGATTTTTATTTTCTAAAAACAATTCAAACACAAAATAAGTTAATAAAACTATTAAAATTAGATTGATTTATCAAATATTTAGCTAACAATCTACTTCTAGATTTGAATTTTACTAAATTACCATTTAGAAATTATATCGAGATTGTCTTAATACGTGGTGAAAACTATCGTACTTGTTCAAAAATTACAATTATTTTTAATGAGAAGTATCCAAATACTCGAAATAGTAATTACTCAACACTTGTAAAAAATGCCAAAGGATTCAAGGAATCCGGATCTGTTGAAAGAAAGTACACAGTATATCATTTATCATTGGAGCGGTGATGCGAATGCTGCCAGGAATATCGGCCTGTCCACAGTAGATAATTCGAAGATGTCACTACCACAAAGGCAAGAACATCTTGATGTTTATGAACGTTTAATAAAAACAGCTTCACTTAAAAATAAATTCAAGACATACAAGCCGAAATTTAATCATACCCTCAAACAAAGACCTAAACGCCCATTGGATTTTTCCTTCTGGTTCTGCTAACATGGAAGATGGTGAATATTTTTAAAGGAAAGTTCTTTATGTCGACGAGTTAACCTTTTCATCCAACGGTATTGTTAGCTTTCAAAACTGTAGGTGGTGGGCAGATGAAAACCCACGTTATGTGATTGAGTGTCGTGACCCACACTATTTTAAAGTAAACGTTGGGTATTAAATTAGAAATGGCGAAATTGTCGGACCACTATTCTTAGACAAACTTTAAATTCTATAAGGTACTTAGAAATGCTAGGAACATTTTTATCGAACCATTCGAACAATCTTCCATTAGAAATTAGCCCAATATGTTTTTTTTTTTAACAAGGCGGCGCGCCGCATCTATGTATTCACTTGATTATAGAAGTAAGAAGGTAGCTTGGATGAGATTTTCTTAAATTGTCGCATAGGAAAATACTCAAATAACCCGTGGTCTGCAAAGCCGCTCGATTTAGCCCCTTCTTATGGGAATACTTAAAAGAACGGCCATTCACAGACATTGTTCATTTAAAAAAATTCATTTAGAAATTGTGTTCAAATAGTAACTCTGCAAATGCTAAGGAATATTTTCAATGAAATGGAAACTAAAATGTATAGAAAATGGCGGGGGTCGCATAAAATGAAATTCTTGTATTTCTCTACGTGCTGCTCGTGTAAATACTATCAGTTTTTATTTCTGGCTTAAATTAGAAAATAAAGAAAAATATGTATTTTCGAAGCAGGGAAGTAGGTATCTGTAACTTTGGGTGGGTTGCATACACAGTTTTTTTTTAAATTAGTCATTCTTCAAAACGAATAAAATCGAATCGAAAATTTAAATTCACGTGAATTAATGCATCAGTAAAATAATCGATGCTCTTTTGTCAACCTTGATCATTCGTTAAACTAACAAAGGTGCAACCTACGCTTAGTATGTAGTAAGGATCAACTAGCAATACTTTTCCAAATAAAATTTACGTGCATCATTTAAGGTATTTTTTGAATTAGTTTTATATTTTCGAATCTCTGCTGTGTACGGCAGTAGATATCAAAATTTTGAGTTTCAGAAGATACAAAACTTTTTTGGAGTTTGGTGCCGGCTATGCTGGGAAATGCACGCTTTTGCGAAACGCTCTTAAGGTTTCGTTAGAAAACGCGCTTCTGTTTAAAACCAGGGCAATAACAAAGTGGCAGTAATTGTAATCATAATAAAACTAGTGAATAAATAAACTAAAAGTGACTTTAGTGTAAATAGTATGTGTAGGTAAACAAGAAAAGTGGGAACAGGGCACAGTGAAGACCTGAAAACATCCGAACATATGTAATTCTACGGCGGGATCACAGGTGTAATCAGAACATAACTCTGAGCCAAGATAAGTGTAACATTGTAATTAGTATTTTAACAATAGGTAGGTATGTAGTTACTTAGTTAGGCTAGCATAGACCGAATAATAACAATTGTCACCATTTCGTCCAACGGACCCGGGGCAGGTAGATTGCCTGCACACCTTTTGCCGATTCCTTCGGTTGAAAGGAAAAAAACCCTAGGGCTATAAATTATTTTTACAGGTTCAACAGGGCAAGACTGGCCGATATCAGAAAAGCGCGTGTTTACGCACACAGAAGCAAACAAAGTCCCCGGAAAATATGTCAACTAAATTTAAAAAATTTGCGGCGGTAAACGTTCGTTCAATCATTACTAAGAATTCTCAGAGCGTACATTGCCAAGCAAAAGTAACACTGACACGCCGAGGTCGCGTCAATTTGTCAGCCGTTGAATTTTGCGTTGGCAGGTTATTTTTGTGTTTTGAATTCTTGTTCACGTTTCATCCCATACACCTATTGCACACACTTTATAAATACGTGAAATTCTAAATTTACCATCTATAAAACATTTAAATTTGCCGCCAAGATACTGTTTACCCTGAGTGTACTCTTCAAATGTAGAGCCACCAGGACACGCCCCTTCAGGGACTTTGTTTGCTACTGTGAGCTGTACAATGTTTAAAATTTAGGTATAAGTTGTAGTCGAGATGCGCAAATGGGTAAATAAAAGAGCAAATGGAAAAGGAAAGATGCAACTAATTCCTGACGTCACAACTACCCGCTAGAATCTGAAGTGCACTCTGCGTTTATTTACAACATAACGGAACAGTTAACAGAAGGTAGAAGAAACAAAGAAGAATTCAAGAAAGAAGCCCTGAACTTTAGAAGAAAAAATCGCAAATTATGTGAGGGGAACCAAGAAGAAATGCAACTGCAGCTGGAAGAAAATATCAAAGACATAGCCCCCAAATACGATCACCTGGATCACAGCTTCGGCCCCACTATGCAAACCAACGCCTATATAGAAGATTTGGAACGTAATAATTCTGGGGGGGAAAACAGCACTGGAACAAAATATAGAGCGATCGGGCGTATCACAACAAACTTAGGAAGAATGGACAAGAAAAATGATGAAGAAGGAAATAAACCGCATATATGACTCAACAGAAGAACCAGACAACGAGGAAATAGAAGTAGGTAGTGGAAGAAGATACAAATATCGAAGAAAAATGCAGAAGAACGGCGAAGGAACAAATATCACCTGTGAAGTAGCCTACTATGAAAATAAAAATATTAATAATGATATTAGTGGTGATAATAATAATGATTAGACTAAACTAGCATGTAACATGTAACAGAGCAGGCATGTCTGCGTGAAGGCGTTTCATATCATAGATCATAGACCTAGGAAATTAGCGGTAATACTATAAATACTGTCATTATAACATGATAAAAGATGCTTAACCATCTCAGTCACATATCCAACTCGCATTGAATATGCGACTTACTAACTACCTTGCACTGTAGAAGCGGCGTCTAGCGGCTAGCGTCTCAGGCATGTTAACGTATACAGTGCTCCCAATCCCCACCTATCATAACAAAACCCCTCACACCTTATTTGCATGGGGTGGACCTGGCGTAATCCAGGTTTGATCCACGGGGATCTGGTCTATGTCAATTGATGATGATGATGATGATGATGAGAAGATGCAAAATGTTTTTTCAAGAGCAAAATTGTTTTAGAAATTTACTACAAAATTTGTTTAAACTTTCTGTCAGATCCTGTATATACATGCTGTATATCAATTGATTAAATGAGATCAGGTAAATGTTAAGTTAACACACTGTTAGATTTCGCTGCGATTATAAATAGGTACTGAAATAATATTACGACCAAATTGTATACCGATAGTTAAAACTGATAACTTTTATTAAATGGATGCGTTGCCAAATGTGCTGGCATGACAACTTAAAATATCTTCAATTTCGTTATTGAAGGACTTAAAAATGCTTCTTATAAGTAAGTATTCTTAATATAAAACAGTACATCTACACCGTAAGGTAGATGAGGATGGATTAAGTAAGTAATTAAGTATAAAACAGTAATATTAATTATCATAAAAATGAGATAAATTATTTGTTTCTGCCGTTTCTGGAGCAAGAATTCCAAAATATTTTTGTAGCTTTTTGAGGAAATTAATATGGTAACTATGTGTATACGTTATGTAAAACTGCTGCATAAAATGCATCTATTACTAGACTTTTATGATGGTATCTGGCCAAAACATTCTTAGTGGTTACTACAAATTAGAGATGCGCTAGTTGTGAATGATTCGTTCAAAAAGAAGGAATTAGTACCAGTGGCGGCTCGGAGTTTTTAGGAGTAAGGGCTGCAGAAAATGTAACTCTAAATTAATGAGAAAATCTAACCTTAATTTTATTAATGGTGGAAAATAAAGTCTATGCGACGGTTTTTGTAACTCACAAACTTGTCTATAACTTTAGAATTGAAGTTTTTAATATTTTGAACCAAATCCTTTTCTATTGATAATAATAATAATAATAGAGATTTATTGCCCAACAGATAAAATCCATTTACAGAACAAAAATGGAACAGTAGGTACACGATACTTAATGCTAATATATAAACTTAACTTAAATTAATAATATATATTAAAATAAAGAAATTACAGTAGTTTAAATAATAATATTAATAAGAAGAACCCAAGACGGTTTTCTTAATTAACGTAAGAGAACAATGATTAATGTCACAATGGTCTGAGATTTTGTTGTAGTTATTACACATTACAAATATTGGCGATTTTAAACGTAAATTAGTATGTGCAGTAGGACAGCTGAAAATATTGTAATTTCGAGAAGACATACGAGGAACATGAAAACTTAAGAGAGACATTAATGATATAGCATCAATTTCATTATGCAATAAATTATATAGAAACGTAAGACTTGATAATATTCTTCTTTGTTCTAAGGACTGACAATTAAACCTAGTGAGTAATAAATAAGTCTTGATCGATCCCGATTTCTGGATAGAATCCCTCAGTTTTAAAATATAGAAATTTTAAAAATCTTCTCTGAATTGCCTTAAGCCTGTCCTTATGACATTCGTAGTAAGGATACCAAACTAACGAGCAATATTCAAGTTTAGAACGGACAATTGAGAAGTAAAGCGTTTTAAGAGCTAAACACTCAGAAAATGCTTTGCAATTACGTATTGTAACGTTTTTACGACGTTTATTCAAATAAACTCGGTTCGTGGTGTAAATTAATTTATTAAACAAACTTAAAGTACGAAATAATTATAAAGAACAATTAAACACTAACGTAAAACTAAAACGGAACACTAATATTAAAACCGAACATTAAAGTAATTTACTTATAACAGTTTATTTATTTAACAATTTATTTCTACGTATTCACAAACACGCCGCGATTATTAGTTCAAGACTATTCACGGATATTTATATTAACTTCGCGACCGCGACTGTTGGCTGGACTAGACTAATTCGGGTTCGTTTGGTCGCGCCTTATATATCCCAGCTCCGTCCTTCCAGAACTTCATTCCACAACTTTCCCGTAGTTGCGCGAGAGTAAGTATCCGCCGAACGCTCTGGAAGCTTTTCGGTGGATAATTCTAGCGGCGGATGACGCATTTAATCTCGCACCTGCTTTCCGCAGCTGCTGATGCGATTCGTTACAGTATAATAAAACCCAACATTTTAATAGCTGATTTGTATAACAAATCAATATGTCCAGAGAAGCTAAATTGACTGTCAAATGTTACTCCAAGATCAGTAATGGAGTCAGCACGATTTAATAAAGTGGAGTTACATATACATATAAGGGTATAGAATGGGATTTTGTTTCCGACTATAGGTAACCACTTTACACTTGGACACATTAAGCATAAGATTATTTAGTATTACACCATTTTTGAATTTGATTAAGTTGTGACTGTAACACAGCTAAAAACACACAACTGAAAACTCCGTGTTGACAGGGCATTTTAAAAGTTCTTCAAGGGAATTCATATTGTATTTAGGTAATTCTACAACGATAAACAAAACACTACGTAAACACACAGCTTACGTGCATTATTCGAAGTAAGAAAAGTATATGTCGATAATTATGTAACTATATAGCAACTTGTTTGCTAAATAAATGTTTATATTATTATAATTATTAGTTTTCACCACTACGTAAACACAGCTCACAAAAAGCATAACACTGTTCGAGACAAAACATTCTCTCTTAACACTGGCGAGCAACTGCCGTGCGGTACATTCGGCAGCACGTTTTAAACGTAAATCTCAATGCTCTAAACTATAATCGGGTATTTCCGAACGTTGTTCGGTAATTCAAACCGTGCAAGAGAGTTCTCCGCCCGGAAGCTTCGAATTCATGTATTTATTGCACGGTATTTTAGGAAGCGATTTAATTAATGTCTAAGTTGAAACTATAATGTAATGCTGTTTTAATTAATACATAAACGAAATTTAATGTAAATAAAAAGTAATTTCGGATATTACTTTTTATTTTTGATTACTGTTAATAACTTTTGTAAAATTTAGGTCAGTGCTTCAACCCTGCAGCCCTTATATACCAGCCGCCACTAATTCAGTACACTGAATCGAACGAATCAAGTTTTCACTTTGAAGTGAATCGATTCGCTCGACCCGGTACCAAAGTGATGCTGTGTAATTTTTGACAATTTTGTACAAGGAGGACTTGTGAATCGATTCAGAAATGAATCGTTTAACTCGTTCGAGTCTCGAGTCTTCAACGTTTTCGATGTAAAATTGTCCCGCATATCGAATTCGATAGTGTAAACTTTGACAATGCTTAGGCAGTCGTTAAAATAGAATCAAAATTTAATATAACATGACAAACACAGTAAACAAACACAATACTCTTTTCTTTACTTCGATTATATTATTCGTTAACTTAATAAAAGTTTGTTAAAGTCTTACAAATTTATGCCAACATAATCTGTAGGTACTAATTACATAAATATGAGTGCACAAGCAAAGGCACAAAGAGATTATACAACAAAAGAGTGGAAATGTAAACTGACAAGTGAAAAGACAATTCAGGTGCTGCCCCAAAATTATATCACTGAATATTGAACGTCCGATACAGTAATGCCAGCCTAATATTACTTCGGTTCAATCATTTTTAGGCTTGTTAGTCTAAGCAAAATGAATCTTTGTGGACAAATCAGTTGAGATGAATGAATCGAGCGAATTGATTCACTAAAAAGAATCAATCTTCCCATTTCTACTACAAATTAATATGAATTAATATACAGTGACCAACAAAAACTTCGCAACAGATGGGAAACATTTTTGATTATTCGACTATTGAACCATATTAGTTACCGCTTTTAGGCTTAGTACGACCAGTGGCGGATAACCCATTAAGGCAATGAGGCACGTGTCTAGGGGCCCCAAGCTTTGGGAGACCGCCAAGCCAAGACATTTTCTTATAGCGTTTTAAAATAGATTAATGTTTTCAATTAACATCATAAAAATCTTGATTATTTTAAGCGAAAATTTTCATTGAACACGAGTTTACCAAAAAACTTTGAAGACATAATCAATAAATTTGGGAATTCTAAAATTCGCAAAGTAAATTTGTAAAAATAACATAAAAAATTATTCATTAAACTAAGAAGTTTTATTATTTATCATCCTTTAACCCTTTAACAGACAGAAAAATCCAGAAGTTAAAAAAATTCAAAAGTACAAAATTCCATTTATTTGCCACTTAACTTTTATTTGTTTTTATTTGGGGGGGGGGGGGATATAATTTGCCTAGAGGCCCCAACTACCGTTAATCCGCCACTGAGTATGACAGTATAGTACTAGTAGTACTAGTAATTTTGTGAGCATGTTCAAAAATGATAAGTTATTAAATATGATGTATTCGCAAATCTCTAGTAACTTCCCAAATGATTTTGATACTAAAATCCTGAATCGCTTCTAAGTGTTTCTAATTTTTAAGAGTCGCTCCTTTGGAGATGTGTTTTAATGAAAAATTTGCTGCTGTATGCTATAAAGTTTCGTAATGTTAGTTAATAATTTCTAGATTAATTTTAACATTATTAGGTACTTAAGAGTTGTTATATCAAATACAATTAGTTAAGAAGGACTAAAAGTTTCTATTAATTCAAGAGGTGAGTTGCAGAAGAACCTAAGCGATGATTTAAAAAAAGTTTTAATTCCTTCAATTATTATTCATATCTATTGATGATCTTTATAAAATATTTTTGTAACTTTTAATACAATTGTTATTAATACAACGGTTGTAATAACTTATAATTAGTCACATAAAGTCTACGGCTCGTACTCTCATCTCATGTTTAAAGTTGTCTTTAATTGAAATCATGTTTAAAATAGACATAAAATGATATAGTTTTGTATCGAACGAAAAGTCACCCAAGAAATTAAAAGACGTGTTTCAGCTTGATTCAGGAAATTTTGACGAAATATAAAACAAATAAATCTTACGTTTTAGTCGTCAAAACATGACTTTTAATTCCATGGGAGTTTGCTCTGAAATTAAAGTTTCTTCTACTTTCAAATTTTCAGAAAAACCATAAATACAATGCTTTGTGCGTTTATGACGTTCTTTTCTATTGTTGAATGAATCTAACCTCAAAATATAATTATAAGATTAATAAATTAAAGAAAACGAAAACGAAAGTCTTCTCAGTAATTAGATTTTATTTAGTGCTGCTTATGTATATAAGTTTCCATCTTCAAGTGAAAAGTAACATTTGAAATACTAATTAAATAAAGACCGGAAAAATTTCAAAAATAATTAAATTAAACAATACCTAATTATTAACTTAAGGAATTTAAATTTAAATTTGAAACTTGAAGACACTGTAAAGAAGTAACAGTAAAATCAACTTAGTTCCTTTCTCTTAGGTATATTTAACTTAAAATTACAAAAATTTTGTTTAAGAGTGTAAGAAACCAAATTAATTCATACAATTTTCAGAAAAGTAAAAAATATTATATTTTGTCCTCAAAATAGAATTATAACTTTAATCAATTAAAGAAATAACGGGTCTTCTCAGTAATTATTTTTATTTGGTGTTACTTATGTATGTATATAAGTTTCGGCCTTTTAATACTTGGTCGTCTTCAGGCTAAAGATAACATTTAAAATATTAATTAAATAAGGAACGAAAGATATGTAACAAGCTTAACTTACAAAATTGTAATCTATAATTATCATTTTAAAGAATTTAACAACTTAATTCTTTTCTTTTATAAGATTTAACCTAGATTCTGAAATTTCGTATTAAAAGCACAGAAGAGCAAATTTAATTTTTATTTAATCTGAATTTCACACCACAAGTGTCTTTTTTAACAATTGCATTTTAACTGATCTTTAGAAAAAGTGTTTGTTACTTTCTTCAACAGATTTTTGTCGGACTTTGACGTAATTAAGTTTAGTTTGATTAAAAAAATAATATTACGTTTTTATATATATTTTTTCAGGTAAATCTTTGAGTGGCAAAAAATTACAAACTAAGCGTACTTATTATTTATTAAATTTGCCTGCATTTTTTAAAGTTAAATTATCAATATGAGTTTACAAAAAAAAAATCAAAATGTAAGGAATCACTGGCGTGTGGCAAAAAAGCGAAGGTGGGCTTTTTGTAGGTGCAAAGTAGTTTCATAAAATAATTAACCCATTATAAATCTGCAGTCGGCCAGCCCTTCTTGAATACTTAGCTTGTAGTCCAACCACTTCTCAAAATCAATTAAGGATATACCGCCGAGTGAATAACACAGAACCGGCTTCAGGAAAAAAATTCTATCGAATTGTTACTTTCTTACAGTAAGATTTTCTCTTATTCTGAACATTATTCCTATATATTATTAAACAAAACAAACTATTGACTTTTACCCATTTAGAATTCCTTGTGCTTCTAAGGATTTCCCTAAAAAGGAATAGTCTTCAGTTAGTAGATTAAAATAATATTTGGGAGATGAGCGTCAGTTCTGATTCAGAGGCAACAGGATGGATACGTCGCTGTATAGGTGTATAGTTCAGGCTGGATACGTCGCTGTATAGGTGTATAGTTCAGGCGGTTTCCTTTACGTCTCATATTGTACCTGGCTGTCTTGATTCCAGTTGTGTAACTCATTCACACTGGCTTGCAACAATAGCAGTAATGCAGCCTCTTAGTTGTTGTTAAACATATTGAAAATCACGTCGACTTATAAATAAGATAATGTAGTTTATTATTTTCTTTTTCTCGGAGGCTTTTATTCGTCGTAAATTAATTTTATTTTATGTTTAAACGCTGAAGTACACCTTACGCGTTTATGAATGTAACTAAAAAATTTACGTATTTTTCTGAAAAGAACTACGCCGTTTCATACAACATACATATAATAGTTTCTTTGTAATTTTTATGGCACCTCAGTAGTAAATCAAAAGGTTTTATGTGTAATCAAAGTGGGTACCTACGCATGCAATTTCTCAATAAGTACCACTTATATTTGTAATTAATTTGTTATCTTGGTATTGACTTAATCAAATTTAATAATAACAACAATGAAAAGTATCAAAATTGAATTATATGGTTACTATTTTAAGTGTCTGAACAGTTACAAAGGTGTCACACATTAATTTAACCTGTATTAAGTTTTGATTTAAGATCTTTCATTTTAATTTTTATTTTCGAAAATACATAATTTACAGTAATAAACAAAAACAAAAGGATTTTAACTTTGTTAGGTTTATAAATCCGCATATTCACGATATTAAATAATACAAGAAAATGTTTTATTTTATTTATTATTAATCCCTCTCAGATTCGCTAGAGGCGATTGTAGAACAGTTGTAATGTTTCAATTATTCATAATACAAAACTGATTAGGAAACTGAAACTTCCGTGGATTAATAAAAATACTATCAAATTTCAGTTATCAAGGATCACAGAAATAACTGAAAGATTTAATTAGTTAAGAGTAGTATGTATTTATTTACTACAAGTAATTTTAAACATTTTTACAGGATATTCCCAACAATGTTTTTTCTTACTCTGAGCACTTATAGTATATCAAGTACGGTTATATTTTGTATAAAAAATAAAAGTGTAAAACAACTGGTGGGGCGCTGATTAACTCCATAAAACCACAACAACGTATTAAAACCAAATATGTCCTCCTCGGTTCAAGACATCCTTGACAGGATCCTTTGTTTAATTATTTGATGCAGAAAATGTCTTCAGAGGTCAACTCCAGTACCTTTGACTTCTACTGAGAATGGAAAGTTAGCTAGCAACTAAGGATAACAAGTTAGTTGTCAAAATTCAAAATACGTAATACGTTTTAACGCATTTTCGTGATTTTGCAGTTATTTCACTTTACTTTGAAACAATCAACTTTAAAGTAAACCCTTTTGAACAAAAATATTGGGTAATATTAAAAAAATATTTGAAACACAATTTGGGTCATTAACTACAAAACCGTACTGATCCGTTCTTTGACTATTTTTATTTAGGAAACTTAAAAATGACCCCTAAAACGTTTTGTTTAAATGTGGAAAATACCAGAATGTTAGTTAATCCATGCAGAAATGTTAGTGTATTCAAGGAAGTAAGCAGGATTTGTTGCTTAAGATTCTGTGCAGGACATTTTAACGAATTAAGGACGCGGAAAATAACATAAAATCTAAAACGTTTTGAGCCCAGCAGTAACGTGGGCTGTTGTTAAGCTGAAGTTCAAAAAATGGAAGTCATTGACTAGGTGGTGCACACCTGTAGGAATATGATTCGTCCACTACTCTCACTGATTTTGTTGACATAATTTAAATGAAAATGACATGTAAAGGAAAAAACATCTTTGAATGTCGTATAAATACAACAATGATGACAACTAAAAATCTTGTTTTAGTCATAATTCCTCTACAAAAAACAACAGTCAGATATTTAAAGACAAAAACATTTTGTAGTATCTTTGAATTGAGGAATAAGTTGATTTTCGGCTGTTAAATAAAAATTGAAATTAAAGGGTTATCACCTAAAATTTGTAATTTAGTTACGTAGAAACAAAATATTAAAAATATGCGTTGTAGATATTTAAAAACCTTCGTCCTCGTTAAATTTTAGAAGTTTTTGTAGCATTAAAATTTGAATTAAAACCAAAAGTTAATATCTATAGCGAAGAAACTTTTATTAAACTATCAATGTAAGCGCTTAACTTTTATACCTACTTGTTAAATTCTAGGTCTTTAAAACGTCAGGCTATGTATGCAATCTCAAGAATGTGCTTAACCTAATTATAACATCTGTAATGAAATTCTAATATATAAAGTGTCAGTTTTCTCACCTAATAAGCGACCATAAATAAAATATTAAAAATTCAAGTAGCCATTCTCACGACATCCAAGCTAATTACATTAATTTAAAAATTTTTAACAACCACTTTATTAGTTTCTTCATATTCTCAAGCTCATAAGGAACGGCTATAAACCACGACTTTATTATCCTCTTAATAATTAAGAATTAAATAAGCTCTAATATATTGCAGTGAGTTTTTGCTTTAACTTCAGCAGTAATGCGGTAAACAAAAGTGCTGCAAATGTGTTGAGAATTATTTTAAATGTCGGCAGAGTAGAATACTCATAAAAAAATCTATTCAAGTCGCCGCTGTAGGTCCAACTCCGTCGGCTTTTCAAATCAATAAGAAATGATTGATAGAGATGGATATCGGATGTTAAAACCCACACCTCATTAGTTTACAATATACAATGCGTTATAATGCGAGCTTTCGACACTTCTTTTTCTCGAATTGTTATTGTGTGAACCCGCCACCTTCCTTAAAATTAATTTCTAGAGTATTTCATCTCTAATAAACCTTCTAATTGAATTAATTCTATCTTAAACCGTTTGATTTATATTAGTGGAGATTGAATGTCGAAATCGTGACAACAATAAGGTAAGACTTGCAGACACTTGATTTGTCACACAAATTCTGGTCGTATTATACTGAATTGAAAACGATCACTCCCTTGATAGTTAAAATTTGTAGACATTCAGGTTAGAAGTGGAGGAAAAGAATGAAAAGTTAGAAATATTGAGCATGCTGTTGGACGCTGGGGAGTAATACGTTTCCTTCTGAGATGTTATCATTTTCGTGTCCTTATTGTGTTTTAAAATGCTTCCTGTCTTACGACGACCTTTTGGGAAATAGAAAAAATTCAAGAGGCTTTTGTCGATGTACAACAACTTGGAAAACGCTTACTTTGATACTTCTTTGAAATGACTTGACGTTTGTGATTTTATTTAAACTTAGCAGAGGTATTTAGTCTTAAAAATTCGCCGATTCTGAACTTGAAAAACATTATCTATTTGATTTGTAGAATTTAGACTAAAAGAGGAATCTTAATTTACAGGCCACACAGACAACATAACACAAACTACATTAATTTTATGGAATCTTTTATTAATGTTAGGCACCATCAAGCATTCACTGATCAACTTTAGAATGACTGGAAGGAGATAATTTTTTGTATTTAAAAATGTTTTGTTTTATACTTCTTCTTCTTCTTCATCGTTTCTTCTTAATCATTTGAATTTCCCATTCTGTGAACTATTTTTCGCAATCATTCATTGTTTCTTGGGTTTCTTGCAGCTTGACGAACCATATTGTTGGTCGTATTCTTGACTTGATGTGTCCATCTTCTCGGTGATCTCTCACGATCCCTAGTTCCTTTTATTTTTTCTTGTATAATTGTCTTTTCAGGCCTTCGTTGTTTTGTCGAGTAATGTGTCCAAAGGACTTCAGTATGCGTTGGTTTACAATTTGTGACAGACGTTGTGGCTTTTTAATTTCTTGGAGAATTGAGGTGTAGGTCCTTGTTATTTGGAGCAATCTTCTCCAGACCCGCGTTTCAAAGGCGTTAATTTTTTTAATGTCTTATAGGATCCACGACTCCGATCCGTATAGCATAATCGGGAATATGGGGGTTTTTATAAGCATCTTTTTGGTGTTCATAGTAATGCCATTGTCTTTCCAGATTCTTTGCATATCTTTTCTTTTTCTTGCCATTTCACATCTTGTTCTAATCGGTCATAATTGATTTCCCCTAGGAGTTAAAAACTTTGTGTATACATATTGCTGTTAAATTTAATATAATGAATTTAAGAACAATTTTAAGGCTGTTTTAAAGTTGTTTTTGTCTAAATTATTATATCTTGATATATCATTCCCAATTTTTATTTACAGTTTGTAGTACCTTTTCTACTGGTATGTAGGTATGTTTGTGAATAATGAAATAACATCAAAACCCCAACTTAAGTTGTTCGCTACAAAAACTCGACTTAGAACTTTTTGAAACTCCCAGCTGTCTTTGCCATGGTGTTCAGTTTTATCTAAAATAATAATAAAGGTCTCCAATTCTGTCTAGAATTTTACCTCACCCCATTTGGGGTTCGGCAGGGGAAAGTTTTTTTTTTGTTATCTTTTTATTTTATTTAACTAGATCAACTAATACATGCATGTTCTACATAGCCTTTATAACAATTAGTTTAACATTATAGGGAGAACGGTGTCAACGACAGTCTCCCGGTAACTAAATTTATGTACTTACATTCTTGTTATCACAATAGATTAGGATATACTTATATTTACCTATATGTTATTTACAATGTATTGCTTAGGCTTGGGAAACACTGGTAAAAAACAATGCGGTCACTAATTGTCAGTATTTGAATCTTCTGCGCTAAGGAGGAGATCCTGAGGGAGTCTCTTTTTTAACCGGGTGTGTCGAGATCGCCGTCCGAGTTGATAATAATTGGCACCGGTATTTTGTTGAATGTTTTCGAAGAACCTTTTTGTTACTTGTTTAACGTGTTATTTTTTCGTCAGAATACCTAAATCACCATGAATCTGACGGTTTCTTATAAACCAAGGTATTTTTGCAATTAGTCGTAACGCTCGATTCTGAAATCTTTGAATTTTCTCCATTTTTGTGTCCGAGGCTACTCCCCACACTTGGCATGCACATGTTAATAACGGTCTTAAAATCGAAGTGTATAACATAAGACCACATTTTGTCTTAACAGGTGAGTTTTTATTTAATATTGGATATAGCAGTCGCATCCTAACATTTGCTTCTTTAAGTTTTTGATTGATATGTTGTGTCCAAGTTAGCCTCCTGCCCAAAAGTACGCCTAAGTATATTAAACTGCTATTATGTGGGTTCCACTCTATTGGTTTGTTATTTATGAGTATGTTGGGAGGATTGAGAGGTCTCCGGAGAGTAAACATTTTTATTTCACATTTGTCGGAATTTAGTTGAATTTTCCATTTTCTCATCCAAGTACTGATAATATTTAGTGATGATTGCAGACTGTTTCTGGCTGCTATAATATCTCCATGTTGAGTGAATACAGAGGTGTCATCTGCATACATGCTTACTAGGGTATCTTAAGGAATTGGTATGTCGCTTACATATATATTAAACAGTAATGGCCCGAGTAGTAAACCTTGCGGGACGCCGGACTTAATACCTCGATAAGAGGATTTAGAATTATATATTTTCACTTGGAATGTTCTGTTGTTAATAAATGATCGTATCACATTAAAGATGTATGCAGGACAGTTTATATTCTTTAATTTGTAAAGAAGTCCATTGTGCCATACCCTATCGAAAACTTGTGCTGCATCCAGGAAGGCAGTCAGTGTGTGTTTTTTTTCCTCAAAGCCTTTTACTATAACTTCCGATGTTCTTAGTAGTTGTTGTGTGGTTGAGTGGTGTTTTCTAAAACCAAATTGAAAAACTGGTATTTTGTTGCCTTCATCTAAGTCTTCTTGTAACCACCGTTGTATTACTTTTGCGAATAATTTGGATAGTGTAGGTAGTAAGCTTATTGGTCTATAACTGGATGCTAGTCTTTTTCTTTTCCCTGGTTTCGATATTACAATTATTTCTGCGTGTTTCCATTTACTAGGGAAGTGTCCGGTACGAAAACATGCGTTAAATATTGTGTATAGGTATGCCCTAGCTTTTGTTGTTAGTTTTTTCAATATCCCATTAGTTATTCGGTCGTATCCTGGAGCTTTTTTATTTTTGAGTTCGTTGATGTAAAATTTAATTTCTCCATGCGTAACTGGGATGACCTCTTGTGCTTCAATTTCCAGTTCTTCTTGTAGACTTTGATCGACGTTATTTTGAAAATCTAGATCTTCCTTGTAACTTGGGTGATCTTGAAATACGTTTTCGTAATGATCCGCAAAAATATTACTCTTTTCTTCATCGCTGCAGAAGACTCCGTGATCTGTTGTTATTGGTGGTATTACATTTGTTTGTCTTAGGATCTGCTTTGTTACTTTCCAAAGGCTGTTATCGTTTGCTTCTATATCAGATATGTATTTCTGATAGTTACTTATGGCATAATGATGAAGTTCCCAGTTTATCTGATGAGTTAAACGATTTAGTTCTATTTTCGCATTTCTGTCTCGGGTGGTTTGCCAGAGCCTTCTAATTCTATGTTTTTGTTTGATTAATATAGACATATAATTAGGAATGTGGTAAGTACAAGTATACTTGTATCCAGGGTTATATAAGGTAGAGTTTTTTTTTTATTGCGATGTAGATTGACGATTTATAGTTCTCTAATGCTTCGTCAATAGATTCTGAGTTATTTAAATTATATTGGGCAATTGGGGAAAGGTTTCTATTTAATTCCTTTTGAAACATTTCCCAGTCTATGATTCCTTTAATTAATTTGTCAGTATACTGATTCTTCTGTATTAAAGTGGAAAAGGTGATTAAAACCGGCAAATGGTCGGAGTCTAATTCGCATAACACTTCTTGGTGAATAGGAGATCAGAAGTTCTTGTGTAGGATCAGATCTAGTATATCTGGTAAGTGGTCTGACCTGTATGGAATATGTGTTGGTTCAGAAAGTGCAGAAAGTTGAATGGCATGATTTTTTATCACAGATATTAATTTTGTTCCATTTGGGTTATTATTTCTGCATCCCCATTCTATGTGCTTGCTGTTTAAGTCTCCTCATAATATTGTTGGCATATCATCGAAGAGAGAAGTGAAGTCCTCCTCCTTTATCCTTTTATTAGATTGTTGATAAGCTGCAATTATTTTGAGATTTTTGTTGTTTCGATGTTTCACTACTATTGCTACGCCTTCTAAATGTAGAAGTTTTGGTAATTGAAGTTTATGATGTTTGAATTTGTTTTTAATTGAAATGGCCACTCCTCCAGAAGCAATTGGAGCGTGACGATCTGTTCTTTAAATTTTATATCCCGGAATTTACAGTTTTTCTTTGGAGACCAAATGGGTTTCTTAAATACACATTAGGGTCAAGTGAGGTAATTCTGAGACACCCGAAAAAAGTAGGTAAAAATGAGACACTCTTAAATATGACATTTGCGTATACTTATTTAAAAGTTATATGCAGTTTTATTAAGCCTTATATTTGCCCTATCATTAAATAAAATTGTTATGTTTTTAAGTTATGTAGTTTAGTAAAAAAAAAATCTGGAATAAAATACCACATTTTTACATCCAAAATGTCTCCGTACATATTTTACAACTCTTCCGATATCTACAATATGGATTATCCGACTGACGTAATACAAAAATCTGTCGTAGAAGATACTGTGGGGATGCTATATCTGGATATATTTTTGTAGTTACCATTTTTGTTATTAACAAAAAATTATGAAAACTGTTAGGGGTAAAAATGAGACATCAATTTGGGAAATATTAAGACATTAAGCGGGAAAAAGTGAGACAGTTTGTGAAGAACTTAGCGTGAGCCAGTCAGTGTCAGTGCAACTTTCAGTGCATTCACAGCGTTATTATAAAGCAGATGGTTGAATTGTTAGCAGAAAAGGGTTGGATGAACACCGTAATATTTCAAGAATATTTTACCCATTTTGCAAAAACAGTAAAAACAAAGGCCAATCTTACTAATTCTCGATGGACATATTACACATCTTGACCCGGTTACTCTTCAGTTGGCAAAAACAGAGAATATTACTATATTAAAACTACCTGCGCATACTACAGACGTACTTCAACCACTATACGTCTCTTGTTCACATCATTTAAATTACGTTGGAATACAAATTTAATTAACTGGCAACGCGAAAATCAGCGCAGATTTACGAAAAGTGAATTCGCAAATCTACTGTGTTTAATTTGAAGTGACTCTATGACGGCAACAACTATTGTGAATGGATTTCGTTGAACAGGTCTATATCTGCCAAACAGAGAAAAATATCCAGCGCAAAGATTTGATCCGGAGAAGCTACAACGACATAACGATTTGCAGAACAGAACTGTAGATGTAGAACAACTAATAGATTCAAACGAAGTTCCAACGCCATCCCAAATCGAAGTTCCAATTGAAACTTTAAACGAAATTCCATCACTCCAAAGCGAAGTTCGAATCTCAGCCCACAGTTCCCAAGTTGCAAGCACTAGTAAAAAAGGATCACCAGGTGATTCAACGTCACAAACATTTACAAAAATTCTCTTAGATAAACTGAAGAGAACGCAAGTTCCAAACCAAACTAGAAGAAGACTTGACATTGAATGGAAAATGGTAACTTCAGAAGAATTTTTTGAGGCTGCAATAAAGAAAAAGACTAAGTTAAAGAAAACTACTAAACAGGCAAAGTTAGGAAAAAAGATTGTAAAGAAGATGGCAACCGATTCCTCGTCGTCAGACGAATGTGCAGAAGAATGGATACCTAGTGGGGATAGTGACGTGGATATAGATTGGGCAAAGATAGATAGCGATGAAGAAAACATTAGTACGGAACCTACAATACTTACCAGTTTAAACAGTAAATATTATCACGAAGGAGATTACATACTAGCAAACTTTCCTAGCAGCAAAAGGAAGAGATGTTTTCGTTATGTTTGTCTTGTTAAACAAGTTGATGGAGAGCTATTAGAAGTTATGAGAATGAAGGCAACAGATTCTAATAATACGACCTTTAAAGTGGAAGAAACCGACGTAAGTGAAATACATTTATCATCTGTTCAATTTAAGTTACCAGATACTAAAGAAATTGCTGTATGAAGCAGAAAAAAGTACGCGTTTGAAAACCCCATTGACATTCTGGAAAAATAGAGAAATTATAATTTTTTTAAGTTGATTTTTGCGTTGCTCTTGTTACTACGTAAATTATGTAGTTAGTATAGTTTAATATTTGTTGTTATTTCTTTGTCTATTTACATATTGAAACTACCCTTAAGTTTATTAGAAAGACTAACATTATTTTAAACCTCTGTAGCTCTTTTTCTATTGGCATTAATAAAATAACTTTGTATTTTTCGGAATCACTTTTGAACACAGCGTCTCATTTCTACCCACCGGATCATTCAATGTAGAATACTAGAGAACTACAGCGGTGTCTTTTAATTTCCCACACTTGTCTCATTTTTTCCCTAATTTGCGGGAAAAAACGAGACACATATTTTTTAATTTCTATTTTTTACTAATACGAAATCATACAATCTATGTATTTCATTGAAAAGCCTGTACAAAAAGTAATAGTGTACACCTAAAACAAAAGATATATTGCGCACCACACAGATTTTATAGGAAGAGTTTTAAAATTTGTCTCATTATTACCTCACTTGACCCTATGTCTACATTGTTTCTACATAAAAAGTCAATAGTGACTGCTATTTTTTCTCGAATGCCATCTGCATTCCAGTTAGCTAATTTTATATTTTCTATTAAGTTTTTATTTGTCATTTTTAATTAATAACGAGACAAGAGCTTTTGAAATTATATCCTGAATTTGAGGAATGAGTTGTTCTATGACTTTTTCTAGTAAAATTTTAATGATGTCTTCCGTTTTCTCTTGATGTTCTATTGGCTGGTATGCATCAATTTGTTCGCTTTTGGATATCTTTTTAAGAATATCTGAGTAACTTATGTTAGAAGTTACAAGAGTTGTTGGATGTTGCTTTTGTTCTACGGTTGCATTAGTGTTCTGTCTCCGGGTTGGAAGGCTCTTTTGAAGTATTTTTGATTTTAGGCTTTGATAATATGCACAACCTTTGTAATTCGCAGGGTGGTTATTGCCACAATTTACGCATGTAGGTTCAGTTTTCCTATCTTTTTTACATTCGGTAAAATGATGCCAGTCCCTGCATTTGGCGCACCTGGGTGTTAATTTACAGAAATTTTTTGTATGTCCGTAGCGCTGACAGCGAGTACATTGCGGAATGTGTCTCTGTTTTCGTCTTGGTTCAACACTGACAACGGCATGCATTAGGTATCGAAAGTTGAATATCTCCTTTGTCTTCTCGTTATTATCTCAATCAATTACACACAATGGCATAGGATTTTTATCGCGATTTAATAATCTTACCCTTACCACCCTTTTTACTGGTTAATGGGTGATTAGGTCCTGTTTTATTTCTTCTTCTGTAAGAGGAACACTTCTTATTACTACAGATAATAAACGCTCGTCTGGTGAGCTAAACGTGTGATATTTTAATTTAGCTACATCATAATATGTTCATATGTTATCACGTTATCAGAGCTCTGAAATCTTCTGTTGTTGTAGTATTAATTTTTATTGAGTTCTTATTCTTATGCTGTGTAGTATATTCGCTCTTTAGAATTTTTTGTAAGTCCGCAACTATTTCCTGATAACAGTTTACTTCATGTAAAAATATAGGGGAAATTTTGATTTTTTGCTGCTGCTCTTCTGATCCCGACGCTTCACTTTCTTCCGGCTTTTCAGTTGCTAGGGTTTGATAACGATTTTAAGTAGGTATCATGCATTGATATCTTTTATTTGTGTTGCTAGTATCGGGCGATTCTGAGGGTCGTTTCTTTGTGTTTACGAGGTCAGTCATTTCAGTGTCATTATCCAACTGAGCTGGAGAAACGTTTGAACCTTTAAAGATAATTTTCGGTGGTGTCAACTCTATTTTGTACATCTACTGATTTGTAGGGTAGAGACCCTTCCGAGACGGTTCCTGTATACTTTATGAATTTGTATTAGGTTTATATTATTAACTGTGTGTTTATCACGAGAATGTGAAAAATTGTATTAAGAAAGTTATCTCGGAACGCAGGCTTGACCGCACTGACCGGCAAAACACGTTCAGCGCACTTCGCTGTTCACACGAAACTCGGAGGATAAAGTAAACCCCTTAAGCCCTGTATCAGTATATCACCCATCACTTGTTTACTCTGTAGCTGTTCGTGTGTTTTTGATCTGTCAGCTAGCTTTCTCCATTTCTTTCTATTTTCAGCTTTCGTTCTCCAGTCCTTTATCTTCATTTTCCTTTTATCCTCTCTCCATTCCGTTATTAACCTTATCGCTCTCCATAGCTCTCATAATGTGCCCCAACCATCATATTCTATGCGCCTTTATTGCTCTAACTATATCTTTCCCTCCTGGTTCTTCTAGTATTTCGTAGTTGGTTCATACTCGTCTTCTTCTGTCTTTTTTCGCCCCAATATTCTTCTCTCCCACACTCTCAGTTGTTCTAATTCTCCATTATTTATGCATAATATTTTCACAGCATATATTACTACCGGCCTTATCAAACCTTTGTATATATTCTTATCTTTGTTATTTTACTTCTTCCCTTGCGTCCTAATATATTTTTGTTGCTACAATATGCCCTATTTCCCTTTAGTATCACTTCTTTAATCTCAATTCTCCTGTCGTTTTTTCTATTCATGTTAATTCCTAGATAATTAAATGATTGTACTTCCTCAAATACGTATTCGCCTATTTTTATGTTCAGTACCGTATTTCTATTTCTTTTACATTTCATATACTTTGTCTTATTCTCATTTACCAATAAACCCTGTTTTATTTCTTCTTCTTCTATTTGGCTTCATCTAATTTTCTTCTTCTTCTTGCCACTATTTCTAGATCGTCCGCATATGCTATGATTTACACTTCTTTGTTGTTAATTGTCCGTCCCTTTTGCATCTGTCTTTCTTTTAAATGCTTTCCAATAGCAGTCCAAATAGTGTTGTCGATAATGTATGGCCTTGTCATATACCAGATCCTTCCGGTATTTACATTATCGTCGTCGTCTTCTTTTGTAAACTCTATCGTTTGTATTAGCCTTGTTGGTATTGTCACGTGGTTTTGCAATTCTGTGTTATTTTGGGAGGTTTGCGTCATGAATTTTTTGTAAAATTGTTTAGTACGGCTCTGTCCTTTTTAATTTTAATCCCGTGCTTTGTTATATTATTTTTGCTACAGTTTAAATTCATTTCAGTCTGTAGGGCACGCAAGGTTAAGCCAAGTCAGCGCATTTTCCTGGCAGTTCCACAAAGTCTTCAAAAATCCCCAGGTAACCGAATTCACGTGTATTTTGTCGACGCGTGATGTATAATTTTCATTTAATGCAGCTCCTCGTTGATAAGGTTCGGGGAATCCCCTGTACGCGAGGCTATGTCAGCTGACACGTCTCAGCGTCGTTCGAGTGTTCTACCCCCCTTGTCAGTACATGACTTTTCGATCATATCGGACGTCTTTGGCTTCTTATAGTTGCTCCATGTTAAAGCACAGGAGATCATAGTGAGGTCCGGATTAAGACGGGCGTGCAAGTTTTTTTTTTGTTCTCAGCTTGGGTATTTAATTAACGGAAGGGCCTCTCATTCTTGTTAGTTTTCGTGGAAAACTAAATTACGACATACTGGTCGGATAATCCCAAATGCCCAATGCCCAATGCCATATAATTCCGAAAAGACATAGTTTTGTGATAGTTGAAGTACCATTCTCATACAATTTCCTTAAAGGGAATTAAGAAAACCCACAGCCCTAGGAATCTTCTTCGTTTGTTTTGCATCCGTTTCCGGAAAAAGGACACCAACTCCTTCTTTACTGATCGCCACTATATCGTCCTGGGGTTCAAGGCCGACCATGGCCTCCGTTTGGGCTACCACCAACAAGCCCTCCCCAGTCTTACGTCCGTCACGTCCTCTCTGGCTTTCCGATCAAGTACGAACATCTCGCCAGGTAATCTACTTTCCTTTTACGCTGCACCTGCTTTTGCCGTTTGTGTTCCAACACTAGTTTCAATTCCTACGATTGCTGCTTGCGGGCAGGCCTCTATCAATGTTGTTCAGTTAAGTTTAAAGTATAATAAGTACCGGCTTTTTATTATATTTGTGTTTTGTTTGCAACGTGTATTTTAAAGTATCCGATTTCTGGTCGATCTGTTTGTCCGGCGGTAATGTGTGAAGGCTTTGTGAATCGCCTTTATGCGGCTTTTATATTTACATTTCAAAGGTTGAGAACCGTTGGCAACCAGTTGACTAGTTTGTTTGATTAATTTTTGTGATTAGTACCCGTACACCGGCATCAGTTAAACTTTGTCAGTAAATTCAAGTGCTTCAAGCATCTTTTCTTTCGTTTAATTCGTTCGACAAGTGTTAAGTCTTCAACTAGTGTGTTACGTTTTAGTTTAGTGTTGACAGTTTAGAAACTTTGCGAATTGCCGTTACGATTGCTTATCCCATGTTGCATGTGTGTATCTATTTGTAAATTGAATTTTTAGTTTAAGTTCTGTAATTGACATCATCATTCTTTTCTTGCGATTAAGGGAGTCTACACCATATTCTCAGAGTCGAGTCAGTGGAAGTAAACAAATACACGTGAACACGGCAGAAACTTGTTCACGCGATTCGCCGTACAAGCCGTTAACGTGCCAACTCAAAGCAACGGACCAATTGCGTCGCGTGCATGCATCTAACATGCAGTGATCATGCACTAATGTTTGTTTACTTCCACTGACTCGACTCTTTGAATATGGTATAGTAGTAATTATCCTTGTTTTTAACTTGAATAAATATGACATCCCTTAATCATCTTTTCATATAAATTAAGACAGAACTTATAATTTCATTTTGTGTCATGTTTTAAATATTTACTTGCTTTCATTAAATTTTATTGTTAATTCATTCTTGTCCTTTATTTATGTTTATTGTGTTTGCTTTAAGATCATTATTGTGTATAGCGTGTAAGCCTGGTCTACCGGTTCCAGTTTTTATTCAGTAAGTAACGGTAAGTACCTCCAGCAGTAGGGTACAGCAACCCCCAACCCCCTTTCGAGCCCAGAGAAACTATCTGCGGTACGTTCTTCGAAACCATCTTTGGGCGACTTTCCGCAGTGGCGCTCAACATCTATCCCGATTACGACCACCTCTATTTGAAGGGTTTAGCGTTTCGAACCCCCCTTCTTCACTGTTTGATAGCCGTGAGCTTAAAGACGTCGATGTCCCCCTATAAATGTCGTAGTACGAAATTAGCACGTGACCGTATATTTAACTTTCTTAAATCCTGCATCATTTCTTCTCTTCTTACTCTTGTCGAATGCCTGTTTGAAGTCTATCAAATAAGCTATTCTTCCACTTGCTGGCTTAAAATATATTATTTTGTCTTTTATTTCTCTCAATACTACGAAGGCGACCCCATTGCTCCTTTTAAATATAATACTATAAATCCTTCTGTATTCATTTCTGCTTGTCTTTCTCATTTGGTCTCTTGTATTGTTACTACATCTATTTTATATCTTATGAGTTCTTTTGCTACTTCTATCATTGTTTCAGACAATAATAGAATTCTTATGTTCCACATTCCTAATTCTATCATATTCTTTTTTCCTTTTCTGCTTCTTACTAGCTCATATCAATCTTTCTCGTTTTCCATTAATTGTACTCCATTTCCCCGCGCGGCTGTCGTCATTCCTTTCTGATCTTTATCTGTTAGTTTTTAGTATCGATTTTTGATTTTCCGGATCCTTCTTTTTATTTTCCCATTTGTACCATTTATTGTATTTATCATTATCTTTTGATATTCTATTTTAATCTTGTTTTCCGTTCTTTCTTCTTCTTTTAAATCATTATCAACAATTTTTTTAATTTCAACCTACGCTTGTCCATCCTAATTGCAGCCTTTCTACTTTCCATTCATTTTCCTTCCTTGTCATTTCTTCTTGTAATTTTCTTATAACATTTTTATTTTCTTCAAACCCAATTCACATTTTTTTCCTTATAGAATTATCTTACCCATGTTAACTATCTTCGCTTTCTATATCTCGTTTATGCTTTTTCTGAGCTTTCGGTGCCTTTAGGTGGTGTTCTTGCAATTAACCTGCTTCTTTTAAAAGTCTATAGCTGTTGTGGTACTTCTATTCCAGCCGTTCCTTATTAATTTTCCGTTTTTACACTTTTAATTAAATCACTAATTCGTCACAATGTTTCCATAACCTCTCTCATCCACTGCTGCTATACGCTTTTTTAGCTACAACATTACTAAATTTAATATATTCGCTAAGAATTTTGAAAATACATACGTAGGAGAATAAATACCATCTACAATTAATTATTGGTCTCAAAGGGACTTGCAGCTGTGTAGTTGTAGTAACCCATATATTCTTTAAGCCTGGACATTATCAACTTTTATTTCTTGTTTTTACAATATCTATCAATGCTTTTCTTCACAATTAGCTGTCAACTGATTACCTTTGTATTATTTTATAGGTGGCAGTATCAATTTTTCAAGATAACTGTTTTATTGGATTTATCTGCTTTTAAAATTATACGTCAATATCTTCTAATTATTCTAAAATTATTTTATTGTAAAGGTAAGGCCAAGATAAATAAATAGTAATGTTTCTTAACGGATAGTTTTCGTATTTAATTTTAAAATACAGTAGATATATAAATATTATACAATGTGTCCACGGATAGGTGATACAAGAGGTATAGGTAAATGACCAAAAATTTTTAGATATCGATACGCCGTTTGGCAGTCTATCCCTGCTTCAAAAACACAAAATTAGGATATGTTATTTCGAAAATTTTATTTTAAATTGACAGTTTCAAGAATAAAGGAAACACAAATATCAAAATTATTCAAAAGTTGTTGTAGTGTCTGCTTGATCTGATTATAAAAATTTCAGAATTTTTTTCAAGGTCCAAAACTGGGGAAAATTGTGAATTTAAGTCTTAAATGGTTACCTGCAGGAAAAGTAACATGAAAAATAAGACTATTAAACACAGCAAAAATTATTATCAAGAATAAAATTTTCTGAGAAATCAATAATAAAAAAGTTTTTCCTCTTGTATCACCTATCCGTGGACACATTGTACTATATTTAGAGAGAAAACTGCTTTAACTATAAAAAATGAAATAGCATTTAAATAACTTTCTATTAACATGTACCTATGTTCTATTGAAAATTTTTGTTTTTAATGGTTTCCAAAAACATTTTTTCTGTTGTTATTTTTCTCGAGCTAAAAGGCGAAGAGTTCCGAATCTTAATTTAGAATATAATCAATTATAATCCTGGAAAACGAACTGTTTAAATTAAAATATTTCCTTCTGAAATGTTTGGTTTCAGGTACAGCTTCATAAATATAGATCGCTTCATCATTATACTAAAACATGCCAGTAGTTGGTTTTTATAACTGTTTGGTTAAATGCTAAGAGAGCAATTTCAAACCGATCATCAATTCGCTATGTGTATTTAAATATAAATTGGTCGCATTTAAGAATTAGTAGATCAATGCATACAAATGAATTAGAAAGAAGCTGAGCTTTAAGGAAACCCGTTACTTATGATATTAATTATAGCTAGAGCTACCTACTTTTTATTTCTGGCAGTAGCAATTTTGATGAAATATCGTCTATTTTTTAATGTCTAACCTGTTTAGGATTCGTATCCATTTGGTGATGCTAAAAGTTTCTAACAAAAGTAAACAAACACATTAAAACGCAGATCTATCGATCTCTTCATAAATGAAGTTTGAAGGTGTAAAAAAATGAGTTTAAGTTTCCTTCTAAGTAACTTTGTGTTAATATTGGAAAATAATTAATTACGCAATGCAAACAAAGTTTCCATTATTCAATCGTTTTGCTTACGCGCGCGTACCTCAAAGTAAACATGGTGTAGGAGTGCTAACAAACAATTAACTTAAGATAAACAAACTAAATTTCCAAGGGTAGTTAATTAGGTCAAAGGGGTTTAATTCTGATTTAATTACATACAGATCTAACTGTTAGAATAAAACTTGTGGTTTATAACTGTTTATTTGGTTGTATTTGTTTGGAAACTACGTTCCAAAAACTTGCTCATTTTAATTTGGGCAGCAAGGAAGTTTTTACTGATTTTTCAAATTAGCATTTTCAAAGCAAAATTGGAGTACTGCACCTTGGGCAGATATAAAATATCGTTTGAGGTTACTTAGCTTAGCTGAAAATTACAGTTAAAAAGTTTCTCTTGTAGTTAAACCTATTTCTTTTAATTGGAGAAGTATTGAAGAAATTACATTTTATAGCAAGAAACTTAAAAGTGCTTAATCTAGGACAATCATTACAGTCATTAATTCCCAAAAATTATTTCATTCGCCCAATTTTTCTTATTAAACTATTTATACGACTTTCCCAATTTGGGTTAAATTGATCTGATTATATACACAAATACTATTGCAACTTATTGTAAGTTTTACGGACTTTGCATATAAACTAAAACTAGGCTTTTAATAAAAATTTCTCGAAACAATAAACGTAGAGCAAGTAAGTAAACAAAGCTAACTTCAGTTCAGTTAATTTTATACATATTTCTACGAAATTAAAATATTTTGCATAGAATATCTTTTTATGTTCATAATATCGTTCAGTAAAACGGAAGTTAATAAAGTTCACAAATATTCCTTTTGATGCTGTTTAAGCTTTGCTGATAAATTCCCTTCCATGTACGCATTAAATTAATTTTATACAGAACAGAAATAAGCGTCACCCACATTCTGAAATTTCATAATATTTTGCACTACTGAGAGCTGCTGCTTTATTGCAGGTAACTTAATTTAAAATATAATTTTATGAGAACAGTATGGAATTTAATAAATTTTCCCGGAAATCATAGATCGTGTCCAGAGCTCGAATAGTTTTGTTAAATGAAGAGACTGCGAAATTCTGTACATAGTTTTGATTATAGCTTATTAATTCCACTCTGTGACGGATAACGTCCTAATTGCTTTGATGAAACTAAATTGTTGAATTGAATTTTATTCAATTACTCTAAAATAGTTTTAATAAAACCCTCATATTATTTGTAAAAAAATATTAATGTAATTAAAATTAATACAAGCATAAAGTTAACAAACCTACAATAATTTTAAATTTGATCAATGCTGAGCTTGTGTATTTAAACAATTTGTGTTTCCATCACCAATTTATTTTTATATTTTGTTTTATAGATAAATACAACAGTTACAACAAACGCTAATCTAAATATAACATTGGTTTTTGCAATTAAACTAAAAGCTTTTTATTTAAACAAGAAAAATCAGTAGAAGCACAATGAATAATAAATGATTTCATTTATTTATTTTCATAGTTTTTTTATGGGTTGAAACGCTCCATACCAGTGAACTTCTGAAAGTTGTTCAGAACCATATTTAAATGTAATTGCAAATGTATAATCACCAGGAAATACACGTGGTGGAAATTTAGACTCATCGGGGTGATACTGTTTGATGAAATAACGGCCCTGAAAATTTTATTGATAAACTTTGGCATCTTAAAATTGACTACAAAATTAAAAGATTTCCCTTTTCTGTAAACGTCTATTTTTTCTGCTTGAAGTAAAATGAATTGTTATATGCCTAGCAACCTTTTTAACAGGGCACGGTGATATATTAGAATAGGAAACCATATCGTTAATTCCAAAACTATTTTCTTTCCTCATCTTACAATAATTTATGTTTAAATCCATATGGAGCTTAACGTAATTATTAAACGTACGCCTGTAGAACTGAAATAAAATCTAAAACAAAGTATTAAAAAGCGTTACAATTAAATGGATGTATTGTATGTGTAGTTTTACCGGAATAGAATGTTCGAAATCCATAGTTGAGATAAAACTAACATTAAGAGCTCTTGACGTTCTGTTAAAAGGGACCAGAGCGGCACTTAGGTTCCGAACATAGCGTTCATTAAAACTTATCATCTCTAATCTATGATGTTTCACTACATATTCGCTTTGGCCAAACTAAAATTTGTGATTTTTCAAATCTTCTATCTTTATAACTTGTGTGGCATTTTATAATAAAAATTTAAACTTACACCTGAAATACCGTAGACTGTTAAAGAAAAAAATAACAACAAAGCCACCATTGCTTAAATGTTGAACTACGGGAGGTTTTTAGTACTAAAACATAAACAAAACAATATACTTTTTTATATATTTTGAAAATAACGGAAATTACTTTCGGATGGTTATTACCTTGATACTAGTTACAAAAGAATTAAATGTGTTCATGTAACTAGCTGTGATTTTATCATACGGATGGTTATGATGATGCTTTGTCTAAACATACAGATAGCCTTTATTATAGTTTCCTGAATTGTATACACAGAACTCGTCCTTACGAGTGTATAACAGGCCATCGGCCTAGGCTTCGGCCATAAGAGGAAGAGGAAGAAGTATACAGTCTATTATTTCTGACATAACATAATAAATTTCAAACAATACTGCGAAACAATAATTTGTGACAAGATGGTAGTTTAATTTTAGGGAAAAACTTCAAATTAATGAAATAGTTAGAAGTAATAAATATATCTTTTTATTTTACTTTACAAGAGTGTTTTTAATTATTAAACTTGCAACATCTGCAAAAGACGTTTTTAAAGCTTATATCAAACCTGAAAATGCAATAATATTCCTAAATAAAGAATCAAAAACCATTTTAACAAATTATAGGTATGCGTAATTTGTATGACAGAGGATTAAAAAAAAATGTGAACACATCTTAAAAAGACTTGAACAAATAAGGTGCGAAATACAAAGATGATTTTCATATTTTTACCACGGTGTTTGCTGATAAGCTTAGCTAATGCGAACTAAAAATTCGTTTAGAAAATTTCGATTTTCACAAACTGCTTAAATTTCGTTTTTGACTTGAATAATTATGTAGTAACAATATTATCGGGTCATCCCAAATGTAATGACAAGATTCTACAGAAATTTGTTAACGTCGATAAATAAAACACACCAAAACTTTTAACCAATAATATAATTTCCATTATTATTTACAACTCCATTTATAAGCTCAAAAACGCCATTTGAATAAAACTATTGAAATTTTTGATTCAAAAAATAAAGATACAACGTTTTTTACATTTTGAAAATCCTTCAGTTCTCTACCATCTAAATAATTCTGTAAACTATGAAATAAATGAAAATCTGATGGAGCTATATCTGGTGAATATGCTGGATGTGGTAATAGTTCCCAACCCAGCTCTTCAGCAGTCAGTTTCCAAGACGCGCATTATCTTGATGCAGAATAACACTTTTCCGATTAATTAAATATTTTTATTATCTGGAGCGGATAGAGGGAGCCTCTCAGCCTCTTCTACCTTTCAGTGTAGAGGGCCGATCAATTAAAGAGGGGCATGTACTTCTTAAGGCAGTGTTTAAACCTTTAAACGATCTAATTGTTCACAGTATTTGCTAAGTGTTGTGGTTTCATTAGAATTTAAGAAGTACATTATTCCAATATAATCTCACCGCACACTTAACAGTACCTTTTTGGGATGCAGATCTGCTTTTGCTCGTGGTCTAGCTGCTTCACTTGCACTAACTCATTACCTCTTACGTTTAATATTACGATAGAGAACCCACTTTTCATCCATTGTCACTACCAATTTAAAAAAAGGCTATTTAGCTTCTCGCTAATGCAAAAATGTGCGTATATTAATGCATTCTCTGCGATGCTATTCTGAAAGTTCATGGGGAACCCATTTTCCGTATTTACACACTTTTCCCTCTCTCTCTCTCTCCCTCTCTTGTAAGTGACGATGGACAGTTGACTTTGTGGAACCAAGTTTTCTTGCAAGTTGTTTGACTGTTACGGCAGGATTTTCATCACGTTTAACAACCAGAAGGTCATTATCAAACTCAACAGGACGGCCTGAACCCACTTCATCTTTTAAACTATCATCACCAGATCTAAATTTTTCAAACCATCAACGACACGTCCTCTAATTCAACGTATCCCTGCCACAAATTTCCGAAATATTTCGTGTTGCTACACTTGCATTATTATTATTTTTAAATTCATAAAGCCTTCCATACCTATCGAATATGGTCCTTTGGCAATTCCATGACTTTGACTATGCTAATAACTTATAATGTAACACTAACACTTCAAGCACTGCTTATGAATAAATGAATCGCCAACGCATTCTGTGATGCGTCTTTCGGTGTATGCATGCTTGAATCTGTACACATCGCGTCCTATTTTGCAATTATAAGAAAACGTACCTACATTAACTACTTATGGGATAACTCTATAAATAGTTAAAATTAAGGAGACGAAGCTCTTGAGTTAAACTACTCCCCCAAAAGATTCAATCCTTACAAATTTAATTTGTAAAATACGTAAATAAGATAGCAATTGAATATCAATAATTTATTTCTTTCTTAACACTTTAGATAGCTTTGAAAATATTGAAACTCAGTATAACATGCTCTCGTGATACTTCTACCCTGTTCCAAATAATCTATCAGAATTATCCCATCTTTGTCCTAGAAAACTGAAGCAAGAATCTTGCCAGCCGATTTTTGAACACGGAATTTTTTGGGTCGTGGAGAACCAGAATGCTTCCACTCTTTGGATTGCTCTTTAGTCTCCGAGTCATAGTGATGGACCCACGCTTCGTCTATAGTTACAAGCCGATCCAAAAAGTTGGAGGAATCTTCTTCAAAACGGCGGCAGATTTCCTTCGCCGTTGTCAATCGAACAGCGCTCTGATCAACATTCAAGCATCTCGGAATCCATTTCCAGTCTCGATAGCACTACTTTAAAAAAGGATCCGTCTTTCTTTTAAAACTAGAATCAATATTTGAAATACGTACTTTGAATATTTAGTACGGATACAACGAATTCAAGTTCTGAGTGTAAAATTGGAGGAGATTCCTGTCTGATGTAATGGGAGTAAACCCTTTAAATTCAAGTATCGTGTATTTAAAAAATTCGGAACGAACAATAAAAATATAAAAAAATTCTAAACCGCGGTTTTATTTAACTGGCGATGTTATCTAACAGTTGCAATGGGATTTCGAGTAGGAAAATGAAATACTAGATTGGTTTTGAAAATTTGAATTTTGGATACGGATTTAAAGATTCAAAGTTTATGAGCTCAAATCTTTCCAAATTTAAGATTTAGGAAATAAATAATAAATGATTTTCTTTTAATTATCTATTTTCAAAACTTTGAAGGAATATAGACGGAATAGGTAAAATAAATATACCGTATTCCAAATGTGCTATTGAAAATTCTCTAGGATTTGTAATTATTGGAAAATTTACACGAACTTTTTAAATAAACATATTTTTTCTTATTCAATTAGTGTTATATCATCTCTGTTATATCTCTGATATGCGTTTGTTTTATATTATTTCTTTTGACTTCAACAAAAACGGATAGTGAGTATTGTAGAATTCACAACATTTGGTATCAACATTCGTCAGATGTTAAGATCGAAAAGACTATTTGGTAGTACTGTCTTATTGGTATTTTAACTCAGGTTATACTAAAGTTACCAGAATAAATGTTCGGCAACTGTATATCGTGAGAAGCACCTACCTCTGCTAAATCGTCGACATTGTTACGTGTTTCTTCTTCTTTTCAACCCATATCATTCCACTCCTGGATGTAGGTATTTCCCATTTATTTTCATCTCTTTCATCTTGTGCTATTTGAAACCATTTTCGCCCAGCTCTTCTCTCCAAAGTTTCTGTGGTTTTCCTACCTTCCTCTTTGACGTTCTTGGTCTGCAGTGTTGTCCATCCTGTCTTGCCACATGTCCTGTCCATTTCCATTTGACGTATTATATTTTTCGAATATCGGTTTGGTTCGTTTTCGTATATCTTCATTTCTAATATGACCTTTCAAACTTCTCCCCAAATTAACCGTTCCATTGATCTTTGCATCACTTTTAATCTACGCCTGGTTTTAGCTGTTAATGTAACTGTTTTCAGGCCATAAATTGTCACTAGCACCACACCACGCATGTCTCAAAAACACGACTTCTCAGATTTATGGAAATTGTATTATTTCTTAATAAACAGTGTGTCCATGCATGGGCCTAACTCTACCTGTAAACTTTTTTATTTCTCATTTTTAGAGAAAAATTCATTTCTCATAAAAAGTTATACTTATTCTGAAAAGTCCTTAGTTATGATTACAATGTCGATAGCAGTGAGAGTGGTTAAAAAATAAGGAAATGTGAAACGGTGCCAAGAATAAAGTGCCCATAACTTAAGGGTAAGTTAAAAAATTGTTAAGTAAAACTTATTGACCTACATGTACAATATATTCAGTAACGATTTCAATTTGCTGGTTGTCTATGGTGGTCTGATTGTTATCGCGTCGGTCATTTGTAGAGCTATATTATAAGTGAAACGTAGATGATTTATTCCTTTGGTATCTCATCGCAGAGCTTTAAAGTTGTTCAATCTCCTTACAGGACTCCTCGTTAGGTATGGATTTTGTGTGATTCGATATTTGCGTCGATCTTCATAAGTTGCATTTTCGTACATATACTTGATGAGATGATGAGGTTGGAATATCTAATAGAATCTACTCAGCTGAGTTCACCGCCCAAGCCTCCACAGTATTGAAAGCTTTGTGAAAGATTATAAATGCATAATGAATTAGGATGTTGTATTCTATGCATTTTTCTATTAAGGTACGCATTGTCTGCAAATGTTCTACGGTGCTATATCCTGCTCAAAAACCTGCCTGTTCGACTGGCTGATGTAAATCAAATTTGTTAGTAAGCCGATTCATAATAATTTTTGTCAATTGCTTGTGTGTTGAAGACAATCTTTTTAAAGATTAATATCACTGTGGTACCATTCCAAGCATCTGGTATTTTTCGCGTTGTTATACATTTGTTTAATAGGTTTTTTGATATGTTCATTAATTCTTCGCCATCTGCTGTTAACATTTCCACTGTTAGCATGTCCTGTCAAACTGTCTGAGCCTACGGTTTGGATATTTTGGTATAATGTGTTTGATTTTGCTATTACAGAAATACATAGTTTTTAATAGAATTGTCTTATTTCTTTGTCTTTGTTTGTTATATTTTTTGTTATAATTTATTGTTTTTTTTATCTTGTGTATGTAACTCTAGACTTTTCCGATCTTATTGCTTTCATATGCATAGGATGATGACGGATAAGCTGTACATATACCGGGTGGCTAGAAAAAAACTAATCCTGTTTAAGTCCTCACATCTCCGGAACGCTTTAAGCTAGCGATTTCAGTTTTTGCTTTCTAAGAGACAATAGATTGAAAATTATTCCTGCCAAATTACAAACAAATATTTTAAAAAACAAAGCAATGGCGAATTCTTTAATATCAACTAGAAAAAATCAATTACCCGTTGATAATGTTCTTAAAAATTCTACCAATAAACATCTTGTATGGTGTATTGTGTATTCTACTTATAAACATGTTGTATGGGACCTCCATTTTGTAAATTCACAATTATTAGTCTATATTTAAACCCTTCTGGCCTTCTAACCGCCGGCGCAGATCTTCCAAGTTTGCAAATGGTTCCCGTCTTTCAGCATACACTTTCGGCTATTTTTGACTGATCGTCAGTTAACCAAAACAAACGCAGATAGCTACATACGGCATTTACGTGACAATTTACTACCGGAAATGCATCGATTGTACCCGAATAACGATTATGCCCCATCCCACAGAGCAGCAAGGACACAACAGTTCTTAGAAGAAAACACGCCATCTTTTATTCGAGCAAACCAGTGGCCGCCTAATCCTCCAGACTGTAATCCTTTAGACTATTCATACTCAGTGTAAAATGCATTGCAAGAAAAAGTGTATGCTGAAAGACGGAAACCATTTGAAAACTTGGAAGATCTGCGCCGACGGTTAGAAGATCTGTGGCCAGAAGTGTCTATAAATTTAATCAGAAGAGCAATTTTACAGTTTAAACATATACTAAGAATTGTGAATTTACAAAATGGAGGTTCCATACAACCTATTTATCAGTAGAATACAGCATACAAGATGTTTATTGGTAGAATTTTTAAGAACATTGTCAACGCGTAATTGATTTTTTGTAGTTGATAGAAAAAAAATCGCCATTCCTTTGTTTTTTAAAATAATTGCTTGTAATTTGGCAGGAATAATTTTCAATCCATTGTTTCTTAGAAAGCAAAAACTGAAATCGCTATCTCGAAGTGTTCCGGAGATGAGAGGACTTAAACAGGGTTCGTTTTTTTCTAGCCACCCGGTATTTTTATTGCTCGAAAGGATATATTTAATCTCATTTTTTGTTTTTTTATATATACTTTTTCACATCCGTTCTCGTTGAATTGGGTTCTTAAAGAATGCATTCAAATAATATAGATTTTCATTTTTTAAGCAATTTCTAAGCGTTTTGTCTTTATTATTTGTTTTTCTTAAGTTATATTTTCCAGTAGTATTTGGGTCACCGGTCTCTAGCTGTCCAATTTTTGAGTTGAAATCCCTTACGATTAAAAATAGCTTTGCGTTTTCAGATGTTTTTATTTTATATGCTTGCTGTTCGAATATTTTTCATATCACATTCCTACGAACTCAATATGATACTTTAACAGCAATACTTGGTTGTAGTTGTAAATGCAGAGGTTATTTTTTAGAAAACCGAGTTAGTTAGCCCTAGTTTTCCCTAAGGGTAATTTAATAACCAAAAAGTGAAAAGAAGCAAGATGGAATATGCAACCCCGAAATTACAAATGATGTATTTACTGAAAGACAAAAATGGGAAATTAAGTATGTAATTATTTATAAGATAAAAGAAAACAAAAGCGATACCTGTAAAGTTTCAGATCTAAATAAAAACGTATCACACACTGAAAATCTAAAAGTAAATCTACCAGGTAAAATCTCATAACATCAATCCAGCGTTGCTAAATCAAATTCGATAATTCTATAAGTCATACTCGTATTAATGTTCGTTGAGTCTTGCCTAACTTTCTTAGCTTTAAACCTCAAAAGCATTATTGCACTCCATCAATCTCTATCTTGTGCTTCTCATATCTAATTCAGGTCCAGCGCATTGGTGGACGCCCTCGTTTTCTCTTGTCAACGTACTGTCTCTAGTTGTAATATAGTATTTCTCCATCTAGCATATTCACATCTTGCTATATGCCCAACGAAATTCCATTTTAAGGTGATAATGGTTTCAGTAGCATTTCTCCCCCAGTAGTTTTTCGGATACTTCTATCTATTCCGATCATCTGCCTTTCCATGTCCCTTTGTGTCATTGTTAGTTACTTCATGGACTGCTTTGTCCAAGTCAATGTTTGGCATCCATACGTCAGCACCAGAAAGATACATTGATTGGCCAGTCCTAATCTTAGTTTCAAAGGAATATTTTTGTTTCTGAACATGTATTCAAGATTTCCAAACGATTTCCAGGCTAGTCTTCTTCTTCGGCTTGTCTCGGTGGTTTGATTTTCTCTATTTAGTTTTATTTGACGACCTAAACATATGTAAATTTTGACCACTTCAATGCGGCAACTTAATTGTTATATGTGGATCTTCTTTACACATAATATGTATTTGTCTTCTCCAGGTTTATATTGAATCCCACCTTTCCAAATCAAGAAATAATATAAACAACAGAAACTTTTCATAGAAATATCATGCTTCCCAACTGAGTGAAGATCCAGAATATTGAACCATTGCGGAGAAAATATTGAACGTCAGATCCGAAGAAGTTAAACTGGCTTTGTATAATATGAAAAAATAACAAAGCGCCAGGAGAGGACGATATAACTGTAGAATTCTTAAAGGAAGGCGGAGAAGATATCATCAGCAAACTATGCGAACTGTTCAATAATGCTTCAAAGAAGGAATAATACCAGATGAATGGAATAAGGCAGTAGTTGTTATCATATACAAAAGAGGAGACAGATCAAGCCTAGAGCATTATAGACCTATCAGTTTGATCTCGCAAATATATAAACTTTTTTCTAAAATAATAACAAATACGAGTATTATAGTAACCCTTAGTTTGTTAACTTTAACAGTTAAAAATTCAGCATTACATGCAGCTCATTTCTAGCTTTAATTTCGTCCTTAATTTTGACTTCGGGCCCCATTGTAATGCGGCGATGTCTACCGAACAAGCAGATATTCCAGCGCAGCATAAGTACAACAAAATAATACAGCTGTTGCATAGCGGCCTTATATTAAAATATTCATTTGGTTGACTAGCTCAACAATTTCCATAGGTTTAACATTAGAAAAGCGCCAGGATGGGCTGTGAATTATTTTATTAATAGATAATTCATTGTTTTAATAAATTATAATCTTATTTTGAGTGGTTCTGCAGCTCTGCAGCTCTTAAAGATGAACCACCCCTACCACTAACCCACCATTTTGTATCTTATTCTGCCTGCTTGTAGACTCATCAGAAAATGATTATGTATTAAATTTCTGTATTTACAACGCCCGTGATTTATTGAATTTTGCACAGGTTTAAAATCTGCAAATAATCTACAATTGAACCATACCAATTTCAAATCTAATCCTTAAGTTGGTCCAGCCGAAGAGCTTTGTTTCTTTAGTTCCTTCCATAAAATTGAACAAATAATAATTAGAGCAACAAACAGAGCATCACAATAATAATATATAATGCTTTATGAAGTGCTTGTGCATTTATTAAATTATAATAAAAATATATAGTTTTATACTTTAATTTGGTACTATGTGCATGTAACAAGTGCAACGTGCATAATTAATTACTAATATACAACACATATCTGTTAATAACATTTGTAAGTATTTCAACACCTTTAGTAACAATACAATAAGGTTTCTGTATTTATTTCATTAATTCTGAAATGACCTCAAGAATTTTCTATTATGGTTATTATTTTATATGTCCCATTTAGTTGTAAGCAAACAAAAAATGGAAATTTTTAATTTTCAAATCTCATTCTCGCAATTTTTCAATATTTTTCACCTTTCCATACCAGTGGGCTTCAGCCAACAGCTGAGAACGATAATTTATCTTTACAGCAAGCTTGTAATCGCCAGTTATAATGCCTGGAGGAAATTTAGATTCATCTGGTCTAAAGTTGTTAATATAATAATGGCCCTAAAAAAGAAATTTATTCTAAAAGCTCTTCTTCTTATGTTTTAAAAATTTTTAAATACCTATTTGCTACAATTTTTATAACTTCATTTTATTAACACAGGTTATCGAGGAAAAAATGTTAAACTTATTAAATTTAAGAAAGATAATTAATAACATTAATCGAATTGGTGGGCTCTTTTGTTTTTAATTCGTTTTATTAAAATTGAACGAACGTTAAACCTAATTAGTTTAATTGTAATTATTTGAAATTAAAAATAAAAAGCTTTAAACAGACTCACTCGTTTAACAGGGCAAGGTGGTACGTTAGAATGCAAGGTCATATCATTTATCCCAAAAGTATTGTCAATGCGCATTCTACAATAATCCATATCCAAGAATAAGGGGAATAGTCTGTAGGCATTCATTGACATTTTGTAGGCTTGCATTGTCAACTAAAAAGTAATTTTTATAATTTGTTAAATTCTCAATCGTAATTTATATTAATGTACCTGTATTGGCGTCTGAGTTAAGTTTTCTCGTAGATCAAAACTAATATTTAGCGCCCTAATGGTTCTATTAAATGGGACCAAATCTGCCTTTGCATTACGTACATAACTGTGATCATAACTAATTAGTTCCAATCTGTGGTGAATAACTTCATAGTCGGTTTGGTGAAATTGCTGCATCATTTTGTCTTTTTAAGGATGAAATATACGGGAAAAAATGTACTTACCCCTACTGTAACTTGCAATAAACTGCATAGTAACAGAACACTTAACATTTTCGTTTAGGCACTGTTTCACCTGATTTCCTAATATATGATGTAGGTTTTGTATGGTTCTATGACTACATTTATTGTTTGTTTCTATCAGATTTTATCAGCTTACGTAATCGGATGGCCTAGGATATAAGCTACAAACATGAGTGCCCCTCATGGGCACAATAACATAACATTTGCATGTACGAATTAATTAAAAAAGACTAGCTTTGGAATTAGGACATTATTGTAACGATAACCGATATTTTTTCTGACATTATGTTGCACCTTAGTTTACATTAAATTTCATCATATATTAACCGGTAACTTATTTCCAAGTGTATTAATTTTCCCAATATCATGTTGATTTAGTATTTAAATTCAGGCTTACGTTTAAATTTTAAACTTTAAACAACTTTTCAGATCTGAATCGTTGATTTTAAAAATAGAATTTTGGATTAGAAACAAACGCTTCACGTTTCATATAGCCAAGGTTAGTTAAGATCAAAGCCTCCGTCCTGGTCTTGGTTTGAACTTGAATCAAATTTTCAAATTTCAGATTCGAGTATTTTTGAGTCTCGGCCAGGGGCGTAGCAACAGCTATGTCTGCTGTCTCAGTGATACAGGGCCCACCGGTTAGGAGGGTCCACCATCCTCTACTCCCAGCAGCACATAAATTCTGCTGTAACTTATAATAACTGGTTTAAAAAAAACTACTATAATTACTTATTACATTAAAATTACCAAATAATAAAATTTTGTTCAAGTGTTTACTAAAATATTCTTATTTATTCTGTTTATAATAATATTCTGCATTTCTATATGCGATTGCTATTTATTATTGGGGGAGAGGAGCCTCCTTAGCAATCCTCGCTACAGGGCCCACCCAGTGCTAGCTACGCCACTGGTCTCGGCAGCATTGTCTTAAAGAAAGGATGCATCTTTCTGTTAGCAACTCAAAATCAGTACATACTTAAAATATTCAGTGTGAATTCAAATATTCAAGTATTGGATACAAATTTGTGGGATACTCCTGTTGAGCAGGTATTTTTTTTTTAGTTGCAAACTAATTCTAGAGATTCAAGAGTCGGGTGTGGCATATTTTTAAAATTCAAAACAAACTTGTGGAAAATATTAAACCACCTTTTTATTGATCTCTAGTTAGAAAATCAGTTGCTAATTTGGATTGTAAAATACAAGTTTTGGATATGAATTTAAAGATCCAAAGTTTTTGAGTCCGAATTTTTTCAAATTTAAGGTTCAAATATTGAATATTTAACTTTAATGTAATAACACTAAAACACTAAAGTCAAACCCTATGGTTTAGTATTCTATGTTCAATAATGTTCCTTTAATTGTTAATTATCAAAATTTTGAAGTTATGTATAGTATGTAGAATGTCTTTATACCTACTTATAATTTTTTTAAATTTGCCATTAATTTGATTTTCCACTGTGCGTTGTCAAACATAAGCTACTACTCAGTCGAATATGTATTTTTCGGGAATTTAATTATACTTTTTTGTGGAAATGAGATGTTATAGGGTAAAGTTCCCCAAATTGAACCAAATGTCAGTAATTTCGTAAAAAATAATCCTAGATATTTCGAGCGCTATCGAAAGTTAAATTGCACTTTTGGGAATCTGCTGCTGCCTTATAAAAGTATGTACTTCAAGTTCTTCAACACAAAAAAAAATTAAATTCGCGGAGCTGCAAATGGTTCTATATAGGAATTCGGTTGTCCAATTAGAACCATTAGTGTCCCACATTGAATCACCCGTCGAAACAATCGGTGTTAGTACTTTCAAAATAAAACTAAACATTTATTTAAAAAAACAGGTAGGTATAGTGAAAAAAACAGGAAAAAAACAATATAATAAAAATAAATTCTAAAAAAATTGTAGGTGCAGTTAAAAGCAATAATCTAAAAATATATTCGAATAAAACATAAAGAACATCAATGCAACTTCAAAAATAAATAAAATAATCCTATTCTACGCACGACTGACAAATAAACTTTTTCCTCCCCCGACTGACTCCCACACATTTGCAGTGTAACCACACCACATGCACTGGATCATGTCCCGAACTTCTTCTTTTTCACACTTCTTGCAGAAACATCGTACCTCTGCAGGTGTTGTTGCTACTGCAATCTGAGATGTTTTCTTAAACGGCACCTTCACCTTCTTCTTTTTGCCATGGAGTTTTGTAGTAGTGGCCTCAAGAGTATCCTTGTATGGAGTACCAGTGACTTCTGCCGCCTTCTGAAGGCCCGTAGTTCTCTTGGAAGGCAACTTTTCTACTAATTTTGGCAACGGAGCAATTTCCTGTAAGCTGACGGTTAATACTGAAGGTGATGATGGTGATTCCGATGAACATGCGCCAACATTCATAGGCAGAGGTGTCGAACAATGTCTGTTTCTTATTTCTTCCAACAGGGCTAGCGGGATATCATCATCGTCACTAAATTGGTCCCTGCTACTTTGATGTTGGCTCGTGGGTTGGATATCCTGTGTTTCCTCGACGACTTTACTTTAGACCCCTTAACCACCTCTCCATTGCTTGTGCGTAATACACCTCCAATGGCTTGAAAAATGAACGATCGAGTGGTTGGAGGCGATGGGTCGTGTGACCTGGTAACTAACTGCACCATAACGATTACATTTTCTCGTGCCAGTAAAAGAGCGTCTAAGTTTTTGCAATGGGTGGTGTGTCCGTCTTACAGAAGCCAGATCTTTTTTGCTTTTGTTGGTTTGACAACGTCGATAAAGTGTTTCATCAATTTTACAAAGAGCTCACTATTGATACAGGGTGTAACATGAAGTAATGTCATCCTTTTAGGGGTATATTCTACAGCCCAAAATAAGGAAAAAAATCATATAAGTTTTTTTTTGAACATGCTCCATAAGAAAGTTATTGACAAAGACAGTTTCAAAATACTTTATTAGTTGAAATAATTTAACAATTTTTATTTTATTTTAAATTTTATACTTTAATCCTTAAGTAATAACTAACAATCACAATAGTTGCCTCCGTTAACTCTAATAACACAAGCATCCGCAGTCCGCACGTCTTAACATTGATGAACGAACGCGTTCGAATATTCCAGCAGTACCTCGAATGGTTGCGCAACTTTGTTCAATTCATTTGTTTTTTATCATGGAGCATTTGTTAGTTATTATCTAAGTATTAACGTATAAAATTTAAAATAAAATAAAAATTGTTAAATTATTTCAACTAATAAAGCATTTTGAAACTGTCTTTGTCAATAACTTTCTTAGGGAGCATTTTCGAAAAAAAATTTATTTGAATTTTTTTCTTATTTTGGGCTGTAGAATATACCCCTAAAGGGATGACATTACTTCATGTTATACCTTGTATACCCGGAATCAGATATTTTCGTTATGCTACCCGGTGGAGCTCCGTTGCTTAATTCGGCAGTATACATTTTTCTTTTAAAAATCAGCATAGGAGGTAGATAAAACCCAGCTGCACTAACACAACATACCATGGTAGTATTCACGCCACGTTCTCCACTTGCAACTGTTCCAACAGCTTTACAACCTTTGGTGGCGACTACTTTTTGACATTTTTTCGCCTCAGTAGAAAATCCAGATTCATCCATATTGAACATCGCACTTGCATTAAAGTTATGTTTGTCAACTAATTGCTCCAATAAATCAAAAAATTCGTAACCGCGTTGTTTATTAAATCCCTTTATTCTGTTCAGCGATGTGGATTCAGGTTGGCGCAAAGATAAATTTTTATTCCTCGCCATAAATTTGTAGTACCACTTCTTTCCCGCGATCTTCTTTTCGACGTTAAATTGATGCGAAACTTTATGTTTTTCTGCCAACTGGAAGGCAAGACTTCTAATGTCTCGTACAGTGAGTCCAAAAAGAGTTTCAGAAAGTTTAATAATATGTTCCGTCAACAGTTTTTCTATACCATTATTAAAAGTAGGATTTCTACCTAGTGCTTTAGTAGAACCTTTGGTTATTTTGTTAGACTCTCGAATGTGACGAAGTAACGTCGATTTTGATATCCCATAATAGCGACTGCATTTATTTAAGCCTTTGTTTCCCTCCTTGTAAGCAACTAACGCTAGTTCCAAATCATTTATAGGCCATTTTCCATAATTACCCGTTTCGACATATCACATGCAGTTTGGTAAACCAAACAAAAAGTTTCCTAAATTGAACCCCGGTTCAATTTAAGCAACTGCTTGAGGTTCAAATTGGGAAACCGCTTAAAAATTCAAGTGCTAACCTAATCATTCTAGACACGTTAACTTTAATTATTCGTAAGTGACGTAAAACATTCTCCAAACAATGGCCTTTTCAGTGGTTTTTTGCAAAAATTTTCTTACCTTTAAGAGAAGATCAGTATTCCTTTAGAAAGGTGCATCCGATATTACTACACCGCAACCATGCACAAAACTTCAACGCGGGGGAATACCCTTCCACGACCGGTATTATGACGTAGCCAACTATAACAAAACTTATGGGCATAGTCCTCTACGAAGAATAAAACTTCCTCAGATTTAGGAATTCAGTTTTAATTGTTTTATAGAAATTAGGAATTCTCATGGAATGCCTTTACAGCAGTATCATCTGGGTGTTCATAAACAGTCGTCATCCCAGTAGGTTTTGACTTCAGAAACGTATGTCTATTAAAATTGAGCAAAAATGCAAACATCATTATTTACAACAGCAAGTTTTATTAACTGTCAAACAATGTGTCAAAAGTAAACCAAACTGAACTGAGATTACAATAACTGTTGGAAATGGTGACCATTTTCTTGAATACACAAATTAACTCTTCGCTTCATGCTTTCAAATACATTTATTAGCATATCTGGTGTTATTTGGTCGCACTGGTGTTGAATGCTGTTTTTCAAATCCCCCAATGTGTGTACTGGGTTTCTAAACACATTATTTTTAATGTACGGAAACACGAAATAATCCAAAGGCGTAAGGTCGCAAGAACGTGGTGGGTAAAGGTCTTTACTTATTAAACGGTCATCGAAAAATTCTCGTAAATAATTTAAAGTAACATGTGCAACGTGCGGACGCGCAGAATCCTGTTGAAAATATCCGGTTTGCAACTCGTCATCGTGGAGTTGATTTATAAACGGTTCCAGCATTATGTTCCGATAGTTTTCAGCATTTATAGTCTCTTCAAAAAATATTGGGCCTATTATTCTTCTACGACTTACTGCTAACCACAACCCTATTTTAACAGGATGCATCGTTGCTTCTCTAAAGTAATGAGGGTTTTCGGTTCCCCACATACGCTTCCTAAACTGATTGTGGTTAAACACTACATTTGGAAACCTCAATCTGAATTCATTTTTAGAAGCTTCGATCGAGTATTGCCATTCTCCATTTTCCAGTACTCCATTGCGAAAATAACTTTCGAGCATAAATGCTTTCTGTTGCGGCGTAAACATGATTTCAAAACTGAACAAACCTAAACGCGCTATGACAGTACTCAATGACGTTTCATAAAACTAGTTGACGTTTTCCAAGCTTCATTGTGTTGCACGAATTAATCAAAGATATAAAATTTTGTTTTTAAAGGCAACTGGGATGACGACTGTTTGTGAACACACGTTATGAATGTGATCTTTTCTATATTTGCAATTGTTACATCTATCACTATTTAGCAACAATTCTCCGGCTTCTTGGTTTTAAATAATTTTTTCGGAATCAAAAATATTTCGTAGAAATGTACTCTTTGACATTTTCGAAAATTTGCGCACATTTATTTTATCTAAGTTGTTAACAGGTAAAAAGTTAAATATTAGTAGCAGAACTAATTAAGGGGAAACTTTCGATAGAAGCATGAAACAAAGTAAATTTTTGCACTCCCACGAGTAAAATGCCACTTGTGTTGCTTCAAGATAGGGCGTAAAGTGTGTTTTTTTCGCCCTGAACATTTTAATGAAATGAAAATGCTTGTTTACACTCGTTACAACTTTTAAATAATGTAGCCTTGCCATTATATCAATGACATTTCTTTTGAAAGCTAGCAAATTTAAAATAAATAAAACGGAATAATTTGAGGTTTTCCTTCGTGAAAACATCTTGTATGTATATCTCAAAAGTAACATGCTGTTTTCAGCCCTTAGCATATTATAGCACTTGGTTTGGTGAGTCCGTGTGAATTATTTATTTAACAAAAATTAACAAAGGAACAGAGAGAACAAGCACTAATAAACAAAATAGACAGCAACTAACAGTGCTTATATCCTAATGCAGCTTTCTGTTTAATTCTCGAACGTTTCTGGGGTATTGTCGCAATGCACGAGATAATTCGGGAATTCCTGCTGACAGATGACACATTTTGTTATAAGTACTATAATTTTTAACCTTCCGTGACTAACATGCGGTCTAGGAGACCGACACCTACGAATTTTATTGATTTTTTCTGAACCGTTTAGGATGCAGTTTCGCCATAATCAGTACCTTCCTACCTCTCGTGCCTTTATGTAGTGTCGAACGGGGTGTCGTTGATTTGCAATATTTTTGAAGTTATAAATAGATTCGGAGTCAGATACCGTTGTTAGTTGTAGTGTAACTTCTGATCCAAGTGAAAAAGTAACTTGCAGGTTTACTTTTTAACATAATTAATACACTTTTCAATAATTTTTCAAATGATTTTTTAGAAAATGGCTAGGTTGAATTATGAAAAAGGACAGAGATGGCTTCAGCGTCTCTTCGACGAAGTTGCATCTAATCCAGAAGTAGCTGCGGACAATTGAAATTGTGTACAAACTTTAACAATAGAATTTCACTTACACAGTAACATTAATATAATTTCGTTCTGGTTTTACAAGCGGCTGAAGTTTCAAGAACGTTATGTTGTTTTTGAATATCCAAAAGAAGAGTGCATTTTAATTTCATGATTTTTTTCCTAATTTTGTGATTTCTTTTCTTTAAAATAAGATTGTATTGTTTTAAACTGCTCAATAAAAGTAAAAAATAGATTAGACTCATATTGATACCCTACATTAAACATAATACATTTTTACCACCGGCGTATACAAGGGGGGGGTAATGGGGGTAATTACCCCCCCCCCCAAGATTCGATGGAATTGACGAAAAATAAATCACATGGAGAGGGTTACTTTTTACTTTAGATTTAGATAAATAATAACGAAATATTATGACGCGGTTATTGTCAGAGCCTAAAATTATTAAAAAGAGGTCGGCCGTCTGCCACGTTGCCATATCAAAACTGCGATAAAAATATATTTCCCCGAATAAAATCCCTGTTACAAATAGGTTTAACACTACCTAGCAGTAACGCTACTCCTGAAAGAACATTCTCGGCATTACGGCGCCTACTCATATGGTTAAGAAGTACTATGGGGCAAGACCGACTTGTTGGTTTAGCCTTGCTACACGTCCATCAGAATATTACAGTAAAGACGGAGTCTATAATAAACCGTTTTGTATTTTCAAAAAACAGAAAATTAGACTTTGTGTTGTAAAAAACGTCTTTTTTGTATTTTTATTAAGAAAAAATAGAACTTAGATTTTAGGGTTGATTTGTTTACTTTTTGTTTGTTTTGTAAACCAATAAATACTAAATACTAGCAAGTAATTTAATTTTAGTAATTACTTAAGCGTTGTTTAATTTTTGTCCTTATACTCCTTAAAGTTGCTATTATCTAGTATCCTAGCCGATGGATTACCCCCCCCCCCCCCCCAGACGCATGAGCTGGATACGCCGGTGATTTTTACTAATCATTTTTCTAATTTGATAACTGATAACCATTGTTTTTGCGTCGGTGTTTGAGACCGATGTTAGTCTGCGGGTCTCATCAAATCATGTTAGTTATGGAAGGTTGCTGCGGGCCAAAAACAATTATACATAAATATCTGTTCTCAGTAGCGATTGTTGATTGTTTTTATTCAAATTTTGCCGCCCCTAATATTTTGCGCTGGAAACTATTGCTTATTCTGCTTTATTACTAGTACGGCTCTGGAGTTAAATAGAGCAATTTTAATATTAGGAAAAACGATATAACTTCTGCAAAATTACATGACGCCATGACATTTTTTGTCTTATGTACCTAAATAAATTTTATGACTTATGACTTAAAAACGGTTCAAATAAGATGATCTAATAAAAGTAGCAGTCATGTTGAATATATAAATTAACTATCGATTGTTTGACGACGTAATTGAGGAAGTGAGGAAAAACTTTGGGTTGGTATCTTCGAAAACAGAACTTAGCCGAGATTAAAAAAAGCTAGGCAAAGCTTTAGTTTTACCAAAGAAACATTCAGTTTGGAGAAATCCTAGAATTAAATGGATGTTGAGCTTGCTGTGTGAATTAATTTCGATATAGATTGTAAGCAGCTTCATTTATACTTAAAATATCCAAAACAAAAAACAATGATAAATAGTGCAACGGACAAAAGAGTTTAATTTTCAAAAATTAATTATGTTGCTTATTTTTAACAGAAGGGCCATAATGTGCAAAGGGCGCTATTATTTTGTTGCTTTCATTTTTGTTTTTATCCGGCAAATTTTCTTCGGGTTAAGAATCTTGCAATGTTGCCAACCCTAGTTCATATGAAATAGGTCCAAGGATGCTACCTTATGAAACACTTAACCATAAACCAACTGAAGGTTTCGTGATAACTCACGGTGGTTTTAATTTATCTTTTATGCTATGTGTTAGATTTTATTTATTAGATTTATTCATTGAAATTGGCACTTTACGGTATACATGTGGGAAGGCATTCTTGATTACTTATACTCATGGCCTTCTGGACACAACATGTTGAAAGCTCAACTAATATCTTTCAAAACAGCTGTGAAGTATTCGTTACATTTGAACTTACTTTTGATTTAATTGTCTAGTGCATAATTTGTTATTACATATGTAATTTGAATTTGAATAGATAGTTATGTGTTAAGTTTATATCGTTAATAATTAGCTTTAGCAGTTAAAAAAATATTCTAACAAGTGTCGGAAGGACAATGACAGGGTGTCTTCGCCAGTCTTATAAATACGATTCCCACATTCTTTCAATAGGTTGGCAAGTGTCAATTTCATAATAGGTATAATATCCTTCCTTAATATGCTTCGATAGTAATTCAGATTGTTCCAAAGTACTTCGTCATATTCCTTTCAGAGCTTTTTTGTTGCTTGTACAATATTGCCGTCTGCTTTTAACAGTAATAGCAGTTTTTTTTTTAATTTTGCAGTACTAAATTTGTTACCACTTAAATTCGTATTTTTGTTAATTAGGGCCAATATTTTGTTTTGTAGCCAGCTTTGAATGCCAGTATACCGATCATAAATTGTGCAAGATCCCCACAATAAACAATTTCAAATAGTTTGATCCATTATAACTATTTTCCTGGACCTTAAACACTTACCTGTTTTGAAAGGGTCAGTGCTGTTATTTGTTTCGCTAGATTGTTATATTTTATGCATACTAATTTCAACGACTGATATTTGCAAAGTCGCCGAAAAATAAAGATTTTTATGAAAATTTACTCTGATTTACAAAAAGAATCTGTGAAAGTGGTACACACATTTCTTTATTTGACAAAAACTATATATTTTTACGTTTAACGCACTTTTTGTAAATGCAGCTTTAAAGAAAAATTACAAAAGAAGACTTGTTAAAAACGTAAATTTCTTGACTTAACAATTTCTCCATACATTTTCAATGCCATAATCTTTCAATAGTCTTCACGCTTCCATACCAGTGAGCCTCACTCAGTAAATGAGTACGATAGGTTATTTTTACAATAACTTTATATTCTCCGGGCATTAAACGAGGAGGAAATTTAGTTTCATCGGGCCTGAATTTGTTGATGTAGTAGCTGCCCTAGTAACATTTAAAAAATTAAAATATTTTAAAGTACTTCAAACTGTGTTACATTTTTTTTAAATTCACTATACGCTCAAATTAATTATAATTAGGTTCGTAATTATCAACATCCATACCTATGGAAACCTTCCACGTCGTATGTGAACTAATCAAAAAATTAACTGTTTTTTTTTTCTAAGATTTTTTGAAAAAGTAAAAGTCATTAATATCAGCAGAACAAATACAGTTCTCACCCAGAAACTATAAATGCTATTTAGAAACAAATTAAATAATGTAAACATACCTTTTTAATAGGACATGGTGGTATATTAGAGCACTTTACCAAATCATTAATACCAAAGGTATTCTCAAGCCTCATCTTGCAGTAATCCAAATCCAGATGGAAAGGTAGATATAAATATGCGTTTAGTGATTTTTTATATGGTTGAAAAGAGAACTAAAACATACGTTCGTAAAAATTCAGCTAAACTAAAATTAATTAATAATTATTAACATACCAGAATTGGCGTTTCTGTTAAATCTACCAAAAGAATATAACTTAAATTAAGCGCCCTTATAGTCCTATTAAATGGGACAAAATTTGCAATTACATCACGTGTATAACTGTGATTGTAACTAATTAATTCTACCCTGTGATGAAAAATTTCGTAATCGCTTTGTTGAAACTAAAATAATGTTTTGTTTAGTCTTCTATTTTTTGTGCATAAACAGAACATTTGGATTTACTTACTCCAAAAGCAATTTGTAACAAACCATAAAGAAGAACAAAAATTGACATATTTTTTGGTTTAGATATTTTCTGGACGTTTGCTGTTTCAAAATAGAGATAAATCAACACGTTGACAAGATTACAACGCTAATATTCGGCATTAAAGTAAAACACGAACCACTGGAATTTTTTTCTATCAAAAACAATAATATCAGTGTTTTTCTACGGTACATTAAATTAGGATCCTTGGCATGTGTTATTGTTCGAAATTATTATTATCAGGCTATAAATATGTCCATTTTTAAGTATAACCCATTGTAGAGTGGTCATAAAAAATCTTATCACAAGACAAAATTATTAGTCATTTATTTTGTGAAGGTTACAGCATTTTGAATTGTGTTAAAATAAATTTGTAGGATATAAATAATATTAATTTTATTACATAATATTACATACCGAAGAAAATTATTCCTAGTGTTGTGAAGCCGAACCACGGAGTAATTTGTGGCCTGAATGCTAGACGAAGACAGATAATGCGGTGCCTCGGAAGTACAGTGAGCATATTAGAAACGCACGTAAAATTAATAAAACACTAACTATATTGCATTTTCGAATAATGTATTTAGAATTCTTTTGTAGAGTGGTGTTTCATAAATACCGTAAACAAATTGCTTTATTTTGGGGTTTCGTGTAGTACTGTCAACTGGTTATTCCATTAATTTTATAATTAATCCAATAAACCTTGCTTTAAAACTACATATAATTTGCTAGAGCACTAGACCTGTCTTTTCAATTGTAGCCCTATAAATCAAATTTCCCGAACGGATTCTTGTATTTTTATAAGCAGTATTAAATCTATAAATACCATCTCTCTAAACAAAACCTAAATAAATTATTCGAAAATACAATATAATCCACTCCAGCTGCTCTTCCAACCAAAAAAGAGTAACAGATGTCTTATTCCAAATCGAACAAGATATGAAAAAATCAAAATCCAAAATCAAAAACCCACATACTCAAATGTCACAAAAAATTCCTTTAAGTAAGAACCAAGAAGGAAAGGGAATTATTTTGAACTCCGTCGAAGGAATCAAAATAAAAGAATACATAATGAAATAATTTGTATATACCTTTTATGCAAAACGCTTGTTGATCAACTCCTAAAAACCCATCAATTAAAATAGGCGAACAGCAAATCAATTTAAGAAGATTAATAACTCCATCGAGGAGTTGAGTTTGGTGTGTTAAAGAGAACGGATGTGCGAAGTGCGATCGGTGAAAATAAACCGAAATTCGAGAATTATCACGGTCAAAACAAATGCGGAAATCTCTTAGATAACTAAATTGGAAAGTGAGGACATAGTTATAATAAATAGTATGGAAAACAATTGGAAAAGCGGGAGAGCAAGTTAAAAAGTGTTGTTTGTAGATTAGGCATTTCAGATTAGGGTGAACGAATTATTACATCACAATATAGAGCCTATAGAGGAAATTACTACTGAAGATACATGAGAAAAATATAAGAAAATCCTAAAAACTACAGCTTCTGAAATGATAGGGACTAGGTCACAACATGAAAAAGATTGGATGACGCAAATGACATGGGACTTAATTACAGAGAGAAATAAAACCAAACAGGAGATGTTAATAGAAATGGAAATGAACCTAAAGAAAAAATGGGCAGAAAAGTACAAGCTGCTGGACAGACAAACAAAAAAGAGTGCAGGGAAAGATAGACGAGAACAACAAGAGGTATTGCTAAAAGAGGCCGAAATGGCTGCAAGCAAACAAGACATGAGAACCCTATATGATGTACCTCGTAAAATGACAGGGAACTCAAATATCAGTACAACACAAATTAAAAATAGGGAGGGAAAGGTACTTAAAACAGAAGACGAAGATGGATGGAGCACTTCAAAGAGATTTATGGGAAACGGGAGAGGACAGAGGATGTAATAAATAAAGCATCAGACTTAGAAGTGGAGGAATTACAATTAAACATAGGTGAAATCACAGAGGAGGAAATAGGATCCGTAATCGATAGTGTTGGATTATTAATAGTTAGTTTTTTTGTGTTTGTTGTTATCTTTTACTTTTATTATTATGAATATTATGATATTAATAATTAATTCGCTCGTTGGACCAACAACATTTACTTTTTATTATTTTCCTTCCAAGGGTTGCCTTGAACCGCCAATTTTTTATTTTGGAGTTTGTTTGGGTTTCCGGGGTAAAAATTTAATTAATTGAAAAAAACTCACATTACGTGTCAATTTAAAAAACGCATAACAAAATCGTTGAAATTCGCATTGGAACCGCCAATTTAATCGTTTAATAAACGCTTCAAAATAAAACGCTAGCTCGGGTGTGTGAAAAAATATAAAATTAAACGCAAGATAGAACATTAACCTATGGCCATTGGAATTGGCGCAAAACCATCCCCTACAGGAGCTGAGTGACGCTGTTTTCAATTTCAATCAAGGTGAGTCGAGGCAAATCCTATTTATCAAACATTCATATTGAGAAAAAATTATTATTTGTCACGCGTACATTTTTTGGTCCTTCGAGCCGGATTGTTTGTTTGATATCTGTTATCATATGAATGCCTTTGTTCTTACCTTTTAATTATTGAAACGGTGTAGTGGTCAATTCTACTACTGGTATTACAGCGCATTCAATTTTGGCAGTGGACATTGGCTGAATTGGTTATCCAATTTATATTTTACCCATTATTTATATTTGTTTAAACATATTGTTATATTGCATACAATAGTTTCGCTAAACGCACGCACGTCATTGTGACGTTTGAGGGTAAAATAGATTATTTGGTTACGTCAATTTTGACATTTTTGTCATCTCAGTTTTTTCAATTCGCATCGTTTTTGAATTTTTTTAAATTCAAAAATGCCACCTAAAGTTAACGCTAAATTTGCTGAAGCTTACGCTTTTCGAAATGCTTTAATTAATAAAATAAAGGAAACGCTAGATATCGCAAGAATGGCACAAAACGATAATTCGTTTATTCCACTATTTAAGAGACGCTATCAAACAACAGATGATATTTACGCAAAATTGGAAACCTCTCACAATCAGGTAATATCGCTTATAGCTGCACAAGAAAACCCTGATTTTCAAGCAGAAGACGAGGTAAGGAAGGAATTCGATGCTATGTATTTTGAAATAGGAGTTCTTTATGACCAAACATTACCTGTTGATATACCGTCTTCAAACAATTCATCCCATGTTATAAAGGAATTTTCAAATGTTCGATTACCTAAAATTAATTTAAGAAATTTCGATGGTAAATTAGAATTATGGTCGCCATTTATTCAATTATTTAATACCACAATTCACAACGCTTCACATTTATCGAATACAGAAAAATTTCAATATTTAATTAGCTGCCTTTCTGGTGAACCCTTAAATTTAGTAAAGACCTTAGATTTATCAGATGATAACTATATAATCGCTTATCAAAATCTAGTCAATAGATATGACAATAAAAGGAAGTTAGCTACACGTTATTGGGAAGGAATGATTTCGTTACCTCAACTAAAAGAAGAATCGTCTAAAGGGTTACGCGATTTGATTGATAAATTCCGGGAAAATGTAGCAGCATTACGTGCTTTAAAATTCGCTGATTCTCTGGAAGATTTCATGCTGCTAAATCTCCTTTTGGAAAAATTAGACCCAAACACACGAAGATTGTTCGAATCGGAAATCCGTGATTTAAGGCAGGAAATCCCAACGTTTGGTATGTTAGAAGATTTCATCGAAGGTCAAAGTTTGGTATTAGATCAGTGTAAACCGAAATGCTCTAATTTTAAGCAAAATAATTATTCTAAACGCACGTTCCATGTTACAACGGAACATACATCACCAGATAAATGTTTTATCTGTAGTAAAACACATTTAACTTACTCGTGCCCACAATTAGTAGAGAAACTACCTACGCAACGCTACGAATTGGTAAAATCCAAAAAATTATGCATTAATTGCCTTAGTGGTTTTCACACCACCAAAACCTGTAAGTCAAAATCACGTTGTCGAAAATGCAATAAAAACCATCACAGTTTGTTACATTTTGAATCTTCCGCTACGCAATCTAATCGTAATGATGAACCTTTTAACGCTGTACGATTAGAACCTACAAATGCTGTAAGTAACACACTCGAAAATTCAAACGCTACGATTTCTTCAGTAACGGCTCTAGTTAGTGCCACATCTAATAAATTAGTGTTGCTGTCAACAGCACTGATAGATATTCGTGACGAATCCGGATATCCACACGCAATAAGAGCAATCCTCGATGGAGGTAGTGAGGGCAGTTTTATAACTGCTGCTTGTGCTCAACGCTTAGGATTACGTGTTAAATCCAACCGCATTCAAATTCAAGGAATAGGTTCATCATCCGCTCTTCTATCTTCTGGAACGGTTAGTTGCTGTCTATACCCGCATGATGAGTTACAACCATCATATTTGATTGATGCTCACGTCATTGCATCTATTTCGCATAATATTCCAGCCTTTCCAATAGATTCTTCTACGTGGACACATATTAAAGGCTTACGCTTAGCAGATCCACAATTTTGTATCCCAGCAAAAGTAGATCTTTTACTAGGTGCTGATATTTATACGCAATTATTACGTCCAGGCTTAATACTGGGATCAAATAATACGCCCTCAGCTATAAATACTATTTTCGGATGGGTTTTGTCTGGTCAGGCATGTGCTAACCAACCAACTCATTTGAACTCTTTTTTTTACTGCGCTTTCTAATGAACCTTTAGAATCAACGCTAAAGAAATTTTGGGAAATTGAAGAAGTTAGCGTTGAAATTCCTCCTTCTCCAGATGACGTTATGGGCGAAAAATTGTACAAACAATCAGTATCTCGCGAACTTAATGGTAGATATAGTGTTGCGTTGCCTTTTAAATCAATTCACAGACCCGAGTTTCCCAATTCTCGCTCTGTCGCTTTACGTCGCTTTTATTGTTTAGAAAATAGATTTTCACGCGATGAATCTCTTCGAATTCGTTATTCAGAATTCATGAAAGATTACCTTGATAGTGGACATATGTCCATTGCAAAGGAACCCATTACATCATCTGAATGTTATTATATACCGCATCATTGTGTTTTTAAACCAGATAGTACTACAACGAAATTGCGTGTAGTCTTCGACGCCTCAGCTAAATCAGCAAACGATAAATCACTTAATGATTGTTTGTATTCTGGTCCAAAATTACTACCACACATTGCAAATATATTACTAAAGTTTAGATCGCATAGAATTGTCTTTATCGCTGACATAAAACAAATGTATCGGCAAATATTAATCGCACCCGCTTTCAGAAATTATCAACGAATTTTATGGAGGTTTTCGCCACATGAGCCGATCGAAGAATATGTCTTAAATACTGTTACCTACGGGGTTTCTTCTGCCCCATTTTTAGCAATAAGAACGCTTCATCAATTAGCTGAAGACGAACAGCTAAATTTTCCCCAAGCCGCTGCACTTTTAAAACAAGATGTTTACGTTGATGACGTTGTTTCTGGTTGTAATACGCTGTTACAAGCACAAATTCTCCAAAGGGAATTAATCGAACTTCTAAGAAGAGGTGGTTTTTTACTACGCAAATGGGCAAGTAATGTACCCGAATTGCTTTCCGGGTTGAATTCCAGTTTGTGTCAAGAAGGTCTTTCGTTTGATAGTGAATCCGAATCCACCATCAAACTTCTAGGCTTACAGTGGCTTCCATCGCTTGATGTATTTTCTTTTAAAGTTGATACTATCAATCACACTTGTACTAAACGACAGATATTGTCCGAAATCGCAAGAATATTTGACCCACTTGGTTTTCTTGCCCCATTAATTTTTTTTTGCAAGCGATTAATTCAACATCTTTGGTGTTTAGGTTTAGATTGGGATGCTATCCCGCCAGATGAAGTAGTTGATCGCTGGAATTGTTACCGCCAGCAGCTTTTTTTAATTAGTAACATTCGTTTAAATCGCTACGTTTTTTCGCCAGATTACTCAAGCATTGAGTTACACGGATTCTGCGATTCATCGGAAGCAGGATATGCAGCCGTTGTTTATTTTCGTATCATTGATAATTCTAATACCGTTTCTGTTAAATTTGTAACAGCCAAAACAAAGGTTGCGCCATTAAAAAAACGGTCTTTGCCACAATTGGAATTGTGCGGAGCCTATCTCCTCTCCAATCTTATAGATACCATTGTTCAAATATACTCTGAAAAAATTAATAAAATTTTCGCTTGGACTGATTCCACAGTTGTTTTGGCTTGGTTACGTTCATCTCCACATCGTTGGAAAACGTTTGTTTCAAATAGGGTTAGCCATATTCAAGAACGCGTGCCACCTTCCTCGTGGCGTCATGTACGATCAGTGCATAATCCCGCTGATTGCGCATCTCGTGGTTTATTACCCCAGGAACTAATTTACCATCCTTTATGGTGGGCGGGGCCTCCTTGGCTTAAGGCTTCACCTAATTCTTGGCCCACGCAACAAGTCAATCAGTTAGATATTGAAAACGTAGTTACTGAGGAAGAAAGAAAGGTTAGGGCTTTTATTGTCCAAGATGACAATCTGAAGCCTTGGAATGAGTTATTAACCAAATATTCTTCGCTGAATAAAATTTTGCGCATAGTCACGTACATTTGTCGTTTTACTAAAAAACTTAGGAATGTGCATCAACCCATGTCAGATACAATCACATCTTCTGAATTACACAATTCCTTACTTATATTAGTTAAATTAGTTCAGCAACAGATATTTCACGCTGACATAAATAGTTTAAGACAACACAAATTATTGTCACACCCACTACGCAAACTAAATCCCTTCTTGGATCAACAAGATATCCTCAGGGTGGGCGGTCGATTATGTCATTCTGCATTATCATTTGAAGAAAAACATCCCGCACTTCTTCCTCAATCCCATAGATTAACTGTTTTGATTATAGAAGACGCTCATAGGAAACATCTTCACCCTGGTCTCAACACGCTTCTTTATTTAATTCGACAAAATTTCTGGATTTTGTCCGCAAATCGAGCAATTCGTCGATGTTTATCACGCTGTTATCGATGTTTCCGTACAAAACCGCAGTCACTGCAACCACCTATGGGAGATTTACCCGCAGTTCGAGTACAGCAAATCAAGGCATTTAACTCTGTAGGCATTGATTTTGGTGGCCCATTTACAATAACAATGCGAAAAGTTCGAGGAGCAAAAACGCACAAGGCATACATTTGCCTATTTGTATGCTTGACAACTAAAGCCCTTCATCTTGAGCTGGTCTCGGAACTTTCGACAGCGGCCTTTCTTGCCGCATTGCGTCGCTTCATTGCTCGCCGTGGTCGATGTGCTTTAATAATGAGTGACTGTGGAACAAATTTTATTGGAGCTGCACGCATAATATCTAATTGTTTCAAGAGCGCTGTGGAGGAAGAAGGTATTACATGGAAATTTAATCCGCCAACTGCTCCACATTTTGGTGGTATATGGGAGGCTGGGATTAAATCTGTTAAAACTCACCTCAAACGCGTAATAGGGGAACAAATTTTAACATTTGAAGAATTTTCTACAATATTGGCACAAATAGAAGCTTTACTCAATTCGCGACCACTGTGCCCCCTTAGTAGTGACCCAAATGATTTAGAGGTTTTGACGCCTGGTCATTATTTAACTTTAGCTCCTTTAACATGCATACCTGAACCCGACCTGTTAACTATCAAAATGAATAGATTAACTCGCTGGGAGCTGCTTCAACGTATGCACCAACATTTTTGGAAAAGATGGCATCATGAATATTTGCATACTTTACAACAGCGCTGTAAATGGGTTGCCAATTTTCCACCTCTTGATCAAGGAACCATGGTCTTAATAAAAGACGATCTTTCCCCTCCTATGCGTTGGCGTCTGGGTCGTGTGATTCAACTCCACCCAGATCCAAAAGGCATATCTCGCGTCGCGACAATTAAAACCGTTCAGGGTACCCTCAAACGTCCTTTAGTAAAGTTATGTCCATTGCCAAATCAATAATGCATTGTAAAATACTTGTATTTTGGTGGGCGGTATGTTGGATTATTAATAGTTAGTTTTTTTGTGTTTGTTGTTATCTTTTACTTTTATTATTATGAATATTATGATATTAATAATTAATTCGCTCGTTGGACCAACAACATTTACTTTTTATTATTTTCCTTCCAAGGGTTGCCTTGAACCGCCAATTTTTTATTTTGGAGTTTGTTTGGGTTTCCGGGGTAAAAATTTAATTAATTGAAAAAAACTCACATTACGTGTCAATTTAAAAAACGCATAACAAAATCGTTGAAATTCGCATTGGAACCGCCAATTTAATCGTTTAATAAACGCTTCAAAATAAAACGCTAGCTCGGGTGTGTGAAAAAATATAAAATTAAACGCAAGATAGAACATTAACCTATGGCCATTGGAATTGGCGCAAAACCATCCCCTACAGGAGCTGAGTGACGCTGTTTTCAATTTCAATCAAGGTGAGTCGAGGCAAATCCTATTTATCAAACATTCATATTGAGAAAAAATTATTATTTGTCACGCGTACAGATAGTCTGAAAAATGATAAATGTGCAGGATTAGATAACATCCCGAGCGAACTAATAAAAGCAGGTGCACAATCAAGCATCAGAATACTACATCATATGCTCAACAAAATATGGGAACAAGAAAAAATACCAAAAGAATGGACAACAGGTTCGATAATTAAACTACCAAAAAAGGGCGACAAAACACTTTGCGACAACTGGCGAGCCATAACTATCCTAAACACGACCAGCAAAATTTTTACAAGAATAATTTTAGAAAGAATGAAGGGAAGTGTAGAAGAAATACTTAGAACAAATCAGGCTGGTTTCAGACCAATAAGATCCTGCATAGATCAAATAGGTACGCTACGAATAATAATTGACGAAGGCAACGAATGGCAGAAAGAAATGCACATAGGGTTTATTGATTTTAAAAAAGCTTTCGATAAAATAGGTAGGGAGGAAATGTGGCAAATATTAATCAGTTGTGGGATACCCAAAAAACATGTAAGAATGATCAAATTACTCTATGAAAATTCTACTGCATGTATAGAACATAACGCAATAAGATCGAACCAAATTGAAATAGAAAGCGGCGTAAGGCAGGGCTGCATCCTCTCACCTACTTTGTTCCTCATAATGGTCGACTGGGTAATAAAACAAACTATAGATAATAGAGACGGGGTATTATTACGGAAAAGAAAAGTCAGTTGGAAGGAAAAATACTCACACTCCAGAATACGTCGGATAAAATAGGTCTTGAAATACAAAGAAGACAAAAACATTACAGGTGAATAGCAGACACAACCACAATACAACTAAAGGGTAACAGGATAGAAACAGTAGATTACGTTGCATACCTGGGGAGCATTCTAGAAGAGAGGGGTGGCTGCGATAGGGATGTGAAGATAAGGACAAAAGCACAATATTCCTTCCGCCTGTTACACAAAATATGGAAGTCGAAAGAATTAATGCAAAAAACAAAAATCCGGATTTTTAATTCCAATGTCAAAAGCATACTGCTATATGGCTCGGAAACGTGGGCGCTAAAACAGAACCAAAGAAATGATATTCAGACCTTTATAAATAAGTGCTTAAGAAAGATCCTAAACATATTTTGACCAAACAAAATATCCAACCAAGAACTATTGAAAACAACGAATCAATAACAGGTCGAATTTACCATTAAGAGACGGCGCTGGAGATGGATAGGGCACACCTTGAGAAAGCCAAATACGGATATTACTAGACAAGCAATGGAATATAACATAAAAGGAAGAAGGAAACGAGGTAGACCGATAAATACATGGAGAAGAAATGTGCTTAAAGAGTGCAGTGAAAGTAATCTAAATGGAATCAAATAAAACTGATTGCACAAGATAAAGTAGCGTGGAAAGAGTTTATAGAAACCTTATGTACTTAAATTAAAGTATAATCTCAACTCAAAGTTTGGAAGAAGAAGGAAATGCCAAAGGAGTGGTACACAGCCATAATATGCCCCATATTTAAGAAAGGAAATAGGCAGATGCCACAGAATTATAGACCGATTTCACTACTAAACGTGATATATAAAATCCTAGCACACCTCGTGAACGCAAAACTACAGAAAATAATTGAAAAGGAAATAGGTAAATACCAAGCAGGGTTCCAAAAAGGCAAATCAGTAATAGACCACCTATTTGTACTGAACCAAATACACGAAAAATGCAGTAAAAAAAATATCCAAATACATGCCTTATTCATAGACTTTAAAAACGCATACGATAAAATCAAAAGAGAAACGATGTATAAACAAATGGGGGAGCTAGGTATCCCAGAAGAACTAACGAGCTTGGTAAGGATGACCCTAAGAGACACCACAAACAAAGTTAAACACAGAGGGTGCGAATCTGAACCCTATAGGATCAATACAGGTCTCAAACAAGGTGATCCTCTATCAACAACACTCTTCAACATCATACTAGAACATGTATTCAGGAAAAGCAACATCAAAGGAAACAACAACATACTTAAATCCTCGTATCAGGGTATCGCGTATGCAGACGATGTGGTACTTCTCGTGAGAACTCAAGAAGAACTAAAATCAATCTTCAAAAAACTAGAGAATCAAGCCCGACAGATCGGTTTGCGAGTCCATGAAGATAAAACGGTATATATGAAACTTGGAAATAAGCTACATGGGGAACAAACGTTAGCAATAACATCTATAGATAAAATGAATAAATATGCTTTTAAACTGACAAATGAAGTAATCTATCTAGGCGCCGGAATAACTAGTGATGGGAATCACAGTAAAAACATTATAAGAAGAATTGCAGCTGGTTCGAAATGTGCTGGGTCTTTAAGCAGAGTTTTAAGTGATAAGAATTTGACTAGAAATTTAAAATTGATATTATACAAAACAGTGATACGACCAGTGGTGCTTTTCGGTAGTGAAACGTGGGTGACAACAAAGGAAAATTTAAATAGACTACAGGTATGGGAAAGAAGAGTCCTAAGAAGGATTTGTGGAGGGGTTAAAGAAAACGGTACCTGGAGAAGGAGAACGAACGCCGAACTTAATAGTGTTTCACGAACGCCAGACATCAAAGTGATAGTGCAACAAAACAGATTAAGGTGGTTGGGCCATGTAGGTATCGAGAATGAAATCTGAAGAGCTAATTAAAAAAACCTACGAGTTGGAACCTTGCGGAAGAAACAGGAAAGGAAGACCGAAGAAAACATGGTGGGACTGTGTGGAGTGCGATCTAAGTGAACATAATTTAAAAAACTGGAAAACTTTAGTACAAGATAGAGTAAAGTGGAGGAAGACAATCCAAGCCATAGGCCTACAGGCCTGAAGTGCTGTCTTATATATATATATAATCTCAACTCAAACCAATTTAAGGAAAGTGCTCGAGTTTATGTGATAGTAACAGTGTAACTTAGCGTAAGTCTGACAACCTTACTCAATATAAGTAACTGTCACAGAAACGTCCTTGAACCCCAATGTTCCACTTAGGAATGAAATGGCTAAACAACAACAATAACTCCATCGAAGAAAATTATCCTATCCAATGTTTCACCCACTATCCCTAATGAAATTATAGAACAAGCTCGATACAATCTAAACATCAAACGCAATTCACCAATATATTTCATAAAAGCAGGACTATCAGAAAATATTATCCTTTCAGAATCCGTAAAAATTGAATATAAAGAAGATAGTTACCTCATATTCTTACAATACGACGAATTAACATGTTTTAAATGTAATCAGTTAGGACATCCCTCCTCAAAATGCCCCACCATAACTAATACTCAACCACAAAATTCTACAATAACTGAAAGTAAAAAGCGCTACACACCATCTACTACCACAGAAACCATTGATACTCCAACAGACAAAAAAATAAATCCGATGATAAATATGTATAAATACTTTTATTAAAGAAAGTTCAATAAAAAATCGATAAACAAATACAATCGACAGAAGATGAATCAGAGTTGCAATCAAAAAAAAAAGGAAAAAAGTCCAACTCCAAAAAACAAGGAAATGAAAACAGTTCAGGACGAACCAACCTTAGAACTATTGTTAGAACCGATAAAGAAATATTGAAAGTAATCAGCATAAGTATCCCTTTACTTACCCTGAATTTGAGGAATTCATAACAGCAATTTACTCGACACTAAATCTCCTACAAGTAGCAGAAACGTTTACGAATGATACACAAACTCTTTTAGATATTCTTCAAGATTTCTATAGCCTACTTACACACCGCAAAATTAAGTACCGATTCACACGAATAATTGGTAACATCAAAAAACAATTTTCACTAATCAAAGCGATAAATGACCAAACCTCCGCTTCTGAGTCTCTGCAAGTAGACACAGACTCATGTTGTTAATCTTTACCACTAATTTAATGCAATTCAACAAACTGTAAAGGCTTTTACACCGATCTATCAGATCTACAAATGCAACTATCTAATTACCAAACTGATATTACATGTCTTCAAGAAAACCATTTAAAAAGTAAAAGAAGCAACATTAAGGAAGCTCTTAATAATAGTAATGACTCTATTCACAACATAATCCAATTTGTAAATGCTATTAAGTTAGAAATATAATAGAATGTAACTAGATATATTATATTAAAAGGTGCTAATAACCAAGTTGTTAATGCACCTAAATAATTTAAAATAAAAATATATATATAATTAGCGTTTTTTTAACTTATGTGCGTTTCTAATATGCTCCCTGTACCTCCGAGGCACCGCATTATCTGTCCTTGTTTCGCATTCTGGCGACAAACTAACTTTGGCACGGATTCGGTCGGCCGTTTAAATTGAAGTGCACCCTCCTGTCTTTTTACACCGTTTACAAATGAAGCGAAATTCTTTCATATAAGATTTCCTAATTAACATTATTTTTGTTTGTAAAAGAACACAAGTTCCGAATAATAGTAGTGATGTATTTCATTAATCGTTTGAAAACAAGTTCTGATTTTATAACATATGATCCCTACATAATAAATAATTGCACTCCCCTTTTATGTAAAAATGATATAATATAGCAGTTTGGTACTGAAAGGGGCTTTGTTAGAATTATAATTGATTTGTCATTTTACACCTGCTTATTGTAGGAATTAGGAAAAGTATTTATGTTGATTGTAAATACAAAAGAAGCTTTTTGGAGCGTACCACACCGCCATATACCCCTATAATTATATGCCATTCGCAACTTTTGTATACCAGAATACGCTATGGTTTCAATTTATTATGTTGGAATTAAATTTTGTTGAAATATGAAGATCCTGTTTTTTACCAAACATTTAATCCTAGATTATGTCGAGCATACTATGTTACTAAATATTCTTTATGTTTCTATTGGTACAAACAGATGATTGTATTTATGCTTTTAATATTGAGGTACCTATGTTAAAAATACCTTATAATATTAGAGGTGTTAATTGGGCTTTTGCAGGATGAATAAATACCAAACAAAGGAAGTGGGAGAATACCAAGGAGGGTTTAAAGAGGGAAGATCCACAATAGATGAGATTTTTATAATTAAAATGATCCAAAATGTTGCTTATGAACAGAATAGCCCTGCATATGTTGTCCATCGATTTCAGGCTTGCCTATGACTCAGTAAGTAGAAGCACGTTATATAAAGTCATGAGAAAACTAAACATTCCTACAAAAATTATAAATTTAGTGAAAATGACTCTAAGCGAAATCGAAAATATACTTGCAGTCTGTCGAACAAGTTTCAGGTCACAAGAGGTTTAAGGCAAGGGGACCCGCTTTCTACACAACTTTTCAACTTCGTATTAGAAATCATATTTAGAGAAAGCGGATTATTCACACGAGGATTAATTTAGAACTGCAAATACCAATGCATGGCCAACGCGGATGACATTGTGTTGATGGCAAGGACCAGAAGCGAACTGATAAGAATATTTAGACTACCTGAAAAGAATGCAACAAAGCACGGATTGCAGATTAACGAAGAAAAAACAAAATATATGGAAATGAAAGAAGAGGAAACGGATGAAGAAACACAAATTAAAATGACAACAGAGGGGAATAGAGAATACAGTTTTGAAAAAGTTAGACAGCTCGAGTATTTGGGAGTCACGGTAACGAGCAGAGGTGAAGCAGACAAGGAAATAGATAAAAGGTTGGCGAAAGGAAGTAAGGCTAATGGTAAGAAACATGCTAAAATCTAAGAAGGTCTCAAGAGCAGCAAAACTACGGATATACAGAACGGTAATGAGGCCGATAGTTCTATACGGTAGTGAGACATGGATAATGAATAAAAATAATAGGAAAAGATAAAGATACCTATGGAAAAGAGGAATCCTAAGGAAAATATTCGTAGGGTTTAAAGTTGCTGAAATTACTTGGAGAATAAGAACAAACTTGGAAATAAGAGAGCTGTGCAGACAATCTCGGGGATTACATATGTAGTAAGAACACAAAGATTAAGATGGACGGAACATATGGCAAGAATGAGTAACAATAGATGGGTTAAAAAAATGTTACTAAGAGGGCCGATAGGAAGAAGGCGAAAGGGACGACCAAGGAAAAAATGGCTGGAAATGGTTAAGGGAGACTTTAGGAAAATTGGAATTAAAGACTGGGAAGAAGAGGCTAAGGATAGGAAATGGTGGAGAAAGGCAGTAGCAAAATTTGAAGCCTTGGGCCTTTATGGCCTGTAGAGCTAGTATATATCGGGTGATTCACGTAAGACGCGCCTCTTAACAACTGGAATCCTCGTATGGTGGGTTGCATTTGAAACTTTTAAAGGGCGACCTTACGTGAATCACCTGGCATATATAATTGGGCTTTTCGCACTTCAGTCCTGAACCCGGAGGCAGATCCAATCCCCGAAACGTCGCACTCCATCAATGTAACAGAGTATGAAAAGCCCATTTAACACCTCTAATAGAAATCCACATTCACAAACATTTAGATAATACCTTACAATATGTTATAACATTTATGTTAGAAAATTAAATGTAACATTTACTTTCCTTTCAGATTTCATGTTATACAATACATATATGTACTATCACGTGCAAAAGTAATGACACGCCTAAGATTTGTTATTGTATGATAAACAGCCTTGCAGCAGTCGATGAATAACTTGGGCATAACCATAAGACCTTGTAGGGTTGTAGGTAGGATTAACAAGTTAGAATAAGAAAGTTACTCATCGACTGCTGCAAGGCTGTTTATTATACAATAACAAATCTTAGGCCTGTCATTACTTTTGCACCTGATAGTACGTACCTACTATTATAAGTATTCTATCTTAAAAAAACAACAATTAAATATTTTCTGAATTCATATTTAAGTAACCCCAAAATAATATACCTATCAAACATTAACGAATTACGTACAACAGGCAACTCTGGTTTTGTCGTGAATCCTAATTTATTAAAAAAAAAAATTTTAATGTGACTTTTACTGACAAGACAGATCTATACCAGAAAAAGGCTTATTCACCTTAACAAAACTGTCTCCCCAACAAGGTACTTTGATCACGAATACAGTATTTTTCACCTAGGATTTGGGTTGTGACGTCAACGTGCTGCTTATAAATTCACAATCCACTATACTTCATCTCTTTCTAAACTAGGTTTTCATTACCTACTGCGCACGAACGCATGTCTACCCATACAGTTTTTGGGCAGAGCTTGTTGACGTCACAACCACAACCCAAATGCTAGATGAAAAATACTGTACCTTAAAATTTAAGTATATGTGAGTTATCATGGCGACAAGAAAAAAACAAACAGGTTAATATAACTTCGAACAGTAGCCACCAACAATAATAACAGATAAATTATTATTAATTCCATCGCAACAACAAAAAACTTCAAACTACGCAATATAAAAATGTAGGCCAAAAGTTATCTTTTTTTTTCTGACCACCATAGTATACCGGGTGTAATAAGATTATGGTACACCCGGTTTTTTCCTTTAGTTTTCAAGATAAATGATTGAAATTTGGAACATCCTATATACTTAATAAACATCACTTTTTGACATATTAAGCATTTTTTCCACTTCCGGTTGCACAGGAAGTGACACTAACTTTTAATTTTCAAATGGAATGCCCTATATATTAATGCATTTTTGAATTCTGAATAATTTTCTGAATCCATTGATACCACATGTGACATTTCAGTCTTCAGTATTTATTTTAATTTAATTTTTAGTTTTCTATTTAAGTGTGCCATGACTATTCCGATTTATTCTAATTGGGCCGTGTAATACTAGAAAAATCGAAATTCTATCGAAAATAGTAAATTATGTGATTTATGAGCAAATAAAGTTCATCCAAATGGTTTTTGGGACAAAACACAATCTTTTCAAATGTAATCATATTGGTACCGTGGTACCATTTATTGCTAGTATTAATAAGGAATTTATTCATGTGGCTTATTAAAATCTGCGATAAATACATCAAAATTACAGCTAAGAGGAAGTAAGAAAATACAATTTTGTTCCAATTATAAGGTAAGAAGTAAATAAGGTGGCTTTGAAAACAATTATAATATGAAAGCTAATCCTCATTGATACTATTTTACAGAAATTACAGGTTACTAAAACTAAGTTATTTTCGGGTGTGCCTTAAAAATGAATTTTTCTACTCCCACCATGGAAAGTGGGATTTTCAAACTTCGTCTCCATAGATACGAGTGTTGAAAATGAGTGTTTGCCGAACAAGTGAAATTAGCGTGCGGAAAATTTACTTTCCGCACGCACATGCATGATTTTCGGTGCGGCAAAGTATAATTTTGCCGCACCGAAATCAAAATGTCATAAATGACATTTGATGAATGCCAGATTTGATTTTGCAGAAATATTTAAATTTTTTTATGGAAATGTGGTTGTAGAAAAAATAGTGTGTAATACATGTGTTAAAAGCTTGTATTTGCCACATTCGTGTGGCAAACGCAAGCTTTCAACACTTGTATTACAAATTACTATTTTTAATTATTTTTCACTTTCAACTCGTATCATTAGGTTAAGCATCAGAAAGTGTTACTTATCCGCATTTCAAAAGGACTCCCTAAGAAAAATTCACAGTGGGCTAAATAAAACGCTTAAAATTACATGATACTATAGACAAGTAGGTTATAAACCTTTCCTCATTAAAGTGGAACATTTAATAATAATATTGGCCCGTATTTTTACCTCACTAATTACAGCCGTGTTTAATGAAAACAAACAACGAGATAGCTTTTTAATGGTTTTTTTCTCAATAAACCAGATCAACAATTTAGCTGGTTGGGATTACAGTGGCTAGTAAATGTGTGAACCTACAATCTAGAGGCAGATGCCGCACTATAATTACCGAAATGGTATTTGACATTATATTTACTATTTGGAAAAGAAGTATTTCGTATTTTGCTGGTCACTGTTATCTGTAAATGCGGAACTTGAATATACGTCTTGGGGAAATTTTAGTCTGGAGTGAATGCCCTTGGATCCTGTGTGACGTTGCTCCGTTGCACTGTTTAATATCATAAAAATATTTTCTAGTTGTTATTGTCTTGATAAACTCTGGAATGTGTGGTATGTTCGCCTCACGTTGGAATTGGGAGTTTCGTACAAACAAGGTGCATTAAAGATTATGCGAAGAATTTTGTATTGACATATCTGTAATTTCCTCAGTTGTGTTTGGGAAGCGGCACCTCAAACTTAGACATGCCTAAGTTAGAACAGGTCTGATAACCGACTAGTAAATTAAACATCCTACTTCATGTTTCAGGGGCGATCTCTTGTTAACATCGCCATATGTTACATTCAATTTTTTATTTATATGAAAAACCCAAGTTAATTTCCTATCCAGGATTTGTTATTTGTGAATTCTGATATTTGAGTGTAAGGTTGGTCTACGAAGAGTAAAGATTTTGACTTAGCATTTTGTGGCATTGAGTTTTATGCACCATTTGTCAAACCACTCCAACAAGATGTCAATGTAGTCTTGAACGACGAACAGATATTAGAATAGCAGTGTGTTGAGAAAGTAGGATGGTGTCGTCAGCGTACACAGCGTTGGTCGAATTGATAGGTTCAGGGATATCGGACATAAGAATATTGAAAAGCGTTGGCCCTAAGATGGAATCTTGTGATACTTCGGTATGCATATTCATTCTTCATTCTTGCTGATAGCGAGCTAACTGAAAACGTGCGGTTTGTAGAGAAACACTTAATAATGCATAGCAACTATGCAGGCATATATAGTTTTATTAGTTTATTCAATAGTCTTTCTGGTCAAATGCTTGTGCAATATCAAGGAACAAGGTCACAGTATGTTGCTTATTTTCAAATGCTCTTCATATGAGTTTAAAGATACGAGACAGTTGGTGTAGAGTATTTTTTTCGAAAATCATACTGGTATGGGAGAAGAATTTGATTGTCTTGGAGAAATACGGTAATGAATAATTTCGTCAAAGAGTTTGGAGAGTGAAAGGAGTAAGCTAATTGGACAATAACTGTCAGGGTGCTTGTGATTTTTTCCGAGTTTAGGAACAACTAAGATATGTGCATATTTCCAAGAATTTGGGAAATATCCCATTTTGAGGCAGGCTTTGAATAAAATAATTAGGTAAGTTAATATTTTTAAAGTAAATTGCTTCAGAACTATATTTGGAATTAGGCCGTGGCCTGGTGATTTTTTGGAGGATAGGTATAATTCTTTTTTATGTGTACAAAAGCGACACACAATATTTCCAAGGTAAATAAAAATTGATTCAGGAAATATTAACAAAATACAAAACAAATAATGGGCACATAAATCTAAAAGTTTTATTAGTTGCCATTATTGGTTAAGTTACGTCCTTAATTCCATGGGTCACTGACGATGACTTTAAATTGAATCACTTGATATTAGTAAACCAGAAAACCAAGAAGAACTCATACGAAAAATTGCAATTGTTAAGCAAACTATTTAAAATAACATGTCAGGAATTTGGGTATCTTAGGACCTATTAACAAATTATTTGCTCTTTTCCTGATAAATTTCTGAAAACCAATTTTACGTATTAAAATCACTGAACCAAACCTTTTCTTTTATCATCTCACAATCTTATTTATCAGATAACAAAGTAATGGAAACAGCATTAAAGTCTTCTAACCAAGAAGAAAGAAGTTTGAATACTAAGGGCCAGCCTTTGCACCTTCTAATAAGCCTCCTAATAGTAATAAGCTATTTTTCATGGAAAAGATTGTATTAAAAACGGCTACCATGGAAAATAATTTGATGATAAATTTATGAGGAAATGGAAAGACCGGCCTTAACTATAACTCAATTTTTAGAAAACCTTGGCACCTTGAAAGGCTTTATCTCATCCAATAAATAAACAAATAAAAAACTACATCCTGGTGTGTAGTGAATCATTTCATAATAAGTAGGAAAAACGAAACTGAAAGGTTTCCCAATTATGTAATTACGATAGTATCCCACTACAATTATGAATTAACTTATATTCTGTAGCTTTTATAATCAAACAATAAGAAATACTGAAATTAATATCGTGCTTTGTTGAAATCTAACTCTACGATATGCTTTATATAATTTTCATTGTCTGAAACCGGAAGTAATGCTAATGTATTGATTGGTATATAAAGCCAAAGTTTGATATCATCTCAAATACAATACTAACATTATTTTCCAGCCTTTATTATTTCTTTATTTTTGAAAACAAAAATTGAAAATTTTGAATAATACTGCTGGTTACGTACCTATCCTTGGGTTGGCACCAATTACAGTTTTACAATCTGATATAATTTGTTTATTAGCCATAAATTTATTGATTTTCCCCTTTTATAACTGGTGAAAGTTATATATTTTAACCCTTATAATATAAACTACCAAAGACAGATTATTCGATGTAATTGATTTTTTACAAGTAACTCTTTTGTTAAACTTATACAGGGTTACTGGTAATTCGATACATTCCTTTGGAGATGTGATGGGACAGGAGCTAAGAAACAAATTTAACCCTAACATACATTATGCAAAACTCAATGGTTTTTGAGATATTTCAATTTTTGTGTTTTTCTCAAAAAAGTAGATCTTAATGTCTTTAAAGTTAATTTTTAAAAAATCTACTTGACATTTTCTGAACTTTTTGACTGGGTTACTTGTCCCACTCTATGGTCATCCATTTCGAATAGAAAATATCCGGAAACATTTCGATCATGTGAAAATTTTAAATAAAAACTTATTAAAAATAATTTTTAAAAATCAGCTACGAAAATTACCTATTCGTTTTTCTCAGAAATTATTTTTTTATTTTTGCATAATGTATGTTAGGTTTAATTTGTTTCTTAGCTCCTGTCCCATCACATCTCCAAAGGAATGTATCGAATTACCAGTAACCCTGTATATTGCAATATACATTCCAAGATAGTAAATCAACGTAATTATCATAAACCTACTACAGAAAGTCAAGAGCAATGTTTGATAAAAAAAAATACATATTTTGGGAGAACTTATAAGTATTCATTTATTGTAAAAAAATATGAAAATCTTGGGGCTTAAAATTATTAAGGGTAATAATTAGTAATTATAGTTCAAGCTAGATTTGTATATTTTCCAGACTGTCAAATAAGCACAGAAATGTAGGAGTAATATTTATCGATTACATTCGAATCTGGAATTTAAAAAAATTAAAATTAATTTTTCTTTCATAGTACAATAATTGTGACTTTCATATTATTTCTTCATTGAAAAGGGGCTAAGGATCCCTTTAACTTCGCCAGTGATCAAACTAAAGCTTTCTTATTACTATCAAATTCTGAGTTTGGTAGACCCCAATTTACCCTGCAAAAATTAAAGATAAATGTCCAATGGTTTTTAACATATTTAAGAAAATCAATCTTTTTAATTTTACAGGGCAGTAATTTGTTATTTTGACTCGTTAAGGAAAAAATGTGTTTGAAAAATCTTCACTATTTTTATGTAGCTAATGCTGGTAAACTATGACCCCTGCTTTTATGAACGCCAAAGCAGCAATCCTGGATAAAAATGTAATTGACTTTGGATTTAAACCCCAAACCTTCGAATCTAGACCCGAAATTCACATTTCTGGAATACAATTCAAAGAAATCGATTATGAAATCTCAACTTAGAGCCAAGAACCCTGTCAGAATTTGACATTCAGTCTTGCATTATGACATTAATTCTTCATCCTTTGATTTCAGATTCAACTTGCTAACTGAAATCAAAAGTGATAATATAAAATTTGGCGTTATAAATCCAAATTTTAACTTGCTTTTAATACTTATTTTGATTCAGTTCATAGCTCAGATTCGAAACATAACGAAACAATCGTTATTTAGAGTCTTTAAATTTCAATTCGCATTCTACTGAGCTCGATATTTGAATTAAGGTATAAAATAATTAGAAACAGGTTTCAGCATTCCAAACTGAATTGTCAAGATTCAAAACTTGAATATAGTTTTCAGTTCTGTGCCGAACTTAGAATTCTCAGAACTTGAAATTCGGGCCTATATTTCTACTTTTAAATTTAATTTTCTAGCCATAAAAGATTCGCCATTCATAATAAAATTATAATATTAAATGGAATTTCAGATTTCAAACTTCACTCTGCGATTGATATTCGGATTAAGGTACGAAACTAAACAGTAGAATTTTTCGTAATTCATTCCATTTTAAATTGTAAAGTTTCATAACTTGAATTTGGATTTAACTATACTTAGCAAGCTGAAAAAAGGTAAAGATTCGAATCTTTACTTACAATTCAGATTCAAATCCACTTCCTAGTTTCTTGCCAAACCCAAACTAATAGAATTTCAATTTTCGTATTACATTTCAGCATTCGGTACTCAAACCTGTCAGTTGAAATTAACTTTCAAACCATATGCTGAAATAGTAATTTCAAATTTAGCTAATAACTTCAAATTCAAATTATACATCATGCGTTTAAGACTTGAGCTTGTTATTCGAAACCAAATTATAAACAGAGTAAAAAATTCAAATCTGAATTCTAAAGATTGAATTTTTGGATTTTTAATTTAACTGGCATCGTTAATATTCGCCACCTTTAAAATTCAATATAAGTTTAATTTCTTGTGTCTTTTATGGTTTGTTAGGAATCTTATAATTTGGTTGCTGCTGAAAAATATATTTGTTAAGCACCGATAAGTGAAATTTTTGGCATTTATTTTAAAAACTTCGATTTAAACAAAAGCAAAATAAGATTATTTCTCTCTTTTATTATCCACTGCAGCAGCTACAAAGCAATAAGAAATCATTGTAAATGTATAACGTATTCATGGCTTTTGGGAGACGGTTTGGCAATGGTTTGCTTGTTTAGATTACAGTTTTGGCTTATTACTGCATTAAATATGTGTAAATCTGCTAAAAGTTGTAATACTCGTAAACTGAAAATTATGTAAATATTGTGACATAAGAGAAACATTATTTCCTAATTTTTTCTGTGCTTTAATGAATCAACATGTTTATTACATTGGCAGCACGGCCTCTTATAATAATAGTAATAATTATTATTAATCACTTCAAACTTAATAAAATGCTGACTTCATACAGGAACAGTTTGCCTAAGCAATTCCATGGCCAAGCCTTCTTCAAAGAGATTATAAATTGGTCATTTTTTCCACTTCCTTATTCCATATGAAATTTCAGTTATTGCAAAAAATTAACGTAAGCTTCAAAATATCTAATATACATAATTACTGTAGAATTTAAGTTTCCATTTCAGTTCCATAGCTTTTCTATAGGTTTAATAGCTCCATACCAGTGAAGTTCAGCTATGAAATCAGAAACGTACATAAGTTTAGCAACAATTTTAAAGTCCCCGGGAAATAAATGGGGTGGAAACTTGGAATCATCAGGTCGATACTTATTTATGTAGTAATAACCCTAAAAATTAAATTTCTTAGAATTGTTCTCTAAACTATATTAAAGCAATTTTCAGAAACCACAAAATTGGAAATTATGGATCAGAAAATCATATTTTTTATATCAACAATGCAGCTCATAGAGTCTGATTTTTTAACTGAATTATTCCACTACTTTAATTCGAAAAATATCCTGCATTTTTAACATAAAATATTTTACCATAAGATTACATCCTCAACTTCCTATTTACTTACCTTCTTGAGAGGACAGTGTGTTAAATTAGAATAATTTTCTAAATCATTAATCCCAAACATGTTTTCCTTTTGTAATTTGCAGTAATCCACATCCATCGATATAGGAAAAGTTCTGTAATCGTTCATTGAAAGCTTAAACACACTCAGAGATATCTAAAACGAAAACATACAGTAAATGTAAAAGTAACACGTCTTAAGCTTTATTACAGGTATAGCTTGGGTCAACTCGACTAAACAATCAAAGCTGAAATTAAAAGCCCTCGTGGTCCGATTTAATGGCACCAGAGCTGCTTTAACATTCCGAAAGTAAGCAGGGTTGTAATCGGTGACTTCCATTCGGTGATGATCAAAAATATAATCCGTTTGGTGAAACTAAAATTGGAATTTTCTTTATTACGATTCTAAACAATTACTACTAAATTTGCTTACACTTGTTGCAGTTTTCATCAGTAAATAAAAGAAACATATTATCACTAGCATGCTTTAAATTTCGCCTCGAATGTTTATATAAGACTGAAAAATATGGAATTCATTCACATTAGAATATTAAAAACAAAAAATACCAACATGATATCCTTGGATGAGGACATCATTGTGCTTATTTTTTTATTATAAACATATCCGGTAAATAATCATTATATGGTTTGGGAAAATTAGATTTTATCTTTATTGTTTTATCTTTTGGATGTTTTATTTTAATTAGCAGTAAAATAATATACGAATTTTTAAGAATGGTTGGTCACTATTATATTTTTTTTTAAATGCAAGCTTTTGTTAATTTACCAGGCAACTCTAATTTTTACTTCAAATTTTAGAAACTTGTGATAACTCTTCAAAGCAAAATTGGTAACAAACATTTAATACATTTACTGCGATTAACTGGTGACTAAAAGTAATAAAGCGGGGGTTAATAAATTTCTAGTTTAATAACAATTATAACGCTTGAACTCGACAGTGATTACAATTTCAGAATTTATTAAATCCAGTTCGGCTTTATTTCTAAGTAGGTAGATATTTATGTAAGCCACAGATGTCTACAACGTTTCTACGGAGTTCTGGGTTCATTTACAACATTTAGGTACTTGAAGGAATTTTTGATAAAACTTTAGCCAAATTTACTAAGCAAGCCCAGCAATGTTTTCTTAAATCATGATATAATTTTAAAAGAGTGAACTCGAAGGTTTGTAATTAAAATTAAATGGACGATCATACAATGAAAGTCAGTTAATCATGTTGTAATTCCAAATCATGTAAATTATTTGTTGCTTTTTTATTACAATTCCAGAAGGTTGTTTTTAAATTTTATTATCTTGCACAATTTTTAAATTTATTCTAATTTGTAACGATAGTATATTGAAGTGATAAATTTGGAATAAAACAATTTTAGGATACAACATTTAAATATTCAATTATGTAAATAAGTTAAGGTTATTTTTAAGTATTTATTGTTATCCGTTTTTAAGACCATGCATTATATTATTAATTATTGTATTTGTTGTAAATAGTAGTCATAGTAATGTTTTATGTGTATGTATGTGGAAGGATGCTTGTGTTAAAACAAAGCTAAGGAATGGGAGATTTTGGGGATAACTAGGGAAGATGGAAAAAGTTGAAGGGAATAAACAACAGTTATTGAAATTTGAAAACAGTAAACGGACATGTTTATGGATGTCCTATAAAACTCATATACTAATTGAGTTATTTCAATAAGATATTGAATCATTATCAATAAAGAATAATTGTGTATTGAAGATAAATTATTAACAATCAAATTGGATTTATCAAGGAGAATTTGGTTAAACGAATAATAATTATTAATACTGCGCTGAATTGGAGCAGTAATTGGATCAAAACATTACTTTAAAGGAATGGTTGTTTGTGTGTGAGTGTTTATAGATTTAGGTTTGTGTTAGTTTAAGTTTAGAAATAAGTTTTTCTAATAAAGCTTGCATTTATAAAAGTTGGTTGAAATTTTTATATTATTAACTTTTCAAAATTAAATAATCTAGGTACTTATCAAAATTATTAACGAATCCTTCAACGGGCCTGAGATGTCAAAATTTTTATTGTTAATTTTTGATTTTAAATTTCATAATTATTGAGTCTGAGATATTGTGCGGAGCATTGTTCATTTAAAATACAAAACGCGGTATCCATATCAATATGAAGTAAAAATCAATTTTAAACTTTCACATGCTACTTTGATTAACTTAAAATGAAGATATTTACAAATGGCTTCGTTCCTTCTTTTCTTCTCATAGGTAAGGGTTTAGTTAATTTCTCCGATGACTTTACTTCCTCAAATATTTTAATGATTAAGTAGATTTGTATTACTCACTAAAATTGAAAGATATTATTAATTATTCATTATTTTTGAAGAAATAAAAGCAACGGATTTTACTTGAATAAAGTCTTTCAAATATTTTTTCAAAGAAGTGGATCTTTAAAAAATTAATTTCTAGAAATAAAACTTTAGACTCCTTTTTCCTTAAAGTAAATACTTGGGCACAGTTTTATTTCCATAAAAAGAAAATGAAATACACTGACAAAGCAATTTTTTTCGAATTGTTAGTAGTTAACAGTGATAGTATTTAAACAATTACATATTTTATTAAAGAAACAGAAAAACACAAATTCATTCATTTCCATTTTCCTAATATTTCTATTGTTTTAACTGCTCCATACCAGTGAGCTTCAGCTATAGAATCCAACAAGGACGTAAATTGCACACTTATTTTAAAATCTCCAGCAAGGAAACGTGGAGGAAATTTAGTTTCGTCCGGGCGATATTTATTAATATAATAATGGCCCTGCAAATTACTAAATTAATTTTTCTTTAATTTTAAAAATCACACACTAGCTAAGTAATCTCATTATAACCTTTTTAAGTGGACAAACGGAAATATTGGAATGTTCTGCTAAGTCGTTAATTCCAAACAAATTTTCCCGTCTCATTTTGCAATAACTAACATTTAGAAAAGCGGGAAAGTTTCTGTATGCATTCATTGATAGTTTAAAGACTCGAAAAACCATCTGTAATTAAAACAAGCTCGAATAACTTAAATAAGTTTGATGGTTTTAATGATACCGAAATATCCTCCGACAAATCCGTAAGCAAATCGAAGCTAACATTTAAACCTCTGATAGTTCTGTTCAGTGGTACCATATTAGCTTTTACGTTTCTGACAAATTTGTGATTATAGTTAATCAGTTCTACCCGATGGTGTACGATTGTATAATCATTCTGGTGGAACTAAAAATAAAAAAAACTTAGTAATTGGGGATATATAATTTTATAATTTACCAAATAGGAGAATAAAACTAACGTACTTGAACTTTAAATACGAATTGTTCTCTATTGTAAGTTAAGTCTTGCATAATAAAATTAAATCGGCTAGTTTTTTGGATATAATTTGGATTAACTCACCCCAATTGTGCTTTTTACTAAGAAACTGCAAACATATACAACCAGCAACATTTTACAACGTTTTCAAAGTAAAGTTTGGCCCAAAATGAAATAAAATATACTGTATACTTAGTGCAATAATATCGTAGCAAACCAATCAACGATAGCCTCGTCTGATAATAACTAAAGTACATTTGTTGTTAACGATTAGATCTTGTACAGAGTATATTTTTGTTCGTTTTTATACATTTTTAATGACCAAAAAATTTGTAAATCTATGCATACATACGCTGAAATTAAAATAACTGAAAATGCGGTATAATTAAAAGAATTACTGAATAAACAAAAATCAATTTCAGTCTAAGCTGGCAGGTTTCAGGTTTTAAGCAATTCTTACCACTTTAACACCAAGCAAACAGCACCAGACTTGAGTTGTCGATTTAGGGTGAAATTCTTGGTGTGGTATAGTAATACTTAGCTATTATTATAAGGACTGATTTTACAAATTACAAAAGTAAACGGAAGATCCTTTAATACGTGATGTGAACAAGTCAGGTATAACTTCAAGTTGTTCAGATTACACGAGGACAGTACTTGGGCTGAAATTTGATTTGTAATAATTTAATAAACACAAACAGCACAATAGTCCTTCAGTCCAATCATTCGCAATTTCTCTGTGGTTATAATTATCTAATACTTTCACGACTTTTTAAATATTAAATTGAACGTGTTAGGTCTCTTGAATGGTAGAAAAATATTGTTTGTATGTTGGAAACCAAGTTGGAGATCAATTACTCTTCTTAAGTATTTATTTACTTTGGAAATGTATGGGCTGGAGTTTAACAACCTCTGAAAGCTCATAAAAATTAGTTGAATTAAATACGTGTAACTAATTAAAACAGGTGAAAATCTTTAGTCAAAAGAGGGAAACTGGAATCTTCAAATCGATTTTTCAGCGAAAGCTGAATGTCTGAAATTTGGAAAGGTACCTACCTAAAATCACGAAATGCCCTTACTGCCCCAAAAATTGAAAATCTTTGATTTGGAATTTATATGTGAATTAAAGGTCTAAGAAATACCTAATTGGAAGATTAAGGATTCACGATTTTGTAGAATCTAAAATTGGGCCTAAATTTATTTTATAATGTCATATAAAAATTTGCGATATTTCTTAATAGATTAGGTAACTGAAAGTCTTAGGCACCTAGAAATGCCAATATCAAAAAAGCCATTAAGTTGCAGTGTAATATGTTATTCATTTATCCTGAATTTCTGACCAAATTATTCGACATAAATCAAAAAAGCCTAGAAGCTCGACTCTCTACCTAACGTTTAGATTATTTGTATATGTATCTCAAGAGACTTTGTTCGCAGAAGTAACTCTAATGATATCGGCAAGCATGCCGTTTCAACAGCGAAGGTAATATACGAAAGCTTAGCTTCGTTAGTTATGATGCGTGTGCTTCCTAACCAACTTTATATTTGCTGCACAGAAGGTTCAGATTCAGATATTCTAAACACATGAAGTTATAAATCGACAACTTTCTGGGTTTCATGACTTTATATATTATATGCTTTTACCTGCAAACCTAATCTCTTTTTGGAAATTTTCAGCATTAAACTCCTCATAATAATCTGACTTAAAATTTTCTGTTAAACCGAAGTTCTCTCCCTACTGTAATTTAAAGAAATTTATTAAGAAAACATTTGCTTTCAGTGTATTTCTTAGCTTTCGGACTATTATGTGTACCAATTTACCAAAATTTTAACTAACCATATGCGTATCTAAATAAAAAGATCATCCAAAACAGAAATCCGTGCCTTATCGCCAATTTGTAAATTTGGGGAATAATCCCAGAAACCGTACATATATACCCATAAATAATCCAATTTACGAGCACAAAATTGCAAAATATTCAATGGAGAGATAAAACTTTATCGCTCGTATTCTTTGAGTCACCATCAAGGGTGGTCCTGGTGAATGAAATGTTAAGTTAAAAGGCGCCTATGGGTGCCGAAGGGTCATGGTGATTATACCATAACTCCGCCTTGCAACCAATCTACCAATCACCATCTGAAACCAAAATAACAAAAGGAACCGCCGTGGTAAAGGCGGTTCTTGCCAACACCTTCTGGAGGTGTTGGACACCTCGGCGGTCATCAAGCTGGTCAGTTTTCTTCTAGATTCTCGAAGTGAACGTTCAACTGGTTGTCAGTTTCAGAATTACCCCAAAAACTATTTAAACGATCGGATTTTTGTTGTACTTAAAACCATTTTGGTGATCGCTACAAGAGTTCGTGATTTTAATTTGTGAATATTAAATCCGCAGTGTTAGGTGGTTGTTTTTAACATTGGACTTGTAAATTTGACTTGAAAATAACCTGAAAAGAGGTTATTTGTGGTAAATGGCAGTTTCTACATTAAATATGGCACCTTATTTCACCGGTTATCCATTTCAAGGTAATTTCAATCTTTATTTTCTTTAAATTAAGGGTAAATGGCAAACATTACAGAAAATAGATTTACATAGACTTTTTGTGATGCGTAAACCTTAAACATTACGAGAAATGACCTTCTAAAAGTTAAAAAAAATAATCCTAACTGTAAGAAACTCAATATTAGGGCACTAAATCAATTAAATTGCAAATCGGTATAATTTACGGTACGTAAGGGTTGTAAAATGCGGACGAAATCGGAAACTGTGACGCAACGTCAGGGATTTTATTTTAAAAATAATTTGATCCCCGAAGATTCATATTTTAATGGGTGACGTTCATGGATAAAGTTGGCCGCAAGGAATTAGTTTTGAAACTAACCCATTCACTCTAATTAAAGTGGACGAAACTTTTCTAGTTAATTTTGAGGACGGACCATGAGAGAAATAATTTCAAGTTTGCTCTTTTGGGCATTTAATTATTAGTCTCGCGTCTTACCCTTTTGACTGTCTGTTAGATTTTAAGACTGTTGCAGATAACCTTATGAGCGGAATGTCTCTTTTCGTTCTTTGACTATTTTTCACGTTAATAAGAGATCTCATGATTTATATATCCTAATTTCTGCAGAACTTCTCAGTAACCATTAAAAATAAGAATGAAGCAAACTCGATAATTCCAAAAGATTTCTTCTGTATTAAATTAACGATAATCTAAAAATCTGAACTCATTCCTGCAAAACGAAACCTAAAATCACAAGAAATAAAATAAAATCCGGAGAATTCCAAAAAAAGAATTAATAAATTCTGTAAGGTGTCGGATAAAGTTGGTATAATGTTGTTGCCATGTTGGCTTATGTCAAGTTGTTTCAGATAAGCATCGTCTTAAGGCTGGCGGTGATTGTAATGCAACCTACACTATGTTAATGCCCCTAATGCATGTAAAACTTGAGCTAAATCTGTATTATTACCTTATCTTTGTATCTCGATACCGACGCCCATGAATTAAACATTCAAATTCACCCTATACACGTTCCTATCAAATATTAATGTTATTAAAACTTTGATTGGCATATGATAACCAACATATTATGATATTAACGTTTAAAATGCTCGTATAAAAATTATTTTTTAAAATAATGAGGAGTAAACCAGTTTTATTAAATCTACAAATAAATAAATATACAAATCCCGAATAGGTATTAAAACAATGTTGAAATTATATGAAATATATAAATCTAGCTAATGTAAACGTTTTTTAATTGATAAACACCTTGGACCACTAATTTAAGCAATACAATTTTTGCGATGTTCAGGTTAATCACACTTTTTTTGCAAATATTTCTAAAATCTGACAGAAAACAATTAAGATAATTTTAAAATTATGAAAACAATTCAACTATATTTCATTAAATTGATATTTTAATACTATTAAACCGGAAATATAACACAAACTACTATTGCAACTAATACGGCATTTTTATATTTTTCCTTCTTTTGTCAGCTCGAAATATTGAAGAAGCAAAAGTAAATTAGTGGTACACAAATGAAGCCGTAATTAATGTTTAAAGGCAAACACTGGTCTATCAAATACCAATTCATTTAACAAATCAAAACCTATTGTTAACTTCAACCTGATTTTTTTCCTGTTCCGCACATCAAATTCCATTCTCATTTTTAGGAACGCCCAAATTCGTGTTGAAAATTTAATTTTAATGATTACTATAATCATAACTTCTTGAAACAAGTATAATAAGAATAAAACCTGAAGGCAAAACGAATTTATATTCGTCAGTTCTATAGTAAACCACACACATTGGATTGTTTGTCATAAGTAGAAACTTAGAATGAGTAAAATTACAGTTAATTTCCTGTTGTATATTCGAATAAAAGAAATTGCCGTGATTCACCATACCTTTTGCTCCTTTACCACATGCTGTCCCCGTAGCAGCGATGACACTGAAAGATTTATGTTGAAAGGTTATACCTACTCTGTACTTGATATGGGTAGTCTATATCTTAGTTTATTGTACTAAAAATTTCACAAAATCCTTGTTTTACTTTTCCATTAATTCGGATGAAATTAGCCGTAACAAATGATCATCAAAACTATTACTTTGATAGAAGATATTTGACAGCTGATTTCATGTAAAAGGTTTCAATATAAGCCTGAAGCTACAAAACACAGTTTCCTAATTTAATAAAAAAAATCTGTCACGATTTCTTTTAATAATAATTTAAAATTAAAGTTCACCAAAAAAATGATCGGTTCATAAATGAAGATTAATTTTTCATTTTATTAATAACTAATTACTTCACCGATTGTTAAATTAGAGAGGCAAAAGGTTCAGTAATTATTTCACCTTTACATTTAACTAAAATTGAATCTTCGACATCTTTGATGAGTTAGCCATTAATCAAATCGATATTAATTAATAATATTCGACTTTCAATCTGTGGCTTATTTTTTAAATAAATATAGCTGAATTTAAATTTACTGTTTCTCTTTTGTTGGCGGTCTCTTAGTCCAATTTTCAAAATTGCTCTATGCCTCATACTCATTCAAAAGAAATTGGCGTTTATATTTATTAACGTAAAATGTTTAATTTAGTTTTCGTTAAACTGCAGAAATACGCAGTTTCATTTACACAATGAATATTTATAGCAAATTTGACATAAACTAAGCCACAATACCACAGTTTAACAAGCATATAATATCATAAAAAATGCAAAACAACGTACTTAAATTATAACCATCGAAATTTATTGGTTTAGCTAGCATAACTTCACAAACCACAAACAATTCATAAATTGTTGCTATTTTAGTAACAGCAAATTTTATTGATTTTTACCATTCGTAAAGTAGGTACGAAATTTCACTCGTTTGGACTAACATCTTACGGTTTGTTATAATAAAAAAACTATTGCAGAATAAATAGATTAAGCTACTAATTGTACAAAATTATAGCTTCGCTCTTCGAAAACAAAACCATATTTTTTTAGGAAATCTCCAGTTTTACAACAGAACCAAATACCAGTAATTTAAGAGGTTTTAAATTACCGATTTAAGAGGTTTTAAATTACAAGAAGGAAGTGCACGTAAGATTGTACAGTAGCCCAAAGTTACAACTTTACATGGATTACATCAATCAAATGGAAGCAAGGTGGTAGTTCTTCAAATTAGCGTCGGTAAATGTTGAGAGGTTAAAAGAGGTTATGGTATTTCTTCACTTCTATCAAATTGTTGTTGCGTGTTACATGAATTTACCCTCTAGCTTTCGTACATTTCAATTTGAGTTTCAGTAATAGAAAATCGTAGTTAATTCGAGTCAAATTCAATTTTATATGATTTTCTGTCTTTTACTATTACTATTTAGCCTTTTTCTTTAGGTTTGTCGGTACAAAATCTCCCTTTTTAACTAAAATGTGATAATAATCAACCATTTGAAATTAAAAAAAAGTACTTAGAAAATCAATCAAAAGATTGAAAAACTTTTTTCTGTAAACAAAAGCATTATATCCATCCTCCATGTATTTTTATATTTTTCCTGAAAAGAAACTTATCTCAAGACCACCTGATAATTCAGTAAAGTTGTATAATTATTGTGTTTACAACTAATCACTGTTATTGTATATTCACCATTTTCTGTAATTGTTCAGCATGTAATTATGTGTGGGCTTTGACATTTTACTTACTTTAATTGCGAAATTTACCTACTGATTATTAACTTAAGAATTTTTACATTGCAAATTATAGTTAAGATATACTTTATGGCCTCTTGATTTACGTGTTTCTTCTGTATTTAATTTTTAACCTTGCTCTTTTAGTTTTATCCCTTTTTTATCTTATTTTTTCTCGACTTTATTTTTTGTTATTTTATTATTTTCTAGTGGATTTAGAATTTTTAAGGTTTTATTCTTGTGTCGGTGTTTTTTCAATTTAATTTTTATATTTCTTAGCGCTAAAAAAATTGGCAGGTCATGCGTTACCTCAAGATACAGAATATAGCAATTAACTTGACATTACAATTAATTTATACTGATGTTACATAAAAATTGAAATAAATTACATATAGACGTAAATCAAAGTTTTATAGATATAGACAATTTTAGTTGTTTCCCTGGCTGATAATAAAATGAAGGAATTATTATTGTTTAATAATAATATCGGAGGTGATTCTTTATGTTAGACTGATTTATGTGATGCATAAACCTGACAAGGTAATAATTTAACATAATTAAAAAGAGCTTTTATAGTAAAATATGAAGTAACTGGTATAAAATCATTATTATAAGGACAATATGAAATTATTCGCAATTCAATAATTAAGACAACCTACTGTTGTACCGAAACTAATAGTTTCTATGAAAAGTGTTTCTATGAAAAAGAATTACACCTAACAATTAGTGCTTTCAATAAAATTTTGTTCTTCTTTCTCTTTCTCTTTTACCCTCTTATAAGCTTTACAGTGTCGAGGGCGCCGGAGATACCGAGCCGCAGAGTGGTCACCCATCCAAGTTCTGGCCGAGCAGGCCCTTGCTTAACTTTGTATATTTCAGTATTACGGGCACTCCCACTCTGCCGTACTGTTTGTTAATAAAACTTATAAGTAGGTAAATAAAATTCGCAGTGTTTCAGTGTAAGATTTAAATAATGATAATAATAAATCGAAAGAATTCGGTGGTTTTCAAAATCAATATAAGTAATTAACTTTATTTTGTTGATGTCATTAAGTGTTATCTCTTTCTAAACTATTACCAAAATATATAAATAAAACAAGAATTGGGACTTGATCATAAAACACTAAACATCGACAAGCTTACCCTAACGAATATCTACTCCAAAGTCAAGTTTAGGGGAAAAATTTTAGAACCTTTTGAGATTAAAACTGGAGTCTGGCAGGGGGGTGGACTCTCACCCATCTTATTCACTGTGTGTATTGGAAAAGATAATCCGAGAATGGAAAAGAGCCCTACCGGATACAAGCCTTAGAGTCATAAACAGAAAACTTAAAATAAATACTAAAATGAATTGTTTGGCCTTCACAGATGATATAGCCATTCTAGCAGACTCCATGGAAACAGCAATAGTCCCAATCAAAACCCTTTAATCCGACCAGTTATCTTCTTCTTCTTCTTCTTCTTCTTCTTCGGCGGTGTGAAGTGGCAGCACTCAGACCCTACTTAAGCCCGTTGTGCATCCACCGCAAATTAAGGAATGCCTTCATACAAACCGGCACTTACCCAATCTTGTCCATAGAGGCCCTCAGTGTATGGTCGGGCTCTAAAAGACCAGCTCGAAGTAGTCGATGTCTCAGAAAAACTAAGAAGTAGTCTGGGGCATCGTAAAAGGAGATGAAGGGCGGTTTCATCTGCTTCGTTGCAGAATCTGCAACTTGGGTACTCGGAGAGTCCCATCCGATGCAGGTGTTTTTTAAAGAGGCCACGGCCCGTAAGAAGACTTGTGACTATCCTGATATGCTTCTTACTGAACCTAAGAAGCTGTTCGGACCAAGTTTTTGAAGGTCTGCGGATGAGTAGCTTCGTTTGTCCCATTCAGATATCTTACGAAAAATCAGTTCTCATGGCCAACATCACATCAGCACCAGAATACCTTTTACGCAACAACAAGATTCAAAAAGTCAAAGCATTCAAATACCTAGGGGAGTAGATCAGTTAAAATCTCAAAAATGACTATGTATTAGAGGAAAGGGCCAGGCAAATGGTTATAACCTACAACCTATGCAGGAAGATTTACCAAAAGAAATTCACATCAATCAATGCAAAACTGAAACACTACACCTCAGTAATTATACCCGAAGTTCTTTATGCGGCAGAAACCCTGGTCATCAAAAGAGCAAAACTAGAGATCAAGGAAAGTATCATTCTGAGAAAGATACTAGGCCCAAGGATTATAAACGGAAAAAGATACCACAGACCCAACGAGGAACTATACCTTAAACAAGAACCTTTAATGGGCAGATGGGCACCATCATCAAAAAACGCCTCCGTTTTTATAGACACCTAGAAAGGAACCAGCATCATCTACAGAGCCAATTTGCGTAAGAAAACAACATTGCGTTGGTACAAACAGATTAAACAAGATCTTGAAGATTTCAACATCCCCGAAACACAGATATACCTACAACAGAAAAGTTTTCCGAAAAGTGATACAAGAAGACTCACAAATTAAGTTTAAGGTTAAGACGAAAGAGATCAGAAAAAGCTAAAGAACGACAAAGCCTAAGAATGAAGGAGATAATATGTGCAAAGAAGAAAACTCTAAAGAATGCACAAGCAGCTTCAATAACTTTAGCTGCAAATCATCTTGGTTAACTTTCGTATTTAACACTTGGTGTTCACGTTTCACGGTTTCACAAATTTCTATTTGAGTCTACGAAACGTTATTTTATTTTATTTATATATTAATTTTGTATTGTACAGAAGCTCTTTTTCTGAAGAGGTACCCTGAATTATTCCATCGCCAACTAATGTTTTGGTGAACTTGTGCTCAAAACTTTTTCGAAAAATATTTAAAAATTTCAAAAACTTCTAAACTAAATAAAATAGTTCTTAAAAAATGTCTGTATTATAAAAATAAAAAATTAGATGCTTTTAAACATGCAAAACATAAAATGCATAAAATAAATCACATTGTTCTATAGCTATTAAGACAACAAGTGTTTTATAGAAGGTTTAAAAATCGAAGTGAGCCGAGGATTTGGTAGACCGAGATCTTTAAACTATAAAACACGAGTTGCCTTCAAGATTTTTTCTAACACTAATATCAGACATTTTCTTTCGCTAATATATTATTAGAAATTTTAATAAATTATTGTTTGAGACGCGTCATAATACACAAAATGCCAAGATTGCTAGGCAACGACGTATTCACGCATTTAAAGGCCTATAAAATACGTTGTCATTGACGACGTATTTTATAGAGAAAGCGTATCTTAAGGGGGGGTTTTAGTAGCATGTTTACGCGCTGAAAATTGTGTAATTTTAAAATAACGGTACGGTTAAATAATGACAGTTGAAAAGAAGGACGAGTATGAATAAAAATTTTTAGACCTTTCCTCCATACGCTACAAGGCCAGAACGACCAATTTTAATATAGTAATTAAATTATGGCCTATTATGAAAAACTTACGAAAAGGGACTTGCACAAGACATCGTTCAACAATGTATTGATTTTCGCATGTAGCGGGGTAGGTTTCAATATTACCTTCCTATGCATGTATCGACCCTTTTGCAAATTTGTATAATTTTGGCGTGATCTTTATTTAACTTTAGAAAAAATTGCGTATAAATTTTTAAAAACTGATTAAAGATAGGCAACCCAACATTCACCCACTCTGTCAATGTCACTGTCAATGTTTACAAAGAGGTTTAAGAGATTAAAAATCGGTATTCGTAAATACTTATACTGAATTTTGAAGTTTTGTTAGGTAGAAGCCGGTAGAAGCAATACTAGAAGATCCAATCTTTTCTTGGCTGGTTTTAAGTCAGGCAACCCAAAATACTTAAAAACGAAAAATATTTTAACTAAAACCCACCCTTAAAGGAAACCTAACAAGTGAGCTCTTATGCACCATAGAAACAGAGTAGGTATATAAGATATTAGTGTTAGAAAAAATACTTTAAAAAACACAACGAAATAAATTCATTCGTTTTCACAATTAATGCACAACAAAATAAATTCATTTGTTTTCAGTATATTTCAATTTATTTTTAAAACATTAAATTGCCAACGACTAAATATCAGTTTTAATTTTATTTATCATGGACTTTGTAGGTAGTTATTTATTTCTTTTGTAAGTTTCTTCTGAATTCTTTTCTATTCATGTACTTGATACGAATTTTTATTTTCAATGTTAATATTAATTTATTTTTTTCAATTTTTTTCTAGCAAACCTTCAATGAATTTTAATAATAATAATAATAATAATTTAATAGTCTCCTTTTGCTACAAAATTTGTAGATTGGATATGTCAAATACATTTAAGAATAGAACATAATATACATAACATAACAATAGAACATATTATTGATCTTCTAGGTGATCTACGAATTCATTAACCGTGTAAAACACGTTCTTTCGTAAAAAGTCTTTAAGCTTTTCTTGAAATTTTTTATTAGAATTGCAGCTTTCTATATCATTAGATAATATGTTACATAATTTTGTGCCCATGTATATGGGAGACTTCTTATATTGCTCGCGATGGTGTTTTTCTGTACAAAATAGTGTTTTACCTCTAGTATCATATGAATGAAAATGTTCGTTACAATGAAATTTATTCCTATTTTTGTTGATAGGTATATGTAAGTAATCTTAGCATATATATACTGGTTATGGTTAATATTCGAAACTGTTTAAATATATTTCTACAAGACGCGCGAAATTCTAAATTAAATATCAAACGCATTATGCGTTTTTGTAGAACAAAGACTCGTTTTATATCGCAACTTTGACCCCATACTAAAACATTGTACGATAATATTGAGTAAACTTCTGCATAATATATATTTAGAAGCGTGTCAAAATTAAGTCTATCCTTTAAGGCAGAGATTAGGTATATACTTTTATTAAGTTTTGCACACACTTTATCAATGTGGTTGGTCCACCTAAAACAATAGTCTAATGTTACACCTAAAAACACAGCTCTATCTGCGGTAGTAACCATTTGATTATTAAATGCAAAACTAAAGTCACTTTTATGTGAAATTCAATGAAAACAGTTTTTTCGCAATTTAGAATCAATCTATTTTTAAGACAGTAACTTTGAAAGTCAAATAAAACCGTATTAACCTTTTCATAAACACCCCTGACTTTTACTTTTACAAACCCCTTCTCAAATGTTATTAACATTCATGCATCAATATGATTAAAATCACAGTTTATTCTGATCACCTTATCTATTAAATTCGGAAAATAATTTTGATTATACAATTCATAATATAATTAACCAATCAGCATCAAGCATTTTGGTTGGTTCCTACGTATTGATAAGTGAATATACCCTTGACGACGTGGTATAATCACTTTGGTGTTTCGGCTGGTCCCAAACAATAGAAAACTCGAATCTAGTATGAGTATTTTTTCAATTTTTTCGTAGCAACTATATTTACATTGTTTATCAACAAACGTCACTTGCACATAAAATTCAGTTTTGTTATTTATTCATTATGTAATCTAATTATATACCACTCGAGCAGTCGCAAATAATCAAATACTTTGCCTCCTTGCTCGACGTATTGTCAAGAAACACCACTCGTCGCTGCCGCGACTCGTTTCTTGACAATACGTCTCGTAACTCGTCAAAGTATTTTCGATTATTTTCTATGCTGTCGTGATATAAATAGTGACTATTCAACTCATATGTCATCTGTCAAAAATTGATCAATCAAAATGCAAGATTTTACGTTTTTGAGCCAATCAAAACGAATTGTACCTAAAAAATTGTCGATAAAATTTTACTAGTGATACGAAGCAACAATTTTTTGAAAACAATTTATTGCTAGTTATATTCCACAGAGAACAATTTTCATGTAAACATACTTGAATGTGGGCTAATTCATGAAACATGATTCGATGGAAATGATTTTTTTTCGTTGAATAGTCCATCAAATACCATTCGTGGTCAAAGAATTGTAGATTATTTTTGCTGTAAAATCGCTCACGTTCCTTGTGCAAGCACAAGGAACATTCGTGATGTTACAATAAAAAAATAATCGACAATTCTTTGGCCACTCGTGGTATTGTAAGTGAAAGCACTTTGATACCTATTTAAAGTTTAACAAATATTTAATTAAAGGAAATAAAGATACGCGAATATGTTTTAAATTAATTTCCTGCAAATTGTTTTTTAACATTATAATTGTAACAATACATAAAAGTTATAACAGTTCTTGCAGTTCAATAAAGTTGCCCGTCCACCATTGTTTGGGATTCTGACACGTGTAGGTACCTGCTTATTAATTTGTTTATTTAATCATTAATTCTAATTACGAGAACGCTTCAATCTTGTGTATTAACAAAGCCGCAATAAAAAATATTAATTTACGTCCTCCTACGAGGTATAACAAACTATTATATTAAGGCGAGTATTTCTCGCCGACTATAAATTTCTCTCCTCAACGTAACATAGCAACATAGGAACGAATTCGGCCACAAAGTAATCTACTTTTTCAGAAAATTCCAATTCCGCTGTCACGAATAATTCCTTCGTACATAAGGAATGGCATATTTTTCACTGAATGACCACCACAAATGCTTCGAAATGAGCAAGAGGTGTCGGCTGCACCATCTGACTGCGTTACGTGTGTGATATGCGAGGTGGGCGTGCGGACGTTTAAGAAAATGAAAAGCCGGCCCCGACCAGCGGTTGCTTTGATCTCCCTAATGCCTGTTTTCATCAGCCAGATACTACACCTGATACCTGATGCCATCTCACAAAAGCGGCACTAAAATATCACATAATAAACGCTAATTACGCGGAAGAGACCGTTACTGTTCACTATAATCGGCGCATAGGGCACTTACCCTTACTTATTTATTTCTTCAATTATCTTTTAACCTTTTACGACTACAAATAAAATTTCAACGTGGTTTACCGTTTAAATACAGAAATATCGTACATTATTTGTGTCATTCCTCAATTTTATTTATATTGATGAAATTTGTTAACATTCTTATTATCTTTATAGAAAACAGGATTATTTTTGTTTAAGGTGAAGCTAATGCGCAGAATTGAAGGGATCTAATTGTATATTATTCTATTATTTTTATTTGAACGCCCAGTGCTTACGTAGTTAGCAATCTTCCTTAATCTAAACATACCTTACGAAGTTTGGGTTTTAACAGACCCGAAATAAAAATCCATGATCAACTAGGTTTCGAACATATGTTGCTTGGACTGCCAAACAGACTGGGTCTCAACAAACATCTAAAAACTAATCCAAAATAAAGATGTTAAAGAAAAGAACAATTTTTAAACAGTCAACATGGCTTGCTGCTATTAATTCAGTATTTTAAAAATTACATTACAACTGTTAAAAGTAAAGCTCTGTTAGGGCAGTAAAAAAATGAAAATTAAATCCGAACAAAGTTGAATTAAATTATGAGCGTGTTCGCCGAACTGCTCTCGCATTTAAAACCGCAACTTAAAAATGGAGGTTTATAATTTACAGGTGAGCATAAGCCAGGGAAATAAAAACAGCACCCGAGGCCAAAATTTATCTTTCATTTCAAAATTTTGATAATAAAAAACATATTTTTAGCCTTTTAGCTTCCACATAACAAAAGGATTAATAAGCGGTGACTTTTATAAACTATTAAATACTACTAGGAAACGTTATTAAATCTCTTAATTTGTTTCGAAATCTGAAGGTTAAAATTTAATACGAAAGAGTCGATAAACATTTTTATATTAACGAGAAATATTGGGATTAAATTTTGCAAGTGTAGGTAAAATACGAGTAAGAACCGATTGATTATGTCAAGGTGAACTGAGAATGATAAGCGCAGTTAACAAAATGAGTCATACGCTTAAAAAGTGAGATAATTCAAGTAGCCATAAAGTGGAAATTACTTGCAACACTTGGATGGAAAATTAATTCTTTCGGCAATTAAAATCAAATAAAAACAATTACTTCGAAATTGCGAGCATTAAAGTGTGATTTGTTCATTCGCTCGCATCTTTCTTGATTACTTTTCGCCTGAAAATGCGCTGAAATTACTTCTTAGTTATTTTTCAAAAGCCAGTCCTCTACACTCGTATCATTTAAATCCTGTCCCATATTAAATCTTCTTTTATTCGTCAAAAGCCTCGGCGAATAAATTAGAATTGTATCCCTTAGAATTTAAATTGAATTATCTAGCAGGCCCTGAAAAATGGCCAATGCGATTTTACAGCCAACTAAACTTGGACATGTTCGTTTGAATTTAATACTTTTACGGTAAATATTACGGGGTGGTCTGTTCTTTTCGTATAAAGCGTCTTAGAATGCTTTGTGTACGCACGATTGGACAATTTTCTGTTCAATTCATTCTTGTGAAAGGCGGTTATTGTTGCCAAAATATATTAACAATAACGGGAGATGTTGGTTTCCTTTCAGGTTTCAACAATCGCTTTGAGGACTTTGTTAACTCGATGGTCATCCATCTGTTTTGAATACAATTTTTTTGTAATTGAACGAGTGGAATTTATTAGATTAAGTGGTTCTTATTTATTAAATTCAGTGGTTTGCTGATGGTTTGTATGTATTAATATGACCAATTTGATTTTTGGAGCTTGTTTAAATCCATTCAGTTCATTTTTTTCGTAAAACTAAGGGCCTTCTCTTGTACTTCTGCTTAAGCAAAATTTGAATTAACGACAAATTGTTTGAGAAGGCAATCTTTCTAACCAAATATGCAGTTTTGGAACCCCTAAATTATAAGTCTGCCTCTGTTTTCATGTAATCTATAACTGCAAATTGAAATAAATCCTCAAATTTTTTCCCCCTGTATTAAAACTTAGATTGGGGCTAACATTTGAGTATCTCTTCAAAATTCAAAAAATTAATTTGGTAAAGTTTAAAACTAGAGATTAGGTCAGCTGTAACTTGACATTAGCATCTCTTTTTGAGCTTCTGTAGTTTAATTTCATATTGGTACTGTTATAAACTATAACTTATAATATTAGGGTTTCTTAAATTCATTTCGTTAATTTAAAGCTGTCACGTCAAGCATTGCCAATAAGATTCAGCTTTTAACACAATTTTCAAGGTTGAAATTTCTAAATACGAAGATTTCAGATCATTTCAGTTCAGAGTTGTATCTATTCAAACGCAATAAATTTTTCACCAAAATTTTTGTGTGCAATTAATTACATTAATTTTCAATTAGTAGGTGCAACATAATTTCAGAATCTAATTTTAAGACAGAAATCAATTCAGTTCTTCTGAAGACACCACTGAAACTTTAGGTATCTTAAAATTAATCTGGAAAATACATTTTGTTTCAAACTTACTTGTCATGGAACTAAATAATATCTTTTCGCTGAAAGAACTATTAATTATCATTTTTTTAAATTTTCAGCGAGTTTTCCTAAATTGCATGTGAAGCTGTGGATAGACAAATCGTTTCAAGCTTTGAAAATATTCTAGTAAACTGAAACCTAAAACAATAATTTAAAAACATAAAATAAGAAATTTGTTCTGAAATGTTGGATTTTCTGGCTGTTGAGACATTTAATTTTGTATTTTAAAATTCTGGGCAATAAACTAAAATTTAACAGATTTGAACTTCCTTTTCTGGTAAACTTATATTCGTTAGATTTCGGGTTTTCTTTTAAGTGTCGTTTTTCAAATTGCGAAATTTCTGAAAGTAACCATAAAACCAACAAATTTCTAAGTTAATCCGATTCAGTTTGATGGCAAACCATAATTTTTCGCACTTAATATACAGCAACCCTCTTCACTCATTCAGTCATTTAAAGCTACAAACCAAGCTATTCTACTTTGTAATTGAATACAGTTTTGTAATTTCAATGTGTTTCAAATACCTATGCATACAATTAAATCTGCAAGTTTTCAATTAAAACTTTCAAACTTAAACATTTCTCAGAAACTTGATTTATACATTACAATTTAAAATTTTTAAGTTCCAACACCATTGAAAATACTCAAATTTTTCTATTAAGCACTTAATTTATTATCTGTTGCTGTAAATCACCATTCGTTGATTAATATTAAATAAAAATAATAATATCTCTTTCTTAAAAGAAATGTAGATTTAGAAAACGTTAATAAAAAAATTTATTTGTCATTTCCGTATAATTTAAATATTTAATCCGCAATCAACTTTCTTACACAAAATTTAGCTCGAGGCCCAGCTTAGCCGAAAATCTTTTGTCTTGACTACACCGCAGTATAATTTACAGTGTTAGTTTGAAAGTGGTTTCGTATTTAAATTACGACACCAAGTCATATTTGTCTGACCAGCAACGGGCGTAAATCTTAAAAAGAACCGCTAGCATCTTCACAAATTTTCCCTTTTTGTTTTTAGGTAACGAAAACAATACCAACAGTTCGGGGCCAAATTTTTAATATGGTTTATAAAAAACTCTGATTAGAAATTAGTTATAAACCCGCTGGTATTAATTAAATTAAGAAAAGACTTTTTATAAGTTATGTGGACAGTTTTTTGTGGTGTTTTTAATTTTAAAAGCTAATGCGAAGGCCACACAACATCCTAACGAATTCTGAGAAGTGGTTTGTTATTTTGGAAAAAAGGAATCTTATTAGTGTGTTCTATTGTGCTTGGGATTTACATATTTTAGCGTCCCAAAAATGGATTTAATCCCCAGGAATTTATCGATTTGTTATTAAAACATTGAGGGTTTTCTATTATATGTATCCATGTAATCTTTCATTTAACAATCCCAAATTGAACTTTTATTTAGTTTTTCCTTATAGAAAAAAAGGATTTTGAGATCAATTTCACGGGGTGTTAGCGCCCATAAACTTATAGGTACCTAAGTTTAGTTTTGGATAATGTTTCTAAAATATTTCAATTTGTTTCAGGTCAAGGTCGTGTTAATCAACTCGGTGGTGTTTTTATAAACGGAAGGCCTTTACCGAATCATATTCGTTTGAAAATAGTAGAAATGGCGGCTGCCGGAATTAGACCATGTGTTATATCAAGACAACTCAGGGTGTCTCATGGATGTGTTTCCAAAATTTTAAATCGCTACCAGGAAACCGGTAGTATAAGGCCTGGAGTGATTGGCGGCTCCAAACCAAGGGTTGCAACAGTTGAAGTTGAAACAAGGATCGAACAACTCAAAAGGGAAAATCCTGGAATATTTTCTTGGGAAATCAGGGATAAACTTATAAAGGTAAGAAGCAAAATTTTTTATAACTTTTTTTGTATTAGATATAAATCGATAACTTCAGATGGAAAACAAGTAACAAAAATCCCTTATTTTGTATAATTTGAAGACACAAATTAAAAGAAAAAGAATATTTTAGAAAAAACAAAAGTAGGTTACAGGGTTTGGGCAATATAGTAAATTTCGGTAAACTTTCTCAGCGAAAAGGAATGTAGCAATATTGTAAATTTAAACCTAAAACAATAAATTCTTGTATTCCCATATCCGCCAAATGCTTCAACAACCCATCGATCTTGGTAGGCTACATTTTCAAACTTTACAGCGATATATCTTCCTAGGCGAATAAAATAAGGGCAGGAAAACCACACCAAATCAATACGTCGATTATTTATCCGAAAGAGCTTGCCATGCCAATACTTAACCCTGCTTGCCCTTCGCACATTTTGGTCTTTAATTAATTCGTAGATTTTATTTCAACTTTTAAAGCTCCGTTTTTGTAAAATTGTGAAAATTATCAAGACTAGAAAGTATTTTTAAATTTTGATATTCGATGTTTATCGTTTAATAATTAGGATTTTTTCTGTATCTAGCAAAGTTATTTGAAGAAAGAATTTGTTTCAAAGCAGATTTCAAAATTTTTTCACCTTTTTATACCTACTGAAGCAATAACAGAAATTTTATAAAAGCTCAGAATCTTTTGTATGTATTGAATAATAACGCAAATTATACAAAGTTCTTCTAATATTACAAGTGATTAACATTTAGTTTCAGAATCTTTCAGTACTACTAAATTTACAACGAAAAATTTCAGTATATCACTTTCAACAACAATTATACTAATAAAACAGGGCAGAATTTGAAACAGGAAACATTCAAGTAATTACAAGCTTGAAATTTACAAAAAGTTGTTATTCGAATAAATTGTTAAGTATTCTGAAAAACTAAATGTCTTGATAATAAAATTTAATGCACAATTAATCTTAACTTCCATGCACTGACAAAATTTGCCTTAAACATCAACTGGTTCATTTAAACTAATTAATTTTCCTCCTGAATGAATTTAGAAAGCTTTTTCTATTTCAGGAAGGAATATGCGATAAAAACAACGCCCCTTCCGTGAGTTCAATCAGTCGTCTCCTTCGCGGTGGACGGAAAGATGACATGGATAGAAAAAACCATTCAATCGACGGAATATTAGGTAAGTTTACCTTTTTCTTCGGCGGAGAAATTTACTTTAACCGTGGGAATACCGAAATTTAAAACTAATATCGTGACTGGGGTATTGTTTTTTCTGTAAATTGAAGTTTAGATAATCAAAATCGAAATTTCCCCGTGAAATCAATCGTTCTGACTCATAATAAAAACGGTGTAGTTTTTAATATTTGAGTAATTTGATGCGAAAAATTAGAATCGTTACATCTTTAAATTTAGAAATCGTAAACAAATACGATTCCTTCCGCCGAGGTTTTTGCGTTCGCGGTCTGGAAATTAGTTTGCGGATAATTTTCGGTAATAACAGTGGCAGCGTGTAATTTTCTCTAAAGCGCTAATGGGCTTATCCGCCTCTTCCTTTAAATGGTGGAAATGTGGCAAAAAGTGCGGAACAAACGTGTTAATCAAATTACGAAACCGTTTGATTCGAGAGCGGAGCTATATCAAAATAAAAAAGCCAAGCAAAGACAAGACAAGCTCACGGGAATTGAAGCAAAAATTTAAACGCACGTCGCTTTTAAAAGACCTCACAAGTTGAGAAAGATGACGCAACAAAATAGCGCCTTCATTCAAGAAGTTCTACATAATGATACCTCATTTGATTATTACCCTCACATTAACGTTATTGAAAATGATGATCGACCTATAGTGATTGATTCTAGCTGTGCTTAAATTAACTTTATTTTTGGCATATTTGTGTAGTCATCTCTTGTGTTTAAGAGGGGAAAAACATTTCGCCACAGGTATTTTGTACGCGAGCTTTATGAAATTGTTTTATGCCAGAAACGGTAAGCGTAACAAAACGAAATAAATCTAAGAATGTCCGATATTATAGGTAGAAAACCAGTTAGTTGGCCGACAAAGGAATCGCAAAATTAAATAACAATCAAGGAATTAAAACAGCAATTATATGTTAGTTATTCCGTCAAATCATACAGATGGTAATTTGATACTCCTTCAATAGCTGTTTACTTTGAAAAATGCCGATAAATTACCTTTTCATTTTTATTAAAATTTAATAAGGTTTCATGTTGTTTCAATCCGTATTTCATGTACTCGTTAGTGCAAACGCGCTTTCAACGAATTATTTCACATACCTTTTACGAAATATTAAAAATATAATTATAATCTACGCCGTGCCAAATTTAGCAATAAAACCCAAAAGTTAAATTGAAAATATCTATTACGTCACTTTTACAAATCCGTTTTTATTAAATTTTTAAAAAATTAAAAAATTAAGGAACGCATATTTGCACAAGCTAACATTTGAAGTTTGAAGTTGTTTTACGGCATTCACAGTCGGAATAAATCTTTTTTCCTTCTTTACGGAGTTGTAGTTACAAAGACAATAAGTTCATAATCTTTAAAATTTGCTAACTTTAAAGTAATGTTGTGGTTTTTCCTTGCTATATTAATTTCATCAAATCTTAAAAAATATATGAGATCAGCATTGAGGAAGAAAAGTTCAAAACTACAACGGATTCATAAAAAACCCATACTTATACCTTGGGACCATCTGACTTACTTATTTTTAAAATTTTAAGTTAAAGATCTTTTGGGGAACTATGGAATTTTTGATTTAAACCATGCTTACAGTTTTGGTGCCAGTTGTACAGTTAACTGACAATAATTAAGCATCGTACCAAAAGCAGAAAAAAATTTATTAAGGAAATGAAAAAACTATTTTTAATAATTTTAATTTCTAATGCCTCCACGATAAGTGGGGTTATCTTCCCATTGTTTTAACATTTATAAATTCATCCATATCTATCAATGATAACAAAAATATAGGAAAGATGGAAGAAATAGTTCATCGCAATTTATAACAAAAGAATGACAAATTGAGTCAGAACATGTTATTTTAAACATTTGTGAAGATTGGTTTCGGTTTTGCTCCTATTCATCATTTACCTCACTAAGAATGTAGATAATGATAATAACATGTATTAAAAAATATCATAAAAAATTACCATCATGCCTCCTGAGAAACATTAACTGTCTGCAACGTGCTTTATGTCAGTCAAATGCTAGGTTATGTTAGTTAACATAATTGTCATTTAGAAACAGTCATCTTATAGACAGTCTTCCGAGTAGAACACAGTTAATTAAGCGCAACTGTGAATGGTCTCACCAAGCCTAGTACCGATCCCAGAGGTCTGAGAAAAATCTCCACCAACGTAGGGATTCGAACCCGGGACTTGCAACATGCAAGCCTAGCCCTCTTACAACTGAGCTACCTGGTTTTTTAAAGCAACACAACCTAACGTTTGTTGAAAACATGTTTTAGACAGTTTCCGTGTTATAATTATTGAATTTTATGTTGTTTTTATTAGTCATTACTTATTTTCTCACGGACTCTAATGTTTATCAACATTTCTAATTGTTATTAATACTTGTTATTATTGCTGCAGACGTCATGTTTAATTTTTGCTATTATTTGTGTCCTTATCCTATTTATTTTTCTCTTTGTAACACATGCACTCATTTATTACACCTCAAGCAAAATTATAACTATAATCGTTTTTGTTTGAAAAGTTTTTTTGTCGTAATTTTACCGAATGGAAATAATAAATTTGCTAAGACCTTTTGAGATGATTATTGAGTCAATAAACATACATACTTTAAACGTCTATATACGAGGGAAAGTGAGTAACTAGGTCACAAAAGGCTATTAAAAAAGTACTCAGAGAAATACGTAGCCGATTTTGCCGAAAACAAGTTTTATATCTTTCAAAAAAGTCTCCACCAACGTTAACCCGGCGTTGGTAAGGTAAAAAAATGGAACATAATTGGTAAGGTGGGGTGTAACAAACCCCCAGAAGTTTTTATTAAATAAAACATGCTTATGAAGTATTTTTGGATCTATTTAATGATTATTAGTTTAATTATATAATATTTATTTAAATTAAAGAGAATATACATATAACAATAACAGCGCTAGTAAAAATATAATACAAAAAAAAACTAAAATTAGTCATTTCTTGGAATGAGAACAACCTACATAGATGTAATTTTTTTTTAAACTACGGCGTATTTTAACACAAAACAAAGTTTTTATAACTATAAACTTAATATGCAATCAATTAAAATAAAAAGTATAGAGATATGTTAATAAATATATAAAATGCCTAAATAAGATACAAAATTGTTTGCACTTCAGCTTCAAAAATATTGTAACACAAATGGTAAGGTGGGGTTTGTGACACCCCAGAGTAATTTATTTGTCTGTCAATAGCGTTAGAGCCTACGACTTACTAAAATATTAATATGAGACGCAAGTCAAATGTCTCAAGCGAAGCCACTAGAACCCGCAGGTCTGTAATTAAATTTTGACTGAAGTTGCAGCCTGATAAAAACGCGTGGGGTTTGTCACACCCCCACCTTACCTACGCCGGGTTAATACACTTATCCCATCGCTTTATCAATGCCTGCTGCATAAAAGTATATGGGCTGTTGTCTCAGCCACATGCGCACCTCACCTTCAACATCGTTATCACCCTCAAAACGTTTGCCGATAAGAGGCCTTTTTAGTAAACCAAACAAATGAAAGTCGCTTGGGGCTAGGTCGGGGCTGTAAGGCGGATATTCAAGAAGTTGTCACCCTAATTCGTCAATTCTCTCCTGGGTTAATCAGTTCGAATGAGGCCTGGCACCCACCGTGAGCAAACTTTTCGGAAATTCAAACGATCGTGCATTATTTCGTAGGCTAAACCATGAGAACACCCTATTGCAGTTGCTATGCTGTCTACTGTTACCCGCCTGTCAGCTTGAGTCATCTTGTCCGCCCACCAAATTGTTGCTTCTGTCGCAATCTGAACGGAGCAGCGACCAGTTCGATCTTCGTCAACAAACTTTGAGCGCCCTTGAGAGAATTTATCGATCCAGTTGTGCATTGCTTTACACAACAAACACTTGTGAGAGTAAACAGGAAACATTTCCTTATGGATGTCCTTTGCAGAAAGTTATATTTTTTCCATTAAAAAAACGCACAACGGGCTGCTCTTTCATATCAGTACTCTTCGAGCACGGTCGCCATTTTAACACTGTTACTCGAATATCATCCAGCTGGATTGTGCTACCACCTAATGATATATTTGAAAAAAGCTCACTGTTATTTTCAGATATCCCACATCAGTTTGTGACCTAATTACTGACTTTCCCTCGTAGTTCATTATAATTTATCGCCATACCGAAAATTGTATAAATTTTCAGAAGTAATACCACAAGTGACTAGAATTTTACCGGCAATTTTTTTGCCGTCATGAACACGACTGCTTGTTGCGACGAAAATCGTTACTCGTGCTGTCGCACTCGTGACGATTTTCTAAAGCAACAAGCGAGAGTGGTCGCGACCTGTAAAATTAATACTTAAACTTAAACTTAAACCTAACATTAATTCCAGCATGAGTACCCATGCACGTGCTGTGAGTATGTATACTGAAACTGCGGTAGAAGGAGGCGGGAATTTAAAGTTTCATATTTTGTTCAGTAAATAATTTGTTTTCTAAGTTAGCTTTAAAACTATTATGACTTAAAGTTATTATGTCCGGATACATGTTATTGGAACATTTAACAATACAGTATGAGGAGGATCTAGTAAATATGTGTTTGTAGTGACGTGGCATGGCTAAGAGACCCCTATGTCGTAAATTTAAATTGTGTATATTCGTACGAAATGTTAATTTACGATGCAGATATGGAGGAGACTTTAATAAAATCACCTTTCGATAGAAACAAGCGGAGTGGAGGAATCTTCTGTTGGTCATGTTAAGCCAACCAGCATCTTTAAGTTTGTGCGATATTCTTTCATATTTCCGAATACCATAGATTAACCTATGACAGGAGTTTTGAATTTTTTGTATTCTATTAACATCAACAGAGTCTAAACATGGGCCATAAATACAATCACAATAATCAAATTGAGACAATACCAACGCATTACACAATAAAATTTTCATATTTGTAGTAAGAACATGTCTGTTATTAAAAAGAGTTCTAATATTACAGTACGCTAGTTACAAACGTTTACTGACATGATCTTTATATCGCAATTTGTAGTCCATCAAAAGTCTAAGATTTTTAACCGTATTTTGATATGGCAAAGGTATATTATTGATTGCTACCATTAAGTGGTTGACACATTCTTGTCTTAGCTTTTCATTACCAAATAATATGTCTGTGGATTTGGATGGATTCAGTTGAAGGCCGTGCTGTTTAGATACTAAATATAATTGATTTAGATCAATGTTCAAACGTTTATAAGCATTCACCTTGTCCTCCACATTAAATGTAACATATACTTGCGTATCATCAGCGTATGCATGATAACTACAGTGTTGTACGAATTCAGGAAAAGTTGACGTGTAAATTGTGAATGAAATTGGCCCTAGTATAGAACCCTGAGGCACACCATACATCAATTTAGAAAATCCAGAGTTGCTTTCCAGCAAGACAATCCTTTGGTATCTAGTACTAAGATAATTTTGAAGAAATCGATAGCACAATTATCAAGACCAATATAATGAAACATCGAAATCAAGATCGTATGGTTGATTATGTCAAAAGCCTTGGAGAAGTCTAATAAAGCCATCAACGTAAGTTTATTAGAATCTGCAGCGCTTACAATATCATCTACAACATCCATCAAGGCGGTGCAACAACTATGACCAGACCTAAAACATGACTGTTTAGATGGCAATATTTTATATTGTTGCAGATGATCACATAACTGAGTTGCAATAGCTTTTCTCCACGACTTTCGACAAAATAGGCAAGATGCTAATGGGACGCAAATCCTTAAAAGAAGTCGGTATTTCAATTTTTGGTATAGGTATGACATTTGCATATTTCCAACATTGAGGATACACAGAATTTGTTAAACAAAAATTGACAATGTGGGTAATAAACGGTAGTAGAAATGGCAATCCAGCTTTTAATAAAGAGATGCCTATGCCATCATAACTAACTGCTCTAGATTTGATTGAGTTAATGTATTTTAGTACTTCAATTTCGGCAATATTTTGAAATTTAAAAAGACGATTTACTGTCGGTTTAGTATTACAGTTATAATAATTAGCTAATTCTATTATATCTGCATCAGAAGCTACTTTCGGAACAGAATTAATAAAATAGGTATTAATTAAATCAGCATTAGCTAAATTAATCGGTAATGGTTGCGTGTGTCGTTTACTTTTACATATATCAAAAATTTTCAACTCTTTCCAAAACCACTTTGAATTACTTGATTTAAATTTGTTGCAAAGGTAATTCCTTTTTTCACTTTTAATTGTACGTGTCGTGAAATTGCGTAGCTGTTTATAATACTGAAAATCATTTTCATTGCAGCTTGATTTGTATTTACTCAGAGCTTGATTCCGAAGTATCATAAGCAATTTTATACCATTGTTTAACCATGGAGCAGGGGGTTTAGTAAATTTTGCAGTTTTCAGAGGAGCATGTAAATTTAATAAGATATTCAAGTTGCTATTAAAGAGATCTATGCTTGAATTTGGTAAACACAAAATTCATATTTAACGCGTGGTGAAGCACCTGCACATTTGTTGAGATTTATTTAAACAAAGTTTTTGAAAACAACTGGATTAGACGAAACGGTCCCCTGCTCGCGACTACTCGCTCACCAGATTTGAACCTTCTTAATTTTTTATATGGAATTATTTAAAGCAGTGATCGCCAAAGTGGTCGATGATATAACATTGTTAGGGGTCGATTCGGGCTCAGGGGTCGATAGAAAAATATAAGACATCATAGTACGGGTAATATTTAATTCGGTTAACTTGAACTACCTCCATCCTAAATAACAACGCAATTAAGATTGAATCGTAGGAACAGTGACATGAATAGGACCTGTAAGATGGGGCTAGGTCATGAAAATAGTTACGAATGCCAATCAAATAGGCCAAAATGACGTATTTACCAATATGTCGGTGGTTCGTACCTGGTCGGCGCGGCGGGTGCAACACTTACGCGGTTGCTTATTTACTTATACTTAGACGTATTCGATCCCAGTCCTCTTTTAGCGCATCGACGAAGTGAGTGTTAATGTCCTAAAATTCATCAACATACATATTATAATTCAATCGTTATTCATTCACGAACTAAACTTCTCTATGTTAAAGAGTTGAGTATAAAATGAACAATATAAAAACTCACATAAGCGTATTTTTTGCTTGTCCTATTTTAATTACTTAATAGTAAAACAGGGGGGTCGATAAAAAGTCAAGAAGCTCTTGAAGGGGTCGACGGTCAAAGTAGTTTGGCGACCCCTGATTTATAGCTATTAATAATACAAGTGCGAAAACACACGCTTAAAGTTCGAGGTTGTTGCTATGCAACGAGACGAAGTCGAGTTGCATTTACAACCGAGATACTTTAAGCATTTTCGCAAGAGTGTTATTCAAAATTTTTTTTGTTGGTCATGAGCATATCTAAAGCTACTTACGAGAACGTTTATTCAAGTTTCTGCCATTGGTGTAATATAGACAATAAATTATTGTTGCTATTGCCAACGTGTTTTAAATGCCTTTTAAAACACGTTGTTATGGGTAACGTGTTTTAAAATGCTGTTTATAACCTAGGATACGAAGCGTGTTTTAAAATGCTGTTTATAATCTAGGATGCAGATATTAAAAAGGTGACTTAAAATGTCACCAACAAAAAGAAAGCATTTAATTTATTCAGAACTTAGTCGCGACTTGGATCAAGCCAAAACGAACTTTCGACTATCATAAGGCAGAAAATTTTTGAGCGAATACAAGACTCATTTAAAATAATTCGTGCGTGCATTTACAGTAATGTTGAATATATTCAACAAATGTATGCTGTAAAAAATCATTTTTGTTATTACTATCAATAAATTTAGCTTTATTATTAGTACCTATTACCGTCCTTTACTGATTTTCAGTAGATAGGCATAATTGTATTTTAAACTAATGTGTGGTAATCTCGGCACTCATACAGCTGCGGAATTTTTGATGTCTTTTTGAGCCAAGAACACACTGGTCAAGTATGTTACAAGCGATGAGAGACACCCGCTATATCAATTATTGTATTTTATATTATTTGAAATCAAATTGAGACCAGCAGTACGGCAGAGTGGGAGCGCACGTAGTACTGCAATGTAGTTCTGACCAAGCAAAGACCTGCTTGCTCAGAGCTTGAATGGGTGATCACTCTGCGGCTCGATTCGGTCCCCTCGACACTGTAAAGATATAAGAGGGTAAAAGGAAAAGAAAGAGAAAAATCAAACTACTCTCTTCTCTGTCAATACGGTTATTGTAGCTTGAAGAAAGTACTTACCTACTGGCTGTAAATAAGCTGATCTTATATGATCGGTTTTTCTTCTCGTGATGAATTTAACTTTCCACTATTTGTTATGGAAACAATTGTATTCACAAGGGTTACCAAGGAAAATATCTGGAAGCTAAATTCATCAAAAAATGGTAAAAGAATTTTCTGGTCATAATTTAGGCCTAAATATTACTATAATAGAAGTCAAATTTCAGAATAATATTAACATTTAATTTCCTTAAAGGTCCCAATTCATCATGCGAAGAAAGCGATACCGAATCAGAACCCGGAATACCCTTAAAAAGAAAACAACGAAGATCGCGGACGACATTTACAGGTGAACAACTGGAAGCTTTAGAAAGAGCCTTTGGAAGAACTCAGTATCCCGACGTTTATACCCGCGAAGAACTTGCCCAGAAAACTAAACTAACAGAAGCGCGAGTTCAAGTTTGGTTCTCGAACCGACGGGCGAGACTTAGAAAGCAGCTAAACTCCCAACAACTTAATGCCTTTAATACCATGTCCCTTCAATCTGCATTTCCAGTTCAACATCAGTACTCTGATCCTACTTTTAATCAAGCACCTTGGGCCCAGCAAACTTACGCTTCTGCTGCATTAGGGGGTTCACCCCTTAGCACGGGTCTTTCGACGAGTGCTTTGCCACACGCTGCCCTATCCGCTAGTACCATCGGAGGTTCTACCATTGGTAGTACGAGTTTAGGTGGTACTTCTTCAACGAGTACAACAACAAATACCCCAACACAAACTTCCCTTTATAATTCCTATAATTCATCGCCCTTGGAACAATCTAACGTTTTAAACCCGGCGAATCAGTTCGGTTACAATATGTCTCAAATATCCCCTAATCAACATGGGGTTGGTTCGCAACAATCAGCAGTATGGAGCAGACATCCGCCCAATAACAAAATGGCCGAAAATTTAACAAGTTGGCACGAGAATTATAGGTGAGTTCTTCTAATATTTCAATTAACATCAGTAAATTATAGTAGCTCGAAGCGGTTTACAACTACGTTTTACTGTTATGACAGTTTTCTCTTGGTGCATAAACTATGATTAATACCTCTTAGTGAACAATAGTATTATGCCCCGCAATTTAAAACTATTTAACGCCGATTATGTTTACGTTTGAGTGAGTTGGTTAGAAATATTGCATAGCTGTATTGGCATTTGACATTATCGTCAGGTTATTTATTGAAAACACATTTTGTTGCTTTGTGTTGTCGCTTGTACGTGACTCTCAACTTCGAATGTATTGCGCTTGTAGTCGTCTTACAAAACGGGCACATCTTAAGCATGACTTGTGCATATATTAAGGTCATCATGACTTTGTGTTACGTTCGATTATTTTGCACTAATTTTACTTATTAGAATGTCACTCGCATGCAAATACCTACATATCAGCTCAAAAATCTCTAAATTTTGATTTCAAGATGGGTTCATGTTTTCGATTTCCTTTACATAAAATCTTTCGATGATTATACCTTAATTGAAAGTTTGAGAAAGCTGTCGATTGGCTTTTTGGCAAATTGTCTAAAAATAAAGTATTGTACGCAGATTTTTTGAAGGGGTAAAATATTTCAGCCTGTTACACGTATTGTTTTCAATTAACATTCACGAATCTTCTTCATTCTTAGACGTTTACACTCCAGTGAGTCGACAATGTATCGTATGATCAAAAAGTCTTTGCATAGCAGGTGCTATGGAAATTACATGTCATCTCTGAAATTATTTACTTCTATTATTTTTACGTTATTGACCATTTCCCAAAATTCTAATAAAAGCAAATTTTAAAGGAAAAAAACAACATTTTTCTAAGTAAACAAAGTTTAGTTGAGATTTGCAACAAAAAATTTCAAATAAATATGTTTTTGGAACATTGTGAAGTTACAATCTGTCCACTTTTGAAAGATGTCAAACAAATGTCAATAACGTAAAAATAATAGAAGTAACCAAATTCAGAGATGACTTTTAATTCCACAGCAACCGCAATGCAAATACTTTCTGATCATACTATTATTTATTAGTTAACTGGGTATAGTTTATGTAATATCAATTGGAAAGAAAAAAAAAGAAAAGAAATACAGAAAAGTCAGTAATCTTACCTGCAATATCTTCTCACTTCAGTACATCTATAGTTTACCTTCTTTTAAACCATTTTCTTAAAAATAAGAATCTATCTGTTAAAGTCAGTTCTACTGACTCATTAAACAGATCTGTCGATTGAAAATGAATGGAGTATACATCATTTTACTTAGGTATCATTTCTGTATATAATTTAGGAAAATTTAAATTGCATTTACTTTCAACTATATGGTTTTAAATATCAATTAATCAATCAATGCCTAGTTCATAATCAAATATTTTAGTAACGCCTTATTCTTTCTTTATTTTTATAATTTCTAAGAGTTCACTTTTTCCTTTTTCGTTCTCTGTTCATTTGTGCCTCTTTCCTGAACTACCTTCATTTAACTCTTTATTTTTCTATTTTTTTCTTCCTTTTTATCCTATACAATAAAAAATACAAAACTTTTTTAATCAAGTTAATTTGACTTTAGTCCGTTCTACATTATCCACTCTAACTTATTCTGTAGCTTTATTTTAAAGAAGTTTAAATCTGAATTTTGTTATAAACCTTTTGATTCTGTGTTTTTGGGAGATTTTCCTTCTTCTGAACAAGAAAGCGAAGTTTTTCTAAAGAACAAATTTTCTGTTCGTGTTTATTTCAGTAGCTAATTAAACCGAAACAGCAGCGGCAAGTTTCACACAGACTTAATAAAAAGACTAACACCGTGTAATTTAGTCCTTGCACGATCTTCGTATAGCATTCAATGATTGCGTACTTTGGTAGTAGATCCACTGTAAAAAAACGAAATCTGCCTATGACAAGCCCCTGATACAATCTTCCATGTAAAATAAATAAACTACCATCTTCTAATCACAAGAAAACTCCTGTTGTACGACTGTATAATTGGTAGTTGCAGACGCATTCAAAATAATACGGTAGTAGGTGCAATTAATTCGAGTCGGTCAGCTTAATGAAAGCTTACTTCATTTTGCTTGACTTAAATATGGTTGCGGGTTATTTATTAAGAGATATAATTAATTTAAACAGTGATTCGAGTTAATGGCCACTTCTGGGTGTTTGCCTTTTGCTAAATTTTGTTTACGAACGCAACAAACCTATTTCCCGTTCGTTACTTACGTAACACTTTCATATGTTTTTCGAAAAGCCAAGAGATTATTTTACAAAATTAGTGCTGGTCGTAAATGAATTACAACCAACTTACGCCTACACGTTTTAAGTTGCACTTCCCTGAAGTTTATATTACCAAATTAATCACTTTTTTGCTTCAAGGCTAGCTCTGTTTATTAATTTGAGTAGGTTTATCTCGACTTTAAAGTTTAATAAAAATCTGATTAATAAAGACTGAAAAATCTCGATTATATTACAGAAAATTCCTTTTTAAATGCGAAAATTGATCAAATAACCAGGAGGCGGATTAATATTAAACTGAATCCTTAGTTAGCCCAGTCTAAGGCTTTCCTCTACCTATATTATTATGATTTCACTCAGAAATTATAGGTTTGTTTTTTAATGAGTTTGTATTCGTTTAATACTCCAAAGCTACCTTTAGTTATGATTACATAATTCCCTAATTTTTGAGAATAATTCGTTAAAAAAAAACTTATGAAAAATAGGACGTAATAATTGTTTAATAAAAAAAAGGGATCAAACTCAAAACATTTCATTATATAAATAGTTCTTAAATCTTATAATTATATATCTTGCAGCCCCTAAAGGGTTATTAGCTCATGAAAATAATAATAATAACCTTGATCTGCAAATTTTGCAACTGCAAAGCATTTTTCAATGTGACGAAAGTCAATATTTCTGTATTTGTTAATAGAATGATCTCATTTCTTTCGTTAGTCGTTAAGAAAATGCCAAGTTCCAATAGATAATTATGACCGAAAATTAATTAAAAATAATTTGAATCTTCTGTAACATTTTCAGAATATTTTTAAATTATTTAACGATGATCCTAATACAGTCCTGAATTTTGAGAATATAAAATTAAACTATTCTAGGCTTGTTTAACTCTTTTGTGACACATATTACAATTTTTTTTTAATTTCAAATATTTATTTACAAAATTTTCATAAATTTTCTGACGTAAGTTTCTGCCAACACTTTTAGCTAATGTCTAATTGCTAATATACTTCCTTAATTTCTAAATGTACTTTTTTAATCTTTACTAGAAAGTCCAAGGTTATGAGTTGAGAATGTATCTGAAAAATTTGATGAATTGTCTGAGCTGACCCTCTAAACTGTTTCTTCTTTCTAACAATGGCCTTTCTTGCAACAGCTTTACCAAATAGAAGAATTGATGAACATTGAACATCCTTGAGATTAAGCTGTTGATAACTCAAAAACGATTTGAAGTTGTTTACTTAAACGTTTTAATAATTTAAAGACATATGAATGAATTAATAAATGTTCAAAGCAACACCAGAAGTAGGTAATTCTGTATCATAAGTCTAAAGAAAATGAGAATGTAGGAAATTCAATCTAAAAATGTCTGATTGTAGTCTGTACTAGCTTTCAGAATTTCAGTTAAAACAAAATATAATTCAGGTGGTTTACCACTGGAAACGCAGTTTTCTAGCTTAGTTCTTGCTGAGACAGTTTTACATTAAGAAAATCCAAATTAAAGAAAGCAGAGTAACTAAATATTTTACAGAAAATTAGTACATATTTTGGGGTGGAAGAAATCCAGCGAGAAATGTATAATTTTGTCTCTTCTTCATTTTCTTCTTTCTACTTATTGCACGTTGCAGTAGATTCTATGAACAGCTTGAAGAAGGAGACTTAAAATGAGAATTTTGAAAGCTTTTCAGTCTATACCTTACCTTTAAAATTCTTTTAATCTATTATCTTTGTCTTTTTTCTGGTTCAGAACAGGAAACGTGGTTCTCACTTATTGAAAATGTAATAAACTTAATCCAAACAAAAATTAAACAAAACAAGATGAAATAACACAAAACTTTAAAAATAAACTCCTTGGTTACTTAGTGAAATCGCGATTTTCTTCCACCTTCTGAATTTGAAATCCACAATTTTACCACTGAAATTATTTTATCTCCTTCTCCTCTTTTGAAGTAAAACTAAATAACCGTTCTATGATGCTCATTAGTTATGCCGGTACAATTAGGGTATCTAACTTTTGCAAACAAAGGCACTGTCAACGTTAAGAACTTATTAGTAATGAAAACAATTCGCCTCGCTTTAAGCAAAGCAAATTTTCCATGCTGCGTAAGTTAGATAATGTCGCCATTAGCTATGCGTAAAACGATATGAATTTTCCTAGTTTATTTATAGCACTAGCGTCGGTTCAACCGACCAACATTAAAATTAAAACAGATATTTAGATTAGAAATTATAGGAAATCTTTGTTTAATAATATAGTAGTAAAAACCATGGCTACGCTACTTTATCAAAATTTTACCTTGTTGAAATAGCTTGATTAGGTTTTTATAAGATAATTCATCTTGGATTTCTTTCGCATTTGATCTTGAAAATTGTTAAAGGCTTTTAAAGAGAATTGTAATCTTTAAATAAATACGAATTCAAGACATTTCTTTTCTGTATAAACACATGGAAAAGTCAACTAAAGGATTTCTATTTTTTTTGCAGTTTCTTCGCTGGTAGTCACTATGGAGCCCATTCGCCCAGCGAAGCAAAATCAGGTTACCCATATTTCGGTACGATGGAAATGTGTGCCAGTCGAGTTCACTGATGGCCAAATTGGAAGCCCTAATTTTTAAATTTTAAGCTTCCTCTCGGAACTTTTCATTTTTTTTTAATTAAAACGAGCCCTGGTAAGTTCTTATCTTCCTGCTAACCCAAACGTACTACGAACTAGATAAGAAAACTTGAGCTTTGTAATTTTAATTTTATTCATTTGTAAATAATCGCCTTATTTATTTTTTGTTTATTCTTATATTTGGCTCGTTATTTGTACATATTTGTAAATAAATTAAACATCTAGTTGTAGGTAATTTGCAATATTATATGTGTCATTCACACACCACTGCTGCCTTTTCAAAAGATTTTGAAATATACTTTAAAGAAAGCATCGCTGACAATATTAATAATAAAATAATTATTAGTGTTCATTTGTATTATATGAATATTTATCAGAAGAATAAATTCTGCCTATTTGATACCTGAACTTTTATTTTTTCAACCTATAATAACACCATGACGAAAAACGAAAACGAGGTTAGCCACGTACATGTCGAATAATTTAATAAATAACGCAACCGACTTTTAAAAATCCAGCAATTATGGACGTATTACAACTGAAAGTTAATATTAAATCGCTCGCTTTAATGATCGCTTAATAACCGATGTTTATCGACTTTTAACTTGGTACTTAATCATCTATGGTGGTCCACAAAATCGTTCTTATGTAACATTAGTAAGAAAAATGATCGGAAACGAAATATTACTGATATTAATGCCTTCATTGATTTTTCTTGAACGGTAGGCCTTAAGGAACGACTTTTTTTGATTTATGAAAGTGAAAAGCAAACCCCAGAATTAATGTTTTGGGGTTTTGTTTTAATATTTCTGTACCTATACTTCATTTTACTTTTTAAACAAATGCTTCTATTCCCATATTTGGGAACTTCCTTAGGAATTTAGAGAAGTTCAACTTAGACAAATTATGCATTAAATGATTATTACTACCGTTTTTCAAACGGAGATTATTGCCATTATGTAAGGTGCAAATTAAATTCTACAATGTGTCCACGGATAGGTAGGTATCCCTGCTTGTTCTTAAATTCATTTTAAGCAGACTTTCGATTTTTTTAAATCAATAAGGCATCTGTGTTAGCACTGTTAAAACGAAGGCGAGGTTTAGGTAAAGTCTTAGTATTTTAACAAATATCGCAAAATTGTATTAGAGTAAAGTTGTCCAGAACACAAAATTTGAAGTTGTTCAGACAAAATTGATTTTTGTTAGTTTACGGCTTTTGTTGTGCTCGTAGACGCTTTATTGCAAAAAGTTGGTTGGAGTTTTCTTTCTACTATGAATATTTGATTTTTAAGTTTTAGTCCAAGTTTATTGCTTGTAACATTTAGGGGGCTAAAATCGCCATAACCCTCAAAAATTTTTACGGAAAGTTTATTATAAACAGAAAGGAAAATTATTTGAATTTAAAAACTGTTTTAGAAATTCTCTAATTCTCAGTAATGGCATGGCTGAACGTATATTCTGACATCTGATACTTCTTTGTAAAAATTAACGATTAAACGTTCAACTTACCAACAACTGATCGAAAAATATCCACAAAAAAGTATAAAATGGCATTCAAATATAAAGTTTCTTACAAAACCAAAAACTTTCCGAGTGCCCCCTGTATAATATGCATTTTCAGAGTTTCCCTAGTAATATTAAAATGTTTCAATAAGCATTATCAATTTAAATTCTGTCATTCGTTTGGACAGGGAACAAAAACTCCCTGCACAAGTGCACATATACAGCTATCTGAATTTTAGGTAAAAACATAGATAAGCTCATAGAAACCTGTTAAATTATCTTAACCTTTACGTCTTTTGGTATTTATTCAATATCAATTTTGTTTGCAAGCAATACTATTAGTGAAGCGTAAACTTTAACGAGTTGAAGTAGACTTAACGGTTCGTTTCGATTTCTATAAGTACTTATTTTTCGTTTATTTAATAATAATAACGATGATGGCGATAGCTAACCCAATGTAAAAACATTTAATAAAGAGAAGACATTTCAGTATTTTAAAATATATTGCGGTTAATTTAGTGATGTAATCGAGTGATTCGTGCTATTTTGGTTCATGCAATAAACTGGACTTCTTCCATATAGTTCTACAAGTATTCTTCAAAAAAGGTAAGTGTTTAAATTATTTATTTAAAATACTGTTATTGCATTTCCTGTATTTGAATGACTTTGAATTTTTTTGAACTATAAAAGAATGCAGTTAAGCTAAAAACTGTTAATCCTAACACTAATAACAATTGTTATTACCACTTAACAGACGTAATCAAAAATACACTACTCAAAACGAAAAAGGAGCCACTTCTTCATAAGCTTATATTTCACGTAGTTTGTAATTGAATGAAAATACTATTATATGATGACAATGTGTACAGATCAGCCTTGCCGGTGTATAAGTTATTTAAACATGGCGAATGGATTATTGAGGAAAAAAAAATTGATTTCAATAAGTCGATTATTTAATTTTATTTTTTTAACTATTTTAAATAAGACATTATCTTAAAACTATCCTTAGTAGTGAGTATGCCCTCCACTGGCTCTGATAACTTCAGCGCAACGTCGGGGCATACTCTCGATCAAGTTTCTGATCATCTCCTGGGGCAGTTGTTCCCATTCTTGAATAAGAATGTCTTGAAGTTGTTGGATGGTTTCTATAGGCTGCCGTTCCAATAATCTTCGTCCCAATGTATCCCATAGGTGTTCTATGGGATTGAGATCTGGGCTGTAAGCTGGCCATTCCACAACTTCAATGTTATGATCATTTAAAAAAGTTGTCACTATCCTAGCCACGTGTGGCCTGGCATTATCGTGCTGTAGAATAAAATCTGCTCCCATATTATCCGCAAAAGAAATTATGTGTGGTTCTAAAATCTCCCTTAAGTAACGTAATGCAGTTAGGGAACCATTTGCAATTACAACAAGGTCGGTGCGCCTATTTAAACATATGCCAGCCCATACCATAATAGACCCTTCGCCAAAGCGAACAGTTTCTTGTACAGCTGAGTCTAAATACCTCTCATTAGCTCGTCACCATACCTGAACACGTCCATCGTTGTGGTGTAAACAGAATCTGGACTCATCTGTAAACAAAACATTACTCCATTGTGGTACTGTCCAATGACGATGTACTTCGGCAAAAATTCAACGAGCTCTGCGATGTGCTGCTGTTAAACGAGGTACTCTAACTGGCTTTCTAGCACGCAACTGACATTGATGAAGTCTATTACGAACTGTATGATCAGAAATTCAGGTCCCCGTTGTTGCTACTAAATAATTTTGAAGCGCTCGTGCGGTATTGGTTCGTTCCCTAATCGCCCACAGGCGTAATAAGCGATCTTCTCGAGCTGTTGTGGCCCTTTGACGTTGAGGATAGGGTCTTCTTCTGACAATGCCATAAATTAAATACCGATTCCATGCTTTATTTATAGCGGCGCGACTCACATTCATAATTTCTGCTACGCTCTTCTGGAATAACCTTCCTCAATTAACGTTACGGCCCTAGCGATTCCAATTTCATTTAGGTATACTCTACGACGTACTTTTCTACCTAACACATCGATATTCATGTTTTCACGGTAAAGTTTACACTTTCGAATGATAAAACACGCCCAACTTTAATATGCTCTGATATTCAATTGTTGACATTAAATTGTTCTAAGCAGAATAACAAAGCAAAAGAAGAAATTTTGTTTACACCGGCAAGGCTGATGTGTACACATTGTCATCGTATAATAGTATTTTCGTTCAATTACAAACTACGTGAAATATAAGCTTATGAAGAAGTGGCTCCTTTTTCGTTTTGAGTAGTTTAGTTTATTTTAAACACTTTAATCGTTTACAATATTATAAACACCCACAAAATCTTACCCAATATTATAACTTGTATTACCACAGCAAATAAATTGGCGACTGATGGATTAAACCGAATACATTCTTTAGGAAGTTATAACTTTAAATTCAGCTCTAAATCCACACAGTGAGAGACTTGGTGTACAATGTGAATAACAATGATTACGTTAAGACAAAAAAACATGAAAATTATTAAAACTTTACGGGAGATACTGTGGGAATTATAGCAGACGACCGATATTCAGGTACGGGTCCGGCGTGCATCGAGTGAGTGAGGGTAGTAAGTCGAGTGCGCGAGAGGTACGACAACGATGGTAAACGTACAAGACAGTTGGAAAAAAACTAAAGTAGGAAATGTAATTCAATTAAAATAAAGAAGCTGTGCAAAGGTTCTGTTTGGCTTTCCTAGACTCCTACAGTACCTACCCCTATTACTTTATTTAATCTGTTAACCGACAGCTTACAATGCCGGTTTACCTTTCTCATAAATACAAACTTACGAAGATTTTTGTACAGGTTTTTATTGATATGTTTATAAAAATTCAATTAATTGCGCACTTTTAAAAAAGTTCAGATTCTAACAACCTAAATGCTGCTGAGCCTTTGTTTGGAGCCGATTTTTTTAAAGCTTTATACTTTAGTTTCGTGTTTTTAAGTTAAACTTGAGGAAAAGTAGCAATCAGTAATTCTTAGAAATACAATTTCAGCTATTCGTTAAAACGTTTAAAAAATTCAATTTCTTCCAATTTTGTTTTGGAAATATGTACAAAAATTGAAGCTTTCATAACTCAGTTTAATAAAACAATTTAGTATATAAAACTCAAAAACTAAAGTTATCGCGTTCTTCTTTTTTTTAAGGTGTTACATGTGAACACAGAAAATATGAACAAAGCTCTTCTTTATTTTGATTTTTGATTTATTATTTTTTCAGTCACAAAATTTTTAATTTAGATGCAACTAAATAAAGAAGGAGGTAATACAACAATGTCGTAATTATTTTGAAGGACAGTTCGCCCTTAAACTGAAACAGAAACTATATAAAATCAAATTAACCCTCAGGAATTTAGTCCAATTGTTTCATGTTTACTGTTTTGTCCCTCGTAAACCATCGGGCGTTTTTGTAGGTGTACCTTAAACATTTCCCCTTTGTTTTGGATAATTAACGTTGTAATAAACTGTGTTTCATTGTTAATATAAATTATTATAGCCTAATGGTTGTTTTTATTCAGAATAGTTACGAGAACTTTATACAATTTTGTAACTACACTTTAGTTTGGCTTTGGATTTAAAACATTTATGTGAACTTAAATCAAAGCAGACTTAAATTACGAATTTAAGACGAAGTACAAAATTTGCCTTTTTTATGTAAAGTATCTTAAATATGTTTTTAAAAATCCACACTAAATAAATTCGCAAGATTATAAAAATCTAGGACAAGCTTCTTCAGAATTAAAGGAAAAAGTCTTCCCACTTGGGACACAGCAAAAGGCGAAATACGCAGAGAGCTTTCACATTCCGTCTTTTATGTGAGAAAACATTTCCTCTGGACTTTAGTCTTAAGTTTGACATTTAACTTTGTAATCCCCTTTCAGATTTTCGTATCTTAAACTTACTGACTCGTTCACTTTGCATTTTCGGGCTTTATCGAGATTAAGGATTAAAATTTCATAATACTTAGATGAGTTTATTATGTTTAGATGATTAAAGGAATTAGATTGTTAATTTAGGGATCCTACGTTTAAATTATATTTAATTTATTTTCCATATTCTGTAAACAAACTAAAAATAGACTGTAATATAACATTTTGTTTCGTGGCGTTTGTTAGAAGTATTTCCAAGAAATGGCATTTTTTTAAATGCTGGTTTATTTACAACGTATTGCTGATGTGTGCAAAGAGGTTGAAAATTCTGTATTCGGAGCCTGAAAATTGTTTTGATAAAATGTTTGTTTGATTAAAGTACTGAAGTTACAATGGATTTAATTAAATACTAAGCAAAAGATTGTCCTTATTATATATTGTCTTCTGCGCCATGATTTTGACAAAGCCTGTCCAATGGAAACTTCATATTTTTGTTTCCTATACAAATTGCATAACCTACTTTCCTATACAAATCGCATACTCCCTACTCAAAGTTTTCAAAAACTGTTGGTTTTATTACTGTTAATTAATTAAGTTTAAAAAAATCCAAATTACACTATTTCTTTTAAATTTTATAATAGACATTTTATAAGCTGTTAAAATTACCGAAATAAAGAAAAGAATCTGAGTTTCTTATAAAAGAATAAACTTCCGTTTCAGAAACTTAAGATGAATCACAAAACTACTTGGCTTTAGTTAAGTCAAAAATCGTACCTGTTCTATTGCACCTTCGTATTTAAAGATAAGATAGTAAAGTAGGCCCCCCATAGTGGTCCCCCAGGAGACCTGACGCATTCTTTGTCGTTCAGAAAACGCCACTTTGCAGGTCTCACCTCATTGTGCCCTTTGTGTTGTCGCTATTGTCGCAGTTTGTCAACTACACCACTGTCTGGACTTGTATATTTGCTTGTTGACAACTCGAAATATATTTCTTCCGAAGTTGTTGGGAGTCGATTTTTATTGTCTCATACAGGGACGGATTTAGAATAAATATTTGCAAAAAAAATTGTTTTTAATAATTTTTTAGTCTCTCGTTTGCTTTAGGGTTTTTATATTCAATATTAAGAATCTGCAAGGATGGAGTTAACTAAATTCTGATAAAAATGTGCTTTGATTGCTAAATTTATAAGCTATAAAAGTTACTGCATTACTAATTCGAAAACATACCTATAAGAATAAACGTTGGTGATTTTATAGGAGCGAAACAACTTTAGAAAGTGCTTTCGTAGACTTTCCTAAGTTTTGGAATTTGAGTTTCAGTTAAAGTGCCGAATCAAAAGTGTTAAGCCTATTTATAGAAAAACCTTCAGATTTGATTGTTCCTGTGTATCGTTAACCTCTTATACTTTCGGTGCTGAAGGATTCGATACCAACCTCCAGACTGCAGGAAAACACTGCCGATCGGGGGATTCGAACCATGGACAAACATAACGCTAGCCTGACGCTCTACCGCTGCGCCACCCTGGCTTCTTGATTGTTCCTTTTCAGTATTAAAAGTCATATATTTTAAATACAAATCCATAGCTTTTAAAATTTCAAAAAAATCGCCTATTTTTTAAGTGTATTTTCAAATTTGTTTGTAAAATGTTCGGTTTGTAATAACTTGCGTTGTTGGCCTTTTTAATTCACAATTAAATCACTTCAAAGCACACTACTTACAAAATCATGTAAATCCAAAATTCTGTTTATTCGGCAGTTTTAATTTTTTGCACTGGAAATTTGGAAATTGAGATCAATGTGATTTAATTATCTTTAGAACACGTTCTTCTATGCTTTTCAAGATTTGATTTTGCCATTTTCTGGAATTTATTTAGATTACATTTTTTTCTTGCGAATTTGTTACGCCTGACGCCTGTGAACTAGTATTTATAGTTTCATGGAAATCTATTTGCAACTTTTCACAGTTCGTACAATATAACCTCTTTTATTGGCCCAGTGACAAATGTCACTTATTGCCTTTTGCTTTTCGGGCAGTTCAAATTTGTGAAGAAATACTGCACACTTTACATTGCGTTCTTTTATTGATTTCCTTTAGACCTTTTTGTACAATTTTCGTTACAGAAACTTTACTAATTTCTTCGAGGCTCGTGGCCTAAGAGTTTTATTTAAAAACAAATGATTTCAGACAATTCAAAGCTCAAATTGGCAAATATTTGATATTAACAAAAACCTTGGAATGTCTTGGATTTAGAAAAAAATATTAAGATTGACTCAAGCTTTTTTAATTTATTGGCCTATCCTATCATCATTCTTCATGCCACCAATATTTTTTGCTTTTCACGATTTAATAAAAAAAAAAACAGATTCATTGTCTCATTTAATTAAATATTCCTGTTTCGCTGTTTATCCCCTTTTTTTCTGTATTTATTCTCTGAGTCCCATACTTTAAATTAAATTTTGCTCTGAAACATCGATTGGCCTTGAAATTCCTTTAACTTTAATTTCTTTTCAGTTTCTTTGCTGCCTTTCTGAAGCACGGGGCAAATATAATAAACACTGTTTTACGTCTATATTTCATTTTGTTTTATATGACTTAAAACGTTTTTCTTACTTAAACTACTTAAAAAATTTAAATTTCATTAGGATAACAGTTCTCTCAATTTTTCTTTTTCGTATTTTGCTAATTTTCATTTTGCACTCTTTTAATGTGTTAGAAATGCAAATTAAATTTTAGTTTAAAGGCCTTTATTTGAAAATGCCTAATTTCATCTTGCTCTCCGAGTTAGATAAACTTTTGTAACAGTATCAATGATTTACTTGTAATTATAAATAATATTTTTACTTTTTAAGTATACTAATTTAAAGTTTCATGGAAATGCCCTGAAAAATATTTTCTGAAAATTTATTCTTAAGCTCTACATCATTGTCAGTTGATTATGTCAGAAATTTCTTTCTAAATATTCTCGAAAGCTATTACAGTTATGAAAGCATTTCCGTAAGAAATATTTTGAACCTCATAAAACCTAAAGCTTTGAACTTGGTTTAAATGCAAAAACAACTTAGTTATTCTTAGAATATCCTGCCATTTCTAATCTAAATATATGAATATCACGTGTCCAGTTTTATTGTTGACGAGAACGCACAATACCCTCTGATTAAGATGAAGGTAAAATTTGAAATATTTCCTTAAGAAAAGATGTAGGAATTCTGGTTCAATATCTCAAAGGCAAATAACAAAATAAGTTTCGGAAAAAGGGTGTAACAACGTAGGAAGTTAAATATTAACTCTATACCGTAATTCTACACGTACTCTACACATGTGATAAATGGTTGTGGTAACGATTACCGCCATGTTAGATTAAACTCGACATATACTTAACAATAGAAGCCTAAACGACCCGATTTTAATTCTGAAATCCTATTGGCAAGTAACATTTCGCAGGGATATTCTGACACCATTGTAACTGATTTCACAACGGCAGCTGCGATTTTCCCTTACTATTCGAAATCTTTATGGGCTTTGCTTGCTGATTCTAAACGGGCTAAGAATAAATGTAAATTTGGCGTAACGCGAGGAAGTGATTCGATTTTATGTTCTTTTAAACCTGCCGCGTAGGACGATAGGACATGTGCTTCTACTTCAAAGACGAATTTGGTAGAAAATTTAGCGGAACCAAAGGAACGGAACTTATGTGGTTGAACGTTTTTCAGGTTCTAAGGTAGCCAGCTGCATTTACTGATAAATCTTTCAGATAAACACCCAACTTACTTCTTCTTCTTCTTCTTCTTCTTCTTCTTCTTCTTCAAAAAGTTGACTAAACATTAATTCTCTTCAAGCTCGGTAGAAACCTAGACTGATTTATACTACGTAATACTAAATTTACAGTAATTTTCGTAAAATAAAGTTTAAGAATCTTCGGAAAGTCAGGATTCAAAACAAAAACATTTTAAACCATTGAATGTGTTTTTCAAACAAGTTTATTTATGAAATCCTCCTTTAAGAGGTAACCTTATACAAACTAGGGCGGCTTTGGAAACCGAAAAGGCCAACACTCGTTATGGTAAATTAAGTTGGCTGTTCGGTATTATTTACCATTCATAGTTCTAGCGTTTTCGTTCTTCCTAGGTTGTCCTTTTAGTTACAAACTCCAGGGCCACCAACAGTCTGATATGGCATTATTTACTTATTGTTCATATAAACAAGGGTTTGTTTTCCGTCTTTGAATAAGAAGCGAATTTATTAATTTTTTTCAATTCATTTGTCTTTGAAACTTTACGTTCAATACATTAATAATTTCTAATTTAATTTTTATGTTAGTAACTAGAAATACGTAAAAAATATACGATCGCTTGTTTCTTTTTTAAACCAGTACCGAATTTACTTTTTATTTTTCTGAACAGTTATAGAAAAATAACCATAAATCTCATAAAATCAATCCAGAACGTACTTCTTACAAAAAATTTAATGGACGGTTTTAGCTTTTAAATGGTGATTAGAGTTAAGATGATCATTGTTGTGGGTAAGAATACTAATCCATTTGATGGTTATTAATCTAGTATTCAATGCCTTAGTTTTATTTATTCTAACAAATTTATTCTCTTCTTAAAAATATTGAAACTGAACATTAACTTTCTGCCTTTTTCCTGCTGAAATGATTGCCTCGGACGTTCTTTGCCAGCATTTTTTGATTTTAATTTTAGCGCCTTTACTCAAACTTACAACGAGTAACAAGTGAAATAGGATTCTGCAGTCCGAAGGAAAGAATTGAGACTACAATAAATGCTTTAAAATCTTAATTATTAATAAATCCTCAGTTTTCAGTTTCATAGTTATATTATTTAATTAGGAATCCTGAGAACCCTGCTAACTGGCCTATAATTTCATGGTAGGCACTTAAATTAAATCAAAACCTTGTGGCTATTTCCCTTATTTACCCAGGCAAATTAGCAAGTTAAAATAGTTAAACTGAGTCAATAGGAGGTATCTACAACATCTTTAAAACGATTCTTTGGTAACTCGCATTTTACAACTAAGATGGTAAAAAATTGAAGCTTTAGGACTTTAGGTAAACTTTTACTTTTTCCAATAATCTCTAGAAAACATTTTCTAATAAATTTTCTATAACTTCGTTATTAAAGTTTCTTTATAAAATGTTATTGGTACCCATTCGTTCGAGGTTAATATGGTTCCTCCAACAGACCTATAATTTTATAGCAGATGATTTAGTGCAGTATTGAATTTTGACTAATATAATGCTAATACCTACGCAAGTGCATAGGTATTTAATTTTAATTTAGTATTTTTTTTCAGTATTACTGCTTCGGTATACAATACACATGTGCATCTGCTTGCCATATTATTTTCTATCATATTTACAACTAGTTTTATTTTCTTTAAAAATAATAAACAAGCAAGATAAGATCAAACGTCGTTATTTATTCTTCAATAATGGGAATAGTCAGGGCCGGCGCTAGGGGCGAGGCGGCGAGACGTCCGCCTAGGGCGGCACTTTGTAAGGGGCGGCACTTTTCGGGGCATTTTTTTTTTTTGATTGGCGGTAAGAAAGAAATTTTTAATTTGTAAATATTTTTTATGTTTATCAATAAATACAAAGAATTATGTACTTGAATTCAAATTCCCATTTTAACAGTCATTCAGTTTAGTTGCTTAATAAGGTATTGAAGATCGCAGCCAGCTAGTGAACTCTATACTACCTTATACCTACGTAATAGAATTCACTGCAGCAGCAAGCAGCCAGCAGCGCCCTATTGCGCGCGCAGCGGTACATGCGCACATGTGTGTAAGTGTAAAGTGTGCTCGTATTGTGTTGTGTAGAGTGTAGAGTTGAACCAAAACATTGTAGTTAGGGCGCCATTTATAGTACAAAGGCATTAGACATTAAATTAATTTCATTCTTGGTTTATATATTTAGTGTATATAAAAAGGTAAATTGCCAAATATATCCTCAAAATTTTTACTGTTTATGACAAACACTTAGTAGAAAACTATCCTAATATCATAATTGTCATAAGAATATTATTGACAATTCCGGTAACAGTTGCAAGCGGGGAACGTTCATTCTCCAAACTTAAAATTATTTTTTGCGCTCCCGGGCTTAAAGTGACTACTTTTCGCCCGCAAAGAAGGGCGTAATAGTATATTATACATGACGCTATAATGTACGCTATTGTTACCGAGGATAATGTTTGCAACACGAGCGAGCGTGTGAGCGAGTTTTGCAATTATCCGAGGTAATAGTAGCCATTATAGCGAGTAGTGTACTATACTTTATCCTCGACTACAAAATACTAAGAATTTTTAATTAAAATTTAAATAACAACATACCTAACCTAGTTCAATGACAACATAACCTATTTCCTTTTTATACGCCATAGACATAGACAATGATGTTACCATGACACCGTGCATAATGAAATGATGTTACCATGACACCGTGCATAATGATTTCAGTGTATAATGGATAGCATTATGAGTGACCAAACACATGAATAATTGACAGATTATTGACTAGTCGTGGATAAAGTTCATTATTGCAGACCTCGGGTGCACTTTACGCTCGCGACAAATTAATTTGAAATATCACAAAAATACCTTAGTTACAATACAATTTTTATAAAATCACTCTTGCTGTGAATGCGTCAATTTGAAATTTTTGAAAATGTCATTAGAAAATTTTTATTATAAATCATAAAATTTAAATAAAATCTCCGTTCGTGCAAAAAATATTGTATGTACCACATGCGTAATAAGCGACTTTGGCCTTTGGCGTGTTATAACCCTCGGCTAAAAACTCGGGTTATAATATTCACGCCGCAGGTCAAAATCGCCTTCTTTACGCCCTTGATACATAAATAACTAAAAAATTACTTAAGATCCGCATTACTTCAAGAAAGGCTATCTGGATTAGCAATAATTGCTATTGAGCACGTCATTGGCCAACATATAGCTTCCGACGAAATAATAGATAACTTTGCTAAAATTAAAGCAAGAAAAGTGTCAATATAATTTATTCAATATTTGTGTTTGCATAAACTGTACTTTGGTCAAGAATTATTGTTATTTTCTTTGTATGTAGTTATTTAATTTTAAAATAAAATTCATCGTTATGTATATATATTTTAAATCCCCCCCCCCCCTTGGGGCGCAATAGAAAAGTTCGCCTCGGGCGGCAAAATAGCTAGCGCCGGCCCTGGCGAATAGTAAATATTCCCGTTACAGATTTCAACATTCTTGCTACAAGCTACGCCAACTTTATAACCATGACATAAAGAAGGCGCAAAGTTCAGTAGAAAATTCTAAAGTTAGTTAACATAAGTGCCCAAAAATCAAATAGTAATTTTGAAAGTACACATACGTGTTCTATAAAATATTTTCCTAAAAATCGTCACTGTTTTATTTTATAATTATGGGTGCTTACTACAGTATGATAAACAAAATCAATTAAGGCAAAGTGGGGGAACATGCCAATGCAAGGTAATATACCAAACAAGCTTGTTCCCAAACCGAAACATAAAAAATACATAAGAAAAAAAGCACAAAATAAGCGTAAAAAGACAGCACAACAAAATTGCAGTGGCTCCAGCAGTGACGACGACAGCAATGAAGACGATATTGTATCTGACCATAGTTCGGATCATATCGAAACTGATAGTGATGATGGTTGTATTGTATGCAATATGAGTTATCGTGCAAAAAATGGTCCGAAAGTTGAGTGGATATGTTGCACCATTTGCAAAAAATGGTTGCATGAAACATGTACAACGCATACAGACAATTTATTGTGATACCTGCGTTGAAAAGTAGTTATTTTTAAGTTCTTGGCATCTTGAACGGGACCGCTCTGTGGGGCGAGATGGCACAGCCACTGGTAGGAGATGCCTAGTCGTTCATATAATATTTTTTATTTTTGGTGCTTTGGCGACTTCCCCCATAATGGGGGGTAATATGCCCAAGGTTAGGCATTTCACTCAACATGTATGGGGTGAAATTACATTTCAACTTTTTCATTAAAATGATATTATTTTTCTATTTTTATTAAATAAATAAATTACAAAAAGTGTACTAATTTCTTCTGTAAGGTCCTTGAAAACACACACAAGTCGATAAACTGAATAAAAGTAATTGGTATTTTTTTATGAAATTAACAAAAAACTTTACCTTAACAATAACTTTCGCTGAAATTGGTGGAAATGTACTTGTTGACAGTGACTTTTGAAAATTTTTGTTTATGCATAGGTACAAACATAGCGGCACACAACTCAATATTTAATCTTTTTTCCTTGTCAACAAAAAAATCGTAGTTCTACCTACTTCCATCGCTGTCATTCGTCACATTGTCACATATAGTCTTTAAATGTACGTTTTTTAAAATTAATAATAGTTATATTACAAGTACATCTAGTTAGCAAGTTATTTTTATTTCCAACTGATATAACATTTCTTAATCACGCTATATTTTAATGATATTTATCGTTGTTGACATTTTTTAATAATTTAAATATTCTTTGAAATTCGAAAAACACCAACTCTGAAACTATATATTTACTTTTACTTGTCTTATCATTTTGTACCTAGTGCTGTTAGGATTTGAAATACAAATTCACAACTAGGTGTTAGTGCTGGGCATTGGTTTTCCATGCTGAGATTTTTGCTCTATCTTAGTCTTCGCCCAAGAAAATCTTGCCGTAGGTTACCAAAACAGGCCTCAAAGCCTTGAGCTCTGTAGAAACCAAATCAAAACTGGTCACAGAACGTAGATGGTCCCTGGAAAAACTCAACTCAATCAACTAAGTTCGACTAAAGTGGGTGTCCGGACACAGCAATATTCTAGGTAACGAGGAAACCAATCGCATGGACAAAGAGGGCTCCTTGAAACCCTTTCTAATCCCTAAACCGGCCCTAGGCCTACCTAAAGCAAACGTTCAGCAAGTAATTAGGGACTAAACGCACTTTCAATCCACCTCATACTGGCCTTCGCGCCCTGAGCTGAGGCAAGCGATGCAACATATATTCATATACCTTCAAAAGCTAAGGCCCAACAGCTCGTTTGGTTTAGCAGGAAGTACCCAGCATAGTCCAGCTACTTCCGGAGCATGGTCTTTTTACTGCATCTGATGGGCCTTTCCAAGGATCTAAGTTCCGGGATCTGCAACTGAGCAGAAGAAACCTCTCTTCATCTCCTTTTGCGACGCCCCCGACTAGTTCTACTGAGGTATCGCCTATTTGATGCCGGTCTTTTAGAACCCAATGATATACGAAACGCTTCTATGGACAAGATCATGCCCTTTGGACTAGTATGAAGGCATCCCTTAATTTGCGGCGGATGCAAAATGGGTCTAGGACCTGAGTGCTGTTACTTCGAACCACCGAAAGAAGAAATATTTTTAATTGCGCGATAGTCTTGTGGTTATTTTTTGAATTCTGAACAACACCAAAGCTTTATACTCAAAATTTCAAAGACGAACTAAAGCGGTCTCTAGCAAATAACATGTCGCCAATGAGTCCTTCACCGGACTTTGACAGTTATACAACAATTAGCTTGCTTATTGCCAAGTTTTTGGTTTTGGTTTTTTTTTTTACAATTCTCCTCCTAATTCGTTGTAAATAGTCTAAATTATGGTGGGGCACGTTTTCTAGTCTTGCTAGTAAATCTAAATCGTTTGCAAATACCAAATCTCGATGTATTTCAGGATAATTTTCTTGAACTGTATTTCTTATGGGAAACAATCTTGGCAAACTATTTTATAACAACGACACTATTTGTTAAACTTACGAACATTTTTAAAGTTCTTAGATTATTTTAAGTAGTGTTTATAAGATTACCGCTAACTTTTAATTTGGGTAATATTTGCCTTGCCTTACAATTTTATCGACATCTTTGATAAATTCTGTAAAGCATAGGTTTGTGTGTTGATCATATTCTATGGTTTCGTGGCAGGTATATCTTAATGTAAATAAGTTCATCTGTTTGCTCTTGCAGTTTCTTGCGTATTTCTTTTCGAAATCTGTCTTTTAATATAGGTCGCGGACGCACTTACTTAATAGAGAAATACTCCTATCCGTCCTATAGTTTTGGCATTTCCTAGTAAGTTAGTTCTTCAATATTGGTTAATGGTAGAATGATGGCTAACTTTCAGTTTTTTAGTTTTGTTCCTGTGTTCAATGGTATCTTTATTTGGTGTCCAATATACGGGGTGTTTAAAGAAGAATCTGGCAAACTTTTAGCCTGGGTTTCTCGAGTAATTCGAAGAAAAAAATGTTATCTCAATTTAGATCAGATTCAGTTATGACCTACGACGAAAAACATACATAGATTTCAAAAGTTCTTAAAAAGTAAATTACAAATCGAGTAAGATAACTTAGTAACAACTATACTATAATAATTGTTAAACACAGTCACCTGCTTCTTTAATGTACATTTAAGCACGACATAATAAAGAGCTTGTAGCATTTTCAAGTACTAGATGATAGAGGAGTAGCTCGAATTTCAGCGATAGCGTTAAAAATTCGTGGAATTATTACGTTTCGATCGTTAGCCCTTTCCGCATAACCGCATAAACCAGGTTTTTCGCGTGTCTCCTGTCTCCATAAATAATAGTCATGGGGATTTAGATCGGGAGATTTTCTGGGGACGCATGTGGGCCTCCTCGGCCTATCCAGCTAATTATTGTCAAGATAATCCAATACGGTACGGTGGAAATGCGGAGAAGCTCCATCGTACTGTAGAAACATCTGTGCACTGTGCAACTGAGTTTACAGATGTCATTAGATATAATAGCGTTGTCATCATCATAGCAAATAAATAAGCAACTATTTCGCTCGTTTACTCTCAGAAATGTGCAACCAATGCGTATAATTGCAGCGAATTTTTACGTATGTATTTTTTCACATTTATGAGTAACTCCTTAAGTTACGAGAATTGGAAATATGTTAATATGGAGTATTTTTTTTTAAAATTAATTACTCGAGGACCACAGCCTAAAAGTTTAGTAGATGCCAATGTAGTTCATAACTTCTGGGGAAATATTATCGTCACATTCTGTCACTTTCCCCCAATTTTATTTCATGAATCCCTCAAGTTAGCTTTATATGATTTCGGCGTTACTTATTATCTTATCTGGCGTATTTTAGTTGGTGTTCTGTTTGGTGTCTTTGTCTGTTTCTGAATTATTATCTTAGCGATACCTGTCTTACTTTTTTATATTTTTCCTTGTTCAATTTTTCAACATTTTATAAACAATTTTTACTTTATTTAAAACGTCCCTTGATTGTATTTTGCTCTTTCCATGACGTAATGTAGGTTTCTTTTGCCCTATTTTTGCTGAAACCATATGTCGTTTTGTAAATTACTGTAATCCTTTCTCGTTTTACTGCTTAAAAATTGTTTCGTAGCTTTTTCCTGCATGGTGCCTTTCGCTTATACTGTTTATAATTCAGAAATATTGTGTACGCGCTTTTATAGTGAATTCCTGTTACTAGTTCTTTACACAACTTTTGTAGACTGCTGATTACCCTCTTTGTTATTCAGATTTCCACTAAATTTTCTTTTACAAAATTAAACTTTAATATTTTGTTTTCTATTTCGTGAATAAGCACTAAGCTGACTACTATTTTTCAGTTAGTAAACAAGACTTTTTTGCACTATTTTATCACCACTCGGAACATGGTTGTTATTTTGTGCAATGTGAAATATAAAAAATATCTAAGTGCTAATTATGTAAAACAAAGGTAAATCTAAAGTGATTCCAGTATTTTTGATCCCTTAGAACAACATTTTGACCTTAAACTGAGTTAAAAATTGAGCTGCCGAAATTATATAGAACTATAGTTGGATTCCTTCTTTAGTATTTTATACCCAATATAAGTTCAATGTCCTTTCGCATTTTTAGCGTAATTAACCCTGTTTGTTTTATTTTTTCTTAGAAATAGAAATGAACGAATTTCAATATTATCAGCTTTTACTTTTAATTAAAACTGTACCCGCCCCCCTCCCCCACCTGTTCGTGTAATTATCAATTTACTCATTCTTCTCTTAAAAAAGTTATCGGACAAAGTTGGTATAGTTTAAACAAAATCCGATATTATCAATAATTTAAAATAAAAAAAACAACAATTCTGTAGGGTGGTAGCGGTCAGAAGGGTGCTACCTATTTTTCATACAGTACAAAGCATATACAGGGTGGCCCTTGACACCCGTGCTAATCAACATTGAAAAGAATATCCGAATACGAAATTTCTGATCAAAATTAACCGTGAAGCGTGCAGACCGGCAGCTGAACGCTAAATATTGTCTCCTTCTCTCTTTACTATCATTACAACCCCATAAATCCCTCCCTTATGCAGTGTTTGTTCGTAGTATAATAATAAAGAGAAGGGCATGAGAAATTTCGTTCATCCTTGCTTAAAAACTTGAATAGACAAGGATAGCAAGTTCCAATAATGGTTGCTAATAGTTTGCCTTTTTCCGTTAAGTTTGCGTATAAAATATGGATGAAAATTATCATACGTTATGGCTACGGTTTCTTTAGAAAATTTTCAGCTTAGCTACGACCTACTTTTCGGAATCATTTCTAAAAGATTTAGGGGAAACTGAAAAGGACGTCCTTCGAATATTAGATTTAATAAGTTCAGATCGTGTTATACCTTGTCTTAAGTGTAATAATTGTATTTGTTCTGCCTTTTTAGTGACTTAAATAATCATATTTTATACGTGATTATCTAAGAACTGTCCCAGTTCTGCTATGCTGGTGTGGCTAATTTAATTTACGTCAATTATGAACAAATAAATAGTAAGAAATAACACTTTTTGGCGTGTTTTGAACAATTCTTGGAAAATAAATATAACTAACTAAATAATTGTTAGTATCTCTGAATTATTTTCATTTTAGTTCAAATCTTATATTGAAATATGATATACACTATCGTGGTGTATATTTAAAGACTTTATATCCGGTAACAGATGTGCAGACCTGGTTGCAAATGTAAAATTGATGGCTTGTCTCTAAAATGGCTGTAATGTTGCAAAGTGAAATTTCACAAATTAGCTTAGAGTTATTCACTTCGAACGATATTAACCAAATATTTAAAATTAGCCTTTAATCTCGTTTTACGATAAGTAAAATATCATCTCGAAACGAAAAAGCAATAAAAGAAAATTTTTGATTTTCTTTGCTTAGGATAAAGCGTTTGTTCTACATATGTTATCTGGAGCTTTAGAAATCCAACATTACAGGCAGGAATTTATTTTATATTTATTAAACACAATTTTTAATTGAAAATAGTTGACTTGATTTTTTTCTTTAAATTGGAAAGCTTAACTAGCGAAACATTGAAACTAAATGCATATGTGTTTTTTAATGTGAAACTTCAAACTCTATTAAAAAAATCTTATCAAATTGATTGAGAAAATTATTAGGTACTTACTAATAAAATTGAAAAATTAAATAATTAATTATTAATCGATTCTACCTTGAGATTCCGTTTTATATGCAGATACCTGACTTAAAAATAGTTTAACAATTTATTGGAAATCTAAAATGTGAAAGTGAATAATAAAATATTGGTTTAAGAAATCTTACAATTTTTATATATCCTAAAAATTTAAACATTTCCTAAACAGAAAACGTATGATTTGTAACAAATAACTTAAAATTCTGTATTTAAAAAAAATAAATTTGGGTGCAATTTTGAGATTTCAATTGTTATTTTCTTTTTCGTTCCGTTTTAGGATGTAATGCAGACAATAAAACTGCATAAACGTTTGCATATCGTCGATGAAACCAGAAAACCATGCAACTCCGTTTATCTCAATTTTACAGGAGAGGTCGAACACGGTAAAACGGAAAAAGGTGTAGCTCCAAATTTTTAAGTAAATACATCAACGCGAAAAACGTGTATCTCCATATATGTAATTACAATAATTAATGATATAATATGAAACACAAAACATTAAAATTTAAACTCCATCTGAAACATTGAAACATTATCAGTCTAGATCTAGATTCTCACTATAACACAAGTTTCTTAGTGTATTTACGGTACGAGGCGTAGTTACACAGTTTTCCGGTCATATTATCACGGAAGGGAGTTACGCCAATTACTTAGGTGAATTTTTAACATCTGAAAAAATTGTTTGGAGTTCGCGTATTTTCTGGGATGTATAATAATAATAATAATCTTTATTAGAAACAGCAACTATTTCTAAAGGGCGGAGAATCAGCATAGTGCTGCTTTTCATCACTACCCGGGTGTACGTCTGTACATATTGGACTAAAATATAAAGCACATATGGGCAACCCCCGGCCCGCTGGCCTGATCCGGTCCTCTACTTCTTTTGATCCGGCCCTGATCCTTCTCAGCGAAGTTAGTCGGATTCGTTTTTAATTAATTTAAAATTAAAAATATCATACAATAATTCAATTCAAAAATATCATAGCATTTAAATCCTTAACAATTTCTAATTTTCATAAAATTACCAAAATAAGACGCGCAATAGCTTATAGCAATTTTATGACACCAATAATAATCAGAGCTCTTTAGCATAGCATTTATGGACGTTACAGTTGTTGGTAAGAACGAAAGGCAAGTCGGCAGTGAAAAGAGAAAACAGAATGGGCCCCAATATAGTGCCTTGGGGTACACCGGAACGCACATGTGCACTAACAGAAAAGCGATTAGCTGACTTTACCATTTGTCTTCTGTTTCCCAAATAGCACGAAAACCAGGCTAACACGTCACTGCTACAACCGTAATAATTAAGTTTCGCTAATAATAGTTGATCATGTATTGCATCGAACGCTTTACTGTAATCTAGTAAAACCATATATGTTATTTTCGGTGCATCCATGTTAAGTAAGTCATTGGAGATCTTAGTTAAAGCTGTAGATGTACTAAAACCTGTAAGTCCGGGAGAATGTTATTGGTATTCAAGTAATCTGTTAATTGATTATAGACAATTTTTTCTAATGCCTTGGACATTGTGGGTAGTACGCTGATATTAGGTCGTAAATTAGATACTTGCTTTACATGGTTGATTTTTGGCAGGGGAGTAATAATAGACGATTTCCAGGCGGTAGGCGTTACACTATTTTTTAAGCTATAGTTAATAACGTGAGTCAACGAATTGCTAATAAATGGTGTTAGGTACTTCAGCATCTTTAAATTAATACCATCAATGCCTGTGGCATTAGACGTTAAACTATCGATTATTTTCCAACCACAGAGGGTTCCACAGCCCGAAATTTAAATTGTGAGGGCAAACCTGGCCTCGTGTTGTTAGAGAAATAGATGTAGATACAGTTTGTGTCTAGTAGATGGTACCAATATCTCAATTTTATCAAAAAGTGGAGTTACACGGTTTTCAAGTATCATCGACGATATGTCAAAACTACCAACGTTCTTGGTTGAACATCTCTGTATAAACGAAAGCAGTGGTGGCTCTCAGGTTGCCAAAAATTTGTATAGTTTGGTAGAGATTTTTAGTGAAATTCTGTGATAAAGTTTTTGATAGAAAATCTTCTGAACAGGAAATAGGAGCCTTCCAATTTTTGAACGTTCTACTGCTTAATCTTCTATAAAATATAATTGATGCGTATAATAATTAGGCTCTTGCATTTCCTGTGAACTTAAGTCAAAATTATCACAATAAACGTCCGAGAATTCTAAAATTCTAGAACATAAAGCGTGAATCCATTTTTCATTTTCTGTTTATACTGTAAACGAACACTTCTAAAATAAGTTTTTATCACTGGGAAAAAATTAAGCAAAACTTAAAATAGGTCAGTTTTTATTAAAGAAAAGTTTCTTTTCAGCTTTCTTCCAGCACTATAAATCGTGATTTTTAAATGTGTTCGCATAAATTTTTAAAATTTGCTACTATTTTTTAAAGATTGAAAACCTTTCATGTTTCAAGAAATCAAACTTTTCAATTTGTAAGTGAATATTACAGCAGGTACAACAATACAAACCTGATTCGGATTTAGACAACTGAAATGCTCTTCAAAGTATATCTTTAAGATTTGGACTACAAACCTTTGCTTCCAACACTTCTGTTTTACATTTTAAGTGAAACCTACAACTGTTAAAAACAGATACCTAAGTCTAAATGTTTTATAATATAAACTTTTATAACTGAGTGTTTTCAGAGCGATAAATTTCTAGAAGACCTACAGCGTAAAACAAACCATTTACATTTCAGAATTTAAAGCTTTACTTTATTTTTCAGTAGTTTGTAAAAGGAAAACTCACAATTTTTAAATCACGTTGGCCTGCATTCTTATAAATCAATTTTCTCATAGGTTGAAAAGTTCTAAAACACTAGGGAAAATCCAGTTTTCAAGGGATGACAATTAATTTCAGGTTTTTATGTTCCTCGGTAAATTATGAAACCTACTGCAATACAGAGTTTTTTAAATAATTCTAGCGGTTCGGCATTTTAATAGGCAAAACTTCAATTTATGAAAACTTCTTTTAACAGCAAAGCAAACTTTAAGTTCTGAAATATCGCTTATTGCTTTTACTTTTCGGAAACTGAGAAATCAAACACCTTTCTTAAAAATGGAGAATTTAAAATAATTTTGCCCTGTGCAGGGATGTGTGGGCTAATAATAAAAATAATATAACCAAAGATTTAAAAAATTCCCGTGTTTTAAGACAAACCTGAAAATGGCATTTTCCAAAATTTTTCAGCGTACATCTTTAAATCTCAACTCTTGCAGCTACAGCAATCAATGAAAAAACGTACCCATTCGGAATTACTTTTCATGAAATGTTTCAGGTTACTTTACGGTTATTTTTTGAAATTTGATATTCGTAATCCTTCAACAAGTTCAAGTCAGTAGTAAAATGTTGTTTTTAAAATTTTCTTGTTAATAATAGCGTCCACCTCCGTAGTTGCAGTCACATTCGCCGACTCCTTGTGTTATATTCTTGTATTATTCCACGGCCAACCTCGATGTGCGTATCGAATTTGCGAGCGCAAATAATTGTCAAAGAATGTTGTACAGGTGTCTTTTATTGAGCCGTGTCGTTTTGCCATAGTTTTATATTCCAGAATTTTATTATTTTGTTTTTATTCAAAGCACACGTGTCGGTATTTCATTAAAAATATCGTCCAGAAGTAGCCAGAGGTCGGTTTCATTTTTCGAACCGATGAATTATAGACGGGACTACGATTTATGACGTCGAGGTTTAACTTTACCAAAATGCGAACAGTAGCAAAAAGTCGTGGAAGTTGTAAAACAATTAAGAGAGAGAACCGTATTGTATTGGCATTTTATACAGGGCGTTGTAAATCTGCCTTTTGCAATGATGGTTTTATGCTGCCCTAAATCTTTGGAAATATAAGGCATTTATGGGACGTTCTGACGAAATTATTACCCAGTAGTAAAGTGATCACTTACTTTTCGGGACTACGGGTTGTAAAATCTTGTAACCGTACGCTTCAAAAGCAAATTGTTGTTAAATACACTGCGGGTCTTTGTCATGTAGAATAATGACTTGTTATGACCTTCTGCTGTAACAATCGTTTCCAGTTTTAGTGGCTAAAAATTCGTTTTCAACTGTAGCGAAACGATTTTGTTGACAGGCAACGTCAAATACAAAAATTCAAAAGCTCAACAATCCGCTACTGATTTTCTAAGATATTCACCATTCCCAAACGTGAAAAGATTTACAGAATTTAAATTTCCAGAACTGCTTCAATTGTTAAGAGTTAACTGTGGTTTTCAGGGCTTTACATTAAAAAAGGTGTTCTGTATAAAGAAAGTCAACATTTCAGGTTCATTGATACAAATACAAATAAATAAATGCAATTTAAAAATTGTTAAAAGGTAAAAAAGACTATGTTTAACACCACATCCTTCATAATGTTCTGCGTTAACTTATTTTCTATATTAAAAATGCCAGAATGTCAGCGTAATTTTGAAGCTTTCAGGCTTGGAATGCAAAGGTACCATTTCAATTTTTTTTTTAATTGTTATGGTACTGGAAAAGTGAGTGCGATGTACATAATTCCACTGAACTGCTGAAGTTCTTACGTAGCAGGTTGCTTTAAGAACATTCATATTTAAACACTAAAAGATCAGTTTCGGTTTTATACACCTTCAATTTTTTTGTTTAAAAGGTTTGAAAATATAAGGTATTTTTAACATTTTCAAATTTGGGTGTAATTTTATTAAAACAATCTTTAGATTTCAGTGAGAAATTAGGTATCAATATTAAATATAAAGCCTTTATAACTTAATCTGCAGAGTTTTTCAAAGGTAAAGTACTAAAATTAATGTTATTTTTAAGCTATTTCACCCTTGCTGCTATTGTTAAGCTACAAAGTTCTTAACGGGTTTTATTACTGATTGAAAAATTTTACAAATTTTGCTTAGAATGTTGAACACAGAATTGAACTTTAACTAAGTAAAATTTTTTAAAAACTCAATTGCAGCAGGCCGTACTTTGACTTAATACAGCCAGTTCTAAGGTTATTAAGACAGAATTCGGCCTGCTGCAATTGAGTTTTTAAAAAATCACATTATATTTCATTGTTAATAAATTTATACGTCCAACAATAATTAATTCCCATAAAACTTTATGGTTTAAAGATTAGTGGAAAATAATATTTAGATATATGTATGGTTTTTAATTAACAGTTTAAATAAATATTTTCTCCAACCTTGACTACTCTTCAGTTTCATATAGGTAGGTATAATAAAAGGTTTTCAAATAAGATGCCAACATTTCAGTTTTGAAAACCATAAAAAAATCTAAGTTTATTTGAAGGAAACCCTTTTGAAAATAACCCATTCATTGACAGACATCGGATGTTCCAGGTCAAAAGCTCCAGAAATAATTAAAAAGAGAAATAATATTGTAACTTTGCCTTCTAAAGCAATTGTATAAGAACTGACTTTTTTCATTATTTTTTGTTTTAAAGTATTTATGGTATTGCAAGGGGTAACAATTAAAGATTAACTGTGATCATTCAAATTCTATCTAACTGAAAAAAGTAGCTTAAAACATTTTAGCGTTTCCGATATTCAAAACTTATTTTAATATTTTAGAATAGTTCCATTTAATTTCAGTATTGTATACATACTTTTATTAATATTGGGCTTAAAAACTAATAAAATATTGGTAGGTACACTTTTGTCACAGGCTACTTAGCTTCATGACTTTATAATTTTTCACTAATCTCGTCGGTTATTTGTTTTCACTTTTGAGTTCTTTATTTGCATCGTCTCAGTATTTTGATTTGCCACTTGTCGTAATTTTATTTCGAGCCTTTCTTTATAAAATTCTTAATGCTATGTACCTTATCATTCTAAAACAGTCCTACGTTCGTTCAAAGTTCCAGTATATTACTTATTGCGTGTTCATTATAGGGCATATACCTATGTTTAAGGATTAAGCGTTTGACCAACTTTCCCATCCCAGTTCTATTCCTTTAAAAACGTATCGTTTCGATAAACTTGAGCTAGTTTTTCGTTTTAATTATTTACCAATGATTCACAATCATATAAAAATGCGCAATGCAACATCATAACCTCGAATTTTATTTTCCATGAGCTTTCCTTCATATTAAATACACTGTGGATCCTGCTGCTCATCTATTGCATTCCTAAACTCTAACTCACTTTTTATCCTTGGCATCTATTTTCACATACATGCAGCCAGCGTACGTCTAAAATTGCTATAGTGTCCCCATTCCTTATTTTTACCTTCAATTTTTCCTTTATTACTTTCTTATTGTACTTTGATTACCGAGCCAATTGAGCAACCTCTTGCTATTCGCTACGCCTGTACTATCTACATAAATTTACTCTTCTTCATGGTAATGCGAGAGGCAATATGATTTCCCTAAATCGAACTTTTTTTTGATTTGTGACTTAGAAATACGATCTCTGTTCTCTTCTACAATGTCCATTCTGCAAACCTCACACCCAAATCACTGTGTTATATGTGCACTTTTCTTGTTTCGTTTCAATATATATCTGTATTCTAGCTAGAGTATAAAATTCAACTTTCCCGTAACCTTGTTGCACTGGTTTATTCTGTTTTGTAGTATTAATTTATGGACCTTCCATCGCATCTATTTATTGATCGTTTTCTAAAATTTAGCCTTTCTTTTTCCTCGTCTCCATGAGTATGTGGTATATTCGGTAGATTAATATACAGTGTCCCGAAGAAAGTCGGTCACGTAAGAAGAAAAAATTACAGCAAATTTTCTGATAAAATTTTATTCTTGGTAAAAGTTTCCACAACTTCTGAAACTCAAAATACACTTTAACGATTTTAATATTATTGTCGTACGCAAGGCTAAGAGCCAAAGATCTGAAATTAACTCAAGAGTATTGCAAGATGATGTTAAATATTAAGTCACTATCATTTGGTCCGCAAAAAAAATTTTTTTTCTTTATCACCTTGTGCATTATAGAAAAATGGGGCGTTTATAAATTAAACTGGTACCTACTAAAAATTTGTATTTTATTCCGGCTAGAAATAAGAAAAAGGCGGCTTAATAAAACAGTACACGCTTACATTATTATTTCCACTCTTAAAAATATAGCCTTGTGTTGTTAATGCTTGAAAGATTTTTATGTGGCCGAACATCGTCTGAATATTCAATACAAAATCGAAATTGTGTTAATACGTGATGATAACTATGATATTTGTTGAGGAACTGTAAATATTTATAGATCGGATTAATTGAAAGTAAATCCAAAGTACCACATAAAAAAAGTGTAACTGGCGATTGAATACTGCCACTAATATCGTCCTGTCTGCAGTAGAAAATCCGAAGATGTCACTGTCACATAGACAAGAAAATCTTGGTGTTTCTGAACGCTCAATAAGAAGAGGCTTGCGTAAAAATAAATTCAATCCATGCAAGTCAAACAAGCCAAAATTTATTCACACCCTCAAACCCAAACAGCTAGATGCTAGGAGTTTTCTTTCTGGTTCTAAGGTAAAAGTGGAAGGTAATGAATGTTTTTCAGGGAAAGTTATGTATGCTGACGAGTTAAACTTTACATCCAATTTCTCTTAAAATTGTAGATGCTGGACAGATCAAAACCCAGTTATGAGATTGAGTGTCGCGACCGATAACATTTGAAAGTAACGTTTGGCGTGTAATTTTAAATGGCAAAATTTTCGGACCCGTATTTTTAGACAAACATTAAATTCTTTATAGTATTTAAAAATGCTGCAAACCTTTTTCTCAAATTATTTGAACAATTTCCTATTGGAACTTACGGACAATATGTTCTTGTCAACAATACGGAGCACCTATATACAGAGTGTGTCAAAAGTAACTAATATTGCCTGTAACTTTTTAATTCGAAGAGTTACAAGAAAAAGTTGCATACGAAAGTTTTTGGGCTACTTGCGGCGCATGCAATGACGTTTTTATTTTGTTAGTATCGTTTTTAGTTTGGTTGCTATGGCAACCAACTTTGTTTATTTAAATGGTAACCATGTTTTCTTAGCATATTTAAAAAGTATTGTTTTTTTTTCTATTCACCTGTGCTATTATATCGTACGTTGAATACTACTAAATGCCACACTACGAAAAAATGTGAACTGATTTGCAGTAGGGGAGAGGTGCCTTGAATGGGACAAGCTTTGAATGGGACAATACAGTTTTCTCCATTCTAGGTGGTACATACGAGTTCTTTCTGTGATATATAGATGGCAGCACACATGCAATTAAGTTTAATAAATATGTAAGGTCATTCTGCAGTTTTGTTTCGACAGTGTCTGCCAGACAAGTTTGAGCAGGTGAAATGTAAGCTGTTACAAAACTAATTAAAAGTGTTTTTAACCGAAAAGTTTGAGATAAATCTGTCTGAAGTTTTGTGCAATTTAAGTTTTGAGTTTACTCAAATCATCTTCCTAATTGTAGAAGCTGCATTTTGAATGTAAATAATTGTAATCTATTTATTTCCTTAAAATGTTATGTGAGTCATAAATGGGACAAAATTCGGTGCCTTGAATGGGACGGTGTCCCATTCAAAACAGTGTTTCATAATTACTTGTTTTTCATTTATATTAAATACTTTTAGATTTATAATGGTCGGCAAGGGCAAGAAAATTGTTAAAGTATCTCCTGGCTCCATGGCAGAAGCCGTTAAACATGTGATTAACAACAAACTATCTAATCGTTGTGTAAGTGAAAAATATACTATATCAAAATCAGCATTGCATCGAGCAGTGAAATGTGTTAGAAGTCTTTCTGATGTAGGAAATTTCAAACATACACCAAATATTGGTAATAAGCGTATTTTCACGTTAGAGCAGGAAGATGTTTTGGTAGAATATTTAATCACAGCGTCCAAAATGTGTTGCGGAATTGGACACATAGGACTTCGGCAACTTGCATATCAATATGCTTAAGAATTGCAAATCTCCTATCCTGCGAAATGGGATACTGAGTCTAAAGCAGGACTGAATTGGGTAAAACATTTTAAAGCCGGACATAAGTCCAAGTTGTCTTTAAGAAAGCCAGAGAAAACGAGTTTAAGCCGAGGTACTGCCTTTAATCCAACAAATATTAATAAATCGTTTAATAACTTGGAGCAAGTTATGGAAACACATAAATTTTCGACAAATTCAATATTTAATTGCGATGAAACTGGACTTGTCACGGTCACAGATCCACTGAAAGTTCTTTGCCAGAGAGGTTTAAAACAAGTTGGCCAGGAAACATCGGCAGAAAGGGGGACCTTAGTAACAATGCGGAGTTTCGTATGTGCCAACGGAAACACTATTCCACCAGCCTTTGTTTTCCCGATGGTAAAATTTAGAAATTTTATGTTGCATGGTGCTCCACCAGGGAGTCTGGGGCTCGCCAATAAATCAGGATGGATGACGGAGAACAACTTTTTTTTAGCTTTTCAGCATTTTGTAAAATAATACAAAGCCAACCAAAGAAGAACCGATCTTGTTACTACTCGATAATCATGAGTCTCATATTAGTCTCGATGTGGTAAATTATACTAAGACCCATCACGTGGTTTTATTAACGTCCCCCCCCCCGCTTGACGTCTTGGTTTATGGGCCTTTTAAAACTTATTTCAAAAGTGCCCAAAATGAATGGATGCTTTCAAACCCAGGGAAGACATTCGATATTTATCAAATTGCAGCAGCAAACAAAGCATATTTAAACGCATTTACCCCAAAAAACATTATGGCTGGTTTTACATCGACAGGAATACATCCCCTTAATCGCCATGTATTCCAAGAATCTGATTTCTTATCTTCATTTGTGACAGATCATGAGGCACCATCAACTAGACATAATGAAGCTGTTTCTTCTACCCCAGAACCCTCTATACGGTCACATTCCAAGTCCGATGAAAATTCCAAATTTGTGACATCTGAATCAGTGAGGCCGTTCCCGAAAGCTCCAGAAAGAAAAGAAGTTCAAAAAGGTAGAAAAAAAGGAACCACTAAAGTTTTCAGTGATACCCCAGAAATGAATATAATTGGAGCACAGAACTTCAAGGCTCAGATCAAAGTGTTATGGATTACGATAACGAAAGCGATATTGATAACGACGAAGCTTCAACCTTAACAAAAAATGATTTTGTCTTAGTAGACTTTTCGACAAAAAAGAACAAGCTCTCTTATACAGTGAGCACGTAAAGGTTGGAATAAATTCGATCAAATATTTATTGGGCAAGTAAGAAAATAATGCTCGGACACGTCGATTTTCTTTTTTAGATGCGCATTTTTTAGTATACGTATATTTTTTATTACGTAATCCCTGTTCGAGTTATGACGTCATCACCAGTTTTTTTAAATAGCAATACCCTCTTTTGATAGTACCATTTAAAAGAGCGCATTTTTCTGCGTATAGACGCCAAATTTTATGGTATGTTACATAACAATATTTTCGAGAAATTAGTACCACAATTGTTGCACCATTTTTTATTGACGGCGCATTAAATGCTGAAAAATATTTGAATTTTTTACAACAACAGATAATTCCGGCGCTTGTAGCACTATATCCAAATAATCAAAATCCCCAAATGCCGGACGAATCAATATGGTACCAACAAGATGGCGTGTCACCACATCATTCACAGATTGTGCGTGATTATCTGAATCGCCAATAGATGGATATTGTCAAGAGGTGAATGATATGCAATTTCAACGTTTAATTTAATGGGTTTTATAGTTGTATTTATTATTTCTTCTATTGCTATTTCATTACATTGTTATGAATTCTAAAACGTTTTTTTTCGAAAATATTGTTATGTAACATACCACAAAATTTGGCGTCTATACCCAGAAAAATGTGCTCTTTTAAATGGTATTATCAAAAGAGGGTGTTGCTATTTAAAAAAACTGATGATGACGTCATAACTCGAAGAGGGATGACGTAATAAAAAATATACGTTTACTAAAAAATGCGCATCTAAAAAAGAAAATCGACGTGTCCGAGCATTATTTTCTTACTTGCCCAATAAAGATTTTATCGAATTTATTCCAACCTTTACGTGCTCACTGTATAGGATGCATTCAAAAGAATTTAGAAAGTTGTGAGTTTGAAGTTAAATTTTTAAGAAGATTTGGAAATTCTAATAAATTTTTTTATCCAAATGAAGATGACGTTGCACAGGTTGAGAGAGGAAGTATAGTTAGAAAACTAAGACGACCATACACGAATCCCGGAACATCACGAACACAAGCAACTTTGAGATTTGATATCGACTTTTCAACTTACGAAACCAAATTTGGTAGAATTTTATAATTACACACATTATTGCATAAAATATTTACATTTTGTGTCTTATTGCTTTGATTTTGTAACTGTCCCATTCAATCCATGGTACTGTCCCATTCAAAATACCCTGAGGATTGAATGCGACAAAATCACATTTTCTTTAAGTTACCATTTCTTTACATTCTAAATAAAATTAAATGTTTTTTAGATAATAAATACGTTCATATAGCTCTATTGAATATGTCATTTTTATGTAGTTAGCAAATTCTGAAAAATAAACATTTTATGAGCTGTTAAAAAAAGCTGTCCCATTCAAGGCACCTCTCCCCTAATATTAATCAGTTACCTTTTTTTTAAATTGGTGCACCAGATCAATATATGACTATGTTATACATGATATTGAGGTATTTTACAATAAATATCGCTATATATTAACATGGAGGATTACTATTTCCTCTAGCTTAATCACTAAGTACTTAAATATGTGAATTTTAGTCTATATATCTACCAAGTCTTGCGGTCTCGTGTGGACATTCTTCTGGCATAACTGTCGTACGATTTCGTTGCTATTGTTTTTGGTGTAACACGATGAAATTTTTTGTCAATCTTCTGATAAACAATTCTTGATATTTCTGTTTCCGTATTTCTTACATTACTTTGCCATTTTGCGGAGTGGCGTACTAAGAAACCCTCGAAACAAATGTATGTATATGTTTTCGAACAGTGAGAATTTTACAGCCAAGTAGAGAAGGCGTAGCAAATAAATAACTGCTTTTAATTAATATTGCCATTCCGTAGGTACAAGAAAAGAAACACAGTCCACTTAAACAAATCATCTGCAACAATTTCTTACTGTATTACTAATATAAATATTACCCCTCTTTCTTACTAGCCGCAAAGGCTTGGAAAAAATTAGATATTTGGTTATTTCGGCATAGGTATTTGTGACTTAAACCTTTACTCTTGAGTTGGTTTGATATTTTCGAATCTCCCCAAAATCGTCAGCAGATATTCAAACTTGCATTTTGAGTTTCAAAAGATGCGGAAACTTTCAGCAAGAATCAAATTTTCTGAGGAATATACTATAAAAATGTTTTCTATATGTGCCCAACTTTCTACCAGACTCGTTATAAACCCCAGGCATATTCTCCTGTTAGTTTTCTACTCACATAATTCATATCACGGGCGTCTTGTGTGTTGTCTGCTGGGTAAAATGTGCATATCAATATGCCTTGCGCTGGGATGCTCACCATAGTACATTTTTTTCTAACACTGCTTTAAAGCTGCATTTATGTATTGTATATATTATCTGTAACCTCTTATACCAAGTGTTCAATAAGTAGCTGAATTAGAGTAGGCGGTGCATAGTAATAGGTATGTAGATTATATAATATACCAATATTACCAATCAGTTGACTGTCAGTGCTGTCAAAGTGACAAGGTGAAAATAGATTTCTCTGAACAACATAAAAATTTTATGTTAGAAGCATATTTTAAGAACGAGTAACTTTCTTATTCTAACTTGTTAATCCTCCCTACAAGGTCTTATGGTTATGCCCAAGTTATTCATCGACTGCTGCAAGACTGTTTATCATACAATAACAAATCTTAGGCGTGTCATTACTTTTGCACATGATAGTAAGTGTAAGACCTTGTTACTCTACCTCCTAGGCTTGTATTCGGAGGAAAGCGTCGTTAGTTAGGTGCCCAACGACGAATGGTCACCAGGACTCGATACCGATCTCCAGACTGCAGGAAATGCCTGTCCATCCGGAGATTGGAACCAAGGACTAGCGCAACGCTAGCTTGATGCTCTACCACTGCGCTACCCTGGCTTCTAAAGCTGCATTTATACAGGTTGATTCAAAAGTATTGTCATTAATTTTAAGGGTAGGTATAACATATCAAACAGAACAACTTTTCTCAATAAACCATGTGTCGCAAGTAAACGGTAAGCTCAGAAAAAAATTAGAAAGATCAATACAAAAATTGGTTTGGGGTCACTGGAACATAAATTTATCAAAGGCGTTACTGATAAAGAGTCCATGTATATTATGTAGGTCAGTCACTCTTCGAACGTCTTAGTGGAAGGTCAGCCGAATTTGACGTTATTTTAATTTTATAAAGAAAGACAGTTTCTGTTTCTGTTTGTGTTGTATTTGTATTGTGTTTTTGTGGTGTTTGTGTAGAAATTAATGGAGGAACATTTGAACATCGTATGTAATTCTTGTTCCACTTTATTAACAACAATTTTAAATTTTTGCTGTAATGTACTTCCATTAAGGTCAGCATCTACCCATTTAATTTAATGACAATACTTTTGAATCATCCTGTATACATTCTAAATAGGCTGACTAACACACACAGCATCCCTGTCTAAAACTCCTATTAACTCTAAAAGATTTAGATAGTGGGGACAGCTTTTATTGGTGATTCTGCATTATTCTTCAGTCGTTTCTAATAATACTTCGTACATTTCTATTAAGTATATGGACGGTATCATAATCTTTTGTAATTTCATCAAAAGTTAGGTGTATTTCCTTATCTATGCTAACTTTTTTCCCAATTAACTGGGTGATACAGAACACAATAGTTGATCTTCCAGTTCGAAATGCATAAATGCGCTCTCAAGAAGCCTGTATTCTTTATCTACAAGATTTATGATTCTTGTTCCATAAAGTCTGCTTACTGTACTTGTTATTGATATGTCGTTTCTGTTTTCAGGCCCTTTTTATAAATTCATGTTGTTCATACAATTTTTCAATCATGCGGTAACTTTTCACCTTTAAATATTTGTTTAATAGCTGTGTCAGCATACCCATCAGTTTACAAATTCTTGTCTTTAGAAGTTCCATATAAAAAGTTCTTGGTCGGGAGATAAACCGTTTTTATCGTTTGTTTCACCTTTTTTGACAAGAATTTTGTGATTTTTTCCTCCTACCTATTTAGTTTCTCTACGTTATTTTTCTATTGTAGGGTTATTACCGTTGCACCAGTTATCGTATAAAAGACACATAAAATAGCTGGAAGCATTTTACAACTTAGTGGTTGATTATGAGGGTCAAATACAACTACTGTAAATCATCTCTACTAGGCCGGACTCGAAAAATGTTACAGCTGCCTCAAAATGAAAAAATTCATTTATAAAATGTTAAAATATTTTGGGGAAATAATTTAAAACCACCCCTGGTAGGGTGTTTATGGCAGGATTTGCCACTTCTAACTCGTCATAATACTTTTTTCTACTCCCATGTATAAAGTAGTAGTTTCACATACTAATGATTTTTGTGCAAAACATGAAAAATAAAACTTCATATAAAGGTACTACGATGTAGCGGATGAAAACCGTTGGATCTGCTAATAAAATTAATTTAGATTTACATACTGTAAGACTGTAACCAACTGGTTGCAAATAAATAAATTCAAATTCAACATAACCAAAAATAAAATTATCTCATGAGATGCTCAATCGGTAAAAATTAAAATCGAAGCTCTATAATTAAAAACAAGTGTCACAAATCAAGTGTTTAGGAGTAGTCATAACGTAATCACGTAATGGTCCTATAGTTTTCGGAAAATTTTCAAATTAAGCGGCGATTCTTCGAGAGCTGATCATAGGACTCTGTTCTACTGACTCCAGAATGTTTTCTATTTCATCTACACCTTGTCTACATGCACGGTCAGATGTTATGTGAGCACTGGGAGGTCTACCGTTTTCACATAATGTGTGAAGACTCTGATAAAAACGTTTTTATCAGGAATTCTTTGATGTCGAAACCGTTGACGATATTCTTCAACTGCAACTGTATCATTCCCATTACAAAAACCATAAACAAACACCATATTGGCATATTCCAAATGTGTGTAAATGTGAGGCATTTTTAACGCTTTCAATGAATTTGCAATAAAACAGATATTGTTTTTCATGAGACATAATGCTACTAAATGCCTACTTTGATGCATATTTTGATTGTTATAACTTAAAGATACATCGAATTATAAGGCTGTTTTAATAAAAAATATCAGATTACCCACTTAAACTTTCAAAACGCTATAATTCGAAAACAAATAAAAATCGGATTACAACTTATAGATTTTTTGTCTTAAATATACGTGTAGAACACACTGCTGAAGTTTGGTGCGTTGCTCCTGACTCACCCTGTATATGTGTATATGTAAAACTACATTTCGATTACATCCTATTTTTATGTCGGCAAAGCTAAACAGAGGTATGATTTTTTTTACAGTTGTTCCAAACACACAAAACTATTTTGCAAGTGTTAAGCGAGGCATTTATTTTAATACACTGACTTTAATACATAAAGCTGCCACTGGCTTCTTCCAACATGTGCCTCGTAACTTAATATAATATTCATTATTACTTACAAGAACAGCAGAAGACGCCATGATTTTAGATTACCCAAACTTTCAAAATTTGAACCTCAATATTCATTTTTTATAAAGCTCTGAAAATGAACACTCTTCCACAAAATATTAAACATTGAAAGATGAATAGTCTTAAGAAGCATATTATTACTGCTTTTGTAAAACATTCATTATTAATTATGGTAATCTGAAACAATTTTTGAAAATGCAAATTAGTGAATACCTACTAATTAGGGATTTATTACTATTATTATTTTATATTACGTATCGTCAAAATTTGACTTACAGCTCTGTATTTTAATTTATGCTACATATTTTTTGTGCTTAGCCAGCTTTCGAAAAGTTTTTGTTCTCTTGCTTCATATTCGGTAAATCATCATTTAACCAGTTGTTTAGCTGTTGTTTTCTTTCATATCCCCGAGGATTCCCACATCCGTAACTCTTCATTTAAAGATTTGCTTTATTATGTGATTCGATGTTTTCTTTCGTCGTGTATATCTTTAAGAGGAAAGAAGCGTTTCATAAATAATAATGGGTTAGGCACCGGTTATATACGTTATGTTAAGGCTCATTTTTCTTTTATTTATCTTATTGCTTTTCATTACTTTTTTCAATGCCGAGTTGAATAACGTTGTGAATAACATAAGTCACTGACGTACAACATAGCACTTCAAAGTTTCCGGATACCCTCTCAATTACTTTAACTGCTGTTGTATGTTGCAGTGATATTTTTATTAATTTATATAGGATTCCTAGTTCTATTACTGCTTCTTGGAAGTCTACACCTAGTAACTAAATAAATAAAAATTTTGTATTCGAAACTGTGTCGTACTCTTTTTATTGCCTGTTTTATCAATAATTTTTATTTTAGAAGTTAGAAGTTATGTGGAATAAAAGTTAGTCCCCTGTAATTTCTTCTTTAAGAAATGTATTTTTAAGGTTAGTTTTATTTTAAGTCAAACAAACAGTATATATAATATGAACTAGGTTACCTACTGAATAAGTAGTAATAAATGTAACCAAACAAGTCCAAAATCCAGATAACTTCACAAACGTAATAATCATAATCATCAAGTTGAATTACACACATATTTTTGTCAAAATAATACATTACAAAGTCTTTTTAAATGCCTAAACTTGACCACTAGCGCTATAAATTTAGCTAAAAATTTAATATGACTGATTTATTAAAAACTAAATAAGCGTAAGCTTCAATGAACATATCTATTTTACGAGACCGTTTCAAGAAGTCGGCACTAACGGACATTTTGTGTTTGATGCATGAGTATATGTTAACTTTTATATATGAGCCAGTAAAAAGTTTTGAGAGAACCCTTCATTTACTAGAAAGTTTCAATAGTACGTTCTGAAATGAAGGGCCTCTCGTAAACCTGCGGAAACTTTTGAAAAATGGTTTTCTGTCGAGGGTTACTTTATCGGAAACTGACTTTGAGAACAATTAAAAATGATAAATTTAGAAATAATCTTGACGTTACCTTGGGGATGTATTAAACCTTCGCTGGTCTATAAATTAAGGTAATTGAAATTATTACATTAAAACCTAAATTAATATTTGTATGTATATTTCTGGAAACTGGCCTTTTCTAGTCTATTTTTCCATTTCAGCAAATGCTGAAAAGTTCTAAAAAGCTTTTCTTTAATTTTCTGTATTCCCTTTCTTAGTGATTTTGTTCGGAAGATTTTATAATTAGCTAAAGTTATCGTTGTTAAATTAGGTCGACGGTGTTTTTCCCATTTCAAAGTGGAAACTTGCTGAACTGATTTTCTTACTTAATAAAAGCTTTACCTATTATGAGATTTACTTTAGAATTTGGTATTCAGTCAAATTTTTTCATTTGTCCCAAGTTTATTAAGTTAGGATATACATAAAACTGCAAAGTTAATTAAATAGCATTCTTCATTTCCTTGTTTTAGTTCTAAACTAAGTGGTTTGTCTTGTTTTAAATGCAAAATGAAACTACTTCGAGGAAGAACCCTTAGCAATAAATGTGTATTTAAACAAATTAGTTAAAACTATCTTTACTTATACATAAATCTATTTCTTAAATTAAAATTCAGAGTTTAAATTTTTCTTATCTGTGTGTTTTCCTCGCATTCTTTTATCTCAATTGTTAAAAAGAAGGCATTCCATAAACAACGAAATTTACCTACAAATGTTACTTTTCAGAACCGTCCTAGAAGATTACATTATATTTTTTTTTAAACCGTAATTTTTTTAAATGTTTCCTTCGTAATACCCTTAAATCAATTTATCGGGCGAATGTTATGTTTTAAGAATAATATTAGAAGGAGCTCTTTGCCCTGAAATTTTATTAGATTCTTCAATAGAAATTACACCAGTTATCCATCATAGTTTGAAATTTTCAAATGTGTATTTAGAACTTTTCATCTTCACAGTCAAACAATTCGACTTCTACTGACTTTGTTTGTCGTTTTGTTCTTCAGGTTGGTTTTTGTTGGCTGTTTTTGGTTCCTACCATTTTGTTAGTTCTTTCTTTTCTTCTTTCATCCATGTATTGCTTTGAAATTCATTTTGGTTATTTTTATTTTACATATTTCTTGTCCTTTCTTCTTCTTCCCCTCTTTGATTTTCCTTCCAAAATGATGTTCGAGCCTTTTAAAAGTTTTATTATTTCGATTGTTTTAATCCTGGTCGTTCTTAGATGTATCTACCCAACTAGTATTTTACACTGCAGCATAATGAGATTATTGCTTCTTCTTTAAAAATTACACCAATTATCCAAGTTTGAAATCTTCAAATGTGCATTTAGAACTTCATCTTCACAGCCAAACAATTCGACTTCTACTGACTTTGTGACTTTGTTTGTGGTTTTGTCTTTCATTATTAATCCTCGGGCTGGATTTTGTTGGTTGTTGAAGGTCTTTCTTCCTCTTTGCCCTTGCCTGTTTTCTTGTTTTCCATTTTTGGTTCATACAATTTTCTAAATTTTATTCCTTTCTTCTTGCATCAATATATTTGTTTGAAATTCACTTTGATTATTTTTATTTTACTTCTTGCCCTTTCTTCCCCTACTTGTTTTTCCTTCTAAAATGATATTTGAGCTTTTTAAAAGTTTTATTATTTCGGATGTTTTAATCCTGGTCGATCTTAGATGTCTCTACGTTCTTAAATGTGTCTGCGTTGTTAGATGTATCTGCCCAACTAGTATTTTACACTACAGCATAAGTTTAAGTTCCTACATTTTTGATATGTCCTGTGGAAGAACGGTTGGTCATCTTTTCTTAATTGGAGAGTAGCATTATATGTATGAATGTGGATTTTGGAGCAGTATAGTTCAATGTGTTTGCATTTCACTACCGTTTTTTCTACCCAGATTTGCGTCAACTGAAGAAAACTTCAATAATGTCTTCAAATAAAGAAAGGCTGCTGAGCATCCGTCTACCCTACATACTCTGGATGGGTATATTTCGAAGAAGAAAGCTGCATTACAGGAATTAAATCAAACTCCAACCAAAATTGTTACATTCTGTGAAACATAGTTGTAGTTATTAAATATAATTGAGTTGGGAAAATGCATCAGCAATGGATCGTACCTCTGTAACTGCTCGATTATTCGATGTATCTTGAATTTGCTCGCTTGTGGGTTCCCCAACTAAATCTACAAAGTGTAATATCAAACTTTATAAAGATGTTGGTCGGTCTTTGAACTTTAGAAAGCCTAAATGCAAAAGTAAAAAGGCTTTTAAAATAGCTAGTTAAAGCTCATTACGTAAAAGGCTTATTTTCATGGTGCCAGTTTTTGCCAACACACTTTGACATTTTTCATTCTAGCCTCCATACTCTTGGTTCTTTGTTTTCGAAAGAACATTACATCGGTGTGCGAAGTGTTGTATAGCATTCCAGGTTCTAATTCTGCTTCCCTGATTTTTTCATAGTTTTGTTTGATTCTTCATTCACAATTCTATATCTCAAATTCGAAGATAAAACCCAAATTTGAAATAAAATTTATAATTTTTAATTGCTAATGCAATTCTCTTTCAGAACAATTTTTAAATTTGAATTGCCAGCTTGAATATTTGATCTCATCTGAAACTAACAGAGATATGTATTATACCAAATGCAGTATCGAAAGATTTCGTTGAAGCTTTCAAAATTAAAAAAAAATTCAGAATTCAAAATTCGAATCCGCCTTTGAATGTTCCAGTTGTGGTTTTACAAAAATCGAATCCTATCTTAGCAAATCTTTAAATACTGGTTGCAAATATTTTTCGACTTCGTTCGATTGATATAACTGATTTTATTATTTAAAACCCGTTAGATTCAGAGTTTCTGCAATCAAAAATATCACTATTCAAAAATTTCTAAGCCATTGTTAATCGTCTAAAGTTAAAAATTAAAACAATTAAAGATTAATTAACCAACACAGCAATTAAATTGTTAAAATCCTTTTATTCTCAAATTTAAAATTTTTAGCTGACTAAATTTTAATTTCCGTGGAAATTTCTCAAGCTTAAAGCTTTCTGAATGTGCATATCAACCTGAACATTTAATATTACAATAGCTTCGGTTTTTCAATTCACTGAATTTCCAAGTGTAGCTTCTCAACTGAAATGTTATTGATTAGTCCATTCAAGCAGCATTTTTCCGTTCGTTAGCTTTCAGAAATGTGTATTCCTATTATTGCAGCAGCATTTTTAGCCGATTTAATATAATAAAATACCTCATTAATATCCTTCCTAACTTTCAATTTAAAAGTTGGCGTATAGGAAAAGGGAAGACACTGATAGAAATCCAAGAAATCGTTTACAAAACGCAAACCTTTTAACAAAACAAAAGCTCGCTTTTCACTTTCGTACTTTTTTATGATTATGTCGAACATTATTATTGACATTTATCTGCTTTGCTTTGTAATGTAAAGCGCGCTTTAAAAGAATAAGAAGAGAAATGCGCAACTCTTGCAGCAATGCAATCATTTTTGGAATCGACGCGTGAGCTTACGGTCTTCACGGTGATCAGCGGTGACTTTGGTTTGCCGACGAAACAAAATATTAATCGGTTGTTCTGTGTCGCTTTTGACTTTTTATTATTTCCTTTGAACGTCTGTTATTAATCAATGGCGAAAAATATGTAAACTAATAAAACCATTACTAACTTATTAACTTCGTTAAGACAATCATTAGATTTTCTACACTGAAATTCAATTGCTTTGACACTTTCATTGAAGGAAAAAATTAAGCCTGAGAACGTTCCCTAAATTTTTAATTTTGTGCTTACAAAATACTTTCATTCATAAGATTTTGCATTTGTGAGAATTTGTAATATTTCTAAATTTTAAACTTCCTGAAAACCATTTTATTTAAAAATGATTTTTAATTTTACCTTTTTAATAACTATTTTAAATAGAATTTAAAATTAGGTATATATTCAGCTTCAGCTTGGATATCTGATTAGTGATTACTTATGATGACAAATATTTAGCATTATAGCGAATATAACGGGTGTCCATAAACTGTCAACATCTCAGTGTGATTTCAGAAACATAACACAAAACCAAATGTCAATATTTGTAAAATGAGATGATGACTGTCTATGAACACACGTTACTTTTATACAGACAAGATCGAGCTGGGAAATCAGTTTCTAGAATTTCGATCCAATATTAAAGTTTTCAATATCAAATGTGTATTTGAGACAAAATAACTGAAATCAAATTCCATTTTTAAATTGAAATCGGCATTTATCTTATTTTTAATGGAACTCTTTGTTTATCAAGCCTGAACCTCACGTACGAATAGCCAAAGCAATTTTGTAAATTTAAGTTAATTGAAATTTAAGACACCTTTCAATAATGAAGGTAGAAATTTGAATGACAAGCATAATATACGAGGGCTGTTCTGTATATTGTTAGGAGCAGGCCATGGATGCGAAGAAAAACAAAAACATTTGCATCAATCGAAAGCTTATTCTTTTGACAGTTTCCAGTTGCAATTTTGCAAGGTTGAAGTTAAAGCATATAGAGATCCTAATTTTTGATTGTTCTAATTCGTTTGATTATTACTAAGCATTATGGAAGTGCCGCGGAATGCTTTTCGGGCTATGATTTTCTACGATTATAAGGCTTAACATACGACCAAAGTCACCAAAATTTAATGGCAGCTTTTGGCGACAATAGTCCATCATTATCTACAATTAGTTACTGGTTCCGTGAATTTAAACGTGGAAGGAGTACGTTAGAAGATGAACCAAGACCTGGACGACCTGCAGTAGCTGTTTGTGCTGAAAACATTATTGCAACCGAAAAGCTGATTAAGGAAAAACGGAATATCACTCATAGAGAGATTCAAGACGAACTAGGCATTGGATCATCTGCAGTAGATATCATTTTACATAAACATCTGGGTGTAAGAAAGCTGGCAAGTAGGTGGATTCCACATTTGTTAACCGACGAACAAAAACAAGCACGGGTAGACTGGTGCAGGTTTATGTTAGAAAAGTTCGATGGAGGATCTTCAAAGCAGGTATTTAGTATCGTTACGGGGGATGAATCGTGGATATATAATTATGATCCCGAGACAAAACAACAATCAACTGTTTGGGTGTTTGAAAAGGAGGAAATGCCAACAAAAGTTATTCGCGGTAAAAGTGCAAACAAAAAAATGATTGCCGTTTTCTTCAGATACAGTGGTCCAGTTGCAGTAATTCCTCTTGAAGATCGTAAAACTGTAACTGCTGATTGGTATACAGAAGTTTGCCTTCCTCAAGTCCTCGAGAAATTGTGTAGTGATCGCCCAAGATCTGGTTTGCGTGGAATTTTGTTACACCACGATAACGCAACTCCGCATACGGCCGCAAAAACTTTAAATTTTTTACACGAATCCGGAGTCCAACTGGTCACTCATCCACCATACAGTCCAGATCTTGCCCCTAACGATTTCTTTTTGCTTCCGCTGATTAAAAAACTCATGCGTGGTAAGAGATTTCCTGACGCCAATGCGGCTGTTGCTGAATTTCAGCGAATTCTTGACGACCTTCAAAAAAAAGAGTTTTCAGCGTGTTTCGAGAAGTGGTTTCAAAGAATGAAGAAGTGTATTATGTCTAAGGGGGAATACTTTGAAAAACAATAAAATTATTTTCTTTACAAATTCCGTAGTTTTCTTCTAACTAACAATTTACAGAACAGCCCTCGTATAATAAAAACAAAGTTTCCTATTTTAAGATTAAAATGTTCATTTTATTTAATATTCGATATCAAAAAACAATTTCAAATAATTTAAAAGAAATCTTAGACATTTTTATTCTGAAATTCTGATATGCAGTTTGAAAATTAACAAATTCATAAGAGCTTAAATTAATTTAAAAATAGTTGTGTCGATTGAGGTTACGAGTATATCTGAAGAAGTTTCAGATACTTACTCAGAATTGCATGCTATGACAGGATTCGAGCCTTCAATCCGAATAGTACCAAATTCAAACGAAACGAGTTTCAATTCTAATTCAAGTTTCTATGTTAGGTTTATATTGAAATTGAAGTTGGATTTTCAGCACTTCATTTGAATTTGACATATAAACTAAGATTGACATTTAAACCTTGAATTCTAAAGGGAATTTCGAATTCAAAATCGCATATTCCAAAATCAATCAAAAGTCAAAATTAATTTCCTGTGAAGTTTCGAAAAATTTAAGGTTCAGGTTCTGAATCTTAAAAAATCCATACAATTTAAATCTCCGAATCCTAAGTTCAGATGGAATTCTTCAATTCATACGCATCCTCATCCTCTTAAGTGAGATTCGAACATTAATTAATATTTGAATGTAATTGCACAGTTCCGGAATTCAATTTCTAGATTAGATCCTAAATATTTTAAACTAAATATGAATCTTTAATTTTAACTTTACAATTAGAATTCCCTTTTCGGTATCTAATATATCACAAAATAAGAATAAGATGTAAACTTTAATTTTAAAATAGTAATTTAAATGCAGTTCTTTGCCATAATTGGTAAAATTATCCCCAAAGGCTCTGTAGTTGCTATAGAAATCTTCTGGTTTCCAATCCTAACTCATATTCAAAATATTAACAATCTAAATTTAGATCCAATCCAAACTCGTTCATAAATAATTATTTCCTTCTTAAACATTTGAGACAGCACACATTTGATGTTCGAATTATGTTCTGATATAAATTCATATCATTACTGTATGAATCTTAAATTCAAATTCGAATTCCACTGATAACCCTCACTTCTAAATATAATTATTCTGCGAGTGTATGGAACTAAATTTGCCGGCTACAATTCGTTTAAGTAATTTTTTTAATTTAAAATATCAGAAATTCGGAACTGACATTTGTTGATTAAAAACCGTCTCTAGACGAGTAAAATTAAATTAAACTGAAAACATTAACACTGCAAAATCTAAAACCCACATTAGTTCAAGTGCAAAATTCGAGCCTGAAATCTATTTTTCGAGGTTCCAAAATTCTAAAATTCTAATTTTATCAATCATTATTATCATCAGTGGAGTTCGGCCTTCTGGCTTTTCATACACTTCTGTCTAAATATTTCTTCTTCATTTTCATGTAACTAGCACATCCTGTGCCATTAATGATTTGTTTGATATATTCAAATCTGGGTCTTTCTCTTGCATTTCTGCCTTCTATTTTGCCTTCTACGATCGTTGTTAGTAACCCACCTCTTCTTATATAGCCTATTAGACTTACATACAACATTTTTTTCGTTGTCAATGTAACGTGTTCTCCTACCGACATAAAAGAATCTGACATTAATTATCAGTAAATTCATTTCAAAAACAAAAGCTTGAGTTGCAAGGTAGTTACTTTCCTAGGAGGTAAAGTGCACATACTTTCCTACTGTAACAACAACAAATAAATAAGTGGTAAAATCAACCTACAAGCCGAAAGTTACATGCTAAATGTAACTTACCAAATCCGCAGTGGAAAAAGTAATTTAATAATAAAATATTCAAAAATCTATACATAGAAGTTTAACAGTTAGCATTAACTTTACGCATAGTGTTGTCTAAAATTGTCTATTAAAATTCCCATTTAACTTTGTATTTGTTATTTCTGCGAAGATTTTTTTTATAACTTTATATTAAATATTTTTTAGCTTCGCACCTGATTACCTTTGTCACTTCGTAGAAAAGGCCATTTATATACAATACTGTGCAAATTAGTTAGGACAATAGGAAAATACAGTAACAAAGACCCAACTAAAACATTTATTTGTTTAGTAGTATAGTTAATAGTGAATGTGACTCCCATTTACCATTAATTACTTCTTTCACGCTCCCAACCATTGATGCCACTAGCTTTCCACACATCTCCTTCACTTCAGAGTCTTGGTACCACTCTTTTATGAAACTTTCTATTATTTTGGTTTTCGTCGTGTAATCCATCTTAGATTGATATGCGCGGAAATTTTCAATGGGGTTTAATACCTTCAAATGTTGCTAGGTAAAGGAGCTCTTAGCAAACTTAGAATTGTGGCGTGGAGCCAGACCCATCGCCGTTATGAAACAGCTTCCGCAGTGTTGAGGCCATTTTCGCCTCCAGAACGCCTATGTAGTACTTTTTACTATCCGTTCCTGCAATGGGGTTAAGCATCTGTGACCCGGAAGCTGTAAAACATCCCCAAAACATGACTTCGGTGAGTGTTTGAAAGATTGCTGGACGTTGTCGGATCGAAGAGGTTCTCCAGCCGAGCGGCGGACGAAATTTGACAGTCTCAATGTTTGTTTGCCCGAGGATAGCCTTTTTTGCTTCATAGCAGGTGTCAAAAGCTGCTTTTTGGACGGGCGTCGACACCCCAGAAGACGACGACGTACGGTGGAAGAATTTATATTAACCCCATGAGACGAAATCTGCCTTTTGATATCTTTACTGGTCTTCTTTGGGTCTATGATACTAATTCTTCGATTTAGATTATCATCTCTATGGGTGGGTTTTCTTTTTCTTCCACAACGTCTTTTACGGGACACAGGCTCCTTAGTCCTTATGCAGGCAGCTTCATGATCCGTGAAACGCTGGATTTTCCGATCCCAACTGCTTTTGCTATCTGTCTAGCAATAAGTGAAGTGTTTTCGCCTAAAGCGATTATTTTAGCTCGTTGATGAGGCGTGATGTTCTTGATGTATTTAATAAAAAAAAGTGTGCAATGGGAATTGTAAACTACTTAATCACATCCTCAACCTCTCAAATATCAATTTTGACTAAAATGACAGTGTAAATACTAGCAGAGAAACACATACACAACAGACAATTCTAGAATTGCAGATATCGCTCTGCTCGAGTCTAAACTTGTGTGTCCATTGCAGGGTTTGGACTTAGCGTTCCTTTGCTTGTCCCAACTAATTCGCACAATACTGTAATTATAATCTCTTCTTCTCTGTATGTCTTTCCATAGTTGTTTTCCTTCTTCTTCGGGGTTCTTTAGGACTTCCTCGTTGCCTATTCTGTTCATCCAACTTACTATTTTATTAATAAGGAAGCAGGAAAGGTTTCAAAAAACTCAGGATTTTCGAAAATCTCGGGAAAATATGGATTCTAATTTTATCAACAGTAATATACTACCTAACAAGTGATGCCGCTTTTCCGATAAATTTGGATCGGATAGTTTATGAGTGCTAGTTAATTTGACCAATTTTCCAAAATTAACTAGCACGAATTAATTATCCGATCCAAATTTATCACAGGAAAATCGGATCACGCGTTGTATTCGTTAAGACTATATCACGAACAGTTAATTACTATTTATGAATTGTTTTCACTTATTTAAAATAGGTACCTAAGTGAAAAAACCACGCGTGGTTTTTTCACTTATTAAAACGCACGTGTGATTTTTTCACTTGAAAATTGTTTTAATTGGCTGTTGCTAAGGAAATCGATCAATCTGATTGGTTAAGCAAAATGTGAGTGGTATAGTCGATAAGAAAGCAGAAATAAAAAGAATCTTAGCCTTCAAAGACTTCAAGATTTTGGAAAATTTGGATTTTAATTTTATCAATAAGGAAGCAGGAGTCAATTTTTAAAAACTGCAAAGTTTTAGAAAGCTCAGGAAAATTTGGATTCTAATTTTATCGATAAGAAAGCAGAAAATAAAGATGTTATACTCAAAACGTTTAAAATTTTCTAAAATTTATATTTCAATCGAAAAATAGAAGTTCTTTCTAAATCTGATTTAAAAATAATGTATTGATTTCAAATTTTTGCAAAAATGTACACAACGTCTCAAAGAATTAATAATTAAAATTCTGAAATTTTAAATTCAAATCATCAGCTTATTTCAAGAGACTTTTTGGATTAACGTATTTGTTACGTAGGTTAAGTATAGAACAAAGCAACTTTAATGCCAAACTAAAAGTATTCGTAAAATTATAACACTAAGAACCATTATGCAATGCAAATAGGAGCAACGTTAAATCGTGCTCCTTGCTGACTAATTTTTGGATGAAACTCAAATTCTAAAACTGACAATATGTAATATTTAGGAGGAGCTACAAACGTTTTTCTCATCTGGCTAATTTGCCAAATAATCGAAACCTGGAATATTATAAATTAAAAAAAATTATAAAATAAATTGTAAAAAGGGCAGAAAGGCTTTCACATAAATATCAATGTTTTTTTAAACACTTGTATTTAAAATTTATTAAGTAAACCAATATAAACTTATAAATTCTAAATCTATTTAAAATAACTCAAACAAGCCAAACTGAATTAAAAGTAAAAGCTTATACTTTTGAACAAACTAAGCCTTGAAATTTGCGAATTCAACGATTAATTTAATTTGTTTACACAGTTTTGAGAGTAAGGTAAGCATATCTTCAATTGCTGCTTTTGTTCTTAGAAGTACTTGAAACTATGCTTAAGGCAAAGCAAATGATTTACTTTAATGTAAAAACATAGAAAATTGAAAATCTAAATTTTTAAAACTGGAAACAAGCAAGGAAACTTTGAGTAATACTAAATTTAATCATCCCTCGGTTTGTTTAACTTCCACATTTAATTATATGCCATCCTAGTAAGCGAATGATCGTCTGAAATCCAAACTCTAAATTAAATTCCATATGGACTTACTTGGGTGAAATAATTAATTCAGTAGGTTTTCAACTGTCAAATGTAAATGCAGAAAACAATGTCAACCTAAGTAGATAACTATATGATTTTAATTGATTATTTAAACCTAAAACGAAGCATGTGAGCTAATCCATTTTGATATGTTTAATTCATATGATTAATTATGCTAATTCAGGTATGAAACCCAAAATTATTCTTCACTCGGTCTAATTTCAAGAAAGGTTTGAATTGTTTGAGATTTGAACATGTTTGAATCTTAATAAAACTGAGATTTCAGTCTAGTAAGTACATAGATGAACAAGAAGCGTTCATAATTGGGGCAATAAATCTTTTAATCATAAAAATATTTTGTGTAATTAATAAACCAATTAATTATAACATTACTTGCTTTTGAAAATTAGTTCTATCTTAATAAGGAAATATTGTTTGCCAGTTTTGCTTATAAACCAATAAATCAGAGAATTACCCGACGTATCGTTTCAGAGAACGTTCTATCAAAACCAAAAACCGAAACAATCAATAACGCAAATAGAACTCACCATATATCAGTAGTATTTAAAAGGCATTTAGTAATTTATGTTAATAACCACCCCTTTGTTATTACCCCAGTTTATGGGGTGTATTTAATATAAATCAAACGTATGAAAGCGATATAGTCAGTAGTTAACTGTCTGTGACGAATTGGCGCCATTTTGAGAACGGAAACTCTGTTATTTACTATCAGCAATATCAAGTTTGTGATTTCAAAAGGAAACGGAGCAAACAGCTTGCCCTAATTACGCTCTAAGAACGTACGAGGCGAACAAAAACGTTTTCGGTATGTTTTCGAATGCCAATTTTACACGCGTTTGTGTGTAAGCCAAAAATCCAATTTAAAACTCTAGAAAAACAAGTACAGAAGACGTTAAGTCCATTAGAAATCCTTTTCAGAACTCTTCAACTGAAATTGAGCCGTCAAAAATAACCAAACTCCGGTTTTTAGAGGAAAACGAAAGGATTACGTTCGGGGCATTTAAATGAGTGGAAATGAAGTGTCACAACGTTACAGGGATTAAAACAGATTTAGTTAAAATATTCTTAAAGTCGACACGTGCACGCACGTCACAAAGTTGACAGGTTAGAAACTCTTTTGGTCTTTCATTCAACTTGAAACGTAGAGACCGACCGCCTTGTCAAAAATTTTTCTGTGACCTTAAATATTTTCGTTTGTGGTCACCTAATTTTCTGATGACACAAAGAGATGTCCTTTCAAGTTCCAGGTAATCTCGAATAATGAGAAGTTATATTTGTTTCTTAGAAACGTCGACTACTAATGCCGAATTTGGAATAGTTGGTGTTTAATACGAAATTGTTTTTACTAAGAATATAATAGAAAATCACCGCGGGTATAATTATTTTGATTTAATTTTCAGGTCAAATCGTAAGACACATTTGTTATGTTTTTAACTAAAGTTGCCCTCATTTTTACTTGTCACTGTTTCTGCCTTCGGGCACCAGTGGCGTGCCAAGGTACTTAAGTCACTCGATTATGTTCAATATGAACCAATGAATCAGAAAGAGCATCATTTGTTTAAGTTTTTTTGGTCAGATTTTTTCTTCTGTTTTAATTTTTTTAATACTGCGAAATATAGTAGTCTGAATGAAGCACAGCCGTTTCTGTACAAATCAAATGTCCTAACATTTTCTTAGTTTTGAAAGCTTTTATTAGAGTATAAAGATAAACATAAAATGCAGAACTCGAGCATTTGTGTGAGCATTATTAAATTTTTTTTGTGTAAGTTATGTAAAACTAACTCAAGTGGAAAGACATTTAGATTTCAAAAGTTAAAGTGAATTTTGTTACAGCTGATTTCACTAAAAACTGAAACCCTTCGTAACTCAAAACTTTCATAATAGTAAGATTATCTAATCTTCAGCAGTTAATCAAATCAGTAGCTATTAAATTACTTTTTCAGCTGTCCATTTGGCAAGTTATCATCTACCGTTTGAGATATGGACCGCTGTATTTGTTGTCATGACACTTACGGAAATAACAGTGGATTTACCTAAACTATCTTAAGGCACAAGCATGCCTAAACTTTGGCATATATGGTTTCGATAAATTCATTTAGTGCCAATTAGTGCCCAACTGTTACAGTAAAAGTTATTAAAATTTTAATCACACTTACCTTAGTTATTAACCATTATTATATTTTTTAATGACATCCATATTTATGTAATTAAGATTTTGAACATTCTTTAACTTTGCATGAAAAACTTGGAAAACAGGATATTACAAGTTACATACGAAAGTATAAATAAAAAGTATTTGTAAACTTGAAGTTTTTGGATCCAATCTAAAAATGTGAAATATCTTCATGGCAGGCTTTTTTCCTCTTCTTTTTGCTCTGCTCGCGTGGTTTGGAACATGTTTTGTCCTCACAAACAAATTCATAAAGAGATATGTGTTTTTTGAGATGGCAGAACACTCGACCAAACACACTGCCTAGTCAGCAGAACAAATGGAGAAGATCTTTATTAGATCTGCGCAGCTACCGAGGTGCTGATATAGCCAGTAACCATTATTTAGTTATTGCAGAAATAAGTTTGAAACTGACGAGACTAATACATAACACCATTTTAAATAGAATTAAACTTAATCTCGACTGTTTAAGTCACAAAGAATAACATAAACACAAAAAGAAAGTGAATCTATGCCATATGATGACGTAAACCAAAGGGATACCTAGGTGAACTAAAACAATACCACACGCAAGTATAGAGACACTAGGAAAAAGGCAAAATGGAAGAAAAACCTAGATAACTCAAGACACCTGATCGTCCAAAGGCGCTGTATAAAAAGAAATACAAATAATGCAACGAGAGAAGAGAACAAATCTGAACTATATAAAAAGGCTATAGACAAATAAATACTGATGTTAAAAAGAGCGCTCAAAAGGATAAACCACGCTGGTCCGACAAACTAGCTTCAAGGGCCGCTGTACGATCAAAGAACACTCGAAAATTATATCGAATAGCTAACTAAGCAGCTATCAAACAAAAACATTAACTATGTCTATTCAGTTATTAAGAATAAAGAAAACAAAGAACTTTATGCAGACGAAGAACATCTAACTAGATGGCATAAATACTTCTCCGAAATGTTAAGTATTCCACAAGGAAACGAAAAATAAAATGAACAGTTTATTCAGCAGCTGTTAGTGCCTACAGCACGATTAATCAACACAGATCCAGCTTCCAAACGAGAAATTCTACAAACAACTTAACTGCAACAAAGCCCCAGTGCCCGACAATATCCCACCAAAAAATCTTGCACTATTGCTGGTAGATATTTTATTTGGCCTCGTGCGAAATGCTTGGATACCGGGAAAATATCTGACTGCTGCAAACAAGGTCTTATAATTAAACTGCCAAAGAAAGGCGGTCTATCACAATGACACAATTGGAGAGAAATTACATTTTTAAATACAAAACAATTACCAACATAATTCTTTCAAGAGTACATGGATACCTCAACACCAAATTTAGAAAAGAGCAAGCCGGTTTGTGTTGAGCAAATCAATATACTTCGCCTAATCGTGGAGCAATCTTGTGAATGGCGGTCACTCCTTTACTAATCTTTGATTTCGAAAGAGCATTCGATGATCTAAATTACGCAGCAATATGGAAAACTCTGTACTTAGGAAAAGGGAATTCACAAAGGGAAAACAAGTGAACCCATAGCACTAAACTCTGTAGTTAAGCAGGGATGCATCCTTTCTCCTATAGGTACTATTTAATTTGGTACTGGACACCTCAGTTACAACAAACATGAATGGCGCACACATGGAATGGTATGGGATCTACAACAAAGGCTCTAGGATTTAGATTATGTGGATGATATATTTTTATTGGCTCACATATTCATTGATATGAATAATAAAATAAAACGACTGGAAGAAGATGCAGCAAAAGTAAGTCCAAAAACCAACGAGATGCGGATTAACAACCGGCATTGTGACAGATTCGTTCTTCAAAATCAGTCACTCCAAGAAGTCGAACAATTTACTTATTTAGGCAATATTATAACCAAAAATGGGGAAACCTCTGAAGATGTTAAGTATAGGATTCAGAAAGCAAGAGGTACGTTTGATATGTTAGACACAATCTGGAACTCGTCGAAATACTCTAAGAATACCAAACTTTGCCTATTTAATACTAATGTAAAATCAACGCTACTGTTTGATTGTGAGACATGGAAAGTTAAAAACCCTGCAAGTGTTTATAAACCGATGTCTGCGCAAAATATTGCACATGTAGTAGCTCTAGTAGGATAGTACCATAAACAACCAAGATCCATGGACAAGAACAGGTGAAGAAACATGGCCACCAAAATTAAGCGCCATAAATGGATAAATGGATTGGATAGGTCATACATTACGACTGTCCACAGATCTGGCCTAGAACCCACAGGGAAGCAGAGCTAGGGGAAGATCTGAAACAACATGGAAGCGCTCAACCCTAAAGTATAAGTAACAAAGTTAAAAGTAATGAATTCGAAGACTTCCACGCTCAGTGTCAGTACTAACAGAACATCTACCGGGTTAGGATCGTGTCATTGTTGAGACAGAAAAACTCAACGTTTTGCCCACTTTTTTAAGAGGTTTCATCAGGAGTAAAAGGGAGCACTAAAAGAGTACGGTAACTCAACTTGTCAACTAAGCCAAAGGCGAAACCCTTCTTCGTCTGTTCTGTTAAAAGTTAAAAGTAAGTATTCGTAAACTTGAAGTTTTTGAGTCCAATCTAAGAACGTGAAATATCTTCTTGAAGTGCTTTTTTCCTGTTCGTATTGCCCTGCTCTTGCACAGATCCGAGCAAATCGCCGGGTTGCAAGTCTGCAAGTATGCAAGCCGTTTGTAAGTAGAAATGCAAGAAGAATGTTTAAAGACAAGCCATGAAAGCTGAATAATTGATATGATCATAGTTGAAAACACGAAGGACTTGAAAACAAATACACAAGATTTCTGTTATTCAAAAGTAAAACGAGAAAAAGAGGCAAGTAAGAGAAAAATCTTCATCACAGAACTTCATATGAAATATTTATTTATAAAAACATTAATTTATGTTTAACCTAATTTGTGAAAGCCAACTTTTAAAGTAGAAAAATACTAAAACATTTCGTTTTAGTTTGAATCATCCAACCTAAAATGTGGTGTAATAAATGTGTAAACTTTTCGTGTCTTAATTTTTCTAATTTCCTTATACTAAATATGAAGCATTTTGTACAGTTGTCTTTAAACGAGCGCATGTAACATCTGTAACTTCCAAGTTTTGCATCTTCACTTAAATAAATAACCACACTTAATCACAACATTTAGGAGAACTTCGGCAGTTTTAACTGTTAATATGCTTCCATGATTATTATGTTATTATCAAAATAACTTCTTGCAAGCTTCATGTAGGATACTTCAGAAAGTTAAATTGAAAAGTACAAGAAATAATCATTCTAAACAAGAAATTGCTATACCAACCAAACTTTTTATGTTCCTCTTTTGTCCTCAGCGAAAAATATATTACAAGATTTCCACTTAAATTTTAATGCAGATAATAACTTAATTGTACCCTTAATGGAATAAATTATCCACCTGTACAAACATCTGCCAAAAAATTTAAATTACCGGTAAATTTTATAAAAGTAGGTTTTAGGCCTTCTGTTTTATAAACAAGCAACCTAAATTAGTTACTCTTTTAAATTTATAAAAGCTCGGTGTTAAATTTTGATTCTTATTAACTGAAACGTTAATATGTATTTAGATTGTTAAATCTAAACATGTAAACAATAAAGGCCCATTTACTTATTTATAATTAGAATTTCTGATTTGGAAATCAATTAGTTCGCTTTCAAAATCGTGTAACATCAGAAGCAAAATATTAGAGTGCTTATCAAAATACAGGGTGTTAAAAAAAAAGTGTTCGGAAATTTTAAGGGCGTATAGTATAGACCAAAATAAGTGAAAAAAGCCTAATAAACATGGGTCCGCAAACTAACCGTTTCAAAGATATGAGCTATTTCCAGAAATGTACTAGTACTATCTAAGAAAATAAGAAAACAGTGTGTGGTATCAAATTTACGTTTTTTATTTCAGCCATTTTACAATAGGTGTTCTACATGTCCCCCTTCCATCTCAATACAAGATTCACATCTTCTTATCAACGAGTTTCGCACCTTTTCAAAAATTCCCGGTTTTACTCGAATTATCTCACAGGCATGTTCTATTCGCTCTTCTAAGTGCGCTACATTATTAATTGGATAATAATAAACTAAACTCTTTAAATATCCCCAAGGAAAGAAGTATTGGCGATTTGTTTTTACTGTTAATCACAGCAAACTTGATTGCATGTGTAGTAATTTGGTTTGTTTTGTTCTGTTCTGTTTTAGCTCATATCTTTGAAACGGTTAGTTTGCGGACCCATGTTTATTAGGCTTTTTTCAGTTATTTTGGTCTATACTATACGCCCTTAAAATTTCCGAACACTTTTTTTTAACACCCTGTATAAATCAGCAAACAGGTTGTTCAATTTTGCAAATTTCAGAATAAGTTTGACTTCTTTTACTTTTTTACGGAAAATTTTAAGTAGTAAAGTTTCAAAAACATTTTTAAATATATTCTCCGCCTCTGTCTAAATTAGGAACCGAAATTTCAACCTGTCCCATAAATTCATCAACCTGGACGGTCTTGCCCATCTTCATATTTTTAACACGTCCGGTTATTTATCCGATTTCTCAACAGAATTAGACGAAAAAAGGACGTAGACGTGCCTTAATATCTGCCGAAATTCTAGTTTTTGATAACCTGAAAAATGATGGCAATTTATATCCCGCATAATAACAAATATTAACACACTGTTACTAAATAATTTACAATTCCTGCGGTCTTCGGTTCGTGGAACGTTCTTTATGAATAATTTTACAGTGTACAACCTTCGTAAGCTTTGAGTTATTTATGGCGTGTTTATAAAAACTGCTACAATTAACAAATTAGGTCCCATTTTTTAAATCGTTGGAATTACCGTTTCGGAAATTGAATTTTGGCCGGTTTTGAAACTGATAAATTAGGTGTTTTGTAATTTTTCGGTTCACACATTAAGGTTTTTAATTTAATTCTTTCGGCCACGTTTTGAACTTTTCTTTCATTTGAATAACAATGAATAATAATATTTTTTAACTTTAGGGCAATCATTTTTAAAGTGAGGTTTTTTACTCCCCGTTGAAAAGAAAATTGCTTTTGATTAATCTACAAAAACCAGTAAATACCTATTATAAAATTGCTTATTTAAAAATCAGTATTACAAGTTACAATTAAGACTTCTGATTCTACTTTAGAAAATTAAATGTCCTACCGATTCACATAATACTTAACATTCATAAAGATAACCGTATAACAAAAGCAAAAATTTGAGAAGTACATACTTAAAACTCAAAAGGTCATTAAAATGTGAGATATTTTCTGTTACTATCAAATTATTATTTTTGTTTGAAACACATAATCGTTCTAAATTCTATTTTAAAGGACTTACGTTTAATTTGGTGGACAAAGCAAACCAGCTCGTAATTTCAAAATTTAATTTGTTAGTGCCCTCTCAGTACATTAGACTGCAAGTAGAATTTTACAGTAAACAACAAAGACTTTCAGATCAAATAGTTAGAGCTTCTGTTTTATAGATGGCATTGCCAAGAATTTTCTTCTCTGTAAACATCGAAGAAGAACCTTTGGCTAAGTACCGTCAGATGCCGCTATACACATAATTTTTTTAATCGCAAATAAACTAATTTTCACAACAGGTGCATTAACCAGAAAAACAGGCATTTCGGCAGCGCTTAGCAACATCTTTTTTTAAATTTTTCAAGTATTTCAAGTTCATGGCGTGACAATCAGAATCAAAATCGTGACTTTAAGAACATGGAAGGATATAAAACATATATTCAAATTACTATCACGCGTTTAAAGTTGTTTAAAAGGCACCTTGAAAATTCATTTAACATCTTAAATTACAAAGACCTTTAGGAAAATGTAATTCGCATTTATTGCAAGAATAGTTTAGAAATGCTCGTTATTATCTTATTTACTTAAATATTTTGCAAGTTATTACTCAGTAAAACCACGGTGTTTTGTTTCGCAAATGTTTGTTCATTTGAGTAAATTTAAGATAATGAAAATTGTTTTTTTTAATACGCAAAAATATGAAAATTACATTAAAACGTACTAAACAAACTTATCAGCGGCTCTAGTTTCCTTGATTAGCAAAAAATATAAAAGTTAGCACTTTATGCAGTTAGCAACAATTTGTATGTTTGTTATTACGAATCGTCATCAAAAGATTGTTCGATTACTCAGAAGTAATTACGAAATTTGTTGTTAAGGCATTTTATTAATCAAAATAATATAAAAGTTCGTAGCATTACGTTTGGATTAGTAAAGCATGTCCCCACAATTGCATCTTTTAAAAATTAGATATAAACAAGATTTATTAGTATTAAGATAACGTGAGAAAAATAGAAAAGTTTGGAATGAATTTGCTACTTTATATCGTACGAGTTTTAATTAAAATGAACTTGTGCGAGACAAAACAAGTTTTTATCTTCTTTTGTGTATGTTTTTGTCTTAATTTCGAGGATTTTAATCAAACAAAAATGAATAAAACTCGCATGGTTATCTAAAAAACCAGAATATCGCACAAATAAACAAAGCTTCACAAAAAATTCCTTTGATTATTATACACCATCAATATTACATAAAACTTTGCATTTAATTAAGCAAGTGCATTTTAGAATATAAATGTGTGCATTCAATATCAAGATTTTAAGAAGCAAGACTGTTTTGACTGACAATCGTTATATATTAAAGAACTTCGTCTAATTTATGAGAATTTTAGGTCTCAAAGTTCAATAAACAACTGATACCAGGGCGTATTTTTATTAAACGTAAATAATAGGACTTTTATTGTTATCCTATTGTGAATTTCAGTTATTGATAACCGTGTTCCGCTATGATAACAATGACAAAAAGCAGCGAAGGCGGAAGATATACCAAAAATAAACTTAATTAAAACGTAAAATTAAAACAAAGATTTATGGCTTTAATTGACGTGTTTAGGTTGTGTTAAGGTTAAACTGTTGCTAATAATAAATAAATAAATGTTTGGGAATTTGCAGATCGCCTATTTTTTTAATTGAACTTCTGTTATTAATTACTTGAATTGAAAACAATGTTTATAGTATTGGTAAATTTCCAAAATATATATTACGTGAAAAAATTTTGGATTATACGAAATTACTAGGAGACCTGGGTGAACCAGAGCCCACCTAAAAATTAATTGGCAACCCTTGTACCCACTTAGGGAAACAGTAGAAAAAACTGAAGCATATATTGTTTTATGTGTAATTATTGATAAAATAAGCTCGCCATAAATTCTTTAGATCCTATTTTCTGCCCACTTAATTTTGTAGATCTAGTTACGTGCCTGCAATATACAAAGATCTCCAAACTGTACCTAAAGTAAAATTTAATTGAGTAAATCATAGTTCAAATAACACAAGAATTTTTTGAAGTCATATAATTAAACCAACAAATCACCTGCTAATTAGAAGAACCATTGTCATCTAAACCAAAAATTTCAGCAATCAATTAAAGCAAATTTAAGCTTGCAAAAATTGAGAAAACAAAGATTCAAAAAGAACTATTCAAGATCGATTCGAGATCCTTTGAAATAATGTAAATTAGTACTTAATTTATTTTTGTAATAATTGTATGGGGAATAGGTGAATCAAAAACAAAGCAGAAGAACGCCAACGATAATAGTGGGGAATTTCATTGCACATCTAGGTAATAGGTATCGAAGATCTTACTGAAGAAGACAAAAAACTAATAGGACTAAAACTGTGGCACAGTAAATGCAACGCAAACGGTATCGCACTGAAGGATTTTGCACATCTCTTCCAACTTCATATCCCAAACACCTGGAGTAAGTCGAATTCCGTTAGAACAATAAGCGGAAAAGGAGGACATGAAGCACAACTGGGCCAGTTTTTAGGAAAATGGAAACAACATACCAAAATTTATCATATACAGGCATTATGGCACCACGAAGTACGCACAAGATGATAACAGGGACGATAAAGCTCCAAGATTCTCATCTAAGGACATCACGCAAAAACGAAGAAGGAAAACGCGCACAGGAGAAGAAATGGAATATACAGCTGTTAAAGACCCCACAATTCCAAGCACGGTACAACAAACAAGGAATCAAAATCGAATTTCGAAACGCAACCAAATGGTCAGAAATTGTATCATCATCACCATCATCAATTGACCTGGAGCAGATCCCTGTGGATCAATCCTGGATTACGCCAAGCCCACCCCATGCCAACAGGGTGTGAAGGGATTTTTATGATAGGTGGGGATTGGGAGCACTGTATAACGTAAACATTTATGGCCTTTTGGCCCGTTCTTCTCTTCTGTCGGAAATTTGCGTTTCGATTCCACTAAATCCCTGAAACCTTAAACGGTTCGGTTTCAGGTACCTGCCCCGCAGTTGACGTCACTGGCGTCCTTTGTTCAGTGTTGTAACAGGTACTTCTTTTTTGGTACCTAGGTAAAGGTACAGGTACACAGAGAAAAAATTACCTAGTTACAGGTACAGGTATACTTTTACAAAAATACCTAGGTAAAAATACAGTTACCGTAAAAATGTACCTAAATATTGTAGGTACAGGTTTAGGTACAACCGCACAAATAATTTTTTTGATCGATTGTTAAAATTTAAATATAAAAAATACTACCATTTTTTAAATAAAATAAAATTTTTTCTTAAACATACCTACATCATGCACATCATTTATATTAAGTATTTATTTTTCTTGAAGAACAATAGAGTTTCAAAAGCCTCATCATAAATCCTATTTCGTTTGGAAGTTAAAATTAAATTTGTCCTCCTGTACTAAACAGTCTTTCAATAGGAGCTGATGAGAGTATGATTGTATTATTTATTATTTAAAAATTCTTAAAATGATTTCATAATTAAATAGGGATTTTAAATTTTTTGACTTATCTTCAAAATACTTCACTATATTTTGATAATATTAATGGCATCATCATTCTCTTTCACTTTACCGTTAAATACGCTACACAAAATACCCAAATGGCGCCAATAAAATTCGAACTATATGAATATATTGATATTCTCTTTATATCCACAATTATTGTTTAAATTTTTTTACGTAGTTTTACAGAGAAAATAGAATTTACGTTGTACCTTAAGTTTTTATGTTTTTTAGGTACAAGGTAACTCTAAAAAATACCTAGGTATAGGTAAAGGTAATTCTAAAAATATGGACCTTTTAGTATACGAAGGTACAAGAGAAGTACCTAGGTACTTGTACCTAGGTACATTTACCTAGGTACGTCTCAACACTGCCTTTGTTGTTAACTTGTTAAGTGACGCGAACGAAATTAAACCTCAGTGGGATGCCGCTTACAGTATAATTGCATTTATTGCAATCCGCTTTTTAATTGTGTACCCCTAATTTGGAGGAACTACCAATATATGCAATTGCTACAATTGCTATTGTTAGGTTAATACTGGGCTAAGCCACCTTCTACATAATGGGCAAAATGCTACTATTAGTAATCTTATTTTAACGTTACAGTTATTGCTATTGTATTTAGCTTCGCTGGCACAGCTATATATCTGCTCCATCTGGTAGGTACCACCCGTGATCTCGCTTGATCAGCGTGTGCTCTCACATGTGTGGTGCGTGGTTTTCGACAACCCTTCCTGTTTACCACACTTGAACTACCACTTTTAGTTTATTCATTTATTTATTCACCCGTTTTATTATTATTACACTTATTATTATTGTTAAAAGTAAATAAAATAGTAGGCGGCAACGCTGCTAGTAAACCAGTACAATAAATAAATAATGTAATGTCATGTAGTAATGCCTAATGTTAATAAATATTTAAAATAGAAGAGTTTTTAATAAAATAAAAACATACTGATAAAACATGGCGCATCAGTATGTTTTTATTTTATTAAAAACTCTTCTATTTTATAGCTATTAAGACAACAAGTGTTTTATAGAAGGTTTAAAAATCAAGGTCGTAGTTCAAATCCGAGCGAACGAAGTGAGCCGAGGATTTGATAGACCGAGATTTTTAAACTATAAAACACGAGTTGTCTTCAAGATTTTTTCTAACACTAATATCAGACATTTTTTTTCACTAATATATTATTAGAAATTTTAATAAATTATTATTTGAGACGCGTCATAATGCACAAAATGCGCAGATTGCTAGGCAACGACGTATTTAAAGGCCTATAAAATACGTTGTTATTGACGACGTATTTTATAGAGAAAGCGTATTTTAAAGGAAACATAACAAGTGAGCTCTTATGCACCATAGAAACAGTATAAGATATTAGTGTTAGAAAAAATATTTATTAACATTAGGCATTACTACATGACATTACATTATTTATTTATTGTACTGTTTTACTAGCAGCGTTGCCGCCTACTATTTTATTTACTTTTAACATCTTCCCCTTTTTATTTTAACAAATACAAAACTGGAAACTAATAAACTAACTTAAAAACTATCTTACAGATATTTACAAATATAATATATATATATTTTTTTTTAAACTGAAAACTAACAAAGTTATTTACAAACTAAACTAGCTTACACATATTTACAAATTTAACCTTTCAGGTCGTCTAATTGTTCTTTTTGGTCGACCTCCATTATTGCTATGTACCTTATCACTAGCAGTGCTATTACTAGGTGCTATGTCTAAGTGAACAGAAGTGTTTTTAATGAATTGTTCATTTCTTCTATAAAATTTACCCATAAGTGTTTTTACTAAGTAAGATCTTTCTGTAATGGGTTTAACAATTATCGCTTTTTCCCATAATTTAGTGTGTACATTCTGTAACCATACTTTCTCATTTGGATGGAATTTCTGGACACTTACTTTAGCTTTTTTGTCATAATATGTTTTTTGTTTCTTTTGATAATTTATCATTTCGTTCTGCACTAATTGTGAATTAACTAAAGTAGGTATTAGGCTATTAGTAGTACATGGTATTTTTGAACGCAACATTCTACTCAACATTAATTGTGCAGGTGCATACTTTAAATTACAAACAGGTGAGTTTCTATAGTTCAACAAATACAATTCTATATCCTGATTATTATCTCCTGCCTTTTTTAACATGGTTTTAGCTATATGTACCCCTTTTTCGGCCAACCCATTACTCTGATGGTGATGCGGACTAGATGTTACAATTTCAAAATTCCAATCATTAGCAAATTGGTGCATTTCAAAACTATTGAAAGGCATGTTGTCTGCAATTAGTGTTTTTGGAATACCGTTACGGCTAAAAATCTCTTTAAGTTTTTGAATTACACTCTGACTATTTTTATACTTTAACTTTTCTAGTTCTAACCACCTAGAATAATAGTCATACAGAACTAAATAGTTGCAACCTGCATATTCTGCTATATCTACCCCTACTTTAAAATGTGGTATTTGTGGTATTTCATGACATAATAGTGGACTTCTTGTCTTTGATCGACTAAATTTGACACAAGTTTGACAAGACTGTACATGATTATCTATGTCTGTGCTCATGGCTGGCCAATAGAGATTATTTTTTGCCACTTCGTTTAGTTTTTTCAAGGATAAGTGAGTCTCGTGGAGTATTTTTAACATGGATTTTCGTATGATCTTAGGAATTATTAATTTATCCTTATAATAAACTAAGTTATTTTCTACTGATATGTCATTTTTAATTTTGAAAAAATGTCTGAGTTCACCTTCTGCACTACAAACTGAAGGCCATCCATTTTGATAATAAAACTTGACTTTTTGTAAATCAGTATCTTCTGACGTTTGTTTTTGTAATTCGTTTAACCTAGTTTTGCTTATAGCAAATTCACCTTCGATGACTGTATGTATAATATCACTTAAATGTTCATTTTCTTTTTCTGCATTTTCAACAAAGTTTCTAGAAAGTAGGTCAGCTATGTATAACTTAGAACCTGGTATGTATTTTAGATCAAATGTATAAATTAATAATTTCATTCTTAATCTTCTAAGCCTATTGTTTTTAATTTCACGTAAGTTCTTTTTCATTATAGATACTAATGGCTTATGATCATTAAAAATTAGTATTTGTTGACCGTAAATGTAATTATGAAATTTTTGACATGCAAAACATACAGAAAGTAGTTCTTTTTCTATCTGTGCATATTCACTTTCCGTTTGAGTTAGTGATCTGGAAGCAAATGCTATCGGTTTATTTTCCTGAAACAAACAACAGCCTACAGCATCTTTAGATGAATCACATTGTATGGTAATATCTTTTCTTGGATCGTATGGAACTAATACTGTAGCATTACTAATTATTTCTTTGATTTTGTCTAAAAGATCTGCATGCTTTGTTGTCCATATCCAAATTGTACCATTTTTTAGCAATTCTCTAAAAGGTGAAATTAATTCAGATAAATTTGGTATGAAGCTTCTTAAATAATTAATTGCCCCTAGAATTTTTTGCAACTCTAGTTTGTTTTTTGGATGCTTTAATTGCTGGATTGCCTGAATCCTACCTTTGTCAGGTCTCATACCATTGCTATCAAAAACAAAGCCAAAATATTTCACCTCAGTAACATAATATTGCAATTTCTTTAGATTGAATTTAATATTATACTCTCTGGCGTTTGCCAAAACCTGTTTAATTATCTCATCTAATTCTTCTTTATTACTTGCTGCACATAAAATGTCATCAAAATAGACGGTAACACCTTTTATGTTTCCAAAACATTTCTGAGTAATTTTTTGAAATACTTCGGGAACTGAACTAAGACCAAATGGAGCTCTCAGAAATCGATAACAACCAAAGGGTGTGCTGAATGTACATAGTTTGCTTGAAGGTTCATCTAATTTGATTTGATAAAACCCATCTTTTAGATCAAATACACAAAATATGTTTTTACCTGCCAAATTAGGACCTATCTCTTCAAATGACGGTATTGTATAAACTTCACGTATAATATGTTTATTGAGCTCTGTTGGATCAATGCATACTCTCAACGATTTATCTGGTTTTTCAACTACAACTACATTATTGACCCATTCATCTGGACTATTAACAGGAGTAATTATTTCTTTCTTTACCATTACCTCTAATTTTTGTTTAAACTTATTTTTAATTTGAAAAGGGACCCTTCTTGGTGATGCAGCTACAGGATTTACGTTTTGTTTAATTTTTATGTGATATTCTTCAGGAAATTCTCCTAACCCTCTAAACACATCAATATTATTTTGTATAAATTGCTGTTTAGCAGGTGAACTAACAGTCATGCTATCAGTACGAGCTATACATTTTATATCTAAACATGTAGCCAACCCTAATATTGGTATGTCATTTTTTACAACATAAAATTCTGCATTTACAATATGCCCATTATGTTCTATTTTTGCAGTTATAGTACCTATTGGTGCTACTTTAAATCCACCGTAAGCACATAATTTAACATTAGTACTTTTAATCTGATCCACCCATTTAAACTTTTCAACTATTTCTACTGGTAATGTATTTACTTGTGCACCGCTATCAAGCTTAAATCTGATGCATTTATCGTTTACTATTAAATTCTTAAACCAACCTCTATTATTCTTATTATTATTTACAGTAGACATGTTATACGTAATAACATTGACATCAAAATCAAGCTCAGATTCATTTTCTAATTTACAGGTATTAATATTCTTTGACCTAGGTTTGTTTGTGTTCTTATTTTTATTAAATCTACAGACTGATGCAAAATGGTTTGGTTTGTTGCAAAAACTACACATTTTACCTTTTGCAGGACATCGACCTACATTATGTTTATAGTTGCATTTACTACACAGTTGTCTATTTACATAATAATTACCCTTATGACTACTGTTACCTCGCATGTTACTAGTATTAGGTTTTTCACTTCTTTTTAAGTTTCTTGTAGAAACCCTATGGATTTCCTCATCTTGGGTTTGCTCATTTATAACCTTCATATTTCTGTCTGCGACTTCTACAGATTTACAAAAATCGACAGTTCGGTCCAACGTTAGATCTTCTCTCAACAATCTTTCTTGTAGGTTTGGTGAATTTATACCTAAGACAATTTGTGCCTTTAATAATTTATCTTCTTGTTCTTTAAACTCTCCCGCTTTAACTAATTGTTTTAAGTCAGCATAGAATTTTTCAAAAGGTTCCTTCGGTGATTGTTTTCGGCTAAAAAATTTGTATATTGCCATGGTTTCGTTTTTCTTTGGAGTGCAATGATTTCCTAACTGCTCGAAGATTGTTTCCACTGTTTCATTCTCTGGTTTTAGCTGTGTAATTGTCTGATACAATCGTAGAGCTTCTGAACCCATCAAATTCTTTAAACGTGCTACTTGTACTTCTTTCGGCTTTTTTCCAGTTTCAGTTGCTATGAAATAAATTTCCGCCTCTTCCCGGAATATCTTGAAATTCTCTGCAATATTGCCGTTTATGGTTACAGAATGTACACACTAAATTATGGGAAAAAGCGATAATTGTTAAACCCATTACAGAAAGATCTTACTTAGTAAAAACACTTATGGGTAAATTTTATAGAAGAAATGAACAATTCATTAAAAACACTTCTGTTCACTTAGACATAGCACCTAGTAATAGCACTGCTAGTGATAAGGTACATAGCAATAATGGAGGTCGACCAAAAAGAACAATTAGACGACCTGAAAGGTTAAATTTGTAAATATGTGTAAGCTAGTTTAGTTTGTAAATAACTTTGTTAGTTTTCAGTTTAAAAAAAAATATATATATATTATATTTGTAAATATCTGTAAGATAGTTTTTAAGTTAGTTTATTAGTTTCCAGTTTTGTATTTGTTAAAATAAAAAGGGGAAGATGTTAAAAGTAAATAAAATAGTAGGCGGCAACGCTGCTAGTAAAACAGTACAATAAATAAATAATGTAATGTCATGTAGTAATGCCTAATGTTAATAAATATTTAAAATAGAAGAGTTTTTAATAAAATAAAAACATACTGATAAAACAATTATAATTACCAGAGCCTTGTTATTGCCCCGGTAGCTATACAATTTATTTTTCCAGTAAAAATTCGCTTTCTATCTGCATGCGTTGAGAGCGGTCTCCAAAACGCGTGTGTGCACCCCGACAGCTCCAACTCGAGTCTCAACCAAATGGCCAGAAATTGTATAAAACCTAAATTCTGCAGCTCAGAAAACATTGACCAGATCAACGTTTTCAATGACCCGCAGAAGAAGGAAAACTCAGACAAAATATCAACAAGCGCTTTGCAGAAACAATATGTGAAAATGTAGAAAGTAAAAACGAACGTAAAGAGTCCATAAAGAACAGGAAACAGGCAAGAATAACACGAAGCAGAGAAATGGGAAAAATTCTTCAGAGAACGACAATCGGATCTACAGTCAAGAATCAAGAATCCGGGAAACATATAAATACATCGAGAAAGTAGGAGGAGAGTTGCCACCGAATCTAGAAGAGAATACATCCCGAGGAACAGCTGGGAAAGAGAACTAAACATATCGGAAAAACACCATGGGAATTTGAAAATAAAAGAAATGGGCCACTGGCCCGTAAGCAGGCCTCCAACTGTAGGAGGGACAGTCGAAATAATCCAACAACTAAAAAGGCACAAAGCTTTAGAAAGCATACACAAAATAATTGAAGAAACCTGGGAAAACAATGCAGTAGCGTAAGAATGGAAGACAACAATACAAATCCCGCTCCCAAAAGGCAGGAATCCCAAAACAACATCGGAATACCGAAAGAGAAGGATCAGATAACGAGGAAATAGAAGTAGTGGAAGAAGATATAAATATCGAAGAATAATGCAGAAGAACAACAAAGAAACAAATATCTGTGAAGTACAATGTAAAAATAATATTAATAATGATAATAATAATGATTAGACTAAATTAGCATATGTGTATGTAACATAGCAGGCATGTCTGTGCTAAGGCGTTTCATATCATAGACCTAGGAAATTAGCTGTAACTAGAAATACTGATACGCCTAGTATAAAATGATAAAATATATTTAACTATCTCAGTCATATATCCAACTCCCATTGAATATGTGACTTATTAACTACCTTTTACTGTAGAAGCGGTGTCGAGCGGCTGGCGTCACAAACATGTTAACGTTATGCAATGCTCCCAATCCCCATCTATCATAAAAACAATTCCCTCACACCTTATTGGCATGGGGTGGGCCTGGCGTAATCCAGGAATGATCCATAGGGATCTGCTCCATGTCAATTGATGATGATGATGATGATGATGATGATAATGGAGAATTAAAAAGCAACAACTTTAATAAATAACATTTTAGATAACGAGGGAATTTATGGTAAAGAAGAAAATATTTTTTCCGTATCCATGGTATGTAATTGACAGATTATTTATCTCATTTGAGGTTAACAATGGCGGGTGGCGGGTAAATATGAAAAAGCGGGACGATATGAAAATTTGCGGGTTTTTACCGTGCATGCTATCGACGTGACATCTACCGATAGAATTTAGCATCAAAATTATTATTTGATTATACAAAAATCTTCATTTAAGTGACTGATAAGTGTAATTATTTTTTAAAACTCAAGCAAATACGATTATTTTCTATATAAATTCATTATAGAAGTTATTATTAATACGAAAATTTGACATGTGTAATTTGAGGTTATATGTCAAAAACGTAGGTACGTATTATATTATAACTATTTTTATTTAATACGAACTTCTCATGGATGCGGAAAAATAACTTGTGCCCTACGGGAATCTAACGGCATATTTCATCCCTCGGCTATTGCTGCCCTCGCTCACTTCGTTCGCTCGTGCAGCAGAAATCTTCGGGATGAAATATGCCTATATCTTCCCTTATGACGCAATATACTATTATTTGTTTCACAGAGAAGTGAAAAAATTGCCAAAGTCCGTTGAAACTCCAATGTATTTATTACAAAAACGAGTATACTGCTTTCTGATTTCGAAGAACGATGCCCTATTATTGCTAAAACTTCATAACAAATTGTGAACACTAAATTTAAATTAAGAAACTCATTGACAAATGTTAACATTTAAACTTCTGCAAACAATGCTGCAAATCCTAAGAATTTACAAGTTAGTTTATATCACAAAAATAATTGATGCCTCAAAAATGTTCAGGGTAGTTTGTTTCCTATGTAAACCAATGTATTGAGATCATCCATATCGGATACTTACAGTGCGTTGAATGATGAATAAAGATGAGTAAAACAAAATGTCTTTCCCACTTAATATCAAGTGGGAAAGACATTTTGTTTTACTCATCTTTATTGTTTCCTATGCACAAAAAAACTTTAAAATTCTGAGAATTTATTTTTAATTATACACATATGTTGGTAATTTTAAATATTTTTTTGATAAAAAAAGTTAATTAAAAGTCATGCATAGAAACATTGCATATAATTGTTTTTAAATAATTTTAATTGCCAAAACGGGATTTTTTTGACATTGTTTATATTTATGCCTCGCCCTATCACAATTTCAAGGTCTGCTTATGCATTCCCAGCTAAGTTAGTAAGCAGTAAATAATCTGCAAGAAGCAATCGAACAACATTAACATTAAAAACGTCTTCACGGATTCATATAATCACACAATTTATTATTACATACATTTGTTATCATAAAGAGGTTTTCAGGACTTTCTCCGATACTTTGACGTTTTAAATTCTGCCATTTATTGAAAAATCATTATTAAATTTGGTGTCCTTAGTGGAATTTCTTTTCAACAAGCTTTGAGGCGCTTAATTACATTCTGCTTAAAAATTTTAGACAATAAATATGCGTGGGGTCCCAACTGTTTTTTGCAGGTGGCACCTAAAAAACCTTTATAAAAGATCTGCATTGTTTTTACAGACTTTGAAGTATAAAATTACTTTTTTCTAAACCTAAACGGTAGCATTAAGTCAAAAGGGTTCGACTTTTTTTGGCCCATTATTGTTTAGGGTAAGCTTAATAATATTCAATGATTTTATGCATGGCCTCTTCTTAAGGCCAATTTGAATAAAAATTTTCCTGCATCTAGTGTAATAGCTTAAAGCTTGTCGAATTTTCTTAACCTTCAAATAAAACTGCTTCGTACATACGATATCGTTTTCATCCTCTACATTTGCATGAAATGACCAAACTAAAAAATAAATATTTATTTAATTACGGAACAAATGTTTTACATTTTGTGTTTGAAATTGCGTATTTTTCGTAATTTTTATTCTTAAATTGTAGTTCATTCAGTCAGCTTATTTTATTGCAGTCTCACTGACGATCTGAGTCTTTAGTAATGTGTTTCTAAGAAATAAAGTCCTTCCAAAGCCTTGCTTTATTTCTTGTTCGAATTAAAGCATTACAGAGCAAATATGTAACTTTAATTGATTTAATTAATAACGATTATACAACTCATTATTTAAAAAAGACCTTGAAAACATAATGCCTTTAGCATTAAATAAACAACAGTTTGACAAGGATTTTCTAAAGATCACGGTAAAAGTCTGCTTGTTTTACTTGCTTTACCTGTTACCTGCCTTGTTTTTATATTTTTTTGTATTAAGTAGTAGGTACATTTCGAAATGTATTCCTGACCAATAGGAAGTGAGAGATTAAAAAAAATAGTGTTGCTAAAAATTGTAAAAATATTAACTGTAACAAACTCCGACAAGCTATTAATAGCAAAAATTACAAAAAAAAGGGTTTCCCGTTTCATAAAAAAGCTGTATGTATTATTTAAACAATATCATTTTCAATATGACATTTAGTTTCTCGACCAGTCAAAGTTTAAAAGATCAGGTAAAAACTTCTGAACTGAAAATAGAAAAAACTATTGTGCACAGTAACATATTATTCGTTCAACAATACAACACTTGACGATAGTTTCAAGTGTCATTTTCGTCCTAATGGTGTAGATAAATTTTGCTTTGATATTGCCGTAGGTCAATTACGTTAATTTAGATTAATAGTAACTAAAAGATAATTCAATCTTCCTCAGGAAGTTTGCAGTTAGATGATAAAACATTAAATTTGTTTTTAAAATAAAAACTAAAACCAATAAATAAAAGGCTTTACAAATTATAAAAATAAGGGACTCAAAGGAAACAAGATTAAAGATTATTATTTTATTCATACGACTTATTTGAAATATATAGTATAAAAAATATATTCTGAATAATTTGTATAGGTTTACGAATCACGAATCATAAAAACTGCAGGAGAAAGCAATTATAAGTGAGTTTATCAAAATTTCAATATCAATTTATTGTTAGCATTTCAAGTTCTAGACTAATTAATGGTGCTAAGAATTACGAACTATTCAAGGAAACGCTGAACAATAAGCTTGCTCACCGATTACTAAACACTTCAGTGAACATAGATCAACAAATCACAAGCTTCACAACTTCATTCAAAGACAGTTTACAGCTGTATAGAGCCTTAGAGAAAAGAAAGCGAAGTAATTTCGTATTTTATCTGATTTCAACATGTATCAATAAAATCAGCGTTCATGCAGAAACAAAAAAGGGGGATCCTTAACAAAAAATTGAGAACAATAGAAGAGCACTGTTGAAACAACGAGATTATTGTTTTATCAAGATACGAAGGAAGGGAGTTAGTAGAAGATATAATTGAAAAACAGAGGTATGGTCATAGTATTTCGAAAAGCTATTAAGAACGAGAACAAGAAAAATCAAATTTGCCTAACAAAACTGGAAGAATTAGCCGAAGGATACAGCTTGATATCCGAACCATCAGTATAGGAACTAAAAAGCTGCAAAGGGGAAAATTGCATTCCAGCAGAATTTCTGAAAGAAGGAGGCCCATTATTGCTGGCATGTCTAGCAAATATTATAAAAGAAGTGTGGAAGGAAAAAAGAATGCCAAGCAGATGGAGTAGCGCGGTAATAGTTATGTCTCACACATAAAAAAAGGGTACACTAAACTATGTTGAAATTTCAGCGACATCTCATTACTAGATGTAATGTATGAAGTACCAGCAAGGATTATAAGAAATTGGACAGATAAGGTTACAAATAGTATCACCGGAGGGTATCAGGAGAGATCTAGTTAGATAAGGCCAATCCACACTAGATCAAATCTTTGTAAGTTCGCGAAACGAACAAGAAGTTTGGAGTACCGAAAAAATAATTAAATCAGTCGTATGACCTTGAATAACACGAAAAGTAGAATAGAAAAACCTTTCGAGAGAGTTTGCTGTTGATGTAAGCGTAAAACAAGGAAACCAACTTTCAACAGCTCTCTTCAACTTTGTGTTGAATGAGAGAAAGCAAAATTGAAACAACAGAGGTCATATACCAAAATGAACATCAATGTATCGTCTATCCAGACGATGTAGCACTAATCACCAAATCAGAAGAGGAATTGAAAAGAATATTTAACAGTTTATAAAGTAAAGCAAGTGAATATGACATTCAAATAAATGAAGCTAATCCAAAGTATATTATAATGATGGGGGGCCAGTAAGAGAAGGACGCAACTTACAAGTAAATACTGAGGATAGAAAGATCTACTATTTTGAAGAAGTCAGTCGTTTCGGTTATCTAAGAGTGACAATCACCCATAGAAATGAAGAAAATCGGGAAGTAGACAAGAAAATAGGAAAAGGGAGTAAAGCGGCTGGAGTAATGAAAGAAATGTTAAAATCAAAACACGTCTCTTTAGCAGCAAAAATGCGACTCTATACAGGGTGATTCAAATTCGCGTGTATGCATAGGGATCTTGGAAACGGTAAGAGATAGAGAGTCGGCTAAATGGGGGCAAAGTTGCGTAATCAAAGGACCAACAATGTCCATTTAAAAAATCAAGGCTAACTTATTCAGTTTTTTAAATATTTGAAAAAAACTAAAATTTTGGAGAATCGTTTTTATTTAATTTTGACTTTATTTGAGGAGGTATTGGAAAACGGAAAAAACTTTCTCATGGCCACTTTTTGTCCTCTATCGAATAGCTTAAATGCATTTTCGATGCAACGTTTCGGTATTTCAGGGCCATCATCAAGTTCATGTTCTTAAATACGAACCTGGAATTTTTGTTCCATTTTCTGCAAGACCTTATGGTACATGATACAATATATTATCAACAAAATCCAAATTGAGACGTTTCGTCCCTAAAATTTCATCTTCAGTTACTCAATATCGAATTTAATGTTTTTCATTTTAAATTTCCGAATTTATTGAAATGTCACGCGTTTCAAGTGCTTTGCCCAGAAGTATTAAAGTATAATTTGAATTTATAATAGCTGTCAATACCGACTACCCACTAAACATATTAAATTCGAATTAGGTAGGTACTTGAATGTATCGAATAGGTATATCTAGTAGATGTAGGCTGAAAATAAACAAAAATAAATAAATATTATCATCTTGACAGTTTACAGAATTCAATAAATTCGGAAATTTAAAATGAAAAACAATAAATTCGATACTGAGTAACTGAAGATGGAGTTCTAGGGATGAAACGTCTCAATTTGGATTTTGTTGACAAGATATTGTATCATATACCAGAAGGTCTTGCAAAAAATGGAACAAAAAATCCAGGTCCGTATTTAAGAAAATGAATTTGATGGCCCTGAAATACCGAAACGTTGCATCAATAATGTATTTAAGCTATTCGATAGAGGACAAAAAGTGGTCATGAGAAAGTGTTTTCCGTTTTTCAATATCTCCTCAAATAAGGTCAAAATTAAATAAAAACGATTCTCCAAAATTTTAGTTTTTTTCAAATATTTAAAAAACTGAATAAGTTAGCCTTGATTTTTTAAATGGACATTGTTGGTCCTTTGATTACGCAACTTTGCCCCCATTTAACCGACTCTCTATCTCGTGCCGTTTGCAAGATCCCCATGCATACACGCGAATTTGAATCACCCTGTATAACGGTTATACGCCCTGTGGCCCTATACTGTTCCAAACTATGGGCAATGAACAAGCAGGAGGCAAATAAACTAGACACTTGGAAAAGGAAGATGTTGAGAAATGTTTACGGGGGAATCAAGGATGACGAGAGAAACTGGAGGCGACGAACCAACAAAGAAATTATAGACATCTATATAAAACCAACAATAACGCAAAGAATCAGGGCTGAAAGAGTCAAGTGGCTGGGGCACGGGGAAAGAGTGCAACCGAAGAGAACTCCAAAAAAGTGCTATAAGCTTGAGGGTGAAATAAAAAGAGAGGACGACCGAAGAAGAAATGGTTAGAAGCGGTACAAATGGATCTTAGGAAGGTTGAAGTGGAAATATGAAAATAAAGAGGTCAAAATAGAAAAGCTTGGAAGAAGCTAGTGAAAAGTGTAGAAATCGTTGGCCTGTAAGGCCCATAGCAGCTTTTCTCTTTTTTCAGTATTGAACACAATCCTCCCCTTTTTCGTTTCATTTTTGTCGTTCTTTTGCTAGTCTTCTTCATCTCTTTCCAGATATAACCTTTATGTCGTCTGCCCAGTGTTTAGGTGTCCTTCCTACGTTTTTATCTTTTTATTCCCTCTTCTTAGCTGCCAGTGTAACAATCTATTCGTCCATCTCTCGTTTGCCCATACCATATGCCCCGTCCAGCTCCATTTCTGTTGTAGTAATTTGTCTGTTATGTTTTTAACCCATTTGTTTCTTTTCCTATCTCGTAGCGTTATTCCCATCATTCTTTTTTCCACTGCTTTTTAAGTTGTTTCTAATTTTCTTACTATTTTGTTTGTTAACGTCATAGTTTCTGTACCGTACCTTAAAACAGGTAAAAATACAAGAATAAAATATTTTATATTTTAAATATTTGGGGAAGGTTCTGGACTTCAGAACATACGACAATTTAATAAAGGCTATCCAAGTGTTATCCTTCTGTTTATTTCTGCTTCTTGGTTCTTTTTCCCTATCACTGTGTTATGTCCCAAATATGTGTATGAATTCACTTGTTCTATTAGAATCCATCTGTTTTTCTTGTATTTCAATATTTAGTGACTGTTCAGAATTTGACATCACTTTTGTCTTCCTTCTGTTCATATTTAGACCAACTTCTCTGGATTTCTCCTGCAGTTGTGCCATCATTACCTGCAATTTTTGTTCCGGCTTGGCGTTCCGTCAGCATATCTAAGGTGAGTAAAATATGGGTATGCCAGTCCACTCGAAGTTTTTAAATACATTTTCCAATGTTGGTGTGAATAGTTTCAACGATAAAGTGTCGTCTTGTCTAACATCTCTCTGTATGTTGATCTTTTCTGATTCACATCTTAGTTTTATTGTAATGGTTGCTTTTTATATATTTTTGATTATATCTGAGCAACAAGTGTCAATACGAGCATCGTTGAGTGCTTCTAAAATCGTCATTATTTCTATTGTATCGAAAGCTTTTTCATAGTCTATAAAAGCCTATTCGTGACTTTTTTCCATTGTTAATTTTAGTGCTTGCATATTGTCGACAGTTCCACAGCCCTTTCTGAATCCCGATTGCTCTATCGGTTGATACGCATCTAACTTGTTTTCTAGTCTGTTGATTATTATTTTTATGGACAGTTTATATACTATGTATATGGGAAATTAGACTAATTGGCCGGTAATTTGCGATGTCCATCACCTTCTTTGTGTAACAAAATAATTATGGCTTCGTTCCAATCATCTGGTATATCTTCCTCTGTCAAGCATTTGTTGTATAACAATTGACTTCCTCCATTTTTGATGTCTTAATTTATTATGAAATCTTTACCAGGGGCTTTTTTATTGTTCGTGTTCTTTAGTGGATTTCTTATTTCACTTGTGATTTCCGAGATTACTTCAGATCCTACATTTCTAATTAGCCTTCTCTATCTTGGTCTTCTATTCTCTTCTGTATTTGATTTATGTATACAGTATGCCCACGGATTGAGTTACAAAGAGGTATGATTGACAAAAATTTTTTAAATTTAAATTACATATTTGGGGATTAAACCCTGCTTGGCTTGAAACTAATTTTAAGTATATTTTTGATTGTTTCAAATCAAGGAAGCCTTGGTGGTAGATAAAAAAGTATTTTGTATTTAATTAAAGTAGCTTTTTTGTACTAACTATAGCAAAACGTCATTAAGAAAAGTTTTTCGCAATGTAAAATCATCGATCCATGCAAAATTTCGGAAATATCGGCTTACTTTTATGAAATCGTGTCTGCTTATTGTTAGACTTAATCAGTTTACAAAACGTTTAATTTCAAATTTTATTTACAAAAAATTATAAAAAAACAATTTATTCAAATAAACCACCTCCTAAATTAGCGATGATGTGAATTTGAAAATAAAATTCGCCTACTCAAGTTTTTCATGATTTTTAATAAAACATTTTCTAAGTCCAAAATTTCGAGATAAATGTGAATAAAAAAGGAACTGTAACAGTTAGCCCAAAAATGAAAACTGCTTTAGGGACCCGAAAACAAGCAGACAACTTTATCAAGAGTGACTTTTTCTGAAAAATTAAAAATAAAAAATTTTTTCCTCTTTGTAACTCAATCCGTGGACATACTGTATATATTAATAATAAGTAATAAAATACAACAACAAAAAATCGACCTAAACGGAAGTAGTCACAAACTCTCGTTACTGAAAATATTATTTCCTATTTTTTCATGGCATTCTTTTAACCTAACCATTACAAATGCTTCGAAAGCCAAAGTTTTACCTATGAAAAACTACTAAGAAAATTTACATTAAACAAACCCAACGACGACTTTTGCTAAACTTCTGTTTTAATGTACGCATAAAATAAAAATGGCAATGATTTGGATTTTAAACATTAAGATCTCTAACTAAAAACAACTTTAAAGTTTACTTAACACTTGAATTTCAAAAAAAATTTGAGAATTTTTGACATTTGCTTAACTCTCTGTCTACCGCAAGAAAACCTTCAATATATACCGTCCGGGTCCATTGGACCCATGTGTAATCTAAGGTGTTTTTCTTTATTTCAACATATTTATTTTGTATATTTTAATGAAATACGTAGATACTTAGTACCTACTTACACGTATGACAATTGGTACAAAAGAAATTATCCAGCACAATCATTACATAATATTACAGAATGTTCTCCGCATACATGTTCTTTGCATTATTTATAGCTCGTTCTGCTAGTTTTATCTGTTTTAGAAATGCGTAAGTTGCATTGACCTTTCTTTTTTGGTGGTTCATGTTCCATGCTTCTTCTAAATTTTCATGGTATTGTGTCAGTTTCTAGTTCTATTACAAAATTTCATCTCTTACGTAACTTTTTGTCACAATTTCTATTGAGGGATGGCCACACTATGAATGCATCTTCTCGCCATCCTTTTCAGGCTGTTTGACCTTGTCATTTGTTTCATGGTATCGACACCTGCTTTAGTGTTGTTGTAGATTATTTCAGATTTCTTTTTTCTACTGCTATCGATTCGCTCATCATTTTGGAATGTACTAAGTAATGTCACAATTTTACCTCTTTTTGGGCAGTACGAAAGTATCATTTTATCGCTTTGAAAACAAAATAATGTGGAAAGAATTTAACGGTTCTTGGGATTCATAAAACAGCTGGGCAAGTTTTTTTTTTTTTTTTTTTTTTAAATCACATTTATTAGCAATCAGAAAATTAAAACTTAATACAGTAATTTCTATAAGCTAATTGTTTGACGATAATTAGAATATGAAGGGAATCATACCCAGCGGTAATATCCCTAATAGAAACTAAATATATATTTTATTGTTTACAATGTTTAATTATCACTAGTCACTGCATCACATGGCCACTTTCGCTTCAGTCTTCTGTGGAATGTTTCGTCAAGTAAGGGTTGGACCATATCATTTGAATGGAACTGTAGTCGAACTTTGTGTTTATCCGCGTATTGCGTAATTACCTCTTTGATATACGGAACCTTTAGGTCTTCGTGTAGGGTTCGGTTAGAGATGAACCACGACGCATCTGTGATTAGTCGCAGCATTTTAGATTGATATCTCTGCAGAATATCTATATTTGAATATATATATTCTAGAATATAGAATTTAGAATGGTTTTGTAAACAAGTAACTTATTTTCTAGAGACAGACATGAATTTTTTCCTATTAACCAGTACATTTTCTTAGCTGGCTTATTTTTTCGCATTTTTCCTATAGTAGTCAGGTTTTTTGATAGTAAAGTAAATAATTTGCAAGTGAATATGAAGTAAAAAAAATTGTTTAATTCCGTCCGGATTTTTTGATGTCAGCTGCTTTATCGAAGTATATTTTGAAACTTAGTGCGGCTCATTATTATGGCGAAAGATTTTCAACGGTATTCCGTTGAAACTTTTTCGTCCATCCTTCTTACTTCACAACTGAGATATTTCTTCGTTTTTTGATATATAAACTCCAATCAGTATTAGTACAGTAAATCTTAGAAACTTATTTTCGTCAAATGGCTTCCACTTATTTCCAAAAACAAATTCTTTCCTTCTATATTCGTCCATTTGATAATAATTTTCAAATGCGCTCTTCTAAAATAAATTAGAAATCAGAAGCTATACTGTTAACTTCTAGGTTGGCATTTGGCATATCGTGTAGGTCCTGATTTTTCTCGTAAAATATTTTGCTGACCTTGTCGCCCCCCGGCAATTTGATTGAATTTTCGTGCCATACTTGTTTATTTTCGGATACAAAAGTTAGATTCTGTTCACTACTGGTTTTCGCAACACTGTTCATTTCATCATCGTCTGGGCTCACGAGATTTTCATTATGGGACTCGGAATCATTAGGGTTATTGTACAAATCTAAATTTTCATCACCGAAGATGTCAATTTCTCAATCATCTTCAGATGGAACGTATCACTGTCACTGTTCACCGTGTTATTCAGCATCACTCATTTATGATTTGCTTCAACCAGTCAGGCTTCGGGGGTTTTCTTGTGCAAAGGACATGTAAAGTAACAAAGTCAAGCAATTACAGAGTCCAAAAGCAGAAAAGCACTAGCAGTTGATATAAGAACAAAATAAAATCTCATTCGGGTCCATCGGACCAGCTCGGTAGGCAGAGGATTAAATTCTGCGACTCTCATCGGTTGAAAAATAAATTATTATTTTAGAAGAATTAATACTGTTAATTAATTTTAGAACTTTTTCTGCATGATTATGGAATCTGCTGGCCCTAGTAAGTGGCAAATAAATTAATGCCATTTGGAAAAGCGATTTTTAAAAGTTAATTTACCGCCTTTTATGTTTTAAGAATGTTTGAATGATTTTTAGAATCTCCCAATTTAGTGGCCTAAAATATTAGATATCTCCTGCAACAATGTAAACAAGTCTCCCTTGTATTACGATTTCTCACAATACTTTAATGGCCTTTCGATGTGTAAAGAAATACTTTCTAAAGTAAATCTCAGCTTTTACATGTGAATTATGTATGATTTTTTTTGATAATTTTAAATCTCCCAATTCCTGTTGTTTCCTATTTATAACAACAATTGCTTTAAACTGATTCTTACTACGCATATCTTTACGTGTTGGATCGTTAGAAATTGATTATTATTTTATTATTGTTGTCTACAATATCGCAACGAGGAGAATTATTTTTTAAAGAAACGAAGTTAATTTCTTAATCAGTTATAATTAACAACGTTCAACGATTATGTCAGATAGTAAATAATCTACTTGCATACCATAAAAAAGTATTATCTGATTAATTCAATTAAAAGCACCCTCAAACTTAAAAGTCATCACTAAGGATTCTAACAAAAATTTGCAAAAGCGTGGTCCATTATTAAAAGATCAAAATATTTACTTTAAACCTTCTTCCTGTCATAAAAGGCTTTATAAGCCCATTATTTAATTTTAAATGTTTGGTCTAGACACTCAAAGTAAATATTAGCCATTGCAAAAACAAACAGAAAAACAATAGAAAATAAAATTTTAATGCCTTTAATTTACAGCGAGAATTACTTTTCGCCAAAAATGATTTTGCAACTTTTCTTCAATATTTAATCTCGGTGAACTTCGGCCAACACGCTTCGGTATTTTTATAAAAAAAAAGTCAGTGTAACGATAAATTTTTCCTGTTTGATTTGCCAAAATATTTGTTCTAGATAACTCCTGACCTTCCGAATAAATTTCTAGTTAATAGGGTGAATTGGTGAAAGGACAACTGTGATTCACAATTAAAATGGGTAGTATGCCAGAATTGCACACGAATTTTGATAAGTTTAGATCTGAAGACTAATTTATTAAAACTGAATTCTTTAACACTATTTTAGAAAGATTCATTTCTTTAAATAGCCTCCAACAAATTTTACTTGAAATCGTCTTGTTTAAACTTTCAAGTGTTTATCGGAAAACATTCGGCAGACTTTTATCAATTTGAAAAATAATTCCACACAACACAAGCCTGTTTAAACTCTAAATGTATGCTTTTCTGTAAACGAAATAAAAGTAAAATAATCCCCTATACCGTTCTAATAATAACTCTTACGATATATTTTATCTGGGAATTAATCCAATTTTCCGAATTTCCCCTTTTTACTTTGTAATCTAGCTTTACAAAATTAAGAAAAAATGAGATAAGAATGATTAACAGAAATCAGCTCATTTTCCACATGGTTTATCTACTTTTTAAAACATAAGCATAAAATTGAATCAAAAACTGCTGTGAAGGTGATCGAGATTTAAGGACGAAAATCGAGGATTACTTTTTAAAAATTTCAAAATGTCTAAGGTTAAATCTATAGTATGACATTGCAGTATTATTAATATTTAATTGAGATGGCATCGATGGCAAGTGGTTATTTATAAGGATTGTCGAGGTTTATTACTGTTGAAATGGATTAACTTCTGGGGCGTTAATAATTTCAAGTGTTTGTAATTTAATCGCTTCCTGTTTTGACAAAACATGCGACGATTGAATAATTTACTGCAATTTTATACCAGTGCATTTTTAAGTGTGTTTGAAGTTAAAGTACCACTGAATTACGCAGGACAAGAATAATTAACTAAAATTTTGCTGAAATTTTATAACACGTTAGTAATTTCTTTCGACATTATTCTTTGTTTTTGGTATTAATTGCCCCAGTTTATATTTCCCTTTTAACCCTTCAAATTTCCTTAATAATATAAATAATCGGAATAAAGGATTCTTAGCAGAATTCTAAATTACTTCTGAAAGAAAAGAAAATATTTGCTTGTGCATTATTATTCTTTCTTCGTCCTTTAAGATCGGAAAATGATTTTAAAATTTTTCTAAATCAAAACTTTTCTTAAGTGTTACTAATCTTCTTGGGTCCTTTAAAATAGAAAAATCGATTACGTTGTTAGATTTTTGCGTTTGTATTCTAGGATTGTTTTTACAAATTTTTTAGATCAAAACTATTCTGTTTTTACAATCACAATTTTTAAGTTACTTGTCGACGACCTACCTCAAAAAATGTAACAACAAACTATGTCCCCAAACCTAATAAATTTAATAACCCAAGGAAAGTTACATAAATTTAAAAAATGAAACAACAAAGCCAATAACTTTTTAGAATTGCATTTAAATAATTACATAATGTTCAACATATTTTTTTGAAGTAGTTCCTAAAACCGTTACACATCACTCTATTTTTATCACACTTTAAATATTCATGCCCACCGCACAACTGTTTAACCGCAAACATTAACCTTCAATTAATCTGTTAATCATACCGCTTTCATGACTAATTAATTTCCAGCCTGTTAATAAAGACAATTGTCTTGTTTAATAACACTTAAATTTTCCTTTGTTATCAATTTTTTTTCAGTCATGAGTAGTTAACCCAGAAAACATATATTAAATCTTATTACAAATGAAACTTTACAAGTCAAACAAAAACTATGTCATAATTGATATTTAATTAAATTAGCGAAACTTCAGTTAGTGACAAGCATATATCATAGCTGAATGAAATCAAAGGTAAATAAACAAAAAAACGTCACAATAGTACTTGGCACGAACTATTTTGATTTCAAATAAGTTGATAATAAATTCTCTCAATATGTATTCATTAATTAACGAGTTTGAATTAAAGTAGCAGTTAGAGGAGTATAAAAGATTTAAAAATAAAACACTTAGCATGTCAGCCACAAAAGGCATGTTATTCTAATATCGTGTAATATCGTCATTTATAAGCACAGATGTTATAATTAATTGTTTATTTTTACATCATCATTTTTAGTTCTACGACCTGCATGAAAAACTAATTAATAGTTTTATTAAATGAGGAAAATTCCTCTATTACTGCGGACAAATGTTGATTTTTTCATTCGCTAGACTTATCTTAAAACGTTTAAATTTATTACCGGCTTATCTTAAAGTTCACCGCGTAATTCCATTAAGATTTTTTTTAATTAATCTTGATTATATCACGTCTGTTATCAAACATACACTTCAGAGGAATTAAACTGACAAACTCGCTGGTATAAAACGTCGCTTAAATAAATCAAAGTGTTTCAATTACGTTAATTACCTTTTGACTAATTACTTACTTTTTTGATATGTAACCCTTGTCTACGAAGTAATTTATATTTAACCACAATTAGGTTTTAAAAGTTGTGTGTTTAAGGATTGGATATCCTAAAAATAACTCAAAAGTTGTGAAAACCAAACGTTAAACGTTTTGGTTTTTTCCTAATTTTGAAAAATAAACAACACACGTTTTTTTCAAAATAAATTTAAGAGAACCTTGTTATAATCATCAGGTAGATAACTTGGAATTTTTGGAGCTTCAGAAATATTTTTAAATAATAGGCAACGATTTAAATCCTTGGCTTTAAAATAAATAAACATCTTAGAAAATTCCTAAAAATATCTAAAATTCTAAGCTTTAAAGCCAGCATGTATTTAATTAAAAATTAATCTCAAAATATGTGATTAGTTATTACAATGGAATTAGAACTTGAAGGCCCAGTTTTACATAATTTACTTTTAAATTTCGAAGCTAACTTTGGTTTCCATTCGCTAAAAATTAGGTTTAAAATATAAATTTAGTTTTCTTATATTTCTACCAACGTGAATTTTGCAAATTTTGGTTTTTATGGCTTTTCAAATAGTTTAAGCCAGAATTTTAGCTTGCCATTTTTACTTGGCAAAGTTCGTTTTTAAAAATATAATTACCAAGAGCGTAGCAAGATTAAAAATTGTTGATTCCCGATTGCATGACTGAGTTATTCGAAGTTTTTGTAAATTCACGCGCAGCATAAGTGGCTAGTTTTCAAGTTGAATGGTCCAAAATGTTCAATATTTTGTTGAAAATCTTGAAATATTTAGTTTACGTATTCGCTTTTTTAACCCTTCAAGTTTAATATTTCAAACTCAGAATTCGATATTTCTAAATGCATACTAAACCAGATATGAACTGTAAAAACATAAATGAATATTTTATCTAAAAGTAAATATTTAATAAGGCTTGTTAGTTTAATGCGATTACATAAAATACATTTTTACTTGCTTTTGCTCATACGTTTCGAACAAACTTTAAGTGGAACGTAATTGAAAAATTATCTATAAAATTCTCACGAATTCTTTTACTTTATCTAAGTTCATAACCCTTTCAGAGAAAATTAAAAACAAGATAAAAGAAACCAAAATACACTTTCTAAGTAAATCATTAGTCCACTAAATTTTTCAGGATATATTTTTACGTCAAAGAGTAGGAAGTTCACCAGTGCGAATTTTCTTAGAATATTATTTTTATTACCAAAGCGAGTAATGGACTCGTTTTAATCTAATTCATTTTAAGATTTTTTATTTTTGTTATTCTGTCGTCGATTTACGTCAGCATTTTTTTGTGTTGGCTACTTTCAGGTTTGAGTAAAAGATTTTACAAGAAATGTTAATGGATTTACTCATTTTTTTGTTTTAATAATCTTCTATCCTGGCTTTTGAGTTCAGAACTATAATTAAATCAGCTGTGCTTGTTATTTTTAGAAGTAGTAAAAGTTGACACAGTTCTGTGGAAGTCAGTTTTTAAATAAATACCTCAGTCATGAACTTTGAAACTAAATTTAAGAATCTGAAGCTAGTAAATTTGTGAAACTACTCAGATTATAAAAAAATTCAGAACTTTAAAAATCGAAATATGAGGCACTCTAATCAGTAATAACCTAATAACAGAGGAGGTTGGGGCACTAAAGATTCTGAATTCAGGCTTCGATGCTCTGTCAAAATTTTAAATAAAATGCAATCTAAATAAATTTAATATTTGCCATGATATTAGCTTCATTATTAGAATATCATTTTTTAAATAATGTTGAAAAATGTCTAAAACTAAATTGTTTTGTTTTAGTCGAGTCAATGAAGGTTTTTACTTCTAAACCCACTAAAACAAGACCGATTTTGATGATTTTTTTTTTAAATTGTTTGTTATATTAAATTATTCAAAATCAGAAACATTTCAGCTGGCGCTATCAAGTATTTATATTGTTTAAACAATAAAAATAAAAAAAATATATTAAAAAAATTTTTTCTTCGATGGAATTTTAACTAGAAGTGACTAATTTTGAAAATTTAGTATAATAAATAATTTTTTAATAAAAAAGTTTCAAAATTTCCAGTTAAAAATGTTAATATTCAATCAATCGGATGCAAGAAGATAATATACAAATATACAGACATATGTATATTGTCAACTGAAAAAATCAATACTTTTATAAGAATATCTAAACACGCACAAGAAATCGATCTTTTGTATCACAGGTAGAGGAATTCAAAGTCAAACTCCTGATGTTTCACCATGATTTTCGGTGCGAACGCGTGTGTTTTGAGGTTATTAATCTGTTAAAATAAGTTTTTAACACTAAATATTGAAAATATTAGTGAAAATTGTTGAAAAGAACTTAATTATTGATAAAAATTTAGAAAAAAGTGCAAAGAGACAAGTAAAAATACGATGGAAAAAGTAATTATATGTCATTTATTCTTGGTTTGTATTGAAAATAATTGGATTATATTTGCTTTTAAGTTTGTTTATGCATTTTGAAGAGTTATTATTCTTATTATTATGTTACATTTATATTACATTATTACAGTTATTATGATACATTTATATGCTGTAAAATCACATTTTTTTGTAATTTTGATCATTATAGCAAAATCGCTTGCGTTGCATATAAGTTAAAAAATGTTTCCCGTTTAATAAATAATTACTCAATATTAACTAAATTTTGTTTCCTTATTTGGGCCGTATTGATTTAACGAATCTAAAAATTTTAGCCCTTTAAGTGTAATATTTTTAATTCTACAGTACTTTTTTCACTGAATTTTCCGCGCGTCATGCTCGTCGTTAAGATTATTTGCAAAAACAATTTGTGTTCAATTATTCTTTGGATGTAATGAAATCTTTTTAAATTATTAGAAATATATTTCCTGTCTTACAGCTATTTCCCTTTGAATTTGATCCTCATATTTAAAATCATACGTGTTAAAAACATTTTCCAACATTCTTTTATATGTTACAGGAACAGCAACAAGATACTGTAGACTCTACAGTTAATTGTTGCAAAGAACAAGAGAGTGCAGATACACAAATTATACAAAGTTTTTTCAAAATTTCAAATTTGGAATTCAATTCTTGCATCCGAATGATTGAATAATTAACATTTTTCAATGGAAATTTTGAAACTTTTTAATTCAAAAATTATTTTTTAAACTAAATTTTTCAAAATTAGTGACTTATACTTTGTTAAAATTTCAAGGTTAAAAAAAATTGTCAATTTTTTTTTTTTTATTATTTAAACAATGTAAATAATTGATAACGCCAGCTGAAATGTTTCTGATTTTGAATAATTTAGTATAACAAACATTTAAAAAAAAAATCATCAAAATCGGTTCTGTTTTTGCGGGTTTAGAAGTTTTGACGATTTTTCCGCTTTATTGACTGGACTATTTTGTTTAAACTTAAAATTAATTTTAAATGATACTTGGAATGCTTGTTTCTAATATTCTATGTATTTTACTGCAAATCTAATTCAAAAAATTGGCGTTTTTTAATGCTAGAAATATTTAATGTTAAAAGTTAAACTTTGTTTTTATATTTACGATAAAAGAACTGAAGTTGGAAAAAGCTGATTCTAAATACTTAGATCTTGCAAGTATAAAAGGATTTCTTTTTAATAAACTTTTTATTTATTTAATAGGTAATTGCATATTTACAATCTCCTCTATAATTACATGAGTAGAGCTTATGCCCTTCTGGCTGGCGAAAGGCTTAGATGCGCACTAGGCCAAGTGGGCTGTCTTAACTATTGAGAGAGACGATAATCCGCTTAAAAGCACGTTGTACAGAAGTACAGTGGCGTACTATTTTTCCACTATTTAAATTTTACCTAGATTATTTAGTTACCGAATAAATTTTTAAAATCAAATTTTTCTTTTATTTCGTAGTAGGTGGTATATAAGTTGGTTTTCTTAAATACTTGTTGGATTTTATATAAATACAGGTTTATATATTATTTAAGTAAAAATTGTACTGCTTGTGCGTACGCCACTGAATATAGTAGCACTCAAGGGCGGAGTTACCAGCAAAAGTGACCACCTGACCGTTCTTTCGCCAGCCAGAAGAGAATAAGCTCTATTAAGTAAATGATATGTATGATTGTGACTTGAGTGGAGAAATCTCCCATCGGTGAAGCTCCTGCCCTTATTTGAAGTGCTTAGTCTTCTTCATTTGTCAGGACCAGATTTCTAGGCCTCTAGGCCATTGTCGATTTAGATGTAAGGTGGTTTTTCTGATAGTTGCCGTGCAAGACTGTTTTCGTGGTTGAATAGTTTTTCGTGGTAGCTATTTGCAGATTGTAAAGGGTTAAATGAGCATCTATAATCATCCTTAACGTTTTTTACTGAAAGCTTTGAATTATTTTGGGATTTGTTGGTTTGATATAGCCCCAAAGCTGGATGCCGTACGTCCAGATTGGTTTCAAAATAGCCCTATAAACTAATATTTTGTTCTCAGCAGAAAGTTTGGATTTTCTACCCAGTAGCCAAATACATTTATTTGTTTTAGTTGCATTTATATGTGCCTTTCACGTTAGCCTCTTATCTAAGTGAAGACCCAAGTATTTGACTTCAGATTTAACTGGGATTGGGGAGTACGCTTCCTTGAGGTACTCCTGATTTGATGGGATGATACTGATGGTAGCTAGATGTAGTGTTGCTGTATTTTATTTGTAAATAACTGTCTGATAAGTATGATTTAAGTAGCAAATAGTAGGGGGCTGGTAAGAGGAGTTTTATTTTATAAAGTAATTCGATATGCCATACTTTGTCGAAAGCTTTGACTATATCTAGAAAAACTGCACCACAAACTTTACGTGCTTCAAAACTTTCATCAATCATGTTGACGATTCTGTGAGTTTGCTGAACGGTGGAGTGCTCCTCTTGAAATCCGAATTGATGAACTGGAATAATGTCTTTTAATTCGAGTTCTTCTCTCGGCCTTCTTAAGAGCAGTTTCTCGGACATCATAATGGATCGGTATGAATCCACTAAGTTGCGTGGTTTTCCAGGTTTGATAATCATCATAAATTCATAACTTGGACGAACTTCGATGTTTAAGGGTAATTACATAACCGCAGTATTCCGTTGTATACAGGGTGATTCAAAAGTATTGTCATTAAATTAAATGGGTACATGCTGACCTTGATAGTTAGAAGTACAGTTGATTTCAAATAAATCTGGGACAGTTACTATTGACGTGCTATAGGACTTGTCCCAGATTTATTTGAAATCAATAGTACATTACAGCAAAAATTTAAAGCTTATCGCGATTTTTGTTTATTTTAAATATTGTTACACAGTTTTGAGAACTGCTGGCTAATATGTAGTTAAAAAGCCTGCAATAGAAATTTGACCCTGCAAAAATAAATAAAACATTACGTAATTATGTAATTTACGGGTTTCATTTCTCTCCAATTTTTTCAGGCTTAAGACTGACAGTAAACAGTTAGTGGCATGTTTAAAAAGTGATATTAGAAAAAATTGTTGTTAATAAGAGAAACGCGACTTACAGAAAATGTTCCTCCAAGAAACACACATAATTGATTGAATCGACTTTTACTTGATGAAAATTCATAAAGCAATAATTAAACAAATACATTGTCATCTTCAGATGGTGACTATGAGTACAAGTCTTGTACTAGTTCACGTATATGTTGTGGTATATTGACATGTAAGGTTTTTTGGTGCTCTTGAGTAGGTGTTGAGTACCATGCTGCTTCTTGAATAAGCGTAGTAAAATATTGCACTGCTGACTCTAACTTATTCGGTTCTTTAATTCTGATGCCGAGTTTTGTATTATCTTCAAAGAATCCCAGTTGGTTTTATTCGAGTGAAGCTTTGGTATCGTAGATTTAATTATAACACTCGTGTTGGGGGTTATGATTATTGGTGTGTGATCTGTTGATAGATCCAGATAGGATTCGGCTTTGGTACACAGGTCTGAAATACTATTTCTTACTGCAAAATTCTGCAAGTCCGGATTTTTTTTCTGTCGGTTCGCATGTTGATATATGACTGTAATTGTGTTTTTGACTTACCCACAGCAAGTTCGTTTCTTTCGTTGTCGGCAGCTAAGAATTTGCTTCCCAAAGTTAGGAAGAAGTGTTCATACTCGTTGCTAAATATCGTATGTGGGCTGTAGATTGATGCTACTGTAACTAACCATGGTCGAAAATGATCTTGAATTGTTTGGGCTTGTATTTTATTGGTTTGGCATGAAAATTACTCATTGTGTGAAATCGATGTCCTGACTAGGATTCCGGACCCTTCACACACCGTGCCATCAGGGTGTGTGGCATGATAAAGTGTGTAGTAAGGTATCCTGAATGTGTTACAGGAATTATTAAAATGTCTATAGAGTTAATTTGAGGGAATTGTATGATTTTTTAAAAAAATCTCTAAAACTAAAAATTTTTGTCTTGTTTAAACTTAAAAATCAAAAGGTACTTGGAATACTTGGTTGTAACATTCTATATATTATATTGTACTGTAAAGCTAACGCCAGACATTGGCGTTTTTAAACTAGAAACTTTAACATTAAATGTTAAAAGTTAAATTTTGAAGGTTTCTTTCTTTTTATATTTACGATAAAAGAACTGAAGATAGAAAAGGCTGATTCTAAATACTTAGGTAGTAAGTATAAAAGATTAAGAAATTTGTAATAATAAAGGTATTATAATAGTTATTTATGATACAAGTGTTAAAAGTGATATTTTATTTTGTGAGTGGGGAAAATTGCGAAACGAGCGTAGCGAGTTGAGCAACCCCACGAACAAAATAAAATCACCTTTAACACGAATATCATACACTATTTTTTCTACAAACGCCATTGAAACCATTTTAAACTCTCTTATTCGAGATTTCAAAGATTACCGAAAAAATCTAGTACTCTGTGACATTTACGGAACAATTTAGAATTGAGCTTACATATGTATTGTTTGACATATGCTTGTCAAAAGTGAAAAAGAATAATTTAAGATGAGTTCTAATCTAAGTAAAGAAATTTCGATCGATATAGAAGAAGCTGCTAGTAGGGCAACATTAGATTTGTCGATTTGGTAGGTACTATTGAGTTAAATCAAAATCAGTCTTTGAGTAATATTTTAGTTGTCATTGTGACAGCAGACTTTTAACACTAGTGTTAAAAGTAAACCACGTGATCTACTTTTAACACGCTGCAATTTAATATTACATTTTTAATTGCAGTATGCCGTGTTAAAAATTCAGTTTTTAGTAGTGTTTGTAGAAAAACCAATTTTAAGGAATTATTTCCCCAAACAAATAAATCCGCAGACTGCAGGTCTAGAGTTTCCCCAATAAATAAATTAATTAAATGCCAGAAATGAAATTAAACAAAAACATGAATCAAAATTAAAACAGAGTTTTAAATTTCAATAAATTAAAATATCCGTATTTAAAAAGTCTTTCGATCTCCTAATAAACCTCGAGCTATTTGGTAAATATATTCTATGGAAACGATTGTCTTAACAAAGGTTGCCATAGAAAATAATAGGAGGATAAAATTATTATGAGATGGAAACACCGACCCTTAATTTTCTAAATAAAACAAGCCTGAAAACTCAAAGGTGAAGATTGGACACATGAATATTTTTTATTTTAGCATAAAAGGAAAAAATTAAACATTTCTGAGTGGAATTCGAAATTCGACAGATTTTAAACGCCAAAATTGTAACAAAATATTTCAGTATCGTTAACGTTGTATGCTACTAATACATATTTATTATGCGAAAAATGCCCTAAATCTAAAGGTTTAATTTTCGGTATCAAAATTAGACTACTGAAAAATAAAGCTGGCAGAAGTAGAGCTCAAAATTCAATCTATGATACTGAATAAAGTCTAAACGTTGTATTCGAATTTCAAATATATGAAGAATAGCTTAGGAATAGTAATTAAGATTATTAAAACAAAAAATAATTAGTTACCCAACAGCAATTCTGAAAATACTAGCAGATTTTCCAATGCGTATGTTTTTGCCTTATTTCTTAGGAAAAAAGGGAATTCGCTTTAAATTTACAAATTATTAAGAAAAGTGTCAGCTGCAATAATAATTACAGTTAAGCATTTGGCACATACATTTGAATATCGAGAAAGATGACACTGAAACTTATAAAGAAAATTTACTATCTAATTTTAACGGCGTTTATACGCACCGAGGGCATCGTCCAACTTTTATTATGTACATTGTCTGAGAAGGTATTAAACAAAATTGACCTATCACTTTTAAATTAAAGCGTGCGTAAACTGGGTTAAAGTTCAAGATTTGTTTTTTTTTTTTTGTTGTGTAACATCCCAATTTATTTACAATCTGGTACATTTAGTAAATAGTTTAAACTGATTATTTGGACATGTAGGAGTATAGGTACTCAGTAGTATGCTCCTGCAACAGTAGACCCTTAAGGCTTTTGTGACTTTGGATTTTGGGTACAAAAAAAAGTTCACGATAGAGAAAAACCCGCAAAACAAAATTGAGAAAACTAAATCTTCCTTGTAAACACATTCTTACAAAATTAAAATCTTAAAGCTTCTAGAAAACTTGTGTTTAGAGTAAAATAAAATGTGTGCTAAACAAACATAAACTAGCAGAAAATAATAAAATTTCTCCATTTCCTGAGACCTGAGACGTAGTTAAAAGCGACACACAGTCTGGCGATTGCTAGGAAAGTTTTTCATTTTTGTGATAAGGTGTAGTAAAGATATCACACCGCAAGGACACACACGTGGCCTGCGAATGACTACACATGTGACGTTTTAGAGGAGTGAGGGATCCCGCGAATTTAAATATGGGTAACTCCTAATCATTGCAACATATCAAAGCAAGAAAATTCACAAGCCGGGTCGGTGTAAACTCGTGCGTTATTTTCTTATTCAAGTGCTTACACGTGTGTGTTTAAAAGTGTTTTTACTTCTAAACTCAACTGGAATTCGTTTGTTTTTCAAAGGTCCTTCAGGTTTAAGGTAAGAAACTTTTAATTTTTTTCTGTTTTAATACAAGATTTTGTCAGATTTTTTTGATCAAGATTTAATAATTTAATTTGTTTCGTGGTCAAATAAATCCCAGCCTCCGAAGAATCTGACAAAAGCAGTGTGAGTTTATATTGAACTGATATGAGGGAGAAGTCATTATTAATTGTTATATTATGCAACTGTAGATTTTTTTATTTAATTTATTTTGTGGTCAAATAAACCCCAGCCTCCGAAAAATCTAACAAAAGCTTCGATGATGCAATGAACATGCAGTATGGGTTTATATTAAACCGAGGGAGAAAGTCGTTAATTATTCTATTATGCAAGTGTGGATTAAAAGGTTGGGCTGTTTAGAGAAAGGTTGATAATTTGTTTTTAATTATTATATATATTTGCATAATTATTTATTTAAACAAGTGGTAGAGCAATGGTCAGTTTTATGCAAGCAAGGACTAGGTTTTTAAAATTATAATTTAAACAAAAAGGATATCCAAATTGAAAACTGGAAATCCACACTACTGTCACTACTACAGGCCCTTGCAACAATAAAATTTACAGATTTTTCAAACATGTTTGTTATGTTTCCGAGTTTATTTTTTCCCTTCTTTTAACACAAACGTTTTATAAAAATGCAGAAATGCGACAAGAAATGAAACAAGAGCTGTTTAGAAGTTTAAAAAACTGTGGCTTACATCATAAAGCACGTCTGATTATTAAAACCTACGAAAATTTACAAACAATCTTGCTGTTTTCAAAATGCATTTTCTTTCTTTTTGGTGGCCTTTCATGAGGTTTTTGTTTTAATAAATCTTGCAAAGCAAAGGTGTAACACAATTCAGAAAACTTACTTTGGAACTAAAAAAGACAACCCAAGAAAGTTTCCATCGTAATAAATTCCAAGTGCTTAAAGGCTATGTACAGATGTACACAGGCATTGCCATTTTCTTTAACTTTAAGCTTTCGTTAAACTGATCTTTTATGTATATTATTGATTGCTTTGAGGGCTAAAAAGGCATTAAATTCGATTGATTATTAAATATCTTTGTCGGATATTCCTCTCTTTTTCTAAATTTAATAATTTTTTCAGTTTTATAATGATTTTCTAAAAAAAGATTTGGAATAATATACAAATTTACCTCTCTTTTCTTCCCAATAATACTCTATTTAAATCGGCCTTTTCATTTTAAAAGATTGCTGTCGAAAAAATATAAACCTTAAATCATTTTTAAATCTTAATTTTGTAAAGCTCTTAATCAGGATATACCTACTAATTTGTAAATAAAATAAGTTTTTTGCTTACATATTAATGAATAACTACTATAAAAAATTCATCTTAGAATTCAAAAATGTCCTTCATAAATTAGCATTTTAAAAATAAACTACACGCCAAAACGAATGGCAATAACTCAGCAAGCAGAATGAAGATTCCCCGGAAGAATGCGCACTCCATCTTCAAATGTAAATTAAATTCAAACAAGGAATATATTTTCATGCAAATGATAACTAACCCATCAACAAAACCTTGATGACCCCACACCGCAAATTTAACACAGTGATTTACTTGAATCCTGTAAAAAAAATTAAATAAGATAAAATCGCAGGAAATTACACCGAGATTAAAATGCTCAGAACAGAAACAAAACGTCCATTGTTTGTACTTAGATTATTTCCCAATAAAAGGATGAATACAATTATGTCATTTGCTTTTAGTAAATACCTTGACTTTTCACTTTTGCACGCATTGCATAAGATATTTTGAAAGGTGGTCGCACCGCAATAAAAAAAAGACAGTACAAAGTACAAAATTTAAAAACCTCTCGAATTATAATCACGTGCTCGAATTCTCCGAAACTGCTAACTTGTGTAATTGTTTTAAGCCTTTTAATATAATTAGGACTATTTAAAATGGTGAAACATGTGATGGTATTTAATGAAGATTTATTGTTGCGTGGTATCATAACAAACAAATAAGCCTGTTAGATTTAACACAACATTAATTGCTGATCAAATATTTTAACAGCAGGAAGCTGCTGCTTACTAAATGAGACATTGAAATTATTCATGTAATTAAAATTTGTTATTTTAAATTATGAAAATGTTGAAACGTTTACCATTAATGCGGGGTGTTATTTACCACATAAAAAATTCCACGCACGTGTAGGCGATTTAAATATTTTTCTATGGAATTATTTCATACCAATCAGTAAACAACAGTTTTATGTTTTATTGGGAAATAATAACGCTCAGATAGTTGACTGAAAAGTATGAAACTACACACTTAACAACGTGCAAAAAATGCAAATTCCTGCAGTGGTATGAGTTGGTGATAAATATTAAAAGGTGATTTTATCATTAACAACCGTAAAAAAAGCACGAGTTAATTCTTAAATTCTTAGAGTTGTTTGTGTTATTCCTTAACGATAATGACTTTTTATCCAAATCCAAAGGAAACAATGGGCAATCTTTTTCGTGATGCCTAATTTGCATGTAAAAATAAAACTAATGAAAAACAGCAGATGATGTTTATCTAGTAATAACTGCTTCTGTAATCAATTAGTAATTACTTTGATTGGAGTTCCTCGTATTCTCTACCACAAAATTATAGTTATTCTTCGCTGTATTTTTCCTCGTTCAATTTTTCATTTTTGCCCCGCGCTATCTTTTAAAAAGCATAATAGAGAAGGTTTAGAAAAACAAGATAAATACCAAATTTCCAAAGATTACGATCAGTTCGTTGATAACAAACCTCAAAATCCTCCATAACAATCTATTTTCGTGTTATTGCCGTATTTCTACATTGTGTTCTAAATCAGTAAAGGGGGAACAATAGAAGATGTTTGTGTTTCCTCTTAAGTACGAGCAGATAAAACGTGCTTTAAGATCAAATCCCACATTGTCTCCTGCGTCAGTTCAATATTCTCCACCGACTGAAATTTAAGCATTCTAAAATTAACCGAGGACTTAATAAAGTTCTAAATATAGTTCCTCTTTGTGGATAGTTCATAATAATCCATTAAAATTAAATGAATTTGGTTAAAAATACGTGCATTTACAGTTTTGGCCAGAAAAATGCCCAACACGAAGAAATCGAAGGCCAGAGAGCCTTTAGAAGTGGAAGTTGGTACGGTTTCTGAAGATCTGGAAGTACCCGTTGCTTCAGAACTTGTATTTCGAAAAGTGTGGCGGATAAGAAATTTCAAGAAAATCGTTGCTAAACGTGATTTTTTGGATAGTCCAGAATTCAGATGCTCTGTTAATGGGATGAGCACTTATTGGAACGTTGCTGTGCGTTTTTGGAAAGGTAGGTTTGTGGTTTATTGTTGGAAAATGCCAAAGTATTAAATTTTGCAGTTTATAGATGACAACAAAAACTCTCGCCAAGTGGCTTTTTGTTTTGTTGAAATGCGGTGTTTAGAAGTACTATAATTAATATAGCAAATGCTTTGGTTATTTTCCATCTTACATGTGAAATAATTCCTTGGTGATTAAGTCAATTTGTTACAAAAAGAAACCCTTGCGCGCGGTTAAAGTAAAAGCAGTAATTTTAGTTACTATAAATAATTCCACGTGCACTCAATTTATGAATTGGAGACACAAAGTGGAAGCAAACAAAATGTTTGCATTTTATTACTCATTTTTCTTGCTTGTTAGTTGCTCCAACAGAGTTAATTAATTTAATTTACGTCGCCCTGAAATCTGAAAGGTAAACTAAGCAAAAGACTAACTTCACTGTAATTTTAATGTCTAATCATCAAAGGCTTGTTTAAATGTGTGTTATATAAATGATTAATTTCCAGGTCCTAATGGTAAAAAAATTGCAAATCCCTTGGTACTTTGCTTAAATCTAACTGGATGTGAAGCAGAAGAGGCAGGCCAAGCTCGAATACGTTATCAATTTGGAATCTGGGATGCAAGCATACGTTATTGGGAGTACTGCGATATATCAAACATTATATTAAATTTAGAAAATACACATGATCTCCTTTCTATTGGATACAAAACCCTTGGAGTACACGATAGACACATCGACAGTCGTAAGTTGAACAATTAGAAGTTACGTTAATTAGCAATACTAAGTGTTTTGATATTTTAGAAAAAGATGTTAGAATAATGGTTAAAGTACAAATAATACAAAGTGAGGAAGAGAAGCATAGCTTATCACAGGACCTTGCAAGGGTTTTGGCTACGGAATCTGAAGATTATTGTGATACCTTAGTTGAGTGTGCTTCACAAGAAGGAGAGGAACCTTTCAAAATTAATAGTTTATTAATTAAAACACGGAGTACAAAACTTGGTGCTATGTTGCAAAAGTACAAAGATTCTAAAAATGAGGTATGTACGATGCTTGAACATTAAAAAAATATATATTAAATCAATTGTTTCTTTCAGAATATAAGGTACAAATTAGACTTATCAGTATTGAGTTACGATTTAGTAAAAGAACTTTTACGATACATCTACACAGACAAGGTAGATAACATGGCTGCTCATGCAAATAAATTACTGCCACTATCAACGAGGCTACATTTACCTGGATTAACGGTTTTGTGTGAAAGAACCCTTTTAGAAAGTATGACGCCCAATAACGTTCCAAATATTTTATTATTAGCCGATCAATACGGCTGTGAAAATTTGCGGAAGGCTGCATTACAGTATTGTGAAAATACGGAATCTATTAAAGGAAGCGTTCAAATTGGTATGTATCATCATAAAAAAATAATCAGATTTTTTAACCTGCCCGCATCGTTACAAAGAAAACATTGCTTAATTGCATCTTATCAATACCTCTTGGAAATATTTATGTGTCTAGCTGGCTTACGAAATGTTTCATAAAAATGGAAAGATTTATGATGTAATTACACATTTGCTAAAACTATAAGCCATGATTTATTAGTTGCTGAAATAATGATTTACATATAAAATACTTTTGTTTTCAGGTAAATCCTTAGCATGGCGAGTAATGGAAATGGTAAACCCCAATTTATTTATGGAAGCCTGTGAAAGTATAGGTAGTTCATCGAGTACCCTTGATAGTCCAGGAACAGGATCGTTTAGTGATGGTTTCGAACAATAATTTATTAATCCATTAATATTAATTATCCAGTTTAATAAGTATTAATTACTTGTGCTCACAATCTGACCATGAAGGTCAATATTTAATGTACTTTTTTTATATTTATTACCACACTGTATAATTTAATTACGCAAAACTTCTAGTTTGTAAGATTTTCTGTGCAATGCTGGTGTATCTAGATATATTCAGCTTTGAAATTTTCCATTTGTAACAGCAACTTGGTTTTCTTAGCTATTATATAGCTGAATAATTAAATAATAAAAATTTTATTACATTAACACGTTTATTTATTCGAAAGTTGAGAAATAGACAAGTATAAAATTTAAAAAATAGCTGCAGAACTACATAAGTAGTAAGTTAAAAAGATCACATTTATAATACTGAAGAATTAATTAATACATTGCGAAAACTATAATTATACACAAATTACGTCAGTCACATTTAAAACTGCTTTTTCTAAAATATCTACGTACAATAATATTAAAATAGGCCTGCACAAATCACCAAAGTCTTTGAACTAAATGGCTTCAGTTCAAAATAATTTGATCTAACGGCCTAAACAGAACTGAGTATCTATACTTAGTTGACCAATTAATAATAGAAAGATTAAAAATATAATTCATAAAAGGGTAAAAGTAAAATACTTGCAATTACATTGGTTTCTAATTAAGTAATGCAACCTGGTTCGTACAGCCTTGAATTAAAATCAGACCATTTAAGTATTCAATAATAAAACATCTACAAACTATACTAATGTTAAGTAGAAACAGCCAAATAATTGTATAATATTACATTATAACATCTAAAAACATCTAATAATACAATTACTCGAGACAAATTTGTTAAATATTCTAAAATAATTATGGACGAATGGCAAGAACGAGGAAAATATATAAGCTAATATTAATCAGATTAAAATTCTAAAATCTAAAAATTACTACGTATTATTGCTATAAAATAAATATAGTGATTAAACCGCACATTTCTGAAATATTTGGAATTTAAATTTTAATCTAAAGTTACTTTACTGGCAAAAGATGTAAGGGACGAAATTTCATTTGGACTTGGATCGGTAGGTAGACGACTGAATTCAACTTCTTCACCGTTATCGCCACAAATCGGATCTGCTGGCCATTGTTTATGGCTGGGGGCATATAATATAAGCATGGCACAAATGTAAATATTCCACATGCCATAAACACCAGTGAAAAGTGCAGACGAAACTTCAAGTTCCATGTTTTCATCCCATTTGTTCTGTCCTTCGGCAATTTGACTTAAAATGAATGAAATTATGGTGATGGCAGCACAAATTATAGTAGCCAACATGAGAAAATTAAATCTGTAAATGATGCCTTCGTAGTGCAACCTGCGGGCCGTGGACATACTGGGTAAAACTGAACGTTTAATACTGATATTTTTGAAGACCTTCCAAATCATGTAACACAAAAAGATGAAATATATACCTGCCGAGATTCCTGCTAAAATTATGAATGAAAGTGCCAAATTTGTACCAATCGGTGTCACCCAAATGGAAAAGAATGGATTGTACAGCTGAACTCCACGTTCGCACAAATCAAAAATTAGCAGTGACAAACACCCAACTAGAATACCGCTTAAGTGTGGCCAATATACCTTAACAGTATTCTTTTCGCCATGATCTTGGATCAGCATATGTTCACCGGCAAAAATTAACCAAAACGATAGTAAAGCAGCGTAAAATATACCTTGACGAATATCGCTGAAAAGCAACATGTACGGCATGTCAAAGTGTAATGTTAGAAACTCAACTGGCATATTTAAGAATACAATGGTACAACCTAATGCCATCAGCATGTATTCCAGCAAAGCTGGTGTACGTGATAGCATATGAACACGTCTCCAAAACCAAATCATGATTGCTATGATAACCGGGAAAAATACAGTTTTCAAAGACAACCATACCTTTGTAAAACCACCGTTCATATGAATCATATGCAAATAAATATCGGATATATGACCAACGTGCATGTTCTTGCCCTTATCGTCTACTGGTAACCTTAAATTAAGTAAGTAATAATCATGATGTAACGAACCAAGCTCAAACAAAGGAACCGTTGAACAGTTATACGGATATCCTTCTGCCTTACTGTCGTGATCAAATGAACAATCCATTGTTCGCTTTTCTAATGCACTAGCATAGTAAGTCCATTTGTCTTCAGGATCCCATTTGTTACGATATGCTAGTTTCGCATCTAAAGTTAACTCAATAATATTTTTCAAAGTTTGACCGGCTCTATAAACCATATCAATTTGTAGTACTCCTACCAAATTCTGTTGCCATCGAGAAAAATCCATGTTGTAGAGGGGCATCTTGATGGCAAAAACTAAATTGCTTGCATTTAACGTTTTCATCTGGGCTTCATTCTGCAAGTCGACGGTTCTGCATTTTGGCATAAACCACTGGTTCTTGTTAACTTCTGGTTTAAGATCAAGACAAACTGTTGCTAAAATACCCTGAGAACTTGCTGGTGGTGGTGAAATAAGCCCTCCAATTAAAAAGCATACTAATTGGCAAATTAATAAAATTGTTACCAAAATACTAAGTTTTCTGGTACTCAAATTTTCCAGAATTGTGCCTGGCATCGTAGAATCAGTGGAATGGTATGTATTAGTTTAACATTTAAAAACTTATGCAGCCGGAAGTTTAAAAACACGTTTAAATACACAAGACATGAATAAACAAACCACATACCACACCACACAATAGGTTAGTAGAGCTACAAACCTTAGTAAAACAGAACAGCAGAAGTTACAGGAATGTTAGGAAACTTCCGTACCTTCATTGCAATTCAAAATGTATACGCCAGTGTGCTCCAGTTTTCATTATTTTCTGTTCAAATCTGTTTTGATTGGAAACTTTTTAACTTCAAGTTTTATGTAGTATGCATAACAATAATTATGAGAAAATTTTCTTTATAAGCATCTGTAGATTATTTGTAAAATTATTATATATTATAATATTTATGACAAATGTTTTTTCTTGCTTGCTTGTTATTGGAGAGAGATCTTGTGTTTAAAAATTTACCTAGCCATGATTTCATTCTATCTTTGTTGTGCTACCCATATTGTTTATGTCTTCCTTGTTGCACTCATTAATTTTTGTATGTTTAGCAGTGGCGGATTTCTAAATTGGCTAGCTAGGCTATAGCCTACGGCGGCAAATTTTCGAAGGCGGAAATTTTTTCCGCGGCCACTAAAAACGGAGAATCAACTTCGTCGAATTTCTTATCTCTCTACTCGGTTCTCGGTAATGGGCCGTATGGCTTTTGTTGCATTTTATGTGATTCTTATAAACGTTTTTGTGCAACCAGACGCGAAGTGGTCATTTCGCGTACGCAATACAGGTCGCGAGATCCGATTTCGCGGCCTGTATTGCGTTACCCTTAGTAACGGCCGCGAAACGCGTTTTATTTAAGTTTATTTCCATAGCAACAATGTGACGTGAAAGCCGACTCTATTTACATTCATTTATGATAAAAATTTGTAATTAATATTGAAACCACGAAAGATGAACCCTGCCTCATCAATGCTATCCGTATGATATAAGATTTTACTTGCTAGTCAAATTAGCATCAGTTGTATTCTCAAGGAATTATGATTGGCGCTTTAACCGGAAAACAAACAGCTGTCAAGTACTTTCAATACGAATTTTAACCTTAAATTATTAATAATCTAACCAATAAATGTACAACTGTATTTCTTCTGCAACGCAATAAACCAAATAAAATGTTCATTTATCTAAACCTCACAACACAAATAGGTACTACAAAAACGAATTCCAATTAACATAGGAATTTAGATACCTAATAAAATAAAATAATGTAAATGTATTAATAATTTGACAGTTTGACGTTTTAGTGACAACACGCGCATTTGACTTAAACTACTCTAGTCAAATAAGCACTTTAATCATTACACAGGCTTATTGTAATGCTATCCTTGTCGTGTGCATGGGGTTTGTGAACAAATGTACACGCGTGTTTGTCGTTACTAAATTCAGCGTGTGATGAGGCAGGGGTCATCTTCCGTGGTTCGACCTATATGTATTTTTTACAGCTGCACAATAGTAATTTGTAATACAAGTGTTGAAAGCTTGCGTTAGCCACACGAATGTGAAGTTTGCAGCACGAACGATAGTGAGTGCTGCAGTCACATGAGAGTGGCAAATACAAGCTTTTAACACATGTATTACACACTATTTTTTCTACAACCACATTTCCATAAAAAAATTTAAATATTTCTGCAAAATCAAATCTGACATTCATCAAATGTCAGATTTGACATTTTGATTTCGGTGCGGCAAAATTATACTTTGCCGCACCGAAAATCATGCATGTGCGTGCGGAAAGTAAATTTTCCGCACGCTAATTTCACTTGTTCGGCAAACACTCATTTTCAATACTCGTATCTATGGAGACGAAGTCTGAAAATTCCACTTTCCATGGTGGGAGTAGAAAAAAAAATGTTGTGTATACTTGAATGCTGTTATGTCAAAAACAATTCCTGTCAGGTTACTATGTTCTCGAGAATCCGCCTACTTTTTTCGGCGTTTTTATTAATTTTATTCAGAATGTATCGCAATAAATTTAGATAACTTTTTATGTGAGAATATAAAATGCGAAAAAATAGTATACCTACGCGCCGCGTCATAAAAGTGATTTAAATAGACTCATATGGCATTTAAGCAGTGGTGGCGGAACGAATACTTTCTAGGGGGGGCAAAAATATTTCATTGAAATGGTAAAAAAAAATTATATACACTAATAAAACTACGTATCGGTGTATGCACACAAATAATATTGAAACTGATTTGCATTACATAATTAAATACAAATACGAATACAAAAACAAAAAATTTTTACTTCTTTTCTGAGAAATATTGATTGATTCGTATCTGAAAATCTACATCCTGCAGGTAGAAGTTGTTAGCCCTCAACAACAAAAACAAAAATATATAAAAACCGAAATTTAATCAGAAATATTTCGTAGTTACCTGCTCCTAAGTGTTTTATTTACATTTATGTCTAATGATTTCCAGGGGGGCTGTGCCTCCCCTGGTAAAATGCAGGGGGGGCAAGCGCCCCTGCTGCCCCCCCGGTTCCGCCACCACTGCATTTAAGTACTCGCTATCGCTCGTACTCAAACCACAAACCAGCCATACTCGTCTAGTAAAAATCCACTTTTCTGCACTCGGCACGTAATATACTATTGCATAACTTTCGTATTCCTTATTTTATTACCTATTTTTAATTTTGTAAGAAATATAGCATAGGCGGCGATTTGGTTCAGCCTATAGGCGGCACATCTGTAAATCCGCCTCTGATGTTTAGACTGGTTTTCGGACAATCTGTATGCTCCCACCAGTAGGTACTAGAAAAGAAGAAGAAAAGAAATATTCTACCAATTGCTAGATGAAGTAACTGTGGAATACAGCAGTAATAAAGAACACGTTATAGTCATGGGTGATTTTAATGGAAAAATAGGAAAATTCGAAAAGTCTCTAAAAATAGTAGATTATTCTACAAGTAAAGAAAAGTGGCAGTTTTCTAGCGAGTGGAAAATGTTTGATTCACGAGCGTTAGCGAGTGAATTACAATTCCACGAGCTAGAAAACCACTTTTCTTACGCGTTGAATACGCTATTTTTTTGTGTAAGTACTAAAAGTTCGAATGAAACTAATTTTCTAGACGAATTTATCAAGGTTATGTTTGTACGGAAACATAGTAACTACAACACGTACATAGTAACAAGTAAACAAACAGACTGTGTTGCTAAGGAATGAAGTGGTTGCTAATGAGTAAAGTGTTGCTAATGAGTAAAGGTTGCTAACGAGTAAAATGCCACATTACTTTACTATTTTCTACATAGTAAAATGACCGTTTACCATTGACTACACAAAAAAGGTGTTTTTTGTGTAGTAGTGTAGTCAATGGTAAACGGTCATTTTACTTAGCAACCTTTACTCATTAGCAACGCTTGAGTCATTAGCAACCAACACTTTATTCCTAGCAACACAGTCTGTTTGTTTACTTGTTACTATGTACGTGTTGTAGTTGCTATGTTTCCGTACAAACATAACCTTGATAAATTTAACAAATTTGTCTAGAAAATTCGAACTTTTAGTACTTACACAAAAAAATAGCGTATTCAACGCGTAAGAAAAGTGGTTTTCTAGCTCGTGAAATTGTAATTCACTCGCTAACGCTCGTGAATCAAACATTTTCCACTCGCTAGAAAACTGCCACTTTTCTTTACTTGTAGAATAATCTACTATTTTTGCTATTTTCGAAAAATTACTGATTTTCGCCAATTTTTCAACGCCCCTTTGCGGGGAAACCATATGTCATACAAAAAAATGATAAGGATATGAATTGTAGGTAATTTTCTCGTCTTTATTTTAATATAGGATCACCTTTTGCGTAAAAAGCTTACTTTGCAAGTTATAAGCCAAAAATCAAAAAAAACTGTGATTGTTAGTGGTTTTTTGATGATTTCTCATATTTTCCGAAAAAAAATTTGTTGGACAACTTCAGATTCGTGTTCACCACCCCAAAAAACATAAAGTAAGCCACTAAAAAAAATTACACCAGAACTTTCCACTTCAAACTACCATTTGACTGGACTATAGAGAAAGAAGATATCCCAAGCCCAAGACAATGGTGCAGGTCTGCAATAATAATAATACACAAAAAAGGAGTCGGACACAATATTTCGAATTACAGACCTATAAGTCTTATCTCTAACTTATACAAAGTTTTCACGAACATATGTATTACAAAGAAGGATAAGCCCAGCTCTAGATCAAAATCAACCCATAGAACAAGCCGGTTTCAGGCAAACTTTTTCAACAACCGATCACCTTCATAGCGTAAACCAAATAATTCAAAAACATAGCAACTGTTGACTATGCCAAGGCCTTAGACTCGTGGAACATAAATTTATATGGCAGGTGGCAGGCATTACAAAGGCAAAAAGTTAATAATATTTACATAAGAATCATTAAAAGAATATATGAAAATACTGAAGCTTGTATAAGATTGGAAAAAGATGGACCCACTTTTAAAATTAACAAATGAGTGCGACAAGGTGACCCGCTTTCCCCTACCTTATTTAATGCTACTCTAGAGAAATATTCAAGAATCTAAATTGGGAAAGCCGAGGTATAAATATCAATGGAAAAATGACCGTTGAATATGGGTTTTAAGAGGTCGAGGTAGACAGGCCAGATCTGTCCCAAAATATAAAGGAGGAACTATAATGTGCTGGGGAGGTATTACAACGGGAGAAAAACACGCTTTTGGTTCCCATACGGCAGAGTTTAACAGGAGGCAGGTATGTTGATTTGATGCTAGAACCCATAGTTAGGCTGTGGAGAGGTACAATGGAAACAATTTAGTTTTTCATGCACGATAATGCTCCTCCACATACCAACAGAGTTATTACAGAATTTCTGGAAACAGAAGCTGTCAATGTTCTGTGATAGCCTGCCTGTTCACCTGATATTAATTAATTAATCCGATCAAGCATGTGTGGGACTTCATTAACAGATGGATTAGAGCTGCAGGAAATGTGGAACAGCTCATTCAAGCCGCTCAAGAGCAATGGCCAAACTTACCTCAAGAACAAGTTGACAGTTTGATTAGAAGCATTCCCCCCACCGGATTGAAGCTTGTATTAGCGCTAAAAGTGACAACACTGACTATTAAAGTGCAAAACCAGTTTTTATTTTTCTTTAACCAACCACTTCAAATCTTTAATTTTTACATTTTTTGTGTTAATTTACCAAACATAAATGTGTTCGAACAAAAATCTACCCCATAACAAAAATGGTAGGTATATAAATATTATTAGTTATTATTTTGTTACCTTTCAGATTCAGTTTCATTACGTCCAGCAGTGGCGTGGCATCCATGGAAGCAATGGATGCACTGCTTCACTTACTTGTTTTAATTTTGTTACAAAAATTAGCTATAAATAATAATAAAAGCTTGTTTTATTGGTTATACATAAATAAAACTAAAGTAAATCAAGAAAACATATGCAACTTATGCTGAATTTAAACTGATAAATGAGAACTACCTATAAAGTCAGGGATGCAACTCGAATGCCTACTTCCAATATAGCTTAGATCGGGTATTTCCGTGTTACATCAGAGCATTTTAGTGCGCACAAAGCGTGGATACAGTTCGAGTGTGTACTTATTTCAGATTATAACATTATTAAGCTGGTTGAATTGGGTTAAGTTAAACAGCAAATTGCGAGATTCAATTTGTCATTTATATTTTGTTATCTTACTTATTTATTTAAAGGTGTAACAATATAGCTTTGTCACAGAGAATTTGATTTAACCTTTGTTGCTTAAATATATTACTTTAATTTAATAATTTATGATTTAGTTTCTCGTAATAATTTAATTAAGATTTAGAGGATGAATATTATTTTGTTTGGTTTTTTCCAATCAAATGCAAAATATTTAGTTTATTGTGTTGTTATGGTCAACATTTATTTATTGTTCATCTTACTTAACACTGCATCCACTGACCGAAATATCACACCACGCCACTGATGTCCAGGTGTAAAACCTATATGTAACATTGGTAAATCTGCAGTCCTTTCCTCTAAATTATAGTTTTGCCTGCTAAAAAAGGTAAGATTTCTAAAATGCAGAATAAAGGAATCGATTTGGACCAACTTAATTATAATAATAATTTACATTCAAAATATTGTGGCTATTATACAACATTTTTACACTTAATTTTGCTTAAACTTTTTCCTTCAAAAGTCATCCTTGCAGATTTTAAATTACAACATACTTCTTAATCTGGTGGAATCACTTTCCACAGCTTATTTATTTTACTTGAAATGCTCTGAAATCTAAAATAGTTATAAAGTAGAAGGGAAAGAGTGATATAAAAAATATTAATATATATTTTTTTAAATTTAATGAGACTCTTAAAAATTACACTGCAGTGTTCTTATATATAAGTAATACTTGTAAACTGCAAAAACTACAAAATACATACTAAAAATGTCTAAGTAAAATTGTAATGTGAATCAATTTTAAACTGTCATGTTATCGGTATCTGATTATTATGACAAAAACCAATATTTACAGGGCCGGCCCAATAAAATTAGGCGCCCCAGGCTGTAGTGATATTTGGCGCCCCCCACTCCGTTTCAACGTTTTATAGAATAGACGCAAAAATATCGATAGGATAAGAAACCTAATGATAGTAATGATCAAAAAAACAAGGTCAAAAAATGTTTATTTTTATCGCTTCCCTTTGCATCGCTGTTGAAAAATAACAATCAGGCATCATATACCTAATAAAAAAAAAATAAATATAATTATATTATAAAATAATAAAGATAGCTATTTATGGTACAAGTGAATAAAGAGAAATTTTATCCACAAAAGGAAAAGTTTAGCCCACGAGGCGAAGCTGAGTGAACTAATTTCCATGAGTGGATAAAATGTCTTCATTCAAGTGTAGCATACAATATTTTTTCCAATTCCTACATTAAAATTTTTAAAAAACAGTTAATTATCAATTTATTGCTTATTTAGCTACATAAATATTAATACTACAGTAGTTTTTAAACAATACCTAGCAACCGAAATTTAAAAGCACCATAATTTTTATTCTAAAATAAGTAGTTTATTCACATTGTCAAGGAAAGTGTGAATAATAGCTATTTATGGTACAAGTGAATAAGAGAAATTGGAAAGGAAAGTGTGGATAAAATGTTTATAGCAACACTTTATCCACCCTTCACGTTAAAATGTTGCTTTTGATAACTAGATTTGACACATTGCAATACCACTTTGTGTAGAATAAAAAAAATGTTTATAGCAACAGTGTCGTCAAGGAAAGTGCGAATAAAATGTTTATAGCAACAGTGTCGTCAAGGAAGGTGTGGATACAATGTTTATAGCAACACTTTATCCACCCTTCACGTTAAAATGTTGTTTTGATAACTAGGTTTGACACATTAAATTGCCACTTTATGTGTAGGAATTGGAAAAAGTAATTATTAACACTTTGACACCTAACGGCAGTGGCGTGCCGGCCCGGCAGGCGACAGGGTTTTATTCCATTATTTACGTGCATATCAGAATATATTACAGTGGTGTGGTAAATTTAATAATGGAGAATTGTTAGACTTTTTGGTTTTAAAATTATATTAGTAATTAAATTGCGTTTTTTGCCATATGACAGCAGGCATTTTCAAATTTTCGGAAATTATTGGAAACTTTAAACGATTTGTTTTATGATTTTGGCGCCCCCAGGACTTTGCGCCCCAGGCCACTGCCTGGCTGGCCTGCCCTTCGGGCCGGCCCTAAATATTTACATAATTAGTTTTCACAGGTATTGAGAACAAAAAATGAAACACAATAACGTTTGCAACGGCTCAGCCATTATAGCTAAATAATGTGTTGTATCAATATATATTATATATTATTGCAGATGCCAAGTATTTGCCTATATTTATCTACTAATAGGCGGCGATAGTTACAGTGAATAAGAGCTAATGAAGAATGAAGAGTGTTAATTGCAAAGTTCTACAATTTCTTAGCTTTCTCTATTTTTACAACACTGATTTTGATGGAAAAATGATTAACAACAAGATGAATATAATTTTAATTCGGTTGAGACATTGGAAGTCATTTAAAAATAATTATTTTACACGACATGGTTTTTATAACAACAATTAAAATTATGTCACCCCAAAATAGACTATAAAAGCTACCATTTCCCAAATTAAGCTTGATGATCCGATAAATGGATGTTTCAAAAGCTAGGAAATAAGATCGACTCTAAAAGACGTGATAACGGGTAAACTAATAAAATTTTTAAATATTTTTTCTGATACTGCGATCTAACGATTTATTAAAAATATTTTGCAAAATGCCCTACACAATATTACGTCAATTACTTGTGTATTAGATTAGTTATAATAACTGCTGAGTGCTCACCATTGCAATTTAAACATACATTTACTCGCCATTTCATGTTCTCAAAAACTCGTTGCAGTACAAGTGCATCGAAATGCTCACATTCTGCGGTAATTCTTTCTTTGAAATCATCCAAAGTTCTTGACTGAACATCATTTGTAATGTGAAATTTGAAACTGTCATATTAATCTAAAAACATCAGAAGTAGAACGGACATGACTTGTTTTCTAAGCCAAGCTTGATTTGGTTTTCATTTGCTCACATGTTATTTACAATAGGTACAAAAAGAAGACATAATACTGAACTCGGAAACATTCCATACAAATCATTTATGTGCAAACAATATTGAAAACATACAAAAATATACAACAGTTTTACAACACACTCGAGACGTAACTATCACTTTCTAAATTTGTAATTGGTAGCAGTCTTGCAGTGGCATAAGTAGAGGTGGCGGTGGTAGAGGACGATAAATAGGTGGTAAATGTCTAAGCGTAGACGGTCGACAGGGCGGAGTAGTTAGCATACATAAAGCACAAAACGCTTGATCTAATCCTTGCTGCTTACCTTGCCCAGTAATGATACAAATTATTGCTGTTGATATTGTTATTGTTATTGAAATTTAAACCGGGACTGTCACGATCATCATCCGAGAGCGTTAAACTAGAGTCTCGGCTAAGAGATGTCTGTCTAATGATAGACCCAAAGCTAAAAATAAAAAAAGGTTCAAAAACATTTGCTTATGTTAGTTATTCATTGAACACTTACAGTGTAGACTATAAGACTCTTCAGCTCCACTATCGCAAGCACGTTCTCCTAACAATGAAACAACTTGGGGTCCAAATAAAGGCTGGCAATTGTTTATTAATAATTCAATTAACGTTAGGAAAGTTCGCATTAGTGTATTTTGACTTGACTCCCAAAGAAATTTCATTATCTTTTACAATTCGGTTGGCCATTTTTTATGACTGGGGGCGTATAATATAAGGATGGCACAAATGTAAATATTCCACATGCCATAAACACCAATAAAAGGTGCTGATGAAACTTCAAGTTCCATGTTTTCATCCCATTTGTTCCATGCTTCAGCGATTTGACTTAAAATGAATGAAATTATGGTGATGGCAGCACAAATTATAGTAGCCAACATGAGAAAATTAAATCTGTAAATAATGCCTTCACAGTGCAACCTATGAGCTGGGGACATACTGGGTAAAATCTTACGTTTATGACGGATATTTTTGAAGACCTTCCAAATCATATAACACAAAATAAAAAAATATATACCTGCTGAGATTCCTACTAAAGTTATGAATGAAAATACCAAATTCGTACCAATCGGTGTCTCCCAAATGGAAAAGAACGGATTGTAAAGCTGAACTCCATGTTTACACAAATCAAAAATTAGTAGCGACAAACACCCAACTGCAATACCACTAAAATGCGGCCAATACATCTTAACAGTATTCTTTCCACCACTATTTTGAACAAGCATATCACTTAAATGTGGCCAATATACCTTAACAGTATTGTTTTCGCTATCATCTTGAATAAGCATATGTTCACCAGCAAAAATTATCCAAAATGATAGTAACGCAGCATAAAATATATCTTGCCGAATATCGTTGACAAGAAGCATGTATGGCATATCAAAGTGTAATGTTAAAAACTCAACAGGTATATTTAAAAATACAATGGTACAACCTAATGTCATTAGCATGTATTCCATTAAAGCTGGTGTAAGTGACAACATACGAACACGTCTCCGAAACCAAATCATGATTGCAATGATAATCGGAAAAAATACAGTTTTCAAAGACAACCATACCTTTATAAAACCGCCATTCATATGAATCATATACAAATAAATATCAGATATATGACCAATATGCATGTTTTTGCTCCTATCATTCTCGGGTAACCTTAAATTAAGCAAGTAATAATCATGATGTAATGAGCAAAGTTCAAACAAAGGAACTGTTGTACTGTTATACGAATATCCTTCCGTCTTGCTATGGGCAAATGAACAATCCATTGTTCGCTTTTCTAATGCACCAGCATAGTAAGTCCATTTGTCTTCAGGATCCCATTTGTTACGATATGCTAGTTTCGCATCTAAAGTTAACTCGATAATATCTTTCAAAGTTTGACTAGCTCTATAAACCATGTCAATTTGTAATACTCCTACCAAATTCTGCTGCCATCGAGAAAAATCCATGTTGTAGAGGGGCATCTTGACAGCAAAAACTAAATTGCTTGCATTATACGTTTTCATCGGTGCTTCATTCGGCAAGTCGACGGTTCTGCATTCTGGCGTAAACCACTGGTTCTTGTTATCTTCTGGATTAGGATCAAGACAAACTGTTGCTAAAATACCCTGAGAACTCGCTGGTGGTGGTGAAATAAGTCCTCCAATTAAAAAGCATATTATTTGGCAAATTAATAAAATTGTTATCAAAATACTAAGTTTTCTGGTACTCAAATTTTCCAGAATTGTGCCTGTCATCGTGGAATCGGTACAACGGTATGAATTAGTTAAAGATTTAAAAACTTACGGAGCCGCAAATTTAAATTTAAATACACTATACCATGTAAACACGCACACGCAATATTACACAATAGGTCAATAAGCTAAGTTAGCAGAACTACAAACCTTAGTTACAGAACACTCTATACCTTAGTAGGACCAAGGCCCTCTGAATTAATATTACATATAAGGCCTGCCCACTTTATTTAGCCAAGACGCAATTACAAAGGGCGATGGCGCCAATTGCGGTGAACTATACATTTTTTAAGGGAGAAATGTATAGTTCACCTCAAATGGCGCTATCGTCCTTTCAAATTGCGTCTTGGCTAAATAAAGTGAGCAGGCCTTAGTAGGACTGTAGAAGTTGCAGAAATGTTAGGAAACTTTAGGGAGACCAGGGCATAGTGGCTATCTGGCAAACTTTGATGTGAAATTAAAAACAGTGACCTCTATTATGTATGCACGTGTGGGCAATAGATGTCGCTACAGTGTTGACAGTTGTCAGCGTGTTGTGTTCAGGCAAGTTCCAAGTAACGAAAAGATATTGAATAAAAAGTTTTTTTCTTCGGGTCTGATCTAATGTAAGTACTAATTTATTTCACTTGTTAGCTTGTTACTGCTGTAATATACAACGTAATGATTTTTTTATCACTCCCATGTGATAAATGACTCTTTTCGCACTGATTTCCGCGCGAAAACCACTAGTACGAAAAGTAAAATTTTTATGCACTAATTCTAAAACAAAACACACACACACACACTTTCACTATCACTATCACAAATATTATCCATTTTCACCCAATTTTAAATAAAATAGAACGAAATATTTAAAGAAATGAATTTCTACTTGACCTTTTTGCTTGTAAACGACGCAAACAATAGTAGATTACGTGTCAAGTGGCGAAAAGTGGATTTTTACTAGACGAGTATGGCAGGTTTGAGTACGAGCGATAGCGAGTACTTAAATGCCGTACGAGTCTAGTTAAATCACTTTTCGGACGCGGCGCGTACACTATTTTTTCGCATTTTATATTCTCACATAAAAAGTTATCTAAATTTATTGAGATACATTCTGAATAAAATTAATAAAAACACTGAAAAAAGTAGGCAGATTCTCGATCTGACAGGAACTGTTTTTGACATAACAGAATTCAATTCAAACAAATAAATACATTTATTTTTGGAAATCTAATTCCGAAATGGACTTGAGTGACGAAAATAACTTGTAAAACCATTCAGAAGATATTTTAAATGCTGCCCGAGAAGCTATCAAATTGCATTTTAATGACCTGACGTTGCTATGCTGTAATGGTTGCTATGCTGTAAAGTGGCCCATTACAGTACGATTTTGAGTCCCGTAAAGTAATACATTACAGTACGAAATGCGAAAAAATTATTTATTACTCTGGATACGGAAAAATATTCCTACTCAGATAGTTTGATTATTGTCTTTATACCTTGATTTTATTTATTTATTTATTTTTCTACTTAGACCTATTTGAACGTTCGTAGCTGAAAAAATCTTGTATGATACACGTTCGAAAAGTGTCTTTAAAGGTGCATTCAGACTCAAAAATTTTGTCCGGAAAGTTGACGGAGAAATTTAAACAAACCAATCAGGAGGTGTGTAAAATTTGAATCGTAAGAAGCGGTAAATTCTGCACACCTCCTGATTGGTTTGTTTAAATTTCTCCGTCAACTTTCCGAACAAAATTTCTGAGTCTGAATTCACCTTAAGAGTGCATTTGCCTTGTAACTCAAAGACTCTTGCAGTATCTCAGGACTTTCGCATTTATGTGGAAACTACGAAAGATAGCGATTTTCGGCGAAAACAGCAAGAAAGAGCTACATTATTTGTACATAGGTACTGTACCACTTTTTCGATTTTTTTTATATATTAAAAAATACAATTTTAGAAATATCACAAAAATGACCCTCTTTCTCGTTCATATAAGACACGTACAATAAACAAAAACTAAAATCTGGTACTGCAGACAGCTCAATTGAACTATCTTGCCTTGATAAATAATTTTGGTTTAATTGTAAAATTTTAATATTTCAAAAATCTTTACTTAAACCAAAATGACTGTTATTACGAAAACACGGCATAAACGGTGCTATCGCGCGGAGAACGCTGCCGGTCCATCGGTAGGCAAATGCACTCTTAAAGGCACTTACGCTCGTTCCGCAAACTTTCAGATGCGTACCATCGTGTTCAAAGAATACTGGTACAGCGAAATTTTGGCTGTTTAAATTTGGTTTGAAGTCACATAATCAATTGCGTTAGCAGGCTATGACCATGAAACATCAACGTGACAGTTCTATGAATGAAAAATCTAAAAAACTTGTCAGTTTGACAAATACTTAACCTCTATTTGACATATCCGATTTACACACAAAAGAAGTGTCTATAATCCATTCAGAAAACTCCCGTGACGTTTACGCTGTCAAATGAAAATTTGGGAGTGTACTTTATGTACAGAACCTATCAACTTTTTTAGTGAATGTACTTAACGTCAAACTGAAATGTAAGGTTATGATAAATCATTTGTCATTTTCGTAAAATTAAGTAGAACAAGGTAAAAATGGGTATATTAATAATACAAGTATGATAATAAACTTCGTTGGTGCTTCTGTTCATCCATTTCTCTAAAGATTATGAATTATAAAACGTGTAACTTGAATAATAAATAATTTAAGTGTCAAAGTGAAAACAAAAAAAAAACAAAAGCATTAAATTTAAATTTAAAGGTGCGCCAATCTCAAATCTAAAAGTTTTTAATAGCCTAATAGGGGTTTTCATATTAACCAACACATGGTGACTTTTATGTCACAGGAGTTTTCTGAATGGATTATACATCAAATTTTGAGTTTTGGAAGTGTCTGCAGTAACACACTGTACCAGTATTCTTTGAACACGACGGTACCTACCTTAAAGACTCACTTTTCGAACTTGTATCATAAATAGCTATTAACCAAAGAATAAAGTGCTTATTCTTTGTATTAACCTATGGCGACAAATCGGACTTGCTATTGTATTCAACCTACCTAACCTATAACACTAATTAATAGGAGTAGCATATATCTACACAAAAATTATGTTCATAAGTGCGAACCCCAATTGGGGCAATGTGGACAGTCTAGGGTCCACATAGCCCCGTAAGGGTTCACATTGCCCCTGGAGAACTGCAGTGCCTTTTCTTGATTTCAGAGATCCAGAAATGGTTCGAAATCGCCAAAGAACGTCTACTCAACAGAACTGGAGTTCAGATAGTATGCTAAAAGCAATAGAAGCTGTTCAGAGTGGAATGAATTGGAAGACTGCAAGCAAAACCTTTTCAATTCCTAGATCCACACTTAAGAAACAAGTGTTGAATAAGAATAAGGATGCCACTTCAAATAAAAAAAATTTAGGAGCTAAGCGGCCAGTATTTTCTCCTAATCAAGATATAGAACTGGTAGGATATATATTTTAGATGGAGGAAACCTTTTTTGGTGTGACTACAAAGGATATACGGTATGTAGCGTTTGGCTTGCCGGAAAAAAATAAAATTGATCGTCCATTTAATAAACAACGTGGTTTAACCGGAGAAGACTGGCTAAGTGGTTTTCTCAAGCGTCATCCAGAGCTCACTTTGAGAAAGCCAGAGGCGACATTAGCTGCTAGGGCTCAAGGTTTCAATAAACCCAACGTAGAAAAATTCTTTATTTTGTTGAAAGCTGTAATGGATAAACATAAATTTCCTTCCCATCTAATTTATAATGTGAATGAAACGGGCGTAACTACCGTCCAGACTAAATCTTCAAAAGTTTTGGCTCAGAGAGGACGCCGCCGAATTGGTAGTATAACATCGGCTGAGCGTGGTCAATTTTCCACCAGTTATATGTATGTCAGCTGGTGGAAATTATGTTCCTCCAATGCTGATTTTCCAACGACAGCGAATGAAACAAAAATTAACCGATGGAGCTCCACCCGCCACAATTTTTGCTTGCAATAAATCAGGATGGATGCAACTCGATATATTTTCTTCCTGGTTTGGTCATTTCAGAAATCATATCAAACCTACAGTCAGTGACCCAGTACTTTTAATCCTTGACGGTCATATGACCCATACCAAAAACCTTGCAGTAATTGAAAAAACCCGAAAGAACAACGTTACCATTTTGTGTCAAACTCCACACTGCAGCCATAGGTGCCAACCGTTAGATAGATCATTTATGTTTCCATTAAATACGTTCTACGTTGCTAGTATTGAGAAATTTTTTCGCAATACCCCAGGCAGGACCGTAACCCAATTCCAAATTAGTAAATTGTTTGGCGAAGCCTATTTACAAGCTGCAACACCCACCACAGCTATCAATGGGTTTAGGAAGTGTGGAATTTGTCCATACAACCCTGGCGTCTTCGCAGCTGCTGATTTTGCGGCCTCAGAAGTGACAAATCAACCATAGCATCGGTGCAAGATTCACAACAACAAGAAGTATTAGATGGGCTTAGAGCTTCAACACTAGGTATTCAAGTTTTTCAACCACGTTTGCAAATCGTGCTTGGACATATGTGTTGAGGTATTTTCGACTTGAAATTGCCTAAGGAATACACCCTTAGTCCTTGTCTGCCGAGTTGCGGGACACCCTGTATACAAGTAAAAATGGTCAATAAATGCCAAGAAAAGCAATATGTTATACTCTCTTGTTTTCTCCAGCAGTGTTCTTACTGCTTTTATGGGGCATGAGTTCCAAATCCGTTCCTAAAGCCTACTTGATCTCTAGTTTGATATTGATCTAATTCATTTGTGAGGCGGTTTATGGCTATTTTTGTAAGCAATTTGTGTAATTGCGATAAGAGAATTATGGGTTGATTCTTTTTTATTGACATCCCATTTTATTTGCAAGCTGTACATGTATGTAGGTACATTTAGCAAATGATTTGACAGTTAAATTGACATGTATGAGAATGCTCAATAGTATAGGCGGTTTCACTTTTAAAAAACCACCAACGTCGCATTCTACCTTAGAAATACAACCGGCAACAATGTTTAGTGGGAAATATTTCAGCTGGAGTTTTAGAAGTTATGATCAGTTATGATGGATCTTATTTGTTCTGTCATCTTTCGCCAGTGGCGGCTCGTGAGTTTTTTTAGTGGGAGGGCACATCAAAACCGAGTTGGAAACATTATCTAAAAACACTTATAAGTAGCTCCCTATTTAAATAGAAAGTCCATCCTTCTGTTCTTTTTACTGCCTGAATACATCAATAACTTTATTGTCGAAATCGGGGATCAATACTTTTTTCAATCGACAATATTGCCAATGCAACGGTTGATATTTCGATGACCTAATTTGAATGTATTTTGATAATTAAGAATTAAGCACGTTCTCAGTTCTCAGTTAGTTATGAATGTTTAGAGCGTGGGTGGGTTAATCGCTTTTTGCTTCCGCATTCACATACAGAAGCAGAAAGGATTTTTTGCATAATTACATTTTCTACATGTCCTACATAAGCAGTTTTAAAACATATATGTCGGGAATGAAAGCAGTAAAACACAATAATTTAGGTTTAAATAGAAAGATTGAAGTCATAAAAATGTATGAAAATAATGCTCCCGTTAAATTGAACCAAACATTATGTATGCATGTTTGCAAAAATTAAAACGTATACAAATAGCTAATATAGTTATGTTTGATTGTGTCTAAAAATTACAAACCTTTAAATACGCAAATACGAGTTTCCCTTTTAACAAGTTTCACTGTAAACAACAATAACCACTATAACCAGTAACGAACAAACAGTAGATCACAACGAACAATCCAAGTCAAAATAAAAACAACAGTTAAACGGAACATGCGCGCTTAACACAATTCACCCGTACCAAATAACTTGAATCTGTCACGTGCCAACGGCCGCGATGTAATGTGCCCTTACCACGCCCTATACGCCGGTCAAGCAGCGGCGAAATTTTGCTGCAATCTTCCGCTGCGCTTGCGCAAATACGTATCATTTTCATCTAGTCCCCGGATGAAAGTTTTGATAACTTCGTTTCAGCAGCAACGCGACAATGGACTATAATATTGATGTTATAGGTATAATAATAGATTGTTGTGTAAAAAAAATAAAAGAAGTGAGAAGTGTTATTAAGATATTAAAAAAAGCTTTCTTTGTCTCGATTGTAGGGAGGGCACGTGCCCTTGTGCCCTTTAGCACCAGCCGCCACTGTCTTTCGCTATGACTTTCGTTACCCCGTTCAAGATCACGTTGTACATCAGAATTTGTAACTAGTATTAAATAATATCATTATACGGTCAATTTTGCTTCATCTTGGGGTGCTGTAAAATAGTAAGTTAAAGAAATAATTCTAGTTCTTTTAAATAAATCTTTTAGATCACAGAGAAGGGACAGTATAAGAACTGAAGCGCCACACTTTAAGGACTCTATTAACGCAATCACTGAAGGGAAAATAAACTCTTTGGAATTAATCCGTATCTTCAGCTTCGTCAATTTCCATGTATACATCTGGATTATTTTCGGAAATTGTAAATTGTAAATATTGGAACATGATTTGTATTTACCGAAAAAATATTCTCTAATTTTTCGTGAATCTGTCTATCACTTAGGTAAGTCTGGTGCCAAATATTTTAACTCTTTAAAGCATTTGACTAACTCATTTTTCATCTTTTGATCTAATAAATTGCGTTTCTTGCGTCCCATTCTTCCAAAAAAGTTAGACAAATTGAATTTGAAATATTGAAAATTAATTCAAATCTGACAAATGATAATGCCAACCCTTTATTTCAAAAATCGCAATATTAGGGTAATTTTAATTTTGCCAACTTAATTCAACAGGTGGTGGTTTTTTAAAAGTGAAATATACTATATAGTCTCGTAACAATTAAGCTCATAGACATTTTGTGGCTTCTGGGCAATATTAACTTAAAAAACTAAATCTTAAAAAGTATAGTACTAAAGCTAACCTAACATAATAATTTAATAATATCCAAAATCTAGTCAGCAGGTAGCAGGTTGTTTGGCATATAGATACCTTGGTAGTCTTCTATTTTGGTTGGGTTGGATCATAGTATACAGGGTGGTGACTCGAACACCCGAACATAGGGATTTAACATGTAAAATCATATTTTCATAATTTCCTGCTCCCCTAATTATTTTAGGTAAAAAAGCTTCAAATAAAAGTTTTAGAGCATAAAATTCTGCATCTGAATCAATAAACAAAATTAATTTTGCGTGCCTTGTAACCTCAGAAATTAGGTATGAAAATGACGTAAATCACCCCAAAAATAGCGATAGCCATGGAATTCAAACAAAAATTAACACATGTTAACGGTTTATCTGTCAAGTTACGGTGCGTTAGTTTATTTTTATTATTACTTGTAATTACTGTTAAAGTGAAAATATGGCCAACAATTATACAATAAGTGAAAAAAATCAATTTCAAGTTATTTTACAGTGGTAATAGTACAAGACAAGTGCGAGATCTATTTGCGAATTTATATCGTCATAGGTATACCAATTCCGTCGACATCAACAATCCATACCACCATCAATAATCAAACAAAATATGGGTCAGTGTTCGTCCCTTGCAAGAGTTGTACTAAAAAACAAATAAATATTGCACCAGAAGAAGATATTGAAGCTGAAGATCATAACGCTAATGAAATCAATGTATTAGCTGCGGTATCAAATAATCCAAATGTGAGCCTTAGAGAAATTGAATCTGGATTAGGTTTGCACCACACCACGGTTCTAAAAATATTAAAAAAACACAAATTTAAATCTTTAAATTTTCCGTCCACCATGAAATTTGACAGATAAACCGTTAACATTTGTTAATTTTTGTTTGAATTCCATGGCTATCGCTATTTTTGGGGTGATTTACGTCATTTTCATACCTAATTTCTGAGGTTACAAGGCACGCAAAATTAATTTTGTTCATTGATTCAGATGCAGGATTTTATGCTCTACAACTTTTATTTGAAGCTTTTTTACCTAAAATAATTAGGGGAGCAGGAAATTACGAAAATATGATTTTACATGTTAAATCCCTATGTTCGGGTGTTCGAGTCACCACCCTGTATATGCAAAATAAGATTGGAGACGGAAATAATTATTAGAAAGCTGATTTCTTCCGAAATACGTTCTTTAGGTCCCCCTGTACTTCCCTAGAAAAATCCCAAAAAAGCCTGCAAGAGGAACGGCCGCTATCTTGAATTTTTTCAAAAAAGTCCATAACTCAGCAATGGACAATCATGACAGGTGCTGTTGGTGCCAAACATTTCTGTTTTGGAAGAAGAACTCATTACTGCAATAAAAGGTCTAAAATAGAGAGTTGAAATAATTTTATTAACATATTATTGCATAAAACAGGTTTGAAAACATACAAAAACAGCATTTTTTCACTAAAGAATTGTAGAAATTGTTTGGAAACTTATAACTTGATGGAATTCATTTTAAAATGAAAAATGAACACGTATACATAAACAGGTAGTGTTCAGTATGTCTGACATATTTGTGTCTTTCATTAAACTCGTCTTCGTTTAGCATAATCTTCTCTGGTGGAAGCGCTGGTACGTTTGGCTTCGGTATCGCAGTTGCCTTCGATATCGTCTTCATCCTCGGAATCCGGAATATTCCGATTGAAGCAGGACTCTCCCGTACATTCGCTGCACATAGTGGTGCATGTCAGCTGTCAGCCCACTTCGTTTGCACTCACAACGTACGAGATGCAGCAGGTTGTCTGGCACCGCGGCTAAAGTGGATGTGACAGGCTTATAGTGTCCCTGTTCGACGGTCCAGCCCCAATCTTTAGCTGAAAAGACGTTACCCTTCCACGCCTGGACTTGGTTATATACTCGCAGACTATGCTGGCGGGCGGCAGCTGAAGTAGGAGCAAGGCTCGCAAGATTCATGGCGTAGTTTGGCGGTTTTTCACCAACGGTCTGGACATATTTCTTGTATCTGGTTTTGTGTGACCTAAAGACGTCCCTGACATCCTTCAGATGTCAGGGAGGCGGATATGCTTAACTGCTTGGTGTCGCCTACTCTAGTCATATTCCAATAGATGTATCTGGTTTTGTCCAGTCCCTCTGAACGTTTACCTCCTAGATCTGAGTCCGCGCCAACTACAACAGCTGATCGTCCTGACTACGCTTCTGTTTTCGCCGCTTCAACAACCAAAACATCCGCGTCACTAGGGGCTTGGAAAACGGGGAACTTTGCTTTCTTGAATTCTGAGCTAAGGGTATCAAAAATTTTTTTATTCTCAACGTTCGACAAGAATTGCACTTGTGCAATTGCCACGGCATTGGATGGAGCTACATCAACCCTCGCAGCTGATTTCTCTACAGCTCGTCGCATATGCACTGCATCTTTCGTACTTGGTTCATATCCATCGAATACTACGATGACATTTGTTCTGTAATTTCGATTCCAAGTAGGCATTGCACACATCACCAATGAACTCTGTGCAAAAGATCCCCACCGTCGAGAACAGCTTGGGTTTTCAGGCAATTTATTGCTGATCTTGCGCAGCTTGTCGATGACTTTAATAATGTTCGATTTTGTTCTCGCGCGAAGACCTACGTCGTCGAACAAAGACTGAGCGTAAGGTGCCAATTCATACTGTAGACAGTCTTCAAGGTCGTCCGCACTTCTTACAACACACGCGATGCGGTGGAACAGTTGGTTAGGGTTGACAACTATAGGATCTTCATTAATTGCTATAGTCTTTCCCATAGCGGAGAGTGTGAGCACTTGCACGTTCCTCTTCAAAGTCACATCAGCAAATCTTTTTCCCACAGTTCATTTGACAGCAATCCAAGATGGCAGCCGTTTATTCAAAATTTAATTGTGTTTCCGATGCAGGATCTTTTGGGATTTTTCTGGGGAAGTACAGGGGGACCTAAAGAACGTATTTCATAACGAAGTTAATTAGCTTTCTAATAATTATTTCCGTTTTGAGCCAAATTTAAGTCTCAATTGCCTATTCTATCAAGAGATTCGTTACTAGACAGTTGGGATATGCACCAAGTTGAACACAGTTTAAACTGTAACGAGAGATTTCCTCCTTAACCGTTGATATTTGGAAATTCCTTCGGATAACCAACCATGTTTGGCACGAATTAGGGGCGGGGCGTTCACTAACATGAGTAACAGTTTGGATTATAAGCGTTCTAAGATTTGGATATTGGAGTTGGCAGCCGTAGGTACCCCATAGCTTAATGCCATAAGTCAATATTGGTTTGAGTATGGCCTTATACAGTGTGTTTCAGGAGGAATCTGCCAAACTTCAAGGGTGTATTCCCTAAGTAATTTTAAGCAAAAAAAGTCAAATCAACATAGGCCCGATTCGAAAAATTTTTGGAGATATGGCCTACTAAAGAAAACATATACATGTTAAAGTAACAATAAATTACAAATCGAGTGAGATAACTTGATAACAACTACAATAACTGCTTAAAATGACCATCTGCTTCTTTAATGCGCATTTGGGTAGAGTGCAATATAGAGCTTATAGCATTCTCAAGTGCTTGAGGAATAGCTCGTATTTTAGAAGCAGCATTAAAAATTCGTGTAAGTAGTGTATTTCGATAGTTGGTCCTTTCCGAATAAACCAAATCTTTCATATGTCCCCATAAATAATAGTCGAGGGGATTTAGGTCGGGAGACTGTGCTGACTACGCGTGTGGTCTTCCTCGACTCGCAGTCGCCTATGCGTATTAACAAAGACGACGATTTGGACTATGATCACGATTTGGAAAACGCCGACGATATTCGTCCACAGCAGCTCTGGCATTGCCATTACAAAAACCGTAAATAAAGTGTAATATCTGCACATTCTTCATGTGAAAACTGTAAAGTAACAATCTGTGCACAAGCTAATTAGTTTACTGACGACAGATAATAAATGTTGTTTAACAAACAAACTCGCCTACTCTCTGAAATGTACGATCGAGACGCATAAATGCTCCGAATTTTTCATGTACAACCTATATATTTTTCTTTAGTTGGCCCTAACCCCTTAATTTTTCCCAAACGGACCTATGTTTATATGACTTTTTTTACTTAAAATTACTCAAGCAACACACCCTGGAAGTTTGGAAGGTTCCTCCTGAAACACCTTGTATAATAGGAATTTGTTGTTTATGGAGAGTTTTGATTTACGTCTGAGCAACCAGTACGTTTTTGAGAGGGTTAAACCTAACTGTTTGCGTGTAGTGAATATGTGCTTGCGCCAGGTTAATCGTCGATCAAGATACAGCCCCAGGTATTTGACTTCTTCTCCTTGAGGTAGTTGCTTGTTGTTTATATGGATTGGAGGGCACTTTTCTTTGCATGTGGTGAATGTGAGATGGACGGACTTACTTTTGTTGGCTTTGATTCTCCATTTGTTTTAACCGGTTTCCAATTGCGGTCAAGTTGGTTTGTAATTTCTCAGATGCAATGTTGGGTTCACTGTCGGCGGCTAAGACTGCAGTGTCATCGGCAAATGTAGCTGTTAAGACCTCTCCCACAGTCTGTAGGTCTGTAGTAGGTATACAGGTATTAAAAATGGCGCAGAATATTTATATCACGCGATTCTATGTCAAAATTCAAGCAAAAAACTCCATACCAATTTGCTGTTAAATCTTTAGTTATGGAGTTATTAGCAGCCTTAAGTCGTATTCTGGTTTGCTTGTCGTGTCATATTTTTATGAAATAATGATTTTTAGCTGTAAGTTAATCAACAAAAGAAATAACTAATATGTAATTAATTGTACTCAACATACCCTTCGTTTAATTGGAATTTCCATCCGAAGTTTGAAATTTTTGTAGTGCTTGTGCTTTTCATAAATGTTGCAACGATGTACAATGCAATTATATTAAATCAAGCGTGTTGATATTGGTGATACCTATCGCAGGTGACGTAATATGACTGACCACACAGTGTTGCTAAGTTTACAAGACTTGAATTAACAATTCTTCAAAAACTACATATTTTGGCCTAAAACAGTTATACAATCTTTTGTCCAGTTTTTAACGCAGAATTGCGTGATGCGAATATTCTGCGCCATTTTTAATACACCCTGTATAGAAGATATAATAATGGTCCGAGGACACTGCCTTGGGGAACTCCAGCGTTTATTGAAGAGGGTTTGGTGTATTCAGTATCATATTTTATTATTATTATTATTATATACGCTTACAAACATAGGCCTTTAGTCCCTTAGCGTTTATTTAGAATCTTTTTCCATTCTTTTCGGTTCATTACTTTCTGTTTCCAGACTTTTATTTCCTTTTCCTTTAGGTCCTCCATTATTGCCTCTCCCCATGTCTTCCTCGGTCTACCCCGTTTCCGCACTCCCTCAGCCTTCTTCCAAGCAATGTTTTTTACCACCCTCGTATTTTCCATCCTTTTCAAATGTCCCAGCCATTGCAGCCTGCGTATTTTTACGTTTTGTGTAATTGGTGTTTCTTTATATATTTCGTATAGTTCAGCGTGTGTTCTTCTTTCCCATCCCTCTTCTGTCTTTTTACCACCTAGTATTCGTCTTAGTATTCGTCTTTCCCACACTTCTATTTTATATTGATCACTTTTCTTTAGGATCCATGTTTCACTCCCGTAAAGCATAGAGGGTTTTATTACGGTGTTATATATCCGCACTTTATATTTCAGAGAGATATTTTTTGATTTTAATAAATTAGTCAAGGCACCTACACATTTGTTGCCCCTCGCTATTCTTCTTTCTATCTCTGTGGAGTCGTGACACTTGCTATTTATTAAAACGCCTAAGTATACAAAGTCTTTCACACTATTAAATCTTAGCTCTTCTCCTTGGTTTGTTTGGATTCTTAGATCTGGCTGTTTTTGGTGTTCTTGTGTTGCGTCTATTTTCATAAAATTAGTCTTTTCTTGATTTATCACGAGGCCGTATTCATTTGCTGCTTGTATTAGTCTTATAGTAATTTGTTTTAAGTGCTTTTCACTTCTTGCTATGAGGGCTACGTCATCGGCGTATGGTATGCATTGGTGTAAATTTATGTGTATGGTACCTTCTCGTTTTATTTTTGCTTCTCGAATGATTTTCTCTAGGACTAAGTTAAATAGTAGCGACGAGAGCGGGTCGCCCTGTCTTAGTCCTGATTTTACGTCGAACTCTTCCGATAGACCGCTCCTCCCTTTTACGTGGTTATTAGTCACTTTCATAGTCATCCTGACTAGATTTATTAATTTATTTGGTATCTCCAAGTCTGTCATAGATTTGTATAATTTATTCCTGTTTATACTGTCATACGCCGTCTTGTAATCTATGAATAGGATGAAAAGAGGAATTTTGTGTTCATAACAACTTTGCATTATTTGCTTTAGTAAGAATATTTGGTCCGTGGTACCCCTGTTCTTCCTAAAGCCTCCCTGATGTTCTCCTAGTTGATTTTCTACACACTGATCGAGTCTTCGTTTTATGAGTGTCGATGTTATTTTGTAGACCGTATCTAGCAGAGCGATGCCCCTGTAGTTGCTACATACTGATTTATCCCCTTTCTTAAAGATTGGGAGAATTAGGGCTTTATTCCACTCTGACGGCATTTGCTCCTCTTGCCAAATTTCTGTGATTATACTGTGTAACTTTTGTGTCAGCACTTTCCCTCCCTTTTTTATATTTTCTGCGGTTATGTCATTGTATCCAGGGCTCTTGCCATTTCTCATAGCTTGGATTACTTCTTCTACTTCTTTTATTGACGGCGGGGTGCTCGCTTCGGTTTCTTCCGTACTCCTGTTTGTTATTTTCTCTTCCGTTCCACTATCTCCTTCTTCTTGAGTTTGGTTCAGAATCTCAGAAAAATGTTGTCTCCATATTTTTAGTTGTTCTTCTTCATTTCCTATTAGGTTCCCTTCTTTGTTTTTGTAGAATAACGGTCTCGTTTTAAATTCTCCTCTTTCTTCTCTAATGTTCTTGTATGCCTTCTTAGATTCGTTGTTTCTAAAGTTGTCTTCTATTATTTTTAGCTGGTTCTCCTTGTATGCTCTTTTCACATTTCTACATGTTTGTTTTGCTTTTCTTCTCTGCTCTTGGTATGTTAGATGGTACGTCAATTTATGTTCTTCCGTTTGAGCACGTAGCATTTTTAATCTCAGCTCTTTTCTTTTGTTTATTTCCTCTTTGCATTCCTCATTTATCCATGTTTTTCTTTTTTTCCTTCCTCGTCTTGGGGATGTTCTCGGCTGTTGCTGTTTTTATTATTTATTTCTATCCGTCTCCATTTTTGCTCTATTGTATGCGGTTGTATTTCGTTTGTCTCTTCACATTTTTCTTTTATCGTGTTTTTGTATTTTTCAGCTATTTCTTCATTTTGTAATTTTTGTATGTCGTGTTTTTTGTTTATTCTTTCCTTCGCTTTTGCTCTGTGCTTTTATTAAGAAGGGTCTATTAAGGAGGCAGGATTTTAGGTGAAGGAAATAGCTAAAAAGTAGAAATAGTCACAGCCTGTACAAGAGTCCGATGTGCCACATCTTATCAAATGCCTGTATAATGTCCAGAAATGTATCTGTTCAGTTGTAGAGTGCATCTGTCTAAAGTCACTGTTCTTGAGAATTGGAAGAAGCCTATTCAGCACCAGTTTTTCAAAGACCTTGGATACGATAGGTGGAAGGCTTATTGGACGGTAATATTTTAGTTCATTAGGGGGTTTAAGATAACAATTATCTGCCCGACCTATCACTGCGCCGGGAAATACCCTGTGATCAAAATTGCATTAAACAACTGGGTAAGATATATTAAGTATTCCGATGGTGAGTAATTCTTTAAGAATTCTGCCGGTGATTAGCTCGTATTCCGGTGCTTTCTTGGGGTTTAGGTTATTAATAATTTCTTGGACATCAGCAACTTTGAGACATTGAACTGGTGATTCAAGTTGGTAAGGAGCCTCTAATAGTTTAATATTTCCTGAGGGATGCGGTTGAAAAACTTCTGTCTCAGTACCTTTTCTTCGCTTCTTCTTGCTCAAGTACCTTGTGGTGTTCTAGTAGGTGGAAAAGCTTTTGTAACTTGAGGCGGTCGTGGCTCAGTTAGTTAAAACATATACACCGAAAATACCCGGCCGCTCACCTCGGAAGGCAATGGCAAACCACCAAGGTGTATTCTGCCTAGTAAAGTCCTCTCTGGAGTAGAAGTGCAAGCACTTCCGTGGTTCGGAGCCCACGTTAAACTGTAGGTCCCCTATGTCTGTAGGCTACTTGACACGCACGCCACAGGCATATGGAGGGAGGATCGGCAACGCCCTGTAAATGGTAGCCACTCTAAGAAGAAGAACTTGGTTTAGTTTTTTTGTTGCCCTCCAGAGGGAATGGTCAGTAGATTCAGTAGATGTGAGGCTTTCCAGGAATGTTTGTATGCATTCGTTTTTGTTATTATTGAGGAGTTCTTTTAATTCCTGCGTTGCTGTATTGAGTAGACGTTTACTTACCGGTGTTCTCAATTTCCGCCACTGTTTTCGGAGTTATCTTTTTTCTACAATTTTCTGCTTGGCTAGTATAGGTGTATATCTTCTTCAATTTTGAGAGACACACGTAGAGTTAGATTTTCGTTCACTAAACGTCTAAATTCATCCCAGTTTGTGTGTCTATTGCTTAGTCTTGGTTGTTTTTCTTTTCTTTGAGGTTTTGTGGTTAGTACGATCAAACCTGGGGAGTGATCAGAAGATAAATCAAAGCACGACTTTGCTACAGCGAAGTCTTGAGGTATACCCCGGAAGTTTGTTTGGGTCGGTTGGCCAATAAGTGAGCTCTCCCGTAGATAGATATCTCATTTTCTGGTTTTTCCAAGGATTTAAGTAATTGACATCCTTTGGGATTTAGAATTCTAGATCCCCATTCAGAGGATACTTGGTGTTATAATCTCCGCCTACAATGAGCAATTGCTCTAAGATGCTAAAGAATTATTCCAATTGTTTCTGTTTTACTGCGTATTTGGGAGGAAGATAGAGAGCTGAAATAGTTAGGGGGCCGATGGAATCTCCTATTGATATACTGATTGTATGGAGAACATTTTCATTATAGCTGCTTGTTTGATAATTCTTAGTTGAGTTTCTGATTATTATAGGTGATCTGCCCCGAGCGGCACCAGTAAGATGGTTTATATGATAAACCGAGTAGGTGGGAATTTTTAGGTAACTTCTTTAGTAAAGTGCGTTTCAGAGGTCAGTAAGATGTCAGTGTTGTGCTATAAATGGAATATTTTTAGCTCTTCTAAATGTTGTGCCATGCCATTGGCATTCCATAAATTATATTGTAGATATTTATCCATTAATCCTCGTCTGCAAGAGCGCATATCGATTAGAAGTGGAAGGTGAGTTTAACCAGTATTTGTTCTCTTTCGCGTGTGGTTTTTAGTTCAATTTCATCATGAGCAGTTCTCCCTTTTTTGTTTGTAACTGTAGTCCAGTTGTTGTTAAATTCTGTTTGAGGGGGATAATGGTGGTTTGGATATGATGCTGAGTTTGGGAAGGTTCGGAATAAAACAATTGTGATTGTGGAGTAATCAAGAAAAAACGTAAATATCTAAACAACAAAATTGAGGAGATAAACATGCAGAACAATGCACAAAATAGTAGAAAATTCTATCGTAAAATTAAAAATCAAATGACAAACAATACCTAATAAGCAGGCTCATGTAAAAATATGCAAGGTAACATATTAGAAGAAGAAAAAGACATTCTACAATGATGGAAAGAACACTACTATGAAACGATGAACCCGAATAAGCAAGAAGCATTAGAAATACCAAAAACAGTAAGTAATTGATAACAACGAACCTACGGCACTAATGCCAACAATAGAAGAAACAAGAGACGTATCTAATTAGAAAGTTAAGAAACAACAAAGCACAGGAAAGGACGAACTAATAGCAGAAGCAATCAAATATGGAGGAGAAGCACTGACAAAAAGAATAAATAACCTGTTACAACTTATCTGGCAAAATGAAGAACTACCAGAAGCATGAAAACTAGGAATCATAACCCGAATATTCAAAAGAGGAGATAGGAAAAGTTGCAGCAACTAGGTACAGACCCATCACCATATTTAATGTGACCTACAAAGTAATGACAAGCATCATAAGCAATAGAATGAAACCATACTACGAGAGCAAGATAGGTGAATACCAACATGGGTTTCGCAAAGACCGAAGTACAAATGATGGTATACGCCTTATAAGGCAAATTGTTAAAAAGCATACGAATACAATACAGAACTCTACTTTGTATTCGTAGATTTTAAACAAGCCTTTGATAGTGTGAGCCAACAGAGAATAATAGAGAGTCTACTAATGCTAGAAATACCTAAAAAACTAATGAATATGATACACCTTACTCTAAAAGAAACCATGGCAATAGTAAAAGTCGCAGACAACTATACGGACGAGTTTGAGATAAGCTCAGGAGTCAGGCAAGGCGACACACTATCAACGCAACTATTTAATCTAAGCCTAAAAGCAATAATTAGAAAATGAAAAGTAGAGGGCTAACGGAACGCAAATAATTGCATATGCGGACGACATAGCCATTGTAAGCAGACACAAAAAACAACTGGAAGAAATTTACCAAAAACTCAAACAGGCACAAAACTTTGGACTACACATAAATACAACAAAGACAAAATACGTGAAATTCTCAAGACAAGAACAAGAAACAGATATACCTAATAAAAATTGCAGGTGATGATATAGAAAAAGTAAACAAATTTACATACCTAGGATCTGAAATAAACAGTAAAAACCAATGTAGTGACGAAATAAAACGAAGAATCCAACAGGGTGAAAAGGTATACTATGCATACAAAGATCTAATGAAATCCGAAATATTACAAAGAAAATCCAAAATGAAGATCTATAACGCAATAATTAAACCTACAGTCACATATGGTTCAGAAACCTGGGTAACCACAAAACGAGATGAAGAAATGCTGCTACGATTTGAAAGGAAAATAATCAGGAAAATACATGGAGCAATCCAAGAAGGGGAACAACATAGTAAGATTCATAAAGTCACAAAGGCTACGATGGTATGGTCATATAAAAAGAATACCAAGAACAAGAGAAATCCGTACAATATTAGCCTGGAAGGCATCAATAAGAAAACCCAAAGGTAGACCATACAAGAGATAAGGACCACTAAACAATGGGAATTAAAGACTGGAACAGGACCTGCAGCGATAGGAAGAAGTGGCAAAAGATTGTTGAGCAAGCCAAAACTCACATTGGGTTAGTCGGCTAACAGAAGAAGAAGAAGATTGTGGAAGGACATTACCTTGCATTTGTTGATACTGAGTATTGTACATCTGGATTTGGTCAGACGTCATCATTGATGTTTACAGTAACATTGGGGGTGGTAGTTGTAAGGGTTGCATTCCCCTAGATGGCGGAAGGAAGGCCATAACGGCCCTATACAGTGTGCGCCATTAAGTGTGCAGCAAATGGGATTTTTTTTATTGAATTTTATTTGAATACCACCAAAAGTGGGTGCATGTTCCATAACTAACGGGTTACAACTAAAAATCCGCACAATGTATGAGTTTGTTTATTTTACAAGGCAAATTAAAAGAGACGAAAATGCTATTGCAATCTAGTCTACATGGCACTTATGATATGTAAACCAGGAAACAACCTCAACACTTAGTTGAGAAAATAACTTCGAAAGAAGAGCTTGCGCATTCACGTATTGTACAATTTTACGAAAAAAATATAAGTCGCGCTAAAAGTTTTACAGTGAACCATTTTTAAACGAAAGGGACGCCAAAAATTGACCATTTATGATATATTAAGATCGAATAGTATTAAACGGAAGACAGAATCTGAACGGAAATCAGCGATAATGACTAGAAAGAACAAAAACGCTTGAAAGCTGCATTTTTGAACAAAGACAACATAAACCGGAATGATGCTGCAAAAAAATTCAACTAAACCCAACACCCAACAGTATATTTAAAAAATCTTAACATTGCGGCAAGAAAGAAGCAACGTTATCCAGGTTACACATCAGTGTAAATTTCATCTCTAAAATCCAACAGTCGATGAATGTATCGAAATTACAGTGGAAAAGTTTTGATTTTGGATGACGAAAATTATTCTTCCTTGAGTGCACCTCAAATGTACGGAAATGATATTTATTACACTGACGGCTTGTCAGGAACACCATCTAACGTCAAATACAAAATTAAAAACAAATTGGGGCCTAAAGTAATGCTCTACATCGCTGTTTCCGATAAAGGCATATCAAAACCGTATTTCAAGCCGTCAGGTCTCGCTACAAACCAGAAAATTTACCAAACTTGCTGTTTAGAGAAGACCAAGCTACCTTTCATCAAAAAATACCATAATAATGACGATTTCGTATTTTGGCCTAACAAAGAATCGAGTCATTATGCCAAAAGCACTTTACACTTTCTTCATGCAAACAACATACCTTTTGTCTCGAAGGATAAAAATCCTACGAACTTGCCACAGTGCCGTCCAATCGAAGATTTTTTTTGGTGAGCTTGGTAATATGATTTACCGTAATGGGTGGAAGGGACAAACCATAGAACAGCTCACTCGAGGCATTAAAAAATGTATAAGGGAAATTGACACTAGTGGCGTCCAACGTAATTGCGGAAGAGTATTTTCCAGGTTATGAAACGTCGCGGACAATGGCCCTTATGCAGAAATTCATTAACATTTTTTTGATATGTAACGAACAATCTACAATGAAGAAAAATACTGTTCTGTTATGAACAAATTTTGTTGCTTAATTTCATGTGTTTTTGTTGTGCGGATTTTTAGTTGTAACCCGTTATATTAGGTGCACTTAGAATGGCTCCAAGTCAAACAATATACAGGGCAGGCCCAAAAATAAAAAAAATGTTCAAGAGTAAAGTGGTCTTATTTTCAACAGCACATTAAAACCTTATTCAGAAAAGTTGTTTAGATTTACAAGATATGTCCAAATACAAAGTCATGGTCAATATACTTTTGGTGGCATTCAAATTTTTTATTTGCAAAGAATAAAAAAAATCCCATTTGTTGCACACTTAATGGCGCACAGTGTATATGATTCTTATTCGTACGGATACTTAGTTAGTAATTTTACAGCAATTTGATAAAGGTTAACTCGCGATAGCACGGGTTATCACAAGGTCACTTGAAATTATCTTTCCTCTTTGAAAGTGATAGAATATATATATTTTCTTTGCCCATTTTTTTCTTTTCCGAGGATTTCAGCCTTCCCAGCAGTGACGGCTCGTGCCCTGAAAACTTGGGTCGGCCAAGCGTAGGGTTTTTCTTAAAAATTAGAAATTAACTAGCAAATTATAATATTAAGAATAATTGGGGGCGTCGCCAGCGCCCTTAGCAGGCTAACTGGAACGAGTGGCCCTTACGAACTCTGCAGATCTACACGCCACCAATTTTCAAATAATAAGAAATAAAACTATGTAGTTAATTACAATATCAAAAACGGTAACGGAGGCAACTGTATCTCCGTTTTCAAACCAATAAAAATCAATTAAAAATGTTAAAAATGAGACGAAGGTTTTGCAGTGCAATCTGCCGACTGCCAGCCAAAACCTTTGACAAACATAAATTCTAACAATAAAAATAGAAACATTTGTGGACACTGACAGGTACACAGGTTCAACACAAAGGTAAGTTGCGAAGATGCCCAATATTTATGTAGGTATAGGGTCCTATGTTCTACATATTTAATCATTTTTAAATATTAAATCGATTCTACGCGGTTTAGTTGTCGCGAAATCGTCAATAATAACATTATGAAAACTCTCATCTTTCATCAACTCTTTAACCAATCCCCGTTCAATTGCTAAAACCGATAAATTATTTAGACGCGATTGGGATATGGTATTTCGGGTGTAGGATTTAATTCGTTTTAACGCAGAAAAGCTTCTTTCAACGGATGCCGATGTTGGTGGAAGAGACAATATTAGGCAAAACAATTTATACAACTCCGGAACATCGGCTAAATACCTTACCAAATCTGCAGTACTGTCGACGATTTCCCGTACACTTGCCATCGCAAGTTAATCACAAATCTGTAAATTTACTGTACCTTGAAAAAAGAACACCCAAGAACGACTAGATGCTATGCTAGATGTACTACAACAGTTTTTAGTTTTTGTGTGCAACAAGTGCACGAGTAACACTCCCAGCACGGCCAGCCGAACTAACAAGAGTTATTATCAATTATCATATTATTAGCACTATTTCAATTTTAAAAATTGGAAACTACAAAGTATTGTACAATTTAGATTTTGAATTAACACATTCATCCTACAAATTAATAACAATGCTCATTTTCGCGTTTTAACAAATTTGAATAACTGGGAAATTGAAATATCTAATTATTATTTTTACTGCAAATTATGGCCACATTTAATTTAAAGTAGAAGTAGAATCCTAAATGTTTATCTTTTATTTGAAATGGTATCAGAAAACCAGCAGAAAATCTGAAAATCATACAAAACTGAAATTTCCGCAAAACACGAACACTCGTTTGCGCAGAAATATCCGGTAGGTACGGCGAAGTAGTGGTCGGCCGTACCTGTATGTAGCAAGCTACGCGTGCACTTATATATAACGCGAGCTTCGGACTGTGCTCTGATCCACCAAACCGGACGGGCCGTAGCGCCTGCATTAATTCATGATTTCCCAAACAATTTCGGCTGGCCGTACTTGTTGTAGAAAGCATCGCGTGCACTTCTAGGTATATAACGCGAGCTTCGGACTGTGTTCTGATCGATCAGAATTAATTCATGATTCTAACACAGTAAATAAAATATGCAACTGTTCTCGCGTATAATTAACATTAACTAAATAAAAAATATTTATTTGACCGAAAATTTTAATTTTTATTTTTTAAATTTTGGTACGGCCCGGCCGACCCTGCCGTCCCTGACGAGCCGTCACTGCTTCCCAGTCAAAATTCCTAAGTTTTTCATTTTTAGTATCCATTGTTTAAATAAACTTTAACTATTACGAATAAAACGCCAATTTTTTTATATAAAATGAATTAATACGTGGATGTGTATTTTTTAAAATTCTTTACACTCTATTCTAAAACTTATATTGTATTTTCACTTCTGAATAATGAAAATAAGTATAAATCTTTTCATAATAGCAAGTAACATACATTATGCATTTTACATAGCTAATTGATGGCTCGAACACAGTACAAAATACTTATAAAAAGCAAGTCTTATAATCAAAACTATTTACAAGATGTACAAAAACGAAAACATAATACTAAACTCTGAAACTTTCCATACAAATCATTATATGCAAACAATATTGAAAACGTACAAAAATATACAATAGTTTTACAAAACACTCAGACGTAACTTTCACTTTCTGAATCTGTAACTAATAGCAGTCTTGCAGTGGCATAAGTAGGGGGTGGTGGTGGTGGAGGACGATAAATAGGTGGTAAATGAACAGGTGGTAAATGTCTGAGCGTAGGCGGTCGACGGGGTGGAATAGGTGGCCCACATAAACTTTCACTCGAAGCACAAAACGCTTCATCTTCTTCTATCCATGCATTATCTATTGATCTAATCCTTGCTGCTTGCCTTGCCCAATCAGAACGATGGAAATTATTACTGTTGTTATTGTTATTGAAATTTAAACCGGGACTGTCACGATCATCTTCTGAGAGCGTTAAACCGGAGTCTCGGCTAAGAGATTTTTGGTCCTTGCTTAACTCAACACTATCTAATGATAGACCCAAAGCTAAAAATAAAAGAAAAATTTAAAAACATTAACTTAGGTTAGTTATACATTGAGCACTTACAGTGTAGACTATCAGACTCTTCAGCTCCACTGTCGCTAGCAGGTTCTCCTAACAATGAAACAACTTGAGGCCCAAATAAAGGCTGGCAATTGTTTATTAATAATTCAATTAACGTTGGGAGAGTTCGCATCGGTGCATTTTGACTTGACTCCCAAAGCAGACTCGGACCAACGCAGACTCCTAAACATAACGAATTTTAAGTAAATCACCAATTTAAGCACAAATAAGGAACATACCTAAGTTAGCAGCAGACATTAAATTATATCTTGCTCTTTTAGCAACATGGTATAAAACACACAACACATGTGCTAATAACATGTGATTTTCCCTGGGAAGTATACTTAGCAACCTCCTAATATGTTCTATTCGACCTGAACTGGCAGCATTTAACCATTCTTGTACGTTTCCACTTAAAATAGGTTCTGGAAGACTTCTCAAAAAGTCTTTCAATAATGAAGCTAATAATAATGGCGTTGTATTTGCTAATTCCTCACAAACAGCAGAACCTGCAAAATCAACATTAATAAGAACAGAATGTCCCAGAATTATTTTGAAATCAAACGTACTTTGCGTATCGATTTTTTCTCGAAGCTCCCTGAGCGCTCTTGCAGATGCACATCTTCTGAATATACCTTGAGTGTGAGGACCCCGTTGAAATAAACCCCTCAAAATTATATTTATGGCAGGAGGTAAAGTGTTATTTACACACAGTCTTGATAAAGGCACCCCGAATAAACGGCAACTATTTTTACGGAACAGTTTTAAAGTTCTGAAAATAAATTCATAATATATATTTGTGATTTAATTTATGAGGAAAATTTATGAAGAGGTTTGTGTTATGAAAATTTTCCACTGACTACATATCTTGAATGGTCAAAGTCGTCAACCTTTTTACCTCGAGATGAGAGTATAAATAACAACAAGAATTTTTTGTAAAGGAAATATTTGAAGAATAATTATGAAAATTGATCTTACATTCGGTAGGAGCCTTTTTTAAATACTCTTTATTAATAAGAATTCACATAAGTTACTTCGGTTTGGGATCATTTTTTAGCATTATCTTTGTAAAAACGATCGTACTTACTTTTTTGGTGTAGGTTTGCAGGTAGGCTTCAATTCAAAAACAATCCCACTAGGGATTCTATTGTTATTACAGTGTGTGAGATCAAAACCTTCTTCTGCACAAAGTGACTGCCGCAATCTACAAATACAAAAGTAATAATTACAAATTAAATTAATGAATTCTGTTTTTTATTTGTCATCGAAGGAACATACCTTGCTAACTGGATCGAATGCGGTCTTTCGCAACCAAGTAACGGGCATGGGGCTGAATCCCTCTCTCTTGCCCAAAGAGTATAGTCAACTTCAGAAGCTCTTAGGTCATCTAAAGCTAAGCGGGCTATGTCTCCAGTATTTGTCTCCGGACCAATTCCCAAAGTTTTTGACTATATTTAAGAAAAAGTTAGTGAGCTACAAATGTAGTTTGAAATATATTGCACTTACGCATTCCGTTCCACTAAGAGGATCACGATAAACCACCCTAATGTTAGTCGTGGGAGGTTCCAGCCGTAATTGTGCCGCAAGTGCTTGTTGAATCTCTTTCCACCAAGAATCTCTAGCAGCCTGAGTGCAAAATGTTACAATATAAGTTCTTGCAGGTGCTGGATAACCCAAAAGAAATCCCGTTTCACATTCCGAATATGGTGCTAACCATAGTTCAGAGACTCGTACACTTTCCTAAAGATAATAATGATATTGTTGATTATACATATTAAATACATACATACTAAATTAAAAAGGTAGAAATACAAACCTTTAATTTAAAACTACCAGCAGATCGTGGTTTAGCAACTAGCAGTAAATCAGAGAACAAGAATAAATGTCTCGCTTTAGCCTGAAGGGATGCATGTGTAGGAGCCATCGCACATGGTGCTTCCACAATAAATACTCGGTTTGTGTGACATAATCCATGATCTTGTATATGTAGATCACTCAGGGATTTTTTACGGAACGATCTGTTTTTCTGTGAAAAAAATAAGTAATTTAGTCCTATTAAATTCATGAGAAAGGATGTTGGTCAAATGAAAGCAGCAGAATCTAGTTTACGTTTCAAAGTTAGTACATGTTGCAGTTAGACAATAAGAAACATTCAATTTAAAAATAAAATGAGCAATACTGAAAATCATTTTAAATTCCTGAAAATTTTTCCAAGATTTTTTGTAATTTTTGCCTTATTAATGCTGTGGCTGTATCAGAAAAACTAATGAAGAATTAATATGAATTATAAATAAATAAATAAGGCACTACACTTCTGAGTGAAGTTTCGCCGCTTCTCTTTGAAGCCTTTACAATCCTTTCTTTGGGGTGGATTAGTCCGCTCTGTCTGGTGCTTGGGTTTGTGACTTTATCTTTTCCATTTTTGCTATAATTTCTCTCCATTCTTTCCGGTTTCCTGTTTTTTCTTTCCATCTGGTTATTCCTAAGCTTTTTAGGTCTTCTTCCACTTCTTCCTTCCATCTGATTTTTGGTCTACCTCTTCCTCTTTTATTTATTGGATTCCACTCCATTATCGCTCTTATTTTGCTGTTAGGTCCTGCTCTCCATAAATGGCCTAGCCATTTTATTCTTTTTGCCTTAATACATGTCATTATGTCATCTCCGTTTAATTCTTTTTCTATTTCATGGTTCATTCTTCTTCTTATCTCGTTCGTTCCAATTTTGACAGGTCCCAGTATTGTTCTGATTATTTTTCTTTCCATTACATTTAGTATGTTTTGTTCTTTTATTCTTAAATTCATGGTCTCTGCCGCATAGGTCATCACTGGTCTTATTATAGTTTTATACATTTTCAGCTTTGTTTTTATTTTAATTGCCGCGCTGCATAGTATTTTTTTGTTTACGTAATACGCTCTGTTTGCTGATTGAATTTTTTCTTGAATTTCTATGTTGTTTTCTCTGTTGTTTGTTATTGTAATTCCTAGATACTTGAACCTGGTTACTTCCTCGAATTCATATCTTCCTATTTTTATTTTACCTCTTGGTTCATGTCTTCCAATCCTCATTATTTTTGTTTTTTCCATGTTTATTTCTAATCCCATTATTTTGCCCTCAGCTTCTATTTCATCTAGTATTTTTGCCATTATTGTTCTTTGTTTTGATATTATTACTAAGTCGTCTGCATACGCGATTAATTGAGCGCCTCTTGTTCTCAATGTACCTTTGCATCGCCCTGTCTAACTCCCTTGTTAATCTGGAATATTTTCGTTTTTCCATTTTCTGTTTGTACGTTGGCACTTCTCCTATTTAATGTCATTTGTATTAGTCTTCTCAGTTTGTGTGGTATTTTTAATTTCTCTAGGGCTGTCATTAAATGGTTTCTTTTTATTGAATCAAACGCTTGTTTAAAATCGATGAATAACATTTCTATTTCAATGCTATTTTCGTATGTTTTTTCAATTATTTGTTTCACCATGTGAATTGCATCAGTTGTTGATCTTCCTTGCACAAAACCATATTGATATTCTCCTATTATGTTTTTGGCATATTTACATAGCCTCCTTTGAATTGTTGATGTTAGGATTTTGTATGTGTTATTTAATAATGTTATTCCTCTATAATTTTTACAGAGTGTTTGATCTCCTTTCTTATGAATTGTTATTATGGTTCCATTTTCCCACTCTTTCGGCATCTTTTCGTTAGACCATATTGTTTTAATTAGCTTGTATATCTCTTCGTGTGGTTTTTCTCCCCCATGTTTTATCATTTCCATGTTTATGTTGTCTTCGCCAGGTGTTTTTCCATTTTTACTCTTCTCGATTATTTCTTTTACTTGCTCCAGTGTTGGTTCGTATACATTTTCTTCATCTTCTTTTTTTATTTCTGCGTATTCTTTTAGTCTTTCATCTGTTAATAATTCCTTGAAATGTTCTTCCCATATTAATGTTTCTTCTTCTGTGCTCTCTGCTATTTTCCCGTTTCTGTTTTTCAATCCTTTTATTGTTTTCCTCACTGGTTTCCTTATCTCTTTTACTTTCTGGTAGAATTTTCTTGAGTTGCATTTGGAATTTTCTTTTTCTATCTCTTCCATTTTATTTTGTAACCATCTGTTCTTTGCTTTTTTTATAGTAATGTTACTTTCCTTCCTTTTTATATTATAGTTTGACTTATCATCTTGATTTTTTGTTTGCAGCCATCTTTTCCTTGCCCTTGTCTTTTCCTCTACTTTTATGTTACATTCCCCGTTCCACCATTCATTCCTTCTTCGTTCATTATTTATTCCTATTTGTGCTGTTGCTGCGCTTCTCATGTAGTTCTTTATTTTCTCCCATTTTTCATTGACATCTGTTTCTAACATCGACGTTCTTTCATTTTCAATTTGCGTTTTCAAGCAGTTTTTGTATTTTTGTCTTTGCTCCAGGTCATTTAGTTTGAATTAATAAATTTAAATTAAGTAAATAATAAAGCAAGTTGTATATTATTATGAGAAACAATGTTACCATAGTTTTTATATATTCATGAAGTATTCATGGCAATTTTCATATGATTCATCCAATTACTTTTTACGTCTAACATCACTTTATGTGCATGATTCAGCTGTGATTTGCTTGCGTTTAATAACACACCTGTGCTAAATATTTACTGTAATTAATGTTATTTACCATAATTATTAAAGGCCACTTTATTTATTAAATCAAGGTTAAGAATTCACTTTTCTGAGGTAATTATAAAACTAGGCTTTAATTAACTCTACAAAAGTGGATCAAATACTTGTAGTAACACCTAGTTTATGCAGTTTACATTTTTTTAACATAAACAAGAGCTCAAAAATTAAGGTGCAGCATCTCACATGGAAAAATTATTTATGTGACCTCACAAATTTTTAGCATTTCATAGTAAGATTTTGCGAAATTTAATGATTTATGAAAGTAAATGTTTGGCTATTCTAAAAAGGTAAAGCTGGGATTTTATTTATATTAGCAATTGCATCAAAAGTAAGCACATTATTATTTGAACGCTGACAACTTGACACAGCAATTTTCAAACAAATTCCCAAGAATTTCGACATTTTCATTATTCTTCGGTCATCTTCAAAGCGAATTGAGCACATAATGTTTACGTAATATATGCTGTTAGTACGTACATGCGATGTTGTAATATAAAACAAGCGTACGTTAACCAAGCTAAGCTACATTCCAAGCTGTAATGCATCTAAATAATATTTACACACACGCATTGCTAAATGAAGTTTAGAATGCAGACCTTTTAACGTGCAAATCGATCTTATTTACACAAAGATCAAGCTTTGTTCAACAGTTCAACTGAATACATATATGTAAAGGCTAAGGGTTGTTTAAAAAAATACTTCTGTTTATGTTTTTCCTGGTTTAAGCTGGCGTTGTTATAAATTTACCTTGTTTATCAATTTATACTAGGATGATAAGGTTTATACGTCCAAAGAGGTAGAATTTTTTAATACTTTTAACAAGGACTTTACCAGTTAGTCCCTAAAAATATTTGTTAGAAAAATTATACAAATCTTATGAAAATGTTAATTTACCAAGGTTGAGTTCTGAGTTAATTTTGTCACGAAAACAATTCCTTTTGTTTGTTTAAATTTGCATATTAAAATTCCAGAGGTTATGCATAAAATTTACATTGTAAAAACAAACGGCAGGGTCGTACTTCTGTCAGAAAAAAAGCTCACCACATTATACGTATTTGGTTCTTGTTCATGTAATCCCAAGTAATCTTGAGGAAATAAATCTTGTATGCGGTCTAAATCGCGCCTTTTTCCATCTAAAGACGGTTGCGAACCTCCCATTAATCTTCCATAATCTGCTAATCTTTCAGCCTGTAACAAAATGTAATAATTAATTTTTTGAAGTACTTACTAAATTAAAAACGAAATCATAAATTTATTTAAAATTTTTATTGACCACGAAAGTTAAAAAAACCCAGAAGCGGAAGATCATTTAGGACAAAACATCCGGCAATTTTATTGGCACTCAGATTTTGTGGTTTTGGTTGGTATAAAACATAAATTTATCATTTCTTAACCACTACCAGATAGATGTATGTTTGCGTACTACTTGTGTACTTTTCTGAATTCACAGCGTGTGGTAAGTAGATGGGTTATTTTCGTCCACTATAAATTTAGAATTAATTACATTCCTATTTTTATTTTTTGTATACCAACGTTTTAAGAATTTCGGATTCTCTAAGTGAGGACACGTGTCACTGACGCTGTAATTTAACGCTTTACGAACCGTGAAAGACTTTTGGGAGTCATTTTAGACTTGGACAAAATAAAATATTTATAATCGAAATATTATATGATTAGTTGGAAATATAAAAAGCTGTGGAATTTGCTTTTCCAAAGAGGTTTTTTCGGTTTAATCTTGAATTGCCTCGTCCATTTAGATATCTATTGATATGGTAAATCGATAACAGACCTTCTCATAAGGTAAAGATAAAATAGCGAGTTCATATACCTCACCATAACCCCACAGGTTTGTTTTTTATAACCAACAGTAAATTTAAAATTGACATATTCCGGCAGTAGCTGTGTCGGCATTTTAGAACGAACACCTCTGCACCGTGCCAACTTTCGATTTAATATCTCCTAATAAATTTTCTTGTCTTGATGGGTATACTAATTTAAAATCGATCATGACGTTTGTTGGTGTCCAAAAATTAATAGCGTTTGCTTGTTAATAAATTTAAAATTGTAAATCGAAAGGGACGAGTGCATGAGGTGAAAGCGGGCCCTAGGGCACCTCAGACACAACAGACGGGGCCCCTGGCTTTCATTCAACGTCTAGAAATTACACACAACGCACGTTCGGACCTTGCATGTCACGAAATTGTATTTATCTTGTATTTGTATGTAAATTATAAAACTTTCCTATAGCGTTGAAGCAATTACGTACATTGTATTGAAATACGTTAACATTTTTTGGCACGGTTTCGTTCCAACAATGTTGCATTATTTAAAGACAATTACACTCCTCGTTAATGTACTGGTCGAGCCGGTCCTTATTTTTGACTTTTATAAATCGTTTTCTTAACTAAATTAGTAGACGGAGAGTTCGTAACGACGTACGGTTATCATCTACAACCAGGGAAGTTGTTCTAACTTTCAACGTAATAAATCACAGAAATTAAAGTCCCTGTAGTAGACGGCCGACGTCAGGTAAAATTTGTGCTAATTCTATTCTCGTGCCGTTGAGGAGCAAACATTTACCCGGATAGCAATGTCGTGACCAACCTGCAAACTGAAGAAAATTGAATATGAGCTGTTCTCGTTGAACTCTGTGCATTATAAGGTCTCTTCTAATCGCGGTTTGTGGGCGTGGATGTGGTCGCATTTGCTCGAAATTTTTTTTAGTAAATACCACTCGGGTTACATCAGAATCAACCTTGGGCTTTTGTTAAATTACTGATCAAAAAAATTGTTATTGTTAAGATCAAACAAGCTTTGAAGAACAGGTAGAATTAAGGCACTTCAGATCTACGTGGTATGAAATGTAACATTCTTCAAAATTGTGACAGGAGCTTCTTTATTAGAAAATCAAAACTCAAATCTAAGAAATTTAAATATTTTCTTTGGTGGAACAACAAATAGGTAAAACGGCAAACAATCATGTTCATTTCTGAAACGTGTACAATTGAAACTGAAACCAACATAAGCCCAAAAAAAAATTCAGTTTTGTAACGTGAAAATCAAATAATCGTACTGGAATTGATCACCTGCAAAGGTCGTTTTTGAAAATCCAATAAAAATTCATTCGAATTCTAAAATTTACTGATTTAAATCGAAAATTCAAGCAACACATAAAAATGTTATTTACTTTGAAGTTCGGTCTTTCCATTTCCTAACAAGTTTATTTCCATATCTTTTTCTCTGCTACATTTGTTAGGACAACTGGTTTCCTAGAAAATATCTTAAAAGTTAAACTAATTAGATAATGGGCAGATCGACCCAAAACGTACATAAAGATATAGGAGTATTTATTATTAGTTGTAAATTTATGCCTGGAAATTCCACGAATTGAAAACGTCTTGACTATATTTAAAACCAATATCAAATAGCAAATTCAGCCCCTATTCTAAACTTGAAATTAAAATCTTGGGGCTAATTTTTACTACAAAATTTCAGAGTGTTATGAATTTTGATAAGTTCCTAGACGTGTTTCCTGAATTGCAAGAAAACTAGGAATAGAAGTTGAGAACTGAAAGTTTTCTCCCAATTAAGGTTTCGAATTTTATCCTTCTGGAAGATATTTTTAGTTAGAAACTACAGAGTTGTATGTTCATTGTTCATTTGTGTATAATGACATAGAACTTTATATTTAAAATATATTTCAGTATAATGCACAAAAAACTTGGTTTATAATTTTTATAAAAGCATATTTTTACTTAGGATGGTAAGGTTTACTTTTTATTGATTAATGAAAATAGAAAGCGATCTATATTAAGAAAGTAGACTATTGACTCATAAGATACATTTTGACAAATACTACATCTTTCATATATTGTAGAAATTTGATATTTACACAGGTGTTTCTCATACGTATCTAAAATAGAAACTTTCGTGACCTGTGTTCGTAATATCGATAATTATTTAGGTTTTAAACCAACATGTGCTAAAAAGTAAAGCGTTAACACTTAAGTCTTTTTAAGAACATCAAATCAGCTGGTTCTGTTAAAGCAGCGTCCACTTTAAATAACCTGCACATGTAAAATTAATGGTTTGAGAGTGTATTGTCATGGAGAAAGTGAGTTTAAGTCCATTACGGCTACAAATCAAGCCTTTAATTAAGTTACACACGGTAATTTTTTATTACCGGAATTGTAAACGATTCTGCACTTCCTGTAAAGGTTGGTTTCCTTTCCATTCTTGATGGTGTATGAGTTCATATGCGAGCAAAAAAATCATAATGAGAGTTTCTCGAGTTGCGCGAGTTCGAATCGCCACTTCATTATTTTTAATTAAAGCAGACGTAAGAGATAAAGCGAATTACAAAAGAATGTACCTTGTATTTGCTCGAAAAATTCACACAGTAGCGTCAATTTTAACGGTATTTGCCAGTTACAAAAATCCAAATGGGCTTATATTCCCGTTTCATAAATATTAATTTGAATTCGTTTAAGATAGCGAGTTACTTGCTTCGTTGAAATTGTAAAACGTACGTTCAGACGATTATGTGGGAATTCTTTGAGTTTTCGCCGACTGCCGGAGGCAAAGTCACCGCCCTTTTAGTGAAAGCCTTTCACTTCTTTCCTGATTGTTACCTTACCGCAAAAAGCGTAATTATTCCCACGAATAAAAATATACGTTTGAATATGAGTGAAAAGAAATCTAGTAATTTACTTTTTTTAATTATTCTATTCATCCATCTCATCGTCATCAACAACAATATAATAACATACGAGAGTGAAATTTATTACACATTTAAATTTTTATTACGATAAAAACGGTAGTCAGTCGATATTAAATGTAAAATATTGACATTTAAAATTATGCATAGAAGGAAATGTTAAATTTTTAAAGACCTCGCCCACATTAGATAAATAATTGACGCAAATATTATTTCATTCAATAGTAAATACGAAAAATAGAATAGTAAAAATCTCATTTGATATTTGAAACGTGTACGAGGCGGGGCTGAGATAAATTTTTCACATGTCTAATGAATTTTAATTAAAACGTCTTAAAAATGATTTATTAGAGCTGTTTTAAATTAATATACGATTATATATTAATTCGGTGATCCATATCGTTTCTGATTACTTTAATATTCTTTCATAAATTATCATAACAACCTTCGAATTTATAAGAGTTACAACTTGAGTGTCATAAGTTTAGATGCTTACTTGCTTGATATTTTTATTTTATAGAGCAAACAGTATAAGTACATCAACAATATTAAACAGATTCAGATTTAGAAAATCCCCGTCTTATTCTTCAATCTTCAAAATTTTCTACTCAAAAAGTTTAGTATAAACTACTTTGTAACTCTTAAAATCGTTTTTAAAACTGCGTTATTTTCATTAAACTTTCAAAACTTAATTTATAACAGAAATAAAACGACGCAGCGCGGGTTTGTTGCCTCATCTAGCATTCAAATCTCCAGGTTTTTGGGGAAATTCGCTGCGGAATTATATTAAAAGTATTATAAACTGATGTAACAGTGCGTTTAGTGATAATATATAATAAAAAGCACAAATTTCAACTTTTTATATTAGGTATTTTCTTCTCGTAAATCGCATGTAAACGGTTGAGCTTGATATTTTGATTATTTAAACGTTTAAATCGCTAGTTTTGAGACTTCATAACTTTGTAACTTTATACCCTGGAGATTTTTGTTATTCAATTCTCTCTGAGCTCTAAAAGAGATTCAGTTAGATTTTTTATTATAATTTAAGGGGAGAATTATTCTTAATAAGCTCTGTCGTATTTGTCAAAAAATCTGCAAACTTTAACATTGATCTTTTAATTCCTCCTCATTGTGTTTTTTGTCTCAGCATCAACTTTTACAAAGCGAAATCGCGGTATTTATATAAATTCGTTAATAAAGTAGCAGATATAATAATAATAATTTCCGTAGGTCGAGAAAATGATGACACTTTTTTAAAATTGTAGTTTTTTTAGAGAAACAATAAAAATCGTATGTTAATTCATTCTAAATGTAAATTCAGGCAATCAGATTCACAGTAATTTGATAATTTTCTCAACTAAAATAAATAACAAGCTTATTTACTAAAAAAAAATGCTTTAAAGGTGGCAAATCGCTGGACACATGTACTATAAAAAGTTAAAATACAGCTCATCCACTCTGTAAAACTCGTTTTTGGTAAACTAATGCAGCCGCTAATGTGCAGGTTGTTGGTCGTTTTAGTCATTAGTGGTAGTCTCGTGCCCATGGGTTTGAAAATTTGCGACTGCATTTATTATCGTAATCCACCCCAAGCTCGATACAGGTTTTTTCAGTATGAATTTTAGTGCTGCACTAAATAAACAGGACGGTCTTCATTCTGTGTACCCTGTAAGCTATTATGAGTCATTAAAATATCTCGTCTCAGAAGTAATTAACCGAGCGCTCTGCACAATGTTATTTTTTAGCCAGTTAAGTAGCCGTCTCAAGGCTAGCTCTGTTTCATATAACAACTCGCATCAACTTTTTCTTTTTCCTTCGGTTTTATCATAAAAAGCTGGATAACTATACTAGGAGTCTTGTCGAGATGAACGAACGCACTGATCGACTCACTTTTTCGACACGTATGTGTTTTCTTGCGTGTATGCCTTATCAAAAAATATTGTTACTTAACTATTAAGCAACGCGTGCGTAGTTTTCTTAATCAAACGGAACGAGCATGATTTTCAAACAACCTGATTGAAGATTCTCCTGGGCAAGGTTTCTTAACATCCTTAAATGTTATGTTATCTTCAAAACGAGAAAACATCACTTAGACACTTCTTTAGAAGGAAATAAAATTGAAAACGTACGAGCTAATAAAACATCAGCATTTCATTTAAAAATACAGCCGAGATCATATCAACGTAATACAAAAGGTCAAAGAAAGTGTCGGTTACTTAAAAAGAAATTTTAATATGGGAACCTTATCGGGACGTATAAATCCTGATCTTAACACGAACAAGATTTCATTAACAAAATCGTATATTTGTAGTTCGTTTTTCCATATACGAAAAAGAACTTTGAAAGTAAACCAACAGATTGTCGTTTGTAAGTAGTTGAGTTGAAGGACCGATAATTGTATCTTACATATTAATTTTTCAAGTGGTACTGAAATGGCCTTTTAATGTATGTCGAGTTAACGACTCAATAAAAACGCATAACAGACGCAGTGGGCGTAAGGATGATTTACACAATCACTTCCTATTTTAAACATTGGACCGGAAATCTGGGAATGTTCCAAGCTAGGAAACTGAGCGTGCCAGAACTAATACGTTTGCAGATAAGTTTTATGAATGGCACGTAAAAATTTAAGTTCTACTGTCCTACACTTGTAAATCTTGCTTTTGTTACTGTCATGTCGTCGAAAAATTTTTGGACAATTATCAAGTAGGTCACCATTTTAAAAATTTGATCATTTTTGACCAAAATAGATTCAAATTTCTCTTATTTGTCCAATTTATTGTATATGCAATTAAAAATTTGCAGTTTGCAAAGTGCGTTCAAAAGATTTATTATTAACAATTTGTTGCTTATTTAAAAATAACTATGTATTTAAATATTGATTTAAGTTATTGATTATTGTTTTTTATTCCTATTTGACTTTAAAGTTATTATTAATGCTTATTTTATTAGACAAGGAAGTCATTCGCCGCAACTCAATGCATTTTAAGGCTGTGCTTTAATAATCAATTTATCAATAAATCGTTTACACTTAATTTTATTGAAATTCAAAACTTTGCTTCTTGTTACGCCTATAAACATTTAAATTATATAATCTAAATAACAATTTATACAACTTAATCATGTGACTGATTAATCTGAAAAATGTTGGTTATTGCAATTTAATTTCAACATTAAATCACTGAACATTTTGCAACACCATGATAAATAATCGTTACTCATTAATTCAATTAATGATATGGAAATTTGATACCTGATTATCATTGATTGATCTACAGACTGCAAGGTAAAAATGAAAAGTAATTTTAGCAACAATTAATTGATTGTTTTTTATTTAGATAGATCAGTGATATTTATCCGTAAGATCGAATAGCTTCAGAATTTTGTGTTGAAATCAAAGGTTGGTATTGTAATCAAAGCTTCGAATTTCAATTGATTATTGATTCATACTATATCGAGCAGCTAATTCTGATGAACTTCGTTAATTTTCTGAGGGGCAGTCTGAAAAGTTATTTCTAAGTAATTTTTCATTTGTAGCATTCAAAACTTGCAGAAAATGCTAGCTTTTTTTTCATAAATTCTAGATTCCTAAAAAACTTGTTTTGTTTGACGTTGTACGAAATACTTTTCTGAAATGTTTAGTGCTATCTGTTGATTAAATTAAAATAAAAATAGTACTGTAAAGGATTTTTTTTTATTATATGCAAATAATAAATCACAAAAAAATACCACTGGGCGTAACTATGTGTATCACATCAATCCAAAACTTTGTATCCCATTATCATCGTTGCTATTTCTTAGTAATGATTTAGCTAACATCCGTTTTCTAACACAATTGCAATATAAGAATATAACAATAGCCCAAATGTTGCAACCTACGCGATACGCATTTATTTATTTGCGGTTAGTCTGTCTGAATCTTTTAAATAAAAAACACATCGTCATCATTGTTTACCACAATGTCTTTTAACAATCTTTCCACGCCCACTCTATCTCACCTTCTGTACTGTACCGTCATCTGCAATTAATTACACTGATGTGCATACAAAGAAACGATATTGGAAAATAATCACGATTTGTTAGTAGTAGTGTAAGATTACGGTTCAATTACCGATCAAACGGGAACTAATAACTCAATTTTTCTTCATTTATACTAGGCTACATTAAGAGAATATAATGAATCTAAGAAATTTCAAACATGAAAGGTAGGCAGTACCTGCATCTTCCTTGATACCTGGTACCTGTAATCAGGGGCTCGAGTTCTCAGAACCGCGTCTCTGATCCGCCCAACTGCAAATGCCTCAACTGTGACACATCCACATTAATAGATATATACAGGATGCTTTTTGAAATAATCGAAACGCATTTTTTCATTAGTTTTTCTACATGGAAGGCAAAGCGAAAACATTAATCTAAGCAAGCGCTGAATCATAATCAAGAAACGCCAGAAAGGGGCCAAGTTTTGAAATAATCCCGTACAACTCACTATTTTATAAAATGTGTTTGAGCATTCCACAACCGCCTTTGTGTCGAAATTTTCTTAAAAATTCTGACATTAGATTAGCAAATCAAAATTGCACAACAGTACAATAAAGAACAATCACTCAGAAAGAACGCAGATCAGATTGAAAAATAGCAAACATATCAAAATTATCTCTCATCTTAAATCTATTTCTATTCTATAAATAAATTGCGTTTAACTTTCCTTTATTTATAATGGCCGATTCATAATTGACTTCGCATATTAAACCGAGAATGTCATTTTAAATTTTTATTTAACCAGATTGTTATCGACGAACCAGTTTTCACTATTTTAAATAAATGATTTAGGAGTTGAGTTTAACTTTCGATTTTGCACTAAATTTAAGGGATGAGTAAAATTAGGCTTTCTACTTTGTTTCTGGGTAAGTGGCCCATTAACTAACAAGTTTAATTAAATCTAAATTGGCGTTTGAAATTTGATTTCGATATCATTTTTTGCTTTAAGTGAAAGCAGACCTGGCTTTCATTTAAATATGGATCAAATATGAATTATGCGCTCTTAACAAAATTTGCTACGATAAAGTGTATTCAATTTAGAAGAAGATTTTGGATTTAAATGTCCAGATGTGATAACAAGTGAATTAAAAGTGCATTGCAACAAACTGCCAAAGGCTAAATTTTCTATTCATATTAACAACTTTCACAAATACACCAAATAGAAACGAAGGTGTGTTTTTATTTGAAGAAAAAGTGCGAAAACCTCTTATTTCCGGGCAACTGCAATTCGTTCCGTGTAATTGCTCCGTTGTGACATCCATTTATCCGGAAGGAAATTACGTTAAACTCTAATCTAAACTAATTTCTGTTCTTTGATATTTACTCTCTGAAATGAACTTATTTAGAAGGAAATTATATTATATCTGATTAATTTAAATATACAGAGTGGATTTTTACTCTTTGAAATGAATATATGCTACGTTTAAACAAAGACGACGAGTTAACTAAACAAAGAGGTAGATATACAGATGTACGGATAATCGCACTAAAATTATGGCAAAGTTTTTTAAAATTCTGGAATATAATCGAATTACACGAGAGTTAGAAAAATGTAAATTCAATGAGTGTTGGAATGAAGGAAGAAAATGAAGTATATCTATACGCCCTTTAGTGGTTGCCGTTCGTTGATTATTAATTATTTTATCTGAGTGGAATCTGTGAGTATGTAATAAGTATGCGAGTAACTAAAGCGCATTCTTAATGGTTTAATCTAATAGCAAAGCATAAATTCGCAGGGGAAATTGCAAAGATATGCTCAGTTAATTCCATTAAAGTTACAATAGCTACATAAATAGCGAAATGAGAATCCTCGCGGATTAAGGTTATGTACGTTCACAATAACAGCGATGTTCGACTATTAAATGCAAGGCTATTAAGAATCTTGTACAATTACTGTTACAAAATATTCAATTCCTGTGTATTTGTATATATTTTGCATTTACAGTGCATCTTACCGTGTCGTAAAACCACACCTTACATTTAACTTGTGGTACGCGATTTCGAACAGCTTTTCTGCTTCGTAAATTCTACTAAATGCATACCATCTCCCGTAATCTGTAACCATAACTGTTTAACGGAATTATGCAATCCATAATTAAGGGAAATAGATGAAGCAGTTAAATTAATTTTGGGGGTTTAATTTTTAATGCTGATTCTGACGATTTAATCAACCTTCGGAATTAAATTCGTGGACGTAGAAAAATAATGAATGTTAATATTATTGTATGCATTTTACCTAAAATGGGAATTTAAATTAACAATCTAAGCTATAAATTTACTATATAGGTCGACCTTCCATTTTACGTCTTCTAAAGAGCTCGATTAAGGGTAATCAGAGTGTGACCGTGGCTAATTACACGTAGCCAAGCTTACCGATATCAATTTTGCTAACTACCTAAAATATTATTACCTATTAGGTTTAAGGCTGTTGAAAAGAAAAAAAATATATCCGGATTATTACACTTCGAAAATTTAAAATTTTGAATTTTATTAGTTGATTCAATACTGTATAAAATTGCAGGAAATAATATAATATAAAATAAAATTTTCAGGTATAATACTTTCGGATTATATATATACATATTAAATACACTTCTGAAAAATATTTCGGAATTAGGTACGTTTCTCAATATGTTAGCCAAATCTGAATATTATGGGAGTCATTAAATATTCAATTTTTAAAATACGAGATTTACAAAAAGCAACAACGTTGATACCTAAAATAAAGGTACTATGACCGCTAAATCGTTTATTTTATTTTTAATTACAAGACTATTTTTGTTATTGAACCTATTCAGACTGAAATAATAATAATTTAGGTTAGTTACTCTCGACATTTCCTGTTAACTCTATAAATAAATAATTCACAAGCAACACTTTAAAAAACAATCAGGATAACTTACATTATTTTTTCCTGTTTTCAGCAATTATTCTTGAATAATTAATCCACCACTTTATATAACATACGTGACACATAATTATCCTGTTCAATAATAATAATTGTACAAGTCGCCACCGCGGTTAAGCCTTGACTCGTTAGTCTTTTTAATTATTTAAGTAATATACTCGTTCGTTGTGCACCTACATGAAGTAAGAAAATTCCTTCAATTAACACAACTGTCTAAGAATTGTTAGACATATTAGTCAGACAGTTGGCGCACTTCCACCAAGATAAGAGCTGTTACTTTTACATGTTGTTAACTTTTTTCCTTTCAAAAATAGTTTTTCCTACTGTGCTTTAAATAAGTAAACATAGAGGCTTGGCTTGGCTTACTTGTAAAGCGATTAAATTAACGTCGATACAAATATAATCTCATGTTGTATTAGCAGATTAACAGCACGTGTGCAATCTTTTTTTTTTTACTTTTTATAAACATAAACTATGATTGATATCTTTGCTCGATTTGCTATTGTTTTTTTAGTTAACTTTCACATTCGTGAACTGACAGATAATGTACGTTATAATTTAAAATTTAAATGTGCAACCTACTTTTAATTTGAACCAAATACTATTGTTTGTAAAATAATAAACGTCAACTCGATTGTTGAACGTGTGTTAGAACGATTTCTTTTACACCAAACGGTTTGACAATGGCAGAACATTTCGATTATTGCAATTAAAAAAACATTTTAACCTATGAAAGTGTAATGTGAGTTTAGGTTTTATCTGGTAATTTGATACAGGGACGAAATGAACTGTTGGCTTGACGTATCGAATTAATGAATTATCACTATTACGCTCTTGTTATCCTATTACGGAATCATTACAGAGACAATTATGGAAATTTGAATTTTTTACGTCATTATCTTTTATGAACCCAATTAATCATTTTTTAATTAAGAAAATGGGATATTTAAAATCACTTCCTAGATTTTGAAACCCTGTTTCAACGAATTTTAGGGCAATTTTAAGTTTGATATTTGATTACGTAAATGTGAATCATATTCTCAAAGCAAAAATAGAAAAATTAGGAAGGTAATAGACTTTTATAAATGTAATGTTAATTAATATTGAAGAATCTGGAAAACCACCTGGTAACGGTTCAGTTTTCGCCCGTGCGATTTCGGCTCAAGAGGTCCTCCGTGCTGTTTCGGTCCAGATATGGTAGGAAAAGATAATCCAGTGTACTTTCGGCCCAAGCCATTAGTATACTTATACTCACATCTGATAAATATTATCCTCTTTTGTACAAGAAATAATTTCTTATGCTACCAAAGAGCCATTAAAGTGCATTAGATTCCGATGATGCTGCAAAAAGCCTGAGTTTTCTCTAAGTTTTTCGGATTGTCCCAAATTGCCACAGAATGTACTTCAGATAAGGCTCCGTAAACTTTATATTTGCACATGTTCTTCCATGTGAGTACGGAAAATTTTCAGCAAAAAGATTGCTTCATAATTGCTCAAATTTGTTTTCAAAATTTCTTAAAATTATTCAAATTTTATTAATTAGTATGCCTCGTAACTTCTAATTTTACAAAAATTCTGAATTTCTCGAAATTTTTCCGACTTTTCCGGAGTAGCTCAAAAATTATCAGTAAAACGGATACCAAGCAATCTAAATTTAATGGTTTGCTAATATGTACTACGAAAAATTGAAAATATGTATATAAAAAAGTTCTAATTATATGGTTGATTCTCCAAAAATTTCTAAGTAAGTAATTTGTTTCTTAATTTTCCATAACTGTATGGAATTTTCCAGTGGACAGTGGACATGGCAAGAGGAAATCAAAGTAAAAGTTTTAAATTTTATAATCCCAAAAGTACGTTCCTCACTTCACCAGGAATTCATCACAATTTATTTCGAAATAAAAATTTCGAAAATTAGTACATATTTCCATCAAATAAAACAGTTATTTTCCTTTATATTTTATATCGTTGTCAACACAGTTGTTTCATTGGTAAAATTTGAGAGTTAATCGACCTAAAAATTTTTATTATCCTTAAAAAGGACAATAAAGTGGCAAACTCATGGTTATAGACCAGAACACGCTTGGAGGCAAATCGCTACAAAAGCTTAAAAAGTAATGTGGAAGGGATTTTCAGAATTAACTAGGGCGCGGCTAATTTTACTAAATTTTAAGTTTTTTGGAATTTTTCCGATTTTCCTCGACACTGTCCAGTAAAGCGAGGACAAAACAATTCAAGTTACGTTTGATAAATCTAATTAATAAAGCTTTTTCCCACAACTTTAATAATTTTAAAAAAATAGTTTAAAAACTTCCTACGGATTTGAACGAAATGCTTCACTTTGCAGAAAATTTTGAAAGTGTTGCAAAATTGTTGTCTGACATTTTGCAGCAAAAAAAGCCCAATACAATTTAAGTTAGATTTTTTAAGAATACATAATTCAATTTAATTTTGTTTTGAACATTGTCTAAATTTCAGAAAATATGCATCGATTAGAATGAAACTGCTGATTTGACAAAAATTTCAGATTTTTCGGAAGTGGTCTAAAAATTTCACAGATTTTGAAATTTTTCACATGTTCCTAACTTTTCCAGAACTGCCTCGAATTTTCCACCAAAAAAGGCACACAGACTCCACATAGAACTTTCTGAATTTCATTAAGTTTTCAAACGTTACTGAAACCGTACGAAAATTTCAATAAAATGGACACTATGAAGTCCAAGTAAGAGTTTTATACTTTATAATTACCTTGCCCTTTGCTCAGAGTACCAAAAGATTATAAAATATAGAGATTCTGATAAAACCATAGATTATGATTATATCAGGATATCACATAAATTGTATAATTGTTCTAACATTTATTAGGCTAGTATTGATTTGTTAAATAATTACTTCGTCGCTTTCATGTTAGTTTTAACAGTTACTTACTAATACAAAAAGCGGACATATAAACGATGGATCTTCAAGAATAAAGAAATTGATTCACAGTATTACCGTATTTGTTGTGCTAATTATTATTACTATAAAAGTAACATAAAATTTTATAGTAAAACGTGGTGAATCGGAATTAGCAGAGGAATAGGAACAAGAAATGGAAATTTTATTTATAACTTCTCAGAAACAAAGTACACAAATATCAGAAACGAAGTAAACTATACACTACTGTTATACCAATATTTTGGCAACACGAAAGCAGGAGGGCGGTATATATTCTCAGCAGAGGAAGAGGCTTTATTTATTGCCAATATTCACATTTGTGTTGAATACCGCATTATTGTATTTGCTTATTTTGAATGTTTTTCTGTATCAAGAATAAAGTGTTTATTTCTATCGAGGCATTTTATTTAAAATTTAGGTTTAAGAAAAATAGGGGTTTACTTAGATATCAAAATAAGCATTATTATTTTAATTTTTACCATTCCTATTCACCTGCATGATGTGTAAAAGGAAATATAGTGAAATAATAATGTCTGTTCCCAATCCCCATTGGCAGGTGAATAGGAATATTGACTATTTTTTCTATAAACTTGCAAATGCTAATCTTAATATTTATTAAGCTCATATCTTATCAAAGTATATATCTACACTGAACCTTTGAACTTGAAAAGGAGCACAGAAAAAAATATGGGGAAGAACTCGGTACCATAACAATAGGCTCGAGTATAAACGTAATTTTCCCTAGGCAAATTTAATTTTTCCTGGTATGACATTTAAATAATCTTACCTACCATCTCTGAGTCGAATCAACACGATCGAATGTTTTCAATGTCAAAAATATGCACATTCAAGAATTATACTAAAATATTTCTTGAATTTTTATTAGGTATAGTTATTCGTTAATATATTATTAAAGTATCTTGGCAATCCTTCATGTTTTAATATCTAAGTAAATACCACACTACCAAGAAAAAATGTATCTTCTATTCGAATCTTTAACTGCAACTATCATTTGAAGTTATGTTGTTAAGTTTTCAGTTTTCAGAGGTGTTAGATTATTTTTACTGCTTACATCAAAGCTTTGGTGATTAAAATAATTTAGAAGTGGGCAAAGATCTGTTTTAATCATTAACTAAAAACTACACCAGCATCCTGAAAACCTCAAAATGTCATGGTGGCTGTTACTTCCCTCGTTGAAGGGACAGAGTAGAATATTTACATAAACTTCTTCTAAGTTACTGTATAAAATATCCTACTGTTTTCTACTAATTATAAAATCAGCAAGCAGGAGAAACATTAAGCTCGATAGTTATGCATTAGTCATGTTTTCTTTGAAAAAACGGAATTTAAAAGATCAGCACCTTCATGCACCATTCACTTGATGGTGACCTAGACCTTCAAGTTTTCACTTCGAATCATGCATATAGAAAATAATTTCGTAGGTGTATGTATTTAAAGTAGAAAACGGTATTTGCGACTTAATATGGAATTTTAAGCCGACGTCCAATAAACAAACGACATGATAGTAAAATAATATGCGCCTTTGAACAAAGAATAGAATGTAGGAATAAAATGCGCATCCGGAACGAATGAACAGTGGAACTTAAAACGCTTTAAGAATTTTTAGATTTTTGTTTATTTCGTTATGTATTAGTAGTGCTTTTGTGTTCTACCAGTGATACGTGAAAATGAGTTGCAAAGTTACAATATACCTACTCTTAACTGAAAATAATTTTGGTTTACAATAGCCGACGTAAAATTTATGTGCCTATTGAATTTTCCTTGATTGCGAATAGTTCGGAATGTCTGCTAGCTAATTGTGAAATGTGTCGCATTGTACGAGATTTGAAATTTTCTTCTTGTATGCAGGTGAAACGATAGGAATTTTTTAATGTACTTACATTGGCCTACATATTTTATGGACGTATTTGCTTTAATGCACCATATAAAATACGTTTAATGACTGAAGTATAAAGTAAACCGAGGCCCTGAAAAATCAAAAACGCTCCACTTTCTCGTCGTTTCTGTTATTTCAACCCTAATACTTTTAATTGCCGAGACATCTATGCCATTTTCTTGTCTTCGCATGAACGTTAAATATAACAAAAATGGCCAAGTATTTAGATAAATGTTTCGCGTTTCGTAAAAACTGGAGTCTCTCAAGAAAGACCACATAATTTCTGCAGAATTGCATTGTTTTAAGGCAATGCCATCTTAGATCCTAACAAGGGAGTGCACTTGTACATTCCAATGTGACATTATAGCGAGAGTTTGTATGCAGCGTATGTAGTTGTGATCTCCGGTTCGCCCTCCAACATTAGTTGTAAAAGTTAAATAAGTGTACATTATAGAAGACGACAAACATAATTTGTAACTACTTTTATTTTCTTTTTCGTACAATAAAATCATCGCCAAGGTCAGATGTATTTCTGACTTTCTAGCTCATTGTTACTTAAAATATAAAGACTTGGAAATGAATTTAGACATGATGTAACTTCATTTTCACTCACGTTTAAGAATACGAATATATTTCAAGTTCAAGTACTAAATTTATCGGCATGCAAATGCGTTAATAAAATTCTATAAACATATCAAAGCTATTTTCATACCTCACTCCGGTTGTAATTCGCTAATTTTAGTTCGTTTTTCACCATACCGAATTCTTTACAAATCCTCTATGTATATTTTACAAATCACTTAATGGACTAAAACATTTTAAAATTCACTTTACCCAAGCAACCACTTCCCAGCTTACACTGAACCAACTAATTACAAAACAAGGAAGCGCTGGCCCTTTCTTCCACGTAGTGGAATTTTAAGAACAATCTTTTATTGTCCTAATCTTACACTCTTTAAATTCCTTTATCACGGGAAATCCAAATCTGATTTGCTTCTATATTCTGTTTAAGTAGTTTGAAGTAAAAATCCCCCAAATCCTTTAAGCCTTAATTTTAACAAAATATAAACAAGGTTAAACCGGTTGTTATTTACTTAAAATTTAAAATAACCTCAAGCAAAATGTTTACATTACTTAAACTTAACATTTGGCCCAAATGGGATTTCTAAGGGTATTCGCGACTGAAGAAGTTGTACAGTTATCCCAACTTTAAAAATTGTCATGATTTGAAATTTAAAACAGCCTGTTTTGTACGTGTTTGTTTAAATTAAAATGTGCAAACAATTCCCAGTTACTGAAATTTTGAATTTTAGTAAACCGATTAATTTTCACAACTTTTAAACTGTACGTTTGTCTTCAGAAATGAATAAATGAACAACTATTAATTAAACAACAATTAACATTATTTTCATATTGAGTTATTGAGTTTCTAATATAATTATTCTGTTTGATATTTAATGACCTTAACTTGAGGAATCTGAAGGTTGAATTTTAAAAGTTGTATTGCATAATCTTTCTCGTTTACTTTATATTTACTTTTTACATGTATCTTATGAAAGGATACAACTAAAAACCCGAGTTAGTTATTATTATATAATATAATATTAATAAATGGTAAGATAACTTATGAGCTTATAACAAATTTTCAGATGCCTCAGAGTCTGGAAATGTTGAAAGTTCGACGTTCTTTAACAACTAATTTAGATGTGATAAATATATCAAGGTTATTTTCACTATCATTTATTTTTTGGAATTTTTGGTAATTATTTTAATCCTTTGTTGTTCATAATACGTAAACTTTATTACAAAAAGAAGGAGTGATAAACAACTATCAAACTATTTTTAGTTTTAATGATGTGTATAATTAGAATCTCAAGTTTAATTTTGATCCTGAATATTTACGATATTGTAAATTATACTTAAATATCCCTTTAATTTAATTTATAATGCGGAACTCTTATAAGATGTCACAGGAATCTATCTAACTTACTGCAGTGAAATTTAGAGTTTAATATTTCAATCTCAACTCGCTTATAAATTTCCCTAATTGTAGACCTTTAAAATTAATTTCGTAACTATGGATTAATTAATGGGATTTTTAAACAAAAAATATTTCAATATTCTGGGTGCGTTTATAGATTTAAAGTCCAACGAACTTTAATTCGTTCATATTACATCAACACTTGGAGTACGGCATAGTTTTGCAATTTCACAGTAAGTTGCAGCTTGCGGTTTAACATTAATTATTACAAGTTCAATGCTTTCCATTTTGCAATACTGACATGACAGGTTTTCGATGCGTTGTTTTAAAGTTGGAGGACTTTCAGCGAACTTTCTACGGTAATTTATTTTCTAAGAAATGAAAATCTATCGATACCTGTATAGTCATTAAGAATTCCAACCGAGCTTTTCCTAGTACTACTGTTATTACCTTCCCATCCGCAAAAATTCAAATTGCCTTTCTCCTTAATCGCTATTTAGACTTACATGTCACGTTTACCACGTTGTAAACCCTTCTAATTTGTCAGGCTTCTTTGCGACGAGCACGTTTATGACCCGTAATATTTATATTAAGGTAACTTGCACTATTGTAATTTTTAACATCCTCCGGGATTCTTTTACGTTTAAGGCGAGAATAACATTTAGTAAATCAGGAAGAAATATTGCCCTTTAAAAAGGCACGTCTTCGGTGTTTAGTTGAATTTTATGACTTCATTATGTGTAATAAACATGGGAAAAATGGCCTCATTTTAGGCATTTTAGTTGAATGCTCCTATTTTTCATTTTTAAATGTTTTTTTTTTTATTTTGTTAACCAGAACTTCTTCGTATAATGTCTTTCTTGGAATTGCTAGGAGGGGTCGAAATTTAAAATACGACAGTGGCGTATCTTCTACAGCAAAACAATTCGTGCGAAATCATTTTCATCGCTGAAATAAAAAGTAAGTTCGTACGACAGTGAAAGCCCTTAACTAATTATAATCATTATTGTTCTTCTTGAAGGCTCATACAAGCAAAAGGGGAAAGGTTATAAGATTTAATAACCGTAACTGATTTCTACTTAACATTAAACCATTCTTCCTTTTAAAACTACTATCCCCGAGAGTTAACTTTAATGTTCTTCCTCGACAGAGAACAATGTCGCATATAATACATCGTAAATGCGAGTTATTAGGTGTGTACACTTTCATATTATCTGTTCATTAACCTCAACGTATTCTTTTATATAATAACAATGACAAATTCGCTTTGACTAAATTTCTATTTTTTTATAATTTATTAGTCCGTTTTGCAACTGTACATAATGTTACAGTTATTTAAGTCAAATTACGTGAATTGTTTAACAAGACCATGTTCTTGGCTTATTTTATGTTATTTTATGTGACATTCACAGTTAGCATTAATGAAGAAAGCGCTAAAAAAGATTAATTGGAATATCAAAACTGTTTTCATTTCGTCCTAATTTTGTTTTTCTGTTAACACAAACATAAAATTCACAGAGTAGGTAACAAAAACCACCACAAAAATATCGTCTTGTAATATTTATTTTATTCTAAATTTTTAATTTAAAGCTCAAAATTTAATTAAGCATTTCATTCTATTTTATATAAAACTGGTTTTACTATAAGAAATGCTTATTTTATTCTAATATTCTATCAAAATCTCCACGCTTCAACCTTATCGCCGCCGAGTAACTAAATAGTTATCACGTTATCACCCAAAACGTGTATGTATATATTGGCCATGGATGATCGATTTAAGGCTAAAAAATGCACTCAAACTACTAATACTACCGAAAAACAAAACAGATTTGTTTTCCAATATCATTTTTTGCACAATAAAAAATTTTAGAGCCCGATAAAATCCGTTTGTTTTCAAGAACACACCGTCAAAAATATTCGTGAAATTAGCTCATAAAAACACATGCATTTTTGAATTTAAAACGATAAAGTTTTAAATTATCCTGATTTGTAGGTTTTAAAAATATGGAGGTTATTTTTTTCCACATAGAAATGTTAATCTTTAAATCGTTTTCGATTACTGCATGTCATAAAAAATAAAGAACGATTTTTAAAAATTGTGCATTAGGTAATCAACGTGGGCCTGGAATGTTGATTTTTCTTCATTAAGGAAAAACATTTTTTTCATTGTCAACAAAAGACATTTTTTAACTTAATCTCCAACGAATGTGGAATGTGGATTTTTATCTCATTAAAGAATAACATTTTTTGCCTATAAAAGGTATTAAAAAATATTAAGACTTTCGTATGCGATTAATTGGAAATCAAATTATGTTCCTTTTAATACCAAACTCGGTATGCAACTAAATAAATGACAAATTTTATAGCTTAATAAATAGTCTTTGTGCTGCTGAAATTAATGCGAATGAACCAGCAGTCTTTAACATAAGAATTTCATTCCAACGGTTTAAAATTTCAAGGTTTTAATGTAATCTTCGAAATAAATCGCCTAAATCGAATGTCTATTGCGAAATTAAACACTAAATGGCCAAAGAGGCCCTTGAAATGTTGGACTCTATGTTGACTAATAAATAATCTAGCATCCAAAGCGTATTCGTAATATTTTCAACACAAAAGAATCAAATAAAAGGTGGAGACTTCAACGTTAGATCGGGCAGTAAACCCAGTAATGACTCGAACGTTTCAGGTTTATTGAAGCTTTGAAAACTGTGCTAATTACTTTTTCAAACATAAAAATTATTAGAATTTTTGCAGGCAATTATATGAAACACATGGTATGAAGATTGCTGGGCTAGATTAGCTAACGAGTTCAAAATTGTCGTCGTTTCTACTCTCAAAAAGTTATTACACAAACAATTCCTGGCTGTTACACTTTCAGTTCCATAAATAAACAAGCAATTAACAAATTGTTGAAATATTAACGTGAGATTGGACGGCCAACCTGACTTGTTTTGTATATTAGAAAGAATTTACGATTTCTTTTTCCTCAACAACGGCGTCTTTTGTCACAGTTTAAATTTCGTAACATACCTACTTAAAAGGACTTGAAAAATATTGGAAGTAAAACAGTTGGACAACCTAACTTTACTTTTATTAAAAAAGTCGTGAAAATGCTAAATTAAGAGATAAATTACATCTACAGAGTAGGCCTAAAAACAACTTACAGTTCTCAGCTTACAACTCACGAATCTCACTGAAATTTCCACTAATTGCTCCAAATTCCGTTAAAGAAATTTTTTTATAATTGTTCCACTAACACAACACATAAATTTTCACAGAAAATCTTGTCCTTTATACATTTTTAAGTTTGTAAAGCTTAGATCAAGTTGTGATTTTAAATTAATACAAATTGGTTTCAAATCTTAAACACACGCTTTATGTATTAATAACAATAAGTTTGACGGTTTTAAAAAGACTGAAAGTAAAAACCGCTTTCTTAATGAGTTTTTACAAATGAAGCGGTTAAGGTGGGAGGTTAGTTAATTCGCATTTCTTCGAAAACAATTGCCGTCGCCGCACTGAGAGGTTAGAAGTGAAAAATAATCTTGCAAATAAGGCGTATAAACTGATTAAGATCGCTAAAAGATTACTTTTCCTTGTTAAGACTTAGAACACATATTTGCAACTGCAAGAAGTCTGGGAACGTTTATGTCATTGAAACGCTTCAGTGTTTTCAGCCTATTTATATTTTTTCTTATTAAAATGGCTTCGCGCGAAAATTTAGGAATTCATTCCTTATTTTGATTACTGTTAAATGTTTGATTAAGTAAAATTTCTTTAAGAAACTAACTTTGAACATTTTGATTATGTAATCCTTGGGAATGGTTTCTAAGAATTTTAATGTAAAAATAAGACTTGAAGCGATTTTTAACTTAGATAATAGGATGTGTGCCAAAAATTTCTTAATGACAGAATTTTTTTTAATTTCTAAGAACAATTTCAAAAGCCTGCAGACTATAACTAGACAATGAACTCATGTGTAGGTCTCTAAAATTTGCTACATTTGCCCAGTCTTCTTTCTTAGAATGAAATAAAGACATAAAAACTTTACGGATAATAAGCAAGAAATTGTGCGAGTTTCTTGGAGATTTCAATGCTGAGTTAGTTAACTAACCTGAACTGATTTCGTTTCTTCGAGTCTTTTTTGTTTTATGCCCTCACGGCAAACACGAAATTATTTATTTGCAGCAAGAGAAGAAAAACGATGGTTTGAAGATTTAGAATTAATTTGATTTTGCAGCGTTTTATTTCTTATTAATTACTTTTTTGGATAAGTAAAAACTTAATTTTTACTCGGAAATTTGAATGCTTTCTATTGGCTTGCTTTTTCAAACTAGATATGTTATGGTGACTGTTTTTCTTTGTTAATTAAAAATAAATTGTCAAGAAAAATTCATCCAGCGAGAATTATATGACGCATCAAGGCTTGGAGACTTCAATGTTAGATTAAGCAACACCGCATCGAATCAACTTGACTAAAGCGGAAATGTGAGTAACTCTGAAATTGATTTAGGATTTGTCAAATCTTTCAGAGCTGGCTTTTTGCATTCAAATATGATAGGAGCACTAGGTTAACCTTGGAGATTTCAATGCGCGATTAAACAATGAACCCATGGTAATTTTGTACGATCTTTACCATAAAATCATGTTTTCAAGCCCGGAGACTTTAACGTTGAGTCAGACTACCAACCCCTTAAGATTGTATTATAGAGAGATGTAATTTAACTAAACTTATGCGATGTAGATTCTTTGAAAATACTATTCCATTAAGGATAATTTCAAGTAAATTAGTTATGGGTTTGATATAAGAAACATCGATTTCCTGTTCTTGTTTTTCATACAAATTCTATAATTATTCTAACCATACTGTACATCAGGGTTAATTACGAACAGCATACATTTTGTACCACATCTGCATGGAAATAATAACAAACATCCTATCTCGCTTCAGGATTTCCACGTATGCGTAATGAGATGCTGTTTTAGATATGCAAAATAGCGCAAAAACAGAAAATAATTATATTATAAGGCTTGTAGATACTTTAATTACGCCAATATTTTTGTGAAAGGAAAACTAGTTATACGCATTAGGGAATGCGAGAAATTCGTAAACATCTCTAGTTAATTCATTTCGATTAATTTTTACTTCGTATCCCTTATTACCGCATTAATGCGGCAAATTAACAACTACTTACTTGCAGCTGTAAAATATGCGAATGGAGTTGAGGAATGCCATGGTGGATAACAGAATTTAATCCTGAGAGATCTAGTTATAAAGCCAAAACTGTTTTCCGTTCCAATTTACCGCATCTACGAAATATTCTGTAATAAACGTTACCACGTATGACGTGTCACACCCATAATAATAATAAATCGCGACAGCCATGATTCTCTCGCGGAATGCGCAACATATTTCGCGAGAACAGACCGTTACACCTGTAAAGCCTTTTGTGTTAAAAAATAAGCACGCTCCAAGGTCCCCAAAAAGGTCAGAATTCCTGATGCCTGGCAATCTCGAAAAAATGTCGTAAATGCATACTGCAACCCGGCATAACAGTTATTAAAGTAAAAATACGATCATAAGACAGCGGACCGAGCATGAGAGTAATGACCTTTTTTGAAACTTCCATTGTTTGCATGCGTCGTATTCGGTATACATAACCCATAATTAAGAGTCGAAGGGCCCTCTTAAACATTGTATGCGTTGTTAAACGATGTTTACACTGACGTAAAGAAACGCAAATAATAATCTTTTTTTAAGGTTTGGTGATTTACACCTTTGCCTGATTGGCCTTTTTTAAACTTTTAAACTCGCCCTGCAATTTACATGCTGAAAGTATGAAATTGCGTGAGCGTTCTCAGAATTTCCGATATTTAAATATTTTCGTAATGCGGCGAATAAAACGACGGAAATGACGACTGACCCGAATTTTTAATAAAAAAACAAAGAGTTCTTCTACTGGTTGAACCGCGCCCAATTTTAATAAACGTAATAAATTTCGGATCCATTCAGAAATGCAAAAGTATGGTGAAGAGGTGCGTATACATAACTAAATGCAAATACAGTGTTCACGTTTTATAATAAATTAATGAGGTTACTGTCCGTGACATTGCGTAGGATTTAACAGGTCATATAGAATCTAGAATATGATCTCTTCATGCTCTATATTTTTAAGACATTATTACACCTTCTTGTTTACTAAAAGCGCACCATTCTTGTTTTCTAATAACCTGTATTCACACTTGGCGGTTGGCGTTGTTTTTATAAAGCGTATTGCCCAAGTTTTAACTATTTACGTATTTTATACAACATTAACGATATGATTCGCCCCTCCAGCGAACTATAATTCAAATTATAGTTTCGGGTGTTAACGTCAGATCGACTATTATTATAATACAGAAATTAATGAGGCAATCAAAGGCGAATAGCGATTTTTAAAGGAAGAGGGTAATTTTCAGCTGGTTAACTATTTTTTGGGACTACTAAAATTAAACTGTTGTTATTCCTAAACGCATTTTAATTTTAGGTCTCGCTTTTAAAGTTAAAATTGCTGAACTGAGGTTCTGTTTTAATGGCATTCCTTACAAAAACACCCCTGTTATATAAGCAATAAAGTGAAGTTTACTAGCCAAGAGGATACCATTTATATATTCATTTTATTATTCAGAATCTCAATAGGAGTACCTTTAAAATTCGGAGAATTAGAAAAGTTGAATTTTATCTTAACGCCTTATTTTACGAGGCGTTATGTTAAAAATATTTAAACGCGAATTTATGGTCATGTAATGTTCCATTTATTGAGCATTGTTTAAATCGAATCGTTTAAAAATTCGACCAATAAAATTTCCCAGAATTACCTCCCACTTTATTACCACAATGTGACAGTTTGTAGCTTACAGTAAAGCGAAATTTAAAAACACACACTCGTAATGACTAGTAACATAACAGATTTAGCACACGAATGCCTACTCAAACCTTCCGTATTCGACCAATATCTAAATTTAATTCCTGAGGCAAGAAAATCAATCCACAAATATGTTTCTTTAAAAACATATACATACATATACAGGGTGATTCAAAAGTATTTGTCATTAATTTGTTTGTGTAGAAGTTAATGGAGGAACATTTGAACATCGTATGTAAGTTTTGTTCCTCTTTATTAGCAACATTTTTTACATCACTTTTTAAGTATGCCAGTAATTATTTACTGCCAGTCCAGCCTGAAAAAATGTGAGAGGAGGTGAAACGTGTAAATTACATAATTGTGTAATGTTTCATTTATTTTTGTAGAGTCATTTCTGTCGCAGACTTTTTAAATGGAATTGGCATGCAGTTCTCAAAAGTAACAAAATTTAAAATAAACAAAAATGACGATAAGCTTTAAATTTTTGCTGTTAAGTTAAGTTACGCATTTAATTTAATGACAATACTTTTGAATCACCCTGTATTTATGGACCATACATTCAGGTTCGGAATAAAGGTCGCTTCTTTTCCTGAAGCTCTACTAATTCATTGATTGTGGTGAATTACTCCATATATTCTTTCTTCTTTTTCCCTCGGTTATATGCATTGTTTAGCCTTATTATGACCTTCTTCCATTTCTGCCTGTTCCGAATTGTTTCTCTCCAGTTGTTGATTCCCAATTTTCTGATATCATCATACAATTGATCTACCCATCGAATTTTTGATCTTCCTCTCGGTCTCCCTTCCATCGGTCTCCAGTCCGTTATCTTCTTTATTATTTCGTCTTCTTCTCTTCTTTGGATGTGCCCAAACTATTTTAATCTTTGCGCTTTTATAAATTGTACAATATCCTCTTCTTCCACCATTTCTCTTATCTCATGATTCATCAGCGATCAGGATTGCTCTTGTACTTTTTTTGGCCCCAAACTTCTTCTAAATATTTTTGGTTCTAGTATTCTTAGCTGTTCTTGGTCTCTATTTGACAAGCACGTCGTTTCTGCAGCATATGTTATCGCAGGTCTTATTGCTGATTTTGAGTCTTGTTTTTTTGCTAAGGGGTCTATTTTTAAGTGGTTTTTGATACTTCCAATATGCCCGGTTTCCCGCTTGGATGCGTTCTACAATTTCAGCACTTCTATATTGCATTGACAATAACACCCAGATATTTGAAATGGTATTTCTTAAAACAATGGTTTCCTATTGTTATATCTTTTATGTTTGTTTTCTTTCTCCTTGTGCATATCATATATTCTGTTTTCTTTTCGTTTATCCCCATACTTTTTTTGTTTGCCTCTCTTTCTAATGTGGTTAGTGTTTTAGTGTCTCTGGTTATTAGTGCGAGATTATCTGCATATGCTACGATTTGTGTTGAACGTTGTGCTATGTTTTTCTTTATTCCTGTTGCTTTCATTACCCCTTCTAGTGCAATGTTGAATAATGTTGTTGACAAGGCATCCCCTTGTCTCACTCCTTTCTCTATGTCGATGGGCTCTGTTGTTCTTTCATGAGTTTTGCTTGCGAGTTCTCCAGGGCCATTTTTACCAATTTAATCAACTTTGTCGGTATTTCCATTTTTTGCGTTTCTTTTACTAGTACTTCTCTAATGATACTGTCAAATGCTTGTTGAAAGTCAATAAACAGTATATGCAGGTCTATATTATGTTCGTGGCATTTTTCAATCGTTTGTGTTAGGACGTGTATCGTGTATGGCATCTATTGTCGATTTTCCTTTCCGAAATTCTTGTTGATATTGTCCTAATTTTACTTCTGCATATATATTTAATCTATTTCTTAAAATCAACGTCAAAACCTTGTATGGTTGTATGGCGTGTTTGGTAATATGATGCCTCTATAGTTGTCACAGCTAGATGCGTCTCCTTTTGTGAAGATAGCTAGTAATCCGCTTTTCCAATCAATCAATTCACATGGAGGAGTCTTCCTTCCAGATTTTTATTATTAAGTTATACATGTGTTCTAGTAATACTTCGCCTCCATTTTTTACCAATTCATTGCTAATTTCGTCGGGACCTGATACTTTATTTAGTTTTAGTTCTTTTATTACGTTTGAGAATTCTTCGTATGTTGGTATTTCCTCTTCATCGTCGTTTGTCTCTGTTGATTCTCCTTCTTCTTCGTCTCACCTTTCTTGATTTTTATAAAGTTCTTTAAAATGTGCTTCCCATTCTCTTTTCTCTATTTTTGCGAATGTTTTCCTTGTTCTATTTTGTTGCTTTGCATATCCAAATAGCTTTATTATGTTCTTCTAGTTCTACTTCTTGCATCTGTCTATCAATCCATAGTGTTTTTTTCCTTTTTACATAGTTTGTTTGACTCTTTCCTTATCTCTCTGTATTTTTGTAACTCCTTTTCATCTTCTGTTTGTATGCATCTTTGTCTTGCTTGATTCTTTCCTTTAATTTTTTCTTTGCATTTTTCATCAAACCAACTATCTTTAACTGTATGTTTTCTTTATCCTAAAGTATTTTCCGTCGTATGTATTACTGCATCTTTTATGTTCTGCCATTCTTCTTCTAGTTACAATAGCGTTTACGTTTGTTTTTAGGTTCTTTCCATGGTTTCAGTATATTTCTTTTTGACCTGTTGTGTATTCCATTGTCTTCTGACTTTTTCTAGTTTCAGGTGTTTTATTGTTTTCATCTATATTTTTGCAATTACCAGGATATGGTCCGTATCAACGTTTGCCCCTCTGTAGGACCTTATGTCGATCACAATTTTTTTTCCAATTGTTTGTTATTAAAACATGATCTATCCTTCTACCCTCCCAGGTGTTTGTGTTTCGTGCTTACTATGTATGTATTTGTCAGTGAAGCTAAATTACATAATCTTGAGTCATTGTCATTTGTGATGTCATGTATTGTTTCTTTTCCAGCAACATTTTTGTTACATTCTTCCTTCCATATACTCGCACATACTTGAGATATTAATATTCTTCTCCATTTTTAATGCCTTATTAACATTAACTATACTGTACTTAATTTGATATGGTGCAGGTTGTCCGCAGAATGTCTAGTCAGGTTTTTTTCGTAAAATCGCAGAAGTGTTTCAAATTAAATTTTAAAATATCCCATACCCATTTTAGTTATTTTAGTCCCGCATTTTTCAAAATGATTACAACAGAATCACAAATAGTAGTAGGTAGACCTTGGATTACTATTGTTGTAAACTTTTGTTTTCAATCAATAGGAATCCTGTTTGCACAATTAAAAGTATAAAATAACGACTTATTTGTTTACAGATTTTAGAAAAAAGACAATCGGTATGCAAACGAAAAGACCTTGTAATAAAGTTGTTCAATTGTTGTTTCAGCCTTGAATTTTCTCAAAAATCCAATAATCAGTAATTGTTATGTGGGAATTGGAATGACCTGCAATGAATTTATTGTAGCACGTACATAAAACCGGCGCGAAATATATCTAATCTTTAATACAACCCACGTTGCACTGATAAAAATACCTGGCCGCATTTATAATTCACAACAGATGTGCTTGCAATCTTTTTTAGAATTCCATGAAACTAACAGCGGGATGCTGATTACCGACAATTCGCGACACTCGTCTTGTCTTATTACATTTGTCATGTGTTACCGATTATTTACAGCTAATTAATTACGTTATGAAGTTGCTCTAAAACTTATGTAAATCAAAACTTTTTGCATAATGCCCTCACCCGCAAAAAATGTTTTCGTTTCTTGTAGCTACGAGTTCAAAATATGTCACAATAATTTTGGTTTCGAGTGCACACACGTTTTATGTAAATCCAGAAAAACCGGGCTAAAACGAGTACCAGAAATAAAAAGCATTAATTTGTATGCAAAAGTAGTGGCAGTTTTATTTTGTCAAGTTCAGAGACGCTCTACAGGTGCACATTTCAGTTGTGGGTGGGCAGGGTTTTAAAATGATAGCGGCCCACACTGAAACCTTGCGAACCCCCGTGATGAATTATTTTCTTTTCGCATGGGAAAACGTCATATACAACGATTTATGTTACGAGTACACTTACACAGGCGCTGTTTTTCAGTTCTTTTTAATTTACTTATTTAATTACTCGACAAATCAGAGGTGGATTTATTAATGTAAGTGAAAACTGTTAAAACTTTGTGGGAAACTCACATTTCGAACTTTAACCCCCCCCCATTAATATTATCAAGCCCACATTTAGGAAATTATTCTTAGTACCTAATAATATAGTGGTTCATTATATGGCAAAATTGTTAACAGGAGGAAACAAGCATCGTTGCTGATTACATCCCTCTTAGGTTCCACGAACGTTACACGCAATATTTATTGTCTTTGTTCAAGCTCTTTTCCCACGTATAATTTTGTCTCTGTTTGAAGTTAAGCTTATGTGGAACATATCTCTACATCATCACGTCTCGCGTATCTCCGTCACGCCTTTTGGGCACATTGTGTCAAAATGATTTCATACAATGCGTTTCCGTTCTACATGGTCGCTGGTTCAACATTCGTTATTCAAAAAGCGACCTTTGATACGCATAGTTATTCGCTTGTTGAAGTTATAGTATTCATACCCGGCAAGGTCGTTACATTTTTTGAATGAATCGAGATATCAATTTCACTATTACACGGTTTTCTGGGAAAAAAGGTTAATATTTCTTTAATACTTGGGAAAATCGAGAAAATGTATTTCGAATGAACAATTATTAGTGTAAGCACTTTTTATGATTTTTATTTTCTACCAAAATTATTAAATGCACGCGAACAGGTAATTTGTAGACGCCGCTTGCTCTAAATTCGTGTTGTTGATCGATTCGTGATTTATTTCCGTGTCGGAACATTAATAAAACTTCGGAGGAATATTTAGATTGTTATACTTTGTATGATAACTCGTTTTAAATTATTTGTGGTAAAGAAGACATGCACAGAACTTTGAATATTTCTTCGAAAATGAAATACACACAAATAAGTAAATTTAACACATTAAGAATATTTCTAGTTTTTCAGAGGAATTAACAATGAAATTTTTTCCAGCATTAATAAATTTTGAAATTACAAAGCTTTGAAATAGGTTTGCCAACGTTGTAAGATTCTTAAGTTTTGGGGTAAAAACAAAAGATAGAATTAGTGTAACTTACTAAAACATACTTATTATATGTAAAAACGGAAACGTAAAATAAACTATATTCTCAGAAAATAATAAAACAATTGCACCCTTTGGAGAATATGCTCATTCGGTTAAAAATAACTTATTTAGTTATTTTCTAAAATTATACTTTTCTGTGTCTGCGCACTATTTATAATTATTTTTTATTGGAGATTTTAAGTAGTTATAAATGAAACTCCTTACAATCCATATTGAAATTAATTCACACGGCAAACTCTACCTTCACTAACTTAACACGTATTTTATTTCTGTCATTTTTCCAAACCGATTCCACGATGGAAAAGATTCGTTCTACAAACGTGTTACTGCGGTACAGCTAAAGCTTTGCCTACTTTTTTTAAAAAATCTCAACTAAGTCCTCTTTTTGAAGATATCAACTCAAATTTTTTCCATGCTAATATATTAAATGTCTTTTCTGGAAGAATTCGTAGTAGTGTTTTACTTCATCATACAATCCATCTTCATTAATTTTTATATTGAATATGATTGCTAATTTTTAAACATTATGCTGAAGATCATACCTATTTTAAAATATTTAAGGCTTCCATGTTTAAATTTAATGGCAATATTGTGCGTTTCTTTTCTACATATTAGAAACGGTATAAAGCTGTATGGTTTTATGTTTACGTTAAATACGACTCCAATAAAACAAACATGAGGTGAGAATTCGACCCATAATGTTTATTTAGATAAAGAACAGGCTTTTTCTCAAAAATCTTGTAATCTACGATGGATGTTTAACATAATAGAAACTTTTATTTATTGAGAAAAACAAAACAATAACATTACAAATTTAACTTTTATTTCTCGACATAGTCCCCTTCTTTTGCGATACACTTTTGCCATCTTTCTACTACCTGCCTGATTCCCTTTTCATAGAATTTTCAGGCTGTAATCTAAAAACTGTTGGCCAGAAAAACATTTCAAATATGCTGTTTTTTATCTTGAAAACCACTCCAGTTATAAAGCTTTTTATCCTATTTGAATAAATAACGATTTTACAGTTCTGCAATTTTTTTCTGAAATAGATTTTTGGTTGTTGCCGCAGCCACAAATGCACAGCTTAGATAACAGCATTATTGAACTCAAATTTATTGCCGTTTAAGTGGCAGCCAAAGTCATATGGTGACAAGTCAGAGCTATAAGGCGGATGCGGCAAAACTTCCCAGTGAAGGTTTTGTAAAGTTGGCCTGTTGCTGCCGCTGTGTGGAGACGAGCATTGTCGTAGAGCAAACGCTCACTGAGGACTTTTTGAACGGAAGGGTGGCTTAACTTTGTTTTGCGACAAATTTCTGTAATATTCAGCGTTAACAGTTCCACGGCCTTCAAGAACATCAGGGAATTACTCCTGATGAGTTCCGATATGGCTGAAAAAACCTTTCCCAGCAGATGCATTAGGCTTTGAATTTTTTTGGGTGGAGGCGATGACGAGTGTCGCTATTCCGTTGAAACCAATATACTTTTGAACACAAAGTGATGGACCCAGGTCACATGCCCTTAAGAAATCCATCACCCCCTTCTTCAAAACGTTGGAGTAAAGCAGTGCAAATTTGAACTGGGTGGGTTTTCTGTTCGGGGACAATTGTTTGGGAACCCACCGAGCACTGACTTTGTTGAACTGCAGTTTATCATGGACTGTGGTTTCTACACTTCCAACACTTATTGCAAGAATATCAGCAACAATTTTTACCGTTATTCGTCGATTTTCACGAATTAAACGGTCAGCACGTTCAATATTGATTTCATTCACAGCGGTGGACGTGGCGCGTTAGTTACACCTTCTCTTTCGTGGTTTTTGATAATTTTGCACCATCATAAACTTGGGTCTTTGATAAACATGTTACCCTGAATTGTGCTGAATGTCTCGCCAAAATTTCAGAGGGTTTTACCCCTTCTCCAACTAAAAAATTTCTGATTATTGTTTGTGCAACAGAGCTTAAAACCTCCATGTTTAACATTCAACAATTTTATTAAACAAATGAATCACTGGTGATCTGATCTGCAACAATATGTCAAAAAAAGGATGACATTTTAATAAAAAATGATTCACAAAGATTTGAAGATAGCAACTATAAAAGAAGTCGTCCACGAGAGAAGCATCGCCCACCACAGAAAATTAGAAATACACGTAAATACACTAATGCAGGCCTTACTAGAAGATACTACAATAAGAAGAATAAAAAGACAGTGGCCAGCTGACCTATAAAATGGAATAAGAGATGTCACATCTCGCATTAGCTCATAGAATGCACTGTATTCTGATTGCTAATAAATCCTATACTTACATTTAAAAAAAAAATTAATAAGAAAAAGTTCGGTAGCTTTGCAGCAACTAGAATTTAAGAAAAACAATTATTCCGGTTAGGAGTTGAACATCCCTCGTAAATTCTAATTTTCCCTTGAGACGTGTCATAACCCCATGTAATTCTTCAGAAATTATATCGTCTTTTTCTAATACTAAAATTGCTTGATTCGGTCGAGCTTAAAATAAGTTACTTTTGACCTGGCGAAATTTATTCAAAACCGGGAACCTGAAGAATTATTACTAAACACAGGTTCTCCGGGTGAAAATATCCTTGTCGACAACCCTACTTTGAAGTTTGGCCTGTAATACACATGTCTAACATGTAAAGCATTTTAAAGATAGAATGTTAACCTCGGAAGAAGTGAAAAAATATTTAAATGAAAACACAAGCTGGGCATTTCTAAAAGCTTCAAAATTTGAATATTGTAAAAATTAATAAGATATTGACTGATTAGAGTTAAGTCGAAAACGTTTAATAAAACTATAGTTTAATCGTCAAAAACAGAGGAAAATATTAATAAAAATTAAAATCTTTAAACTGCCTGAAAATTTTCAGTTCATAATTATCGTCTTTTTAAACTGACTTAACCTGAAGGTTATTCTCTGAAAACTTCGCGTAGGTGCTAAAAAAATTCTTCAAATTCTGATAAATTAAGGCAAATTTGCAAACAACTTTTGACATTTTTGCAACTAAAACAATTACAAAATATTTTTTAAGAAAACTTCGAACATATTTACAAAATACTGAAAAATAGGTAAAATTATGAAAAGCTGCCATATGCCTGAAGATCTTTAAAAGAATGCGAGGTATTTGCTTTTATTTTATAAATACTTTGGTAACAAAAAATAAAAGGTTTTGCCCTTACCGACAGCAGATTCTGTATTTAAAGAGTTTAATCATTACACATTTGATGGAACTTCCAAATCATTTATCAGGAAATAAACACATTTGTAATTTTCAGACAGTATAATTTTCCGGATAGTTAATTTTTATGTTGGTACGCCTTCTTCGGGCATTACGCAAAAGCGATAACAATAATGCTGTTAATTTTCCTAAAGGTATTTTATGACAAATTAACACAGTAAAACTAGGATACGAGTATTATTACTTTATTGTCGGTTGATTCGTTAAATTAGAGCTTTGAACCAACGGTTTTAGAGTAATTACTTCGGTTATTTTAAAGAGAACAAAACACAAGTAATCACCAAACCATTCGAGTTCAATTAATGTTTTTCTAAACTATCACAAACTAGCTTGATATCAGTACTACAGAAGCAATTTAACAGGATAAAACCGTTACTTTAACATTCTTGAGTGGATCTTTAATAGCTTCTATCCATCAACAATACTCCAATGACAAATAACGCTCCTTTTGATGCTTCCAACCGTTCTAGTGCACTATTAACCTTAAAGGCTACCTTTCGGTTAATAACAATGAAGATTCTTTGACACGAGTCGTGCTTCCAACTTCTTCATGATCATTGTCTGATTGTTTGATATTGAGAAACTCACGCACTACATTTAAATTACTTTCTATAGTTAAAGTCTCATCGATGTTATTATCATAGATAAGATATCCATTTTAGATTATGCGTTGACCTAAAAATTAATCGGCTTATTATAATAAGCACCATTTACTTTCATACCTCTTTAAATCCTTAATCAAAGTTTATATGTACTTTTAGATTGATTTATTCGCCAATTCTAAAACATAAATTATTTCGGTTAAACAATGAATTGTTTCAACCAAAGTTACTTTGGCTAATTAAAGAAATGGTAAAAAATGGTCCTTAATTATAATTAGTGTCGATGTCCTTCTTTTAAAATTACCTAATTAAATCTTGCGCAATTTTTATAGAATATAATTATGTTATTTTTGGAAATGACATATTTTTTAAATAACACAAATCGTAGATAATGCAAATTTTCTTCTGAGAAATATAAGCAGTCGTTTAATAAATAGCATGAAATTTTATTACGGATGAAAACCTTTTTGTAATAATTGTGGCTCCCGTTTCAGGTTTTACAAAAATGTAATTTAAAGTAATTGTCGTATGTTGCGTGCAAACGTTATGAAAGTCAAAGGCCAGAGGCGGGATAATTAATTTCATTATATTTAATTGGGTATACCGGAGTGGTGGATTTTATTTCTCTTGTTTTATTACACTACTGAAATCCTTAAATTGAAAATTACGTCGAAAGAAATTTAGCTCGGCATAAGAAATAATTAATTGGCAGTACTAATTAATTAGCTAACAATTCTAGGTTTTTATAAAGTTTTGTAGAAATTAGCTGTGCAGAAAAATCAAATTTGAACTTCTGGTATATTTAGTTTATCTACTAAAAATACGTGGGTAAGTATGGAAAAGTAGAAGATTAAATTTTAATATTCCGTGTTAGTTGCAGTACCGGAAATTCTAATTAATACTAAGACATATTTAAAATTTATGATTATAACAACACCTAAAAATAATTTAGGTACAATGCTTTGTGGGTGAACTTATTAATAAAAATTTTAAAGTATTTTATTATACACCTTACTTTATTTTATTTAATCGTAGGTTATATTTATTAAAAAAAAAAAAACTTTAAAAATCATTAAAAAGTTAAACATTCATCAGAACGAAGTAAGATGTAAAGACACAAAGTGCTTTGTTTTGACATTTTTATCAGTTTATCTTAACTTTAAATATTGATATTTGTTTGATATTTCAATATTAATTTTGTCTCCAGGTTTTATGACTGTGGTGGGTGTAAGTTATTGATAGGTTCTTGAAATACGATTTAATGAATTAAAACAAGTAGGAACTTTTGTAATTTTATTACTAATTATTATTGTTAAAACTTTATTTCTGTAATCAGGAAATTATAATCGATTATTTTAGTTCTCCCTTTACGCGGCAAAACTCCAGTTAAATACCAATTTCAAGTCTTATAAACATGTTTGCCTTAGTTTACAGATTAACAAGTTGAATTTTCGTAAAGGAATTTGCAATTCGTTGATTTTTAGGTTAAAAAGAAGTGGACTGACTAGTCTCGCAAAAATAGTTAAATAGTGACAAATCACGACAGAAAAATCGTGTTAGACTTCATGTAAGCATAAATTTAGGAAACTAACGGTTCTGACGAAATTAACATTAAATAAAAGTTTTTAATAGCAATAAGAAGCAATCTGTCCCCATTTTTAGTTCGAACTTAAAAGGCAAAGGCTGTAATTAATTTACTGTTTCTTCGTAATGGATAAAAGTCTAATTAACCAATTAGAAGTGGAATTAAATAAAATCATAAACTCGTCAGTGTTTATTAACGTAAAGAATTGTCATAACTGTGAATTATACAACGGTAATTAGCTGTAGTTGGGCCCGTTGGGGACAAATTTCACTTACTTTCTATTTAATGATGATTTATTGAAGTTTTTACGTCGATTGTTTATTATTATTATTAGTCTTGCATGCTTTCTTATTAAAATTGCAACTTGTTTCCTTAGTAATTGTAGGGCAATAAACTCGATAAATAGAATACAATCAGATTTATAACAAACAAATCACAATTACATAGTAGCAAATAATATCAGACAGTCTCATCGTTTAAGAATGTTTATGAAGTAAGAAAATAAACGAAGTTTAAATCTTAGCTACTGGCATTTCCATTTCAAATTTTACTCGCATAAACTAGTTGTAGAAAATTATGAAAAATAAATAAAACATACGACTTGTATCGTGGGATCTTCATACTTGTTCTCTTTTTATTTTTAACCTTACTTCATTATCCGCAAAAACGCCTATTAATAAATATGGTAATAGAATTTTTAATAAAAACGCGAACGCTTTTAAAATGCCAATCAACTGAAAAATAGCGAAAAATACGAGCTCTTCGTTAACTGTAAAAACGTTATTCGAATTTTTAACGTTAATCCAGATTTTAGTTCATGCGATGGTTTTGATAGATAAAAATCGTCATTGCGATTATGCAACAAATTTCGTGTCGCTTGCTGGTTGTTGCGAATTTACACAAAGTAGTTCCGAGATCGACGCTCATAAATCCTAGTAGGTTTATAGGTGTACACCTGTGTACGTGAAGGCATAAACTGAGCATTATTTGTATTTTATTAGAGCAACCAACGCCCACTATATATTATTAATGATGCAAATGCATCTACTTCAAGTACTTAAAACCTAATACTCGACCGTGTTACCGATTAATCTTTTATGAAATGTATAGGAGTGTCTGTTATTTGTAATCAAACGTCTCGTATTTCTACGTTTTATAATAATAGGCACTCACGTTGGTTGAAAGGAGGTCATGCATACACATATTGTATTTATCACTTGCATTTTTTTATATCATCCGATATTTTTTCTAAAAAATAAATTATAGCTTAACAGTCTTGGGTCACGACGACAAGAAAATGGATTTGCTTATCACTAGGAAATACCGTTACACCCCGCACGTAATTAGAATTATAACAGGCCTTTATTCTAATAACAACTAACACATCTACTTCAACTACCAAAAATAGAATCGCTAAATAGCTAATGGCATTTTTAATTGTCCGTTTTTATTTTTATCTCCGACTAAAACTGCAATAAAACTTCAAATTGTATTATAAACAAATATACGACTTGCATAATTTTTCTTTTACATGCCAATCTTAATTGGCGATCCTACACTTTGTCTTTTATTACGTACTCCATACGCAGTTTTATTACTGATATATAAGTCGTACCGAGGATGACAACCGACAAAAATCGTAAAATGGTGAATGTACGCTCTTGTTTAAGAATATAAGGTTATGTGCTACTTTTTTTAATTTAATACCAGTTATTTCTGTGACGTTATTTACATAATTTTTTTATTTTTACTGGAAATTATAATAACACGAGATTTTTGTAAAGCGGCCATTAAAATTTTGAGTTGATTTTAAAGATTTTTATAAATTTAGATTTGTACTTGTTTGCTGTAATACAAGTTTGAATTACATATTCTTTTGTAATATAAAAAAATTAAGCAAGTATATATTAAAATCACAAATGTATTAATCTCACCACACACTGAAAACACATTAATAAAAAAATTAAATGGTAAACTAAGTCAACATGGAACCAAGTTGTCTTTATACAAGAATCTGGACAGAACTCGTACGCCCAGGCAAAGGTTTTATATCCATATCATCGTTCTTGCTAAAAGCACTAGAACAACTACTTGAGAAGCATTTTAGGGAAATATATCTAATAGAAAGGTCATTACACCCCAATCAGCATGCTTATCAAGCAGGAAAATCATGAGGAAACGCACTACATCAGTTAATGCCGAAAGGAGAGGCAGCACTGACTAACCAAGAAATAGGTCTTACAGCATTTCTCAACGTACAAGGGTAAGAAGATTCAGACGACACTGGCAGGTGAGACAGTATATGTATCTATGGCCAGGGGGTGCCTCCTGCTCTGGGACATGGCCGTAGACGATCTACTAGTCTCACTGAACAACTCGGGGTACTATACCCAAGGGTATGCAGACGATATCGCAATACTCACAATGGGGACATCTCTTAACACAATCTCGATGCCCACGGAAGGAGCTCTAAGAACTGTTGAAGAGTGATGTATAAGGAAGAACCTTAGAGTAAACCCTGCAAAAACAACACTAGTCCCCTCCACTTCCAAAAGAAAGTTCTCTTTAACCAAGTACTGCAGATTACTGAAGAGGTCAATTATTTGGGCGTATTTCTAGACACCAAACTAACTTCGAACAAGCACCTGGAAAAAATAACCAACAAAAGTAAGATGTACCTGGGGGCTAAAACGCATGGTGTATTGGAAATGCATATACTGTAGTGGCAAGACCCATGATAACCTATGGTTGCCTGGTTTAGTGGCAAAAGGTCAGTAAAACTCGAAAAAAATTCAGAGGTTAGCATGTCTATGTACATATAACAGGACCAATGAAAAGCTCACCGACTGTAGCCATGAAAACAATGATAAACCTACCTCCCCATGATATTTTTAACAGCGGGAGGCTAGGATGTGAGCGTACAGGCTGCAAGTTGGACAATCCAGAATTACCATGGGTACACCAACATCACAAAAGTCATTGCAAACCCTTCACTGACCGTGGGATGCAATACAATGACTCTAAAAATCTCTTACGACTAACCATTTGACATCCTATTTGACTGGGACTTTCGGCGTAGTAGAGGAGAACAAAGTCCGTCAAATAGTCTAATCTGGTACACAGACGGGCAATGGTTCAACATCTGAATACATGGGAAAACCCTGAAACATAACATGTATGTCTCACTGGGGCAACATGAATTATTCGCTTTGGGAACCAGCATAGGTGAGAATCTGAGTTAAGATCAAAACTAAGTACTCTGGGAATGCCTTCAAAACCTTAAAACCCTGGCAAAATACAACAAAGTAGGTACTGCTGGTGTGGGTGCCAGGGCATAAGGGAAAGGAATGTAACAAAATAGCAGACCAACTAGCAAGAAAAGGATCTGAGACTACCTTTAATAGTATTGAACCAGTGTTAGGAATCACAAAAAAAACAGCACGTGGGGCAATAACTGAGTGGATAAAGCAACAACACCAGCAATATTGGAACCATGTGTAAGACCAAAGACACAGTAAACTGAAGATGGCAAGACCATGTGAACTTTTAGCGACTGGAAATGTTACTGAAACTTAACAGAACGAACGCAAGAATTGTGAGGGGATTACTAACCGGTTACTGCAATCTAAGGAAACACAATGCATAGAATGGGCGTAGGTATATACAGAAGAGCCCATATGGAGGGTCTGCAATGAAGAGGAAGAAGCTGCCCCTCACGTAATCTTTGAATGTGAAGCATCAAATCGCCGTCGTCACAACCTGCAGGGAAAATTAACCTAATAAAGGGTCTAAACCTGTGCACTTAAGAAAAAATACGAATGCTGAGAAATGCAATAAGCCTGATTGGCACAGGCTTGGGTAGAATAAACTCGTTCGATTAAAAACTTTATGCAAATTTTCCAGTAATGAAAGTCTCTTAATAAAACTCCAGATTTTCTGAAAACTTGATTAACAATCAAGGCAAAGTTCTAAGAAAAATGTTTTTGTTAGATCACATCAGTTACAAGAAAATCCTTCGCCGGCTTAAATCGATTCCTAAAAAGTTGACTTTTCCATTTAAATACCGCACTAAAATTGCAAATTAGAATTTCGTTACTATTGTTATCTTAAAAATTCCTGCATAATTTTCGTAGTTAAAAACAAATTTTTGTTCCTTTTAACTGCTTTTGAATTTATAATTTTGAAATAATTTCCAATTTAAATATCCTTCAACTTTAGTATGTAAATATTTACGTTCCAAAAATACTCATATAATAAAATTCACTTTTTAATTTTGTAATAATTGACCTCAAAAATTAAATCTGTTTTTTTACATACCTTCTTTATAATAAATTAGAAAAGTAAATAAAAAGAAACAAAAATAATGGAGTGGTTTTTCTATTTAAATTCTGCAGAATCATTTTTCCTGTTTAAAAAATCTTAAGAATTTTATAACCGACCTTAGCCGTATTTACTTTCTTTTGTATGTTTGAGATGCTATTGTATTTATCTCGCATGATTGCTTTTTTCAAAAGGAAAAGCCTTTTAGTTATAAAAGAATTTTCAAGCAGACCTTGGTAGATCGATTGATCTTTTGTCAGTAGGTTTTTAAAAATTTATCCGAATGTAATAATTAACCTTGATGAACTTTGTAATTTATTGAATAACCTTAAAACTTAACTCTCTTTGCAAGATATGAAGTTATAAATAAAGCAAAAAATTTAAATTATGTCAGAACTTTTTCTTTTCGGCTTAATCTCTGGTCGTTGAATAATATAAAAACTTAATTAGCATTAATGAAAGCTTACTCTTATTATTCTACTCTTGAGTGACAGGTAAATCAAGGTTAGTTAAAGCTTTCAGATGTCCCCATGTTCTCATTTGTAATACCGATTTAAATATCTGTACCAACACAATAAAACACTTATCTCTAAACTTGTTCCTGTCAGTCAATTGTTAAATCTATTTCTATGTTAAATACTTGCACTTTTTGTCAGATTTATCTATTACGGAAGAAGTAAACGCTCGAGTAAACAATTTTATTAATTGGAAATTGCAGAATTTTTTGCTTACCGTTTAAATACCGTTACACATCTCAAACCATAGCCTACGATATATGGTTGTAAGTATGTACTCGTACACTTTTGCATATAATTGTTTATTTGAATGTAAAATCATGCAAATATACTCGATGAGGTGTGTACTTTAATAGCAGTTTTGAATAAGTAATAAGGTACTTTATGATGTGAGTTTGATGGGTGGGCAGATTTACTTTTGTGCGTCAAGTTCAAACGCAGAATGTCATTTCAGACTTTCCAATAGTTTCACCTATTCATAATATGTGAAGAAAATAAAATAGAAAAAACAAAGGCATTAAAGTTAAGTTCCTCGTAAGTGGAAGAGAAAACGCCTTTTAGAAAATTTCATTTACTGTAAAATAATTCAATTAACTGAGAAACCTTTCTTCCTCAGGTATGCTTGATTAGATGTTACGTTATCTCTCTTAAGGTATTACGTTGAATTTTTTGGGCTTCGATAATGGGTTATTATAGACACGACGTTAGAAGGAAAATTAATAGGCAAACCAAGCCCATTCATGATTGCCTTAAAAAGGCATGCGCTTTCTTTTGTAATTAATATTTCTTGTGCCTTATTAACAAAGCTGCCCTCTGTTGGTGGTCCCATATGCTTTTTTGTTCTTATCTTAGAAGATATTCCTTCTAGGAATAATGTTCATTATCTAACGATATATAAAGATGGAATATTTTCACTTCGTTGTTCAGACCTTTTAAAATATTCAAGTGCATGGGAAAACATTCAAAGACAAAACGTAATAATTTCTTAAAACCGATCTAATCTTCAGAGTTTCAGTCGTTATAACTGTAAAGTTAAACTACAGTTTTGACACTGGTAAAAACAAATAAATTCCTGCTACTCTTTTTATGTTTACACTTACTATTTTATCGTACACGTGGATTGAAAGAGGTTTTGTTTTAGTTTTCCATCTATATTTAACTGTTAAACTATCTAACTGTGCCTCATTGTTTACAAAATATTCGTAATTGCATTTGACTGACGGTGGAGGTCAGTGGGTGTAAAGTCTTTACCATAAAAGAACTAGTTCTTCCTTATTTGTACTAAATATTTGCGTTTCCTATACGATTTTAAACACAGTCGTTTTAAATGCTGTTATTATAAACTTCTATAATAGGACACAACTGGATTTATTATTTAATTTTCTTTAGAGGACTTTAATTTACAATTTTATAATTCTGATTCCATTTAGAGAAAAAAATCTTATGAATTTAATATTAGTATGGCCTACCTTTAAAAAATCGGGGTCGCTTTTACAATGCATTGATTTTATTTCGACTGTTTAATTCAACATTTGGTCTTTACTCGAAATGTAAATGTTTCAGCAATCTATTTATATTTATATTAATTATTAATTTTTTAACATCAAATTTTATAGTAACATTTACTAAACATTTAGATTTAATTAATATTTTTTAACATATTGTTTTGGTTGTTCTTTCCTTTGGTATATTATTGTTTGTATATTAGAAAAGATCGAGTTTGTTAAAGTTCTGAAAATGCATGCTCTCCCAGTAGCTGCAACGAAAGTAATTATTTTTATGAAAGCAAATAATCTTCAGATGTCTAAATAGTGCAGCAATTTGCATGTACAATACGCGTTATTTAACTTTTGGAAGATTAGAAATCTCCCATGCTAAAAATCCTAAAAACGGCAATGCACTGAAAAATAATTATTGCGCATTTTCTAATTTTTTTTAAGTATGTTTTGAGATACGACACAATTTCTACCTTAATTTTGTTTAGCCTCTTATATTTTTGTTTGTTTTAATCGTTGGAGGGCTTTTTCATATACTGCAACGAAAGTTACGAAACTTCAACAAATCCTGACCTTTTCTTGGTTTGTCTAACTTTCTTGAGAATTTTTAAAAACCACCAAAACAGGAAAAAAAAATTTGCGTGTCACTTGTTCAGTAGAAACAGCGTATACAAGCTATTTTTGGTTTTTTGTTTTATACTATTATTACACCAACTCCGTATTTCCCCGTCTCAGTTAAAAGCATATTCAAAATATTTTAAATAAAAATAACTCACCTCTTTAATTCCATCCAATCGTCCAAGGCTTCTGGCTTGTCTTAGTCCAAGTTCTACAAGCCTTCGTCCTTTTCTTCTCCTCTCAAGTATTCTTGGTTTCCTGGGGGTGACCGGTTCGTTATCCTCGGGGTCAGAATGAACCTCTGGGCAGTGATATGTGTGACGTCTACGTGTGTTAGGGCTGGTTATGCGCGTTATCAGATTGTCGAACATTTTCATTAACAATACTAATTTTACCTTAAAACGTTTCGTGAGAAATTCATGTGTTTATCTGTGTATTTTACACACTCAACTGTTCGCCATTAAACAATGGACTAAACACATTTTATTTAATTTTTTAAGGCAATATGACCGAACATTTATTAATTTTACAAATTTAAATATTTGTATTTCTACAGGTGGTTTTTTGAACTTTTACTAAGACAGTATCGAGTTTGCCTTGAAATTGTTTTAGGTGTTATTGTCTAACCAGTGCGTGAGTTTTTTTTATTGCCTATACGTTTTTTGAAAGTAACACCGACGTAAAACTAACCATGAATGACTTCACCTTGGCTTTTTTATCACCACGTCTATTATGCTAATTAGTAAATCTATTCGTGCGTGCTATTACTCGTAATTAGTTCACTTCTTCCCACAACTCCATCTGTAAAAAGAACACATTGTTAAAGATTCGTTACTCTACCTATAATCAAAACATGTCATTCTTAACGTTAAATTTTATGGATAAATATGTCGATAGATAAAGCACATAAAAACTATTGCATAACGTGTCGGTTTCCATTTCAGATTAGACTTAATAGTATAACTATACAAGCACGAACAATAGAACTCTATGATTCATTTCGTACAATTGCATTAGTTTACTATTTTCCAGATTGTGTGAAAATTTCACTAAAATATTTTCTGCATGTTAGAAAAACTAATATGAGCTTTAATATTACTCTTAAAACTGCTTAAAACAGTAGCCTGAATTATGCAAATATTGTTGACGGTTGAACATCATAAAAAGAATAAAAAAAGAAACACAAAGAACCAGTTATGATTTAAATAACTCGACTTGATTTCGGAACTCTTTCTAATTTATATTCATTTTTGTAGTCGTTTGGGTATAAATAGGACTGGGTATATTAAAATAGTTTGCAATTTAATCAGAGTTATACACCAGGTGTTTAATTCATAATAAAATTGATATTAGAAAAAATATAAATGAATTTTTTAATTATAATGTTAAATATGGGGTTCGATGAATATTAACATACTTATAAATTGTTAATGATTTTGAATTAATGTATTTATTAAAAATGTATCTATTATTAAGACAATAAATTCATTTAACATTTGCATCTATTTCAGAATTTGGAATAATAAAAATTCTACTAATAATAGTAACAATAAAGAAAAGCCAAAGCTAAGAACAGGCAAGATATGGATAGAAGGAAGGAAGGAAGGAAGGAAGAGTAGAAGTAATAATAAATCGTGAGATAACTTATGAATTTTAAATTCTCAGGATTATGTATGTATCAACTTTGCTGTGAATTGCCAGTCATTAGCCTAACTACCTTGCCCTAAAAATCTACCTTAACGTAAACGTAACGTACGTAGATACAAACATAGAGGTAATGACAACGTAAACTGAATCAATTGAACTTAAAAACCTAACACGTTGAAAATTTAAGTGTTAGTGGTTTTATTTATCTTTACTGATATCTGAATAATTATAGAAATTTCCTAAAAAAATAATTAAAGATGTATATAAGTGTTGTGGTTGAAGTAAATTGTTTAATATGCAGAATCTTGTAAAAAAACAAGTCCATTGTTTGACAGCGAAAATGTAATGTTTATGTTTTTTAAATAACAACAAGCCCAACCACACATTTTGATTATAATATAACCTTGACACATTAACTGTACTTTTATTAACCCACGAAAATTTACATAAACTTTATCAAGCGCCTAAATTTTTATGTATAATTAATCGACCCCCACATCTTAAAGGGTTATTAATAAACCTAACGTAAACAATCTTAACCCGTATAACCTACAAATATTTAATAGTAAATTTATCAAAAAATGTGTTTACATATTTTTATTTAAATTAGTTTCCTAACGGATTATTTTTATTAATATGTTTCTGCTATATCAATTTATAACGGAACAATTTTAGTCTTTAACGATAAATATTGGATTAAGTTAACAATAACAAATGTTTACTCTTTCTTCAAATCGTAGGAAGTGATTGCTGCTACGTAAAATTGTTACCTTAACGTTTCCGTAACATGAACTTTTAAATACTCAAGGTCGAAATTTCAGTAGTATGTAGAAGCTCAAGTTTAGCCACCGTAAGGGTTCACATGTGTTATACGTTTACTGTAGTTTAGGCCAGTTAAGGGCAGGCCGGTACTTCAGTAAAGGTTTATGCAGAAACTTAGCTCTAGATCACCAGTTTTAAGTTTAAGTTGTTCTTTTGCTTACGTCAAACATCTACTTAAATCCGCACTGAACTGTAAGTAATATGAGTTCTAAAGTGAACATCTACCATCTGAGTATTTTTGGTAGGCCAACAGTTGCTGATTTTGCATGTTCTGGTTTTTGGATATTTCAAGTACCTACCGTCAGAAAATAAATCCGACCTCAGTCTAATTCCACGGTTTTAATTGATATCAACTCATAAATTATTCTTAATTGTTACTTAGTTAACCTCAACCTAACTCCATCATTTTCAATGATTTTTTACGTTTGTTTTAAAGTTCATTGGCCAAATCCTGTAAATTTCGTTTTGTAAGCAATTGAGGCTCCATAGAAATTTTGCATGACATTCTGACAATTAATAATTTATCTTCAAATAATACCTTTGTTGATCATGAGAATAGACAACGAACAATTAAAACGTAGCGTAATCTTTACGAAGAGGTCCTTCACCTCTTTTTTTTAAAATTTATTCCGCGTCTAGACAATATCCCTTTTTACTCACATAAATGTGTTTCCACCTCATAATATAATATAACATGACATGGTTCTATCATAAACAAACTCAGGTGTTTGGATCGACCACGGAATTTGAAAATAAACGCCGTCGTCATGATAGTAGTAACATTCAAAAATAGTTGGCTAAAAATATTGAAGGAAAACTGCGTCAAAGATTATTCAACTTGGAACGTCTTTCCATTCAACAGGTGGTTAGGAATTGTTCGATGATTGAAAAAATCTAGAATCAAGTGGGTTGATCTGAAGTTCGACTGGTAACGTAAATGATTTTTTTTCGCTTTGGAAATTTATTCCGATGACTGGCAATAAAAGATGATGTTCTTTGAGAAAACTTCTTACACAATAAAGATAAAAGGTGTCAGTTAGTGAAAATTATGACACACCTACTCGGAAGAGTGATTGACTGGCACACCTCGAACTTACCGGAACTAAATTAGCTGTTAATCATAGGAAGAACGATACAGGAAGTTCGATAATACTGAATCAGAAGAATGTGAAACGCTTAATAAAGGAAAATGATTCACTCACATATTCAACAATACACGAACAAATTAATAACGACAAAACAATAGGTTGCAAGTTGTTAAAGTGTTAACAAACACGGTCGTTTTAAAAAGTAACGTACGTCATAAAAAATGATTCATATCTTCAAAAATTCCCACAATGTTTCGTTTTCAAAATTGATTGAGAAACTGAAAAATTTTTCGCACACTTATAATTAGCGTGAGACATAAAAAGTGTAACACAGAACAAGTCGTTATGTAATGCCCAATTTTTCGGCAATTATATTTATGACCGAGGCATCCTTTGCTGTTTTCGTCTATACACCACGCAAAGAATACTCAAGGTCAACATGTAAAAAGGTGTGTTAATCACGATTCGGTTCAAAATAACTCAAATTCCGCCAATTAGCCCACCTTTAAAACCTGTCGAATGCCAAACGGCTGAGCAATCTAGACTTAAGACGTTACGGCGCGAGTTGGCAATCGAACATGGTTCATTTTTGCTTTCTGGTTTCTGGTTATTCGTACCACGAAAACACAAGCTCGTTAACGTTTTTGACACCAATCGCGAACTGTAACTGGTAATTCAACGTCGTAATGTAAGACGCCGTATGTGACATTGGGATTTAAAATTCAAATACGCCCGAAGACAAACACGTGTAAATTACGTTCCGTTGAGGCAATTTGCTGGGGATTTTTTTTTCTCCTCTAACCAATTGTATGTAAACAGAACAAAATGGCGTATTTCTTGGAATGTTTATAACGTGCCGAAGATAACACGTTGTTGTTACCGCTGCTATTGCTGCTGTTGGAGTCCTCACGAAGACTGCGGCGTGATAATTATCATGTTTCCTGTTATTATTTTCGTCCAGAGTCACTAAATGAAAATTATAGACTCGAACGTGTTTTTTTCGGATGAAAAATTAAACCCGGTCTTAACACGCATTTTACACCTAATTATTATCACAAGAATAGCTTTTATTAGAGAGGCTTTGCCGTGAATCGATATTTTACAGCTGCGAGTGCTTGAAAATAACAAGTTAAGCTGTTAAGTTTTTTGATACTGTTATTATTGGTTATTAAACCAAAGGAAAAGGAAAACTATTCGTTTACGTTCAGACGTATGTAAAGTTACTTTTTGTAAAATCCATATAAGAAACGTCCTTTTTAGCACTTTCACGTACAAATTTTCTTTCTACAATTTTCGAAGACTTTTAGGGTATTTGATAACTTTCGGTATTGAATCATATTTAAACTGATAACAATCATAAAAACTGCAACTAAAACAATATGTTCTTGTAATATTCAAGAGGATTTTTCGATTTTTTGAAGTTTATAATTATTTTCTATTTAATAAAAAATATTTCTATTAATTAACTGAAACAATTAGGGCCAAATTTTAAAATTACAATGTAAATAAATAAATCAATAAGTAAAAGCATTACGTTAGATAACCATAACTATCTAATCAAATTAAATAAATCAAAATTTGTTATCTGCTTATCTACACAACAAAATGGTGGTTTATTTATCTACGGAAAAATCCAAATTTACTGTATTTTTAAAAATTGAATGCAGAGCCATTTGATAGAAAAGTTTTGAATCTTCGAATTAATAATGTAAATTCAAGTTTTCGAGTGCAAATTCGAAACTGAATTTAAGATTTAAATCCAGATGTCAGAATTAATTGGTGAATCTCAAGTTGGTATTTTTGATTTCAGTTCTAGATTTATGTGGATGTAACAGCTAACTATTTATTAAAATTCTGACATTTAGAATCATTAAATTTAAAAAATGGATAAATTGACAAATATAGACATGAAGAAAATCACTTTTTAATTGCAAGAAAGGTTATCAGACACGTATTTTAAAATTCGAAACACGAATTTGGGCTCTAAATTTCGAGAACCATATCTGAGATTGAGTGGTTCAACTTGCGTTCTATATTAGAATTGGAAATTGTAACCTAAAATTAATATAGAAATTCATTTTCGGGTTGGAGATTCGGAATTTGAATTTAAATTTGGGGTTCGATGTTCAAATCCAGGTTCGAATTTCTTTTATCTTAATTTAATTGGTTCGGCTGTTAAAGTGGTCCGATTCCCGTTTAGAAGTGATTGAAAAATAAATTCACAATTTTCTACATAGAAAGAGAGTCAGTTTTCTGTTTTAATTATTGGATATATTAGTTGACAATCGAAAATCGAGTTTGTTAGAATTGGAAATTGTTACTTAAAATTCATTATCGGAAGTTCTAATGTGGGTTACAGATTCAGGATTTGAATTTAGATTCGACATTCGAAATTCAAATCCAGGTTCGAGACATTTAATTTTTTTTTCTTAATTTAATGTTTGCGTTTAAGATGGTTCGATTTCCATTTAGAAAATGATTTAAGTTAATGAAAAATAAATTTACAATTTTCTCAAATTGAGGCAGAGAAAGAAAGTCAGTTTTTAAGTTAAATCATCGGACATATTAGTTGGAATTCGCAAATAGAGATTGTACTCCAAATTTAAATTTCTAAAACCAGATCCGATATTGGAAATTTCAATTTGCATTCGAGATTCAAATTGCAAATTATAACTTAATATTGTTCAAATTCGGGTTACAGATTCAGGATTTGAATTTAGATTCGGGATTCAAATTCGAGATATTTTTTTTTTAAATTTAGGCATATAGAAAGAAAGTCGGCTTTTAGTTTTAATTATTGCAGACCAAATCTGAAATTCGAAAATTGAGTCTGTAGGTAGGTACTTAAAATTTAAAATGCGAAAACTAGATCTAGGATTCGAAGTTTCAATTTGCATCCGAGATTCGAATTGAAAACCAATACAACCTAAATTCAGTATCGGAAATTCAAATTCTGTTTAGAGATTTGGATTTAAGATCGTATTCGGGATTTGAAATTCCAATCCAGATTCAAGGTGGTTCGAATTCCGTTTAGAAAATGATCTAATTTATTGAAAAATAAATCCACAAAATTTAGTAAATTTAGACATAGAAAGAAAATCTTTTAATTGTCGGAGATATTCGAAAATCGAGTTTGTACTCAAAAGTTAAATTATGAAAACCATAAATATTGGAAATTTCAATTTGCATTCGAGGTTCGAATTGGAAATTGTAACTTAAAATACCTACAATATTGGAAATTCAAATTCAGGTTAGAGGAGATTCCAGTTCAGATTCGATTCGACGTGTTTAATTTTTCTTTTTCTAAATTTAATTTAAGGTTTGGCTGTTAAAGTGGTCCGAATTTCGTTTATAAATTTAGGCATAGAAAAAAGACAACTTTATTTTAATTGTCGGTAATATTTATTGGAATTCGAAAATCGAGTTTGTACTGAAAATAGTCAAAATTGAATTTTCGAAAACCAGCAGTTTCAATTTGCATTCGAGGTTTGAACCTATGTTTAGTATTAGAAATGCGGGCCAGAGATTCGGAATTTGAATTCTGAATTCCACAAGAATTGAACCAATAAGATTCGAATTAATATAAGGGCTCCATACATTATCGAATGCTTCGTTCCATCCATTTGATCAGACACGTATGTGATGCGATTATTGGAAGGTGTATCGGTAAAAAATCGTTGCGACTTGCCGTTTACGACGGATCGAAGATCTGACCGCCCAGACCATCTTTGAATCTGACGCAAGTGTAATCGTTAGATGGATCTGCAGGTGTGTGTGTCTATTCCGATTAATCTTCAGTTTTTTTAGTTTTACTTCGACTGTTGATGTGGTAAACGTTATGATTATTATTAAGGGCCGGTTGCACAAATCGAATTTTGATTCGTTTTTGTTCACTTTGACGAATGATTAATTTGACGAAGCTATTAAATCATGTTTGTGTAACCCGCTTTTCTTTTCATTAACTATGACTTCTCCATCTAGTTATGTTCTTTCTTTTTTTCAATGGCGATAACTATTGCAGCATTGCAGAGAAGTTCGCTCTCGAAATTCATGCCCACAACTAAATAAAAATCGGACGACAAATTTTATAATGTGTGGTTCCAATCCGATTCGATAAATCGCATCAGATTTATGGGATTCAATCAATCTGACGACGTATTTGATAATGTATGGGGCCCTTTACAGTTAATCGGGAATTTAAAATTGAATTTATAAATCCGTGTTAAAGTTTCGAATTCAAATGTTCCGACTCGTTGAATTTCCAGTTCGGTTTCCAAAATTCGTATTATTGATTTCAGTTCGAGGTTTATGGATGTGACAATGAACTATTTATTAATAAAATTCTGATGTTTAATATTACTGAAATAACTTAAATGACAATTCGGCGGATTCGAAAATGTATGAAATAATAATTTTTTAATTGGAAAAAGAGTTATCGAAAACCAAATTTGACATTCGAAATGGAAACTGTAAACCAAATAGATACCAGAAATTCAAATTCGGATTAGAAATTCAGGATTTGAATTCAGATTCGGAATTCGAATTTGATCACAGCAGATATTCGAATTGGAAACGTCATGATTCGAATTTCAGATTTGGATACAATCGGCAGTATTAACGGTAAAGTTTGCTATTCATTACAAAATAAACATATATGTAAATAATTAACCTAAACTGAACATTAAACATTCGAAAAATTTTAAGTCTCAGTAATGCTGGGGAACCAATGGTATCATTAATTAAAACTTTGGTTTCGTGTACCTACCTGTTGATTGCTAATCATTACAAACAGTACAATCTCGAGAAGCTTTTATATTTTATTACTAATTCATTTAAAGTATCGTTGTAATCGTTATTTATTAAGTATGAGATAAAGTTAAATTTAGAAATGAAATTTGCAAAGTTCACTTGCATTTAGTTTATTCTGTTCTGAAAACTGGTCTAACATTTATTAATTTAAAACCGAAATATCTCATACATTTTTTACAGAATTGGTTTAAATTTAAAATATTGCGCGGATTTTTCGGAAAATTTAGAGTAGTTTTAAACAAAAGTGCCCCATAAATAACCACAGCCAAAATTTATTTGAAAAGAAGAGACGTCAGGGAAAATTCATTACAGCAAAGATAAAAAGAAAATTTAAAGTAATGGAAACACGTCAGTTCATAGAAAAGAACAAATAAGTCAAAATTCTTACTAAAACATCTGAGTTTTTACCTGAAGACATTTCCAAAAATAAATTTCAGTCTTAAATGATTCGACGCCAAAAAAAGAACTCTTGGTTTTTATTAACATTTTTCCAATTTTCAACAATTCTTCGTTGAAGCATTTGAGCAATTTAAGAATTCCTAAAAGTTTCTCAGCAGGGTGTTGCTTCGAATTTAATGTTTAATGTTCCGAAAGAACTTGATCTGACGGATAATTTGGAAAATACAGGCTTGAGGAAGACTTCCTAAATATTTATTCCGATCATCCTTTTAACCCACAAAAAGTAATGCATCTTTTAAATCTGTAGATTTTCGTATAGTATATTTGAAACAAAATGGGCTTTTATTGTTTGGATTTCCTAACCTGACGATTACTTAAAGCTACAAGAATGCACACTCAAATGTTGCATTTTTACTGGAAACAAACAAACAACAAGGAACTTTCCATTAACTTCGACTTTATTCACTACAAACCGAGAAAGTGCTCGTTTTACTCACAATTCATCTATTTTTATCTAACACTGTTATTTTCGAATTAAACTCATACTAAAAATAATGCAAAAGAACAAAGGTTCCGGCGTGGGAAAGGTAAATGAACGGGAAGAAAACAACTCGCACTTTTTATCAAATTCAGAATATAGGAATGATCATTCGAGACTTCTATTTAAATTTATAATTCTACTTTTTCATGCATTCAACAAATAGCAAATTTGTAAGCATTTTATTCAAAATTTGGTTAGTAACGTTTGAGGCGAACGAGTGAGTGAATGACCTAAACATAATGAAACTCAAAAATTTCACACAACAAAAGAAGAATAATCAACGGACAATTTTGGAAAAACCAGCTGTCTGCACTCATCCTCAAGCTCAAGGGCATTCATTCTACAAAACGACTTGGAGATGTACTTCATTTCCATCTTTGATACTTAGCTACCTGGTTATATGCAAATTAGAGAATTAGAGAATTAACCGCCTGTCCCTTCCTAGAAACCTACTGAAATTTCGTCCTTTATTGCCATTCAAGACCGAAAGAGAAAGCTAAAAATAATTCTAAACAAATCTTCTAAAGGTAGGTACTTACACCAATTAATTTAATTTCCAAATACAAATTAAAATTCGAAAGAAATAAAATGAAGGCCAATATTTGTGAAAATTTAAAATTTAAGTTATTTAAAAACGTGTTTACTTCAGTTTTGTAAAAAGGAAGGCGTTAAAATAAAATGAGTATCGATTTAAAAATACCAATGCTTATACTGAATGACCATCCACGTACGATTTTTGTGTGACGAAAGATGAATTAAAAATAAAGTGCGACATCCCACTTCTTTAAACTTCCTACTAAATTTTACGATTCTTATTTTTATCACCGGTTCGGTTATCGTTGTCAAAGTATTTAATTAACCTACGCATTTTATTTTAACTAAAAGAATTCCTTTTGAGTTGGAGCAGCAAATGATATATTTTAATGGTCCAATCGTAAAAAATAAAAGTTCATTAGAAAAAAATATAAGAACAATGCCGTTGTTACTTAATCGCGATATTCAACAGACAGCGATGCAAATCAGCGTGAATAATTTTGTAAATTGTGTAATAATATTTCGGATCATCTAATTTTATTTACCACGGATGTATTACCTGATTATACAATTTATTTCTGATCTAATTTTCCTTGGTTGACATATTATGAATCTGATCGCTATTAAATCATGTTTAAAATTTTTAATTAGGTTCGCACCAATTAAGCGAATATGGCCCATCACGTAATTAAAAGTAACACTAATTTTTTTCACATCATCAGAACCTTAATAAATATCTTATTGAGTAACTTCGATCTTTTTTTATCCATCAACAAATCGTTTTACCAAGAATTTATTACGTAATGATCGGGACTGCAATAAAACACCTGTTACTAGAAATTATTTAATACCGAGTAATTGACCAAGCGATATTTCGTAACTTAAGTACGTACACAAATAGAAAGTAAAAATTTTACAATATCGTACCTTCTAAAAATGAATATTTATGGAAAGTACTCCTCCGATATGACAAATATTAACAAAGAAATACTAGCTTTTACAACTTCACTTTCACAAAACGGATTATTAATAAAATACGACCAGAATGAATTATCAACCGTAGTAAAGTTATCTCTTTAAAAGAGAAGAAAGCGCTACGCCGCCTCTGGCCTTTTGTACTTTGTTTTTTGATACAAGGCCATTAATTTTAGAATTATATAATAAGATTAAGGTAAATTACGATTCTGTCACGTCGGTTTAAGTACCGTTTTCTTTAAAGAATATGATTTGTATTACAAACATTTTAAAGCAGACGGTAAAAAGAAATGCAAATATTTTTGTGGGATACAATTGATGCAAAAATCTGTCGTCTTTTTATAGAATGCGGTTTGTGTAGTTTTGTAAAAAGACCAGATTAAGTTTTAAATCACAGTTAGACGTTTGGAGGATAAGGAAAAATTGCATTTATACGTGTTTCTGTAGCTCTTTACCCATCATTCATCAACAACAACTATCAATAAATTTTCAATTTCCGAAATTATTTTTAATTTTTAGCCTCCTAAAAAACGCTTATTGTTTTACAATAATGAATAAGCAGGTAGTTCCAAAAACAGCTTAGGAAGAATCATTATTTTTTTAAGATAAAATTAGCACCTTTGAATCACCAACGCTTTTATAACTCATACCTTTCTTACAAAAATTTCAACAATTGCGCTTTAAAGTTTCATATTTACGACAGAGCTTAATAGGTGGTCTCGTAACTTCCAGGAAGTTAAAATGTGAGCATTCAGTTATTACCTTTTTTTTTGGTTTTATGGCTCTGTTGACAAGGATTAATTTTTTGTACTTAAAACTATTTGGCCTCCTGAAATAATTGTAATTGTAGACTGAGGTTAATTTCAGTTTCGTCATTTTAAACAATGGTTTTTGTTTGAGTTTATTGAAACGAAGGAGTTTCTGAAGTAAGAATTTCATATTACTAATTTACAAAATAAGAAAAAACGTCTCTAATTCATGTTTTACTTATTTATTTTTGTATAATACAAAGATTCATTATTTTGTGTAGATAAAGAAATTCCTGACCATATATTCCATTGAATGTATTTCAACACATTTTTCGAAAAGGAAGGATTGTATCTGACAGCCAGTGGCGTATTTATGGGGGTGGTCCAGGGGGTCCGGGCCACCCCCAGAGACCCAACTGAAATCACCTATTGTACTTCATTCAACTAATACTTATCTATTTAAACTTCACAAAACTCGCGTAGATTACTCATCCACCTATCTCAATATTCAGTTCGACCCCCCCCCCCCCCCAGAAACAAAACGTAAATACGCCACTGCTGACAACTAAAAACTAGTAGAAAAGAAAGGTTCAATTGCTGCTGATATTGGAATAATGCATTTTAATTTATCTTGAATTGCAAATGTGAGTTCCTGAGATGGCACTAAGATGGAGGCCTCAGGACTTTTTTTATAAACATCAGTCTATTTATACATACTGAGCCTTGTTTAAATTTATCTTAAATTTTCGTGAAAACCAGGCTAGAATTGGTTTCTCGAACATTTAAGGAACCAAAAATTTAATATTTTTGTAGGTACACTCTGCATATAGAATTCTTTATTTTTAAATTAATTATCAACAAAATGGTGTTCCGCCACAAAAAAATCTTAATCGGTTCATATCAGGAGCTTTTGATGTAATATTATTTGTTTAAATCCTAATTCTTCATGTAAGTTATAGAATAAAAGACTAAATAGACAATGTAACAACTGAGAGTTAAGATAATATCACAATTTATAAAGTAATAACTAAAGGAAACTAAAGGAATTAATTTAAATTCCCGGTAAACAAGTATGACAAAAATTATGAGTCATTCGTTGTGGTACAACATAAGTTCCCCTCGCATTTACTCGTCCTGCCAGCGGCTAAATGTCCGGGATTCAGGATGGCAGAGGTTCCATAGCTAAACTTGATCCAAACACTGAAGATATGACACGCAAGTCCACACTGCATTCCATTATAACGGCCGCGTGCACGGTTTCCTTTTACACAGAACGTATCCATCTCACTCTTGATTGTTACTATTCACAAAAGAATAAAAATGTGGTATCTTCTTGTATGTCAGGTTTTGAATTTTATAGCCGAGGGTTGAGTCAGAGATTTCTTTTTTTGCTTACCCAGAATTTTGGGTAATGCACTTTTTATCTTGATCTCCTTCAGAAAAGACATAAGAAACATACACGTTTGATAATCATGCCTGGATGAACGTTTTGGAAGTTTTGTCTCGGCGGGTGGTTTTAGAATTGGGTTTTATTTATAAACACAGTTTTTATTTTTCACTGTTATGATGGGCAATCAAAAGATGCATCTCACGTCTTAAATCTTCGAAGGTTATATGCAGATTGTAATTCTCACTTTCATTTTTGCAACACTCGCTCTTATTTTTTCTTTTTCTTCATCTTAAGGATTTAATGAATAAATTTCATAAGAAAATATAATTTAAACTGACCGTCTTAGGTATTAAAATGAATAGAACAAGGTATAATTAAGGTAAAGCTATGCACACTTGAGTAGCTCCAGAAATTGCTTCATTACCATCCATCAGAAGTCAATCTATACAAAAAGCAAGCCTAATTTTTAATGACGCCAATATCTGTTGGTCACGAGACCGTGGCCGACAGACGCCTTCTTCCAAATCTCGAACTCCAACAAAAACAGTTAATAACATTGTACTACGAGTTACCCTTTTTGTTCAGGTCTAGACGGTTCCTAGTATAGTCAAGAATGGACGGTTAATAATACCTTACAAAAAAACTCGAGTACATAACCGTGTAGCTCAGATTTTTTTCAGATATCAGTAGACATGAGAGAAAGATAAGGGCTACTGTAAATATTAGGGAGATAACAGAAAGTGCTGAGTTATGTTATTATTAGGAACTGGGGCCAGGAAAGCTTCAACGGAAATGTCGATTATTTTCACAGGGAAGGTTAAAATTCCAAGGTTTACTTATTGTTTACACATCTTTAAAAATGCTCTGGTTTTAACTGCAAACACAAACGTGTGGAGCCTTAAAATCATGAACACAAAACTAACCAGAAAACTTATTTTTCAAAATTTCTTTTGGAACTATTACTAGATTTCAGAACTGGTTTCCTAATGCATGACTTTAAAATACAACTGTAATTTTGAAGATTCTGAATTCAAAGTTTTAATTTTAGTGTCAAGTTTTTAATTAAAAAAGTGTCAGAAAGCGAGGCCTGTTTTTACTTTTGCTTCCAGTGCTTCAGCTTTTTATCTAAAACTGTAACTGTAACCTGAAAAACATTGGATTTTACTCACGATCGTTTATCTAATTTATTATTTCAGTTCCAACCTTAATTCAGATTTACACACTGTAACCGAAACCTTATCGAAGAAACGGGCAAAAATAATTGAAACTGAAATTCAAATTGTTTTTGCTTAATTTTTAAGTTGATTTACTACACTTTTATTTAAATGTTAAGAGCTTTAATTACAGCTTGGAAATTTCGAATTGTATGGTCCATAAATTCAAAAATTCTGGATGGAGTGTCTCAAAAGTAACATTTTTAATTCTAATGCGTTATAATTTTGCTGGAGTGAAGTGAACTTTTTTCTTATTGAGAGTTTATTTACAATCTACCATAATGCATACAGTCATTCAGTAATTGAAGTGATTATTTACATGTCTTGTGGAATAGTACTTAATGTAGCAATTCCCTTTATAATTTATCCTAGAATAGCAAGGATTTAATGGCTATATTCGCAAATTCGTAACCTACTAATATTCTGTACATTATTAGTGAAGTTTAACAAAAGCTCAAATTTATTACTTATCTGTTATCAATTCTATTGGCAGGTCTGAGGGCTTAAACCTCTCGACTCTTTGTGCTTCATCATTATCACGTAAGAGATCACTGGCCAATTCATTCTGACTAACTGAGCTTTTAAAATAAAGGAATTCATCTTGAATATCTTACAAATTGAAATTAAGAAAATTCAAAGAGCATTTAATTACAAAAATGAAAGAAAAAATAACACCTGGGCGTTCGTCGCACATTAACCACATTTCTAAGATAATTTACTCCAAAGCAATTTTTTGGACATAAAAAATTACTTACGTTATAAAAGAACTTAAATTTAATTCGCAGTTTCAAAAAATTTTGATAATTTCAAGTTAAAATGTTAGATTATGTTTATGTTTGTTTTCAGAATCTGACTTTTTAAGAAGCAATCTTAGGATTGAAATTAGAAATTTGTACTTATCACAACAACGAATTTTTATCAATACTAAATAAATTTTGGAAGTAACCTTAATAATATAAATAAATAAATTAATAAAAGCTAAGCTTTAGTTTACTGGAAAATTTTAAAATTTCACAATTAATTTTAAAATGGTTGTTTTGACTAACAATTAAGAATGAGTAAGTATTCAATTTTTTGAAGGTAATAAAAGGTTATTTACTTAGCTTATAGCATTTGTTTAAACCTAAACTTTGAAAATTTGAAAAATGGAATTAAGATTACAGGTATCTGCGGAACAGTCGGGCACCAGTCGGGGAAACTCCTTTTAATTTGCAGTTTTAATTTGGAAGTCGGGAATGCAAGTTGTTTCGTGTGTGATATGGACAATTCGTGTTATTTTTCTGGTAGACAGTCCCTGATATTAGGTAACTTTTTTATAATATTTTCTTTGTTTAACCTTAGCTAATTGCATAAGAGAAATCTCAAAACATTGCCTGAAACAAGGTTAAGGCGGTTTTAGAAGGATTTCTACAATTTTTATTTTATTTTGCAATATTGTCAATGCTTTGATAATGCAATTTATTTATTTAATAACTAAGTTTTAATTAATTTATTAAAACTTTTGTTCCTTTCTTTACCTTAATACCCAAACTTTGATAAGTTAAAAATCAGATCCAATCGTTAATGTTGTTTGTATGTTTAACTTATTTAAAAGTGAATAGGAAATAGCAAATTTTTAATTATGGTATTTTAATTTTCTTATAACACGGCTGAGCCTTGCTATCAAGCAGAAAACAGAGTTTGGCCTGCATTCTTTGACCATGTGTCTTACCCGTCGCCACACACCACACGTGTGCGATTGTGCGTTAAGGAAATGCTGTGGTCTTCGGAGATTGTATTTTAATGAAGTAATGTAATTCCTTATTCTATTAATTCTATATTTTAGAACTTCATCTATATTTTGTTACCAGGCGTCAATTTACTACGAGTTTAAATTTTTGCTACGAAACTGTATGACTGAAATTACAAAGTGTTGTTTCATAACGTTTAAATTAGGTGGTAATTTAAATCATATAAAATATGAACGAAAAATCCAATTGATTATGGTAAAAATTACAGGAAACAATAGCTGACCAAATAAGTTTATAATAATTAATAATTAACATTACAATATTCAGTGCTGGGTTTATTTTAATGTAAACTTTTGTTTTATATCTTTATTCAAAATTCAGAAATTTAGAAATGTTGGGGCCGTTGGGGGTCAGAAAAAACTAGTTTGATTTTGCACAGTTTTAAATTCTGAAAATGCAACTCAATTACTATTCTTTTGTTTAGGTTAATGTTTGTTTTTTTTACATCGATTTGAAACTTCTTGTATGAGAAACTCAAGAAAATACAACGGGAAGTAGATTTTGGCGTTTAAATGTTCTGGAAATTTCAAAATAAAATGCAAATCATATATCCAGGGCTCGCATTGAACATTTTAATTAAAAAAGTTGAAATAGTAACATTTTTTGTGAGAAAAGTGTAAAAAGAAACTCCCAACTGTAACATGTAAAGAACCATTATGAGCTAAACATAATATGCTGTTGTAAATAATGTGCACAAAGTTAAAGCATCACATAAATGTTAAAATACAACAGTATTATCAAATGCAAAAGTTAAGTTATTTTCAAATCTCGACGATTCCAGTCTTATACTAACATGTATACTGAAATGTGATTATTAATCATGCCAAAAATTTTATGTTTCACTCAAAAACTTAACCTTCCAATCAAAAAATGCCCGAGATAAATATCTACATTGTTCAGAAGACAACAAAATATAGGTGATTCTTTTACAAAAACAAGCGTTTAATATACAGGGTGTTTCAAAAATGGCGGATAAACTCTCTGGCACGCTGTTTCGGGATATTCTCTGAGTACGAGAAAAATTCTTTAGGCAATATTTTTGAAAAGCTAGCGGTTTAAAGATTAATAAATCTGACAACGTTATTTAATAAGTAAAAGTAGTAAATTGGTGTAGTCAATTAAATCATATAAGCTTTTGTTAACAACAGCTTTTTGGTAATTTTTACATGACCATAAAGATTTTCGAAGTTGCATTTTCTATTTAAATACTTTGTTGCCAAATGAAATTTTTACTGTGTTTTGAAAATGATTGATTTTAACATTTCTTGAAATTTTTGTAGTTAATGCAACAAAAACTGTTGGAAATGTAATTTTATATGTAATTTACTTGAAATAATTAATTGATCGCGGTTATAATCTTAAATATTAGCATATTAAGATCCAAACTTTGGACTTCCATATTTTCAAAACTGTAGGAGAAAGAATTTTTGTATTATTTTTCTCGTACTCAGAGAGTATGAGTTTATCCGTCATTTTTGAAATGCCCTGTATAATAATGATAAATTCTTAGTTTTATCAATCTATTTATCAAGTTAATCAGGCAATAACATGAATAAGTGCAAATATTATTTAAATATATTTCACTAAATTTTATGTACCTATTAGAAACTTTGCTTTGTTTCTTTTTATATATTCCGTTATAATATCGGACTTCCTATGTTCAAAATTTCGTTGGGGCTGTCAACTTTCAAGTGAAATCACTTTTTTCTTTTTTTACAGTTTCTGTAGACGGCAGTAAAATTCGAGCCATTTCAACAGCTACTAAATCTTTGTTTTTAACGGCCGTTTGTAGTTTTTTCTTGCTTCATCAGGACGTTGATCGGTAACTACTTTGATTATTAAAATTTCCTTGGGCCTGTTTCATTTGATCTTCGAAGCATTTTATATTATTCCGTTCTTTTTTAAAAGTATCCAATCGTTGCTTTTTCTTCTCATGTTCTTCTTCCGATAACCTTTCACCTTCTTTCTGTTTCTCTTTTTAACCTTTTCTTGTAAGAAACAATTCTGATAGCATTTACAAGCTTAATGGCGAAGTAATATACGTTCTTTTAAATACATACCACACCATATTGTATTTAATCTAGCAATTAACATAACATAATTTTTGGCTACCTGAACAGTCTTTGAAAGAAAATACCCTTCTCCAAAATCAATTTATATCGTCACAGGAATCAAGGTTCACACTTTCAATTGTTCAATTAATTTATAAAAATCAACAGAAATGGGTAAATACATTTACAATTTTTGTTATAAGTTATTTAAATATTAGTTGGATTTACACTGAAAATATGTAATGTTCCTGAACGCCGAATTCAAGCTTTTTCTTTTCTTTTAATTCTGTAATTATTTTGCTTCCCCACACACAGCTTGCATAGAGGAACCAAATTTTCTGTTTTAAAAAATCTTTCATTTTCATATTTACAAAATCAGTAAGAATGTCGTTTTTGCAAACCTTAATTAATTAATAATGAAGTTATTAACACCTCGAATTTCGGATACTTGTTTTTGAAAAAATTCTGTAAAGTCTATGGATAGCCATGTACAATCGTATAAAAAATAATTCAGCTTTGATTACACATTATCAACTTGTTTTTGCAATAAAAAGATTTTTAGGTGGAATAAATGTTAAAAAATAGGTTTGAATAGCAGCCTATTATTTTAAAACACGTGATACTGCTGGTTGTATTCGAAAGTCAGCTTGATTGAACATGTTTGATAAATTCATGGCGAGGAAGCTTAAGTTGAGATTTCCTTAAAATCCCGAAGCCTAACCAGAAACCCATGAAAAAATATGTAAGAAGATAAAACAAATTTAGTCTTATTTGAAGCTTCCTATTTAATGCGATGCCCTCTCGCTTACACTAACTACAACTCAGTCTATGCAACAAAGAAAAACCTTATGTTGACCGATATTAAATACGTGAACCAGTACTAAAATTAATACATATGTAAACTTACTATAACATACGGTAAGTGAATAAACCGAATACATATATGTATTTCATTTTTCAATATGTGTATTTTGGATTTTTTTCTACTTTGAATTAAAGTACGCTGAAAAACTTCTGAAATTAGCGATACAAAATTGAAGTTGCAACTGAAATGTTGAAAAATTTAGCTTTTATTTAGTTTAAGTATAGTTGAACAATCCGTGCCCTGTATATCTAACTGTCCAAGTTCAAGACTTTACCAGCGAAAATCTTTTGATATAATAAACGTCTGATAAACATGGAAATTGCCATTATCGTTATTTGATTAATATGATCAAATCACCACGAGGAATGATAAAAGCAAAGATAGAATTTTGATACTCTTAAATTTAAAGAAAACTCAATGCTTGAATTTAGAAAGCTTTGAGTTGAATAATAATTATACTCTGCATGTAATTTGTTTTTGTTAGGAATTTGATACTAATTGGCGAATATATTTGGTAAAAAAATAAAAATAAAAACGATTGTTTTATGAACGGATTTAAAGCTTACATGGTTGGATTTCAAGATTTTAGTCGAAGTTTCAAATCCATATTATAAATTCTAGTATAAATCAAAGAATTTGTAAAAAAACTTCGCCCAAAAATCTTTCTGGTTTAAATAATATAATTTTTACAGTTCTATGCGCCTTTATGTTTTTAGCTTTATAATGTATTTTATAAGCAAGTTTAATCTTCCACTTAAAATAAAATTTAATGTTTAAACATGAACTCGTATTTGAAGATATCATAATTCACTCAGTTTTTCAAATTCTGGTTTTGAGCTATAAAATTTTTAACTTTTATGAAAAAATTTTGTAAAAAAACTTCGCCCAAAAATCTTTCTGGTTTAAATAATATAATTTTTACACTTCTATGCGCCTTTATGTTTTTAGCTTTATAATGTAATTTTATAAGCAAGTTTAATCTTCTACTTAAATTAAAATTTAATGTCTAAACATGAACTCGCATTTGAAGATATCATAATTCACTCAGTTTTTCAAATTCTGGTTTTGAGCTATAAAATTTTTAACTTTTATGAAAAAATTTAATTTAGTACCTGAATTTAAAAGCGAAAGCCGTGCTAATCGTTGGACAAGTCTATTAATATCAGCTAAATTGTAAATTCCTAAATTTTTTGAGTTTAAGTTAAAATTCATTTCATATAAATTTCTGTTCTTCTAGTTTCCTGCGGCATTATTTCATCTTATTTTTATCTCATCAGTTCCTATTTGCTTTAGACTAAGCTATTTCAATATTTATTTTGATTTAAAGCCAGTAGTTATTTATACTATGTAGGTTTTTGGGTGTCTGTTTTTTAAAGCAAGGTAGTAAATTTGATTTTTTAAGCCATTACTGCAAGTTCCTTGCACGACTGCATTCCGGAAAAAATCGTAAGGTTACGCGACGTCCATGTACTTGAAAGTTAACGTCGTTAGTTTAGTGCAAATCTGTGTAGAATCTTAAAACATAGTAAGATCATAACGCTGCATTATGTACATTACATAACTCACCGTTTTACGGTAGAGTGATCATGTTGCTACCTAAGCTTGCATTCACACACATTTAAAACCTTGAGGTCTTAAAGGAACATTAATACTTCGCAAGATAGAACGCACGTTATTACAAATTACACTGTCAAAAAGTAACTGGAGTACAATGAACTTAATGTCAAGTAAAATACAAAATGGCTTATTATAACTTCTAATAAATTTTTGTCCCAACAGAGAAATACTTGTAAAAGCTTTAATTTGTTAGGTCTAACAGTTTGATTGATTGTTTGTGCCAGGAATAAATAGCGTAGCAAAGGGGTCGTCGTATGTAAATTAGTATTATGTTAAGACAACCACAACATAGATAGGTGGTGATTAGAACAACATTACATTGACGCCTTTTACTTGTCAAAAAAAAGATGGAAATATTTTAGAAAATTACCCTTTAACCAAATTACCTTCTCGCATGGCACGAGTAACGGTATAGATTATAACGTAATACTCCTGAAACACAATCCTCATCCCGATGCCCAAGGCATGATGTGGTCTCTTAGGTCAATATCCACTTCAATAGATTTTTAACGAGGATGAGGTCGGTTGGGTCTCCGTAACACAATACTGTCTAGGCCGCTCTGCCACCGAGAAATCAACATGGTAGACAAAATACTTTCGAAACTACCATTAGACATACAAAAATACAATAGAGTCTCGCCTGATTATCTTTTCAGTCAAATTTTTGAATAACATCGCTGTCGATAACCTTTTTCAATGTTAGTCATCTTTGAATGAATGTAATTCGAAGAATGTGCTCGCATTTTGTGGGTGTACTGACGTAATTATCTCAAGGCTGTACTGACAAACTGGGAAATTTTATTGAACTTATATGCGTTTGTTAAGTTAAAAATATTAATAAATTTGGTTCTTTAAACATATGTAAACTTTCTCTTCCATAAAAGGAACACAAAGCGTTTTTACAGTTTTCATCTTAATCTAACATCTGAATTGATGTTTGATAGAAAGTCCAGGATTAGACTTATCTTTTTGCACATCAAACTCACAAAAGTTTAATGACATTTTCTAATTTTGCTACTCGGTTTTAGAGAAAATTAGCCTTATTAAACCCTACAATAAATATTTATGAAAATGGTAGGTAATTTCAGACTTTGGAGAGATGTTAACGTTTATGTAACTTAATTGAGTTGCAAACAGCGAAGGAAGTGAAATCGATGTTACGTCAATTTCAAAACGTGAGGTTTAATAACTTTTAATAATATATAACTTGGATCAAATTCTGAACGTAGCACAGGAAATTTGTAAGTATGAAGTGTCAAACTACGTACTGTACAATGTGTTAATATTAGAAGTCTGAAATTAAATTGAAAGTCACGAATTCATATCTTAAGAGATTAAAAGATCGAATCGATCATACAAATTTTACTTTTAACGTTTAAGCTAGTTGATAGAGTTATGCAACACGAAGATTAAAGTCAAAATTATGTAATAAAGCAACATTAAAGCCTGATTTTTTTAAAAACTGTATCAGCTATGAAAATATGGAAGTAAATAGTCTTTGATTTATTTGAAAGTATGTACTTAGAATACTTAAATGTGAAAATTTTTGTTTTAATGAATGGAATTAAATTTATGATAAGATTAAAATTTTAATCTTTTGTTTGTCTGTAGAAAAGTGAAAACTGTACTAATATTGAAAATTGTATCTTGATACGTTCCTCGCTCTCTTAAAATTATGCTCAGTGAGCGTAAGCCCTTTATACCTAGTGTGATTCTTCTTTCTACCTCTTTTGCTGTATCTCCCATTCCATCTATTTCCGTACCGAGATATGTCGCTCTATCTACTCTTTTAAAGTTCTACTTCCTACTTTCTATCTGCATGTCTATTTTTGCATCTTCTTGTCCGTTTGTTTTCCACACAATCGTATATATTTTGATTTTTAGCCCTACTTTGTTTGCTTCTTGTATCAGTTTTCTTAGTTTTACTTTAAGCTTTTCTTTTATTCATATTATCAAAACTAATCGTCGGCATATCCCAGACACTGATGAGTGATGAGGATGCAAACGTAAGATGTTGCCTTTTCTTAGCCCACTTTTCCTTATACATGGGGTCTCCTTGTTTTAAACCATCAATTGCTGAGTGTATGCTGAGGGTAACTCAAGTCAGCTTTTACTTAGCACAGTATTTAGTATTAAACTCACTTCTGCTGAGGCAAGTATTATTTTTATCTATATCTACCTAAGCGACCATTGTGGTCCATCAAATAAAACACTTGTACTCAGCCACCATTGTGGTCCATTAAACAAACACTTTGCATTAGCGACCATTGTGGCTCATCAACAATTTTAAAATCAATCAAGCATATTATTATCTTCAATTTATTACTATCTTCAAACATTTGGTTCATCCACGAGCCGAATACAAACAACTAAACATATACTAATATTAAAAACATTTTGGTATTATCATTCAACACCAACTATTGCCTGAAATTTGTCGATTTGTCGGAGACTTTTCCAGTAGTTTTGAAATGAATATAGCTACCTTTTAATGCCATTTTAACCAAATACATTAACTTGCTTGGACATCCTATATTTATCATACGGCTCATTACTTCATTTATTTGGACTTGGTCGTATGCTTGCTGGAAATCTATGAATATTGCATATAATTTGATGTCCTTCTTTTCACACTTTTCTTGTATTCTTATGGTAAATATCTGGTTTATTGTTGATCTGTCTATTTTCAACCACCCTTGATAGTTCCCAAGTTCCTTTTTAGCAAACTGCTTCAGTTGTATGTTTATTAATTTAGCTAGCATTTTATTGTCCCATCTGCCCATTATTTTAGCATTTGGTATACCCTCCACGCTTCCTCTATAATTTAAATAGCATTTCCTGGAGTTTAATTCCCCCATACTTCAGTAATTCCGCGTGTATGTCATCTTTGTCTAGACTTTTTTTATTTTCAACTCGTCTTCCATAGAAATTCCCTTTATTATTATGCTCATTTTTCCTGTTTCCCTTTTCTCTTCTAGGTTACTTTCTGATTGCGCTATTTTTTGCGTAGTTCCTTGTTCTCCTTCGTTACTTCTTGTATCCATTATCTGTATTTCTGTTGCTCTTCTCACATCAGTTTTACTTCTTGTAAACTTCTAATACCTTCTTTTGCTGAGTCTTTTCCTGTTCTTTGAAGGTTCTTGCTTGGGGTTCTGTTAGACTTTTCGATGCACCTGGGCTCTGCACTCTCTCCGCCCTCAAACCATTTTTTGCTTGCCATTTTCTTTATTTCTTTGTACTCGACTTAATTGTTTTGAGTTCCTTTGTTCTTAGCTTTTTAGTTATGTTTTTGCACCAATTCTTTGTTACCCTTTATAGCCTTCTCTAATTCCGTGTTCTGTTTATACAACTTTCTAAGCCCCATATTTGTCATTTTTCTGTCCATTTTATGTTTGAATTTACTTAACTAGGCCCCGATTTGAGAATCTTGGGTTACAGCAAAACAAATAAGTTTCTCACTCGCAGTGTTCATTTCAATAGATTTAAGTTGCAAGTGTAAAAGCCGGAACAAGAAATTTTTAATTTAGGTAAACCAAAAACCCCTCGCTAAGAAAGTGAGAAAACGAAAAAGTTTAAAGAATAATTGAAAGAAGGAGGCATGTGTCCTATATAGGGATGTATAGGCTAATAATAATAATAATGCCCTTTTATGGAAATCTAGAAATTCGAATTTTAATGTTAACACTGCTATTTGGTAGGTAACTTAGGACCATTTGCATTGAATTTATTTAAAAGTTAAACATAATGTACGAGGTAAGCACCAAAATTTCCCGGCCTGACTATAAAATAAAAGGCGTAGAATCAGGATTAAATTTTATTTTTCAATATAATCCCCCCTGACATCAATGCTCTTATTACATCGTTTTAGCAATAATGCAATACCTTTAAAAAAATATGTCTTCGGTTTGTCTTCAAAATGGTCCCAAACTGAAGCCTTCACCTCTTCGTCGTCACTAAAACCGCGCCCGCGAAGGTCCTTTTTCAAATTTCCAAACAGGTAATAGCAGAGGCGTAGCTAGGGTTCCTTGCGCCCCCGGCAAGGACCAGTATCAGCCCCCCCCCCCCATACATTAAGAAAAAGTAAAGAAGTTTACTTCACTATGTATTAATTTTTATTTAGAAATAATCACACAAGTACGAGGGCTGTTCTCTAAATTGTTAGTTAGAAGAAAACTACGGAATTTGTAAAGAAAATAATTTTATTGTTTTCAAAGTATTCCCCCTTAGACATAATACACTTCTTCATTCTTTGAAACCACTTCTCGAAACACGCTGAAAACTCTTTTTTTGGAAGGTCGTCAAGAATTCGCTGAAATTCAGCAACAGCCGCATTGGCGTCAGGAAATCTCTTACCACGCATGAGTTTTTTAATCAGCGGAAGCAAAAAGAAATCGTTAGGGGCAAGATCTGGACTGTATGGTGGATGAGTGACCAGTTGGACTCCGGATTCGTGTAAAAAATTTAAAGTTTTTGCGGCCGTATGCGGAGTTGTGTTATCGTGGTGTAACAAAATTCCACGCAAACCAGATCTTGGGCGATCACTACATAATTTCTCGAAGACTTGAGGAAGGCAAACTTCTGTATACCAATCAGCAGTTACAGTTTTACGATCTTCAAGAGGAATTACTGCAACTGGACCACTGTATCTGAAGAAAACGGCAATCATTTTTTTGTTTGCACTTTTACCGCGAATAACTTTTGTTGGCATTTCCTCCTTTTCAAACACCCAAACAGTTGATTGTTGTTTTGTCTCGGGATCATAATTATATATCCACGATTCATCCCCCGTAACGATACTAAATACCTGCTTTGAAGATCCTCCATCGAACTTTTCTAACATAAACCTGCACCAGTCTACCCGTGCTTGTTTTTGTTCGTCGGTTAACAAATGTGGAATCCACCGACTTCCCAGCTTTCTTACACCCAGATGTTTATGTAAAATGATATCTACTGCAGATGATCCAATGCCTAGTTCGTCTTGAATCTCTCTATGAGTGATATTCCGTTTTTCCTTAATCAGCTTTTCGGTTGCAATAATGTTTTCAGCACAAACAGCTACTGCAGGTCGTCCAGGTCTTGGTTCATCTTCTAACGTACTCCTTCCACGTTTAAATTCACGGAACCAGTAACTAATTGTAGATAATGATGGACTATTGTCGCTAAAAGCTGCCATTAAATTTTGGTGACTTTGGTCGTATGTTAAGCCTCGTTTATAATCGTAGAAAATCATAGCCCGAAAAGCATTCCGCGGCACTTCCATAATGCTTAGTAATAATCAAACGAATTATAACAATCAAAAATTAGGATCTCTATATGCTTTAACTTCAACCTTGCAAAATTGCAACTGGAAACTGTCAAAAGAATAAGCTTTCGATTGATGCAAATGTTTTTGTTTTTCCTCGCATCCATAGCCTGCTACTAACAATATACAGAACAGCCCTCGTATAATAAAAATAAATAAATATTAAATAGTTAAAATTTCACTTTTCTCACTTTGGCTGAAGCAAATTCATCTATTATTACGTCAAAATTAATTTGTGAAACCACTTCATGTTCTATTGGGAATATGGCAAGGCCGGTCAATCTTTCCTGTTTTATAGCAGCACGCAGATAATTTTTTATCAATTTAAGTTTGCTGAAGCTTCGTTCACAAAAAAGCTACAGTTACTGGTATGGTCAAATAAATTCGAAGTGCAGTCTTGATGTTCGGATAAATGTCATCTAAAGAGTTTTCCTGTATACAATTAATTATGGGATGATTTTTCCGCCCCCCGGGAGTTTGCGCCCCCGGCGGGGGCCGGTTTCGCCAACCCTTAGCTACGGCTCTGGGTAATAGTCACTGGGGGCCATAGTTATCTGGACTCTACGGAGGGTGATCGATTTGCTCGAAACCGCAGTCACGAATTGCGGCTTGCACAATTCCAGTAGTGTGCACGGGTGCATTGTCGTGCGCCTCTGGTCAGTTTCCCACGTCTTTTCTCCCGAATATTTTGTTTCAATTTGTGCATAATAGGCTCCGTTGACTGTGGTGTCGCGTTCTTTAAAGTCTATAAGAAGAATGCCCTCACAATCCCACAAAATTGTAGCTATCACCTGTTTTGTCGATTGGCAGACTCTGAACTTTCTTGGCGGTGCTTCTTCTCTTCGGCTCCATTCCATCGACTCCCTTTTGAACAAAGAATCATCGTAGAGAACCATGGTTTCATCCCCAGTAACAATTGTCTTCAACACGTCCACAGGGTTTTCTCCACAGAGTTCCAAAAAGGATGGAGCACATTCAACACGACACTGACGATGAACTGCTGAGAGATGTTTAGGGACCCACTACCCACCTTGCACTAACTTTATTCATGCCTAAATAATCGTGGATGATCCGGCGAACGCTTGTATCGGAAGCCCCGACATTTTTGATATTTCCTTCACCTTCAAGCGTCGATCGGCTAATACGATATCCTCAACAAGGGCAATCTTCTCATCCGTAACCACTTCCACCGTTCTTTCTATTCTTGCATCATCTTCCAAGGATTCCTGCCCCATTCGAAACCGTTTTGACCAATAATCTTTTACCACAGAATAACACGGTGAATTTTCCCCGTACACCCCATCCAGCCGATCTTGGATGGTTTGAAGAGAGAGGTCTTCTCGGGTAGGGTAATTTATAACAGCTCGATACTCAATTTTCGAGGCAATCCGAGGTATGGCAAAGCAATTCATGGCAGTTTAAGGGAATCTGGAGTTTTTTGTATTTCCCTGTTTCTGCGAGACATCAATCGAGCTGATGTTCAGCAATACTTCTTACTGAAGACGAGGCAGTATAGAACTTTTAAATCTTCAAATATATAATAAGCTGAAATTCTTAAATTTTAGAAATTTTGATAAACAGTTAAAGGAGCCCTTGAGATTTCGAAATTGAAAATTATTGTCAGTTAATACTGAACTTCCAGCAGTTAAAATAAAACTCATGCCTTTAGCAGCGTAAGCTATAAAATTAATATGAAATTTTTGCAAAACAGAAAAGTGTTTGTCAACAGAGATTAAGCTTGATTTATTGAAAAAACTTGTGCTTTAAAAATTTAAAACAAAGTCAAGGAATTTGTGCTACATGGAGGAATGTTAGTGTACAATACACACATTTTTAGTTTGAAATCTAACTAAACCTAACAACCTAAGCGTAGAACAGTCCGATGAAGTCTCTCTCAATTATCATTCATCATTAATTTTCAAAAAAAAAGATAGTCTAGGGCTTTTATGTAAAACTCGCGCAAAAAAACACAAATAAAAATGATTTTATAATATTATAATCAGTTTAAACCATCACTATTATGCGAATATTACGAACGATAACGTTGATGAATCGTTTTGGCAGAGCTACTTTCTACGTTGAAAGTATTTAAAAATAACAGTTACATCTGTGGGAGATGTCACATCTGTACGAATACATTCTGATTCAGAATCTTTGGGTGCCCACCAGGACTTATTCTTTAATTCATTATCGACGTACAGATGCCCACTCGTTTAAACATCAAAGCCAGTGCAGCGCACCTGTACGTAAATTTTTGCAAAAGCCAGATTTCCGACAACACCCTAAAACTTGTCAGTTCAAAGACCCCGACTGGCATAAATTATTTTTTCAAAACTTCGAAACGCCCACAATTAAAATTGATAATTCATATTATGCACTTTTGGATTTGGATTTTTTCTCTTATTTCGTAGGAAAATCTGACGCAATTTATTTTAAAGGTAACGCAGATTACGCGTTATTTCTTACAAAAAATAAAAACTGCCAATTTTGTATCCTTTTTTGGCACGCAGTAGGTCGCAATCAAGAAACGAGACGTAATTTAATAAACGTTAGTCACCTTTTCTAAGATTCAGCCTGGTCTTTGGAATCTGAGGTGTTTGAACATTCTAAATTTCGTCTCAGCTCTTTCGACGTGCAGGTTTAAGGTCATTTAGTTTAACTGTACGCGGACATTTTACATTTCATACCCACCAAACACGTATTACCACTTAGGTGTTAGGTATGCTATTCGCAAAAATCGCGGTAAAATTTTATAGATAAATTTACCTGAGAAACGAACTAGGCATACCTACGAGTTTTCGTTATTTATCGGTGCCGGTATTTCATTTAAACAGGTGTAATTATTTGCAAGTCAATAACATACACCAGAATTATGTTGTTGTCCCTTTAAGATGACCTCGTGCTAAAAAGATCAACATAACACCGGTGGTTGATGACTTAGCTAACATTAGATGTGTTAACTTCTTAAGCTTATTTATAGAATATTGTGCAAAAATTTGTTTTCCTGTACCGGTTTTCTAATTGTATTTTTAGAAAACCTCTTTAAAACTCACTTTTCAATATAACTCATATGTTATGTTTAAGTGGTTAATTTTTAAAAGCTAAAACCGTACACCAATGTTAAAATTAGAATTCGAAAACTCACTTTATATAATTCAGACACAAAAATTACTTTAATTCGTACTTGGGAAATATAAAATTGCAAGTTTACGCAATGAAAAGGTACGCAATACATTAATCAGTGAAAATTAGAACTTTGAATGCGTAACTTAACCTCATTAATGTTTGTTTATTTTGTGTTAAAAGTGGAATTTTGTATCAGAGCTAAATTTCTAAATGCTGGCGAATGACCAAGAATTAATTTTTCGTTTGAAAATGATCCATAGATGCACTCTTAATGAGCTTAAATTCGAAAACTGTTTATTTAAAAGTTTCGGATTTCTTTAAATCGAGGCTTCAGAATTCATGAATTCTAGATTTTCTTCTAAGTTATTTAAAAGGCAGTGTTTTACAAAATTATCCTGCAGAAAAAGTTTACAATCATTTGATACTTGGTCCTAATTATTTTGTGTTTGATTAATTTTTAAATAAATAACTAAATTTGGCAAGTTTTCTCAAAACTTAAACCTCCACACGTTGTTATTAAAATTTAAAATCGTAGATCTACCTCTATTGTCAGAATGTAATTTAGGAATTTCAAAATAAAGAGCCGTAGAATTATTTTATGTATTGCTTTTCTAATAAAAATTCTTATGATTGAAAAAGTTAACAGACACTAACGAAGAATTACAAAGACCCATAAGTAATTTGTAGAATAAATAAATTCCATGAAGCATTTTAGGAAATGTGAAACCAACCATTTTTGTTCAACCAATATTTACGAATTAAATTAAATTAGCAAATTTAAGGCAAATTTAATTATAATCTTAACAATTTTGATAAATTAGATCCTCATTTAATTCATACTTAAAAGATTTAAAAACTAGAATTTTATAATGAATTTGATTAATGATCGTTAAACTAAAGCAAAATTTGGGTTTATCTAATGAAAACAATTAAGAACGTAATCGTTACGAGAGTAAGGGAATATCAAACATTTTAATTAAGAAAATGATGTCTCAACCCCAACAAAGTGAATTAAAATTTTAACTGTTGTTTCAGCTTTAGGAAAGATGCGCTGAACAGAAATTTTTAGCAGGAATATATGAATAGGTACCTTCTGTTCCATGTTTTGCATGAACTTTTGTACGAAATTTTAAATCGTTTTGATTCTGGAATCTGTTTGAAATAATATTTCTTTGAAATGAATTAAAATTACACTTACTTTCACTGTGCAACTGAATTTTCTTGTTTTATTTCCAATAAAAGCGGGTAAACCTCACCTGAAAAAAAACAGCTTGAGTAAATTTATGTTGTAAAATTTAAAATGCAAAAATTTTACATACATAATCCATTTGCCCTCTTCTACCGCAATGCAGTGTCGGAGGCTCATTCACACTTGCTGGTGTGCAGTGGATGGATCCATTTTTGGACTTGCATCACGCTCCAACCAGCTTTCATCCACAACGCATTCATACACCTTAAATTTAAACCCTAACTAACGAATTCGACCCAAATCAGCTCTATAATACTACCACTTTTGGAATAGAACCCGTGTCAGTCGGCTAGCTAGCTGCCTATAGGTAAATTAATAAAATTTAAAAATATTCTGCAAGTTTTTATACATAAATTTGGCTCTTTATCTTTTGGAAACATCCGCCTAAGAAACGTGCAAAATACGATAAAATGATTTTCTTGCAATTTTCACATAAGCGGTGTATTCTTGCGTGTAAAAGATATTTCAAAAGATTGCCCTCGAGTATCACACTTGAATTCGTGCAAACCATTTTCAAACCAAACCATAATTTTAACGTTTTTCATTTCACAGATGAAAGATAAATGCGTTAACTTAAGCTTAAAAAAATTTTAAATTTCGATGTGTTTGCAATTATGTAACCTATAGAAATGGTACGATTTACATTAAAATTTAGTTTAAAAAATATAGAAAACGTTTCCGTTCACATAATAACATAATCATAGTCATTTCTGACATTTTAACCTCGCGCATCTCTGCCTTGGCATTTGCTTTTAAATAAAAAATTAATATTTAAAGTGTATATTTACCGATCATGCCAAATACAGGATATTTCAATAATATTTAATGCCATGTTATTAACCGAATTGAAACTTTCTTAAATGCTTTTTTGTTTTATGATTTTCAGGAAATAAAAAAGCATCAACAATTCCGCGGGTTTAGTTTATCAGGACCAAATTTAGTTAAAATCTAAGCATAGTTTAAAATGGGAACTTCTTTGGTTACTATTATTTTTTGTTGGTACTTTTTTTTGATTTAAACGGTTCTTAAATTGTAAGTTCGGTACATACGACCTTGACGTTCAAAAATTGAAGTATAGATAATTTCATTTTTGTTTAGGGAGCGTGAAATGAAAAGTTTGATTTGATCTTCGGTAACTTCGTTAGTATACTCAAATACGAAGGATATCCTTTTAATTATCTTTGAAGATGATATGAAGGGAGGACATAAGCATATTTTCATAAATATGGAAGCTTTAATTTGTATTGCATTATCTGTAATCTCCTATACCTTTCGGTGTCAAGACTTTACGCGTGCAAAAAATACATGCATCTTAAATCCATTGCACTAATCTGCCATATTAGATAAATTACATAGTTTGTTAGTATTAGGTATTAGGTATTAGCAATTCAGAATATCTATGTTCAGCTGGAGGGAGCTTTTGGAATCATTCGATTGATGAAGTTATTTAGTTGGAGAAAATATTTTTTCGTAGGTATGTTATTCTTTCTCATAGAATACAAGTGAAGAATATAATTCTGACGGCTGAAATTAGCGAGCTGACAGATGACACTAGATAAGTAGGCATCTGGGTAAACAGAATATCGTCGAGGTATTCCTCTTAACCCAAGGAAGTGGTGTGGGAAGAATGTTATATTTACTCCAATAAATATAGTGAAGAATTGAATTTTAAGAAGTTTGTTATTTAAAGAAAATCCTGTGAATCAGTGGATAAGTCCTGCTACAATGGCGAAAACAGCCCCTATAGATAAAAAGATGTGGAAGTGGGCTACAACATAGTAAGTATCATGTAGGATAATATCAATTGATACAACTCCTGTTAAGGCACCAACAGTGAATAGGAAGATGAACTCAAGAGCTCACAATATTTGGGGGGAGTAGTTAATCTGCGTTCCATGAAGTGTAGCTAGTCATCCAAAGATTTTGATTTTTGTAGGAACAGCAATAATTATTGTAGCTAATGCACAATGCAAGTTGGTGTGCCGCTTTACCTATATACTGCACCATGTGTAGAGTGTAATGTGTATGTATATGTAAGACCTTGTTACTCTACCTCCTAGGCCTGTATTCGTAGGAGAGCGTCGTTAATTAGGTGCCCAACGACGAATGGTCACAGGGGATTCGAACTAAGGACTAGCGCAACGCTAGCCTGACGCTTTACCATTGCACCACCCACCTATTGGAAGTTTTAATAAAAAAAAAAAGAAAATTTGCAGCATGTTTCCTTATGCTTTAGAACCTATATTAAAATCGCATTAAGTCGGAAGATTACTATTTGGAGGATTGGAGGCAATTTTCTGTCATAAAAGTATCAAATCTATTCAAAAAGATTGCACTTATGTTAATCAAAAAACTGCTTCAGCTCAATTTAAGATGTAACGAGCATGTTCAAAACCTCTTATAAGGACAAAAAGAAATCCTTGTTTTATTGTTTTTTCCCTATAATTTTCAAACATTACAAAATCAGGAAAGTTAAAACCTATTTTATTTTTCTGCTTGATCTGCAAAGAGAAACCTTACCTTTAATATAGGTTTTCGAAGGTCGATTTTGCAAAAGTCGACAAAAACAAATTTCCTAAGTAAAATTACCAAAGCAAATATCCTTTTCCTAAAATTTCTTTACTGTCATGCCGATTTGTTTTGCGTACTTACTGGTACGAATTTCCGGTAATATGGTATGGAGTTTATCTCAATAAGCAGGTTTAACAGCTTAGTATCCGCTCCACATATTCTGCTGTCCCGTATGAGCGTCTAAGGTCTCGTCTTGTTCATCTTGGTTCGTTTAGTATTAAAACGGCTACCTTTTTGCCTTTTTTCGTGACACTTTTCTAAACGAAAATACATCAGCTAGACATTTAACTTATTTCTAGCATTGCGAATACCAAGAACTGTGACTAATTTACTATTTATTTTGGTCAATTCAACGGCATTACCAAGCAATGCCTCTGTTTTGTTTTTTTAAGTTTCCATTTTCAACTTGAAAAATAAAATTAATACGGTTAAGAAAATAAACACTGTTTTGGTTGTAGTTTCCGTTTTTGCAAACAGGATTTATTGTATTGTTACGTGAGTTTGAATCATAAATTAGTAGATGCTTCCTGGTGGTTAACAAATGAAGGCAGCAGGAACTTTATAATTCATCAAATTATTTTAAAATTCTGAAACTGAAAAACTGGAACTTTCAAGGTGAATAACGCTATGAAATTGTATAATTCAATTTAAATAATAGAAAGGTAAACTATTTTTTAAAACTCATACAACCTGCATTTTACTTATGTTTAATTTTCAATTTTTGTCTTAATTAATCACGCTAATTAACTATATTTTCTATGTCATACGATTTCCTTTAAATATAGGAATTCTAACTGCTTGGAAATAATCAAAATATGATTTTTTCAGGATTTGGAAAGTTTTACAAAACTAATATATGAGGCATTTAAACATTTACAACTCGGTTATGACAAGTAGGTGTTGATTTCGACACCGATTAATCCAAACAGCTGAATGTGTTAAACTCGAAAAATTACAACGATTAATAATATTATGTAAATAACTGACATTTTTAAGTAGTGTAACTGGATGTTGGGTAAACGTCCTGCGTACATTTCGATGTAAACAAATTTCTCAAATATTGGGAAAGAAAAATTGGCTTTATATAATTCTTGATCGAAACTACTCGCATATTGCAGAAGTTGTGGCTTTGGTTTTTAAACTACAAGCCGTGGAATGGAAATGTACACAGTTTTTAGAAAATAGTGTCTTCTTCCTTGTTCAAGGTATTAAACAGAATTTAATGAACAGTATGTAAGAAATTCCAGAAATTCTAACTCACAAAAATAAGCTAAAAATCCGAATTACATATATTCACGTAACAAACCTATATTTCCAAAATCTGGCATGCTATAGGTAGAAGAATCATTTCTTTTAGGTATGTTAAATTTGATGAAGAATAAATCGTACTTCCTATCAAGGAAATCGGTGTTCGATGGTATTGAATTCTAAAATATTCACAATTACACAAATATTAAATAAGATATGAGTTATGACGATATTAAAAGGACATCAAACATAATCCGTTATAAAAATACGGAACAAAACTCTCTGTTAGGAGTTCCGGAAACGTAAAAATTTGTAATTCCAATGGCTAAATTTTAATTAAAATTATGTAAATTTAAAGAAAGACTCTCACGGTTAAATCAATGTTTTCATAATATAGAAAAATCAACATCCGATTACGATTATTGTATAAGTAGCAGAGCAGGACGTTACCTATTTTTGTGTGTGGGTCGTGAATGCTAATTAAATCCATAAAATATACGTAAAAAGATAAATTTTCATTCATTATCTTTACGAATTTATTTATACCTTAAATCAATGACGTACCTTTCTATTAAAAATGCGCATTTATAATAAACGTATCTTGAAGTTCGTCGAAAATTATCGATCAAAATTTCATTCTTTCGCATCCCACAGTTGAAAACGAATAGTTAAAATTATGTGGATTTAAAAAGACGACAAACAAGTTTTAGGCGAATTTAAAAATTAACGATTATAATGCAAATGGCTACTAAAAATATCGTTGGTAAAATGCATATCACGTTTCAAAATCAGCATAAAATCCGAATGCATATAATTTTGGTTATAATCGCCCATAAGCATTCTTCGGATCTTCGGTTTAATTAATAATCAAGCGAAAAAATAATAAAAACACGAGTTCTTTTTGTGAACACGGCCCTTTTTTTTGCATAAACATAATCACGACGTATGCTTCAGACTGCTTTGTAACTTTGGGTATAACTTTTAAGATTATGAAAGATGTTACCGCTTTAGGAGAAAACTTCTATTTTTATATTTGGTAGGTAAAGTAGGCTGTGGAAGCAGACATAAATGATATTAATGGAGTTATAATTTATAAAAAAGAACAAACTGCGGATACAAAACAAGTCCACGCTGTATTTTAGAAGCAATTTTTCATACACGAGTCATACATAAAAGAAAAATTGTACCTGTCTTGTTTTTTAAAGCGTTAAAGAAACAACAAGAGGGGTGGTGTAGTTGGAAATAGAACAAGTTATTTTAAAATTCTTGCTGTCCCTTGGTACAAGAAACGGTTTAACACAAGACTCGAAAACCCAAACATTCGTAATACATTTTTAAAGGTTCATGAACTCTTGAATATAAATAAAATACGGTTTTAACAAGCAAAAAGGAAACCTGTAGTGTAGTCCAACGATGTGACTCACACTAAATGGCCAGGAATAATTTTCCAATAAAACATAAAACCAAATTGGATCACGAAAGGACATTCACTGTTTAAAATTTCAGAATATGCACGTGAAATCCGGATGTTCCGTTAACTTATTTTTCTTTTACATAGACTGTGACACTTTGGACAACAAAACAACAATATACTTAGTTGACATTTTTAGAAATAAATTTATAAAAAAGGTCCCGGGTCACCTCGAAGACAAACGAGCATCGTTCCCGTAATTTCCATAATAATTAATGACCGTCGAATTTCAACGCCAATAAAATTATCAAAATATATTTGTTGAAACATCTCGTGCTTGACCTTTTAGCTTATTTTCCCGTTGTGTTGTGATTTCTTATCCAAAACAGTTAAAATTACAAAAAAAATACACTTTCCTGTGAGCTCAGGAATTGTCGGTTTTTTGCACACACCCACATTGGTTACGTTGTTTGCATATGAATTCTTTCGGAACTTCATACTTTTGTTGCAACACACGTTTCTCCGATAGTTTTGTTATTTATTCAGCGCGAAAATTTATTTCCAAATAAATCACAGAAACAATTCTTAAACAAAAAAACTTCTTATGCAGAATTCCTCTTTTAGAAAAGGTGCTGAAAATGTTAAAAATTCCAAAAAGGAGGCCACGTAATCGTTTAAATCTGAATTTAGATAAAATGTTTATTTGAGTTATCTCAGAATTCCAATATTAAAACTCAAACAAAGAAGGAATTTAAATGGTCAATATTTTAAGAGTAACTCGTATGTCTTAATCGTTAAAAGTAAATTAATAGCACAGCACGAAGTATCCCAGTATGAAGTAACATAAAAAACTTACATTGTTAGTTATAATTTAAATTTAATTGCAAAATTCGAACAGTTAGGTGTTTTTTTTTGGTTAACAAGAAAATTAGTTAAGAGTTATTAATGCTCTTTGTGATATATGTATAATTATTAAAGTTTCAGTAAAGATGCCTATAGTTTAATGTTTGTATAATTTAAATATGAAATTTATCAAGTTACGAAGGCGTATTTTATGTTATCTATTTAGCCATGAAAAAAAAACACGTATCACATTAACAACCCTTTATTTTTCTACATAACTCCCTTCAGCACTTTTTTGCAGTTGTCCCATACCCTCAGCAAAAAATTTCTTCGGCAACTGCAAAATATTGTTTAACAAATTCTTTAAGTGCTTCATCGGATGCGTTTTCCCCTGCTTTTTTAAATTTTTTGACCGTTTTGTTTCATGGCTAGGTAGATAACATAAAAATACGTCCTCGTATCTTTGTATCTTTAATAAGTATTTAAAAAAACTAAATAAGGACTTTCCAAGCATCACTAGAAAATAAATAACAAAGGAAATAATATGAAATAAATTTTCATAAAATCATCGAAATTCCGCCCATTTTTTATTTAAATAAATATAAATTTTTGCATGAGAGGTGTACTTTCCTAAAGTTTTTAAAAAAATGACGAAAATTTCGAAGTAAACACGATAAATCCTTTATATTTGTAAGTTGGGAATTGATTTCTAATAATAGCTATAATAACTATAACTATATAACTATAATAACACAAATTGGGAAATCTACGAATTGGCACCTGGAATGTCCAGTCATGGAAAAGTAAGGATCATGAGATCCTAGTGGAATTCACGAAAACAAATAGATACACGTGCAATCCAAGAAACCAAGAGAAAGGGCAGAAACATGTATAATAAACAACTACGTGCTTATTTATAGCGAGAAGAATAAGAATGAAAGAGCCACAGCAGGAGTGGGACTGCTTCTAAATGTAAAATTCCAACAATTAATTGATGATATTGATTATATCAATGAAAGACTCTTAATTTAGAGGGGAAGCGAGTGCACCTCATCAGCGGTTATGCACCAGATGGGGGGAAACCAAGACACCAGCGAAAACAGTTCTATGAAGATCTACAAAACATACTAACCGAAATAAGTAACACCGATTACATTATAATACTAGGCGATCTAAACGCTCGAATAGGAAATGATATCATTCCGGGAATAAAACAGAGATTTCACGAAAATGAACGCAACGATAATGGTGACCTGTGCGCCCAGAACAATTTAAGAATAAATAATACATTCTTCCAACTTGACTTTAAATACAAGTACACATTTGAAAAATCATAAGCACAAAAATCAATGATCGACTATATCATAACGAACAAGTTCATGTCTACTCAAATAATAGAAGTAAGACCATTGAACTCAAGTGAAATAGGCTCAGATCACAACTCGTACTGGTAAATATCCGAATGAAATACAGTTTAAAAAGAATAAACAAATCTCATTTAAAAGAAAAGACCAACATAGAATCATTACACCAAGAGTCAGTAAAGCACCTGTATCAAGAACGACTTAAGGAAAAAATGGAAAGAAAACCCCATCATAGAAGAAGATAACAACTAACCGAGTATGTTAGCACAAGAAGCTCTAGGAAACAGACAAGTAAACCCCTGTAGACAGATTAAATACAAAACACCTTGGTACACCCAGAAGTAAAACAAATAACACGGAAAAAGCAATTAGCGTTTCGTCAATATAAGTCCAATAGAACTCCGGAACATTGGGAAAACTATGTGCGCATACGAAACAAAACTAACGCTAAAACAAGAGCAATAAAAGAGTCATACTGGGAAGCCTTTACAAAAGAGATGGAAAGCGATCTCTATGGCTCGCAAAGAAAAGTCTGGAAAATGTTACGCAATAGAAAAGCAGAGGTAACAGAAGTAGTGAAGACCACTAATAAGATTAAAAGTGAAGAATGGGTGCAGAATTTAATATACCTGCCTTTCTATGCTTTATTGACATGAAGAAGGTATTCGATCGAGTAAATCTGCAAGATGTAATAACTATATTAAAAAAAAAACAAACGCAATCAAGCCTGATAAAATTGATCCATGAAATGAACTCTGAGACAACGACGAGAATCTCGACAATGAATGGGATGACAGAAGAAATTCCCAGCCCCACCGGCATACGACAAGGGGACTCATTGAGTCCCATGTTTATAATGGATCAAATTGTGCAAAGTACAAGTACAAATCGTCTGCTATGCAGATGATGCAATATTGCTCGCCAATACGGAGGATAATTTACAACGACTGCTTCATAAATTCCACCTAACTGCTAAAAAGTATAAGTATGGTATTATCCAAAGAACCTATACGGTGCAAACTAGTCGTCGACGATAAACCTATTGAACAGGTTATGAATTTTAACTATCTAGGTGTGGAACTATCAAGTCAACGCAATCTATACGGAGAAGTACGAAAACAGGTAAACAAGGGAGCCAGAATCTCAGGGTATCTACGAGATGTAACATGGAGGAATAGATATCTGAGTAAAGATAGTAAAGTAAAAATATATAAAACAATAGTTCGACCGATTCTTACGTATGCAGCCGAAACAAGATCTGATACAGCAAAGGCCACGCAGCTTTTAAGAACAACAGAAATGAACGTGCTAAGAGAGTGAGAAATCAGACTATAAGAGAGGAGTGCCAGATAAATGATATAGTGAAGTTCACCAAACAGAGGAGAAAATTCTGGAATGAACACACAGATCGCGCGAACAACGAAAGAATTATCAAAAATAGTAAGAGACTGGAAACCACAAGGCAAACTCGATCCGGGAAGACCATTGAAAAGATGGGCAGAGAGCTGGTAGACGTCCACAGAATCCACACCGTGAACGTGCGAAGAAAAACTTTAAAAGAAGAAAAAAAAACTACTTTCTTTAAAATTTATACCAAAAATGGTTTCGTAAAAGTTTAGCCTTTATTTAAATTTCAAAATAAATACTTTACGTTGAAATTCAAAACGTATTTTAATAACCATACAAGGAGTATGATATACCATAATAATATTAACAAGAACAAGAAATATACGACAGGGAAACTATTCAATCCCTCCAGAAAATTAATATTCTAGGTTCGAACATTTCTAAGCAGCCATTGAGAAATACAAAAGCAAAATTCTAAAGAAGATTTCGACTCCATCTTGTATGCTGCCTTAACTTTCATAGTCTAAGATTTTCTTCAATCTTTAAACTTTAAATGATAATCTGATTTTAACACTTTTATGTAGGGTGAAAATAATAGTATTAAATTGCTTTACAAACACTAAGTTAAAAAGTTTACAAAAACCTACCCAATTTTCAAAACCTTCCACTTTTTCAAACATAGATGTCCTGAGTTTGAATATTAGAATCTTAAAAATATCTGAATGATTGGTGATTTTACATGAAATAAGATCTAATATTTCACAAAATGTATAACATTCACGTTTGGAATAATTTTACTGCTTCACTTGGTCTATACATTTCTAAATATTTGAAATGTTTTGAATAATTTTAAGCAGTTTAATGGAAAACTGCCGACAAATTTCAATACCTACATTTTTAATTTGTGCTTACTTGAGAGTAGCTATAGAGCTGAACATGTAAACGTTTTCACTTTTTTCAGCATTTCAATTTCCAAGTTATTTTAGATGGAATGAAACTTTTTAAAAGTGTAGTAAGTTCTTAATGGGCTTATCTGATTACAAAGGAAAGAATTCAGGAAAATTTAAATCATCGCAAGCAGTACAATCGCGATAATGTGAACACTCGCTCATGTGAACGGCTCAATAGTGTGAACACGTGAATTAACACTGAATCTCGCTAATGTGAACAATTGAGTCTCGCTAATGTGAATTGACCATGGCAAAATTACGACGATGCTTAGGTTTGTACGAAAAAGCGAAGATTTTAGAATTTAGAAGAACATGATAAGGGACATAAGGGTGCAAGTGTAGCTTCGTTGGCTAGAAAGTATGGTTTAGCAAAATCAACAATTTGTTCTTTTAAACAACTTTTAACTGCACCCTCTATAGTGTGAACAATCGCGATAATATGAACAACCTCGGTTTTCTTCTGTTCACACTTCACACTATCGCGAGTGTACTGTATTTTAAAGATTATACAGGGTGTTTCAGAACTGCACGGCACCATTTTAGGGATGTGTTCTCTAGTACAAAATATTACGATTTACCTAAAATTACCTTAGTCCGAAAGTTAATATTTAGGGAGATACAGGGTGTCAAAGTCGAAATTTTAATTTTAATTTTTTGCTGTAATTTCAAGAGGTTTCGAAATATTGATATGAAAATTGGGGAAATTACCTTTTTTGGGACGAGAAATAATAATCCGTCCTCAATTTTAACATAGCTGTTTAATGAAGTTAATTTTTGCTACACCTAATACCTTAAAAATACTTCAACTTTTTTAAACTTAAAGTTACCACAAATTTAATTGAAAAAAACAATTTCCTCGTCTTTTTTATACAAAAAAGATATACTAGTTAAATGTCTCTAAAATTAACCATTTCCAAGATATTTGCTATTGAAGTGGAAGTGATGCTACATTCTTCAGTCCTTAAACCTTAAACAGCATTACTTGTATTACACTAAAATCTTACAAATTTTTAATGACAAATATTCCACTGATCCGCTATTACTTTGTGTCCTATAACTTGTTTTTGACAAGAATAAGTCAATTTTTTATTTTAAATACAAGCCTACTGCGTTACAGAATGTTTAAAAAATAAAAAAGATGTTGCATTACTTACATTAATAGCAAATATCTTGGAAACGATTTACTTTAGAGACATTTAACTAGTATACCTTTTTTGTATAAGAACGATGAGGCAAATGTTTATTTCAATTAAATCTGTACTAACTTAGAGTATACAAAAGTTAAAGTATGTTTAAGGTATTAGGTGTAGCAAAAATAAGGTTCTTTAAAGAGCATTGTTAAAATTGAGGACGGATTATTGTTTCGCGTCCCAAAAAAGGTAGTATCCCCAATTTTCACATCAATATTCCGAAAACTTTTGAAATTACAGCAATAAATTAAAATTAAAATTTCGACTTTGATACCCTGTATCTCCCTAAATATTAACTTTTGGACTAAGGCAATTTTAGGTAAATCGTAATATTTTGTACTAGAGAACACATCCCTAAAATGGTGCCGTGCAGTTCTGAAACACCCTGTATATTTAGAAGGATTCGTCCCTTTGAATTTTAACGAATTTTTGGAAAACCTGTATTCACACAAATTCCAGTTACGAGCTTGTAATTAATGATTTGAATTAATTTGGCAGTACAATTGCTGGTAATCAAAATCTGCAATTTTTCTGCTGTTATAAAGGAGATCTTTAGAAATTGAAGAGATTAATCATTTCGATTAATATCATGGAAGGTTTTTCAGCATTCAAAACTAAACGTACTTCGGTTCGTTTGAGAGTTTCACAAGTCTTAAATGGCCTGAAAATTTCTTACTAATTGTGATTAGCAGGTGGGAAAATTTTTAGAAATATTTCATAATCAAATGATTGCTGAAATGTCTTAACCAATCAATCATATTCTTGCATTTTGTGCGTTTTCTTAGATTTTGAGTAGGTAAAATTGATAATGATTTTTAATCGTGATCAGTTCAAAATTTTTATCCTCATTTTCTCTGAAGGTTTCTAAACGAAGATAATTCGTACATATGATTAATACTCGCATTTTTTTCTTACTTTCGCCTTTACTCAGTTGGTACTATTATAAAATAGCAGCAACATAAGAGGTTCGGCACAAAAATAATGAGACTGTACACTGTACACGAACCGACAACGTTGCTGCCTCCGGCCTCCCCCTTCACACGGCAGTTAGAATAGCTCCTACCGTAGACTCAATACAAGTTTGAACTTGTTACAGATACTACGCAATTTTTGAGAGCGTCTGAAGTGAAGATGTGTTTGTGAGGTGCGTTTCAAAAATGGATCGGCAAAAGTTTGAGCAACGTTGTGCTATCAAATTGTGCGTAAAGCTTAGCGAATCCAATACTGTGACTTATGAAAGGTTACAAAGGGCTTATGTAGAACATTCTCTATCCAGGGCACAAGTGTTAAGATGGCACAAGACCTTTTTAGAGGGCCGAGAAGAAGTGGAAGACGAACTTCGTGCGGGAAGACCTTCAACCTCAAAAACGGACGACAATGTGGAAAGAGTGAGGGTTCTTGTGATGTCAAACCATCGACTGACGTTGAGGATAGTCCTTGAAAGGCACAGGAAGAAGTGCCACGTGTGTGCCCAGGCATTGCACGCACTTAGATGCTGCACCACGACAACGCCCATGTCACACGGCAGTCTCCATCAAAGAATTTTTAGCAGAAAAAAGCATTTCTGTGATTCCCCAGTCCCTGTGACTTCTTTTTATTTCCCCGGCTGAAAACCCATTTGAAAGGGCGCCATTTTGGTACTTTGGATAATATCGAGAAGAGCGTAACAGACGAGTTGTAGGGCATTTCAGCAGAAGCTTTCCAGGATTGCTACAAACAATGGAAAAAACGCCTCCATTGGTTTGTAGCTGCCTAAGGGAACTACTTTGAAGAGTATAACCTTGATTTGTAAAACGAATAAAGTTCATGGTTAAAAGAAAATCAGTCTCATTATTTTTCTGCCAAATCTCGTAAACTGAATGGGCTCGAGAATTTTTCAGAAACAATTTTTGCATTGTAATAAGTAAATATTTTTTAATTTACTTAATTATTACATTGTCTCAGCTAGCCTGAAAATGTTTAACTTGAACTTTTTCTTAAAAGCTGAAAAACAAAATATTTAAATTTCAGAAACTTCTTAAAAGCAAATTAGAAAAGGCAATGAAAATTCTTTCAAGAAACTACAAAAACAAACATCGTAACTAAATTGCACTGATTTATGTTCTGGTTTTATTTACTGTTACTAATTCACGTGTATATGTTAAAAATCCACTAAATCGCTTAGCTAAACTACTAACAAGACCGTAAATTGTTTATTCAGGTGGAAGCTCTGTAGAAGAACAGATTTGTATTCTGGCTACCGAATATTCGAAAGAAAGGGATCTAAAATTGGCTTAGAACTTAAACTTCAAACGAAATTCCTTTCCGATCTTTTGGAGTAAAATACTTAAAATAGGCATGCGTATTCTTAGTAAATTTCAAGTAAAAATCCGCAAAAGGATTCGCTGAGGCGTGAAGTGCATACGGAAGGCATAACAAACGCCCGTGTCTGTCATGTTGTCACGAGCTATTGCAGTTGACATATTAACATGTATAACAAGAATACAAGTATAAATCAGCTTCACCTACGCGAAGATTACGCTCTTTCCATAACATCAATTAATTAATTGCTTAAAAATTGGGATCAACCGTTAATTCCTACGCTTGAAGAAAGCATTCTTCGATCTTGTATGGTGACCCCGAACCTCTCACTGTATCATGGCGCCAATTGCCGATAAAATGGCATCTATGTAATAATATTAACCCGAGGCGTTTAGATCACGGTAGCACTTAACAGGACTGAAATTTTGAATTTGGAAAGCATAAAACGATCGTCGATCGATGTCCCCTTTTTTTAAAACGACCATCATCAAGGTCGACCGACCGTTTCGTACTTTTAATTTCAGGATGGTTGGAATTCTGAGGTCAAGTTCTCATTAAGAAACATCAGAAGAAACTTTTGCATGTTATTATACGAGTAAAACATCCCCTGTATTTTTCTCATGAAATTCAATCGGAATATTAGCTTCATTATCCAATCATTATGAAGTTTTGAATGCAACTCGTTTGTATGCAGATACACATAACGAATAAAAATAACGCCAAGATAGTATATTTTCATTCAAATTTAAAAACAGGTTCTGTATGTAATGCTATTTTACTTGAAGATCTGCCTTATAAATCAGAATTAAGCTGACTTGTAGCAGGCATGTGGTTATATTTAAGTGATGGGGAGAATAGTTACGGTTTGATTGAAAAAAATTTCCTTAACGTTGAGATGATATATAACTACGTAATACAGAAACATAAATTGATCTATTTTTCTTTTATTACCATTAAACGTAATACCGACGAATAAAGGTTATCTGATGCCATAACCTCAGATAAAACCACACCAGATGCTTGCATACATAAACGCAAATTGCTTATGCTTCACTTTCTTGATGCACAGCCATCTTAGTTGATCTACTGAATTTGAAAAATGAAACGGAATTATGTCTGTTCGCTTTTTTAGAAATACGAACATGGCACGTAGTTTTATATGACTTGCTGAACTTTGAGTTTTTGTAAATTTTTTGGTTTGTGTTTTTGCTCTTAAAACTCGTTTTATATACATATTGTTGTATTTATTTTTTTTACAGAGAAACAACTCCTCTACGTCCAAAAAAGTTAACACAATTAATTAATTAATTCTATGTTTATAAAAAAAATTGGCGGTTTTCTTTAGATTCGCAAAAACAAGGAGAAAACTCAAACGATCTCTGGTTTTACGTCTGAAACTCTAACTTACATTTTATTGTTTTGTGCATATTTTTACGATTTCGGACTAATAGCAACTTCCTACGAAATTTAGAATTTTTCTTTTTTAAAATTGTTGATTTTCATTATTTATTACAATTTCATGGTTTTTGTCCCTGCAAACCAAAAATATCTTTTCTAAATATGTATCAATAAAAAGTATTGAAATATGTAGCAAGGTTTTGCTTTTCAATAAAAACCAATACAATATTTGACCACCATCGGAAGTATACCAAAGTGGGTATTTTTTAAATTTGAAAATCCTTTAAGAAGAGATTCCATGGACTAAACTGTAACTGAATATTTGGGATTAAAAATTTGGAGTTTTGATTTTAAATGCTTCAAATAAAATTAGTCATATTTTTTAAATGAAACCCCAAAAAAGTTTAATACATATTTCGAAACTAAAAATGCTTAGCTTAAAAATTTGATTTGAGATTGAGGTTCAGTAGATTTTAACAGTAAGCTTTTGAAATAATTAATTCTTTTTAGCGGCGAGGAAATCGAAAGTCAGAACAGCAGATTTATATAAAACTAAAGAATTTCATTATTTAATTTTATTATAAGTTATGTAGTAAAACCTTTAAAGCTCGGAAAATTAGCTTAATAACTTATTGATTTTAGAACGCAATTTCTAAAACATTCGTAAATTAACAGGAAATTTAATTCCTATTGCTTGTTAACACAGCTGAGCTCGAACGAATGTTATCAAAAAATTAAAATTAAGTTTAATTTGCAATATTTAAAAAGTGCCTTAGTTAATTTAGGAACAAACAGTTTGCAGCTGAGATTAAAAATACCAAACAAAAAACGAATATTTGGTTAATACGTTTGTCTTGACATTTTTAGTTTCAATTTTCAGGATGAAATATTCATAAAAATCTAAACATTTAGGATTTCCAACTTAAGCTTAACACTCGAATAAAAGGTAATCCTGAAACTTTTCCGTGAGTCCAAAATGAAAGGAATTTAAAACATATTTTCAAATTAATTTCCAATCAGATGTTTGGGTATCAAATTTTATCTATTCCAAAATTCATAGCGGCGAACAAGAACGTAAGATTTATACAAATAACACATAATTTTGTAAGAGAAGAATGCCATGTTTTTGAAATTCTTATGTTTAGAAAAAAGAGCTGCAGATGAATTTCATTTCATATCAACTTTAGCAAACCTAGATTTCCAGTCGTGGCATGGAATTAAAGAAAAGATTACTACATACAACATACAACTTAATAAAATCTTAAGGAATTAAGAAAAACCTAAGAAGTATAGAGTAAGACCATAATTAATTAATTATACACCGAATTGAATTCAGTTTTGAAATTTTTATGCAAAATCTTGATGGATATTCACCAACAATAATAACACTTCAAGATTTAAGCAAAAAATGTATTTTCTATTAAAGTTTTTTTTTATTTATCAACTTGATCAAACCTAAATTTCCAGTCAAGGGATAGAATTAAAGAAAAAAAATTACATAAAACCCTAGGGAATTAAGAAAACCCTAAGAAGTGTGGTGTAAGGCCATAATTAATAATTATACACCGAATTGAATACACTTTCGCAATTCTTATGCAAAACCTTGATGGGTATTCAATAACAATATTGAGAACTTCAAGATTTAAGTAAAAACTGTATTTCCTATTAAAGTGATTATAATATCCGTGTCTTTTCAATAACACACTGGAGTCTTTAACTATGTTAGATTCATGTATAGAAATAGGTATAATTATACAAGAATTTATAATAATGAAAGAGCACAATGTGAGTAACAACCAATTCCAACAGTCATTTAATACGCTATAATCAAACATAACAATAAAAAAACCTTGAAAACAAAAGGAAGACAATTTTACACAAAGTAACCATCACGAACGTAAATTGTTTCCAGTTAAAAAACGTAACAGAAAATAATCGTAACTACCTACTTACGTAAGTTTATTTATTAACAACTAAAGCACTATCATTAATATTATCATTGCGAGTTATTAAATTTAACCAACACGAATATAAAATACATGCTTAATTCTCGAGTGTTATAAAAGGAATTTAAAGGCAACGTTTCGCGTTTATGATCAATTCGAGTCAATCCAAGGTTCAAGATTGTAAGAAGTACATACCTGAATTGTCATTCAGGAAACGCTAGAACAAGCTATGCAAAACAATTTCGAGAATGTGGTAGTGCAAAGCCTCTAAATTCTCGAGGAAGATCTCTAAACGTGTTTGTAATCGCGGATACATTACAACACTGAGTTAGGAACGTTGCGAAAACCAACAAGCTTGGATATTTAACAAATCGGGGATTTATTCTGAAAATCGTTACTCAAAGCTTTAGTTTCCGAAAATTAATCTTTTTCCAAAAAATAAACATCTGAATCCAGACAATAACAAACAACAAGAAACCCACACGAACACCTGAAAAGCACTGAGGGTTTCATCAGTAAACTAACTCCTAAGAAAACTAAGTCAATTATTTTTAGCAGCCCGGAACTGAGAATTAGAAAAACAGATTTATAGCAAAAAAATCCCCAAACGTGTTTAAAATAATGATTAATTTTTGCAAGAACTGGGATTTCAGATTAAACTGGACATTAATTTTAGTTTTAAAGAGGTTTACTTATTAATCTTTCAACAGTTATGCAACTTCTTCCGAAATCTGGAATGATTTATTGCGGACTTGAGATATTTACAAAGTTTCGGGATTAGTTGACGTTTTTATCAAGTTTGTAAAATTAGTAACACGTGGACTTCCTTAACGAAGTTTAAGTTTACTTAATGTTCTAAAAAAGCAATAATTTGGAAACCTTGATATAATTACTTCTGATGGAACAAACCAAAGTTTTTACGTACGCAAAATTATGCTTTCGTGGAACTTATTAACTCTTAACATGTGCAGATATTTTGATATTCCAAGAAGTCATAATTTTGATAAAATAGGTTAACAACGGAAATATTTCAGAAATTTCTATTTTTGAAAATCAGTGTAAGTATTTTAATTTTTCAGGAAGTATAAAGGATCATAAATAAGGGATTTAATTGACGGCACATTCTCAAAGAACACGCATATTTTTAAAGATTTTTTCAGGAGGGCTTACTTACTTTTAGCGTTTTTCAGATAAATCTCCCGATATTCTTCTTTGAACTATGAATTATGAACTTTAAAAATTAAATGCTTAGAAAATTTTAACAATTGAAACGATTTATTCAATTTATAGTCCAATGTTTGTAGGATATAAATTTTAGGGAGGTTTATGAATTTTCAAACATTCTGAAATAATTTATGCTAGAAATATATATTTTTAAATGGCTGAAATATAACAGCTATAAGCATTATTTGCTTACATTTCCAGCTGTTTATTTTGTAATTATCAATAGTCATAGGAAAATAAATTTTGAAGCTGGAAATTACAGAAATAACTTGTTTTTTTTTATGGATATTGGATATAAAAAGAATTAAGCAAGTAAATTTAAAACGAAAAACGGAAAAACTGACCAATAGTTTCACATCGGAGTTTGGGCCGATTCCCATTAAGTAATTTAAATTTTCTGTGAATCATCAGTTTAAATGAACAGGTTAAAAAAATGAATATTGCGATGATCTAAAATTTCAAGAACAATAAAAATCGGATTATTTTGGTTTGTTGTAAAAGAAGTTTGTCTAATTTTAAAATTCAAAAATTCTGCAACAGTGTTCTTCTACTTTGTTCTACAAATTTCTTTAAATTAAGTGAAAAATACTAGTAGGATCAAAAGTTTATTGGCCGAAATATCAACAAAATGTTCTTCGAATTTCTGAATACATAATACGTTTTTGAAATTGGGGTGGTTTTCTTTCTGATTCTTCCTCTTTTAGCCTCTTATACCTTTACAGTGTCAAGGGGGCCAGACACCACGAGCCGCAGAGTGGTTACCCATCCAAGTTCTGGCCAAGCAGGACCTTGCTTAACTTTCTATATTTCAGCCGTACTGCCGGTTGGGGTGGTTTTAAAACTGTATTTAACTGTATTTTTTTAAAGTTGAAGTTCAACATTTTGACATTAATCCTGCAAGAGCTTTTAAGTATTTAAGTACATAAACAATTATTTGATTTATTTCAAACTCGGTTAAATGTTAAGAGCAATTTTCTTTTACAAACCGTTTGATTTTCACATTTTTAGATTTTTTGAAAGTACTGAAACTCTTGATTTGGCTACGAAAATGTTTTATCGATATACTTTCTAACTTCTAACGTTGATTGAGGGAATCCTCAATCAACGCTTCTAACTTCAATTCTTCCAGTAATATCAATTATTAAAAAAAAAATAACACAAAGTTATACTGACTACTAAGAGATATGTATAGTTTGTACAGTCTCACTTGATAGGATCTGACAAATCCGGACAATTTGAATTGCATCAACTATAATAATTATTAAAACTTCCTTCAACTATAATTCTTAAAGTTTCCTTTCAGAACTTTGAAGAAATAACTAAAACCCAAATTAGAAAATCGTTTTCCAGAATTTTATTTAGTTGAGTGGCAAATTAATTACTTTTTAATGATTTCAAAAGCATCAGAATTTTCATAAACTCACATATATTCATGTTTTTCGTCAAAATTTACTAAGGCAATTATTTAACTTATTAAACCAGGAACTCATTAAGTTCTCATAATTGTCGGCACTTGTAAAAGCATCCATTGCGTTTAAATACGTATACAAAAAAATATGTAAAAAAGGTCTTGAAAGCAGAATGATTCATCTGTGGTAACGATGATCAAGAAAACAATTAAGATTAGATATTTTCCTAAAACTTGAAATTCTTAACGTCCTGACTCACCCATTAGTTCCAATTAAACCACCAGACATAATTATTTAGTTAACGGTATAAATAAAATCGATTTTAGCCATGGCCCTTGAATACCACCCAAACATAAATGTTTTTCTTCATGTTTTTCACAGTTTATCCTAGGACTTTAAACTGAAATATTTAATAGGCTTATATTTATATAAACAACAACTTTATATAAACAAAAGATATGTAGATGTAGATGGTGGGTTCAAAAGTCATAACAATAAGGTGTGAAATACACAATTTTAATCAAAGAGTGTTATACAAAGTCCCACGTAATAATTAATAGATTAATTAACAAATTGCTGAAGTCCTACGTGAATATTAGTGAATGTAGTAAAAATAACGTGTAACACTTGGCGCATATTTTATGCAAACAATAGCACCTACTGTATTTGTAAAACAACTAGTTTGTATATAACTTTTATGACTTATTCACAGTTTAAAACCCGACTTTGTAAACGGCTTATCCCTTGTAAGACGGAACATCAAAAAGGCCGCGCTTATTTCAAAATTGAAAAACATCTCAAGGAACCTTTGTTAGTTTTAATTAAACGTCAGATATATAAATTGGCCACTGATATTCTATTTAAGGATTGATTCACATTTGAAAATTAAAAATTAAATAACGAAGTGGGCTACTTTATGTCTCCCGTATCAAACAAACGAAAAGCTCGTAAAAATCCGCCAAGGGCAAATTGTAATCCAACAGCATTAATAAATAGTTGGTATACTTGCCTTTTAAATAAGTACCCTCTGGCAAATTAGAATGAAAAAATCCACCGAGTACGATAAATATTTCCTCGGATATTGCCATAAATAGCAGTCTCCTTTACAACAAGCACTTGAAAAATGTTCGCTTTTTATGAAAAACACATGTACACCGCAAAAATCACCATAAATTATGACATCCTGTTTACGTATCAGCCTACTAAGTCCGACAACTAATCAAGACTCGGTAATTAATAAAATAGCACAAAAAGTCATGTAGGCATTTCTAGTAACATATCCTACAAATCGAGTACGTAGAGGAAACGTTCCAGTTCAAATCAGTCGTATTCACCAAGCGGATTACAGAAATAAGTCACGCAAACACCTCCTTTCGTAGACAGTTTGGTACTGGTTTAAATTTTACCGCTCAACAGGTAGGACTGCGTTTTGAAAACAAACTTTAGTAAACTCCGTCGGGTATATTCGGAATTTTCCGATCAGCTATGCTAAACTTATCTTAACTATTCATCTCTATTTTTCGTTTTTTCAAAATAGATTAATAAAGTACAAGTTTTTAAATATTTCCTATATGGAAAGAGAAATCTACAACTTTTTATTTTGAGAACCGTTTGAATATTTTCTAGTAAGATGTTTGTTTATTAATTTAATTATTTTTTTTATATTTACGCTTTTATTTGTTTACCTGACTAACTGAAAAGGCAGAACTAATGGATTATGTATGCATTTCTTTTAGGTTCAACATTTTAAAAATATAAAACTTCGATGCAATTGCAAAAATATACGATTAAAATGCAGCTATGTTAATCAGAAAATGTAAGTTATTTTAAATGAAAGCACACCTTAGGCTCTAAAAAGTGTACGAGTGCTTTATCCATGAAATATTAAGGCAAAGAATTTACGGAAGACAGTTTTCTAAACAAGTGGCTTTAAAGTCTTTGCAAAAAGCTATTGTTTTTTTGGGGTTACAGTAACGTCTTTATTAGATAGAAAGTAAAATATAAATATCCCCAAAATTTAACAAATTTGGAGAGGTGGGTGGTATGGTCTTCCCGAAATTGCCTAAAATTCATATTCCTTAATAATAAGAAACCTTTTTTGGCAAAAAATTATTTTAATAAACCGAATATAATTGACATCGTTTCTTAAGCGTTGTACAGAGTGTCATAACTTCAAGGTTGAAGTATGGGTAACTTTGTTATTTGCAGAGCTACGACAAAAATGATTATCGTGCAACTTTTTTGAGACTAATTCAATGGTGGAAGCAGAAGTAGGTGAACTTCTATTATGGTAGAAGATAATAAAGTTACGTATACAATTATACATCCATCTGAAATTTAGGACACACTGAACAGAATGATCAGTAGCGTAACCAGAAACGTAATTTGTAGGGGGCCCAGTCCACTGTTTAAGGTTTAACACGTAGTTTGTAGGGGGCCCAGTCCACTGTTTAACAATTGTGTCAGAAATACTACATATGCACTCGACGGGACTCAACATAATACACTCACCCTACATTTTTGGTCACATCTTAAAGACTGTTTTGATTAATAACTTTGATCTTGAGGGGGGCCTGGGCCCCCTGGGCCCCCCCCTTGGTTACGCCACTGAGAATGATCAGAAAATTATCATCTCAAAAGTATCTGAATTCTTAAAATCAGGCACCTTGATAACATCGAATATTGCAACTGTAGAAAAGATTATGCTTTACAGTAAATTCAATTTAAAAATAACATATATCAATAAAACATTTTAATAAATTAAACCTACATTTCATAATTTTCATAATTATTTTTGATTCTGGTTTAAACATTTAAGTCTACTACTTTAGAAAGGCAGTTTTTTTATTTTCAAAATACAACAAAAAGTCTATTCCAGAACGTAGAGCTTTAGCAACTTTCGGGATAAGGGACACCCTGTATTTGCATTATTGAAGATATGGAAAATTTCGACAGAAAGCTTTGACTTCAAAGAATATTTTGCCAGTTTTAGTCAGTAAAGTGTTAAAGAAAAACTACGCCGGAGAGCTTCGTGGAAAATCACTTGTTAACATTAAAAAGGGAAAATACTTGTACCTAAAAACTTAGACAACTTTTTTTTATTGAAAATGTCCACTTCATGCAACTACCACAGCCATACAGCTAATTTTGGTACATTTTACAATTTAGAATTTAGTAAAAGTAAAGTAGCAATTATTATAGCTTAGATTGTTTGAAATGAGTGTATACTAGTATGATCAAAAAGTAAATTCAAAACGGGTGCCAAAAAAAAATGTAGTTATACATATACATATCGTGGGAATTATAGCAGACGACCAATGTGCAGGTGGGGTCTGGCGTACATTGTAAATGAGGGTCGTGATGACAAATGAAGAACCAATTTATCACAGCCTACGTCGATTACCTTTTGTTGAATGCGAAATTGAGGATAACCAAGTGGAAGAATGATTTCGAAATGGAATCGTAGAATCGTGTAATTCAAATATTATAGTGAGTTGGACAAATTACAAAGAGATCGCATTTTTTCCTAAAAAATGACTTTCTAAAGAGTGACAAGCGTACTGCTGACGAAGATGAAGAAGAAATAACTGAATACGAAAGCGCAGTAAAGATGAAAGACGATGACGATGACCATGAAGAAGAAGAAGACGATAACAACGACGAAGATACTTCTGAAGATGATGAAGGGGATATAGGGGAAGAAAATACTGATGTTGCAGGAATTCAAGACAAGGAAGATGAAAACGGAAACAAAGACAGGGTTGAAGCTAAAGAAGTTATAGACTGACTGGAAAATCAGAAAACAAGATTTGGAAATCCCGCTATAATTCTTTCCGATCGAAGCACTGCATAATGCATATACAGCCCAAGAGTTCGAAGATTATTGTAAAAAGGAAAACATTCGTCATTTTAAAGTTACTGCAGGTTTACCTCGCGCAAATGGGCATGTTGAAAGAATGAATTCCATCATAATATCCATCTACTCAAGTTTATCTACCAGCGATCCAACCAAATGGTATAAACACGTAGGTCAGCTGCAAGGAGCATAAAACTCTACATATCAAAGAAGCATACATTCTTCACCATTTGAATTATTAATCGGAGTTTCGATGAGGAATAAATCCGAATTATGAATTAAAGAACTAATAGATGAAAAAATTCAATAGACCTTTGAAGATTCTAGAGACAAGCTACGAGAAACGGCTAAACAACAACTATATAACGTTCAAAATGCAAATAGAAAAACATACAATTCAAGAAGACGTGCTGCAAAGCAATACCGAGAAGATGATGTAGCCGCTATCAAAACTCAAGATGGTCCAGGTTTGAAACTAAGGTCTAAATATTTGGAACCGTATAAGATCATCAAGGTTAAGACGAATGATACCTACGACGGTTGAAAAAGAGGGCACCAAGGTTCGTTCCTTACATCAACGTGTGCTGAGTATATAAAACCGTGGGCCCCTGGAGGCAATGAAGACCCATCATCTGGGTTAGATGATACTCAGGATGGCCGAATTGTGGGAATTTTAGTAGACGACCGATATTCAAGTGGAGGTTCGCTATGCATCGGGTGAGTCGGGAGGGTTGTAAGTTGGGTGCGCGAGACGGTAGACGTGAGAGACAGAAAAATACTAAAGTATGAAATGTAATTTAATTATAATAAAGAAGTTGTGCAAAGGCTCTGTTTAACTGCCCTACAATGGCAGTATACGTTAATATTACAAGATTTCAAAATGTTCATGATATTGACAATTATGGTTTTCTGCTGTTAGAATATTCGTAATTTCAGAGTTGCTTAACCATTCCCCATGAATCAACTTTTCAATAATGCTAGAATGTTTGATTTAATGGCTATATAGTTATGAATTCCACAAATTTTAAAGCATGTGATTTACAAAGGAATTTATAGAGGATGTTTAAAAATGAATAAACATTTTCAAAAAATCATTGCCTTATATTAAAGAATGTAGAAATACTATACAGTTGGAAATGAACAGTGCTGTTAAGGACCGAGGTACTAACATTGTTTAGAAAATATTTTGGAGGAAACAGAAACTTGGCAGTGTTAAAACAATGTTGCAAGAAATAACAATAAAACATATTGGTCGATATTCTCATCTTACATCTAAATTTAACATGATGTTTAATTACCATGGCTATATTGTGTATCGGAGATGTACACATATAATAGTATATTATTATATGAGCGATTATGACAGCCATTATTCACGAAGATGACGTTTGAGCCCACGAGCCGTCAGGCGAGTGGCACAAATCATCTGAGCGAATAATGGCCATAATCGTGAATGTAATACGATACTTTTTTTACACCTATTAAACAAATATATTAGACTCAAATTAGTCAAATTTGATAACTTTGTAAACAAGCAATATGACAACACACTTGGGCGTGTCACGCGAGTCGATTGTCAGCCGCAGAAGGAGTTGATCGCGGGCGATTTAAAATATGATTGGATTAGCGAAATATTTATGCATTTGTGATTGGCCGAAATCATAATTCACTGCAGTGAATCATGAATCCATAATTCACTGCAGTGAATTATAGGTACTATTTTTCACAAAAAAATGGTAATAATTGCAATATAATTAAATAGGTGTAGAAAAAATTATATAAAGCTATATCGTTTTATGTTTACGTTAATCACGACTTTAGTTAGAGAGAACTTTAAACATGAGGTGAGAATACGGCCCAATACACTTAAACATAACATATTCTTTTAAAATGAAAATTTAAAAATTAAAAACAAATTAAAGATTCTTTCGTAAAGAGCAAATGAAAAATAAATAAAGGACGCTTTAAAAGAGGAAAAAGGTCATACTAGGTTAAGCTATAAAAGATGGAAATAGAAAAGCTTAATCGCAAAAAATTAATCCAGAATCAAAAAAAGAAAAAATAGAAAAGGTTAAAAGCCAAAACAAAGCAAATACTTCATATCTGAATGCAAAACTATAAAAATCTTTGATTAAATTTTAATAAAACGTTCTATAAAAAGTATACATACCTTATACCTATCATAAAAACCAAAATTAAAAGTTCCACTTCACTTCCTTTGGAATAACAACTTAAACACTTTTATCAAAGACAATTATCTAATATTTAATAAATTAAATAATGTTAATTATACAAAAACAACAAATGCCCAGTTTACAGTTTCACTTTCTAACAAGTATCTTCCGTGTTTCTTTTTTTACTACTATTTCAAATTTAAGTCACGCAAGTTCAGCTATTCTTTTTGTAAATTCTTGTAAATTTTGTCACATTTCAAACCTCTCCCAAAATACCTTTAAAGAATTTTAAAACCCAGCGAAAGAACATATTCAAAAGTTTTACCTTTCGTTTCCGGTTCCGGATTTTTATTAAAACTAGTTTTAAACGTTGTATTTGTTATTTTTGTTAAATCCTGTAGTTCCGGTGTATGACGAACCTTTGCCTTAAAGCATTCACATGACAAAAGTGGATCCATCGATGTGAATGTACTTTTAAAATGTATAAACAAATTCTTAGGATTATGAATCATGTTAAGTATTTCCTAAAATCGATACTCCTGATGTACCGTGTTTATTGATACTGATAACTATCTCAGTTTATGGTCTTCGACTTTCTAAGATGTTGAAATATGTACCTACTGCCTTTCTGTGTTCAACTCATTCAATACTTTTTGAAATATTTACTTTACGAGTTGCAATTCGGTTTCTGAATTTTATATTGAAACAGTATCAGAAAGTGTAGTTAAAATTCAGGTGCGTGCTTAGTTTCACGTAGGTCCATGGGCGCCGTTATATAAGGGCAAGGGGGGGCGGCCGCCCCCCCCTGGATTTTTGAAAAATTTTGCACTGATCGCTAAATTTGCTTGTTAGGCGCCGCATGGTCGTGTATTTGAATTTTTCTGCAGATTGTTTTTGTATCGTTGTGCATTGTGTAATAACAATGTTGTTTATGTAAAACTGAAAGTTTTGTTTTGTGAAAATAAATAGATTTTTTGATAGGTGTTTTTATGTAGTTCTTTATTTTTGGTTATTTGCACCATGATGTACCTATATTATGTAATTCAGATACATATCTGTAATATTTTTTAAACCTAATAGCTACGTAGTATTGATTAGTAGGGTGTTCATTTGAATTTAACGCAACGCCCCGTACCCTCCATTTTATAAAAAAAAATTTGCCCCCACCAGCGTAGATAAGGGGGGGTACTGGAGGACAGTACCCCCTTGTGAAAGCAAAAAAATAGTAAAGCGCCTGCTTGCCCCCCCCCTGAAAAATTTCGTAACGGCGCCCATGCGTAGGTCTTTCGAATTTAAAGCACATCCAGTGCAATAAATATTAAGAAAAGAAGTTTAGGAATCAGTGGGTAAAATTATGTCAGGACTGGGATCAGTCGTTAATTTATTGGCGGTGTATATAAATATTATCCATTCGGAAACTTTTTGGGGAGCTTTTATTATTGGTTTACTGCAGTACTGTATACCTCTATAGTTAAGTCCCCGGATTGAGTCAAGATAGTCGTAATCTGTTTATACTCCAACAAATTGTTTCTAATAAAATTTGTTTGAAATACAAAATTCTGTTTCTGTTCAAAATTTCGGGGATTTTGGCCTATTTTAAAGAAATTGAAACTTTTTGCATGCAGAGTACCGTAATATATTTTATTTACTCCTGCTAGGATAAGAACCTACTATATCATTCATTTGAGTTCGATAATGAAGTTTATTATCGCACTGAGTGAGATAATGAATTCATTATCAAACTCAGTGGGATAAGACAATATTTATGACCAAACGTTTTATTTTTTATGAAGAAAATACCTTCGTTGCAGCTTCTTCTATGTCCAACGGAATACTTTCACAAATATTTGCCGGTTTTTCTCCATAAATCAAGGAAAAATTAAAAATACAAAGTATTGACGTACAAATTATTTAGTTGCTATGACGAAAATAAATTATGCAGACACGATGCTACTCTGATTTTAAATAAAATACCATGCTACTCTGATTTTAAATAAAAAAGATGGTCTGTCAAAATTATGTAATTTTTTCAAATTGAAAATTATCTAATTTTTTCAATTTTGAGCAGTCATAGATAAAATGTTGTATTATATACGTGTGATAAAGGCCATTAACATACTCATGCTCTTACTCCGACTCGGGCTAACGCCCTCGTCGGGCAACTCAACGCATTCGTATGTTAATGATGCCTTTATCCCACTGATATAATAAATAACTATTATATGCCGGCGTATCATAATGACAACTTTATGTCATTGTATTTGAGTGACGTAAGGCAGTTCATTATAGTCCAAGGACCATAATGAATCCATTATGGGCCAAGGACCATAATGAATCCATTATGGTACTCAATTTAAAAACTACTAAATTCAAAAAGTACTCTTACACGACATTTTCTGCAATTTTCTTCAAATTCGAAGGTAAACTTTCATTAGAATCACTCATTTTCTTAAATTTTACTACAAATTCAATTTGCAAATTGTGAAATTGCAAATTAATTTTAACAGCGCTTTCTACTTGACAGCAGTGTTGGACAGTAAATAAAGCGCGGCTTGCTTACTATTTTTTATAATAATAACTGAATGCACCTGTCCTTTCAAAAATACTATTTTAAATCTTTAAAAATATACATACTGATGCCAGCATATAAAATTTTGTATGTAATTCGGATCATAAACGATCATTATGGTACACGCCGTGTTATCGGGCTCGGCTAACTCCTCGCCCGATAATATTCACGGCTAGTAGGTACCATAATGATCGTCATTATGATCCTTATTACATAAATAACTATTAGTGTATTGTTTTAGTACGATGCGTATTTTAGAATGAAACTATTTGTTCAGTTGAGTTGTATTTTATACGAACAAGATTGCCAAACCCCTGGTTTTCGACCGGAGTTAATTAATAACTAATGCTTATGTAGGTTATTTTGGTTTATGTATATTAACATCACATTTTGGACGTCAAGAAGGTACTAACATTCTAGCAACAGAGTTAGTCATGAATATTACGTATAACACTTGACTTCCAAATAATCCAAATTCAAGAAATGTTTCCATCTCTTATCTCAAACTCAAAAGTATTTGGCAACCCCTATGTACGAAACAACTAATTTTTATTTTTCAGTAATTTGCACTAAATCTAATTAAGGGCCTGCATCAAAGTAGACAGATTTATCTGAAATTTTACTTTTTTTTTAATTTGGCTGTATTTATATTAACAATTTGCTCAATTGGGCAATAAATAAACTTGTTGATTAGAATTAAATGTTAGAATAAAATGTTGGATACTTTTTCAGTGGAAAGATTCCTTACAAGAATACTTAATTTAGATTACTAAGTAATGCTCCTACATAATAACAATGATCAGAAACTAAAATCGATCTTATAGGTCTAGACTCTAGAGGGTTAAACCTATTGAGTCTATAAGTTGTGTTGCTGTTGTCTAATAGATTCACTGCGAAGATGTTGATATGGGTTTCAAATCAAAGAAGACACCTTGCACTCGCGCACGTCGCCTCCTCTTTATTCGTTTTCACAAGATCACGATGTATTACCTCGTTTCCCACATATCGTAGTGCATCTGCTATTGTTCTTAGCGTTTTCGACTGGTACCTTTGCAGGATCTCCAAGTTAGAATCGTTTGTGGTTCCCGATAGTTGCAGCCCGTATATCAAAATAGGCTTTAGTATGATTTTATAAAGTAAAACTTTGTTATTTAGTGTTAATTTGAATATAAAGGGTTTGTCAAAAAGTCCGGATCATATGGGATTAAAGTACTTATTAAAAAAATCAATACGGCGTTGGTTTGTGCTTGTCTAAGGACTAAAAACAGTGCACACAGATTTGGTTAAATGACATTCTGTACCTGTGAAATTTGACACTTTTTGAAAAAAAAATCGTTAGAAGTGGCCTTATTTATAATTTTCTCGAAAGATTTCATTTGAAAAAGGTGTTCACAATGGCATTTTATGTCTGTATGCAAATTTTTAGCTAATAATTCGGACTTATTATTTTTAATCATTTTTTTGAATTTTCCAAGTAAGTATATCTACTACAAAATTCTAGCGGAATTTTAATTGAAATCTGATGAAACGTGTGGAATCAACTTATTTCGATAAATAATTGCCTACCTGGACACTGTTGAAAAAATACTGTTTGCAAAAAACTATTTTTCTTTTGAAAATTCACGGCATCGTTGATCCAAAGTTGTTTTTATTCGAAATTGAATAATCATTTTCGATCTTTTTACTAAAAACATTAAAAGTATAATAAAAAGCGAGTTTCATCAGATTTCAATGAAAAAAAATCCGCGAGAATTTTATAGTATTCTTGTATACTTGGAAAAAAAAATAATAAGTCCCAATTTTTAGCCGAAAATTTGTATACGGACGTAAAATGCCATTCTGAACATCTTTTCCAAATAAAATCTTTCGAAAAAATCATAAATAAGGCCACTTCTGAAATTTTTTTTCAAAAAGTGTCAAATTTTACAGGTACAGAATGTCATTTGACCAAATCTGTGTGTACTTTTTTTAATCCTTAGACGAGTACAAACCAATACTTTAATAAAAAAAAAGTCCCATATGATCCGGACTTTTTGACAAACCCTGTATGTACGTCCTGGCAGCCAGTATAGTTTCTTCTTCTTATCATGCCTTATCCGTTTCGGACGTTGGCGATTAACATAGCGATTTGTATATTGTCGGTTCTACGGAAGTTTGGCCGAACCATTTTCTCAAGCTGCATAGCCACGAGTGTCTTCTTCTGCCTGGCCCTCTTTTACCCTCTATCTTGCCTTGCAGTATTAATTGTAGTATGTGATATTTATCGTTCCTCATAACGTTACCAAAGTAAGTCTGTTTAATTGTAAATACAATTTCCTTATACTTTCGCATTCTTCTCAATACTTCTTCGTTGGTAATGTGGTCTGTCCATGATAGGTATGCGCGGCGATAAACCCACATCACGAACGCCTCCAGTTTTTTCATTAACATTTCAGTGAGGGTCCATGCTTCTAGTCCATAATACAATACATACCGTGAAGACAACAATGTAGCATTCGTATTTTTAGAGGCATCCTCAGATCTCTGCCTATAAACAAGTTTCTCATTTTTATAAATGCTGCTCGTGCCTTTTCTATGCGACTGCGGATCTCTACAGCTTGTTCCCAGTTTTCGTTTACTATAGTTCCCAGTTATAGGTATATTTTTCAACACGCTCGAAGGGTTTGTTCTTTGTGTAATTATGGTAGGTGGTGGGACATTTTTGCTGACGATCATTTCGTTTTTGTTGTGTTCAAATTCAGGCCGAATTCCTTGCTGATGTTGTTGATGTTATTCACTAAGTTTTGCAATTCTTCAATGCTGCTTGCAATTATGATAGTGTCATCAGTCATCAGCAAATCTTACATTGTTGATTAATTTGCCATTTATTTTTACACCACCTTCGGCATGTTTCAGTGCCTTTTCAAAGATTTTCCCAGAGTATATGTTGAACAGTGTAGGTGAAAGTACACATCCCTGGCATATTTATAGCTTCCGTTAAACTGCCTTGTATGTTGTAACAAATTTGTAAATTTTGCGAGTCAATCTTTGGGCTTTCGTGAGATGTAAAAATAGCAGTGTCATCTACAGCGTGTCCCAGGATAGATGTTACAATAGGTGTGATGGACAAAAAATTTTTGAATTTTATTTTAAGATTGTGGAATTAAGCCCTGCTTGGTTTGAAGAGAATTTTAAGAATATTTTCAGTTTTTGAAAAACAAGTCGGCCTTGACATTGAAGCGAAAACTATTTTCTTTTCAGGTAAAGTACCCTTTTTGTTCATGATACGGCAAAATTTTACTAAGAAAAGTTGTTCATAATAAGAAATTATGGCCCTATGCAAAATTCCAGGAAGATCTACCTACTTTGATTAAACCGTCACATTTTAGATTAAACAAAATAAATTGTATTTATTCAAAATTTTCTTTGTAGAACATTGAACGAAACAAATAGTATTTACAAGAAATTTAACTTACGAAACATAATAATAACACTGATCTACAATAAATTATTTATTCGACATAACTGCCAGGAGGCCATGAAAAAACTATCGTTGACTAATCTTCCTGAAATTTTGCATAGGGCCATAATTTCTTATTATGAACAACTTTTCTTAGTAAAATTTTGCCGTATCATGAACAAAAAGGGTACTTTACCCGAAAAGAAAATAGTTTTCGCTTCAATATGTCAAGGCCGACTTGTTTTTCAAAAACTGAAAATATTCTTAAAATTCTCTTCAAACCAAGCAGGGCTTAATTCCACAATCTTAAAATAAAATTCCAAATTTTTTTGTCCATCACACCTATTGTAAGATCTATCCTGGGACACACTGTATAAATGTGGCTGTCAGCGTAGTTTCTGAAGTGAGTATGTCTAGGGTATACAGTAAATACGTGAGTGTAATTCCCTGAGTTTCTGTTTGAATTTCACATGAAAGTTTCTGTTGATGATTTTATGAGATGGTAGTAATTGTATGGTAAAACTCTTTTAACTTTAAACAGTAGTCCCATGTGCCAGACCTTACCGAATGCCTGGGTTACAAGAACGTAGCAGAGCAGTACTTTCGAATGCCTGACTGATTGCATTTACTATCCTGTGAACTTGTGCGATGGTGGCATGTTCCTCTCTGAACCCAAATTGATGATCTGGTATCAGTTCGTGCTCTTCGAGAAGATATTTCATTCTTTTTGCCTGTAATAAGGCCACCCTGGCGCGTTATTTGGGTCTATTTCATGAGTAATTGAGTATCTAACCTTCTCTCGAGATACGTTTGTAGTTGGTAAACATAGCTGATCTGGTGCCACCAGGTATCGTTGTATATCTTCTTCTTCTTCCATGGTTAAGTCGGACGGAAAACGGGAAGGACTGAAATACGTTTGTCAGGTGTACTGCAAATGTATCAGCTTTCTCTTTTTCACTTCTGGCTCAAGTACCACCAGTCTTTCGAATTGAAGGTGCTTGTTGTGGTTGTTTTAGTTTTCGTGTGGCGTTCTACAGTGAATAGCCTTATAGTTCAGTGGTTACAATCGGAGAATGGTCCGAGGACAAGTCAAGGCATTGTTCAATTCTTAAGTAAATTTGTGCTATATTGTTTGTACTCGTAATAACGAAGTCGAGCAGGTCTGTAGACCAGTAGGTATTTGGGTTGCCTGGTGGTGAGAGAGTTTAGATTGTTAGTGTCGAGCGATTTTAGTAGATCTTTACCTTTAGTTACTCTAGTACCTCAATCTTGATGCGTGGCGTTATAGTCGCCGGTGGTAGTAAACCGTGCTCCAAATTTGTGTTAAAAAATCGGGTGCAATGTTCTTCTTTTACATTATGTCTCGGAGGACTGAATATTGCTGTGACTGTGATCTTCAGCTAGTACCAGTGGCGGCTGGTCCATAAGCGCTGCGACACTGCAGCACCCCCAGAACAAAATATGGAAATTAATTACCTATTAAATTTGTACTTGAAAATATCAATAATATAACAATCATTCAATATTTTGCATAATTATTACATAAATTTAATTAATTAAACCGCTTTTAAAGGGAATTATTTTAACCGAAGCTGTAGATTCCATTCAGAGACGCTGCGAAATGTACGTACGTCGCGTCGAAGCAAGTTCCGCGGAGTTCAGAGACGCTGCGAAATTAATAGTGTCCAAAACTCTCTGCAAGTTCCGCGCAGGCTTGTTTGTTCTATAACACACGATAATAAGCAGCGCGACGCTGCTGGTCTGTACAGTGTACAGCGTCATCATTGTTCGCCAGGAATTTGTAAGCATATAATAACGGGCCCGAAATCTGCTGTCTTAGCAGCGTCAGCTTATTTGTGATTTAATTTGTATGTTTTTATTCACAGCGAATTAATCTTTCATATAGGTACGTAGGATAATATTCTGTTTTTTTTTCTAACATTTAAATATTTGTTACAGAAAAATACAATTAAATATGTAATAAATATTATTTTAAATACGTTATGATGGGTGACATGGGTGTTACTGTTGAATATGTTAAAAAAATTACATTTTCCCAATTGTCTGCCTCAAAAATTGAAATAAAAAGTAAAGGTCGATGTACTCCAGATGTTATTATTTTATTCTAGAAAAGAATTTCACAACTTTAATGGCTTACTTGCATTATTAAATCTATTAACTGAAGAAAATGTGTCAAGGGTTTTTACTGAAACAATCAAACTTATAAAAATATTAATTACAATTCCTATGACTACAGCAGAACCGGGAAGATGTTTTTCAACTTTAAAAAGGATAAAATCATTTTTAAGAAATAATATGAAGCAAGAACGATTAACTGCTCTGTCGATGATTTCCATTGAAAAAAGCATGATTTCAAAAATAAAAAATTTTAATGAAAAGGTGATCGAAAAATTTTGTGAAGCTAAAAATCGCAGAATGGATTTTATATTTAAATAAGAATTCTTTTTATTTCGTTTAATTCGTTTTATTTCCTGTAAGCTTATTTTTTTATAAATTGAGTAGTAGAGTACAATTTCGATTTGTTTTGTTTTATTTAAAATGCACCTTAAAAATATCAGGGATCGTTACTGGTATGTAAGTATATTTTGAAAGCTGCAGCACCCCCATTATTTCAAGCCACGAGCCGCCACTGGCTAGTACACTTGTGGCTTGGATGTGCTCTTGAACATATTTGTCTGTTTGATAGTGCTTTATGGATTTTTTCATAATAACTGCCGTTCTTCCATGGGTTTCGTCTGAATGTTGCGTATCAGATATATTATGTATGATTTGTTGGTGAATGAGTTTCAGATATTAAAATTATATCTAAGTCGTGGTATAGATAAACCATCGCAACTCCTCACTTAACGTGATTGGACAAACCGTTGGTATTCCACTCAGCTATTCTTAGTGCGTGCGCCATCATTGCAATTTGGAAACAATAACAGCGAGAAGGTTTAAAATGACCTTCATGTTCTCTGATAGATGAAGCGTCATTTCTGCTAGGTTTTCAGAGTTAGACATCTGTGGTGTGACTAAATAAGGCAATGGGTTTCCGTTTGCTACGATTTGAGTCATAGCTGGCTTTACGTTATTATTGCATGGCTGTGTTAGGCTTGGGGTTGATTGTAATGCGAATACTTTAGGACATAGTGGTGGGAATTTTCTCTTTTGCAGTTCCTTATAGATCTGACATCCTTTGTAAGTTGCTGGATGTGAACCTGAACATAGGATACACTTCGACTGTGTTTCTTTTGTTTTGGTGCAAGTTCTTGAGAAATGGTTTGCACCGCATTTCACAGCTTGATGTGTGTAGTATCTCTTAGTATGTCCATGTCTTTGGTTATTCTTTTATTATTAATAGAGCAAACTGAAATCGCGACTCATTATTATACAAAGGGGTTTTGAATAAAATATTTGGTTTCTATATTTAGAATCTTGTTCTTTCGTACACTTTCAGGATCTGCTAAATATTTTACTAAAACCAAGAAAGTGGCTCCATAAAAGAAATCTTTTTACAGACGTAATTCATATGTAACTGTCGGTATTAAGTAGTATACTAAACTGAATTCGTGCTCAAATTATGCTCATTGACCTAGGATATTAGCTGTAATACTAGAAATACTGTTAGTATACTCTGATAAAACTGTTTAACCATCTCAGTGATATATCCAACTCTCATTGAATATGTGACTTAAATTTACTAACCTTGCACTGTAGAAGCGGTGTCTAGTGGCTGGCGTTATAGGCATGTTAACGTTATACAGTGCTTCTAATTCCCACCTTTCATAAAACAGAAATCCCATCACAACTTATTGGCATGAGGTGGGCCTGGTGTAATCTAGGATTGATCCACGGGGATCTGCTCCATGTCAATTGATGATGATGGTGATGAAATATTGTTCAAATAATGATGAACAGTGTCAATTGTATAAAGCCCTTAGTTTTACATGGTCAAGTTTCGTACAAAAATGATATGCCTGTAGAAAAATATAAGCTTTTTTATAAAGAATCATTGGGTATCTAACTTTAAGCTGGTTCTTATCTTAGTTACTTTGAATTTTGAGAGAATTTCCTTCATGCATGTCTCATTGCAAAGCAGATGTTGAATACAAAACACTCCTATGAGACACTACAACTACAGCTTTATTAATTGTATTTTATTTAGATATTTGCGTCATTTATCTTGTAAATTTCACGATAAAAAATAAAATAATATAGATTATACTTACAAAAAAACATTAAAAATTACTTAAGTCGAAACCATAATTCACGAGTATTAATTTGTTTAACTGAAATGTGTTAGGAAGTTTAGAATAATACTTACAAATAGTTGTTACTTTTATAAACCACTTGTTTGAACGATTTATTCAGAAAAATTTTCCCCGAATCTTGGTTTGATTTTGAAGAAATCCAGGCAACATTGAGAAAATTTAGGAAATTTGAAAAGTGTAAAATAAGTCGACATTTCTTCCAAAAATTGAAATAGAATTTTCATAAACAGAATTCTCAAAATTATTTGTTTTCTATAAACTTTTCTAACTACATACATAGTTGCTTATTAGGTTTCTGATAATGATTTTCGGAACTTTACGTTTTCACACTTAAGGCAACTGTTACAGATGATTTCAGTTAGTTTATTTTGTATCATAAGGAATGTTTATCTAAAATTGTTTAGATATTAACAATTTATAAGTTAAATCAACATCTAATAGGGAAATGATAGGAACAAATAAATCTTTGAGTTTAAAAGAAGAAATCCTTAAGAATCTCACTTTTTATAAAATTTGAACACAATTTTTATTTCGTTTAATTTTACTTTTTAAATTATTATGAAGAAGGTATTTAAATAATCGACTTACTTTTTGAAGACTAGTTGTTACAAAATTAAAAAGTAGATTTATTGTATGAGCGTTTTTGGAACGTTAAATAGTTACTGTTAGTATATTAAAGTTGAACTAAACTCTAATTTACAATTTTAATATTGTATTTAAAACGAAAAATCAATTTTGTATCGAGTTTTTACGAGCCAGCCAAAGATTTCCTCCTAACTAATGTATGTGTAATCTAACAAAAACTATACTCCGATTGTTACCAACACTTTCGGAAAAGTTGAGGTTTTTTTTAGAGCTTTTCATACTTTATCATAACGCAATTCATCATCATCATCATCAATTGACATGGAACAGATCCTCGTGGATCAATCCTGGATTGAGATATAATTAAGTACTTAGTTTAAAATGTTTAATCAGTAAAACAGTGAATCTATTCTGAAAAATATCCAGTTTTCACGTGTTATTGTATGTTTATTTCTTTCATTATTTGCTTTGTTCTAGGACCGTTATCATATGATTTATCCAAAAAAGGAGTTGTCGGTAATTCTTACTTTAAAAAATAAAGTTAATTATTTCTAGCATAAAGAAATTGATTTTAACTTGAATCCTGATTTTATAAATATGAATGAATCGAAAACATCACGTATAAAGATTCCTAAAATTTAAAAATTTTACGGCATATCAAGCAATTTTTTATACAATTCATATAGGTACATAACTTAGTGAGCAGTATCCTTACTTTATCTCCCACTTGCCATAAAGGGTATAATTATCATTTACTAATTTTATTACAATCAATAAAATTAATCTAAAGTAATTCTTCAAATTTTTTGTATGTATTCGAATTGAATAAACATTTTATTTATTTTCGTAATTGATCATAACGTACCGAATTCCATTCTCGACCTCATAACAAAAAGGCCATAGAATTTAATTTTTCATTACCCCTTAAATTTCAGTGGTAGTATAAATCACAATTCAATAGTTAATTTTAAGAGGGCGTAAATCAAATTTTAAATTCCATCGTAAAATTTTAATATTTAGAACCATTACAAACATACCTTTAATTTCTATCGAACTTCTTATTTTTATTTAGTACTTAATCTTTTTACAACCTCCGTCCATTCTGGGCCACATTGACTACGTTATACTTTTAAAAATTAATCCTCACAAACACGTCCCTTAGGGTCTGTTTAATAACATCATGGTACAAAGTTTAGCTGTGGTAGAAAATAATTAAGGGGCTTTCCCATTGGGCTTTTTATTAATTAAAGCGCTTAATTTTCTATAAGAGTTTTGCTACCTGCGATTGTTTATACGACATTGTTTGACTTTCGGGTTTATTAGCGCAGAATGAGGTATAAAAACTACATGAAAGTGAAGCAAATAAGTAAAAGTAGCGTGAACAAAAGGCGCGTAAAAAGTAATTGGCATTTTAATTCGATTGACATAATTGGTAATTGCTACGTAGTTCCTGCAGTTGTAGCTTTCCTGTGTTTTTAACATTCTTAACACCGTTTTAACTACAGTTAATTAGGTTTTTGTAATGCACGATTGTTAACACCGTTTTACAGTTACCAAAAGTTGTTAATCCTAGGTGTTTAAAAATTTCGAAACAAAAATCGTAAATCATTTCTGGTACTTAAGTAAAAATGGGTTAAGAGTGTCTTAGATGATTATAATAAAACTTGGTGAAATAAATCTTAACAAAAACCGTCCTTTTTTACTACCAAATCCATAAACCATAATTAAAGAACCGAAATTCTATTAAACTGGCAACTCTTTCTATATTTCGTATGGAAAATAAATTGGGTACTTACAGATTTAATTCGAAAACGTCATACAACAAAAGAAACCAATCACAAATGAAATTTTAGATAAAAATCGAAAGAATAATGCAATATACAAACGTTTCAAGCTTGACGACCATAAAACCCATCAAAAAAATAACTCCCTGTGTTAAATAACCCTAAAAGACCCGCTGTGTTCCTTATTTATCAAAGCACATTAAGCCTCTTTAGTTGTCTACAAGAACGTGGTACAACGAAAATAAAAAAAGGAACAGAAATAAAAATGCCGTTCATCATCTTATAAATATTTGGCCCTCTTTACACCTGCCTGGCTACCTAGGGATGAGATGGGTGACGTCGCACAAATTTCAGGTGCAACAGAAAGTTTTTGTGGCCTTAAACAATAACGGAGTAGATTGAATATGAAAATTAGATATTTTAAATTTACAGTTACGTGGTTTTTAACTTTGAATAACCGCATGTCAGATGATAGTGAAAATAACTGATGTAATTTTGACTTTGCTCGTATCTAAAGCTTTCATTTTGCAAATTATATTTCATGTTATGTAGTCATTTGAAAATAATGCAGTTTCCTGGACTATTTTCGAAAAGTTTTAATTTTTTAAGTTTTCGATAAAATATATTTATAAAATTCTTTCTAAATTTTGATTTTTTTTTTATAATGTTATAAATCTGATATTTTCCATTTGAGGTAGATCACCGATCACCTTCATTATTTAACTACTTTAGTAACTCCTCTAAAATTTGCTACGCGAATTTATTTGACTTTGCTCGTGTTCTGGCATAGTTCCCTTGACATTTGACATGCTTTCAAAATATGGCTTTAACTGACAAATTGGTTCATTATTCAACGAAAACAGTAGTTTATAAACATATTTCAGGAATTAAATTTTTATTAAACCTCTTGGAGAAAAAGTATAGTTAATAGTTTTGGTTTCAAAAGTCTAGTGGAAAAATAATAGAGGTTTTATCATTCTACCCTTAGGTTTACCGTTTAAGACTTGATGAAGTTTTAAGATTTGACAATTTGTATGCTAAATTTAGGTTTTATCTTCGCCTTCTTCTTCTTACTCTTTCTTTAGGCATGGCTTGTTTTACTTCAACATCTAAGGTGGAGTTTCTATTGATGAAGACTACCAACTTTGAGCGCACCTTTTCGGTGATCTTCCTACATCTGTTTTTCGTTCTGGTTTTTCATCTCTTGCCATTCTTGGTAATCTGCCTCTTGCATCCTTTTTATATGTTTGTTCCATTGTTTTCTTCTATCTTTCATGCATTTGCTAATGTCGTCTATGTTACATTTTCCTCTTATTTCTTGGTAATGTACTTATCGCTTGGATAAAAACATCTCTGTTGTTCTCGCCAGTTGTTTAGTTTTGTTTGTTTCGGCTTTGATTTCACACGCTTATGTTATGAGTGCTTTATAAATATTTTCATTTTTTCCATTTTCATATTTTTATTTTCCAGAATATCTTTCAGATACCCCCCAGATATTCGTTGATCTAGAGTAGCTTTATAAAACAAGAAATAAATAAATACTCCATCAAGTTTAATACATATATTATAAAGTCATATTTATGTACAGCAATTTACAAATACAGTAAATAAGTAAGCATAGTGAATGAACATCAAACTAGGCAAGTTAATTATAGGCAGTGGCGTAAATAATTGCTATTCAATTGTTTTATGATCTTGATGTACCTAATTAAGGTGGCCTGTGTGTGTGGTTCGATCACAAGAAATTATGCTGGAAGTTTGTGCGTCAGTCAGATATGCTATACAAGATCGATCTTTTAAGGGATTGATATTAAAATCAATCTTAAGCGGCCGGGGCCAAAGGTGATATTACAACCAATCTCTAAAGTTTGACAAGGGTGCAATTTCCCTTCAATTGACGAGTATATGCGCTATGCATAACTTTAAGTACATGAGTAAGCGTTGCCCCTCATGTACGAGAATGTACGTTATGTACAACTCTTAATGTATGAGGTACTAGGTACTCTCGTAAATTGTAAGGGATGTTTAACCCTATCGTTGATTGAGAATATACCCAGGACATATCTCAGAATCTCAGTAGTCAGAATTGTCGTTTTGTTATAATTAATCGTGATCAGCACCTACACTAGGGCAGCCATAAGGTAATTTTGATAAAGTCTAATCTTGAATACGTGAAGTATATTAAAATTGCTAACTTTTACGTTGTGGTTAATTTGGATTTCGCAGGGAGACCCCTCAACTGAAATTACGGTATTGTAACCATTTTGATTAATACACGCAATCGGAAAGCAATGCTTTACCGCGGTGTACGTAATATGATTAATTTCTACCAGTTAATGCAAAGCAACAAAGTGCAATATAACTAACTGAATTCTTTATAGTAATTAGATATACGTATCGGTGTTCTAATCGAAATTCCGGACCACTATACAGCGTAACTGACTAGTGAAGACTGGATCCTGTAGTAAGATTTGATCTCTTATTTATAGTGCCAAATCCGCGTGCAGAGGGGTGTGTGATTAAACGTTCTCACGGGTGTTTTCATAAGTGGGTTGGTATCAAAACGTTCACATGAGTGACACCTGCCCCAAGACTAATAAATTTCAATAGTTGAGTCAAAATCCTAATGCTTTGGTATATTTTAAATTTCTTTGTAATTTGATATTTTTGTTTCCACACAAGGCGGCGAAACTAATTTTTAAAAGGGGCGTGATTTCACTTAAGTCCGGGGATTTATGATACCTATTGCTGTTATTACTTTAGAAATGAAATTAACTTTCTTGCCACATTCTTGTCCAAACAAAAACACCGTTATGCTTTGAATAAAAGGAAATACATTAAAATATCTGAAAAATAGAAAATTAAAATTATACACGCGCAGGTGGCTATCACAATAACTAAATTGAATAACATGGGACTGAGAGAGTCTCCCTGTCTTATTCCCTTTGTTACTTGAATTTAATCTGCGTGTTGGTCTATGTATGTTTTATAGCGTTTACGAGTGCTTTTGGAACTGCTTTATTTTCTAGTATGGCTACCACGTCGTTGGATTCTATCAAACGTTTTACATAAATTATTTTTGTTATAAGTTTAAGTACTAGACTCAGCAAGGAGATGCAGCGGGTAATTTTCTGCAAGTGTTTTCTCCCCTTTTTTGAATAGAGGGATAGTAATACTGAATTTCCATTTTTCTGGTACCATCTAATGTTGAATCATTTTTTGTGTTAATAGTTGTAGTTTTGTTAAGAGTCTTCCCCTCCATACTTTAGTTGTTTATTCGCAATGCCAATGTTATCCGAAGCTTTTCGACTTTTAAAAGTCTCAGTGCCTGATTAATGTCTTCTCCTGATCCTTAGGTGCCTGTTTCTTCAATATTTTGTTGACTTTCCTCTGACCATACTCTAGCATCATATAGATCTTCGAAATAATATTGCCACTCTTCTTTGGGAATCTTATTATTGCTGTATAGTTCACCAACCTCTTGTTTCCTATTTCTAACAATTCTCCACACTTTCGTTTGCGATCCAGTTATATCTCTTTCCATGTTATTTGCGAATGCCTCCCGGTACTCTTTCTTTAGTTTTCTGATTTTCATGTCATTTCTGTTTATCTGTTTATATCGTTCGAGATCTTCTGGTTTTCGCGATGATTTGTATTGTAGGTGTGCTTTCTTCTTTTCTTCGCTTAGCACTTATTTCTGGTTCGAAGCCTGGTGTTTTATGTCTACTGTTTATAGGTACTTAGTTCTCACCTTTCTTACCTTAATTATACAGTGTGGTACAAAAGTATGGAACAAATTCAATATCTACTGAAATAATTGTTTTTTGGAAAAACGCTCGGATAGGTATAGCGATTTAAATTACGGTGCATAGTTTAAGAGGAATCGAATTTTTTTTGCGACAGTCATTTTTCTACGGTGACGTTATCGCCCTTTTTTTTAAATAGGAACTTGCATATTTGACAATTGCAGTAGATAGTCCTTTTTTTTCTCTTTCTAACCGTGCAAAAGTTTTATACCCTCACATAAGATTTTTTTTGAGATATGGTCCTTCGAAAATGCCAAAATCGACTTTTTCGTAGAAGGTTGAAATTCGGATTAGGGGGTAATGAGACCCTCCTAATGACGTTTCCGTGGTCGGTTGTTCGTTAGCGTGCGTAATTTCGAAGATACGGCCGTTCCCACCTATCAAAAGTGGTGGGGGAAATTTTTTAAAACCCGTTTTTTCGTGTCCGGCGGGGTCGCTTTGGGGATTCGGAAAGAGAGGGGTCGATTTAGGAGAGAACAATGCCCGAATGGCAGGGTCGATTTTTCGTATACGTGTCTATTGTTATCCCACCCATGCGGAACGTGAGCTGGGTCTAGTACCCCAAAGCGACCCCGCCGGACACGAAAAAACGGGTTTTAAAAAATTTCCCCCACCACTTTTGATAGGTGGGAACGGCCGTATCTTCGAAATTACGCACGCTAAGGGACAACCGACCACGGAAACGTCATTAGGAGGGTCTCATTACCCCCTAATCCGAATTTCAACCTTCTACGAAAAAGTCGATTTTGGCATTTTCGAAGGACCATATCTCAAAAAAAATCTTATGTGAGGGTATAAAACTTTTGCACGGTTAGAAATAGAAAAAAAAGGACTATCTACTGCAATTGTCAAGTATGCAAGTTCCTATTTAAAAAAAAAGGGCGATAACGTCACCGTAGAAAAATGACTGTCGCAAAAAAAATTCGATTCCTCTTAAAATATGCACCGTAATTTAAATCGCTATACCTGTCCGAGCGTTTTTCCAAAAAACAATTATTTCAGTAGATATTGAATTTGTTCCATACTTTTGTACCACACTGTATATAAATTTTACAACAACTGAATAATTTTAAAAACTAATCTTTTCCGTGCCGAACTTTATCATATAAAGCTGTTCATATTATAATTTCAGATTTATAATATCAAATTTAGACTTTGTTTCAGCTTAACATAATAATATTTATAGTATTATCAAGAAATATAAAGGAACTCAGTTTTTTGAACATTCAGTATGATAATTTTTTAAAGCTTTTATAGTCTGAGTAAGTAGGCTATTATAAAAAGGTAGTAAATAAATATTAAAGGCAACAAAGTTTAAAACAGGTAAATTTCTGCAAATGACATTTTCCGGATTTACTGAGATTGACCAAACTATTTGCGTCTCTGCTCTTTGAATTTTCAATGTGTTAGATTAACAAATGCGCTGTTTTAACATATCTTTAATTGTTTTTCTTTTGTATTCGTTGTATGGCATTACTTTTAAAATGTGTATTGATGAATATATGAATAACTTCGTTTAATTAGGAATTTGCCTTAAATATAAGTTTAAATAATTTTTTAGTTAAATTTTGTTGAAAGGTTTCTAAACTCGGAACATATTTATTCTGGGCATTATCAGAATTGATTTGACAAGAGAAGTTTTAGTAAAATGTTTGGAGGGAAGAAAAGGTAACGCAGAATTAGTATTATTTTTGAAGTGCTTTCTAAAAGTTTCTATTACAAAATTTTCAAAATCAGATTATTTTTGAAGTTACCGTTTCAGAAGACAAATTGTTTGTCTTACTTGACTGCTTCTTGTCTTTTCTTGAACAAGAGAAGATATTACCTTATTACCTAAATACATTTCGTGTTTTACTTTTGCACATAAAAATTTTGCCTTGTTGACGTAAATCTGGCATATTTTCGGTTAACATTACATAAATTTTTTTGCTTTTCTTGCAACTCTTGCATTCTTATAAAATGCTTGAATTTTCTTAAAGAGAACTCCCCATTTTTCTCTCAACATATTTATAATAAAATTTAATTTGTTATATCAGGACAAGTCCCGACATTGAAAGGTATAAGAGGTCACAGATAATACATACATGTATATCAGGACAAGAGTGTTAACACTACAAAAAAATGCAAACAAATTTACGTTCCTGTGTTTTTCTTACAAGCTTTTCTTTCTTTTCTTTCTACACAGTCAAGATTTCTTTTCGTGATATTGACTTGAATGTTAAGTAAAATAGCAATTATCAACAGATTGGTGTTAATTTCATTTTTTTTTTACAAATGTTAGAAAGATATTCAAAATACCTCAATTTAGAAAAAATTAATAAATCTATATTGAGACGTCCTTTCCTTGTTCGGTGTTAAAAATGAGATTGAAATAAATTCAGATTTTGCTTTCTGTTTATCAAGCATTTACATCAAATTAATGTCAAAGAAAAACACAAAGCTTTTATAGCTTTTATCGCAAAGCTTTACTGAAAACCTTTGTAAATCTCGAGTTTTAGAATCAAAGCACTGACATTATCTTTGGTACTAATGTAACCCCTGAAAGCTCAAAACAGATCGAATTTCTGTAGATTAAACCTACCCAGAAAAATTCTTGGGGTTTACCTTCCCTTATTCTCTTAAATATGTTTCTCTCTTTTAGGTTTTTAAGCGGTGTTATATTTAATTAGGTTTAGGTTTTCAGCTGAAAAGGAATTTTTGATATTTTTTTTGTTGTAAGATTCACTCTTAAATTTTGAAAACTAAGTACAGTACTGAAGTTTCTAATTTGGCATTTTATTTTGTTTAAATAAATAGAATTTAATTTTGTCGATGATAGAAAAATAAACTTTTTAAAAAAATCCACACAAAATACTACAAACTTCCTGCGAAACGTGGAACCTTTACCATATTATTTGTAAGCGCTGCTGTACTGACACCAACTTTTACTTTTAAAATTGATTATCATGTTTACTACGCATACAATTATATTACACAAAATAATATTGTCGGCATATCGGCATTAATAATCTTTAATGCTGCAGGTGTCTTATTACGAAAGGTTTTACTTAAACGCTTGACAAGAATTCGAAGGTTACAACTTGCAAATAAGCAATATTTACTCAGCATGTCAGCATCGTCTCTTTAAAATTGCTAACCTATCATCTATGGAAATAATACCGCGTTTGTAGGTTTTACTTCTGCAAATAAAACTGCCGACTTGTCTCTATCACATTTACATTTACTCGACAAATATTTTCGAAGCTCATCTATTCAACTCTGACAATTAAACAGGACCTTTGATACCAAACATCGGGACGCCTGTTGTGCTATAATGAAGTAATTGTGAAAGGCACTATTCGTTCACATACAGGATGTTGAATTTTTATCACTTTTTTTTAACACGCTCGTATTCTTTGTAAGCAAAGCGAAATTTGCTATCCTTGAAAGCGATATAGTACTTCGTTTACTTGGGAATTGCTAGCGAAGCGTCTCCAGGAACGTGAGAAGTAAAATCCTTATTTTTTTATACCCAAGATCAGGAATCCCAAGTGAACGAGCATGAATTCCCCCAGTAAATAGAAAAAAATATTTGGGATTTTCCTAAAACGTTGTGGCAGACTTTCGAAGTTAAATATTTGCGTTTACTAGTTCTAATTTTTGTCAGTTAAATGTAGCAGATTTATTTAAAAATTAATTTTTGATGAACGAATTGTAATGTCTTTACATTACTTTTAAGTTTTAATAACAGTAAGTTGAGGGCCACCGGAATTTAAAAAAGGCTTAAAATTAGTTGAATTAATTCCAAAAATTCACCTTTTTTTGGATTCAAATGAATTTCTGAGAATTAATTCTGAAATCTGAATCAGATTCCGATTTAAATTTGCAGAGGTTGTCAAGTTCCTAATAATCGTTAGATTTTGTAGTTTGTACTTTTCATTCAGTAATTTTAAATGTAGCTCAGTTTTAAATTAGCCCAGAGTTTGAATTTTAGTTCTTTAAGCAGAAATGTCAGATTTCGATTTGAACTCAATGCTTACGAAGAAGTATTTAGAATCAGCAGCGTGCATTTTAAAATATTTATAGTTATACCGCCGATAATGAAATATCACACTTCTTTGGTTAGTAAATTGAATTTTCAACATCCAAATTGTAACCTGAATTTACAAATACATATGAGATTATCATTTAAATCAGAATAACAACCACTTCTTCTTCTCCTTTCTTTCATTAGGAGATTTTTCCTGTTATTTAACCAGTTGTTTCTATAGTCTTTCGCGCCATCTTCTCCTGAGTCTTCCTACCCTTCTCTTGTTTAGTGACCGATTATTTCTCGCGACTTTGACTAACCTCTTCTGGTTCTGATTCTATTTATTCCAATTCTATCTTCTTTCTATTATCCGCATATCTCTCTGATATTTTCGTTGCGTATTCTGCCCCATTTGCTTTTCCTGCTATTCTTCCTTCATTCTATGACTTAGGTACTCTGCTATTTCGTCATCTACCATGAGTTTGCATCTTACATAGTTCTTTGCATAGTTTCTTTTGGTCCAATTCATTTGCGACTGGGCTTGTATATGTATAAGTTAATAAGCCAGAATTATAGTTATTGGCCGGAATTAAAATTTAATGTCTAAACAACACGATTCAAGAAAGGTTACCATAGAAACAATAGTTTCTTAGGGGAAGAACAGTGGACGATCATCTGTTTGTCACCAGAAGAATTTTACGTAATGATGGAGAGCAGGAGAACGAACTAAACTACTAACCCGGGACCTCGTTAAAGCACAGTCTCATACAAATCTGAACAACGTGGGATTAGAAAGAAATATCAATAAATGCGAAGCATGATACAACAACTAAGACTACACAACCGAGATGCAATGGATGAAAATAAGAAAATAAAACAAGTAAGAAGAATGAAGTACCTAGGAGCATAGATACCCAACACTTGAAAGAACAACAACGGACGGTAAATGCGGAAGAACAGCAAAGAAACAAATATCATAATAATAATAATAATAGCAATAAAAATAGAATACTAATAATGATACTACTCGTACTAATGATTAGACTAAATTAGCAGAATGCAACATGTAACATGACAGGCTTGTCTGAGCAAAGGCGTTTAATATTATAGGCCTAGGAAATTAACTGTAATACTAGAACTACTGTTAGTATATAAAATGATAAAACATATATCCAACTCCCACTGCATATGTGACTTACTAACTACCTTGTACTGTAGAAGCGGTGTCCTGCGGCTGGCGTCACAGGCATGTTAACGTTATACAATGCTCCCAATCCCCACCTATCATAAAAAATCCCTTCACACCCTATTGGCATGGGGTGGGTCTGGTGTAATCCAGTATTGATCCACGGGGATCTGCTCCATGTCAATTGATGATGATGATGATTATTAAGAAAAACAAAACAGTATTTGCGATACATTTTTGAAGTCTGTCCACTAGCTTCCTGATTCCCTTTTCGTAGCAGATTTTCGGTTGTCGCAGCCACAAATGCACAACTTCGATAACAGCATTATTGGACTCAAATTTGTTGCCGCTTAGGTTTTCTTTTAAAGAATCAAACAGATAAAAAAGTCCCATGGTGACAAATCAGGACTGTTGCTGCCGCCGTGCAAGGGCGAGCATTGTCGTGGATCAAACGGACATTGCGGTTGCAGCAAATTGCTGTAATATTCAAAGTTGGTAGCTCTACGGTCTTCCAAGAAAATTGGAGAAAATGAGTCCCAGAAAGTGGTTGCAAGAACCTTTCCAGCAGACGCACAGGCGCTTCGAATTTTTTGGGCGGAGACGATGACGAAGCCAATTTGCTTTCGGGCACAAAGTGATGGATCCAGGTCTCATCACAAGTCACTATGCTCTTAAGAAATACATTACCCTATTCTTCAAAACGTTAGGGTTAGAGTAAAGCGGTGCAGACTTGAACTGCGTGGGCTTTCTGTTCAGGGACAGTTGTTTGGAAACCAACCAAGTGCTTACTTTGTTGAACTGCAGTTTATCATGGACTATGGTTTCCACACTTCCAACACTTTGTTAAAAGAATATCAGCAATTATTCTTACCGTTATTCGTCGATTTTTACGAATTAATCAATCAACACGTTTAATATTGATCTCGTTCATTCACAGCGGTGGAGGTACGCAGAGTACGTAGCGCGTTAGTTACACCTTCTCTTTCGTGGTTTTTCGAAATTTTGCACCAATCGTAAACTTGAGCCTTGGACAAACATGTGCAGAAAGTCTCACCAAAATTTCAGAGGGTTTTACCCCTTCTCCAACTAAAAACTTTATGATTATTCTTTGTGCAACAGAACTTGAAACGTCCATACATTCAACAATTTTATTAAACAAATGAATCACTGGTGATCTGATTGCAACAATATGTCAAAAAAGAATAACATTTGAATAAGAAAAAAGTTCGATAGTTTTGTAGCAGGTAGAATTTAAGAAAAATAGTTATTCGGCTAGGAATTGAACATCCCTCGTATTTAATCAAATGTTTTTTGCAAGCCCATGAGGCACACAAATGCTGGCTTGTCGTAATCTAGAGCTTTCGATAACCTGCCGTATTATGAATATCGCATCGATGCATTATCTTCCGTTTCTAAATCCTTGTTGTTCTTTTTGGAGTTCTGTTAAAGTGTTAAGTTTTTGTGTAATTATTTTGGTCATGAGCTTGAACGTTGTGTTTATACTTCTGTAATTCTCTAGCTCTTTTTTGCATCCCCTCTCGAAGATGGTGGTTTTACCCGCTTTGGGAATCCGCTTTTTTTCCATTTATTTTTTAGTAGCTTGATCATTTAATCGATTAGGGGGATGCCGCCATATTTGAGTAACGTATTATTAATTCTAGCTATGCCTGCAGATTTCCTATTTTCCCTCTTATTTACTGCTTTGACTTCTTTTGACGTTATTTGTACTGTTATTTCGTCATCCTGCAGTGCATCTGTTTCTTGTTCATCTTCTTCTTCCCTTTCTATTGTTGTACGTTTATCTGATGTGTTTCAGTTTAGTCTCTTATCTCCTTCTAATCCGAAGAAGTCATATTCTAGTTCTTTTCAAAAATGTTCCCAATATTCTTGTTTATATTCTTTATATGATTGGTGGGTGTTTTGGGTGCGGTGTCTTAAGTAGGCATTTCTTCTTTGTCCGCTAGATGTTTAATTTCTTCGCAGAGCCAGGAAGTTTTTTTGTCTAAGTTTCTTTTTTGTTTTTAACAATGCTTTCCCCCAGCTTTCATTGATGGTGTCCTCACAATCACAAACGATGTTAAATTCTTATAATTTAGATTTCTTTAACAAACGAGGTAAATGTACTATATAAATTTCAATTTTTCAGTTTAATTCTACAAATGTAGTTTTAAAATCCATAAGTACAATTAACCTATAATTCTAATTAGATGTTGGACTTTATAATCCATAAAGTAATTTTAAACGTGTTCGAAAGTAGAATTTCGCTTGCTAAAATTTTGGTTATAAATAGGATTTAAATAACACTAATACTTATAAACTAGTTTTGAAGTTTAAAACAAGTTTATTTGGGGAATAAGTTTTAAATTTCGAATTTTTTGAGGCAATTATTTTAAAATACAAGGAGTATTTCTCCAATATTGAAATATTATTGATTCTGCTACTTTTAAAAATTGATGATTTAAAATTATTTAGATTGAACTTTAAAATTGTATACTTAAAAGCGAAAATCCAAAAACTAAAGTAAAGAACCTTTGCTTTAAAGTTTTTGTAATTATCCTTCATATTGGAACTTTTTGTTAAAAATTATTTTAATTTTTTTGGTTCGAAATTCTACTTGCTTATGACATTGAATTCATTAAGACTTTTATTATTTCAACGTATCAATCCACTTGACACTCGAAATAAGAAGTTTAGTACTACATTTGATATTTACATTTTAGTTTAATTTTGAACATGTCTAAGATTGGAATTTTAAGATTAAACTTTGCTTCATGATTGGGCTCATCTACTTAACACTTATACAATTTTAATATTATGATATAATCTCCTGAGAACTATGGAAGTTTTATGAATTAATTTTTCTGGTATTTTCCTTTAGTTAAATTCAATTTGATCTCTACAGCAGTTAAATGCTTGTAAGTCTCAAATTATTAGTTTTTGATTTATTTTCGCACCATTATTAACACATCTAGTCTGAATCTAAAATGTTTATGATTGATTAACCACATTCAAAATCGATTGAAATTTTAAATCAAAGCTGGATACAATATTAGAAATTCATTTTTATAAATTTTTAATTCCGATCTTATTAGCTTCAAATTTTAAACTTAAATGTGGTTTGGATTTGAATTGATAACACTATAAACTATGTGATTGATATCAAAATGTATAAGCTTGATTGTGGCCAATTCTTTATTCTTTAAAACTAGCGTCTTTATGTAAGTAATTCTAAAGGTAGGTATGCCAATTTTTAAAAATAAAAATGCAACACAAAAAGTTTCAAATTGTCGACTTGCTCTGCTTTTATTTGTAATGAAATTAAGGTAGCGATTCTAACACGCGTTTAAACGTCCCATATTTCGAGTAATAAAAGGCATTACGTATAAAATATAAATCCTATTTAATTTGTGGAGCATAAAATATTGTTGCACTTCTTGCATTTCTTATAAAAATCAAATTTACACTTACTTATTATACGTCCATTAGAAACCAGCTTAAATGGCTAAACAGCTGTCTTAAGAAGAAAACGTGTCGACATTAAACAAACACGTACTTATTTCCGACGTTAAACCTAAATCTAAATGCGACTTTTCTCTTAATATCTTTACATAATGTCTCTATATATCAGTAAATAGTGTCATATAAATCATAGGTAATTGCCCTTGACCGTCAGATACAAAATCCAACAAGAATTGTGAAATTTCCATCTACAACCTGCTACCTGAAGATTTCACCTGTAATTGTATGCTTTTGGGGACACCTAAACACTTCGTATTAAATTGCGCCTACACTTTAATTAAATTAAGTTGCGCCAACTTATTAAATCATTTTAACATCGAATATTTCATTTAAACTCCTCGTTATAGATGCGGTGTTGAAACCCAGAAACTAAATTTATTGTGCCATAATTTTTTGGTGACCCAAAAATTATTGGAAATCGCTCGGTTTTCTAGTTTACTAAAATACTATTTAAGACATTTGAGCTCTCACTTTCAGAAGGTAGAAAAACTCGCCAAATACTGTTATTAAATTGAGAGAAAGTACAGTTAAGTCAATTTTGTTATTATTATCGTCATCGACGGTACACTTTTTTCCTTTTTAACGCTTCTGTTTGTACCAATTTAGGTTACGTGTCCTCATTTACATCTAAATTCAATAACAGAAATTATTTATTTAATTTTTAACATTGTTACTCTATAAATTATATATTAAGCTCGTTTTTGCGGTAATAATTTAGAAATTTTTAGATATTGATTTATTTATATCCGTGCCACTAAACTGAAATAGATTCATATGTGTATTTTTAGATTTAATATGCTCGTAAAATATCAGTAGCTTTCTTTGGTTTTCATACTTAAAATGATTCTAGACAAAACGAATATTGAGAGCTACCAAACAAGTAAAATTTAAATTTGTGCTGCAACACCTTACTGTTGAAATCTTACCTAACGTTTTTATTTGGTCAGGATCTTTCAGTGATTTTTGATTATCGCACCAAGAATTATAATTACATCGGTGGAAATTATTATTAGGTTAAAAATCTTTCTTAAATTTAATAATTTTTGGAATTAATTTTTTATTCCTTAATTAACTCAATCAAATAATTACTCGCCTTTCTGACATTCTTAACTTTTCTTTATAATTTATGATACCACCTGCTCGGTTTTCTATTTATTACTTATAAAAATAATCACCAATTTCTTTCATATTTAAAAATTTCACCGAATGGCAAATGTTTAATAATATAATCGAACGAAAGCGATATGTAATTTCATTCTTCACTCGCCAATTAATTTAAATACAAGATGAGAAGCCTATGATTTATTGGATGTTTGTTGAAAGGTTAAAATTTTTGGTCAAGGTAAATATTTTAGATTGCAGATAATTCACAGAACAATTGCAAACTCGAGGACTAATCAGTTTAAAACTTATGTAATAATCAATCAAATGCGATCTTTTCTAGAGTTAAAAGCAGAAGGCGTGGGTTTAACTACTGTGCGACATGAAAATATTGTTCTTATGTATCAGAATTGACAAATGATCACTAAATATTTTTAATTTATTTTAACGAATGATAAGAACAACCATGAAAATTCTTTATAATGAAAGTAAAACTCAACATAATTTATTTTACAAAATGCAGTGTTTACCAATAATTGTTCTGAAATTACTGAATATTAAAAGAAATCACTAATTTTGTCCTAAACTTCATAAACATTTTGTACAAATCCAATATAAAGTTTTTGTGTTTCACTTTATTCCAAGAAGCCACAATATTTTTATAATTACAACATAACAACAATTGAACTCATATATTGCTTTCAAGGAACTTCTGCACCTTTTTCTGTGTTTCCTTCTCTTTAATTTCCTGTCTAATTTTAGCTAAATCCAGAACATCTAAAGCAACTGCCTGTAAAGTTTTAAATGTGGATTGTCTCAGCGCGCTGATTCTGCTAGTTTTTCCGTATCTTCTTTCATCTATGTTTAATTTTTTTATCTTTTCGTCCGTCATTTTTGATAATTTTTGCGCTGTTCCACCTTTAACTTCATTGTTACTGATTTGCTCGAGTTTTGGCTGTGGCAGGCTTTTCTTTGACGTTTTTGGTGACGCTAAGGGAGATTTCCATTTTTTTAAGCAAGCAGGACAGATTGTTTGTTTTATAGGAATTCTAGGGGAATGCATTTCTGATGCTACAGAATCTGAATCTTCTTCGATTATGATTTGCGATTTATTATCCCAATGGTATTCATTGACTGGCACCTTGCTGAAAAATTAAATTTTGTAAATCTAGAGCCTTTGTAGGTTTCAAATTAATTTTAGAATGCTATTGAATCATAATTCAGCAAAGCAAATTCGGATTTTTTTAAAATAATGCAATAAAAAGTATTCAGATTTCATGGTGGAAGCTAAATTTAAAATTTGTTCTAAATTGCTTATTGGTAAAGGTGTGTTTGTTAAGCCATTGCTTTTCAGTTCTAAAAATTACCTTTTATGAATTTGTGAGTTTCCAACTTTAAGTGCCCAGAAGACTTTTTCCAAAATTTTGCGGTTAATATAAAACTGTGAATTACCAATTGCTAAAGAATTTGAAAAACTGAACAAATTTACCATGAAAAAATTTAGTTTTTTAGATGTTGATGGCAGCTTTAACTTTCTATACTGAAATTGTGGCAGTTAAAAATCCAAAACACTTTAACCTGAAAATTTAAGCTGAAGCTAAAAATTTAAACTTTAATTTATAATATATTTTTCTAAATTTTAAAGATTTTTCTAATTTTTGTTTGAATTCAATTTTAAATTTTCTAAAAGATCGAGTTAGAATTTCTCTTGCATATTTAACCCCAAATATTTATTTTATGATATAAATAAATTCATTTTAGAATTGGGTAATATTTTGAGCAGAAGATCCTGTTTTATTGACCTCTTTAAAAAATTCAGTTAAATTTAGTGTGTTTGTGGATATTTGTGTTATGTTATCGAAGGCGTAAACGTAAAAGTAACTTATTATGCAGCAAATGCGTTGCGTAGCCGCTGTCGAATCGATGTAAATTTAACAATAAGTCCCTGCATACTAATTGCGATTTGAAGATATGCCTTTCTATGAAATTCTGAGACTTGAATAGAAATTACTCGTTGTTTATACTTTCGAAAAAGAAACACGTAATCCTTGTTTGTACGGTGTTAAATGTTAATATAAGGTGTTTGTTCGACTTGCGTTATATGTAAATATTGGATATTAATATTATTTGGATGTAATGAAAGTGTGTACTAAATTTATTAGTTTTATTTTAATTAAAATTTTTGAGTTTTTGTGTTAGCTTTGTAGATTAATTACAGCTTGTAATGTAGTTGATTTTGATATACGAATTTAATATCAACCACAGTTAATTGCCCAAATGAAATAAATGAAAATCTACATTTGCAATAATTTAATGACATCCTCCATTACAATAAGTATTGAATTTAACATAATTTTCCAAAATACATGTACAAGTAAAGGTATCGGCATTAACACCCCGCCAAGGGGCATGGCAGGCATCATATGTTATGTTTCTTACCTTAATATTGTGCCTAGAGTTTTAGGATTGGATCTGTAAAATTCAGTGTTTCTTATAACTCTTTCTTCGCCTACCATCGCATTAGTACTGTCGTTGATGCCTGTTAGGTTATTGCCATTATCGTGTCTGTTACCTCTGGATCCTGTAAATCTAATCTTAACGCTAATATTAGATGATTTGGGACCCATCCCGCTAGAAAATTTCCTTTTAATACTTGAGGTCACGCTTCCGTCTTTACTTTTAATTTGATGTTTAAAGGCGGTTTCCTTATTTTTCTCAATGAAATTTGTTCTGGTGTTTACCGACGCTGAGGCTTCGGTTGCTACGGTGTCTCTAGAACTTGCTCCACTGAAGTCATTTGATTTGTTTTTGAAGTTGGTTTCTGATATTACCAAAGATTCTTCCGTCCTAATTTGTGATTTTTCGTACATGGTTTTCCAGGTGCTCTCTTCGGGAAACTGCAGAACGTTTTGTCGTATGTGCTTTACTAGTTTTTCTAAACCATTTGTTGAAGTTTTCAGTTCTAGGGCAACGGTTGTTGCTTTGAAGGGTTGGGTTAGATGAAACGACTCACAGCTGAAAAAAACAGGTTCCATTAAATCAGCACTTTTTTAAATTTTTGGTTTCCCTGCTAAAGTTTCAAATAAAATTTCAAATAAAGAATTTAGAACAAAAATTTGAATTGATTTACATTAAAATCAAACCTGGAAACTATTATGTGACCATTTAACGCTTGCAAAAAGTCCTGAATATGTGGCTTCTCGACAATTTCGTTTAAAGTATCAGGATTATTCGCCATATTTAGAAATATTTTCATTTTTTCAGGGTTTGAATCTTGAAGAGCTGCCATAACTGTATGTACAAGTTGATTTATTTTATCATTAATAATGACCCTCTCAGCAAGTCGTCCATCTCTTATCAAAACCTCTTCCTCTTGTTTGTCGTCTTCCACATCTTTTCGTTGTTTGACGTCTAAAAAATTAATTTACACCTAAAACGACTTTCTTTTCTTATCCGGTAAACATTTCACAGACAATTAACTGGATACGTTTTAAATATTCGAAAATGACAAACACGCGGAGAATGTTTATGTTTTAGTCGGCAGAATGGTTTGATAAAGGCGGTAGCGTCTAGTAATTGTCAAAACAAGGATAGTTTTATCTTTACATTACCGGGTTAAAGAACTGGAAGTGTTATTAGAGACGAAGAAATCTTAAATTTGTTAAAAATGCGTTTTTTACATCAATCACGTAATGTGGATAAGATAAAGCACGTTGGATTTCTCCACTAAATGCACGAGAACTCTATGATAATACTAATCGCTTTTACGCCTCATTTCAGCTCTTGTAGAACAGTTCAACTTTACTGTTACGCGTACGTGTTACAATATGTAGTCTTCTGAATATTATTTGAATACAGAACCGGACTTAACTTTTGGTCCACAAAATGTTCTTCTTAACACTGATTTTTAATTTACAATAAACGGAATACAAAAATTGTAGCAAAAATATTTTTGAAAATATTGCTACGTTTGTATTTGTCGTTACTGAATATTTATGAATTATGAAAGTTAGTTGTTGTAATATTTGCTTTGAAATTATAGTTATGTGATTGTATTAATACTTCGTTTCTAACAAAACGCTATAGTTATGGTTTACTAGAAATTGCGGTAACACTAAGTATTAGAAAAATCTCTACATTTTTGTGAAATATAATAAGTGTTCAGTTTGTACCTAATAGATAAAATGAAATGCCTTTTTTGAAAAACAGTTTAAAGTGCATTTTGAAGTTATTTAATTATTCTAAAAATGACCCTAATTTTTCTAGTTCAAATGTGTTTTGAAACATGAGAAGATTTATTTGTACATTTTAGTACAAACTTTTAGCTTACAGTATTATCAAAATTGTGGTGAATTTATTCCATCTGAAGATTTTATTTATACTAGGTTACAGAAGGGTTTTCAAGAAAGGTCAATACGGAAAAATGAAACTAGAATATGAGTCAGCTATTACGTTCAGTTCAGCTATTTGGAGTGTTTGCAGCTTTACAAGAAAATGTCATAAAAATAATGAATTCCAATGCATACATACATTTTATGTCAGGTCAGTTACGGAAAACTAAGTTCCAAAATTATCCAACAAATGGCAAAATTGTGCTAGCATTATTTCTATTTTTGTTGATGATTTCCAAGTTGGTAATCATTGATGTTCAACACACAGATACTAATAAATTGGGCGCGGTTTTTGTGTCAATTCCATGTTTACCATGTTTACAAAATCTATTTCCTTCTTTGAATAACATGTTCAGCTTATTTCATTGAAAAGCTAGTTTGGTAATTTAATTGGGGAATTACGGTTCTTTGAAGAAACTGAAATTGCAAGTAAAGCAAAATAAATATTTGTTTTGAAGATCGGTTCTAGGTTTCACCGACTTTTTCATGATTGTTGCAGATTTTGAAAAACTACAAAAAAGAAAACTGAAACAATCGTTTAAAAACACAAATACCGCTAGAATACTAGAAGTGTATGAAAATATTATTTTAAATAATATGAAGCTCGCTGGCATTAAAGAAAATTGATAAATTTTCATGTTATTTTTAATTTTATGGTAGACATCATGCACGGTATATTAGAAGGTGTGTGTATTTATGATATGGCATGTTTACTAAATGTTTTAATTTTTGATTTAAATTCATAATTCATTTTCCCAGGCTACTCTCAAATTTACCTATGTATGGAAAGTACGTGGAGAGATACAGGATATCATAATGGCACCAGTATTATTTACTTCTACCATTTATTATATTTTTGATATTAATAGAAAAATATCTAGAAACCATATTAATTTTTTTTTCAAAAAACTGAAGCCTAGATCATATGTTACACTGCAGTGGTGCCCAACCTTTAACTTGACTCGAACCAAATTAGAATTTAAAAATTTTAGGCGAGCCACAGATATATTTTGCAATTTTAATATTTCAATTTTAAACGTATATAATGCACAAACAAAAAAAATTTGTAATATGTTAAAGAATATTTGCAATTATGAACTCTTATTACTCCTGACACTGCATTTAGCACCTACAAGCTATCTACTACCGGTGTGTATCGTTGATAAAACGAGCCACATCAAAACATGGCGCGAGCCACACGTGGCTCGCGAGCTACAGGTTGGGCACCCCTGTGTTACAGTATAGCGAAGTTTTCAATATGTATGGTCCATTAGTTTGTCTTTGGAGCATGCGCTTTGAACAGAAACATATCAACCTAAATCGAATTCGAATGTTATACACACCTAATCTTATACAACACTGTTTCATCAAATAATGAGCCCTTTGGAGGAAGCATTATTTTACCCGTATAAAAATGCAGCCGAAATCGATAACCTAGGCATAATTATGTATTTTTTCAAACAAAAATTACTTTCATTATTGTATATAGAAATTAAAGAAGGGATATATAAAGAGAGCACAGTTCTAATAGTTAGTGCTTATAAAACACCTATATTTGCAAAAATTAGTAAAATATCCTCCACAACATTTGAAGAATTATGGATTTTATTTTTTCTTTCTTTATTCTTAATCTATTTCGCCTTAAAATTCACTGCATAGGTGGACGTCCTCTTCCGTTTTTCATCTTTACTCTTGCCCCCATCACTTTTTTTGCTAATCTCCTTTCTTTCATCCTACAGACAGGTACAAACCATTGTAGTTGTTTTTTATGTTCTGTTGCTTCCGTGTTTCTAATCCGATCCAGTCTAGCTTTTCCCGTAATTTTTCTAAGATGTCTCATTTCTGATGAAATTAAATCCAAGTTTTCATTAGTATTATTAATATAGACTTAAAATTATTTATAGGTCAATATAAACACAAATTAACATTTTACAACTGTAATGCTACTTAGCCAGTAATGAACTCCAAAACTGTTGGGAACTTTTGGTTTTACTTTAAGTGAACTTAGACCGCTGGCCTCTGCCGAGAAGTGCCAACATTGACCACACAACTCCGATAAGAATAACATTGCCGTATCTCTCCCGTACTGAACTTAAAGTATGAAACGAAGAATAGGTATTCACATTTGTTTACCTCTTCTTGGTATTCTTCTTGATCATTTTTATTCATTATCTTGCTTTTATCTTCATTTATTATCATACCTTGTTTTTTAATAAGATTGTGCCATATAGTGATCGATTCTTGTAGTTTTTGTTTTTTGTCTGTGATTAGGACAATATCGTCTGTGTAGGTAGATCAAAGATTTTTCACAGGCCTCATTCTCCAATTTCCGATGTTTGTGGTTTATGTTCTTGTTTGTCTCTCCTTTACTCCTTTATAATTATGTTCACTACGATGTCAAATAATAAGGGACTAAGGCTGTCCCCGTGCTTTATACGAGGTGGCATCCAAAATATTCGGGACTAGTGCTGCCATCTGGCCAAAAACTTACTTTGGGTCTAATGACCACCATCAACCTCGAAGTAGCCCCATTCCGCACGTACACATCGGTCCCAGCGAGTCTGCCATTTTTCAAATGCATCCTGAAAGTCGTGTTCTGTGAGGGTGTTCAGGAATCGGGGGAATAGAGCAAAGTCGCAGAGTGCCAAATCAGCCGAGTAGGGTATATGGGGTACAACAGTCGTCTTGCTTTTGATTAAAAAGCTCTTGGTGAGCATGGAAGTGTGACATTTTCACGGAGCCTTCGCAAAACGTCACAGTAGTTCTTGGAATTAACTGTTTGGTTTGGTAGGACGAACTTTGGCAACAAAGTCGGGCGTTGTGCAGCTGACGGTCCTTCCTGAGTGTTCGTCGTCTTCAATGGATCTCCGACCGGTTCTGAACCAAACATGCCACTCAAACACACATGTACGGCCCATACTTTGTTCTCTAAACACTTGTTTAATCATTGCCAGGGTCTCCGTAGCACTTTTTCCGAGATTTGCACAAAATTTGATGCACACTCGCTGTTCCTTCCTTGGATCCATCGTGAAATTGCCACACACCACAGACAGGGTATCACAAAGAAAATCGTAAAATCTCAACACATCCACCCAGCTGCATGAAATTATGCACACTGACTCATTATACATTTATGCTAGTGATACGATTTATCGTTGCAGAACACTACTGCAACTACTGTACAGATAGCAGCACCAGTCCCGAATATTTTGGATACCACCTCGAACCTCTTCCTAACATGAAAGTGTTTGAAATTTGTTCATTAAGCCTCACTTCTGCTTTCACTTTCCTGAAAAATCCTTAAAGGCTTCGATGAGTTCTTTAGGAATGTTCAATTCTTGTAAAGCTTTCCATGCGCTTTGTCTCGGGACTGTATAGAAGGCCGGTATTACGACGAGGAATACCAGATATACTGTTTCATTCACTTCTCTATTTTTGTTTTAAGTATGAAAATTTGATCCTGGGTCTGTTTACTTTTTCGAAAAGCCGCCTGTCCTGCTTCTAGCTTATCTTCTATCAGATCTCTTATTTTACCCTCCAGTATCCTTGTACGAGTATAGTAAAAAATCGACTTTTTACTAGAAAAAAATTTTGGTCGTTCGAGACGAGTCTATACTTTTAGGCTGCTGATGACGGGCATATTGCTCTGTAATTATTTGGGTCTGTTTAACTCCCTTTTTTGTGACTCGAGATGATTATATTCTGCTGCCATTCGTCTGGTATGGACTTTTCCATCCGTGACGGTTGACATAATTTTGGCAACCAATTTCCTAGTTCTTCTTTACGCCTGTTATTGTTATTGAGTTTTCTACAGGGTGGCTATAATCATCTGTGATCCCGGTAGCCATGGAATTAACTACATAGAAATGATGACTAGCACTATGTTTCAATATAGCAATGGCAGTTGTGACAATACAAATGACGTTTGTAGGTTAGGTTACGTAGTTGAATTCCTCAATTTTATTAAGCGGTGTAGATTCCAAAGGTAATGTGATAACAGATATTTATGGCCATCCGGTATTTCTTCCTCTCCTTTATTTCCACATCCTTAGTATGATTTCTGAATCTGTTTGTATCTCATTATTATTGTATTTAGGTTATTACGGACTGGTTTGCAATATTTTCCTCTTAGTCCTTTTATGGTCTGCCAAAATTTTCTGATATTATTCTATAGTTCTGTTATAGTTGGTTTCCGAATTCTTCTCATGTTCTTTTGTTCACATTGTTTTGCTTCATCTCTTTTGCTATTATTTTACAGGCATATAAAATATAATTAGCTCCTAAGGATTCATTACTCTCTACAATCGCGTTGTATGACAATTTACGTGATAGTAGTTCATGTTCAATAAAACAAATAAATGGCAAAATATTTATTTCTGTGGTTTCCACAATCATAGTTAAGTTATTTGTTTAAATAGTATATTACGTATTTTTCTACTTAATTTACTTTATTAATCTCTATTATATGTACATATGTTTAAATATCTTTGTACCATGTTTCTATTTATTTAACTCTTTATTAGTGTATTTTCAAATAGCGTTGTTTTAAAATTGACCACAGTAAAGTTTTAAAAAGTATACAGTGTGGGATTAAAGTATGGAATATATTAATTAAAACCGAAACAACCCAGTTTTCGAACAAATCCTCGAACACGTCGATTTTTTTTTATGAAAATGCACATTTTTCCATTAAATTTGATTTTTGATCGTCATTTGTTTTCGAGTAATGACGTCAGAGATTTTTTTTTAAATGGCACCGCCTAATTTTTTTTTCGTGTTTTCGATAGATCCTTTAATTCTGAAAACGGTAACATAAAATTTTGACACCTTACATAAGAAAATTTTCGAACAAAAGACAATTTAAATGCGCAGAATTAGCGCACAAATTATCGGCAATGTACAAAAATTCGTAAGACGGTTCGCTTATTGTCAAGAAATCGATGGATGGCAGTTCCAATACTTAATCTGATCTTTTAGTTTGCTTAGCAACAGGAGTTTTTCTTTTGCTTCGTTGTGTTTTCTAATTTTCATTTGTCGTTCGTTCGAAAATTTTTTTATGCAAAGTGTCAAAATTTTATGTTGCCGTTTTCACAGTTAAAGGATTTATCGAAATCACGAAAAACATTTATGCGGTGCCATTAAAAAAAAATTCTGTTACGTCATTACTCGAAAACAAATGACGATCAAAAATCGAATTTAATGGAAAAATGTGCATTTTCATAAAATAAAATCGATGTGTTCGAGGATTTGTTCGAAAACTGAGTTGTTTCGGTTTTAATTCATATATTCCATACTTTAATCCCACACTGTATAATAAAAAGTAATATATTTAATGCAATTCAGTAATATACGCATATTTGCTTTTGTATTATAACTTCTAGTAAATTTCATTGTAATTAGTTTGAGCAATATCAAATATGTACTATGAAATTTTGCCGTATTTGCTGTATAACTTTTGTTATAACTTCTACTGTGATTTTTAGTACAATCATTTTTGAGGACACGCTGTTATATCAATAATGAATGCAATCTTTCAACTACAATTTACTGAAAATATGTATAACAGTTTGTGTTTCACCGTATATTTATCAGAAATTCTAGCAAATATTTTTACAATTTATTGTTGTAAATTTAGCTTTAGCTTTTTTTCCCGAGTAGGGTCTTAAGCACCGCTTATGCTTGAGAACTATTTCTTTCGCTACCACTGTGCTGCTACGGCATTTTTTAAAATCTAACACACGCTTAAATTTAAATAAATCCGGTGCAAACGATTGTGAAAGAAATAAATACTAACCTAAAATATAAGTAGGCAGAAGTTTGGTAAGACTGTCTTGTTGTCGTCTTTTCCTTGATCGTTCAATAAGTCGTTCCAAGGGGGACTGCTCTTTAGTTAAAAAGCTGAGGGATCGGTGGTATTTCGTAGGTGGTGTTAAAGTTTCGGTTTTATGAGCGGTTAAAAGGTGCAAGCAAAGGACCTTTTCAATATCCACTTCACCAGCCGTAAATAACAAAGAGTGAATTTCCTAGGGCCAAAAGTTTACTCAGAATTATTCGTTACTAAAGGTCGATTCTTCCAGTCTCTGGTAAAACCAGTGAGTTTCATTGGTAACTTTCGTTAATATAATTTTTTTTAATTTTTGTTATGGGTATTTCTATACCAGTTGCTATTATAGTAAATGGTAGTAAAATAACCACAAAAAGAATGTCTCGAAATTTACCATAACAAATGTTAGGAAAATAATTCACAGTAAATACATGAAAGTAAATTTTCCCAGGTCCTAAATAGATTCTAAATAAATGTCGATAAAGTAAAATTTGAAAAACAAATGACTACAAGGGGGTTTCAGTAATTTGAAACAAACCTCAAAGTTAATCGTAGGGGATGTCGAAGAAACTTGAAGTGTCCTGCATTCACCATTCCGACGATAACAGAAACCTGGGTTGTGTGTTTCGTACATTCTTACATCCGAGGCCTAAAATTGACAGAAAGATGAACTAAAGTAACATCACCTGCTAGTTATGATTCACAGAAACTCTCTGAAAGGTTGACTCACTTAACTTTTCCAAAATTGACATCAATTTTTAATATTTTTTATTCGTAAAATCCTTTACATTTTGAAAGGTTTAAAAGTTAACCTGATATTTCAAGAAATCATATTCGTAATTAGGATATTAGTTCTTACTATCTTGTTTCTTAATTTATTATTATATGATATCTTTAATATTTCGTATTTGTATATTACTTAAGCTAAGGATAGTAAAAGGGGACAATTTGAACTTATATTTTAATCAAAACTCGTAGCAGTAATTTTGGTTTTAGTTCAGAACTTTTCCAGGTGTTACTTTGATTTAGATCCGTTTTATTAAACTGAAAACACTTAAAAGTAAGTTTTAAAAATGTATGTAGTTGCATAAAAAACATTAAGTGAGCTTGCATTCTTCTAAATCATCTTGGAACGTCAAAGCATACTTCGATAATGTCAGTCAAGATCCTTTCATGCAGACAAAAGAAGATCAGAGTTCGTAATCTGACAGATCAGATCAGGACTTTCGAAATGTTTTCGGTGTCTTATTATGATGTCTTTTTATTTTAATGTTTGTTGAGTAATTTGGGAGCTTCGCATTGTGTTCTAAATAGATTTAAGTTTCTATTGTGCTTGCTTATTGGAATTCTTTTCGTTCTGAAAGCTGCCTTTCAGTTTAACTCTTTGTATTTAGTTTCAGATTATTAATTAAAAATTTAGGTTAGTGGCAATAATATGATTCGGGTATAATTTGTTCTTTTTTACTTTGCTAACGAATTAAGCAAAATTCGGAGTCTAATCGCGCAAACTAAATACTTACATCTTTACCTCTATTAGTATAATAATCCAATTTAGAATATTTAGCTCTAAATCGTTGTTTGGACGTATTATGCATACGCATTTCGGCTCTCCTTTCCCTGTCTATTCTGTAAAGCTCTTCGTTTAACTGAGATTTACCAGAGCGGTTTTTTACACCCGCTATTGATAGGCTCTCCAAATTCATTTTGAAGTCTTGATGATATTACGTAATAATTTTCATTATGAACTGTTTAATATATGACTTTTATCTAACACGATGACGTAAATTTCCATGGTTTCGCATCTGAAATTTAATGGTTAATTTTACGGAATAACATTAACTGGAAGTATTTTACCGGAGTGGAAATTTTGAGGCACCTAAATAATTATAAATTTGTTAAGTTAATTAATTAATTATTTACTTATGTACGTATTTATTTCTTCGATCAAACGAAAAGTGATTTAGGATCTGAGTTTATTTTAAGTTTAAAATGTCTGATAAACAAAATTAAAAGCAAAATCTAAGGATTTTTCGGTTTTAGTTAATACTACGAATGTTTTGAAAATGTATATTGCAGTTGTTTATGTAAAAATGAAAAATGTAAGAAACTAGATTTTCCGTTAGTTTATTTCTGCGTGCTAATTATTTAGTTAGGCCATGAAAGTGGGCTTTCAGTTTTTTGTGCGTTTTAACTAACTCCTTTTAAGAGAAGTTTTGCATATTAAAAGTGAAATTTTTGAATATGGGAAAGTTCTAGCCTGTTTTGCGTGTTTTAATACATTTTTGCCCACTATTTCTAATTTTAAACGCATGATTGAATTTCGGTAGTTAAAGTTTTAATTAATCAGGTGTTGCTTTCTATTTTAATAAGTAAAAATTACCTTTTCAGTATGCATAATCTTCTATTTGCATGAATCCCGAATATTCTGGCTTAATTCGGAGTTACAATAAATAATTACCTGAACATTTTTCATCCATATTTTCAGGTGCCTACCTCATTTATTATTATTTTTATGTTAGATTTCACTTTTAAATTTTCCGAATTTTCTATATTAACTTTGTAGCGTCAAACAATCCTATAAATATTCAGAGAAACTTTCACTCTTTAGAATTTGGATCAAAAAATAACATTTTAACATATATTCTACATGTGATGTTGGGTTTAGAAAGACAAAGTCTGGCGTCGCTTATAATTTATGTCTTAATAAAAATGTCTTTTTATGAGGGAAAATTTGTCATAGTTCAGGATACACAAGGTTAATAAAATTATAATTAATCTTGTGAAATTTAAATGTCAATTAATTTGACTCTATTTTGTTTACAGTCTAAAGTAGTCCTCAAAGGTTTTTTCTTATGCTAATAAGGCAATTAGATATGTTTGTTTACTTTTATACTATTAAAATAAATTTTAAACTATTGTTTATTCAATAATCGTCGTTAATTCGTTGTTTGATTTATTGTTGACGTATTGCGAAAATGCACAATCACTTTCGTTTATTTCAATATTAAAAAGAGTAAGGTGTATTAGTTACTTCTGAAGTTCTATTTTTATTGGAAGTTTGAAGTAACTAAAAGTTATTAGATTTGTTTTTTTTTAAATTTAACAGAATGTCATATTCACAACTAGTCCTAGGACTATCAAGCAAATGTGAAATGTGATGTAATGTATAACCAAAGAATAAGTTAGTGTTTATTCTTTGGTTGTTAGTGTTTATTCTTTGGTATAACATGAAAGGGAGATACTGTCCAATGGCGATTCTCCGAATTTACTAAACACTAATTAACTAGCAAAATCTAAAATGTAATGTTTTCTGCCTTTTTAGACGTCGAGTGGCATTTCCATCTTCTACTTACAGTACTTACTAGGACGATTCTGTATTCTACTCCTGTAGTTAGCTACATGCCTTTTGATTACGTCTCCAACCCGTGCAGTGTTCTGTTGCTCACTTACCTTTCCACATTTGCTATGCTACGAAGGGTCTTTGGATAATAATTTCAATATTTGACGATTTTGTGCAGCCCCAGAATTGAATTCCACAAGACCACACAGGGATTAGCACTGTTTAATACACTAAGACTTTATTGTTTAAATGTTTAGCGATAATTTAGACCATCTGCCCAGCAGCCAGTACATTTTCTCTATTCTGATGTCTAATTCTTTCCTTTTTTGTAAGATGTACCTTCCACGTTAGTCTCCTATCTAGATACATGCCGAGATACTTTACTTTTTCTTTAATTCGGACTTGTACGCTATTGATGTAATCAGTGGAGCAATACCGCGCTTTGTAGTGAATGTTATTGCTGTGGATTTATTCTCATTGACTTTGATGCGCCATTTATGTAGCCACTTTTGGATGTTACTAAGAGATATTTGTAGATTTGCTAAGGGTTTGTGTGAGAGGCTAGTAGCGCAGTATCATCTGCAAAGGTGGCTGTGACTGTATTATCGTCTAATGACAGATCAGCTGGAAATATTTGGTACAAGGTAGGTCCCATAACCCCTCCCTGGGGAACGCCAGCGTTGATTGAATATAAATTAGATTGTTCATCTCCATATTTGACCTGATAATACCTCTCGCTCAGGTAAGATTTAATGAGTAGGTAATATTGATAAGGTAACGTCTGCTTGATTTTGAATAGTTCTTCAAGATCTTTTTTCACATCCACCCCTCTATGTATTTGTTCCAATGTGGAATATTTGTCTGAATCCGAATTGATGTTGGGGGGTTACTTCATGCTTATCTATTATTGGTTAGTCTTTTCAATATTAGTGTCTCCAGCAGTTTTGATAATATTGGTGGAAGCGTTATCGGTCTGTAGGAGGTGACTTCATGAGGGGGTTTACCTGGTTTTTGTATTAAAATTATTTACTCAAATTTCTACTGTAATGGAAAATATTGTAATCTTATTACTGCGTTGAATATTTGCGTAATTGCCATTATTGCCTTTTTAGGTAGTGTGCGTGAGCTCGTTGAATACGGACGCGTTCTAAGCTCTCGTGTTTAACCTAATTTACGCTTAAACTGATAGTATAACTATACTAAACTTTCTGTTTTAATTATAATATTAACTTCTTAGTACTGGTAGGAATCACAAGTGAACTTGATACGCTGCAATCCGCCGATTGCAGCGTAGTCCGGTATCCATCTTTCCAAATAACTCCTCGTACGTTTAAAACATTATCAGAAGTGTCAAACATTTATAAATATGTGTGACCCTGCTAAATTCCAACTTAAACCTCCAAATATAATCTTTAAAGGGTCAAAGGTGTCTGATACATCATCAGTTATGGAATGCGAAAATGTTACAACCCAGCAGTAACGATAACAAACGTCCCCTATCATCTCCCGAAGACAACGGTTATAACAAAAGATATCTACTTAACACAGACACTCTAATCACCCACAACAGATTTTAAGCTTTAAACTCAATGAACGAATCTAATATTGAACACCAAACCTCAAATAATAACGCTGATAAACCAAAAATTCCCCCAATATTCCTGCCAAATGGCACTAATTACCGTAACATAATATCAGATATTAAAACAACAGTTACAGGAGACCGACTTCTATTACAGATGAAGAGATTCAAGCAGAATTAAATGTCCCAAAATTCCTTATTATTAAAGCCACTCGTCTGCTTAACAATAACAAATCTCCTATTCCAATAGTTGCAATAGAACTAAAGAAAATAGATAAAGCTATGGAGATATTTAACCTAAACAGACTACTCTACTGTGTGATCTCTGTTGAACCCCGACGAAGAAATACGGAAACACCTCAATGCACTAATTGTCAGCTCGTGGGACACACGAAAAATTACTGCCACCTGCCCCCACGATGCGTAAAATGTACCATCATTATTCACATTGCAGTAAAAATAAGGACACCGATGCACCTAAATGTGTTAACTGCGGAGGTAATCATACGGCGAACTACAGAGGATGCCCATACATCAAAAAATCCAATAACACTCGTGCATTTCCTACAATTAAATCCTCAAACCCCAATGCTTTCTTGTACGGGAAAATTACATCTCATCCAACTTATGCAAACGTGGTAAGCAACAACCCCTCACACCCCAAACCTAATAACGCCAACATAAACAATAACATGTCAACAAATACACAAACACCCTTCTCAAATAATTTCCTACAGTCCATCATTGAAACGATTACCCCCTACCTTGAACAGATTAAAAACTTTCTCTTATCCTTAAGCCCATTATTTTTCCAAAATGGCAGTAAATAATCTTACCACTATAAACAAATCATGCATCACTGAGACCCACCTAGTATTAAACGAAAAATTCACAATCCCAGGATACCACATACACAGAAAGGATCGAACCACAGAAGTTGGATGGGGCGGTTCAGCTATAATAATAATAAAAAAAAAAAACTCTAGATACCACTCCAGTTGAAATAGCAACAGTTCAACACCTAGAAGCTGTAGCTATCAAAATCAATACTGATAATAATTCCCCGTTAAGAATAATCTCAGCGTATAAACCACCCAACAAACAACTAAGTCAAGATAAACTTAATCTGATCTTTGACAGTCAACTACCCACTTTATTAGCAGGAGATCTTAACTGCAAGCATACTGACAAAACCAACTTCCCGATATCCTAGACATCATCCTACACAAAAATATTTCCACCCCAATTACACAAACAGTAGTTACAGAGCTAGACTCTGGTAACCTCCCAGTTATATTCTCTGTAAGCTATACCCTCCTTCATTATCTTCGGTTACCTAAATTAATTAATGGTCTAATTAATTGGGAAAGATTCACAGATATTCTGAATAACCAAATAAAATGTCTTACAAATTTAAATACACATGAAGACAATGACAAAGCAATCGATAAATTTAAAGATAGAGCAGTCACTGCAATTCAGAAATCAACCATAAATTCTCCATCCTACAGACCTTACAGCACCCATACCCCACCCCCATATTTATAGCAAATGATAAGAGATAAACATAAACTCCGCAGAGAATGACAAAATACCCGAAACCCCCTAACTAAAGCCCACCTCAACAGAATAGTTAGAACAATAAGGGTAGAATTAGACAAATTCCGAATATCCACTTATAATAACTACATAGAGAATCTAGACCCAGGTGACCCCAATATGTGGAGAGCCACAAGAAGGATATTGAACCAACCAACAATAATCCCACCACTAAAAAACGACAAAGGCGTTTACGCCGAAGACAAAGAAAAATGCGAGATATTTGCTGAACACCTTGAGAACATATTTTCCATACAGACAAGTGGAACCAATATTAATCACGTGCAGCAGATAGAAACAGAAATAAATAACATTATCCCTTACTACATACCACTGACTGACCCAGTAACACCATCAGAAATTAAACAATACATTCAAAATCTTAATATCAAGAAATCCCTAGGAATAGACATGATTCGTAATATACTACTAAAAAAATTACCTGACAAGCCAATACTATATTTGATAGCTATCTTTAATGCTTGCTTGAGGACAGGATACTTCCCCAACAGCTGGAAATAAGCGATAATTATAATGATCCCTAAACCCAACAAGCTGCACAATAATCCAAAAAACTACCGACCAATAAGTCTGTTATCCACGGTCTCTAAGCTACTAGAAAAGATAATACAAACTCGTCTAAAAAAACATTTAAATGACAACAACATCATCCCTCGGCTACAATTTGGATTCAAAGATTCGCACTCAACAACACACCAAATTCTACGTCTCACCGAAATAATAGAAGAAGGTTATGAACAAAAAAAGCACACTCTAATAGCCTTCGTGGATATCGCCCAAGCATTCGACAACATTTGGAGCAATGGTTTAATACATAAAATGTTAGCGATAAACACTCCATTATACCTTCTACACATCATAAAATCTTTCCTATCAAACAGATCGTTTCAAGTAAGAGTGAATTCGTTCACTTCTTTACCTCGCCAATCCAAAGCTGGAGTCCCACAAGGTTCCATTATCAGTCCTACCCTATTCAATATATATATGTACGACCTTCCAACTCCTCTAGGTGCAACCATTGCCATGTACGCAGACGACACCGCAATCGTCACCCGAGACTATGATATAGCCACCGCTGCACACAACCTACAGCAAAGTATTAACGAACTAAATGAATGGTTTAATAAATGGAGCATCACCATTCACCATACACGCTGACAAATGCGAAACCAAAATATTTACATTACGTCGACCGATCGACCCTCCAAATACAATTATTAATAACACACATCCCATGGAACCCGATGGACAGAGCAGTGCGTTACCTCGGTATATATAGGTAAAGGAAGCAAAACTTTGGTCTTACGTAATAAATATTTTGACGTTTGTTAATACGCAGCGTTGCCAAATGTATATAAATAATCTAACCTCACTTTGTTTCCAACTCTTCTCTACATTTATTTTATGAAATTTAAACAATTCAATTTTAAAAAAACTAACAAAAATTTCACTGAAATAAAACGACCTTTTATTCTGAAAAGAACGTTGTACTGAACTGAATTTTAAAAACAATACAAAAAACCGGGAATGGTGATGCTAATTACGTAAACAACACGCGCGGATTGTAATGACAACACTGTGCTCGATCACGTATCACTGCCAACCTTACGCGAGAAAGTAACTGAATGTGACAGCGACGGAGAGTCAGGGAAAGAGGGAATATTTTTGTTTTTATAGTGGTATTACTATTACCACGAACGGTGACGTAAGACCAAATTTTTGCTTCCTTTACCTATACCTGGATCGTAGGTTAAGTTGGAGTCTCCACCTCTCCACATAAACAAAAAATTATCTGACGGTTATGCAAGACTACGTATGTTATACCCCATAATAAACAGGAAATCCTCACTAAAAATCGCCAGTGGAACCCTCATCTATAAATCCTTAATTAGACCTATATTCACCTACGGATGTAGCGTATGGAGTGCCACATCCAAGACCAATATAAACAAACTTCAAATCCTGCAAAATAAGATTCTACGAATCATAACCAAAGCAGAGTGGTTTATTAGTTTTTTTTAGCGATTTAACAGTAATAACGTCGTAACCCGGAGTATGTATGTATGTATTATCTGTAACCTCTTATACCTTTCGGTGTCGAGGCTAGCCTTTTTATTATTAAGATTTTGAATTTCTGAATTTATTTCTCCAGGGGCGAAGTGTTCTATGGGTAAATTTAAATGCAATAGAGCATCTAGATATTCCAAGATTTTACTTTCTCCTTCAGGTGTTGCTATTGTTGGGTGTGGTTGAAAAATGTTAAAGAGATGTTCAGCAAAGCACTCTGCCTTTTCTTCGTCTGATTTGCCCATGTGCCATCAGCTTCCCGAATAGGTGGGATGCGATTTCTGGGATATTTTAGTTTTTTTGTTGCTCTCCATAAAACATTGTCATTGTTCGAGGACGGCCTCAGGTTACATATTCGTGGAAAGTTTCGTTTTTCCATTCATTTAGTAAATATTTTACTTTCCTAGTTAACCTGTTTAATCTATTTCTATCAACTGGGTGCCTAGTTCGCTGTCAGATTATTCTGGCTCTCCTCTTTTCAGCTGCTTTGGAACTGATGTATAAAGGATGATTATCAGTGATAACATTTTTTTCATGTTGTATGTTACTAATGAGGTGTTCGATTGCAGTGTCAATTTCATCTTCTGTTTTTAGTGAGTCTTCGATTGTTATATTAGTTGTTAGATAGGTACTCTCTAAACATTTCCCAATTTGTAGGACTATTATAAAGTGAGGGTGTCTTTTGTTTTGTGATTGCAGATGTGCTGATCGTAGCTTGTCCGATTTATAGTAATTTGTAGACAAACCTTTTATAACAAAGAAATTGGGTTTTTGTTTAAGTCTGATGACCAATAACTAGGCTCGCCAGTGGAAAGTATATACTAACTATAATTCCCTTCCTTTTGGCGTAGTTAATCTGGAGCGCTATACTGCTATAAATCTGTCACCCAATTTTTCAAAGAATGTTTCATGTTGGTCTTGCTTAAGCAGTGGCGTGACAATGCAACCATGGGCCTGTGTTCCCGAGTCAATTCGGGCCCCTATGTAGATAAGAAAAATAGTTTTTACTGACCCCATAACAGGGCATTTTAAAAAATACTTTTTTAAAAATGAATTTTAATGTTATCGATAGTTAAATCTCGTTAGCGGAAGGCGGAAGAATAGAATTTTTAACTAACTCACTACTCATGGGGAAAAGTCAATCTTTTGTTCGGATGAGGATAACTTTCGAGCCTGTGGCAAAATAAAAAAATAAACACCCAATTTAAAAAATGTTTAATTAAAAACTAAAACATATTACAAAATATAAGCAAAAAAACCAGAACAATCAGAGCATATTGTACGTATCGTATATGTCAACAGTTTTTACTAAAAATTATTTTTTCTCACCTATTCAGATGAGCAGAAGTTGATATTAAATTAGATACATCTATTGTTCTGGCAATTTGGTTTTCTATTGAACTAATAGAGATAGTCCGATAATCGTTGTTGCCCCATAGTGTTCCTTAAAATTTTATTACTAATTTTAATTTTGAGAAGGATCTCTGCTGAAGCAACCGAAACAGGGATGGTGAGAAAGATGTAACATGCAGTTAAAATTTCACTAAAACTACTGCATGAAGAAAAATTTTGTATTAATATAAATTCCGTCAATTCCCTAATGGAATTAATTTTGGACAAATCGTTTTGAAAGCAATTTCTAAATGAGAGCAACTGAGACGAAATAGTATCCGAAATATCTTCTGAATATTTTATATACAGGGTGTGTAAAAATTCGCGTACAAGCTCTTTAACTTTATTCGTTGGACAATAATAAGGAGAAATTCTTATAGCGAAAAAGCCACTAGATGCTTCCTCAACTCGTGCGAAGCCTTCAAAATTCAAAATTGGCAACGCGAAAAGGAAGCCGTTTTTGCAAAATTCTGTTAATATATTAAGTAATAACAACGGCAACAATTTAGTATCGTTTATCATTTGAAAGTACAAAAAAATACTAGTTTTCATAATTCCATTTCACAGAATTCTTCAAAATGTGTTTGCTTATATCAAGAATGCCATGATTTCATGATATTCTTCAAACATTCTTTTAGCATTATACTGTGCTATAGTCTTATTATCAAACACGAACGCGGTCTTCGGCCGTGCCCGTATCGCACGCAGAAAAATTAATTTGGAAAAATATACCATACTGTGTTTTAAGGAAAAATTAAAATATTTTTGGAACATGTGGTTGAATTAAAATTTAAATATTTTTTCGTCGTTTGTCTGGACCGCCCAGGCCCTTTGAGGCACCGGGCCCGTGCTCCACAGAACACGCGGAACACCGGTTGTTACGCCACTGTGCTTAATGGAGGATCTGGAAGGACAGAAAATCGCTGCTACTACTAAAGATCCAATATTACACTTGATGTCGATGATAGTAGCTTGTAGGTAATCGGTTATGATGTTATGAACTTCTTCATTTCGTAGTGGTACAGTTTATTATTAATGATTATAGCAGAGCCAGCATGGCCTGTGCTAGCAGGGTGATTTGTACAATATGTTTTATATTTGTGAATATTAAACTAGCTTCTGTTTGTTAAGTGTGCCTCTGAAATCCACAAAATATCGATCTTTTGTTCATTGAGAAATAGTTCGACTTCTAGGCGACACCGCGACACAGCAAGATCATTGGCATTCCATGAAGTTATGCGGAGAGAGTCCATTATTTGGATTTGTTGATTAGCTTGGTAAGTAGATTTAACATCATTCTATTCTGGTTCATAAGTTGAGAAAACATTCTTTCAACTTTGCTTAAAGATTGGGGTAGTATGATGTTGTATTTGTTATTTTCTTGTGTTTAAGTGCTTTGTTGGCCTGTTAAGATGTTTGAGTAGCTACTATTAATCCTGTTTGCAGTATAAGTGTTGGTTTCTGGGGTTTGGTGCCGAATTTGGTGTGTTAATATTTGGTATTTTATGAGTTCTTGGAGTTATTAGGGATCTTCGTTTACTGAGCTGTAATTGCTGATACAGCTGACAGCCTTTATAGTTATAGTTGACTGGGTTTTTGTTTTCTGACAGAGTGAAATATTGCGTTCCTTTCCCCATTTGAAACACAAGTAGGGTCTTGTGTAGTAACTTTTGCTGTGACCATACAACTGGCATCTCATACACTATACACTGGATAATTGTGTCTTTCTTTCGTGGAGGTTCTGTCGTTATTTGTTGGTAATTTAGATGTTTTATTTCATAAACTGCATCAGGTTCCAAATCCACAAAGAACATGGGTAGGGGCGATTTGGTAACCCTATGCCTTATGTTGATGATGTTGCGTACCTTGTGACGTAGTTTGGTTAACTCTTCCTTTACGTTATTTATGTCCACAGAATGGTGCATGTTTCTTATTACTATTTGATAAGTCCTTTATTTAGTAAGTATGATAAATTATTGTTTCAGTTTTAAGATGTGTGATTAACTCCGCCTGGGGTGACAACTGAGTGAATTGAGTAGCTTAGGAGTCACCACTAGCGGTCTCTAGCCCTTAAAGGAGGAGGGTTCAGGGGCAAGGTTAGCAACCTGCCTTTGGTAAAAAGATCTTATCGCTCACAGAACCCAAATTGCGCCTCGGAATCGGACTGACAACATAATGACGACCCCTGCTAGGAACAAGGACACGAACACGAAAAAGGATCTAAAAGAAGAGAGATTGAAGGAACAACACCCTACGATTTGCCTCCTAGAACATACTGAGCTGGAATGGCAGAGAACAAGAAGTCCTTCTAGAAATGGTAGAACACAGAATTGATACCTGCGCTTTATCAGAAATGAAACGCAAAGGGAAAGGTGATATCACATACCCTGGATATACATATATTAAAATACAGTGGAATTGAAAGACACAACAGAGCTACAGCTGGAGTCGGAATACTGATTGACACAAAATACACACAGAACATAGAAGACACTCACTATGTCAATAAGCGGATCATGCGAGTAGAACTGAACCTAGGAAAAGAGAAGTTGCAGGTCATCAGCGTATATGCGCCAGATGCGAATAAACGCAAACATGAAATAGACAACTTTTACTCTCACCTGCAGGCAGAACTCGGGAGAGTCCCGAAAAGCCACAAAACCATATTAATGGAATACCTAAATGCTAGAGTCGGTGACACTGCCCTGGATACAGTGATGCAGCGTTTCAACGAAGCTAATATCAACGATTGCGGGAGTAAATTAATCGAGTTCTGTGCTCAAAATGATCTCCGAATCAAAAATACGTTGTACGACCACAAACCACAGCATAAAACCACTTGGTCGAACACTCGAGGACAAACTTTAACAATCGACTATATCATCACCAATAGTCCACCCGTCCCAAGTAGTCGACATCCGATCCCTCACTTCAGTCGACATCGGATCAGACCATCACTTAGTGCTGGGAACATACGACTGACTATAAAACTGAACATAGAACTGCTGTCAGACAGATCTGTACGGACCCTCTATGAGAACAAACTCAAGGGAAAACTCAGGGAAGAATCATTAAATCAGGAAGAAGATGTTGAGCTCACCTGGAAGAAGATCAAGCAATGCGTACTCAACGCAGCAAGGAAAATCCTGGGATAAAGAACGGTCAACAAAAACAAAAACCGAAACTACACTAGCAAACCATGGTTCACAACGGAAACGAAACAACTTACTAAAGAAAAGCGCCAGGCCTACTTAGCTTACCTCAATAACCGCACCCCTGAGGAACGAGAGAGGTACACACAAGTGAGGAACCGCGTGAAAGCTGCGATACAACGGATCAAAGAGACACATTGGGAGAACTTCACCTCGAACATGGAGCACAATATGTACGGTACACAAAAGATGGTCTGGAAGATGCCCCAACAGAGGAAACAGGAAATTAACGAGTACTCACAATCGCAAGTAATTACTAAAGAAACCTGGGTGCGATACTTCCGACAGCTCTACGAAAGGGAGACAACGAACCCAGGGACAGAATTCCACCAACAAACGCCACAACCGAGATCAGCACCAACAAAGTGCAGTACCTCTCCAATGCACTGAAAAACAGAATAGCCCCTAGACACGATGAAATAAACAACGAAGTCATCAAATATGGAGGGATACAGCTACTTGCACAACTGACAAAGCTATATCAAAAAATCTTAGACACTGGAACAATACCCAATGATTGGAGGAAAAGTATTACCATCCCCGTTTTTAAAAAAGGAGATAAGAAGCAACCGGAAAACTACCGAGGGTACCGCCATGAAACTGTTTACCCGCGTGATAGCTGACATCATCACAAACCTGATACTCGTTAGTGAGGAACAGCAAGGTTTCAGGAAGAACAGGTCCTGCACCGACGCCATATTCATCTTATGGTAAATTGTGGAGAAGTCTATTGAATACGACAAGCCAGCATTTTTGTGCTTCGTGGACCTCACTAAAGCTTTTGATAGAGTGAGGCTAACGGACATTCTTGATATCCTAGAAGAAGCGGAGGTACCTGAAGAAATTGTCAGCGTCGTAGAGGCTCTGAACTGCGACACGACCACACACATAGTGGTTAACGGCGATATCACCGAGGAGCTACCAATATCTACCGGGAGAAGACAAGGCGACTCGCTCAGCCCCCTGCTCTTCAACCTACTGATGGACAAGATGATCCAAAATGTAAAGAAAGCGGGGCACAGATTCGGGACACATAAAGGTGAGGCCAGCATGCTCTGTTATGCTGACGATGCTGTACTGATATCAGAAAACGAGGACGAGCTACAGCGACGTCTACTCCAGCTACACTAGGCAGCCACACGGTACAACATGAGCATCTCGGTCCCCAAGACAAAATCTATGGTGATTGCGAAGCAACCAATAAGATGCAAGTTAGCAGTGGACGATGCTATTGTGGAGCAGGTTATAATATGTCCTTTAAATACCTCGGTACGGAAATATCCGCTGATCAAAACAGGATAAGCGAGATGCAGGTAAGCAGCAAGGATATCCGACTGCCTAAAAGACATCATATGAACCAACAAACATATGAAATGCGAGTCAAAAACAAAGATCTATAAAATCTGCGTGCGCCCTAGTCTAACATACTAGCAAAACGAAGCAAATCCTCCGGAGCATGTAAATGCGCACCCTCCGAACCATTGAGGGACACACACTATGGGATAGGATCCCTAATACCCAGATCCAACAGATATGTAACATGCCGGACGTCGTCAGGTAGACCCGACAGAGAAGACGGGAGTGGAACGTACATGCATCGAGGATGGAGAACAATAGACTAGCCAATATAGCGAGGGATGGCAAGCCAAGATCCAGAAGACCACCAGAAAGACCTCCAAAGTGATGGATGGACAATTGGACTTCGACGTCTCAAGATCCACCGTGAACGCAAAGAGGGAAGAACAAGCACTAGCATATACAGAAGTAGAAGAAGAAGAAGAAGATGTGTGATTAATTTCCTGTTTTTCTACAGTTCAGACACCATAAATAAATATTGGTGGAAGTTTGACTATTTTCTAATCTTTGTTGTCACTTGTTGTTGGTGTTTGTTTGTTGGTATTATCGTTAATTAGTAAATTATACCTATTATTACTGTTTTTCAGGTTCTGGTTTTCTTGTTGTTTTGTGCTGATTTGAATGATTCTTTTGCGTTTTCTGGCTTGTTTGACTTTTTGCTATTCATGCGGGTCTTCTGATGTCTCTTCCTCGAATTCGTTAATGGTTATCAGCTCACTAATATTGATTTATTGAGGGTTTGAGGTTTGACCAGGATGTGGTACGAGTGTAGGAACATAATGTGGGTTTGGAAGAACCGGTAGCTACATAATTTTGGTTTTGCGTTGCAGGTACATATATGTTATTTTAAGTAAATAAATGGCGAGCAACCGATGTTTGGGTCAATTCTGTATAGCGTATTTTCATTAGTTTGTACTTGAAAATTGGTTTAAATTTTTGTCTTTATTTCTGTAAATTTCAGGTATAAATTTTCTGAAAAAGGCCAATAAAAACTGCATGATTTGAAAATGTCTTCTATAAACGAAATTATTCTTGGTTTGTTTTTGAAAACTGGTTTAAAGGTTTTCTAAATCCATTTCTGAGTAGTTTAAACCTTCAGTTTTATTAAATAAACTTAATTTATAGGAAGTGAAAAATACTTCTTTCTTAAGCTTTTATCTTATATTAGTTTTAAAGATTCGAAACAGGTGCCTTTTATTTGTTCGAAAACTGCGCATTTTTCTCTTTTTGTCGCGAAGAGATCGAACCTTTAAGCTTCCTACAAAAATGCTCGTTAAAAAACGTAAAGGGGCCTTCGGTGGTTCAGCAGATTAATAGAGACTGGCTCGCACAATATTAATTCCCAATGGTGGCGTGGAAAATTTCCATGAATCTTCGATGTTTGAATAACTGTTACTCAAGTTTAAGTAAGAATGGACGTAGAATTAAAGCAGTCGGTATCGTACAAGAGATACAAAAAAAAATTGAAAATAATTTTTTCCCTATTTGCAATACTGGTGAAAATTGTTTTTATTTCCTTAGAATAACTTCAACAATTTGAATTCCTTAAAGAAAGTTAGTTTAAAAATCCAAAGTTGTTAAAATGATTCCTCTTCGTGTTTTTTGATAACAAAACAGTAAAAATATCAAAACAAATATTGGTGTGAGATAAAACTTTGGCTGCTAAAGTAAAGCAAAATATGGGTTTGCTTGTTATTTTTATAATGAGTACTTTAGACAGATTCTCAAATTCCTCTGCATATATATTGCCACATAAAAATACACGAAGTGGAAGATTTCTGGAGCATTGATTATTGCCTCACATTTTTGTTTGTTTACATCTGTCCCACTAGTTCTAACCATCATTAAGTTAATTAATTTTTTCATCAGTAAACAAATCATTCAGATGAGAAATTCACACGAGCCCCTTCATTAAAATACCTGTCCCTATAATTGAATAAAAAATCGATATAATCTGCTTGATATGATTTGCATAAACATAAATAAGTTCTAAATCCTAAATAATTTAATAAAAGTGGCAATAAACCTTGCGGTTAGCTACCAATCTTTAATGAAATTTCAGAATGCGATTTAAAATTCAGATCAGTAGTCTAGTCAAGTTTATTTGTGATTTATTTTCCCTAAAGGAATTCTTTGTGAAAAGATTTACGTTTGCTTATATGTATGGGTGGTGTTAACGTGTAAGAAAATGATGGAACGCAATACGTGAATTTAAATTATTCCACAAGGTTAAGATGCTTATCTTTGATAGATTTTGTAATAGCTTATGGAAAATAAAGGAGCTACGTTTATGGCAGGTGGGGTATAAAATGGAATCGTAATTATGGGGTGTTGAGAGATTATAAACGGCGCAAAAAAGCGAAGACAATTAACAATTATCCTTGTGGAATTAATATTCGTTCTGGCGCTTTATTCTTCACGTTATCGCTTATTAACAAGTCATAATTAATTTTTAAAATTCTAATATTAATGGTGTTGATTTCTTCGGCCAGTGCGAGAGTGAAAATTATCAGATAGAAATTTAGCACTATAAATATCATTAAAAATTCAAATCAAACGAGTTAATATGCGTTTTTACCAAAAAAATACAAAAATTAGCTCCAGTAGAAAGTTACCGACAGAAGTTTGTTTCCAAAAAGTTTATTAATTAAACAGTTTTGCTAATAAAGCACCTGCTTCGAAGTAAAAATAACGAAAGTGAATGTTTTACCCATGTAAGTTATTGCCTTCTTACCTTTTTAGAAAAAAATCACACGTTACGTGCTGGTGTACCTTAATATGCCATTGAAATTCCACTTCTACATCTGTACGGCCTTGCTTTACACGTATCTCTTGAATTCTTAGAGTTAATTACACCATTGTTTAAATACTTTATCTATAAATCATCTTGTGCAATTTGTATCGGTGTTAAAGCATCGCACCCAAATAATTAACTCATTATTATTTGAAAAATCTTCAAGTAAAATCAGGTATATAATTATGCACGGATGAACGGATGTAATTTTATTGTTGTTAATTCTTAAGGACACACCTCAGTTTTTCTTATTTTGACGACGATATTAGTTTTACTTACTCAACGGGACTGAAGTTTTGACCTAAATTTTCGGAGGATACGCTTCAATTATTTTTGAATTAGACTTCTTTACTTTTGTCGCATAATTTTTATATTATAATCAGTCACGCGATGGTGAAAGTGAAAAAGTTTAAAAATTGGTTATTTTTTTGTGACTCTAGATAAAACCCGTTAATTAAAACTTTTCAGTGTAGGTGGATGTTCGATACAGCCTAGAAGTCAGCAAACTTTTTATTTTAGAAACATTTGATTCTTTGGTTTAATTAAAACTTAATGTCTCTTCAAAACAAAAACAGGGATATAAAATTTAAGTCGAAATTTCCATAAAAGCTCAGAAAAATTTAAGATAGGTAATTTTATGCTAGATTAACTTTCGGTTTCCCACATAACACAGAATTAGCATGCAAATTCATTCATTATTCTTAATAATATAAGCGAAAGTTCAAAGCAATAATACGAAGTTTTTTTAACAGATTATAAAAGTAAAAATTTTTAATTATATGTATTTAGTTTTACAGGTTTAGGTTTGTGAAATTTTAGACTTTAAAGCGACAATTTATCTATTTTATTATTAATATTTTAGAAAGAAGCGAAAGTTTTTTGTTTCGTCCAAGATAAACTATCCGTACAAACTTTTTTTTTTTTTTTTTTTGAAATTGTGGATCAAAATTTACAATGTGAATAATATTCCAGGTTTATTCTTTATTTTGATTTTGTTATATAATTTACTACAATACATTTCAGGTTAATTTTGTTTATTTCATAATCGTTTTCCTGTGTTATGCCAATTGAAAATCCTTCCTTAGTTGACATAGGAATCAGCATGTAATTGGCTTTATGTAATCCCAATTTTAAATAATTAAATATTTGATTAAGTAATCAAAAGGAACCAGGAAACTTACGAGTAGTTTTGTTTTTTAAAGTGGATTGTGTTTCCTTTATATTAAAATTAAGTTACAGCTTATTGTCTCTTTGTATTTAAATTAAAATTAGTTTTTTTAAAAATGAATGCGTTTTCTATGATAATTCAAAAGTTTGTTTCAACGTCGAATTTAAGTATGACCTTATTCAATGTAATTTTTTTATTCTGAAAATGAGCACACGGTTTTGTGTGTTTAAATATTGGTAACAGTAGGATGCGTCCTCCAAGAAATTGCCTTTAGTTGTTTTCTTGTTAAGTTTGAAATAACTCAAGATTATCTAATTTCATTCGTTGAAAAGCAAAGTTCAAAATATCTTCTTTAATTTATTTCAGTTAATTCTTCCATGTCCATCGTTTTTACTTTTCTTTCAAATATTCGTGGAAGAATTTCTGTAATTGTAAAATAGGTTAGGCATATTAGGAAAAAAATGGGGGTTCAGAGGAAAGTTTTGCTATAGTTTTGATTTTATCACTCTCTATGTTTTTTTGGTCACTGAACATGAATTTGAAGTTTGCAGGCAAAAATTTGGCCCGGAACTTTGTTTTTTTGGCACTTTTTGCCAAAATTTTGGCACTTTTTTCAGTTTTTGGCCTATATCTCAGAAAGGAAGCGTTTTTTCGACAAGCCCACTCTATACAAAATTAAAGTAGACAAAATTTCCTGCATTTTCCATATATCACTTTTTTTTTATAAGACTAACCGTTTCGCCGCTAGAACGCGCCAAAAAAGGGCAATATTCCCATATCTAGTGAAATTTATATGATATAAAAGCTTGTCGCAAGAAAAAATGTATGTATTTCATAACTACTTTAGTAATTTAGCATTTCATTCGTTTGTCTCAATTTTTTCAATTACTTTCCCTATATTCATTATTCATGTAAAGTATACTGGGTCCGGGAATATGGTCCTTCTTTGGCGCGCTCTAGCGGCGGAACGGTTAGTCTTACAAAAAAAAGTGATGTATGGAAAATGCAGGAAATGTTATCTACTTTAATTTTGTATAGAATCAGCTTGTCGAAAAAACGCTTCCTTTCTGAGATATAGGCCAAAAACTGAAAAAAGTGCCAAAAAAAACAAAGTTCCGGGCCAAATTCTTGCCTGCAAACTTCAAATTCGTGTTCAGCGACCCAAAAAACGTAGAGGGTGAGAAAATCAAAACTATAGCAAAACTTTCCTCTGAGAATCCTAATATGCCTAGCCTAAAAGTAGTTTCCCTAAACTAAGTTTTTTTAATATACAGGGTGTATGAAAAAAGCCGACAAATAGGCACACCATGGGAAGCAGCATTAAGAAGTAAGCAAAAAACTCTAGTCCCATTTTGCTGGTAACCCTCTAGTTATCGAGTAATTGATAGTCTTAAGTAGGATACTAATTTCTTTATTAGGGCGAATTATTATTAAATGACAATGACTGGTCATAGTTTAAGCAACAGGAAACACAACCAGTTGGTATTTTAGCACTTTCTGCTTGGAGTTTGGCTATAATGTGTTTTCAATTAAAGCAAATTCTTTGCTTCTGAAAGTTTTAAAAGGTTTTGCAACGCTGCACTGTTTCTAAGTAACTACTGGAAAATGCGAATTTTTTGTTATTTAGATCAACATTGCTTTCCTGTCATTTTGATTCGTCAGCAATTGCTTGTCTGCTTTAATAATTTCGAAAATTGTCCGTTTGTTTCATTATTTTGTTGTGTTTTGGTTTGATATTTTGTGTTTTTGTTGAAAAGTTGTTATTTCGTTTAATTAGTACTGTGTTTTTGAAATATTGTATTATGGAATATACACTTCGAGAATATGCAGATATGTACCTAATCTTAGGTGAGGCTGGAAATTTTCATGCAGCTGAACAACTGTACTCGCAACGATACCCAAATAGAAGACATCCTAGATCAAATGTGATAAGAAGGTTAGATACAAGATTACGGGAGACAGGAAGACTTGCCCCTTATGCGACTGACAGAGGTCGCGGCCGACATGTACTGGAGCCAGATGTGGAGGAAGAGATACTGAGCAACCAGAAGAAGTATGTGGTTCCAAATGGATGGAACACCAGCTCATTGGGGGATTCAAACAAGAAACTGGTTAAATGAGGAGTTCCTTGAGAGATGGATTGGACAAAGTGGTCCGGCAGAGTGGTGTGCAAGAAGTCCAGATTTAAGCTGTCTTGACTTCTTCTTATGGGGAACTTTAAAAGAGCTCGTCTACCAAGAAGAAATAAACACAGAAGAGCAGCTGATAGAAAGAATGCAGCAAGCAGTCGCCACAATAAGACAAAATAATATGTTACAGAACATGAATGACGGCATCATTCGCCGAGTGAGAAGGTGTCGAGATGTTGGAGGGGGTCACTTTGAACAGTTATTATAAATTGTTATCTAGTTCTGAATAAAAAGCTGTTTGTTTTAGTTTATTATTTTGTAATTGTAGATAGTACTTAACATTGGTAAAAAGTAAAAAAGTTGTAGCAACGTTGCCAAATTTAAAAAACTTTAATCGAAGATATTGTGGAAACTATGAGTTTGATGCCAAAATGCCTTTGAAGTTTCTTGTTAGGTTTTTGATGTAGTTTCTCATGATATGACTATTTGTCGGCTTTTTTCATACACCCTGTATAACGTTAAATATTTTTATTATTTTTCTCCATGCCCATCTAGTAAGTTACACTTACTTTGACATATCCATTGCAGGTAAGTTGATTTTACTGTTTGTTTACTGGTTGTCATGACATTAGGGAAGTAAGGTAAAACCTACTCCCCAAGAGAAGTAAGTGAATTACGTGTTATTACAGTAATTTTAGTTTTGTAAGTGATCTGAACGGGTTTGAACTTAACTGATCCTAACCTATTTGAAATGTAAAAAGTTGTTAAGATAAGTAGGGTTAGGGTATAACTAAAATTGTATAAAAAGAGTTAAAGAACTAATTTATTAGATTATATTAAAAACCAACCCTCATTAACAAATAAATTTCGTCAGGAGCTTCATTCAAAAAAAGATTAATTTCGAGTATAGTAAATACGTTTGACTTTCTAGGTTATTAACCATCATTTTTTTCGTTTTAAAAATGCTAATAACTTTGGATATTTAGAAATATCCTTATTGTCGTAAATAAATATTGTGCTTTTCAGCATTGAATGCTCACACCATAAGCTCGATGGAGATTTTAATTTGACTGATCTTTCTAAAAAATACGCCAAAAACTCATTCTCGACTGGTAAAAGCTACTTACTTCCCTTGATGCTTAAATAACTATTATTTCATACTGTCTATTAAATTCAGTTTCCCGGCGCCATTTTGAGTCCGGTAAGTGAGCTATTACGGTATCAGAGCCGGTAAGTGTAACCAAGCAACACTTACCGGACTGTTATTTGTGCACCCAATCAGAGCCCGTAAAAGTGTAACCAAGCAACACTTACCGGCTCTGAAGGGCTCTGATACCGTAATGTCACATGTTGACGTTACTAAAAAAGTGTCACATGTAAAAATTAAAAAATCAAATTGTTACAGTATGAAATAAAACGTTATACGATACATGTCCGGGAAGTTATTATTATAGTACTCGTTTAGAAATTCTTAATTCGGCTCCTTCGTCGCCTCGTCCTTAAACATCTAAACTCGTACTTTAATAAGTCACTTCCCGGACTTGTAACGTAATAGTTATTTAAGCTACAAGGAATGTAAGGACGTATTAACATTTGAGGTAGGCGAATACAAGCCGAGGCGAAGCCAAGGCTCGTTGCCTTCCGAAAATGTTAATAGTCCATACATTCCGTGTTGCTTATTATATTTTTTTCGCTTAGCAAGTAGTTTAAAAGAATAAGAAAATATTATTTGCAAAGTATGAATTATTTTGGGACAGTTTTTGTGGTAACTATGCGTCCTATAATACTTGGCAACGTAAAAAAAATAGGAGTATATAATAACAGTGATAACAATGACAACGGTAAACGTACAGTTCTGTTATCTGTTCATTATTTTCCTAGGAACGTAAGTGACACTATTAAGTTCCGTCGTCAAGGGTAACTAGAGCCCGAATGTTATTAGCCACTTACAGTCACTGTTTCCATGGATGTAAGGCTTGCTTACTTTGCTGGTAGCGAAAAAATTACTATTTCCTTGAAAGTCTAAAATTTTGAACTTACTGCAAGAATCAAGTTATTAAAAAAATTTGGGTTGCTTTAAAATTCCTCTCGTTGAAGTTTTTCTGAAAATTTCTAAATTTAAACTTCGTTGAAAACGTGTAGTGCTAATTAGAAAATATATTTTAATTTTCTGTTATTTTATGCCGAGTAGAGAATTGCAAGCGGAGGTGAGTAAACTAGTGGAACTAAGAACCGAGTTAAGTAGAAAAGGAGATAAGAGAAACAGAGAAAGAATCTATTATACCAGAATTTCAAAGATTTAACCAACAAGATACAGAAACAAGAATCGTAGAAGCAAAGGAAAATGAGTTGCAGTACGAAAAGAATAAAAAAGTACTCGCTAAAAACACTTAAACCGTTAGCAGAGGTTGAAATAAGAGGGAGGGAAATAGAAAAATGGATTGAAAGGTTTAGTAAGGTGGGCATTAGAACAGTAAGAAAGAAAAGGCAATCCTAACTAAAAGTTTAAATATATCTAGTGCAAACAAAGTAAGAGTAGGAAAATGGAACGTCAGAAGTACATGGGAAAATATAATATCCAAATTTTAGGACTCCAGGAAACGGCAAACTTGGGCGAATATACGTTCTTTAATTAATAGTGGAGGGAAGGACGGGTATTTTGGTACCAGGTTCATTATGAACAAAGAAATGAAAAAGAGATTAGTGGATTCCAGACCGATCTTGGACAGACTCTGTTTGTTGAGATTAAGAGGATATTACAGAAACACAAGTATAGTATAATAAATGATAATACCCAACCGAAGAAAAAGACCTAGAAGAAAAGGAACATTTTTATGAGGCACTCGGAAACGTAATAGAAGGTCTACCAAAGTACATTATTAAAATAATATTGGGAGATTTTAATGCCCAAGTGGGAAAGAAAGAGAACCATAAAAATGTGACTGGGGAGGGGGGTAACCATAAAAAATGTAACAAAAATGGTAAAATGCTGGTAAAGTTTGCAATAGAAATGAAGGTAGTGAGTACTGTTTTGGCCATGAAAACATCCATAACGAGACTTGGATATCTCCAGATGGGAAAACTCGAAATCAGATCGATCATATGTTAATTGAAGAGAAGCATTCTAGAACAGTAAAGGATGTAAGAAGCTATCGTGGGGCGTATGCAGACATAGGCCAGTTTCTGGTCATAATGGAAATGGAGCAGAAGCTACCGAGTGCACTAAATGGAAAGATCAACAGAATCAAGGAGTTTGATGTAGGAAAATTACAAGACATTAACTTCCGAAACCAGTTTGTAGAAGAGCTGGAAGTCAAATTACGAAATGAAGGGCATCAAAGGAATTTACATGAACGATGGAATGCAATAGAGAAGGCCATAGGAACGACAGCTACAATTACACTCTCAAGAAAGGAGAAGAAGAAGCAGACAAAGGGATGGTATGCGGAAGAATGCGCTAAGGAAAAGTAAAAGGAACACTTTGAAGAGAAACTTAAAATCCTGGAAGAGCAGTATAGAAATAAGGAGATAAGATACTTTTACCAGAAGGTGAAGAAGTCTAAAACGAAACAACAAAAACTTTTATAGAAGTACAGATAGAAAATTGAAGAGATGGGCACAATATTTCGAGGAGCTGCTAAATAGAGGTCAGAGAGAGGAAGGAGGCGGGAATAACTATTTGGAGGAATCAATGGAGGAAGATATGCAAGAAATGAAGATATCAACAAAAGGAGAAATAATCGAGACATTAAGAAGTCTGAAAAACAACAAAAGTGAGGGTGAAAATGATATAACAGCGGGAATCTTAGAAGAAAGAGGAGATTATTTACAAAAGTGTCTAACCGGTGTAATAAAGGAGGCTTGGAAAGCAGGAGTTATACCAAAAAGATGGAATGAAGCAGTGGTTTACCCCACCCCATAGACAAAAAAGGAAATATTACTATACCGAGTGTTTGACTTAAGGGGCGAACATAGGGAAATAGCATGGGAAATCGTATACTTATATACAGATTCCTACTTGCCGTTTGAGTTGATAGGATTGATAGTGGTATCAATCGAAAGACAAAAAAGATGCGCTTAATTTGATACTACTTTACTTGAATTTGTTGCTTGTTTAAGAAAGAAATAGCTTAAAAACTGCGATAAATAATTTACATTTTATTCGCAAAAAGCAGACCAGCCATGATTAAAAATTTGAAGTTTTTTAAATCGCGAACTGTGCGAAAGCTGACGCCAGTATAAAATGTTTTGGCAATAAATACCTTCTCCTCATTAAAATATTCAACATTATTATTCATAGTAATTCGGTAGAGGTACGCGAATTGATAACTGACAGAAAATAAAATTTATTTTGGCTTAAATAAACTTCAAACTTGATCATGGCTTGTCTGCTTTTTATGAATAAAATGCAAATTATTTATCGTAGTTTTTAAGCTACTTCTTTCTTAAACAAGCAACAAATTCAAGTAAAGTAGTATCAAATTAAGTGCATTTTTTTTCTTTCGATTGATACCACTATCAATCCTATCAACTCAAACGGCAAGCAGGAATCTTCATATATACGATTTCCCAATGTTCGCCCCTTAAATCAAACAGTCGGTATGTGCAAACTACAGGGGAACCACATTATTAGATGTCACGTATAATACTGGCGAGAATTATAAGAAACGGGCCATAAAAGTTCTACGAACAAAACATTGGAGAATATCAGGGAGGATTTAGGAGAGGAAGCATCACCATGGACGAATGTTCACCGTAAAACAAATTATGAGTAGCAGTTACGAGCAGAATCTTCGGTTGCACATCATATTCATCGACTTCAAACAAAAGTATGATACAATTCAAAGAAGTGGCAGCTACGCAGCATTGTTGGAACTTAACATCCAAAACAAATTATCAGATTGGTAAGAATGACCCTGCAAAATACAAGAAACGGGGTAATTTTAGAAGGTAGTTTGTCAGATAGTTTTATGGTGGAAAGAGGTTTAAGATAAGGGGATCTTCTGTTCACAACTATCTTTAATTTAGTATCAGAAGTAATATTGGGGAAAAGTGGAATCAACGAAGTGGAGTCATTTATCATCGTAAACATCAATGCATTGCATATGTTGAAGATTTAACCTTGATAACAAGATCAAAACACGAACTGGTGAATTTGGTAAAACTGTTAGAATCTCAAACAAGAAAATATGGTCTGTGTATAAATCAGGATAAAATAAAATATGTGGTGCTGATGGAAAGAGAAGACTTGGACAGAAGTAATATAAGAGTGAAGGGCACTGATGGAGAGCAGTACAGTTTTGAGGAAATAGATGAATTTGAATACTTGGGAATAACCATAACAAATCACAGTGAGGAAGAAGCAGAAATTGACATGAGAATAAGAAAGGGTAGCAAAGCAGCTGGTGCTCTTAAAGATCTTTTATAATCAAAACATGTGTCAAGAAAGGTCAAGCTGCGGGTGTATGAAACAGCCATCAAACCAACAATATTGTATGGAGCAGAGACCTGGGTAACAAACATCACAGCAGCAAGAAAATCTGAAATATGGAAGAGCAAGATGTTGAGAAAAGTATTTGGAGGTAAAAAGGACGAAGAAGGAATTAGAGGAGAAGAACAAATATCGAAATCAGTATATGATAAGCCACCCATTACACAAGTGATAAGGGCCCAATGAGCAAGATGGCTGGGACCTGTGGTTAGAATGACTCATGACAAAGTACCAAAAAAGTGTTACAGCAAGCTGAAGAAGGAAAGAAAAGAAGAGGACGGCCGAGAAAGAAATTGGTGGAGGCAATAAATACAGACTTGAGAGAAGTAGGAATTCAAAACCGGAAGAAAAGTATAAAGGACAGAAGAAAATGGAAGGAAATAGTTAAGAAAATTGAAGCCATACGCCTTTAAGGCCTGTAGCGCTATATTATTTTTAATATTTTATGCTGAAAACGTTGAACATTTGAAAAACAATCGATAAAAGGTTTGAAATAGTTATTTTCATAACAAGTGCGGGAATCGCTCTTCCCGCACGTGTTATGAACAACGTTTTTCCTACAAACGTTTAGGAATCGTCCTAAACTATCATTTTGTAAGTTTTCAAGTTGTCAAATTTGACATTTCCTTTTAAAGTAATAATCTAGTAAGGATGGTTGCTATGCGATTTTCGGAAAAAATATATTTTTCTTCAAACGTCATAAAAACACGACTTTGTGTCCTTGGATACACACAGTTAAACATTCACTTTTACTTCTAGGAGTAAAAGTGGGCACTTTTACTCCTAGGACTAAAAGTGACATAAAATGAGCCAATGGCAACTCGTAATTTTTATTTTTTATAACAAAGCAACCCGTAGCAATGACAGCCGGTATGACGTTCATTTTTGACTTTTTTTAAATTTTCTTGCTGAATTGCTTTTAATTTATGCGTTTGAAGAAAAAGTAACATGTGTTATTCGGAGTAAAAGTGATTTTGTGTGCCTCGCATGAAATTGTACGACTCGCTAGCGCTCGTCGTTCAAACGTCATGCTCGGCACACAAAATGACACTTTTACTCCTAATAACACAATATACTATTGTTCAGAAAATTATCCTTAACCTGTTCCTGAAATTAAATGTACAGTATTTTTCATCTAGCATTTGGGTTGACGTCAACTTGCCCCGTCCAAAAACTGTCTGTTTAGACACGCATTCGTGCGCGGTAGATAATGAAAACCTAGTTTAGAAAGAGATGAAGTATAGAGTATAGCTGGATTGTGAATTTATCAACGCAGTGTTGATAAATTCACAATCCAACTGACGACACAACCCAAATCCTAGGTGAAAAATACTGTAGTAGGTAAATTAATTTTCTGAAAATTTCAATTTGGCTAAAAAAAATTATTTATGAAAAGTGAAAGTTGTTTTCCATTTTTCCCCATCACTTGCAGAAAAATACAACAATTTTTTCTTGTTGCTTTGTTCTTAAAAACCAATTCGAAGAATTACTTTAGTTTTTGTGCGAAAATACTAAAGCTTGAAGCTCCCGAAAAAGTGTAAAATTTCAAAATAACGGCTTTAGATTTTTTTCTGGTTTAGAGAAGATATCAGGTTCCTTAGTAAAATTTAACCTTGTATCAAGGAAAGCTTCAAAAATTTTTTTCTCAATTTTACATTCTTTTACTTTTTGATAAAATATTATTAAATTAAGCTCAGACGTTTTATATAAATTCAGAAATTGCTTGTTTTTGAAAGTTTTGTTTCGAAAATAGCGGTAGGTAATCTAAAAATGTAATGGGAAAGAATTTGGAAGTAAGCGAATAATCTGAAAGTTATATTAAGAAAAGGTACATTTTCAGCTATAAAATTCCAATGCTATTCTTTCAGAATTACCTAATGAAAACTTATTCAGGAACGTAGGTATCTAACTTTTATTAAAAATTTCCTTTAATATTACTTATAAATATATTAATGTTATTACCATTATCAACAAAGCTGAAGCATTACTGAACGTGGAAATTCGTTCTTCGTTTATAGTCGAGTCAATGAAGGTTTTTACTTCTAAACCCACTAAAACAGAACCGATTTTGATGATTTTTTTTTTTAAATTGTTTGTTATATTAAATTATTCAAAATCAGAAACATTTCAGCTGGCGCTATCAAGTATTTATATAGTTTAAACAATTAAAAAAAAAACAATTATTAAAAAATTTTTTTCTTCGATAGAATTTTAACTAGAAGTGACTAATTTTGAAAATTTAGTATAATAAATAATTTTTGAATAAAAAAGTTTCAAAATTTCCATTTAAAAATGTTAATATTCAATCAGTCGGATGCAAGAAGTTAATATACAAATATATAGACATATGTATATTGTCAACTAAAAAAATCAATACTTTTATAAGAATATGTAAACACGCACAAGAAATCGACCTTTTGTATCACAGGTAGAGGAATTCAAAGTCAAACTCCTGATGTTTCACCATGATTTTCGGAGTGAACGCGTGAGTTTTGAGGTTATTAATCTGTTAAAATAACTTTTGAACACTAAGTATTGAAAATATTAGTGAAAATTGTTGAAGAGAACTTAATTATTGATTAAAATTTAGAAAAAAGTGCAAAGAGACAAGTAAAAATACGATGGAAAAAGTAATTATATGTCATTTATTCTTGGTTTGTATTGAAAATAATTGGATTATATTTGCGTTTAAGTTTGTTTATGCATTTTGAAGAATCGAGTTATTATTCTTATTATTATGTTACATTTATATTACATTATTACAGTTATTATGATGCATTTATATGCTGTAAAATCACATTTTTTTTGTAATTTTGATCATTACAGCAAAATCGCTTGCGTTGCATATAAGTTAAAAAATGTTTCCCGTTTAATAAATAATTACTCAATCTTAACTAAATTTTGATTGCTTATTTGGGACGTATTGATTTAACGATTCTAAAAATTTTAGCCCTTTAAGTGTAATATTTTTAATTCTACAGTACTTTTTTCACTGAATTTTGCGCGCGTCATGCTCGTCGTTAAGATTATTTGCAAAAACAATTTGTGTTAAATTATTCTTTGGATGTAATAAAATCTTTTTAAATTATTAGAAATATATTTCCTGTCTTACAGCTATTTCCCTTTGAATTTGATCCTCATATTTAAAATCATATGTGTTAAAAACATCTTCCAAAATTCTTTTATATGTTACAGGAACAACAACAAGATACTGTAGACTCTACAGTTAATTGTTATTGCATTTGCAAAGAACAAGAGAGTACAGATACACAAATTACACAAAGTTTTTTCAAAAATTTCAAATTTGGAATTCAATTCTTGCATCCGAATGATTGAATAATTAACATTTTTCAATGGAAATTTTGAAACTTTTTAATTCAAAAATTATTTTTTAAACTAAATTTTCAAAATTAATCACCTATACTTTGTTAAAATTTCATCGAAAAAAAATTGTAAAAATTTTTTTAAAAATTATTTAAACAATATAAATAATTGATAGCGCCAGCTGAAATGTTTCTGATTTTGAATAATTTAGTATAACAAACGTTTTAAAAAAAAAATCATCAAAATCGGTTCTGTTTTTGCGGGTTTAGAAGTTTTGACGATTTTTCCGCTTTATTGACTGGACTATTAATATTTTTTTGGATTTTTCTAGCAAAAGTAATGTGTGAGCTGTTATTTATTAATTAGCAGAATGCCTGGTCATTTTCAAAGCAATTAAAAAATTGATTTTTGTTGGACGTATTCTGCCTGAATAAGCCAAAGAAAGTGTACTAAACAATATTTTATATATTTATCTTTAATATCATTTTTCTTTACATAATATCTAATAAAGTTTGACAAAAATAACTGTACTTAAAATTAACATAAGCGAAAGGCATTCACAATTTTAAAAGAACAGAGTATTTATTAATCAAAGCTCAAAGCCGATAATGTACTTTTTCCCAACCATTCCTTTGATGTTTATAGTGTTTTCTAATGCCTCCTTATAGTTGTCTAGACTTACCATTTTAGCAGAAGGACCTTTAAGTTCCTTGCTAATCATCATCGATATTATTTCTTCAAACATTTCGTTCCTATCTTCGCTGTCGAAATTGTCTTTAGACCATCTCGTCATCCAAAAACCGTGGGCACTCACATTTTTGAAAATTAAAGCCGCAGTGGGGACTGTTACAGGTTCTCTGGACATTCCCCCGTAAGTAACCATAGGACCTCCTTGTTCTAAATTACGCATAATTTCCAAGGCACTTTGCCCCCCAACACAGTTAAGTGCAAGTTTTGGTCTTGAAGATTTTCCGCTTTTAAATAAATCGGTTTTTCTTAATTCTTGTTCTGTTAATACATGGGTCGCCCCTAAGCTTTTCAAATAATTTTTTAAAGTCTCCACGTGTTCACGATCACGTATTATATTTACGGTTTGAATTCCCCAAACGCGGCAAATTTGAATTACATTCTGTCCACAGGATGAATTTGCTCCGTTTTGTATAACGCAGTCTCCCGGTTTTAAATTCGTGAAATCACGAAGCATTCGATACGCTGTGCATGGATTTACAGTCAGAGTTGATGCTTCAACTAATCCCAAATTTTTGGGAACCCTAAATGCTATATTCGTTGGGAAAATAGCATGCGTTCTCCAAGTTCCTAATCCGCCTGTTAGCGGCACCACATGGTCACCAACCGAAAAATTAGTAACATCACTTCCAATCTTTAAAATAATAGCGACGCCTTCATTGCCGGCAACGGCCGGTAAAGAAGGACGCGATGGATATTTACCTTGGATGGTGTTTATATCGGCTGGATTCACAGGAGCTGCTAACATTTTTACAAATATTTCGTTAGGTTTTAACTTATCTGAAACTTCCTCTTCACATTTTTGAATTACTTGAATCGGGTCCCCGTACTCCGAATAAAGTAATTTCGATGAAACATAACTTTGTTGTCGAACTTGTCCGTGGTTGTATTTACTCCAATTTCCTTGACTTACGGGTGTTTTGAATAGTTTGGATAAACTCGATATGCCTCTTGTAAAAGTCGTCATGCTTTAAGTCGATTTGTATTTAAAAAGTAACTTCAGATTTTCGTAAATTCGTTTTTCGCGTTTTGAGGTTAGGGACAAACAAAAATAAACTTGAACTTGTGGTGACAGCTTAGAAAGCTGTTTTATCGGTCACGTTGGAAAAAATCGATATGGCCAACACAAGAAATGGACCAATCACAGCTGGAGAAATAACTAAATTTTATCCAAATCCATCAAATCTAAAATAAACGAAAACGCAAATAAAAACTTAAGAAGTAAACTTGTTATACGTACAAATCTTCAAAATTCACCTTTAAAGTTGGGAAATCACATATTAATTCGTTTTGCAGGATTAAACGCTTTTTGGTCTTTTCATCGTGATGTTGCTTAAAATCAGTTCTAATATAAGACTAATTTAATTTACGAAGAAGATGTACATATATGTTTGGATCCATTCCAAAGTTAGGTTTTTGCTATCCGTTTATGTTAAGTCAGAGTTCAATGTGCATTCTCAGATTAAATGCGAGCAGACTTCCTTATCTGTTATTTCTGTTAACTTTGTTAACATAATGAGTTAGATAATTTTATTAAATCCTTTTGTAGGATTTATAGGCAACACAATGTACAAGTAATTATTAAAGTTGGCGCTTTTTGTAATTAGGCAAAGCTCTTACGTTCTAAAAATATCGGGATTAATTCTGGAGTTCGTTTGTTTACAAACGGATGTAGAAAGCGTGGACGGGGGCAGTCTAAAATAAAACCTTATTTTTAAATGATGTAGTTAATGTATACTCTAAATTAGTGTTAACACAATTTTACAATTTTTTTGACCCCGCCTTTCAAAAGTTGTAAAACTTTGTCATACTGCTATTCATGTCTTATTTTAGTTATTGCATAAATATACCGTGTGTCTGTAAAGTAACGCATAAATTCATTAAATTTGTGATAATTGTTTTCCGGAAATAGCTCAAATGATTTATTCAAAATCACAGCGCTCGATTTTTTTTTGGAGTGTATTATTAGAAGGGATATGACGTGATCGAATATTTTTTTAAATGGCAACCTTACCTGATTAAACAGACTTTAACTCTCTTGATAAGATCTATGAAAGTAAAAACAGTAAAAAAAATATCATTCTTATTAAATTTTATTGTAGAGACTCTTTCATCTAAAAAGATATTCTAAAGGTTAAGCTTTTTATTAGAGGGCTAAACAAAAATATACTAAATAAATCTAACGATATTTTATTAAAATATTATTTCTTTTCGATACAAGTTTCTTTTTAGCATTATCAATTTACTATATTACTTTTATTGACTAATCGATACCAGAAGGGAGTCTTGTCTTATAAAAATTAGCAGTTCCAATTTATTTGTAATTTCACCTTTCTACATTTAATATTAACTTATTAAATTTAAGCCAAGTTTAGTTCAAGAAAAATTCTTCGGAACGAACAAATCTGTGTGTTTGCTATTAGTGATCCTAAAGATAACACAACTTGAATCCAACAGAAAATGAAAGGTTTGAAAATATGTAACATTTCTTTATCTAATTTCTTCTTCTCGTGTCTTCTTATGCCTTGTAAACGAACGTCGGAGTTCTGTTCTTATTTCTCATCTACCAATTTCTTCTGGTCCTCAGACATCCGTATCATTTCATTCATCGTTTTACCTTTAAGTTTTTCTATTTCTTCAATTTGTTCTATTAATATTTCCCTTGATATTACCATCTCTTAGCAAACATCACCTTCCTTACTAATCTGTTCTGGTACATTCTTAAAATATATTCAAACCAATTAAGTTTTCTTCTGTTCATCATTAATATTATTGGCTCTTAGTTTAATGTTGTCCTTATGTTTTCGTTCCTAATTCTGTCTCACTCTGTTTTTTCTGTAATCTGTAATGTTTCATATCTACCGCTGTCATGGCCCTCTCGTGCTTGGGTTGTGTCACCAATATTTCACTAGCGTATAGTAAGGTTGGTACTGTTGTTGTATTATAAATCTGAACGTTGATTTTTCTGTCTCGTCTTTATTTCCTAAGATTCTATTCTCTAAATCTAGGTTTGCCATCACTTGTGCCCATAATTTCCAGGTATTCATAGGCCATTGCTCTTTCAATTTGTTGTTCTTTACACCATATGTTTTCATCTATTCCTACTTCTAATTTCTGCTTCACGATCGTGCATTTGTACCATATGAACAAAAATTATTTAGATAAAGGGTGGCTTTGGAATTCTGAACGTACCTTGCATGTTTGATCATCTCCAACTGGAATTAATAAGTTGCACTTATACGGCCATCCCATTCCATTTATTTTATATGTTACAATTCATACCTAGAAGTTAAAGCTCCTCGGTCTTGTAATGTAATTAATTGCAATAATGGGCCTGGAATGGTGGTAAAAAGTAAAGGTGCTATACAGATGTCACAGTGAAACTGATTACCTAATTTTTTTTAGAATATATCCTGCTAAAAATGCTACTGATGACTGATGCAGAGTATCTCGGATCCGCTGTAATGCATCTTTTCCTTAATGGACATGTCGTCAAAAATTAAAGGCCAAATCCTTTGCACTGGAACTGTTAATGTTGCAATTTCACTAACTAACCTTTGTTTGCAAAGTTCGTTTGAACCTTTGTATTTACCAAGATATTTCGATATCGTAGTTTTGATGGCAATTTATTTAAATGGTTACGACAATATTCATAGCCCTTGGATGAAGCAAATCGTCATACAGTACAAAGACGAATTGATGATTCAGACCAGCGAGGAACTTTTTTTTCATATGGCTTTTTCATCAGAATCTTCATATATTTTGTTTAGTCGAATTAATTTACAAGAAAGGGCTTTTACTTTGCATTCTAGGTCTCCAATTTTTGATAAATAAATAATCCATATTTGTTTCATTTACTCTTACCAACTTTTGATTTGAGATTTTACACTGATGCTGAAGTTTTACTATTCCAGTATCAGAAACTACATCAACTTGAATGCATTGTGATTTAAGGGGCGTTCTCACGGTTCGATTTTTGTTGATCAACTTTCGTTGATCACAAAAATCGAATAAAGAATGCCATGAGAACCTCTATTTCAATTTTAGTTGATCAACTTTAATCGGTTCCACAAAAGTTTGACCCATTCAAACTTTTGTTGATCAACTCATGAGTCACTGCAATTTTTCGATCAAGTTGAAACCTGGTTGAAACGTGTGAACCTTTCCAGTTTACTTGAATTACGGTTGTGTACGTATACGTAGTGCAAACACTTCTTTGATGAGTTCTTATGAAGGGTTCTAAGATGTTGTCTCGGTACCTTTGGGCATTGATGGTTCCTTCAAAGAATATGGGTACAATCGTCTGCGAGAAACACCAATCCATACCCCAACTTTCTGGCAATGCAACTTAGACTCACGAAATATGTGAGGGTTTTCAGCACTCCACATCCTCATGGTTTGTGAATTGATATACCCTGACAAATGAAACCACGCCTCATCTGTAAAGAATGTCAAATCCAAGAGGTCATTGTTGTGCGATAAATGTTAGGTGCACCATTGGCAATATAACACGCGCCTGTTATGATCAGCCGGTAATAATTCATGATAAGCCTGCATCTTGTAAGGACATAAACCAATGTCCCTCCTCAAAAATTGTTTTGCAGGTATCATAAGATACGGGAACTTGCTGTGTGAGTCTTCGCAATGATGTTGTTGGTGCTTCATTCATAATCTGTCGAACATTTTCAATAGTCTCCTCTGTACGGACCGTTGGCCTGCCACCACCGTCCTTATGTGTTACGCTTCCTGTTTCTCTGAACAATCGCACACAATTCCGGACCACATTGAAAAAGTCAGCTTCCAAGAACACAAGATCAGGAAACTGTTGTCGAAATTCAACCAGGCAAGCTCGAGTACTGTACCTATATCCATTCCCCATTTTCAAGATTTCCATTACGAAAATAAGATTCAATGATGAATCGCTTATGCAATTGCGAGAATACCATGATGAATAAAAATTCAAATCGAAACTGATATTTAATTGACATGTAGAACCAACAACAAACTGAACCTACCAAAGACAGTGATTTTGTTCACCATGGCCATCCCTTATCTAAATAATTTTTGTTCATATGGTATTTGTTTATATTTATTTCCATTTTCATATTTTCGATCTCTTTTACCTATATGTCTAGTAAAGTTTGCATTTTTTCTTTGTGTGCCAGCCACTATCACTATACAGGTTCCATGTTCCTCTTCTAGCCTACCGTTCTTTGTAAATTTTTTGTCCTAGCGCTTGTGATTTTAATTATCTTATCCATTATAATCATGAAAAGTAAAGAACCTTGTTTGATACCCCGTTTCATTTCGAATTTTACTGACCTTCTTCCATTTAGTTGCATCAAGCCAAACACCTTTCTGTATATACTTTTTACTACTAGAAATAATTTATTTGTCGTCAAAGGCTGATTTTTTAAATCCATGGACGTTATGTGCAACTCTTCTCCGTTTTCATTTTTTTTTTTATTAAATTCCCCAAAATGAATATAATTATAATATAATATACTATAATAATTTGTACTTCATTTAGTAATATTACTAATTTACATTGATCGTACAAGAGTTTATAGTGTCCAATATTTGCTTAAAAACTATTCTTAATGTACAAACTTATGTAACTGTATCTTAAAATTATAAATATTTAGCGTCTGTTTTATTTCCTGTGGAAGGTTGTTATAATATTTTATGTCCTGCCAGTATATTAGTTGACAATAAGTACTCTATTTTAAGGTATATTATATACAAAATAAAGCCCTAGGGCAATTATTTTTTTATAATGTCCCAAGGGCATTATGAAAAATAAACACTATTTGTTTCCACAGTGAAAATTAATGACAGCTCAGTTAATGTCACAAATCTAACTTAGATCAGCTAACTAGATCATTCTTAAATATTATATCGTTATAATTAATTACAAAATAAATATGAATTAGATAAGAAAACTGGTAGGACATAAAACGTTGAAGGCACCATGGGCATTATGAGCTAAGCGCCCGCGATTGTTGTACATACACTAACAATCTTGGGCGCTTATTTTGCTCATAATGCCCTTGGTACTGAGTGATTCAAAAGTAGTCATCAAAGTCGGCCGTGGAAGACAAAGATGGACATATACTACTACATGTCTGATATTGGTACAGAAACGCAGAAAATAGTTCGTGTAGTATTGTTTATAATTTCTGTCAACTGTCAATTCGTTTGGTGTCATCGTGACTTAATATGCTTTAAAACGTTTTTTAAGAATTTTAGCAGTAAATCTGATTTATTAATGTGTTTTAAGCCCATTTTCAAGCCTGATCTGTAATAATTTGTTGAAATAACCTGCACAAAATTGCGGCGTTACAGCATCTATTTGAACAAACTCGAATACGAAATGAAAACAATGTTTAATTTGCATATTTTAGATTATGGGTTTTACAGATCATCAAAAACGGTGCATACTAGAGATTTATTTTAGAAATGGCAAAGAAAGTAATGGCGTTTGGATCTACTCCACTCGAGATGCATTTGCTGAATTTCGTGAAGAATTTCCAAATGTGGCGGTTCACTATGATATGCTTAGTAGGGCTGTTCATCATATTGTCACAGAATAAACTCTTAACAGAAGCGACAAAGTGCAGAGTGTGGGGTGGTCGAAATAAGGGGAGCGGGGTGAACTCGAACCCGCCCACTAGCAACTAAAATTTTCTATTTTGCTATGCATTTAAGTGCAGCGCCAAAGAGTTCGGGTGTTATTTATTCAAAATATTGTTTCAATAAAACATAAATACGCGGAAATGAGTGGCAAAAAAGGTGGTAATTGGTGTTCAGCGGTAAATTGCAAAAATAGTTCAAAAAGTAATCGAGATATTAGTTTCTTTAGATTTCCTAAAGATAAAAGCAGATAAAACGTTTATATTCTTTATTTGAAGTAATATTAATTTATGATAATATTATTTTTAGATCAAAGCGGTGGGTAGTACTAAGTAGAAGGCAGGATTTAATGAATAAAAATTACATTTACCTTTACAATAATTGTAAATTATGTAGCGTTCATTTTGAAAGTATAATGTTCACTAGTTCTGAAAAGAAAAGATTGCTGGAAAACGCAGAACCTACGATCTTTAATATTTCTAACCCCCCTGCACGGAAAACTTTGAAAAGAAAAGCCCCCACAAGAATAATTAAGGAAAGCTTTACCTTTGCAGCAACGGAACGGATAAAATGCATTCGGCACAAACGGCCAGAGATAGTTTATGATTTTATGACGTCGGTTTTGCAAACTTCTATAAAAACCATCTAATTGTTATGACACAGACATTCCGGTTTCCTTTATTTTGTCGCCGTAACCACAGAATAAGAGTTTATTCTGTGCCGTAACAGCTTTTAAAGTATTGTATGGGAAATAAACCTCCCTAAAGGATATACCTAAGCGTTTTATTTCCTTAATATTATTAGCATTTTATACAAGCATAAATATGCAGATGCATCGTTTACACTTTACACAATAAGGTTTATTAGGTGCCTATAAAGATAGGGCGCCTGGTGCAGTGCATTGGCATTTTGCTAGTTTACTTGCTGGACCCATCTAGCTCCGCCCAGTGCAGGCAACGTAAACTTCAAAGTGCCGCACAGTCTTGTCGCTTCTGTTAAGAGTTTATTCTGTGATATTGTGGATGTTTATACGGAAACGAGAAGCGTAGCTCATAAAGTAGTTACTGGCAGGCCCAGAGTAAGGAGTGAAGAAAACATTGAAGCTGTAAGAGCTGTGATCGAAGAGCAACCGCATACATCAATTCGACATTTGCAACAACAGGTCGATTTCTCATACAGTACTTATCAACGCATCCTTAAACAAGATTTAAAACTTCATTCTTATCGTATATAAGCATTCCATGAAATTACCTCAAATGATATTCCCCAGCGGCAGCTATTTTGTGAATGGTTTCTTAATAATCTTGATAACCATGATGAAGCGTTTGAAAAAGTATTTTTTACTGATTAATGTTAGTTCCACCTCTCTGGGTATACTAATTCACAGAATATGCGGATGTGGAGTTCAAATAATCCACATTATTTTGTTGAGGCACCTCTACATCCACAGAAACTTGGAGTTTGGGAAGCTATCAGTAGAAGACACATAATAGGACCTATATTTTTTGAAGGGATACTGAATTCTGAACGATACCGCCTACAAAATTTAACTCCTTTTATAAATCAGTTATTGGATGATGAACTAGCAGAAGGATATTTTCAAGAAGATGGGGCTCGAATACATACCACAAGAGAAAATCTTAATTTTCTTATGGAGTATTTTGAAAATCGTATCATCAGTTTAAACACGCCAAATATATGGCCTCCAAGATCATGCGACTTGATTCCATGTGATTTCTTTTTATGGCCATATATGAAAAATTCCATTTTTAATACTCCTGTTGGCGATATCAATCACCTTCGATAGAAAATAATAAACAAAATCGAAGAAATTAATGATAATCCTGAGTTATTAAATAATGTTATGTGTAGCTTTAAACGAAGAGTTAGACTGTGTCAAGACATTGGAAATTTTTCAATTAATTATGTATAAAGCAACTTGAGCATGTGTATTGTGTATAACTACCAAACTTAAAACGTGTTCAAATGTTTGTTAGTGTTATTCCATTTACGCACAATAAAATTTAAGATACATGAAATTGGCCCTAAATAATTAGTTTACTTTGCTGTGTATTCAGATTTATAAAATTAGTTTCAATGGCATGTAAGTAGTTCACATGTGTCAATTTAAGTAAAGACATTCTTAACTTTTATCATGGCACGCTTTGATGAATCTACTTTTGAATCACTCTTTACCTTTATAACTATTAAACCTTTGTAGAAAAAAGAATTTGAGATTTCGATTTGAAAAATTTTGATAATCTAAAGTCGTAGCGAGTTCTGGTATTATAATCATGCATGTCTAAATTGTACATCAATGACTGGGACATGTATTCTGGAAGTAAACAATTTATTGTTTTGTAGACTAATACTACAGTTTTAAAGTAAATATGCTGCTTTATGCTTAACCATTGCAAGATATCTAACATTAAGGTAATTTTAGTAAGTTTTGAATTACTGCAGTAAAATACACATAGCTCTGTTTTGTTTCTTTTGCAATCTTTTTAATTCTGTTTCCTGACAGAGAAACAAAATGCTTGCGTAGTAATCAAAATGTGGAGCAATAGTTGTTTTGTACACATTAATTCTTGCTTGAATAGTAAGCTTGTTAGATATCCTGCCCAGTAAACTAATTTTACGAGATACTTTCTTGATAATATTAATCTACGTACTTCTTAAAATTTAATTTATCATCTATAATTACTCCTAAATATTTAATTTGGTCAACCTTTTCCAAGTCCATATTTTCTATATTTATTTTAGCTGACTAAACATTTTTATTTGAAATAATCATAAATTTAGTTTTCGAGACATTCAATTTCAATTTGTTAACTTGTAACCATTGTACGAGTATTATCGTTTGTCTGTCTTTCCTAAAAGCTGCTTGCTCTTCTTCTAGTTTTTCGCCAAGTTCTAGTCTTATTTTGACCTCTATTATTTTAGGGTATAATTTAAATACTACTGAAGATAAGCATATAGCTCTATAGTTTTCGCAGCATGTTTCTTATCCCTTCTTATAGACTGGAATTATTAAGTTTTCTTCCCATTATTTTGGTATCCTCCATGCTTCCTTCTATATCTTGAATAACCAGTTTTTTCCTTCTTCTCCCATCCATTTTATCAGTTTTGAATGTATATAATCTGCTCCACTAGCCGTTCTAGTTCGAATCTTCTTAATTCCTGCCTCCAATTATTTCTTCTTTATTCCTTCTGATTGTTGTTCGCCTCTTTCCACTCTCATCTCATCTTCTTACGTTTGTGTTTCTTCTCCCTAATTCTTAAATTTTTCAGTGTAGTCCATGCTTGTAATATATCTTTTACTAAAATATGTTTCCCTTTGTTTATTATGCATTTCAGTTGCTTCAGTCTTTTCCTTTTAGAGTTCTTATCTTATTAATCTATTCCAAAATATTATTCATTAAAAGAATATTATTTATAAAAAGCGAAGCGAAAAGGTAACAAACAAGTGTTTTTTATTTTCTTTGGATTTGTTAAAATCTAGTTGAAATTTACTTGCTTGAGCAGCTTTTCTGAAAAGATCCTATTTAAAAAACGTAAAAAGTCTAAACATTTCTTTTAATCTTATTATATGAATTCAGTTAAGTACTTCACATTTTCTTTGAAAATATTTCTTTGGTATGTTATTCTACGAGTATTTTCTTCCGAAAATTTGGAAAACTACTGAGTTTAGAAATGCATTTTCATATTTTAACCTCCTTTAGTTTTCATTACAATAATTATTGTTAAAGTCTTTTCTTTTCTTAGTAAATTGATAGTAATAGAGAATTTTCGTGATTTGGTAGGCAATGCACAGTCAGGAACTGAGTAAAGTTTCTCATTAGGTTTTGAAAATTATATTATGTATAACCAATACAGTTTCAAGATATTTAAGGGTGCAATCTCACTAGATGGAAAAAAATCTGAAACGTTGAGGATTTAACATAATCTAATAAAAAATTATTTAAGAATGTAAGTTTATTCATAATTTCCTTTAATATTTTTTTATTGATATCTTAACCGCTGTAAAAGCTTTTTTTGTTGTTAAAAATGGGAAATGTTTTTTGGTTGGATTTTCTAAAATAAAAGTAATGTTTAGTTTGTGAAATTTTGAGAAATTCTGCTTATTTCCATTTTTCCAAATAATTTATGACAGTTTAGTTTTGGTTAGATGTAAAGCTGAATTTGGAATATTTTCATTTTAAATTGTAACTTATTGAGATGATCAACGTTTTTCTAAAACTGAAACTTTAAAATACATTTTTTGTGAAACAAAACAGAAAACGAAACAAAGATTCCCGCCGAAAATTACAAACCATTTATTAAAATTTAAAAATAATTTATACCAAAAGTGGAGGTAGCAGCACAGTGGTAACGAAATAAGGGTGTAGTTTGAATCAAGCTTAGAACATTAAGCACAGCAACAACTAAATAATAGTTGTGTTATGTTTTCTTCTATTGGAAGCGAAAATTACTTTCCCAGCGAGAAACTCTACAATACGGATGAGAGAAGCTTGCCTTCTAAGAAGTTGGACGAAAAACTTATTTATCATCAATTAATCTGGAATAAGGGACACTCAAGAATCAATTAAAATTCTTTTTCTTTTGTATAGGTCGTAACCTGTTTTCCTGCACAATTTAAGGTGTCTCTAAAGAAGTTGATATTCAGTGGTTATTTCACTTCATTTTTTTCTTAATTGATGAAAACGATTGCATGCCAAAATTTTGATGCTGTCAGTTGTACAGAATACTCAGCTCCTCTCTATATAATGCAAATTGTCTTTCAATACGGAAAAATGTGTAAGTAAAGCTAAAATACCAGGGAATTTGTTTTGAGGGAGAGCATCATGTTAATCTCGCAAACGAAAAACTTGCTCTTTAATGTTTGTGTACGAATTTTTAAAGCTTTGTATGAAATTTTAATATTTTGGAACATTTTTATTGTCTGTTACGGATAAAAACCGTGAGAAAAACGCTGAAATATTTGCAAAGAGAAAATATGACATAATGTAATGTTATAAGAAAGTTATTTATATGTATTTCATAATAAAACATTTTTCGAAGAAATTGGGGCGTTCTTACCTTATTACCGTTATTACTCTTATTAGTAAAGGCCTGAAGTTCAGGCTTTAAATAGTTATCCTCAAAGTAGACAGGTATTTAGGCACTAGAAACAAAAAATATGCATTTACTTTTATATTTTTCAATATAAAAGTACCTCCTTTCCAGATATTTATAACTGAACAGGATAATAGGAAAAAGTTCAAAATTAAACTTTGTAAATTGTAGATTAAGTGCGAAAACAATTCTAATGGATAAAAAGACAGATTAGATGTATCAATGTTAAATGTTTATTTGTTCCTTGCAAGTAGTTGATCATCGACTGTAGGTTAAGATGGCAATTTTTATCGAAAGTTAACTACAGAGTAATACAAGAGATTTATGTGTAACAATGGCATTTATGGGGAAATCCCATCAAAATAATTTGATTGAACTTACAAATGGCGTTTGGATACTTTTTAATGAATTATGTACTTTAAAAATATAACAAAACAGGAATTTATGCTAAAAATGGCATTTATCGAAAAACTTTGGGTATTTACTTATTGGAAATAATTCATTGCGAACTGAAATTTCCTGTATTGGAGAGTTACATATTCGTTTGAAGAAATTATAAGGTGTGTGTTCCAAAAGTTTTTGAATTAACCTAAGCCATGGTAATTTATTATTTTCAAATTTTTTATTAGTTTGCTTGGATGCTATTCGAGTTAAAAATTGTCACATTAAAAGTTGGGTGTTGGACTGTCTTGTAATTTTTTATCAAACTACAAACTTGTCTGAACGTGTTTTTATGCGCTATTATTGTCATTTATTTTAAATATTATAGAATATAGTTATACCAAGGTCATTGTAATTGTTGTTTAATTTACATGTTCTATAGTTAAATTTGTTAAATATGTTTAGTGTATGTAATGAAAATTACCACCAGTGATTGTGAAATAAATCCATCTATTTACCACAAGAAATAATTTTATTTGAATATACAGGGTGTATTTGAAGTGACCGTATTCCTTTTAGGAGGTGTTAGTATAGGTCATTTGTAATCGATTTGACCCTATAATGTATTATCCAAAGCCTACTGGTTTTCGAGATATTTTAATTTTTGTGTTTTTCCAGAAATGCACCATATTTTAGTACTAATATTGAAAACAAAACAAATTAGTAGCAATTATTGCCAATGTTTCGATTGTTATCGTTAGTTTAGATTCTGTTGTTAACTGTAAATCAGAAATTATGTTAGTTAGTTTGATAAGAAAGAATTGCCAGAGCTTAAATCCACAGTTACTGGAAGAGAAATCAAAGAACTCGAAGATCTATCCTAATTTATTCCAAAAATTTGATAACACATTAAACGTGCAAATTATTTGAAAAACTTCTCTATTTTATTACCTTTCAAATGAGGTATAGTTTTTTAAGAAATACCTCATAGTTCCAAAGATATCGTAAAAACATTAAACGCGAGTGTTGCGAATTCATATTCTACTATTTTTAAAAATATTTTATTAATAGGTTTTTACAAATTATTTCCAAATTGAGCACCTCTGTTTCTGATGCAGGCTCGAGCTCGTTTTATTACCTCACTCTTGGTCGGTTTGTTGGTGATATTATTTTGTATAATAACTGCAGCTTCTTGGATTTTGTTTACTAGCTGCTCCCTTGTATTTATTTGCACCGCGTAAACTATTGATTTAAAATGTCCCCAAACATAAAAATCAAGAGGTGTTAGATCAGGGCTCCTTGCGGGCCACGATATTGGTCCGCTCCTTCCAATCCAACGATTTGGAAACCACTGATTTAACAACTCCCGCAAACGTAGAGAGTAGTGCGCGGGACACCGTCGTGCTGAAATATCATTGAGCGTCGGTTAGCAAGGGGTACGTCGTCTAGCATTTCAAATAAATTGTTAAGAAGAAGCTCTTCGTATGCTGCACCATTCAGGTTATCAGGTAAAAAATGAGGCCCTAATAAATTATTTCAAATAATTCCCATCCAAACGTTAACGCTAAATTTTCTCTGAAAGCTTGTGTCCCTGGTTAAATGGGGATTTTCTTCTGCCCAATGATGTAAGTTATGTAAATTTGTAACACCTTCACGATTAAATTTTGATTCATCTGTCCACCAAATTCTCGATAAAAAAGTTCTGTCTTGGGTATTTTTATTTAAAATGTACCTACAGAATTCAATCCTTCGTCCCAGATCCCCATGTTCTAGTCCTTAGACTGTAGTGTAATGATATGGGTGGTGTCCTGATTTATGAAGAACTGACCAAACTTTTGAATGTGACACACCCAAGTGACGAGTTACCTCTCTTGTACTGCGTGAAGGATCTTCGTGAAAACTATTCAAGATTTCTTCCTCTACATTAACATTAACTCTTGCACCTGCAGCTTCATGTGCAACACGTACAACACTACCCGTTTCGGAGATTCGTCGAAAGGTAGTGGAAAACACGGATACATGCGGAACGCGACTATTTGGAAAACGACGCTGATATTCCCGTTGCGCTTCTGCAGCATTTCCGTGGCAAAATCCGTAAATAAAAAGAATATTGGCATATTCTCTATTTGAAAACGCCATTTTCACATTCAAAAATTCATAAACTTGTTGAAGCACTTTAACAAGGTTTATTTCTTGTCAAAACAATTATTGTAAAAATTAACATAAAAGTAAAACAAGAAAACCAATTTGATTTGGTGATATGCCCTAGAAATACCTAATAGAGGTGCTCAATTTGAAAATAATTTGTAAAAACCTATTAATAAAATATTTTTTTTAATCGTGTTTAATTTACTTGCCAAGTTTAATTTATTGGCTTACTTTTAAAATAGTAGAATATGAATTCGCAACACTCGAGTTTAATGTTTTTACGATAACTTTGGAACTATGGGGTATTTCTTAAAAAACTATACCTCATTTGAAAGGTAATAAAATAGAGAAGTTTTTCAAATAATTTGCACGTTTAATGTATTATCAAATTTTTGGAATAAATTAGGATAAATCTTCGAGTTCTTTGATTTCTCTTCCAGTAACTGTGGATTTAAGCTCTGGCAATTCTTTCTTATCAAACTAACTAACATAATTTCTGATTTACAGTTAACAACAGAATCTAAACTAACGATAACAATCGAAACATTGGCAATAATTGCTACTAATTTGTTTTGTTTTCAATATTAGTACTAAAATATGGTGCATTTCTGGAAAAACACAAAAATTAAAATATCTCGAAAACCAGTAGGCTTTGGATAATACATTATAGGGCCAAATCGATTACAAATGACCTATACTAACACCTCCTAAAAGGAATACGGTCACTTCAAATACACCCTGTATATTTAACATTATTTAATACTGTGGAAAAAGTCAATCAATTTCAGTTCGACAAATTGAGAAAAAAGTTATGTTGTTCTTGTCAAAAGTAAATAATTAAGTTTTTATGTAGAACTAATAAGTAATGCAAAAATGTTTTATTGTATATATAAAATAATGTATTAATACAAACTGCAACAAAAGAGTACATCAACTTTCTATTCTATCAAAACTTTGAAAAGTGTTATGGTGCGGAGCATCATTTATTAAAATATTACAAAGGACGGTAGCTGATGACTCACATATCAGATTAACACGGCCTAATTTCTATACAAAAATTAGTAATAAAGAATTAATTTTGAATCTAAACCTGAATAACCGTGAAAACCGAACGATTATAAAAAGTAGTTGTTAAATATTTATTACACCTTTTTGTCATAGTTTTGTAACTTTCTGAAAGGTTTTCAAGGAGAATTATTTTTATTCATTGTCAGTATTTTTATGCCATTTCAATATCGAACAGTTTTATGTACTTGGCAAATTATTGTACATATTCCTAAAAAAACAGGTTTAATTTATAACCAGAAGATTTTTTGACTTAGCCGAATCTCCATTTGTCTTAATTTTCTAATTTACTTTGGAAATTAGGTAAATTTAAATTTGATTGCTCTTGTTTGTTGCTTTTTGTTGATTACTAAATAAAACATAGCGTTCATTAAAAGATACTTTTATTGTTTACATTTTTACATAACTTTTAACAATATATAACAATAAATACGAATATAGTTAATTATTTATACGCATAATACTTTAAGATACGTAAATTACGTAGGGTCAGGAATTTGGTGTTGACAATAAATTGCGAATGATGGAGATTTTTCAAATTTGAAAATATTTTTGTGCAATTTATACAAAATATATAGTTAAATATAATATAATTTTATGCAATTCCAAAATCACAGATATTGTCTTTTTTGAGCATTTATAGCTACTAAATGGACGGCAATGTTTTTTTAGAATATTATGTTAAAACTTATATTTTAGTGTTAAGTTTAAAAGATGGTGGTACTTCTAAAGCTTGGAAAGCAAGGCAGTAAACATTTTTAATTACAATGAAATTATATGCAATTAATAAATGAAGTGAAACGGTAAGAATAAAGGGGAAAGGGAAAGAACAAAGAAACAAGAGATTCTTGTCCTTCATGATTTTGTACTTTTCGGTTTGCATCTAAAATATGAATTTTTTAAATTCATTTTCTGAGAGACTCGATCGAGAGAAATCGAGAATCACAACTATCTGTGATATGGTTCATACCTCGTTGGTAGCATGAAAATATTTCATAAACCCCTGAGATATGATTCCTATCAGTTAAGTTTAGAGTAAGTTAGGTAAATAACCACAGCAGTTGGTACCATTAATTAATTACAATTTTTTGGGGTGTTGATTGCAGAGATCATTATAGCCACTTAACTTAATCAATCGATACTATTTATATTTCAGTTTTAAATACATAATATTGCTGCCCTTTTGTTTCAGGTTAGTTAATCTAATTTATCAACTGGTCAAGTAAGTTCATACATAATTTCATTTAAAAGGTAACTTTATTTCTTCTTCTTCTTTTTCTTTTCAAAAACATGCACACGAATGGTGAATGGTGCAATGAAAAGAGATTGTGTGAGAGATCCTTTTTTGAAACAATATTATTTACTATTCTTGGAAAATTCTCTGTTATGAATCTTACAGATATAGAAAAAAGTAAAGTATTTATAAAATAGTTATTTCTATTTCTTAAGTCTACTATTTAAACTAAACAATTGTTTTCCAATGGTTGCAAGTTTTGCTTTACTGTGTATAATACTGAAATAATAATCTTTACGTACAAGCCATGCAATAATTTTAGGTTACATACATACATTTCGTTATTATTATTCTTTGGGTAATGCTTTGCAAGCTACATTTAATTTGATTTAAACAGGGAGCCTAAAATAAAAGGCCTTTATACTGCTTAATATTAATACATTTTAAAAATCCCAACCCTACCTACATTTTCTAAAAAAATTTTTATCATGCGTTTTCTGTTCCAATAATTTCCAACAAATCGTCTTTAACAGATGAAGGTACATCGACGTCTTCTAAATTTAAATCATTAAAAATTTTCTGCAATTTATTATCACGCGCTGATGCATCGATGTTATCAAAAATTTCCAATTTTATGCCCTCATTTCTGTCAACACCGTGATCATCTATCAAAAGTTTTAAAGAAGGTGCATTTTCGGCACTGCCGGTACTTAATTTTCGGTCCCCAAGTAATTCGTCGGCGAATGTTTGAAGTTCGTAACTTTTCACTTCCTTTTCGTTTGTTTCTTCGGCTTTCTTATTGCTGTCTTGTTCTAAGATTTTTCCGTTTTGTGTAACTTCGTATATGTTTTCACCTAAGTTTTTCAACATATCTTGGGCAACTGGATTTGTATTGTTAGCGATAAAAGAACCATCATCGTTTTGTAAACCCATTCGAAGTAAAAGTGATACGCGAATATTGTAAACTTGCAACCAACCTAATGTAGTTTCCCTTAATTGGTGTTTCTCGTTTTGATTAAAAATTTTATTAAAATTCTCGAGCACGTTTTGAACCCTGTGCAGTTGCAAGTGAGTTTCAGGATTTAAGGAATAAGTCTCGATTTCATACAAGTGCCTTAGCGTGACTCCCATTAAATCTGAGGATAAAGTGACTTGCCATTTGAAAACCATAGTTATCAAATCCCACAATCGATCCATACTCGTCGGATCTAAACGCATTATTGAAGATTGTGCCACATCTTCTATTATTGCTCTTACTGTATCGTGAGAATAGGGCCGTTGTGGTTTTGTCATTTCTGCTATAAGTTGTGGGGAGATTAGGACTGATATTATCTCATCTAGTACTGAAATAGATTTTCATGAAGGTTATTGCAATATATTTATTTTACATTTTGACACTGTGCAACATAAAATAAAAAGCTTCTTGAATTTTTTAAAACAAGTTTTTATGAATAAATTCCTGTCTTTGTTTAAAAGAATTTACTTAAGGGCAATTTTGTCAAAAAGATGCAGTTGTGTATCATTTCTTTTTTATGTTAAGCTTAAATACTTCTTTAAATCAAGCAGTTATGAAAATTACTTTTTAACTGAAAATACAAAACAAGAGGTAATCATATAATTTGGGAAAAGGGGGAAGAGTATAACAGCTTGAAACAGGAATTTATTCATTTGAAGCACTGTGTGTTTTAAGAAAGCAAACGTGGCAACTTAAAAGCAAAATGTGTGAAATGGTTAGCAACTATAAAAGCTGAAAAGCTTATTTCTTTAAAATTAAATTTTTGTCAATATCAGCTTATTTCTGTACTTTAATATTCACTTAATTTATTAGCTAAATTTTTATAAATAATACCACAACTATAGACTTCTGAAATTTTCAGCTGTCTTAAAGATAATTATATACTATTAAAAAATGGGATTTATTCTAAATTTAAAAATAGCAGCAAATGTATTTTAACAAAGGATAAAATTGATTTCCCAATAAATCGATCAAATATTAAATAAAACGAAACAAAAACATTCTCAGTTTGTACCTAATTTAACAGAAACTTCTAGCCTGTGATTATCTACTTGTTATTATTTAAAGATTACTGGCATTTAGTGGAACCTGTTAATATTTTATAAGGCTTATCCTGTCTGTAATGACGCGTCAAGTTCATTGAAAAAAAAAACTTGGAACAGAAAGAAGATTTTGTTCTATTGTTGGAGAAATGAAATGTAAATTTTTGCTTATCTATGTTATCAATTTGTGTACAGATGTTTCTGTTTGTTTAATATTACATTTATGATATAATAAAATTAGGACAATTTCAGATAATTCGGCAGATTAAGAAAAATAGTTTGTTAATATTTAACATTGGAATTGATTTATACTAATCTGTTGGATTTTTCTGTTTTTTGCGGTTTTAAAAATTTACGGTTAAATTTTAAATTTATTATATGTGCTTCATGGTATTTAAAGTTTTGTGTAATTTTCTAAGCATAATGAAGCAATTTGTGTGTCCCTTTTCCATAGTGAAATCAATTAATATCAAAGAACCAAGTAATAGTTACCTTTTGCATTATATTGAATACTTAAAATGTTAAAGATTTTTAAAAACTGCTTTCCTTTTGTCATGTTCTACGCAAATCATATTCAGTTTTAATGTCTACAAAAAAGCAATACTTTGAAGGTTGTATTTGAACGGCATTAAAAACATTCAGACTGAATTTCAGTATAAATTCATACACGAAATGTTCAAACCAATATGTGGAGTAATTTTACAAAGACTTTAATTATATCCCATTTGGATTCGATAGGATAACGCGCAATTATCATTTATTCCCTCATAAATAACGTATTATTCTAATACCAGCGTAGCTTATTATTTCTGATGAGTCAAGCTTAGAAATATTTAACATAAAATGGGAAAGAAATGAAAGCACGTAATGAGAATCATTTGAGGGAATGAATATTTTTTGTGGTACCTACTTAGTTATTTCGTTTAGACTTTGAAGTACCTATCGTGTGCTTTACTTATATTCTTACGTATTGTTGGATTTTTTTTGTTGTGATTTCAGACTTATTGGATTTGATTTAAAGATTTCAGGATAATTCGACCCACTTATTGATGCAAAGACGAGTATATGCCAATTTCCACAAATTGTTTATTACCTTGGTTTAGTTACTTATTTGTATTTTGAAAAGTACCTAAAAGCGATAACTTTATAAAAGTTAAATAAGTAAAAACTCGCAAATATAAAAATGAATGAACCAATTATTAAAATTATTAATTCAGTTCGGTTCAGGAATATTTCGACATTGTTTTTTGCATAAAAACAAATGTTACATAAATATGTTCTGAAACGATTTAAAGCAATTGTTAGAATTTAAATTCAAGTTACTGCGGAAATTAGTTTAGAAATTATAACTTAAAGTTTCTGAAATCTTAAAACACAATTTTGAAACATTAAATAATTAATAAATTACCAAATTTATTAACACAATTCGAACTGCTGAAGCTTTAAAGCAGAATAAAAATTAGTTCTCAGATTCAGGCAGAATATCGCTCGCAATTTTAAATTTAGTTTATTTAAATTTGTTAAAAAAGACCTTTTCCGACGACCACTATGAAAAATGACTCATTTCACACGGTTTACTAGTATTGAAAATAACAAATTTCGCATAGCAACGAAACTGTGTGAAATGCCCGTGTGCAAAACTTTGCACACGCTAAACTACACAAAGCAGTCGGCGGGCGACGTCAAAAGTCGTCATTTGTTAAAAAATAAATATTTAAAACGTCAAAGTGTTGCAAGTGTGGTGCTGGTTCAAATTTTTTTAAATGAAAAATTGGAAAAATGGCCGTCGGAAAAGTATAGTGTAAAACACGTGCTGAAAGGATATTTCAGCACTAGTTATACAATATACTATTGTTTCGAAAAACACAAGTATATCAGATTTTGGAAAAGGGCGAAAGTTTATTTTCAAGTTTTGTTCTTTTGGATATTTGTTAAGGCTTGCGGATGCCAACTATCTCAACTCAGAAGGCTTTCTTTCATACCCGGTAAAATTCTGTATAATGCCAAACATACCATTGGCTCGAGACTCATTGTTTTACCTCGTATCAGAACAGCAGCACATTCTTTCTGCATTAAATATTTCAGCAACCTCTTCTTGAAATTGAACCTGATAACTTTGCCTTACAAAACAATTATTACAAAAGAGTTGGAATTAACCTTCGTCGGTATAATACGTTGTATAGTTCTTTATTTATAAATAATAGCACTTTGTTAACAGTTTTGACTAATGAGTCAGATTGATTCAAAAGATTTTCAGGTAAGATGCGGTAGCTGATAATACAGGGTGGTTAAAAATTTGTATGTACTGCTATATTCTTTATTGTTTTCGAATTCGCCAAAGCTGTTTTTAATTCAATTTCAATTTTTGACAAGTGGACTTGCGAACGCAAATTATTTCATTTTACACCAAAAATTTACAGACTAGACTAGACTGTATACTTTCAAGGTATTGTTTTTTGTAAGTACCGGGTGATCAACGGAATTTATAATTAGAGCAGGTTGTGATATTTACCATAAAGTTGGCAACACAGGCTTGCAGTTTGAAATTAAAAATTTTAAGTGTCAGAATTGTGACATTTATTTTTAAAAATGTTTGATATTCAACATACAATTTTTCTCACTGAAAGTAATTTCAATCTTTTTTCTTCAAACTTATTTTATTCCTGCGTTTCAGCAATAGTATATTGTATAACTAGTGCTGAAAGTTGAATATTTCACACGAGTGTGAAAGTTGAGCCACGAGCCTCTGGCGAGTGGCTTAATCACACAAGTGTGAAATATCCTTTCAGCACGTGTTTTACACTATACTTTTCCGACGACCATTTTTCCAATTTTTCATTTAAAAAAATTTGAACCAGCACCACACTTGCAACACTTTGACGTTTTAAATATTTATTTTTTAACAAATGACGACTTCTGACGTCGCCCGTCGACTGCTTTGTGTGGTTTAGCGTGTGCAAAGTTTTGCACACGGGCATTTCACACAGTTTCGTTGCTATGCGAAATTTGTTATTTTCAATACTAGTAAACCGTGTGAAATGAGTCATTTTTCATAGTGGTCGTCGGAAGAATAATGTTTACTATATCATCAAAGATCGTACAAAGCACGAGCATAACCTCAAATATAACAATTGTCAATTTATTATTAATTTCTCAGTGTGTCCAACCACACAGCATAAAATAGCACCAATCACAGCCTCCTCTAATTATAAATTCCGATGATCACCCGGTAGTTTTCCTTACATTTTTTAACCGTCTAAAGTTTGCTCTTCTACACCATTTTAAAAACGCGCGAATAAAACTTAAATAGTTCGGTTCCTCCAGAGGTTGGCGAGTTTCATATGAAGAAAACTTCGTATATTATAATAATTAAGGATTTTTGAGAGAAAGATACTACGAAAAATACTTGGAACAAAGAAAATGAATACCGATAAAAAAATGAAAAACGAAATACTACAAGAAATAGGAGGAGAGGACATAGTGAGAGAAATAAAATCACAGAGAATAAGATGGTAGGGGCATTAATAAAAGCAGAAGAAAAAAGACTAATTAAGAAAATGACAGAATGGAAACCAGGACTCACAGGGCCAAAAGGAGAACCAAAAAAATAGATGGGAAAATGAGGTAATAAGAAAATTGCAAGTGAAAAATTGGAGAGAGAAAGTTAAAACCCCAAAAAAAAAAAAATGGAAAGAAGTGGTTATGAAAGCCAAATCACATAAGAAACTATAGGGATGAAAACAAGCACAGAAAGGGAATGATTCACCCAAAAATAATCTGAGAGTTCGTTATGGACGCCAACGCGTTCAGTCCGAAATTGTGACAAACAATAATAATACCATGAGATCGAAAAAAAATGATTCTGAGCAGGCCTTGACTAGTACAACACGATTGGCTACACTGGTTCTAGAATGCCTATGAATTATAATGTGACAGTGACATTTCAAATGTAAGTCAGTTTTGCAATCTTGTTTCCAGAATTATTTAAGTTTATCGTTGTAATACTAGTGAAGGATCACATTTTGAACACCTACTCTAACATGTATTCATCTTAGTTTTCAGTTTGTTCCCTAAATAAATACTGTTTTGTGTTTTAATTTATTTGACACTTATTAACCTCTAACCTACTGCCACATTTTGAAATCAGTCTTGCCAATCGTGTTGTACTAGTCAAGGCCTGCTCAGAATCATCTTTTTTTCGATCTCATGGTATTATAATAAAGGGCATTCACATTTGAGGTAAAAATTTAAATTTGTCGCCATTTATATTTTTCGGACTAAGTGCGCTGGCATGTTTGACCAATAGTAACGAGAGCCATTCTGGTTAGTGAATATGGAGCGCCATAAGATTGAACAACGTGTGTTTATTGTGAAAAATTATTATAAATTTGGTGAAAGTTTTACAGAAGTAAATTTCGTATAAATCATAGAGAAAATGCTCCAACAGTCAAAGCCATTCGAGATATCCTAATGAAATTTAACAGAAATGGTCCAATACATGATCAAAGAAGCAGATTGTAGTAGTCGATCTCCAGAAAATATTGCAGCTGTTACTGTTAGTGTTGCTGAATTCCAAGCAATGATAACAAACGTCTTATGGGATAAATTGGAAGGCATATACGTAGAGAACATGTGCTTTCAACAGGACGGTGCTACCTCTCATACAGTCAACGCAACAATGCATCTTTACAATAATAATTTCTCGAAGAGGAGACATCAATTCGCCGCCTAGATTGTGCGATTTGATACCGTTGGATCTTTTATGGGGTTTCTTAAAGGGTACAGTGTATGCTAACAATCGTCAAACCATTCAGCAGCTTAAGGATAACATAATCAAGCAAATTACTAAAATTTCGCCGCATTTATGCCAAAATGTTATCCAAAATTTTGGTAAAAATATGTTGGCTTGACGAAGTAGCAGAAGAGGTCACTTATCTGATATGGTTTTCCATTCTTAACCGGAAATGTCTTCCTCAATTTCCAATAACAATATTTGAATAGTTACTTCAAACAATTCATGTGTTTCATTAAAAAGTTAAATTTTTACCTTTCATAGCTGTTCGCTGTAGTTAAAATCTCTTATGACGGTGGAAGCAATTTTTAGTAAGGCAGGGCTAGAGATTCAAAGCAATCAGCTCATGTTGAGATAGATACCAGGTAGCTGCAAGCTTAGATTTCGCCGGATAAATAAAGAATCTGCGGCAAAATACTTCCTTTTTACTTATACAGCGTCATTATAAATGATTATAGTCGAAGTAGGCGGTGCCCGTGGTAATGAAATTTTGTCGCTTTATACCATATGAACAAAAATTATTTAGATAAAGGGTGGCTTTGGAATTCTGAACGTACCTTGCATGTTTGATTCATCGTCAGTAGTTGAAATTATATAGGTTATGTAAGCTAATCAGCTTGTCAAATAAAACTTAGTTATTAAACTACGGGTTTATTTTCAATTATTTATTACATTAGATGTTGAAAATGGCCACCATTCTCATGCAAACATAAATTTACACGCTTTTCATGTTTGCAAATGCGTTTCGAGAATACCATGATGAATAAAAATTCAAATCGAAACTGACATTTAATTGACATGTAGAACCAACAACAAGCTGAACCTATCAAAGACAGTGATTTTGTTCACCATGGCCATCCCTTATCTAAATAATTTTTGTTCATATGGTACAATAGTATATTATACACGACGCTATAATGTATGCTATTATTACCGAGGATAATGTTTGCAACACGAGCGAGCGTGCGAGCGTGTTTTGCAATTATCGGAGGTAATAGTAGCCATTATAGCGAGTAGTATACTATACTTTATCCTCGACTACAAAATACTAAGAATTTTTAATTAAAATTTAAATTAAAATTTAAATAACAACATAACCCATTTCAATGACAACATAACCTATTTCCTTCATTATACACATACACCATAGACAATGATGTTACCATGACACCGTGCATAATGAAATGATGTTACCATGACACCGTGCATAATGATTTCAGTGTATAATGGATAGCATTATGAGTGACCAAACACATGAATAATTGACAGATTATTGACTAGTCGTGGATAAACATAATTATAGTGCAGGGATTTTTGTAGTAATTTTTATTTTCCAAGTGAACTGTCAATTGTCACTTCTATGTCATTTACTGTAATTACTGTGTTTTTGGATAATTGCATTTTGTGTTAGTTTGCCTGTTGATTTCGCCCTTCCTTAAAAGTCTACGTGAATAAAATCAGTCTTTATTAAGACTACCGCTGATTCCAGAGTGTTAATACGTAAGTGTAATTAAAGGCAGCCATAGAAATTTTAATAAACAAAAAGCAATATTTTGGTTTAAATTTGCATAATGGTGTACTCTCTAGAACAGAACATCTTTATTATTAAATCTTACTATCGAAACGGTGTATTAAATGAAGACGGACAATGGATACATTCTGTTCAAGCATGCAAAAATGCATATCTCGTTGCGTTTCCGGGCATAGATATTGAAGAGGAATCTTTAATGGCTCATATTCGGAGAGTTGTGGACAGATTCGATAATACTGGGAACGTTTCCAATTGGAAGTCGTCAGGAAGACCTCAGGTCAATGAAGAAGTTGTTGAAGATTTAAGACAACGAATGGAGCAAAGTCCTAAAAAATCTTTGTCAAGATTGTCTGCACAATCTGGTATACCATACAGCACTTGCCAGAAAATTCTAAAAATGAAGTTGCATATGACACCCTATAAAATAACATCGGTTCAACAACTCAAACCAGCTGATTATCCGCGTCGTGTTGCATATTGCCAATGGTTTCAGCATCAAATGAATAACAACAGATTTTTGGATTTGTCCTTCTTTTCTGATGAAGCATGGTTCCATCTATTTGGATATGTAAATTCTCAGAACTACCGAATTTGGAGTACTGAAAATTTACATGCATTTGAAGAATCGCCTTTACATGCTGTGATAGTGGGTGTGTGGTTAGTTGTATCAAGAAGAAGAATAATTGGACCAGTATTTGTTCAAGATACAATTAATGGAGTGAGGTACAGAGAACAACTATTGGAAGTTTTTAGCAACAAGTTAGATGATGAGGAACAGCAATTTGGCTATTTCCAGCATGATGGTGCTACAGCCCATACCACAAGGGAGAACATTGCCTACCTCCAAGAAATTTATGATGATCGTTTAATAAGTCAAAATGTCAATCCAGAATGGCCTGCTCGTTCCCCTGACCTCACTCCTTTGGATTTCTCGATATTTGGATGGTTGAAAGATAATGTGTACAAACAAGGGCTACAAAAGGCAGAAGAATTAATTAATCAAATTACACTATGTTGTGAAAACATCAATGAGGTAATGTTACAGAACATTTTTGAAAATAAAAAAGGAAGAGTGGCGTTATGTTTACAGCAAAATGGAGAGCACTTTCAACATCTATTCTAAATAAACATAAATAATCATTATTAAATAAGTTTTGGATTATCTTGGTGTGTTTTTTAGTAATATGAATAAATTAGTAACTATGCATTAACAATTACAGTAGACACGCGATAATGTGAACAAAATAAAACAAGGCGTGTTCACGTTTGCGATTTGTTCATGCTATCGAATAGTAATGATTTTCTACTAGAAACTGATAAAAAAAGATCAAAAACAAAGTAAAAATTGTTTATTAACGTTTTATATTAAAATACAAACTACTGTTAAGAAAAAAATCGAAAATTTTGTATTGAAACGTTTACCTACTGCTAAACACAAGCAACAATTACGTTTTTAATGCATCGAATCAGCTTTAAAAGAGATTTGGCGCCATGGAAAACGGCCGTATTTAATAACTGTCTACTAAATAAAAACGCGTATCAGTAGACAACCCAAAATTAACCAAAACACATATTATGCAGTCACATTTGTGCACCGTCAACGCTGTTATGTCTGCAAATACCTTTAATGCGGCATAGACATGTAAACAAGTTACAGGAAACGTCAGAAATTCAATATGTTTTATTGTTTTCATACACATAAACAATGTTCACGTTAGTGAGGGTTCGTGTGTTCACGTTATACGGTGGTCAATATAATAAAAATGTTGTTCATGTTAGCCGGATATTCACGTTACCCGATGTTCACGTTACCGCGTGTCTACTGTAGTTCATTAATCAGATTCTAGTGTAGATATGTCTCGGGTTTGTGTCGATCATTCTTTAAGTGAAAATTATGGTAAGAAAATTTTTATTTCACTTAAAAATGATTTTAACTTTTTTACATAAATATTGACTCGTTATGCAACCAATTTAACACTTGTGTGTAGAACAGTGCATATCCAATATAATTTGAATCATTATTTTTGTGGAGCAGAAACAACAAATTTTACATTTAGATTTACGGCCTACTTCGACTACAATCATTTATAATGACGCTGTAGTATTACCAGCTATAGGAAGAGGATTCTATGAACGGTGGTAATTAAAATTTTTTAAAATATACTACCTACATATTTAGGTGTTACTACGTCTAACATTCAGACTTTTTAAATTATGTTTTGAAATATTGACTTTTTGTGTTTTTTCTTGCATAATACGCCCATTCGTGCATACAATGATAATTTATTTGAGCTTATTTAAGCGATATCTAATCCAAAATATAGTTAATAAGAAAGGAATTAAAAATACGTGAATTTGTCGTAATTTAATATTTTATACCTATGTATTTAAAAACTAAATCTAACTTTAATTTTTAATAATTACGAAAGAATTGTCGTCATCTAATCTTAAATTTTTATTAAATGCATACTGAAACTACATATCTAATTCAAATGAAGCGATAACTATTTTTTGAGGAAATAAATATGAAATATTTTGGTTTTTCAATTTATTTCGAAATTTTTAGCTGCACAGAAAAGGCTGTTGTAGTCATCGTCATGGCAATAAACGTTTATAAAGTAATAAAAACAAATACAATTCGTTGGACTTTTATAACAATGTTCTATTCCCCAATTTATTTATTGTCCAGTGAACCTCAAATTTAATTTGGATTTAGTTGTTGTGAAGAGATATTCTAGATAAAATAAATTTTATGCATGATTTTTGTTTTGTTTTTTCTTCTTCTGAGTGCCATATCCTTTTAAGGACATTGGCGAGGGGGATCAAGATCAAGATCTGGTGTCCCGCTATGTGTTCTCTGCAGTGGTTTCTCGAGGGCAATCATTAAAGTCGAAATAAATTTTTATCTTAAATGTAGGTCTATCCTTTTATTGGCAAACCGAAATTATCACAATTTTTAAAATCAAAATCTTATAATAGTTATTTATGTACAAAGGGCGTAAAGAAGCTTTTATGGCCTGAGATGTGATACATGTGGAAGGCCATAAAAGCAAGTTACGCCAGTGGTACATACATAATTTTATGCACGATCGAAGATTTTAAAACTGAAATAAAAGGAACAGGTAAATTAATTTTCTACCCACATCGAGTAGTTAGTTGCTCAATTATTTTTTTTCTCTACTAACTACTGTCAAATGGTTGAAGCAGTTGCGCCTAGGAATATTCACATAAATAATTATGTTAACTGTGTTGTTAATACAAATTGCCCCAAATAGAGTTTTAATAAAGAGCATACTTTCGATTGTAATTTTTAAAAAATCTTTATAAGACTGTTAAACTGTTTATCAATTTTTGACGTTTCATTATAGCCCGGCGGGCTATAAAGACGCCCACGGGCTATAAAGAGACGTTTGTGTCAAAAAAATTCAGTCATAATTGTCACATTATAATGCGATCGTGCATAAAATCTTTTTTTAATGACAATGTGTAAATATACAATAAAAAACTATATACAATTTTTATCAGTAATAGAAACAAGAGGCCACAAGAACCTTTAATTTTTAAAGAATTTTTCCATTAATTTGTTTCTGTGAAACAAAGTATGATACATAAAACATTGCTGGTACCAGTACTGACAGTACTTTAAAGAAAATATAATGTGTGCAATTATTATGTTCAACTTCGACAAGCCTTTTGTATGAATACATAATTTCCGCTGGGCTTCGTGATTGACCTATATTTTTTAAAGCAGTTTTATTTGCAGTTAATTTATAAACTTTACTAAAATAAGAAGTTTACATTTTTATAAATACAAATACAATATCTAAACACTTTCAGTTCATTTAATTTTTGATATTGCTTAGGATGATGACTTGTTCAGAATTTTTAATAATTTTTTTTAGTTAGCTGAGCAACTTTTTGGGGTCAATTTTTCTTTTTTCAAATATTAAATTAATTCCAATTATTTTTATTAGTATTTGAGTTTAATAATACATTCAATGGTGTAAAATCATGGTACCTTAAAAAATCAAAGAGTGCTTCTGTGCTTAAAAAGTGCAAGTAGTTTCGATGTCACTCGAACCCGGCCTGTTTTAAAATTGGCGCCGTGTCTACAAAGCAACCAACAATAGTGAAGTGCGTTCTCACAAAGTTAACTAAAAATATCAATTCATACCAAGTGCTGCACGTTCTTGTGGTACTTTTTGTGCTTGTAGTCGTTGAGCGACCACAAAAATCATCTCGGAACCGAGATTTAACACGAGAAATGGTGTTGCGTATTCTGACATTTTGTGTGTGAGTGTAAAATCGATTTGCAAGCATGTCTGAACAACTAAACGCCAATAATTCCACTGGCGACATCTTTAAACGTTTGTGTCGCGCTCTTTCGGACAGTAGTAGAGATGTTAAAAGTGTTTCCGCTGATTTTGCGGTTTTGGGTTCGAATCTGGAACGCGTCGATTTTGCTTATCGATTAATTGAAAGTTTTGGTTTGTTTCCCGATATCGTTGGGAACTGTAAAAGTGAAAAGGCGGCGTTTGAGTTTAGACAAGATGGAAATCGGTTGTTTAAACTTAGAAAAGATAAGTTGGCTTTGGAAAAATATACTCAGAGCATTGCGCATGCCCAGAGTGGAAGTGAAGATCTTGCCTTAGCTTTTGCAAATAGATCTGCGGTTTTGTTGGAACAAAAATTGTATAACGAATGTTTAAAGGTAACAATATTAAAGTAATCGGTTTGTGGCATAATAATCGACTAAGGAATGTTGTTTTTTCGACTTCATTTTGAAGAATAATTTGAAAATTCTGATTTAGAAATTTGGAGACGAAGTTATTAGGCCACTGTTTTTGAAAGAAATGTAAGATGAGTGACGTCACTTGTGGTAAAGACTTAAATATTCCAGAACCTTTCGTTTCGACTTTAAATTATTGAATTTATGACAGTTTTAAGATCTTGTTTTCCTCGGATTGATTCTTCTTGCTTCTAATATTTTCCATTATTTCCAAACAGCTTCCTTCGATTAAAAAAAAATAACCTGGCAAGGCACTGAGGTTTTACTAAAGAGCAGTGAAGCTATATCTCGTACTGGTTTTACTAAACTTTAGGTTTTGAGTTTTTTTTTTGTTTTTGATCCAAACTGAAATTTCGGTATTTTATCCAATAATGATATTCTCTCACGATTGCTTTGGTATATTGGTTTGAAGCATAAATTTTCTGAAGCTTTTAGTCTTTTCGTTCTTTTAAAATATACTTTGTCTTTCTTCTCTTTTCAACAGCTTTTGGAAGACATGGAAAACGTTGTGCTTGATCAATTGGAAGTTTTTTGTTTTAACAATTAATGCATAATTTTTCAATGAAAGCACTTTATAACGGTTTTTTCCATTTATTCCATTGTTTTTAGAATCTGTCGAAAGATTTTCAATTTTTAATAAGACATTGACTCAAAATTATTATAATAATGGAACTTGAAATAATAAAGTGAAACATTCAATACAAAAGAAAACTTAAACAAAATTTGTAGATTAATTATTGCTTTTGTTTCTAAATGAAACTGAGAAAATTTACAGACTAAAGAAAATGGGTCATTAAGTAATTTACAAATCCTCAGCATGGTCCTGTCGTAAGTTGAAGGTGTTTGAGGTTAAGTCTTAGGACGTTTCGTTTAAAGGGATTTCCATGTCTACACTAACTCTTCGTGGTTTACCCTTCTGAACCTACATCAAGCAAAGTTGACCCAAGCTAATTCAGCTAAACTATATTAATAAGGTCAAGGTTAAGAGGTCTTCTCTACCAACGTTTTTTTTATGTTCTTTTTTCAGTATATTTTTGTAGCTCTCTTGTTTGTCTTGATGTACTTCTCTTGTTTTTTATTTATTGCATACGATATTATTAGCTGAATTTTAAAGCTATTTTGGGTAATCTTCATTACTCAAGAAAAGTATAAAATGTAGCGCAGTAAAAGTCATTTGTTACCTTATACCTTTTTACTTTGCGTTTATTTTCATGAAAAACGAACAAATGAATTTTTTTGTAAGAATTTGCATATTCAAAACAAGTTATGAATAATTCTTTATAGTAACGTGACAATGCCTTCAAAAATGCACCGTCTGTACAATTCATTTCCTGCAGCTTACCCGAAATTCCTGCAATATGCAGAAACAAAGCTGGCGTTCTGCTTTCCTTCAGACTATAAATTACTGCTTCTGCATAACCTTAGCTTGCATTTATGTACTTGATATTACCCAGAGGCTTAAATTGCTGACACGGAAGACTTATTTTAGTAAAAAGTTTGAATGTAGAATGCTGAATCCCCTAAAAATTCATATAAAAAAGATTGTGGTTGTATCGGCGTTCAACAAAGTTATTTCAAGTAAAATTTAAGTAAAACTGTGTAATTTTGTGACGTCACTCTTCTTCGTCGTTATTAATATTAGAAAAACAGAATGTCGAAAATGTGTCGTTTTCAGGATATTTCCTATGCCTTTTCAAGTAACTACCCAAAGCACCTACATAAAAAGCTCCTACAGAGAAAAGAAAAAGCAGAATCGTCTCAAGCTATTCAGTCTGAAATCCATTACCACGAAGAACCACCTCCTTTGACATATGAGCCTAATCAATTAATACAGTGTGCAAGCGGCTGTATACAAGTAAACTTTGAAAAAAATGTAGGCAGGCATATTGTAGCCTCAAAGGATATAAAAGTGGGGGATGTAATAGCCATAGAAAAACCCTTTTCCCAAATATTATTAAAGGAAAATTACTTAACCCACTGCTATGAATGTTTAAAGCCTTGTTATAATTTAATTCCGTGCGATAATTGCTCATTAGTGCTATTTTGTGGCGAAAATTGCAAAAGGACCTCTTGGAATTCCTTTCATAAATATGAATGTCCAATCTTGGCCACTTTATTAGATTTAAATGTCAATAAATTGACGCTGGTGGCGTTGAAAATTTGCATGTGCGTTAAGGACACGAAGGAACTTAATAAAGACGTCGATCCACTAAAAGGGTCCTTGTATAAATCCCAAAATTACCAAGAAATCCATAATTTGATTGCCAACACTGAACTAAGGACGATTGCCGATTTATTCGAAAGGGCTGTCACGGCCGCTTTGATTTTCGAATTGATGTTAAAGCACACCCACTTTTTCTCCTCGAACGACAAGGAAAGAAAAAACACCTTTAAGGAATTGCTGTTACATCATATGCAGACGGGCCCATCGAATTTCCATGAAATATCCGAACTCGTTAGAAACGATGAGAATTTTTATGAGGTTGTCGAAATTGGTGCCGGAGCATATGCGTTCTTGAGCCTCCTTAATCACTCTTGTTGTCCTAATGTCGTAAGGCATTGTTACGGAAGCTCCATCGTCTTAAGGGCGTTAAGACCGATAGCAATGGGCGACCAGTTGTTCGATAACTATGGGTAATTATCTAATTCAAGTACTGTTCGAGGGTTCTCTAATGCTTTTGTAGACAAACTTGCTTTATGGCCAGAGGCTCAAGTGAAACTTGAAACTTAGACTAGGAGGCTTTATTAAACCGATGCAAATTGGATAGCAAAAACAGATAGATTAATCTCTTGAGGACCAGCCTATTGAATATTTGATTTTTGTTTTTGTATGCGCATATTAATCACTGAAATGCGGTCGTTAAGAGAGGCATTTGTAATTCGATACTCATCCTTAGGTCTTGGAACACAGTTGACAATTGGCACATGAACGTAAAGTATTCAGACAACCAAAAGTTATAATTGCTGTATAATCTATCTGCAAGAATTTTAGAATTCGGCTTTAATATTTTATTTCCGTATAAATTTTGGTAAAATTTAAATATTTAGCAAATCATGACTAAAACTCAATTAAAAACACAAACTTTACACATGGTGTTTCTTAAGTACGTGGAGAAAATTTGACTTGTTCCTTGGCTTATTTTAAGACAAAAAGGGCACTAGTCCTTCATAAATGTTCTTAAACAAATCAAGTTTTCTGACGCGTATTTCTAAATGTATAAAACTCCGGTGCTAATAAAAAATTGAGCAGTGGTTGTAAATTTCACCCCTTTATAAGAGTACAAGCGGATGAAGAAAATATACTTAAGGAGCCTTCCTGTTAGTAAAAAAACGTCCACTGATTTTCATTTTTCTATTTTTGTCCTAATAAAAATTAAGAACCAAATTTTTATGCTATTTTTCTTTTATTTCAGGAATTTTAGGATACAAGTTAATATGAAAAAATACCCTTAATTTTCGCCCAGGAATCATCTCCTGCGTTTTCCTCACATACGTACGCGTAATATAGCAGTTTACAAAATATTGACCTTATTTAATAAATACATAAAAATCAAAAATATTTTAAAATCAAATTTCTAACTCTGAAGAGGCCCGAAATGCAACGATTAACGGCTGTTTTTGCTTTCCATACGCTGGCTGAAATAACAGAAATGAATATTTATATTAGAGTGTTATTGCTAAATCACAACATTTTATTTTTAACTTACATAATATTGCGAATAAATTAATTAATTGAAAATAAGAAGGGGAACTTGCAAAATTTCGTTTACAATATCAACATATTCGTATTAATTTTCGAAACTAGCTTTGTTTATATTTAATTTAAGAAAATGTAACATTTTATTTTTTTTTCAAAGTTGAAACACTGATGTAAAAAAATTCTTCCCATATTAATAAATAAACTGGAAGAATCAAAGAGCAAAAATTTGAAATGTAAATTTCAAGCTTGAAACAGAAAAAGAAATTTAAAAAAACTTAAATCTTACTAAAAATAATGCTATTTTTGCAAATATTCTATGTTTTATTGATTCTTCGTTTCTTGTTTTTTTTGTCTTTATTAATTAATCTACCTATTTAATTTTATCAACCAAATACCATCATGCAGTGATGTCAAAACAAGAACGTCAAGAACACTTGCAAAAACAGTATTATTTCGAATGCAAATGCGAAGCTTGCACAGATAACTGGCCATTACATCATATTAATTCATCTAAGTTTTAATCTTTAAAAGCCAATAATTTATTGTGTAATTTTTAAAAATAACCATTTTATCAACCAGATACCATCATGCAGTGATGTCAAAACAAGATCGCCAAGAACACTTGGAAAAACAGTATTATTTCGAATGCAAGTGCGAAGCTTGCACAGATAACTGGCCATTATATCATGATCTTCCCATGAAAGGCTCCGACACTGCAATCACAGAAGAACAGATAACTAATCTGAGGAACGGAAACGCTCAAGTTGCTCTAAGTGTTTTGATAAACTTGCAAAAGACTGCTCATGATTCGGAGAAGTTGAGACCTTGCAGAGAATTAGCAGACGTACAGGAAGTCCTTAAACAATGTTACGCCATTTTTGGAAACCGAGGATTTAGTTTTTAATATTATTTATTTTCTTTTGTGTTTGTTTGAGTTTGTTTTATGAAAAAATGTTTTTGAATAAATGAAGGCTGTTTCGGCATTTGCAAAAGACGAAGGTGTGAGATCGAGGGAAATAATTTTAAATCTGAATTTGTTTAAAGGCAAAGAAAAATTTTAAGACTGAGATAAAATAAATTAGCATAAATTCGGTTAAAAGTTTGACTTTTGCAAAAACGTTGCTGAAATTACAAATTGTTAATTATTGAACCCAAAATAAATCTCCAAAACTTAAAAAATACAATGATGGTCATCTGAAATTCCTTTTCTTAGAAGTAAAAATTGTTGGAAAGATTTGATATTGCACATATCTGCGAATTTTTTCAAGCGAATTCATTCAAAAGTCACTCTTATGAGATCACAAAGTTATAAAAAAAACCTTGAAAAACAATTTTCTCGCTATTCTAATTCTTGTATAATTTAACACATCATTAAATCTATAAACCTTTGTCGGCTTGATGATGCGTTAAAATAGTACGGTTAATACTTAATTTTGAATTTCTAAATCCTTGATTCGATGTAAATTAACTTGGAAGTGTAAATTTAGTGAGTACCATAAATATTTATTATTCGTAAAAATGTAGATTTCAAAGTAATTTATTCTGCTGAAGAAGAAAAATTTATAATTTCCATTCAATTAAGTCTTCGAATACGAATGTAATTCTGATGCTATTTATATTTGTGGAACAGACTTTTGATTTCATTTGTCTAAAAACAGTAAACACATTTATTTATTTGTTTCGGTATTTACGTTCAATTTCGTCGAGTATTCATTTTGGGGCTTTTAAGTCGACGTTTTAATGGATATTAAAGAAGATGGCGATTTTAAATGAAAGTTTTGCAAGGATTTTTTGTATAATGGAATGCTGAAATTATATCATGAGTTGTTTATACATTAATTATAGAGTCTGTCAGTTACTTAAGTACGAAATTAATTTTGATTTATTAAAAAAAAAGACCTTGGTGCGGATTATGTGCTGGAGTACTGATGTTCCTCTTGTTAGATTTCTAAATTTAAATTATTAAGAACTTTTTTGTTTTAGTATTCGACGATGTAAATCAATGATATAGAAATCCTTTTTGAATCCTTATTATTGAAAATTAGAGTTTCTATGAATTTATTGCTATTAACAAATTACGCTCTTCTGAGACGTTTCCGAACTGATAAGAATTAATATCGGATGCCATTTGGTAAAGTACTGATGCATATTTCCGAACAAAGAATTATTTCTTGAAGTACTTAATCAGAAACTCTTTAGTATGATAAACCTACGATGTTCCTAAAATAAATTTTATCAGTAACAATTTTGTTTACACATCCTCAAAGCTAACTAGTCTTCTAAATTATCTCGTGATATTTGAGAAACATTTGAATTTTAAGTGGCTATGCTTTGGTGCTTTGTTTTCAGAATGCACTTTAAGTGCCGTATAAAACTGATAAAATTCTTTGTAAATATCGACAATTTGAATTACTTGTTATCAGTTGAGGGTTACTAGTAATTAAATGATTTTTGCGAACTGTTTTCTTCGAGGATCTCCTTGACTGTTTCAGTGTTGATATACTTATATTTTTTTTTCCAAAATTTAGTAAAAATTACTGAAACCAAACTACATTTTAGGATGAAAATCTTAACATTCCAAAATTTTGGTCCCAAAATTTTCTTCTGTTTAAAAGGTGACGGGTAATATTGATTGAATGTAATTTTTAATTGTAATTTATAAAAATAAAACTTGTCTGTGCGTACGAAAGCATGATTTATAAGAACAATTAGAATATTTCTAATTCGTCTTAGGATGCCATCTCCGTCCGAAGGTAGTCAACCTTTATCATTATAGCTACAGTATTTTTCATCTAGCATTTGAGTTGTGACGTTAACTTGTCCCGCCCAAAAACTGTATGGGTAGACACGCGTTCGTGCGCAGTAGGTAATGAAAACCTAGTTTAGAAAGAGATGAAGTATAGTTGGATTGTGAATTTATAAACAGCGCGTTGACGACACAACCCAAATCTTAGGTGAAATAGACTGTATTTGTGCTTTATTTACAGCTGCTCTGAATAGCTGATATGAATTACAGTATCTTTCGTTGGATAATTAGCCGAAGTAACTGATATTTCCTTCCTCTCATAACATGGCCCAAGTATTCAAGTTTTCTTTTCTGAATAGTGAAGATTTCCTCAGGCTGCTTTCACATTCTGCTCAAAACGTTATCATTACTCTCTCTTTCTGTCCAAGGAATTTGCAAAATTCATATCGAACGATTGTAGTTTTAATTTTTTTTGTTTTGTTTCTAGTTAGCAATCGGAATACAAAATATATTATAACATATGCATGACCTAATTTGTGGTCTATGAGTGATATTTACATGAAATGCTAAGGATGGCATCCGGCGCGGCGGTGCTACCTTTAATAATAATATATTTAAAAATTTAAATACCTTAAATAGTTACATGTGAATATCACTCATAGACCACAAATTAGCTCATGTATATGTTATAATATATTTTGTATTCCGATTGCTAATAAACTAGAAACAAAACAAAAAAAATTTAAAGCTACAATCGTTCGAGATGTGGCTCTATAGAAGAATTTTTAAAAATTCCTTGGACAGAAAGAGAGAGTATATATAATACGATTTGACACAGTTAATGTTTTTACTAGTCTAAACTGCTAAATTTGTTGGCCTTATCCTTTGCAGATGTCTTTGGTGTTTATTATCTAGTAGAGGGCAGATACTTGCGTTTGAGTGAACTTGTAGTTTTCTCATATGGTTGTTAACGTATTGAGTTATTACTACTTTGACGTAAGGAATTTTTAGATTCTCATGAAGGGTACGATTTGATAGTATCATGGGGCATTGGTTAAAGCACACAAAGTTTCCGACTGAAACCATTGTAGAATGTCAACATTGGGGGAGCTGGAGCATCCCCACAGTTCAATCCCATATGTCTTAGATTTTCTACCGATAAGCCAATATAGTTTTTTTGAATCGTAGTTCCATTTCCTTCTCTTTTTGGGAATGTGGGTTTTGCACGTGAGTCTACTGTCAATGTGCACACCTAGGTATTTAGTGGCTTTGGCCTGTGGTATTAACAAGTGCGCACTGTTGTTTCCGTAAGGTAAATATGACGTGGACGGATTTAGTTTCATTCACTATTATACGCCATTTTCCATCCACTTGCTAATTAAGTTTATGTGTTCTTGCACATACTGACTTGCGGTTAATTGGTCCTCATGGCAGGAAAGAATGGCGCTATCATCCGCAAAAGTTTGTGTTACAGTTTTATCTCATATAGGCAGGTCTGCAGTGTACAAGTAGAGAAGGGGTCCAAGAACACTACCTTGTGGAACACCTGAGTTGATCAGCTTGATTTCCGAAACTTCGCTGCCAAACTTTACTTGGAAGTAGGTAGCGGTTTGAAAGATATGATTTCAGGAGGAGGTAGTATTGATAAGGAAAGGACTTATTGATTTTAAATAGTAGTGTCTGGAACCAAACTCTGTCAAACGCTTGCTTAACATCTAGAAAAATGGCACAGCAGTATTCCATTGATTTATTTATTACATCTACTATTCTATGGCCCAGTTGTACTGTCGAATGATCATTGATCATGCCTAAATCCAAATTGGTGCTGCGGTATTACATCTTCCAAAAATGTTTCTGCGTAGACCCTTTTGATAATTAATTTTTCCAGTAGTTTTGATATCACCGGAAGTAAACTTATAGGTCTATAAGATGTAGCTTCATGGGGTGCCTTTCCCGGTTTTAATATCATAATAATTTGGGCAATTTAAGCTGTGCAGGCCAGTACGTTAGACGAAGTATCGAGTTAAACACCACAGTTAATAAGGTGATGCCTTTTCTAGGTACTTCTTTCAGCACCTTGCCAGTTATAAGGTCATAGCCTGGTGGCTTAGTGTTATTTAAGTATTTAATTTCATTTTTTATTTCTGTAGGCGAGAATGATCGAATAGGTGGAGATAGCTGTAAAGAAGCTGTTATTGCCCTGCTGTTTTTTTCCCAGTTCACATTGTCGAAAGCCTTTTTCATAGTCCAGTCAACCAAGGCCAAAAAAGGTCGAATAGGGGAAATAATTCGTGTAGTCGCAAATTTTTGTATAGTGGTATGGGGGAGTGCAATGAACAACATACTAAAAATCCTGACCGGTGGGGGGTGAGCGGAGCGGTGGGGGAGCGTTTAAAGGTCATTTTTTAACGTTTTTCTTGAATAACTCAAAAACCGTGGCCTCTGGCGAAAAAGTGTTCCAATATAAAATTTAACTACATGAAATTTACTACAAAACAGGTCCTATTCATTTTTTTCTCTAGGATGAATAGTTTGCGATATGCAGGGGATGGAAGAATCACGGATTTTTAAAAATAGTGTTTTAATGATATAAAATTAATGTTTAATGTTAAATGAACTTAGAACTAACAAAAAATAGTATATTATACACGACGCTATAATGTAGGCTAATAATAGCCATTATAGCGAGTCGTATACTATACTTTATCCACGAACACAAATACGAAGAATTTTTAATTAAAATTTATCGACGACTTGTCAATAATCTGTCAATTAGGATTAGAAACATAACCTATAATCTGTCAATTAGGATTAGAAACATAACCTATTTCCTTCATTATACACCATAGACAATGATGTTACCATGACACCTTGAATAATCATTATACACTGCTGTCAGTGTATAATGGATAGCATCATGAGTGACCAAACACATGAATAATTGACAGATTATTAATTAGTCGTGGATAAAAGTACATTACTTATTAAAAACAAACATCTTATCTGGAATGTTTTGGTTTTAAGTTTAAGTTTAAAAATTTCTTTCTTACTGTCTGTTAGCTTTCTTGTAAGCACTTTCATATTTTTATTTTCCTCGATTGTTTCTTTAACAGGAAACAACAAACAGAGAAAGACTAATTCAAATAACAGAAGCATTTTATAGAGAACTAAATATACAAAAGTAGAAAAACAGAGATAAATGACGATACACCACAAACAATACAGAACAAAATAGTCAACCAGGGTTCCGAACATTTACCAGAAATAACTACTGAAGAAGTAAAATACATTCTCAAAGAAATGAAAAACAATAAAGCCCCTGGAGAGGATCAAGTTGTAATAGAAGCTATTAAATTAGGCGGTGAAAAATTATTAGAAGTAATAGTTACTCTCTTCAATCTCTGTTTGGAAAATAAGTAGTATAATCCCGACAAAATGCAATACTGCGATGACCATTCTTCTACACAAAAAGAGAGACATATCAAACTAATTGACATTATACGATATATCACGAAAGCTAAGTGGAGATGGGCAGGCCATATAGCCCGTATGAGTGATAGTAGATGGACAAAAAAAGTGGAGACCTAGGGAAAGCAAGAGAAACAGGGGTAGACCACCAACTAGATGGAGCGACGACATACGCAGAGTAACATGAAACTGAATAAACAAAGCACAGAACAGAAGACAATGGCAGAATCTAGAGGAGGCCTATATCCAACAGTGGATGCGAGGAACTGAGGGATGATGATGATCTGGAATGTGTACATCAATCAACAATTGAATCATCATCGTGATCATCATCTTGCAAATCGTGTAACGGTGCGCTATTCGTACACGTACCATGGCACGTGCAGCACACCATGGAGCATGGAATGCCGGCTTTTCGGCATCCACATCGTCCCCCACACCCAGTAGAACATCGGCAAAAGATGTTATTCAGTATCGCTTCAGGTGCTACTGGGTCTTTAGTTGTTACTGGGGTGAGCGATCCATCCTTCCCTCGGTTCCATCCCCACTCGGTCGGGGGTAGGGGGTTGCTGAGCCATTGCTGTATCTGTAAGTAAGTAACCAACTGCTGTAAGTACCAAGAAATAGTGTTGTAAAAAGCATTATATAAAAACAGTAAGTTAATAAAATTAATATACCTGTAAATAAACTCTAAAAGAGTGTTGATGCGCAGCTCCTGTGGTTGGTGGCAGTGAGGCGAGGTCTGGTTTTGGCTTCGTTGATGCGTTTAGGAATGCAGCCTACCGAAATTTATTGAGATCTTGCTGATCTACAGTCGCTTGGTACATCTCTAAAAACATCGTCTCACCAGCCTGTGCGACCTTGTCTGCTGATGTCGAGGGGTTAGTGAAAATGTCGGATATTGTCTTCATTTGCCTGGGAATGTTGCTGAACCACCTGCCTTCCCTCACGCATCTGCCCTCCAACCCCCCTCCTCTCCATATCCCCAGCACACAATTTATCCCTTAATATAGCACTACTGCACTTACATGTTGCACAGACATTTGATATTCGGTTTGAAACCACTTCATTTAACATTAAACATTAATTTTATACCATTAAAACACTATTTTTAATAATCCCCGATTTTTCCACCCCGTGCATCTCGCAAACTATTCATCCTAGAGAAAAAAATAATTTAACCTTTTTTGTAGTAAATTTCATATAGATTAATTTTGTACATGGATACTTTTTTGCTAGAGGCCGCGGTTTTCGAGTTTATCAAGAAAAACATGATAAAATGACTTTTAATCGCTCCCCCCCCCGCTCCCCCCCCCACCGGTCAGGATTTTTAGTATGTTGTTCATGGCACTCCCCCCTACCACTGTACAAAAATTTGTGGCTACACGAATTATTTCCCCTATTCGACCTTTTTTGGCCTTCGTTGACTGGACTACCATATCTATTAAGGCTATATGTGTCTCATTAGCTTTTTGTATTCTTTTTTCGATTATTAATCGTAGCGCGAGTAGAAAGCTTTTCCTAAACCAAACTGATTATCGGTCGCATATTCCTCTATTTTTCTTTCTACTCTTCTGGCTATTATTCTGGTTAGTATTTTTGAGGTGTGCGAAACCAAGCATATCGTGGGATAGTTTCCGTATTTATCACTATTACCTTTTTATTGGGTATTGGGATTATTATATTGTGTTTAAAACCCTTAGGAACTACACCAGTATTGCATGTTTTGCGTACCAGCTGAAATAATCTCTCGTGGTTGCTTTCTCCAATATGTTTTAAAATCTCCGCTTGTATCTGGTCAATGCATGGAATTTTGTTGTATCTTAGCTCTCGAACTGCTCTGTCATACTCTGTTCTAATTATTGAGCCTCCTAACTTCCTATCGTTGTCTTCGTTTGTTTTTTCAAGTATCGATTTGGTGTTTTGATCTCCATATAGTGTTTCTAAGTAATTCTTTTAGGCCTTTGCAACCTCTGAGTGGCCTATAAGATAAAGCGAACTTGTTCATCTTTTAGGTTCTCTTAGGTATGTTTTGATGGTTTTAGAGGCCAAATCGCGTCTTCCGTTGTTTATGTTATGCTCTACTTCTTCAGATTTACTTTCTATGTACGCTTCTTTAACGTCCTTACATTCTCTGTCCTTTTTCCTTAATTCGTTGTATTTCCATCTCCCTTCTTCGCTTCTGTTATTTTTAAATTTCTTCATGTCTTTTATAAGCTGTAATATAGTTTTTGTTATTCAGGGTTTCCTTATTTCCGTAGAGCTCTTTCCTATGGTTTCATCTGCCGCTGTTGTAATCGCTTCTTCCTTCGATTGCCAGGCTATATCTATATCGTCCTCTTTTTCAGGGTTTTTATTTTGTAAAATATTTGTTGTTCTCGTTTGCATTTTCGTTTTTGCTGTTTCATTTTTTAAGTCTGTGTGGTCCATTTCTTCGTAATATTTTGTCTATTTAATTTTTTGAATCGTACATTGCAAGTCATCTTAACATAACTAATGTATGGTCACTGTCGGCGTCTGCTGCTGGATAACTTCTGCAGTTCTTTACTTGATTCTTAAATCTGTGTTTTACTAATATCAAGTCTAACTGAAATCGTCTTGTGCCTCCTGACATTTTCCACGTGTAGCTTCTTCGTTTATGGTGTTGAAATAAGGTGTTGATTATATGCTCCTTCGACCTCTTTATCGTCGTCTTTTATGGTAGTCATATATATACATATTATTATCGTGTCTTTTGGATACGATTGTATTCTCACCATTATAATTCTTTTATTGTACAGGATATAAGCCATTCATTGGGAATTATACCAGCTCTGTATAAAGTGTTGAGGAGATGTACTAAAACGTCTATATGATCTTCTTCTAGTAATTTTAAAGGTTCTGTGATGATTTCCAGGTATAAAGTCTCCTATTAATGTATTTGCAACAACTAAATCATTTTCTTGAATAAATTGTATTAATCTTTTTCCAAGTCATACTGTCCTATCAGATCTCCCTTTTTCCCTTTGCCTAGTTTTGCATTTACATCACCTATACTTAATTATCAGTATTTAATGTTTTATTAATCGCTTTAAGAACCTGATCAACATAAAACTTTTCTATTTCATAGTCGTCTTTGTCTGCTGTGGGGGCGTAGACTTGCATGATATTCATTTTGCCTAGAGAAGAAACTAGCACGGCACTTTCCGAAAATGGGGTAAAACTATTGGTTTTTGATTCGATCATGACTGCTACTCCATGACGATGACTTGGGTCTGTGTTTGAGCTTCTACAATAGAACATCCTGGCCACCGTGTTTCTCTAATTCCCAATATATTTATCCCTAATCTTTCCCGTTCTATTATTAAGTTATGCGCTTTTAACTATTAACATTCCCTGTGGCAATTTTAAATTTGTGCCCGGGGATTCTTAGCGTCCTCTGTTTTTAGAGTATCAAAGTTTATTGAAATGTCAAAAAACAATAGCTTTGTACGACCGACTTTTACGTGACATTAAGTAAAATATGGACTTTCAGTGTTTATTTGTATGTTACTGATTTGAAACCAAGAATTTCAAATTAATAAACAGGAATTTCAAATTAAAAATTAAATAATTAGTCCAAAAACTAACATTTTAAAACCTAAGTCAACCCTATACAGTTCCAAATTTTGTTTTGAACTACAAAATAAAGAGCCTAAACTTAGATACTTTGCACATTTACCTTTTTATTGGCAAATAAGAGCTCGCGAGCTTTTGTAAAATGCTGAAGTTCAAATAGGTATAGGTTGCGGACTTTGAGTTCATTTCGAGCCTTGTTTCGTGTGGTAGTGGTTAATTTATGTCCCGAAACATCAGTTTCAGCTTTAAGGTACTTTAATTACCCTACATTTTAGATAAAGAGAGCTAATACTACTAATTAAGTGCTCATTTACTTCTACTAATCATAATTTTTGCTTCTATAATTTCATAGTTCTCTCCTTCAACATAATTGCTTACATTCAAATAGAGAAACATTACATTTATCTCCTAGTTTGCCCACGCCATTTCGTTTATATAAACCGATTATGAATTAAATTGCATTTATAATGCACGCCAAGGCCTTCTAGATCTTAGGTTAGAATTAGCACACAATAATTATTCCATTTGTTACCTACATCGTAGTTTAGAATTTGTATGAAGCAATGTAAATAAAATACACGCGTACAAGTGTATGGTGACACCATTGGATAAATCAAGCGCTGCATCATAAATATCGGATAGTTTTTCAGTAACACCGGCGCCTAATTTATATTCCTGCTATTTCATTCAAGGCTTCTACCGTAAACATTTCTGTCCGAAATTTGGATAATTACCTCGGAACAAAATATTTCCGGTCGTTCAACGAAATTTAAATTAGAAAATTATGTTAAGAAGGGAACACACATTACGAGAAGCAGTTCTGTACGTCAAGGCTGAATGAGTATTAGACCAGGGCTGAAGCCTTTGAAAATGGTAAAAAGTGAAAAAAAATAATAGTAGGATGAAACCCATTGGAAAAGGAAGAGAATATAACAAAAATGAAAGGAAAAATAATTTACGGGCGATCTGAGGTCGGGAAGTGGAAGGGGGTGAGTTTTTAAGGGTAGATAACTGTTTATCTCGATTTCCGGCAAAACTACAAGTCCTATGGAAAACAGTTAAATGGCAAAGTTGTAGGTAATAAAAAGATCTACAACTTTTATATTTACACTTTTTTCACATAACCTCAAAATTTATGTGAAAAATTCAAATAACCAAGTTTTTGGTTTTTTATTTTTATCTTTTACAAAAAAATTTTTTTTTTACGAAATTTGGTGAAAACTTACCTTTTTATGTCCCAAACACACTGTAATTTTTTTGATTTAAAATATTTATTTTTTCACCTTATTTTGACTTAATATCGAAAAAATACCCTAATTTTCAATCGAAAATTCTCGCGTCAAAATATCTGCTTTTTTAAAAAACTCGGTGGGCTTTTTGTTCGTTGAAATCTCTACTTTTTGATGGTGTAAAAAAAAATATACATTACTATGGTAAATGTTCTCAAAAAATGCAAAGAAACGAAAAAAACTCGAATCCGAAATTTATTTTTTTTAAATCATCATGTACAATTTTGAGCTATTTATTAAAATTTATACTTTAATTACTCGAAAAACGTAAGATTCCATGTTACATTGATAAACAAAAAATTGCAAGTCGAAATATACTACTATAATTAACAACCAAATAAGTTAATAAAGTTAATATTTAATTCGGATTCGAGTTTTTTTTCGTTTCTTTGCATTTTTTGAGAACATTTACCATAGTAATGTATTTTTTTTTACACCATCAAAAAGTAGAGATTTCAACGAACAAAAAGCCCAACGAGTTTTTTAAAAACGCAGATATTTTGACGCGAGAATTTTCGATTGAAAATTAGGGTGCTTTTTCGATATTAAGTCAAAATAAGGTGAAAAAATAAATATTTTAAATCAAAAAAATTACAGTGTGTTTGGGACATAAAAAGGTAAGTTTTCACCAAATTTCGTGAAAAAAAAATTATTTTTGTAAAAGATAAAAATAAAAAACCAAAAACTTGGTTATTTGAATTTTTCACATAAATTTTGAGGTTATGTGAAAAAAGTGTAAATATAAAAGTTGTAGATCTTTTTATTACCTACAACTTTGTCATTTAACTGTTTTCCATAGGACTTGTAGTTTTGCCGGAAATCGAGATAAACAGTTTTCTACCCTTAAAAACTCACCCCTTTCCACTTCCCGACCTCAGATCGCCCGTAAATTATTTTTTCTTTCATTTTTGTTATATTCTCTTCCTTTTCCAATGGGTTTCATCCTACTATTATTTTTTTTGGTTTAAAAAATTATCGACCCTGGTCTATATATTTATGAGTTTGTTTCATGTTAAAAAAATTTGATGCAAATAACTGGCAGTAAACCTACATGAAATTAATGTAATGAGTACCACTTTATCATGACATAATCGGGGTTTTTACGTTTGAAATTGGTGCTTATTTGCCTACAAGTGAGTTTTAAATGAATTTGACTTTGGTTCTGGTTTATAGCAATTCAAGTACCTGAAGTTTTCTGATTTTTCATTTGAAATATTTTTAACTTTAATTTAGCTTCAGCTTCAGCAAAGTGTGATTAAGAACTTTAAAATCGGTTTTAGCCTTTAGCTTAAAACTTATTCTTAACAGATGTTTTTTTTAAATAAAGATACTGAAAAAATTCTTTGAAGTTAAAAAGAAAAATGTCCCTTTTTTGGGTTAGAATTTTCAAATAAGAAATTAAGTAAGAAGAACCTGCTATAAAGTTAAGAAAGGGTTTAAATCTTTGTGTAAATATAGCAATCCTTTCTGGAATTCATTGAAATTTCAGCACAATTTCATTTTGAAAACCTTTGTCTTTATTTGTTAGCTCCTTACTTTAAAAAAATAAATAATATTAATATCTACATTTGACCAATTAAAAGGTTCTTATTTGAATAGACTATAAATTGAGATTGTTACAATAGGTTATAATTTATAATACACTAAAGCATTAGTTGCATAGATTGTTAAATTAAGTAATTAATGAAAACTTAATGAACTGAACAATATTTTAAATAAATATATCGGTATTTAACTGTAAAACAATACCAAATAATTATTTTGTTCATTTTGCTGTCTTAAAAAGTGACCTACGAAGACACCCACTTTTATAAGAACGAAAGCTTTGTCCCTTCATATTATAGTTTCTTGTTTGTTCCATTACGTCTTACGAATCAGCTCTTACGAAATAAAAAAAATGTTTTTAATTTTTTAATAACAGTAATGAATAATGAAAAAGGCATCATCTGTGTAAATTAATAGCTGCACTTAAATACATATCCCATTTCTCTCTTAATTTCTTTTTCTAACAATTTTACAGAATAAAATGCTAGATTCATTTAATATGCAACTGCTTAGAAAATAAGGTCTTACATTTGAGATACGAATGAAATACGCTAAGGAAATTCGTAGCTAATGGCAAAATGATTTCTTCTCTAGAATTCATATTTTATTTATGTCTGGGTGGTTCGGTGGTGAAATAAATTGCGAAGACGTTAGAAATAAGGCAACACATCATCTTCTATTTATAAAATGTGAATTAGGTCAAATATGTGAATGTGCGAAGAGAAATTCTTGACTTTATAGGGCCAGTTTGTGGGTTAATTTTTCAACTGAATAAATATTTAATTTTTAAAACATTTTAAATTGGGACAAATTCAAAATGCAGATAAAACGCTTCTTTCAACACTTTATATTGAACGACAATAATACGAATAAGAAAATAAAATTATATGTTGACCTGTTATTATCCTTTAATATGACAACACGCCCTAATTTAAATACTTTCAGCAAGCTTAAGTAATTACATACAAATAATTTTATCTAAGTTTTGATTAATGGAATGTTTATTTCTTAGCAATAATAAGCATTTCATGTTAACCACCTTTTACTATTAATTTCAATTGTATACCGTTTAGTTTGATTAATTATCTTTCAGAAAAAAATGATTATTTCAATTATCTCTTAAGTTTCGCATTCGTGTGAAATTGTCTCAGTTCTCAATTATCAGCTACTACATCGTTTTGATTTTTAGAAACATCAGTTTAAGAGCCATGCCCTGATAAAATCGAATATGGCAAAATTATCTATACATCTTGTAAACTTAGCCTTGGCAACTCGTTCCTTCTGATAAGGTTCCACGAGGAACCGAAGCTAAATTATGGAACAAACTTCTTATAAAAACTTCTAATAAAGTTAATTACTTGATTATCATTTATGAAACCAGAGGCGTATTAGTATCTACTAAAGCAAAATAAGCGATCGCTTTTAGCGCAAAATTTTAGAGGCGGAAAATTTTGGATAAAAAGCAACAATCGGTAGTTCAGAAATCTCATTGGACGTATCACACCTGACATGCCACAAGGCAAAATTCGAATTGTCCAACAGCGATTTTTTTCAGAACAACATATGTGTACGTATAAAAAAAATTGGGGCAGTAAAAAATTGCTATGCTCCCTTTAATCCAGCACTGTATGAAACACCAGGATATAGTAGTCGTTCGTAATCTCTAGGCTCTCCTCGCTAGTTATCATTTCTCTTGCTGTAGTAATGTTAAATAAGACTCCTGATATACACCGCCAATAGCCAGAAACTAAATTTTAAGCGACAGAAATATTCCCCTGACGATTGTTAACCATGTAAATTCGTTACTGTTTTTTGCTTATGAAAAATATTATAGACTATCGGTCATTATCTGCCAGGCCAAGCAAAAGTTCTTGCCAAAAGGACTTCGAATTAATTTTTTAATACGTAATCAGAGGATGTTAATAGGGCTGGTAACATTTCGGGTATTTCTTCGTATTATATGTGTTGCTAATATAAAAATAGTTTCCTGATCCATAGACTCGTTTTCGGAGAAGGTTAATTCTGTAAAGTTCTTCGACAACCATATAACAAGGAAACTGACCGATGTTGCGAAGAATTTACTTGCGCCAAAGAAAAGAAGATAAAGCAAGATATTAGAAGAAAAAAGTAATGAAGAAACTAATGCGAATGAGAAACAGCGAAAAACTAAATATGACAGAAGAACACGGTACGGTATTGAGTGGGGTTGAAGCTTGTACAAATTACAACCGGCAAGGAAAGGGGCAGCCTGAAATATCGTCACCTGGGAAAGGGCTTTGTCGAGGGTGGTCCAGATGGAACCGATGATAGCTTCGAGTCCAAGGGAGAAAGTAGCAGCGGTCGGCAAAGAAAGGGATGAAGTCTTTTCCTGGAAGCAGGTGTTAAGACAACGGGATGCCCTTGAACTGGTAGGTTCTTTAATCCAAAACTAAACCACGTGAAACGGTACACCAACAAACACTAAACTTCAATGAAACTTTCACACGGAACTTATATTTTCCCGGTACGATAATGATAATCCGACAAATATGCCGTAAGTTTCCCAAAACTAAACGAGAACGAGAGGCTGACAAACTGGATTTTTGGCCTACGAAGCCCGGAACGATATTTGCACAACCGATAGTTCCGAAAGCTGGCTAAACTCTGATTTGTTTCTGTTCTTTTTCGTAAAACCAAAAGGATGTTAGAAGAAGACGAAGAAACGCGCTTGCGGTACGCAGGTCGTAAGTATAGAAACCTTGAATGGTTGGTGCTTCCCCGGATTCTTAACAAATAAATACACTGAACAAATATTACATCATCCTATTTGGTCATCATATTTGGGGTTTCTCCAAAATATTTCGCAACAACAAGAATAGGCCAAACTGGCATTATTTCCGCAGATTCTGCAACTTCAGGCGGGCTTAAACCTCGAACAACAGGGACGTATTACATTTAATTTACGCAAAATTTCAAAAGCCGTGACAAACAGTTTGTAGTTATCGGAACATTATATCTAGGACACGCATGCTATCTGATAGTAACAATATTGTCTGCAAAACACAGGTTCGAAAAGTATTCGGCAATTTATGTTTATACCCAAGTTGTGCCTTTTAAGGTCTTAAATAGATCTTCCAAGCTGTTTATAAATAATTTAAGAGACATATTTTCTTTGCCTGATGCCTCTGTTAATTGGGATATGATGTATGTCTTCTAATATCTAAATAACGCTTTTGTGTTTTTGTATAGGTATTTTATTCAGAGTATTTATCTATGGTCAATTCGACATCTTTTGATAGTGTTAATGGTTGTCCAGCTATGTCAAAAGCCTTCTCGAAAGTCTACGAATATCATGTAGAGTGGTTGATTGTATTCGTAGGATTTCTTTATTACTTGACATATTGTATGTGTATGGTCCATTGTGCTGAAGGCTCGTCTGAACTCTGCCTGTTCTGGTGATTGGTATGATTTTAATTAATGCGAAAGTCGGCTGCTTAAGACTTTTGTCAGTGCTTTATATAAATGTGACAGCAGCGTTATAGACCCATAGTTTCTTAAATCCTTGCAGTTTCCTTTTTTGAATATTAATATTACCTTAGAGGTTTTCAATGTTTCCGGTGTTCTTCCTAGCTCAATACACTGATTAAAAAGCACTTTTAGGGTAATATGAAAGTTTTTAGAGACGGGGCATGAGCGTATACCAGTGGTAGAAGACTCTACATGTCTACATATACCAAAAAATATCACTATCAGATAAAACCCAGTCAGTGGAGATTAATAAACGAATAAAACTGGTGTTTGGCAAGCTTAGGGAACAAGTATTTAATACAAGCTTACCACAATACCTAAAGACAACAGTATACAGCCAGTGTATACTGCCAATATTAACATACGCATCTGAAACATGGACCCCGAAAAACATAACAATGGATAAAATGAAACGCTGCTAAAGGAAAATGGAAAGAGGCATTTTAGGAGTGACATTACAGGACATAATAAGAAATGAACACATAAGCAATAGAACAAGTATGTGTAGAAGATGTAGCACGTTGCATCATCAGCCTAGCACTAGGGAAGTCACTGAATGGAGACCGCGGCAGAAGAAATCGAGGCAGACCTAGAATTCTATGGAAGGACGACCTAGTAAGAATAGCAGGAAAACTATGGTTTTGACAAACTACGGACCCCATAACGTGGAAAGAGCTTGAGGAGGCGTATATCCAATAATGGATGTTGTAACTGACATATGAGGATGATGATGATGAATACAAAAACATAATGTGAAAATGAGTAGCAATGGCACAATTTACCCTCATAATAGGTTTACTGGGATGTTGGTAACTTTGTTAAGTCTAATATTTATCTGGGACGGGGGTTTTAGTGGCAATAAGTTACCCAAAAGCGTCCAATGAAAGTATTTACGAAATAATTCTGAAAAAGTATAATTTTCATTATGGGCATAGCTCGGTTGTTTCTAACATTTTCAAAACCAAAAATGAACTTTATTTGGATAGCTTTCTAAGCCTTCTTTATCTTAAAACCCTCAACTATTAAGTTTTCAATTTTCATACAGAAGTCGAGAATAAGAGAATAAGAGATATGTCCAATACTTCGATTTAGCTTTTTTTTAGCAACAAATACAATTGTCATTTGTGTTTAGTTTATTTACTGTTTGTTGGTTTGGTATAATTTGGGATGAAATTGTTACAAAAATTATACAGGGTGTCCCGCAATAGGATGTACATAGCTTCAGTACGTGTACCTGGCCCCTTTTTAAGTCGAGAACTTCCAATAAACATATGCCCTAAAATTAATCCCTACAAAGTTATTGGCACTTTTTCATTCAAAAACTAACACTAAAGATTCAAAACTTTATTGGTAAAGGATATCAATTAACGGTTCACAAAATAAAATGCTATAGTTATGTGGCAGTTTCTATCTCAAGTTTTCAAAATGACCTCCTCGATTAGCTATGCACATTCGTGTCCTTTATGAAATCGTGGTGACAGACCTCATAATAGAGTCGGAATCGTTTTTGATGATATTGGCATATTCTTGATTAGAAAACGTTGCCATACTTATTTTATAACAGATAATAAATACAACACTTACTTACATTTGTTTTCAAAGCCGTCTAATTGCATCTTTTGTTTATGATCTTTGAGCATAATGGTAACATTCAAATGTGAATTACTTTGTAGCGATTAATTTTAGGCCATATGTTTATTGGAAGTTTTCGACTTAAAAGGAGGCCAGGAACACGTACTGAAGCTATGTACATCCTATTGCGGGACACCCTGTATATAAAGTAATATTATCGGAATGTTACTGTGTGTAAGTGTTAAAGAGAACAATTCTCATGTGGCACAAGCCTTTTTTTAAAAGCAATGTGGTTTTCTTAAAAAAATAATTTAATCGGACAAATTTAGATTTCAACACAGTCTTAGAAGTTAAAGATAGTTTTGCTCTTGTAACAAAATAAATTAAAATTTTACATAGAAAAATTGTGTTTTTTTGTTCAAATGTTTTAGGAATACTATAATTTTTTTGAATTTTATCTGACTGTGCAAAGGCTATTTCATTTGCAGTCTGCCATTACCTTAATTAAAAAACAGGGTCTATTGGAAGATATTAGTATATTGTTTCATTAGTACAAAAAATGCATGATTTCGGGACAAGTAAGACAGATCGCCGAACGACGCGCAGCGGAGTCCGACGAGTCTTACGCGTGAAGTGAAATTGGAAATTGGAAATATAAACATGCCAAAAATAATACCAACTTTACAAAAAATAAATATGAGCTAAATTAGAAAATAAAAACCCGATTTCTTTCTTATTTTCAAAAATGTATAGACCTTGTGATCAAACACGGCTACCTAATCTTAAAAAACTACAAAAATAATTTATATTTAGTATCAATTGCATTTTGTATTTTTTTATCGCATATTATTGGTAACGCCGACCGTTGATCATGTGATTGATGACGCTCAGTACCTGAATCGCCAATTCGACAGCGATACACGAATGCAAAACAGGCATACATTACTGCATTCAATAGATAGTGTAACTTACAGGGAGGAGGGAATTCCCCTGTGAAATTTCACTTACATCTAGTACAAAACCTTCGGAGATTTTGGGAACTGATGATGACGGGTGCACCTTCAGCTACTTATAAACCTGTAATCAGGCAGAAATGTGCCGCAAACCACCTATGACGGAATATAGTCAACCAATGTTACATCCATCCTTGTTAGTATTCCACCCATCCTAGTTGACCCATACGGTCTAGGAAGCCAACTGATCGAGAAGGTTCGGGGGCGGGCCTACCTGACCACCCCGAGGGGCACAACTCGAGAGTTACTGCACTGTATAAATGCAGCCAGGTTAAGGGCCCTTGGTAACTACGCCGAATTACCAAGTTCCCAGGGACATACCCGGCTAAATGGGTCCCAGAGTTTCATGCTCCAATAAACAACAACAAGCCTCAATGCTTGCTAACATCATAACAAATACATCAACAACATAGTTCATAACGACTTTATCTCATCGGACATGCAGTCAAATCAATTTATTCAATTCAAGAACAACTAGTATGTAAATAATCATCCAAAATGCATCTTACATCAAAGCACAACTAATTCACATTCTACGCATTATACACAAACTCACTTGGTCGTTTTGTATTAATTAACATATCTGTACGCCAGTGCATCCCGTAATCGACTCTCTTTTTTAGATTCTGAACTGGTTTGGACCCTATAACCATAACTAATCCCCCTATTTTAAAAGCTCTGGTTCGGGTTTAATAAACAAGCGGTCTTTGTTTCAAAAATCTAGCGCTTACGTCATCGCCGCCAAAGTACGTGCAACAACTACTACTGTTTTTTAATTGGTTTTTATTCGAACTGTATCGCCCTTACATGCTTAGTCTTTTTTTCTGGCACCCTGTTGTAACATATGTAAATATATTTTCTGAGAAGGCACTAGATGATAAATCGTGACTAAATGAATGAAAACAGGACACGTTTTCAATTAGTTTATCATATTTATTCACAAATAAAATAACGATATTATCCTTGCTCTTTTATAATGTAAAAATAAACTGAATCGTACTTAAAAGCTGCAAGAATAATCATGGCATCGTTGATAATGTATTTTTTATCTTTTCCGAATCTACAAATTATTTCAGGACACCGTAAGCTCGAGTTTAATTTAATAAACCAAGAATACGCTTATTTTACAAACATAACTAAAGTGTTTTCAACTGAAAAAAAAACTGCTGTTGTTGCCAAACTATTATTTGTTAGTGAAACTAAAACTCAGCATATCCAATTTTGTTGCAAATATGAAAATTAGTTCTAAAACGTGTAATTGTCGAGATATTCTCGGAAAAAATCGCTTGTTTTTGGAAATTCTGAAAAAAGCTCTTTACTAGAGCAGCTTTTAAAGTTTCCTTCCTCCTAGAATTGAATTTTTTACATTTTAAATTTTCAGACGACTATCGTGAATTCAACACATCGATTTTGTTTTGGCATAAAAAGAGTTTTTATAATTTGTTAAAACACATTAAAATGGTTTCTCTACAGGAACAAATCGGTTCAAATTTAGTTTCTAAAATAATCAGCAACCTTTTTGTAATTTGTAACGTATGTAATTGTTATTTGTATTTAGCTCGTTTATATTGCTGCGGTGTAACAATAAATTACATTAAATGGACGTACAATATGATTTTTTAAAAACTCAATTGCAGCAGGCCGTATTCTGACGTAATACAGACAGTCCTAAGGTTATTAAGACAGAACACGGCCTGCTGCAATTGAGTTTTTAAAAAATCACATTGTATATTGTCAAGATATTCTATATTCTGAAATAAATATTATGTGTGTTAAATAAAATATCTCTTACCTTGGCGTTATAACCTGTATTTTCTGCCTTTACGAACGTCCTTGTTTGGAAGAAATGCGATTTTAATGAATTTTCTTAAACAAAAATCATTAAGACGAAATTTAAATTACAGCTGGAAGAAAATCATAAAGTAAAACTAATTTTTACGTTTCGGATTTATCGCAAAACCTATTCAAATTAAAAAATGTGTTTCGGAGGGAACGCTAAGGTGGCAGTTTTGATTGTCATACTTTTGATAATCATCAGGTAGATTTTTTCCTCATTGTGTGAGTAAGGTTAACCCCTTGTCCAACACACATGCATAGAACTTGTACTTACGTATGGTATTGGCTGAAGAGGAGAGGAAGGAGAAGCATTTTAATGTTTAGTCAGGTAAATGTTCGCTAATATTTTTATTATTAAATCATCAAAGCTAATTATTTTTTGACCGAAAGTTCTATGTTTTTATTTTTGAAATTTATTTTAGTTATTTATTTGTTTATTATTTAACTTTTTGATATCTTAGTGTATGTAATGTAATGAAATTGTACTCTTTGTAAGTTATAACGGTACGATTTCGTTACATTTGTTTTTAAATTGCTCTTGGAAACATACAAAAATATTGTTCTCAGGCTAATAAACTTCGTTCATCGAATACCAAATTTATTACCTTGCAAAATACCATGCCAAAATAGTAAAATGGGCTAGTTTTAAAAAAGCATGATGCGGAATATTAATATTTAATAATTTATACAACTGTTGAATATTTTGTTCGTCTGACACAGATCTTCTTTTCTGCTTCCGGCTACCTATATAGTTTGAGTATTTTTTCATTGCCACAAAGATAAAAATTTGGACTTGAAATTTTTATCAAGGCCCGCCATGAGAATTTAAAAGTAAACGTTCCTACTACAGGATTTCTTGATATTACAGCTCTCGACGACAAATATGTAATAGATTAAAACAAAAATTAAAAACCACCCAGTATTATACAGGGTGTATCGTAAATCGCGTAAAGTTTTTAACGCAGAATCGCGCGGTGTGAATATTATGCGCCATTTACGATACACCCTGTATATAAATGTGTTTACTATAAGACTATAAGAACTTTCGTACTCTTTCAATCGTTTCACCGAAATTTTTATTATAGTGTATTATAGGAACACTTTTTAAAAACAATATTATATTGTAAAAAGAACTAATATTATGAAGTATTTCTTCCTATTATTATTCGAATAAACAAGCATTAGAGATTATTATACATATACATACAATCAATTCTTCAAAGTTTTCCTTGCTTACTTTAAACAAACGATAGCGCCTTAAAATGAAGAAAGGGAACAAAATAAAAAAGAACGAAAGATGTAAATAAGCTTATCTTACTATTAAATCGTGCAAAGGTTTTATTTTGAAGTTTTATGAAGTTAGAAGTTTTCTCGTTATCGTCTATAGTTTAAGTGATTAACGATTAGCGCGAAATAAATATCAGATTATCAAATTTTAATCCACAAAATGATAGTATAAATAATCGCACAGTTTTACTGTAGAATTAGTCTTAAGAAACTCCTCGTCTGGGTTTATTTTTTTAATTTTCATTTTGAGCTACTGAAATAAATAAGAAAAGAAATTAATCAAAATGAAATTGCATTGTGCTCTGTTCATATGTTTATCATTATTTTTAAATTTTGAAAATTGCTTATCCGATAATTTGGAACTTTTAATTCTTCACAACAATGATATGCATTCGCGTTTTGAAGAAACGTCCCAGTCTTCTGGAAAGTGTAATGGTCAGTCGAATTGTTACGGAGGTTTTGCAAGAACTGCACATATAATAAGGGAAGCTAGAAAAGCAGAAGCTGAAGGAACGGGTCCAAAAGTTCTTTATTTAAATGCTGGTGATACTTATAGTGGTACCGCTTGGTTCAATGTGCATAAATGGAAAATCGTGAGCGAATTTCTGAATATGTTAAAACCAGATGTTGCTGTAAGTATTATTTTTTGGGTTTAATTGAATTTTTATTACTGATAATTTACTGAATTAGAAGTCCAAATTATTTTAAAAATTTAGATTTCTTGAAGTCCTTTGTTCAATTTTAGTTTGTGAGATTAAAAATTTTGGAAATAATGCCAAGGCGCAGAAATAAATATTTTTCAACCAACAAAATCTGAAGTTTTAACTTCTAAATTTTGGACGCAAAAATTATTATTCGATAACTTTCAAAGAAAATAAACTGTGTTTTTTTTAAACGTAATATAATATTTCAAGTGTAACTATATTTAGAAAAACTTACGATAAAAACTAAAATCGTTTGTTTCTTGTTTTTATTGAATATCTTATCTTCAATTTTTGAGCATATATTTATTACATATTTTATCACTTAATTTCGATTTATAATTTTGTTGAAGATTACATTGTGATTTTCTTATAAGTATAAAAGCCCTTCAGTAATTTGGTTAAAATTTACAGCCGTAGATATCTTCTAAGCCTCACCAAAAGTTTTAATTTCTATTAAAGTTACGTACATTGTTGAAATTGGAAGCCTTGCATTACCATCTTTTCATTTTCAGTCTTTTGGAAACCATGAATTTGACCAAAACATAGAAGGTCTTCTTCCGTTCTTAGAGCGCGCCACTTTTCCAATCGTAGCCGCCAACTTAGATTTTTCAGAAGAGCCAGACCTTAGCGACGTAAAAAAGTCTGTCGTACTAGAAATCGACGGTAAAAAAATCGGTGTAATTGGTTATTTAACTCCTGATACCGCCTTAATTTCATCACCTGGTAAAGTAAAGTTTGAAGATGAAGTTTCTAGTATTAAAGCAGAGAGTGAAAAGCTGGACGGAGAAGGTGTCAAGATTATCATAGCTTTGGGCCATTCTGGTTATGAAGTCGATCAAGAAATAGCTAAGCACGTACCTTTAGTAGATTTAGTTATTGGTGGACATACGGATACGTTTCTTTGGAGTGATACTGATAATCCGCCAGATTCAGAGGAACCTAAAGGTCCTTATCCTACTATTATTACTCAAAGCAATGGTAAAGAAGTGCCAGTTGTTCAAGCATATGCTTACACCAAATATATGGGACAGTTAAAAATAAGTTTTGATGATAATGGGGACGTTGTTGGCCATTCAGGACAACCATTATTGGTAGATAGTACAATTCACCAGGAAGAGGATTTCCTGGAAGTCCTTGAAAAGTACAGAAAGGCAGTCGAAGACTTAGATAAAGAAATAGTGGGAAGAACTAAGGTCATCCTCGATGGAAGGAAAGAAAGTTGCCGATATCGAGACTGTAACTTCGCTAATTTCATTACAGACGCCTATGTAGCTTACCACTCTTCTCAATACGGAGGTTCCTATTGGACAGATGCCCCCATTGCCATTATTAATGGTGGAGCAATTCGTGCCACTGTAACATCTGAGAAAGCAGATGGTAGCATTACTAGAGGCGAACTCCTGTCTGCTATACCTTTCGGCGATCAACCGGTCAGCATGAATTTAAAAGGTTCTGATATATTGGAAGCCTTAGAACATGGTGTTCGAAGTGACGGGGAAGAAACATCACGTGGCGAGTTCCTTCAAGTATCTGGTATGCGGTATCTCGTCGACATGTCCAAACCTCCTGGTTCGAGAGTAAGTGAAGTCAAACTTCGATGTAGTGCTTGCAGGATACCAACTTATCAACCCCTTGTCCTTCATCACCAGTATAGGATTATAACTGCAGGATTTTTGAATAATGGTGGTGATGGTCATAAAGTTTTTCAGGAAAGGGGCACTGAAAAAAAACCTGAAGATCTGGCTGACATAGATACTGTTGCTTGGTACATTGAAAAAATGACGCCCATTTATCCAGGAGAAGAGGATAGGATTGTTGTAGTAGGAGTGGAAAGTTATTAATCAGACTGTTTCGATTCCGGCTGTAATTCTTTAAATAAATTGTTAAGTTTTTAATATTACTACCCAATAAACAGTATTAGCATTGATTTTTATTACTTTTCCTTATGGTATCATATTTAGTTCTACTATGTAGACGTTAAAAGTAAAGCTAAATTTTTGAAAATTAATCTGTACACATACAATGTGATTTTTTAAAAACGCAATTGCAGCAGGCCGTATTCTGACTTAATACAGACAGTTCTAAGGTTATTAAGACAGACTACGGCCTATTGCAATTGAGTTTTCAAAAAATCACATTGTATGTAATTAATAAACTAAATCGTTAATAAACCAGTAGCATCAAATCAAAAATCAAAGTAATTATCTATTTAGCTATGTCCTGATTACCCGACAAATAAGATAATAAATATAGCTATGTATTTACATTGTCGAATCGGTAAGTGGGATTATGTATTTATTTATTGGGCGAAATTTGGGCTTGCGGGTGCCAGGGATTTCCAATAGCGTCGACTACTATGGCCATTGGCACTACCCGAATAGATTTTGCCGAACCCAGGGATGTCCACGCCTGGAAGGAATCTTTATCGTGCCAAACATCGTATTGGCACGGGTCCTACGGTTATACGTCGTATTCGAAGGGCGGCATACTTTCAGATATTTTTCCACATTAAAAATCTCATCGACCGGGACCGCGAATCGAACCCAAGACCTCTGGTTTACAAGGCAAGCATACTAACCTTGACGCCATCCAGGCCGGCAAGTGGGATTATAATTCATCGAGTATGGATGATCGCAACCCGAACATAGCGAGGACATTTAAACCATGCAAAACAGAATAAATCACTTTATTGGAATTCTCATTAGTAATTCCACACACGCATTTAGCTTGAATTTTTTTCGAAGGATTATAACAATAGTATTTACGACGCTGGAAAGCGAATTACTGATTTTTTAAAGTACGCACTATCTGCAATAATTATACAGGCAAAAAAAAATATTCAGAACCATAAGAAATTCTTATAATATATATTCCTGAACGAAAAAGGGAAATCCATAAAGCAAAATATTTAAAAACTCTTAGAAGGTCATTTTGTAGTTAATATCTGGAAGCAGAAAATTTGAGAAAATGGTAATATTTACAATAAGTAATAACATAAAAATGTTGTAATTCTTATACATACAGGGTGTCCCAGGAGGAAAGGTCAACATTGAGGGAAGTCATAGAATACGCCATTCTAAGTATAAAAGGTTATATGAACATATGTCCTATTTCGAACGATTGACAAGATAAGGTTATTTTACTGTATCAGTAGTTTGAATTTGGCGCGCACTATTATCTTTCCCCACAACTGCAATAGTGAACCTGTATTGCATCTAACCCCATTGGATTTTTGTTTGTGGGGTTGGATGAAGACCGAAGACTACACAAGAAAAGTAAATACACGCGATGAGCTACTAGATCGTATAAGAAATACTTCTGATCGCATAAAGTGCCGTCGAGATTCCATCAGAAGAGCAACACGCTATGTTCTCATACGAAGTGCCAAGAGCATTGTGATGTTGACGGTGGAATTTTCGAAAATGTATTGTAAACTGTAAAAAAATTGTCACTTGAATAATAAATATTAGAAACACTTCCCACTAACTCTTTCTTATGAATGATTTTGCAACTGTACATGGAAATAGATCTATCTCGTAAATCGTTCGGAATATGTAGGACATATGTTGTTCATATACAGTGAGCACGTAAAGGTTGGAATAAATTCGATAAAATATTTTGTGGGCAAGCAAAAAAATAACGCTCGGACACGTCGATTTTCTTTTTTAGATGCGCATTTTTTAGTATACATATTTTTTTTATTATGTCATCGCTGTTCGAGTTATGACGTCATCATCAGTTTTTTTAAATGGCAATACCCTCTTTTGATAGTACCACTTAAAAGAGCGCATTTTTGTGCGTATAGACGCCAAATTTTATGGTATGTTACATAACAATATTTTCGAGAAATTAGTACCACAATTGTTGCACCATTTTTTATTGACGGCGCATTAAATGCTGAAAAACATTTAAATTTTTTACAACAACAGATAATTCCCGCGCTTGTAGCACTATATCCAAATAATCAAAATCCCCAAATGCCGGACGAATCAATATGGTACCAACAAGATGGCGCGTCACCACATCATTCACAGATTGTGCGTGATTATCTGAATCGCCAATAGATGGATATTGTCAAGAGGTGAATGATATGCAATTTCAACGTTTAATTTAATGGGTTTTAGTTGTATTTATTATTTCTTCTATTGTTATTTCATTACATTGTTATGAATTCTAAAACGTTTTTTTTTTGAAAATATTGTTATGTAACATACCACAAAATTTAGCGTCTATACCCAGAAAAATGTGCTCTTTTAAATAGTATTATCAAAAGAGGGTGTTGCTATTTAAAAAAACTGATGATGACGTCATAACTCGAAGAGGGATGACGTAATAAAAAATATACGTTTACCAAAAAGTGCGCATCTAAAAAATAAAATCGACGTGTCCGAGCATTCTTTTCTTACTTGCCCAATAAAGATTTTATCGAATTTATTCCAACCTTTACGTGCTCACTGTATAATAGTCCAGTCAAATTAACCAAATTAGCCGAAAAAATTCACGTAGTTTTGAAAGTTGGTACAGTTGTTTGTTGAGGTGTCCTGACGAACATACTAAAAGTCCCCGGGGGTGGGAGGTGAGCTGGGGGTGGGAGAGCTGTTTGAAGGTCCCTTTCTTCACTTTTTCGCTAATAGCTCGAAAATTTAAAGGTTTTGCGTTACGACCATTCTACACGAAAATGAAGTAGACAAAATTTCCTACCAAAAAGATTCTATGCATTTTTCCCGTAAGATCAATATCTTAGGAGTAGAAGTGGGATGAATGTTAAAGAAAGTTGAAAAGTGTGGTAATTTTATTTAAAAAAAAAACTCAAAATGGTATGTCAATTATAATTATTATTAAGTAAAATGTCATCTTCTTCATCTTTTTCGTCCTCTTATAACAAATCTGTGGGCGCACCTTTGGTACACGCCCCCTGGCAGCCGCAAACTGGGCTGCTCCTCATTCTCATCTTCACACTTTGATATTTACCACGCATCATTAAGGATTTTGAGACCCGTATCGCGAAAGCATACGACGGTTTTACGTGTCTTTAAGTGACGGATTAGAATTCTGTCATCATATGTATATCTCCTTCAGTTTTGCGTTAATCGTATCCACTGTTGGGTTTTCCCTTTTTTTAGTTTCTCGCTAATAGCTCGAGAACCGCGCGGTTTTGAGGTACGACCATTCTATACGAAAATGAAGTAGACAAAATTTCCTACCAAAAATGTGCTATTCATTTTTGCCATAAGATCAATACCTTAGGAGTAGAAGTGCGATAAAGGTAAACAAAGTTGGTAAATGTTGATTTTTGTTGCCAAATTTTTGTACAGGTTGAATTTCAACATTTATATTCACCCCGGTTCCACTTTTAAGGTATTGATCTTACGGCAAAAATACATAGGACCTTTTTGGTTGGAAATTTTATCTTCTACATTTTCGTATAGACTGATCGTAACGCTAAACTTCACGGTCTTCGAGCTATTAGAGAAAAAGTGAAGAAAGGGACCTTTAAACAGCTCCCCCACCCCCGGCTCACCCCCCACCCTCGGGGACTTTTGGTATATTTTTCAGGACACCTGGACACCTCAAGAAACAACTGTACCAATTTTCAAAACTACGTGAATTATTTCGGCTATTTGCCATTATTTTGGCTAATTTGACTGGACTATAACCTTTTTCACTTAGAATGATGTATACTATGACACAAGGGCGGTTTTAGAACATATTTTTGGGGGGGGTACTAATTTTCATAACTGCCAAAATTCTTTATACACGAAAGATTACCTCAAAAATTACCTAAAATATTTTAAAAAATGACGGATGGTACTTTGACGATTGCTATTTTGTAGCACATGATGGATTCTTGGGGGGGGGGGGTAATTACCCCCATTACCCCCCCTATAAAACCGCCCTTGCTATGACATCCCTCAATGTTGACCTTTCCTTCTGAGACACCCTGTATATATATTATATATCCGGGTTTATACCGCCGGTCGCGGTTTTCCGATTCTCAAACGCCATAGCTTTCGGTCTTGAGCATCTTCATTTTATAGTTCATAGGTATTCATTGCTTCCCTGTGTTATAATTTTTTGTCTTTACGAGTCAATTGTATCGTTTTCCACTTATCAATCGCCGCTGTTGGTTGATTGCTAAGCTCTATGTTTTTTTTATGGAGGTTTCCTCTCATATTAGTGTGGTTGCTACCCTTCATAATAACATTGGCTTATTTTGCTGTTACCAATCTGCTTATGTCATTTTTAAGTAGTTTAAGGAGTTGATTGTTCCCGAATCAATTTCCTGTACCTTAAGGTAGTGGGATAGTGGGTTTAGAATTTATTTGCAGTCACGTATTTTCAATTATATTGCCTGGTGACATTCTTTAGGGAACCTGGCCTAACTGGTTAGTTCGTTTCTGTAACCTCAATCATTTTGGTATTTTTATAGACATTTTCTGTTATCCTACAAGACAATCTCACGATCTTTTCTCTGGTTATCCAGTATCCTGTCTTATTCCTTTTTCTGTCCTTCCCATTTTACTTTATCAATCTACATTGTTGTTTTCCCGTTTCTTATTTTGTGGAGGTTTTCTTTTGTTCGTAGTTTTGACAGCATTTGTAATGCTATATTTCTTTGTGCCGGCGCTAAATTGTCATCATTAGCGATGTCTAGTTATTTAGTTCATTTGTTGTTTTGATTTCGTTCAGACTTAAATTCTTTCCGGTTCTGCCGATCCTATTTTCAATTTTCCTTTTGTGTTGTATGAATCCTCGACGTCTTTATTTAAACATTTAAATGCGAATTTTCCGCCTAATTTATGCAACTTTAATTGCATTTGTATTTTGAATGCGCAGTGACAGAATTTTGACGGACTGCCCAGGTGTTGCACCTGGAATCGAATTGAATGTCTTTTTCCGTTCGACGTGGTGAAGTACGCACATTTGGCGAATTTATTTAAAAAGTCCATGTCGCTTCCCTTTATGCGTTGAATTTACCACGCAATTAAGTGTTTTTTAAAGCGATCCGTTTTTGGGTGCTTTGTTTGGCTCGTTGTTCATTATTTTTGCTTTTTTGAATTACACGTGTAATTTACATGTGGTAAGTTTTCCTTTTGTTATAAAATTCATATTCTTATTTGTGTGGAATTTCTAGCAATTAGAATTAATTAATTCTATCTGGGTGTTGACCTTGGAATTCTCGTTGTTCTAATTAATTTCGTGGCTGTTCGTGATTTGGAATTAATCCTGGCGTCATAGTTGAATCCAGATAGTGCGAGATTCACGAGGAGTCGCCATTTTGCCATTTTACCATCTTGAATTTATTCACGTCATACAACCTCGACTGATGGATTAAGATAAGTGATATTGGTTTTATATCTAATTTTGTATTCATGGTTTTATCATTAAATTATTTTTGTGCCCTTCTGGTCTAATTATTTAATTAAATTGCATTATTATAATTTGTTATAAACTTTCTATTTTACTGTATCTTGAATTTATTGTAGCTTGGTTAATTGTTTAAAATTTTGAAAAGGTAACGCAAGTATTTGCTTCAGTTGGCTTAATTTGCCTTATATTTTATCTACTATACCCCTATAAACGTTTACAAAGTAGGTGGATGTTATTTCATTCCATATTAATTGCGTTCCCTGAGTTAGGCCTTCAGCTATGTAAATTATTTAATTAATATTCAGGTTTCATTTGTTGTTAAATTATTTAATTAATGTTCAGGTTTCATTTGTTATTTATCTTAATATTATTGAGTTTATAATTAAGTCTAATTTTTTGTAATTAATTTTATTGTCTTCTGAAATTTGAACCTTGGCCTTGCGCCGTATTGCTGAGTTTCCGAAAAAAATAAAGTGTAACAACGTATTTACGGCTTTTCATTATCTTTTTGGCAAGTTTACGTTACACCTGATTCCATTGTTCCAGGATCTTCGTGGTCTGCTTATACTTATATTACGTTTCCCTGCTGGTGTCCAATTAAAGATTCCTTTCGGCAATCTCTGATCGTCCATCCTTAACAAATGACAGAACCATTTGAGCCTTCTTCTATCAATCCTATCTGTTACTTTATCGAGGAATTCCATTCTGTTTTGGATTTCCTCATTTGTGACATGCTCTAGTCTTGAGATTCTGAAACTTCTTCTTAGGTAGTCCATTTCTACTGTTTGCAACTTACGTTGGTACTCTTTGTTGATGGTCCATCTCTCACAGCCGTAGCATAGAACCGATTCTACCATTGTTTTTCCAATGTGTTTCTTTACGTTGTTTGATATATGTCGGTTCCACCATATAGAGTTTAAGCTTCTTATTATTTTCCGGCCTCTTTCGATCCTTGTCTTTATTTCTTCTTGGCCTATACCGTTTGTGGTAATAGTTGCTCCCTAGATATTTGAATTTTTGTATGTGTTTTAGTTCTTGTTGGTCATTAATTAGTATTTGAAATTGGGCATCGGTGTTTGTTGCCAGATATTCCGTTTTATCTGTACTTATAGTTAGGCCCCATTTTTCATATTCTGCAAGGAGTTTTTTAACCACATATTCGAAGTCGTAAGAATCTTGTGCGATTACAACTTGATCGTCCGCAAAATTTAGTGTGAATAGGTGGTTATTTCACAGGTACTCCCACACCACGCACTTTCTTCTTCCATGTTTCCAGGACTACTTCCAAATATGAGTTAAATAGCAGTGGTGATAGGCTGCATCCTTGCCTCAGACCTTTGGTTGGAGTGAAAGGTTCCGCAAGTTCATTACCATTTTTTACGTAGACTTTGTTGCCTCGGTACATTTCTTTTATTATGTTTAAGAGTTCTTGATCTATGTTCGTGACGTTTAATGCTTCTCATAATTTATTTTGGGGAACCGAATCATAAGCTTTCTTTAGGTCAATAAAAGCTAGGCGAATTTCTTCTCCCACTGCTGTTCTTTTCTCTGCCAGCTGTTGTAGCACGAAGATGTTGTCAACACGGAATCTGCCCTTAGTGAAGCCACTATGTTCGTCACTAATCTTATTTTGTAAATTAGCTTGCAGTTTGCTGTTTAAAATTTTACTAATCAGTCTGCTGAAGGTACTGTTTATACTAAGACCTCTATAATTATTAGGGTCCTTTCTTAAGCCCTTTTTGTAGATAGATATAATATACGATTCTTTACATTGGGCAGGTACTTGATTTTGTTGCAGACAGTTATTAAAATGGGCTGTCAACCTTGTATTTAAGGTATGTCATCTGTATTTGAGCAATTCAACTGGTATAGCTTCTGGGCCCGGGGCTCTTCCGTTCTTCGATTTCGGGCTGATCCCACTTCTTTTTCGGTGATTCTGATGTTCGTGTTTGTATTCAGCGTAGCATTATCTTCAGCAGGGTATTGCGGTCTGTCTTCTATTAATAATTGTTGCTAGTGGTTGATCCAATTCGATGTAGGAATTTAATTTACATTGCTGTTATTTTCTTCATGGATTTAAACCATACTTCGGTCGACTGTGATCCTTCTATCATACTATCTATTTCCTGGCATTTGCGTTCCCATGCGGCATTTTTTGAGCTAGCTATCTTCCTCTTAACTTCCCTGTTTAGCCGTTTGTATTCTAGCAGAGTTTCAATTGTTCTTAAATTAAGCCACTTATGATAAGCTTTGTTCTTCTCGTCAATACAGTTCTCAAATTCTTCATTCCACTAGTACGGTGTTCGTTTTCCTTTCTTCTGATCAGCTTCCCCTAGTGCCTCATGGGCGGCTTGGTGGATAGCATGAGTTAGATTGGTGTGTCCAGCTACTATATCATTATCACTGTTACTTGTTTTTAGTTGTTGTTTTAGTCTGTTTTTATGTAGCCGTTGGATGCTATTCTCTTTTAGTAGTTAGTTGAAGCTTATATTTTTGGAGTGGTTTGGTTTCAAACTCCTTTGGGTGTTTAGCTTTTGTATTTATCAGATAGGCAGGTATTATTATTTTCGCTAACACTAAATAGTGGCCCGAGCCACAGTTGGCGCTCTTGTTACCCTCACATCGGTTACGGTCTTGTTGTTTCCTAAAAATTATGTAATCTAAAATAGATTTCTGTCCTAAAGATGGCCTTTCCCAAGTGTATTTCTGTATAGGTTTATGGTTGAAAAAGGTGTTCCATATCTTTAAATTTATTGTATACATATATTAATCAGTCTGTCGCCATTGTCGTTAATCGTCATCTCCCCAAATTGGCCCACTACTTCGTCATTTTTTCTAATTTCTAGCCGAGCGTTCATGTCTCCGGCTACAATCAATTATTGCTCTTCTTAATAAATTCTGTCAAGTGCGTTGGCGTATCATCTGTTGGGGCATAAAGTGAGAGTATAACCTATCTCTCTGTTGTAAATTTCCATAGTCAATCTTATGCATCTTTCTAACAATGCTTCAAAGTCGATTATTCTGTAATTTCTGTACCAGAAAAATAAGAACTTTATAAACAGCATTGGAGAACATGAAATTCTTAATAAAAGCAATTCCGATAACTAATTATTAATATTTCAAAATATAGACACGCGTAGGAATGTCTAACAGTTATCTAAGATGATCAGCAACTTTACAACAACTATCAAGTTTATCAATGTGATTGTTCAAAGAAAGTTACTTTTTTAAAATGATATAGCTTTTTTCGAACTTTAGGTGTAAAAAAATAAAATTATTTGTTATTTACAAAGCAATCAGGATTTGTTTAATTCAGACATTGAATATGTTCATCGTGTTGTTATTCATCAAGCAACGGTCCTTCTATATTCCGAATAATATTTTTCAACAAATCGAATAGAAACTTTTAAATTCTTTCATTATCGTAAGATTACAAAAGAAATTGTTTAAGCTATACCCAAAATATGTTGGACTGATACTTGTTGGACTGATACCTGTTGGACTGATACTTGTTGGACGCGCTGGACAAAGGTTAGGGAAATGTCTTTTTATGGTACGATTTCCAAATGTATTAATTAACAATCATTTTTCATTTGGACTAATATAATTATTATGAGAATGTGCACCATGATATACGTAAATGTTGTCAGTATCATCAATGCATGCATATACCTTGTTTAATAAATTTATGCACCGTAGTATGCCAATCTTGCAGTAACCTTAATTGATTGAAAACCAAACAAATCATTTACCATACGGTATTCATGTATTATATTGATAAAGGATCAGTAAATCCCAAATTATAACAAGTTTAAAATGCAAGTTTCTTTTGATAATATATAGATATACAGATTTTTGTCTATTATAGGCTAAAATATTTTTATATTCGGAAAAAATTCGTTCTACGTGGTATGATACGATTGGAGCACTTTTTAAATCAGATACGTCTTTAATTGATAAATGGTTAAGGCTACTATCATTTAAGTCTTTGTTTTGGATCGCTTCACTAATATACTTTTTAACTGTCCGTAACCTGTGTTTTTTGAGTGAGTTTCTTGATAAATTCTTTCTTTTTGCTCCTCGACATCCCCCACTACAGCAATACTATCTTCGAGTGGCATTCTCTTGGTTTCAAGTTTCTTCACTGCAGGTGAAATACATGTCAGATTGGTTCGAATAAAAAGTAAATCCTCACGAACGCCCTTCTTTTTTTAAGATACTCCGAGCTTCTTCGATACTTTGTGCATCTTCAGGATGAAATTTATTCACTACTATCTTTATAATTTCAAAATTATCGGCATAATATGTTGCAGCACTGATCCAAGATTCCCATCTGGTAGGTACCTATAAGTGGAATATCGCCAGCAATTTCTCGAAATTTTTCCGAACGACTTGGTGCTTTAAGAAAAAACATTTGGATAAAGTGCGCGCACTAACTCGGTTACTTGATGTAGTCTATGCGCTACTCATGAAATATGTATCATTTTTGGATACAGCACTTTAAGCCCCGTCATTGCTTTACCCATATAAGGAGCAGCATCAGTACATACCACTAACACTCGTTTATAAAAAATGACCGATGGCCACAGAAGACTTAAAGAGTCGTTAAAAAATGCCGCAATAGTTGAATGATTTACGTTATCCAACACTTTTATAGACACCAAATACGACTTATCAATTTCTTCATCAACTCCTAATACACCAAACAAGAAATCTGCAACACTCCTTTGAGCCACGTCCGTTGTTTCGTCCAGTGACACCCAAATGTCGTGGTCTTTCACCTTTTCCCTTAATTTTTGTAAGGTAGCATTGTGTATTACAGGAACATACTTTTTCCGCAGTGTTGATTCATCGGGAATATTTTCTTTAGTGTATTTTTCCAAAAACTTAGAAAACTCTTCATTTTGAAACTGTGCCAACGGTATGTTAGCAGAAATAAGCGCATTGCATAATTCTTCGTTACATACTGAACGTTGCGGTCCATGTTTTGGCAGAGCCGTAATCAAAATTTGTTGTTTGTTGTGATTTTTTCGTGTTTCTACTCTGTTTGCAGGTGTTGGGTTGGGTTGGATTTATTTGTTGCCGTAATGGGAATCTCACAGTATTTGCAAAACAATATATTTCTATCTGCCGTGAAATCATTAAATTGCTTTACAAAATCATTTACACTTGATTTTTTTTCTTTTGGAATTTTAAGGACTTAACACTTTTTAGCGAACACGGGGTTAACTCGAGCACGTACACCTACTACACTGACCCTAAAATAAATAGCATTTTAAAACGGGAATTTTTCTAATTTATGATATTCCCTAATGAAAGGCACTCTTCTAAGTACCAGTACCTACTTAATAAATACAGATGTTGAACTCTGTAGCTTAATGGGGATTACCGGATTACAATACAAAGGGTGACTCACTGACCACTGAATCTAAGGATCTTTGTTAATATATCAACCTGGAAGTTAAGAAACGATAAAGAATGACTTTGTGGGAAGCTTTAAAAGCTACAAATGGCAACCGTATTTTCTTCGAGTTCTAGACGTACGTTCTGCAGTATTTGCATGCGCTAAAAAGAGATGAGCTTGTTCAGGGTGATTACTGCATGCCCTTAAAGGTGGGACAAACAACTGCTTGAGAAAAGCAGAGATGTAAAAACGGTTAAATGTTGTACTTATATAAGTTAAGTTTTGATTAGTAGACATGAAACTGGACTAGTAAAGTTGCAAAGTTTGTTTTACAATGAGTTGAAACACTTAGTAGTTTCTCTTAATAATAAATAAAGAAGCAAATAACAACTGCCACTAGAATAAACTATTCAAGATGATATTTAAGCAACCGTTCGAAACCTCAGAATGCTTTCTAGTAGTTCTCGGCTAGTATAGTGAAGATAAGTCCTACTAATGTAAGTAAATATTTAGTATTATTTTTTTGAATGTTTTACTTTATTATTTGAATTTGTATGTATATCGTTAAAGAAGTCATAATTTTTTTCAAATTATGAATACTTAGGATATATTAATATATGTTTTTAGTATTTGTATTGCCAAAATAGGTCTTTTCGGTGATATTTATCTATTGTAAAAATATTTAGCAAATTTTGCTGATTGTTAGTGCCCTTTTGATTTTGATTAAGATTTAGTTTTTATATCTAGGTACATATTTTTCCCTTTATAAATTCATCATCGTATAGACAGAGTTGCAGGGTAATTTGGATAGGCAGTAAATATAATCATGAATGTATCATCATGTCTGACTTCTGTTTGATCGACTAAAAGTGATTAAGATGCTTGGTACACGAAAATGTTTGCGACAAAATGGGGTTTGGTTTGAAAAAAATTTTTTAACATGTAACCTTGTCAGAAACATATTATGGTTCGAAGTTCGGTTCACTAGCCTGTACTTGGCTTAAGACTGATGGTCATACATCCCAATGATTTGTTCATGTACATCGTCGAACCATTATTGTTTTGCTGTGTTGTCTTCTTTTCACATATTATTAAATCTTTATGAAAGCTTCTTTGTTTCTTGTGCTACGAGTTTTATTAAACGTTTTATATATGTAAACATATAAACAGTAAACTTAAAAGTACTTAACAAATATATCAAATGAAGCTATGTATATGTTGAGTTTAAAGTGTTCCTCATTCAATAATTTTAGAAATGGTTACATTAACGGACAAGTAATAGGAGAGTCATAACCTCTTTTGGGATCTTCTACCTATATATAACAATGCTGTAAAAAGGCAACAATACATCATTTTTTGCTTAACATATAAATATGCATATATGGTTAATATAAAATTACTTAAATAATTAATAACTGTTATGATAGTCTTTAATCTTGTGGATCTTACCTTAGTACAACGAGTTGATGATCTGGTTGGTGTGAGTATTGATTTGGTTACTCAAAATAAGTTGTATTCTAGAACTTGTCTTTTCTCTTTACTGGCATGTTGTAATTCCTACTTTCCATGAACATTCTTCTAATACTGATGTCCCTATCATCTTTTGTAATAGTTTCATGGAGTCTTCAATTATTTTATTGGCTTTGGGCCATAAAGATGTTATCATGATGACATCTCTGGTATTATTTATTATTGTAGTAACTATTTAAAAATGTATATATCTATTAACTTATCAAAATTCACCCCCCTCCCTGCTCACGTTCAAATCCTGATAGGAGCACGGGGAAATTTACAGGAACCATAGAGGTTTGAACTTTTGTTAGGTAGATGGCCATATGGCCAAAGCTGTTAATCCCCTGAAATTGAAAATTCTTATACAGATTCATGGTGATTAAGAGCTTTACAACGTGAAGGATGATATTGCAGGTTAATTAGTTATGTATTGGTAATATACAAAATACTTCACCATACATTGCCAAAAATGTACCCCAAACAATATCAATATCATCAAATAGTTTAAATGTATTGATACCATTTTGCTGCATTCAATATGTTCAATGACAACCATTCTTTATTTAGTACTTCTACTAATTAAAATATAAATAAAACATAAGTCAGTGCCAAGATTCTTTATGTTTGGGATATTTTACATAGATATAAATGTTGTACTTATAAGGTAGTATAAATCAAATGTTATTGATATATAAAAAGTTGAATCTTAATGGCTATAAGGGTATACTTGAAATATAATTTTCCCACCCTGGCGACTTAAAAGTCTTCGTGCAACTCGTGAAATGAGCTCTAAACAACGAGTGTCACTCAAAATGTCCTTGAGAGGTGTAACATCCCCGTATTACAAACACCGAAGTTCCGCTACCAAGAAAATTTAAAATTCGAAATTTTAGTTTTTTTGTTTCTAACTCCAGTGCCACCTAAAATTTTTGAATTTTCAATAGTCATAAATAATACGTATTAAAGGTTATTTTGTGTAATTTAATTAACCCTCTATCTATTACGGTTTTCGAGATCCCAATGGTGAGCCGATTAGTTTGAGCATCCTGTATATTACCAATTAATGTAGATACAAATCAATAAACCGATTTATTCAGCGGTTTTATTGTTTTGTTTGAAGAACTAAAATAAAACTACTTACCAGAAAATGATAAAGCAGAAATACCCGAAAGACTTGAGATTTATTGTCAGTCATTTATCTTATTAAGTTGATGACTTATTGTTAAGCTGATGTGAAAGAAAACGTCTTTATCGGTGATTATTTTGTGGATTTATAGATTAGATTTTGATATATATGTGTACCGAGAATTTTCTGCGGATATCCTCTTTTTCTACTCTATTTTATGACTAAAACTTAGGTTGAACGCAATGAATATATATACAGCCTGTTTCAGAGTAAGCGCCTTATTTTTTTTTAGCCACACTATGGGTACTACTTTCAAAATATTTGGCAGTAATATGTTTCAGGACATTCTCTACACAATGGTGATATCCGATTTTCAATCGGACGGCTTATTTCAAAATGGCGACTTTCAACTTGTTTTTTTTTAAATGGAATGCCATAATTTTTTTTTATTATTGATTGTTTAAGAAAAACGAAATACTATCGTAAAAAGAATGTTTTTAGGATATCAATAATAAAAAAAAAGTTATGGCATTCCATTTAAAAAAAAAAGTTGAAAGTCGCCATTTTGAAATAAGTCGTCCGATTGCAAATCTAATATCACCATCGTGTAGAGAATGTCCTGAAACATATTACTGCCAAATATTTTGAAAGTAGTACCCATAGTGTGGCTAAAAAAAAATAAGGCGCTTACTCTGAAACAGGCTGTATATTTCATAGAAAGGCACTTTTCGAGTTTCACTAATAACAAATTGTCATAAAAGATATCACAAACTATCGAAAACCGATTCTAATTATTTCTGAAAACGTAATAACTCGTAAGTTATTTATTAAAGTTCAGAAAATTTAATAAAAATTTAAGAAATGTTGCCTTATTTTTGAACTTTGTTATGCTAATTTTTATAAAACGATTCATAATAAGTATATCAGAGTTCAACCAACAAACTTTCAAGGGTGATATAGTCTAATGGTAGCCATACACGTACCGGCCGGTCTGTCAGTTACGCCTGAACAGTCCGCCGGGAGACCGGCGGCCGGAATGTGAGTGGGTTCCGGCTGGCCTGTCAGATCCGACTGAACCGGAGGCCGGAGAACGAACGAAAACACGTTCGTCCATCCGGCTGAACTGACGGGAGCGCAGGCGCATCGGTTCGTGAGTGGGGTGAGGCGACCGGCCGTCAGTTAGTCAGATTGTCAGATAGTACCTGTATACTCAGAATATATTGCGCGTCCTGTTTAACCTGGTCTGTTCATAGTTTAAACATGTCACGTGAAAAATGAAACCAGTGTTTGGAGGAATTCATCAGTTTATACCGGAGTGAAATGTGTCTTTGGAAAGTGAAATCACCTGATTACCACGATCCCTTTGTAGAACCTTGTAAATTGCTTCACGGGTTTTAGGTATAATTCTGCCAAATGCATGGGGTGATATGATCGTAGAAAACTTCAGGTCCTCCAAACTTCTCCCAGTAGCTAGGAACCTCAGCGTTGCCGTCAGTCGTTCATGTGGGGAGATCGCCTTTGTCATCACCGTATTAATGGCGCAATCAATGACAAAAGTTGTAAATGCGTATTTTCGTCCATTCTTAGGTAATTGTGCCAATTTTTTGGAGCCAGTTTCAATTATTCATTTAGCAAATTGACGTGTGAATACGCATGTCTCCTCAGCAACCACTCTTTACACCATACTTTTTTCCTCCTCCTATTGAAGCCAGAATCGCTCACGCATCTTCATCACTGGGGAACATGATCACAGTATGTTCGCCGGCCTGGTTTCAACCACAGTTTCAACTGAAGGTGTATGGGGTTTTCAGTTCAACAAGCCGCCGGTCTCCCGGCGGACTGTTCAGGCGTAACTGACAGGCCGGCCGGTACGTGTATGGCTACCATAAGTAAGTTTTAAATGGCGGTTGAACGGATTTTTGTTTCCCCGCCCTATGCCGCCTACATCCACGCCGTGGTCTATTGGCAAAGACAGCGTGTCCAGCTCTGACTCGTGAACTTTGCCATGCATTATATTTTGTTGTAACTAAATCTGAAACTGCATAGGGCGGGGAAACAAAAATCCGTCAACCGCCATTTAAAACTTACTTAGACTATAGTGGGTGTTAGCTCACTTTGTTTAAATATGGTTGGAAACTTAAGAAGATAATGACGCTTGATGTGTTAAAATAAATCCGCGAACAGCGTCATTTAAGCTTAAAGACGGTTATATTTATTATTGGAAAGCGAATACACAAAAATTGATAATTGATTACATACTGCTGTGCCATTTGTGGAATAGTTTACTTGAGTGCCTACTTCAAAGAATTTTCAAAAGGCATTTTTTGATATTCTAGTGTCGTTATTATCTGTGTCGGACCGGAAGTTTACTTAAAGGTTATTTCTCTCGACTCTATAACCCTTAAAAGCTTGTTGGTCAAACTCTAATACACCCTATATTCTGTGTTATGGGCAACAAATGAAAAAATCGAATGCAAGTATTTTGGGAAAGAAAAATGGAAACTTACTTAAAGGGCTTTAGTGACCCATAGAATTACTTTGTAAGCTAACTTTTAGAACACGCCGGTGTCGAGAAATCTACATTACAATATGACTAAGGCAGTAAATGCTTTGAAATTGAAAAAAGGGCAAACTTGTTGGGTTACCATAATTTTTGTTTTTCTGATTGTTATTGAAGTAGGTACCTATCCTTTTGTGGCTGTTTAAAGTTCAAGGGCAGAAATATCTCAGAACATCCGTTATCTTATCAGATTCATACAAACTTAAATCTATAAAAGCTATAGGAATCTATTAAAATTTTATTATTGGCAAACGCACCGAATCGCGTCTTTAAAAATAGGTTTGTCATTTCTTTCGTATTCTAACGTTATCATTCTAAAAGGGTTAAATTAACACTGCAAAGATGAATTCATACTTTGCTTTGTTAATTTCCATATTTGTTTTAATAAATATCGAAAGTTGTTTGTCAAAGAATTTAGAACTTTTAATTCTGCACAACAATGATATCCACGCGCGTTTCGAAGAAACATCTAAGCTGTCCGGACAATGTAAAACCGATCATCGAGGAGTTTGCTACGGAGGTATTGCAAGAACTGCCCATGTAATAAGGGAAGCCAGGAAAGCAGCCCAAGAAGAAAAAGGTCCTAAAGTTCTTTTTTTGAATGCCGGTGATACGTACACCGGAACTGCTTGGTTTAATGTGCACAAGTGGAAGATTGTGACCGAATTTATGAATGCACTAAAACCGGATGCCGTAGTAAGTTATATTTGTTTTAAGTTAGTATTAGTACAACTAAGTTATTTTGGTTGCTTTATCCATCCGCATAGTTATTAATTCATGTTTAGTCCATTTCAATAAACCATTTTAGAATTATTGGAAATTCCAGAATATTTAAATACAATAAAAGTATTTTTAACGGAGGCGGTCGTGGCTCAGTTGGTTCAGCGTGCGTCTGGCCACTGAGATGGCCCGGGTTCGATTCCCAGGGTCGCATATACACCGAAAATACCCGGTCGCTTCCCACGGAAGGCAATGGCAAACCACCGAGGTGTATTCTGCCTAGTAAAGTCCTCTCTGGAGTAGAAGTGCAAGCACTTCCGTGGTTCGGAGCCCACGTTAAGCTGTAGGTCCCCTATGTCTGTAGGCTACTTGACACGCACACCACAGGCATATGGAGAGAGGATCGGCAACGCCCTGTAAAGGGTATGCCACTTTAAGAAGATGAACGAGTTATGTAAATTCTATATACATAGAAAAATATCACCTCCGCAGGGATTTGAACCACTAACCTTTGGCTTTACGCGCTAATGTTTTACCAGTTGAGCTATAGAGGAAAATCAGTGAAGATATGATATTCGTCCATATTGCTATGAGTCCCACCTTTAATGCAAAAGTATTATAAAATTGTCTCAATTCGCAAAATACCAAAATGCCCTAAATTACAAGATGTCCCATGTTTGGCTGACAATATTGTTGTGAATACTTTAATGCAATATTTTTATTGCGGCTAACTCAGCATGAGGTCGTTGAAGAGGTTCCTTTTAGTTCAATAATAATAATAATATTACCTTTATGCAGTTTTATTAACAAATATTTTTCTATTACTCTAAATTCATAATTTTTATCTGTTCACTATAAACATTAATCTATAATAGTTTGTAAATATGCCTACGTTTTTAGTAATTACTATCCAAATCAATTATTTCAATTTTTGAATCCAAATCAGTTATTTCAATTTTCATTAACTTAGGCCTTTTAACTGGACCAGAATTGATATCTTGCGCACCAGTTTCAATATTCAATTGAAGAGGAATCCAATTTATTTCTTAATTTCAATATTCAGATGATCAGGGAACCAATTAATTTCTATATCAGTTTACTCTTCCTTTTTAATTCAGGAGAAACCACTTATTTGTCTTCTTTTTAGCAAGAATGCAATTTCCTTTTGGAAATAGAATTGCACTTCTTTATTTTTATTTTCCTTTTTAAGCCAAAGGAAAAACACAACTTGCTTTTTCAGAAAATAAAATTCGAGTTATTTATTTATCTTGACTCCCGTTGTCTTGGTTCTCTCATATTTTGTTCCAATTAAAATATTCGATCCTTTACCTTGGTAATACTTATTTATAATAATAATATTCTTTCAACACACGTTTTTACGTTTCTAGCTATCTTAAATTAAAATGTACAATACAATAACATTAACCAACACTATTTACATTTTTATTTTAAATTAAATCTGTATAAAAATAATAATTAACAATAAGAGTAACCTCTATTTAAACGATACGTAACTACCAATTGATATCATCTCATAAGCCCCACAATTAAAATAGTTTTTTTTACAAAAAATTTTAATTTAAAATTTTTAATACTTCAACTTTTACAATGTCTAATTAATTAATAGTAAATTCAGTTTTCAAAAAGTTTAATTTTGAATTTCTAATTCAAATAAATTTCAAATAAAATTTCTTTTAGATGGATATAATTAGTATTTTAACAATAAACAAATTAACAAATTTAAAATTCATTTTATTCTTTTATGCTGGCGGTCCATGAATTTCTGTTATTTCATATTTATTATTTTGGTATGGCATTCGTTTGTTAACCCTTTCAAAATTTGTTTTAAAATTTTGATTAAAATTTGGGTTTTGATAATAATTTTGTCTGTTATTTGGATATTTTCTGTCCTTGTAATTCTCCCATTTCATATTACAATTCTGTTTATTTGTATTATATGTCCTATAAACTTTTGAATTTTCTTCTTTTTAATAAGAATGCAATTTTCTTTTGGAAATAGAATTGCACTTCTTTATTTTTATTTTCCTTTTTAAGCTAAAGGAAAAACACAACTTGCCTTTTCAGAAAATAAAATTCGAGTTATTTATTTATTTTGACTCCCGTTGTCTTGGTTCTCCCATATTTTCTTTCAATTAAAATATTTGTCCCTTTTCCTTGGTAACACTTTATAATAATAATATTCTTTCAACACACATTTCTAGGTTTCAAGTTTCTAGCTATCTTAAATTAAAATTTACAATACAATAACATTAACTAACACTATTTACATTTTTATTGTAAATTAAATCTGCATATAAATAATAATTAATTTAAATTTATTAACAATAAGAGTAACCTCTATTTAAACAGTACGTAGGTAACTACCAATTGAAATCATCTCAATATACCATAGTAACTGGAAACTGTGAAATCTAGTCTGCATTAGAACTGAAGGTCAGTGGTGCAAATCCCTGTGGAGGTGATATTTTTCTATATATAAAATTTACATAATTCAATACACTAAACTATTTCCCCGAAGGTGTGAACCCTGCAAAAATGTAATTTCTAAAATATAATTTCCTTAAATGAAGGCATTCATTACAAGAAATCACAGCGATTCATTGACATCGGACAAAAATTTAATTTCTACAAAATAATAAAAGTACTAAACATTTCTAGAAATAAATAACCAAATTATTCTTTCAAGTATTACTGATCTCGGCTTTTGTATTGTTAATCCGCAATTAAATTAAACGTCATATTATTCATTATCTTTTCGTTTAAATACAATAAAGCAAATTCTTAATCTACAGATAAAGGTTGAATTCGTAACTACCACTACAGTAAAACTGTAAAACTGATATTGTGTTAGAAGTGGCTTTGTTAAGTTCACGTTTTTTTTAGTTAACTACTTCTGAATTTATTGTCTGAAAACAACAAAATGTACAAAACAATCTTTTTAATTTTATCTACTGTTCTTTCCATATTTGTCGTGACAAGATAATATTCTGCTTAAGAACCTCAGTGTTTTCATAAAAGTATTTGAATCAATTAAGAAAGGTTTTTGTTTTGCAAAATTTGGGTTTCACTTTTTATTATTTGGATATATTTTTGTAGGTGATAAAATATCTGTCTGATAGCAACTCATGAATTAAATTTCTCTATGAAAAGAATAAAAAAGATGTAAATCTTTCGCAAAACCAAATAAAGTTTCTAATAATAGAATTCCTCGTATATTACATAATTCAAAAATATATAAATTAGAATAGTTAACATTTAATAAATTATTATATAGGGGGAGGAAAAAGTAACGAAATATCACTCTAACTCTTTTATTGTTGACTTTTAGAAAAATATTTTTAAACAAAAGTTGTTAGATGGTAAGTACTCCATATATCAGTGGCCTTGAATTTGTCTTACATCATCACGGGTAAGTACAGGGGCATGCAACTTTACTTTTTTAAATGGCAACTTCTGATTTTTTTACATTTCTGGAATCATCAGATTTTTCTGTTTCTGGCAACATAACAATTTTAGTAGGTTGCATTAGTAAAATTTTGGGACAAGTTTAAGTACAGCTTACAACTGTGTTTTATGAAAAAAGAACTTTATTTGGAAAGGTTAAACAAAACAACACTTTGAACATTTACTGAATTAAGTTTTTTTGTTTAACCTTTCCAAATAAAGTTCTTTTTGCATAAACCACAGTTGTAAGCTTTATTGGACTTGAAATCTTACTTAAACTTTTCCTAAAATTTTACTAATGCAATCTACTAAATTTTTGTGCTGCCCGAAGCAGAAACCTGACGATTCCAGAAACGTAAAAAAAATCATAAGTTGCCATTTAAAAAAGTAAAGTTGCATGCCCCTGTACTTACACGTGATGACCTAAGACAAATTCAAGGCCAGATATATAGATATATGGAGTACTTACCATCTAACAACTTTTGTTAAAAATATTATTTTTAAAAGTCGACAATAAAAGAGTTATAGTGATATTGCGTTACTTTTTCCTCACCCTGTATATACAACAGTAGCGTCTAGGCATAACGAATCGCAAGGGACCGGCAAATTCAGTTCGTAGAAAACGACACGTATAAAACAGGTCATAAAAGAACTGTTGGTAAAACTACATAGCTCATACAATAATTAATAGAAAATAAAAATTCTGGAAAAACACAATACACCAATTTTATACGTTCGTTTTAAATGCCGGTTTATGCGAGTTCGTAATAACCGAATTTCACTGTATCTCAATTTTCTAAACGCCGAAAACTTACAGGCAAATTTCAAAAGCAACCACTTGATATTTTCGGTGTGAAATAAAGCAACCTGATTTCTAATTTAAGCTTTGTATAAAATCCTAGTTTCTGACATTTCTTTATTCACAGTCTTTTGGTAATCACGAGTTCGATCAAAAGGTGGAAGGCATAGTTCCCTTCTTGAATGGTGCCGAATTTCCTGTAGTTGCAGCGAATTTGGAATACTCCAAAGAGCCAGAATTTCAAAAAGCGGGTGTTAAAAAATCGGTAGTTCTAGAAATCGAAGGGAAAAAGATAGGAATAATTGGCTTTGTTACGCCAGAAACTGCTCATATGTCCAAACCTGGAAAAATTGAATTCATGGATGAAGTTGTGAGTATCAAAGAGGAGAGTGAAAGGCTTGATAAAGATGGGGTGAAAATTATTATAGCCTTAGGACATTCCGGTTATGAAACTGATAAAAAGATTGCTAGAGAAGTTCCTTTGGTGGATTTGGTTGTTGGTGGGCATACGAATACGTTTTTGTGGAACGGTGCCAAACCCGATTCTGAAGAGCCTAATGGTCTTTACCCAACAGTTGTTACGCAAAACGGTGGTAAAAAAGTACCTATAGTGCAAGCATATGCTTACACAAAATATATAGGACAGTTAAAGATTACTTTTGATGATAACGGAAATGCTCTTAAATACATTGGACAACCACTGTTACTTGATAACAAAATTCCACAGGCACAAGATATCCTGGATCTTCTTAAGAAGTATAGGCCGGAAGTTGAAGCATTGAATGAGGAAGTTGTGGGAAGGAGCAGAGTTACCCTTGATGGGAGCACAGAAAGTTGTCGGTTTAAGGACTGCAACTTTGGAAATTTCATTACCGATGCATATGTAGCGCATCATTCTGACACGTTTGGAGGCCCTGACTGGACGAATGCCCCTATTGCCATCATGAATGGTGGATCAATTCGTAGTACGATAGAGCCTAAATTGTCAGACGGTAGTATTACTAGGGGTGAACTCATGGGCGCAATGCCATTTGCTGATGAACTCGTTAGTATGAACTTAAAAGGTGCCGATTTATTACAAACATTAGAACTCGGTGTAAGAAGCAACGGAGAAACGTCCCGTGGAGAATTTCTTCAAGTTTCCGGTATTCGTTACAGTGCTGATTTGGGCAAACCCGTTGGTTCTAGAATTACTGCTGCGAAGGTTCTATGTAGCCAATGCTTGATTCCAACTTATGAACCTCTCGATCCCACCCGTGAATACAGGATTATCACGACCGGGTTTTTGAACGGCGGTGGTGATGGTCATAATATTATTAAAGACAAAGGTACTGAAAAAGCCGTCGAGGATTTAAACGATATCAATACAGTTATTTGGTACATGACTAAATTAGCGCAGATTTATCCCGAAGAACAGGAAAGGATCCTGGTGCAAGAAACAGAAAACCCCGAACCCGAACCCGAACCAGAACCCGAACCAGAACCCGAACCCGAACCCGAACCCGAGGATGAAGATGGTGCAGGTGAAATTACTCTGGCTTCGACTCTTCTAATAGCTTTCGCTACTGTGGTTGTAAATTTTCTTAGATAAAGCGTTCTAGTTCCGTTGAATTTGCCCTGATTTGTTGTGGTAACATAGTTAATAAGATAATAACATTCATTTTACGGAACGCTTTAATTTTTGTCGATAGTACACTTATAATTTTTCATATAAATAAAGTGTTCAGTTTACGACGATGTTGTTATTTTCAGAAAATTATTAAACTGTAAACTAATACGTACTTGCTGACAAATTTTTAAAATATTTCTAGTGCTATCTCGACCAAATTTCTGTAATAAATATTTGAACTGCATGCTAAGTATTGATTTTTTAATTTTTAATCTGCATATGAAGTTAAATATCTACTGTTAAAATATGCAAAGTTCGCTTACATAATAAGTGCATATAAAAACTACCAACAATCTTGCATATCAAGGTCCAAAAAAATTTAAATATACCTACAGCTTAGGCCTATAATTTCTTAATTTAAAAACTGTTACGATTATGAAATTTGAAATTGGAATCAATATGGGGTCATCCCATGTCCGTTTTCTTATTGTTGCAAAATAGGATGCGGTGTGTATAGATTCAGGCATGAATACGCCAAAAGACGCATACATCACAAAATTCGTTGATGGTTCATTTGTTCATGACTCATGAGCAATGTTGGAAGTGTCAGTGTTACATTTTAATGTAAATATTAGCACAGTCAAAGTCGTGGAACTGCCAAAAGTGCCAAAGGATCATATTCGACATATAATGCTTGATGAATTAAAAAAAAAAAAATAATGCAAGTGTACCAACGCGAAATATTCAGAAAATTTATAGCAGGGATGATTTGAATGAGAAGACGTGTTGTTGATGACTTGAAAAATTTAGATCTTGTAATTACAGCTTACAAGATGAAGTATATTTAGGCTATCCTGTTAAATTTGATAGTGTCCTACTGGTTGCTAAATTTAATAAAAATCCTGCCGTAACAGTCGAAGATCTTTCAAGAAAACTTGGTTCCAGAAAGTCAACTGTCCATTGCCACTTACAAGGGTTGGGAAAAGTGTGTAAATACGAAAAATGGGTTCCCCGCGAAATTTCAGAAAATCGGAGAATGCATTAACATATGCGCATGTTTGCATTTGTGAGAAGCTCAAAGGCCTTTTTTATATAAAACGGGTAGTGACACTGGATAAAAAGTAAATGTAATAAGAGGCAATGGGTTAGCAGGTGTTTTCGTTTATTTCATAGTTTACAGAATTATCTAGATGGTAGAAGAGAGAAGGATTTTCAAAATGTAAAAAAACGTTGTACATTCATTTTTGAAACTCAAAATCTCAACAGTTTTATTCAAATGGCATATTTCAGCTTATGATAGATGGCAAACAGTTGTAAATAATAATGGAAATTATATTATTGCTTAAAATTGTTTTATTTATCAACGTTAAAATAATTCTGTAGAATTCGGTTATTACTTATGGGATGACCTGATAGATACTAAAATGTAGATTTAATGGACGTTTAAAATTCTAACAGGTGTAAAAGTAGTAAAAACTAAAAATATCGCAGATTACGCAGTAGTGATAATGGAAATTCCAGAATTAAATTAAAATTTAGTAGCTTACTAAAACCATCAAATTATATTTTTTCTTTGATTTATTAAACCTTTCTTTTTATTGCCCTTACTTATTTTCAAATACCTATTTTCGTTTAGAATTTAAATAAAGAGAAAAACAATTTAATAGTATTCATAACTAATTTTAAAAATAGGAAATTTCGATGTGTTAAGTTGAAAAGAAACATGTGCATAATGTATCTTTCTTCATTGACAATATTAAGAGCAGGCGAAAAAATCAACATTAATTAATGTAAAAATTACACACGAAAAGCATAAAACTGCCATTCTATTTTTGTTACTTAATTGTTACCAGATCGTCCAGATCGATATGTATTTTTAGAAGGTTATTTACAAACAGCAGCAGTGTATTAACACAAGAATTTAAAATAAACAAAGGCCTACGGCAGGGATGCTGTCTCTCTCCTACCCTTTTCAACATTTATCTAGACCGATCCCTAAGAGGGTGGCAAAACAAATGTAAAAATATGGGAATAAAGATAGAAGATGATATACTGTACACCCTATACTATGCCGATGACCAGATTGTAATAGCGGAAGACAGCGACGATTTAAGTTATATGGTGAGAAAATTAAATGAAACCTATGAGCAAGCAGGATTAAAAATAAATCAGAACAAATGCGAATACCTAGTTACAGGAAATAAAGAAATTGACAACCTTCCTTTGGAAAATGAATTTGTAAAGGGTGTTGAAAAGTGTAAATATCTGGGAGTCACATTTAGTAAAAACGGTAGTAGTAACGAAGAAATAACTACGCGAGTGCAAAAAGGCAGAAATATAATTCGAGCAATTAATTCGATCTTGTGGGACCGAAGTATAAGAAAAACTACGAAGAAAAGAATATATACTACCATTGTACAAAGTGTAGTTACTTATGGAGCAGAAGTGTGGGATGTTAGTAAAGCAAACAAAAATAAGCTGTTAGCTACTGAAATGGACTTTTTACGACGAAGCTGCCGAAAGACCAGAATGGACAGGGTACGAAATGAAACTATTCGAGAGAAGATGAAAATGGACAAGGATATTATGGACGAGGTACAAAAACGGCAATTGGTATGGCTAGGCCATGTCAACAGGATGGAGGAAATAAGATGGCCAAGAAGAGTGTTAAAATGGATCCCACCTGAAAAGCGAAAAAGAGGGCGCCCAAGACGAAGCTGGAGAGATGATGTAAATGAAGCGATGCAGGCAAGAAACTTAGAAGAAGACGCCTGCTACGATAGAAAGATATGGAAACTGGGTGCGGATAGACGGCGACAGCTGTAAACTTCCGTATATATATATATTTACAAACTGACTTTCAAGAACGTTCGTAAAAATCAAAAATATTTGTGGAACAAAGGTTATATGTTATATCTTAGCAAATTTTAGACAAAATGTTTAAAAGCAATTAATAATCTTTGAATAATTTTCCTGAAGCATTTCTATTTCTTGTTAACATACGAATAACGTGTGGGTGCATCAAATATGCTTTTTTTCAGTGGACAAAGACAACTTGTTTTAGGATATTGTAATGAAATTATAATCAAATTTTTCTTGAAACGTCGATAAAATATCTAAATTTAAAATTGAATTCCTGGAAAGCATGGGTTAATTTATTATGTAATGTCTGTGCAAACATTTGTAATTGATTTTGGCTTGTAGTTGTTGGTTATTTAATTAATGTAGGCGCAGACATCAATTTCAATCGAGTGGCAAAATATGATGGAAGGTTCCAGTTTTCTTTCTTCTTTTTATGATTTATGCCATAAGTATCTATATTCGATTTTAGGAACAGATGATATGATGATCAGGTAAATTAGAACAGGATCAAAAATAAATCTGTAGTAGGTTTAAGTTTTTATAATTTTAATGGTGAAGTTCAAACATCCGAAGTATCGACGATTTATCTGTTTTTTTTTTCATTTACTGTGTTTAAAAATGCGTTTGCCCGTACTAATCAAAGATGGCGCTTGTGAAGGTAAGTGATTTCGAAATATTGCTTAATTTATTGAAAATTTAGCACCTGTTATCTACATTGGAGAGTGTTAACATTGTTGGATTTCATAAAGCATAAATAGTTTAAAACGAATTATTCTTTACTTTACAACATTTTTCAGAATAATTTACTTTGATTTTGATTAACTTTTTTGGTAGAAGAGTAAATTACAGTGCAATAGTGAACATTGCAAATTTTATTTTGTAAAACAAGAATTATTTTTGTTAATATTTAGCATAATATTTTATCCGCGGTTTTTCCAAAAAAATTGCAAATATACAAATGGCATTCTTAGTAGTAGGTAGTATTATATTTGTCTGCAATGAGTGGTTTGCTAAGTTCTAATTAAATATGAAATTTTTAAAAACCATAAAAACATATTTTAGGAACCAGGAGCAGGGGCGGGTGGGCTGCTGTAAATTAACCAAGGAGTTACAAAGAACCATCGGCTTTGTATCATAATAATGTTTGCTAAGATCACCAGTTGGTAAGATTATTTCAGAGAAACAATTACAAACGATGAAATAACCGTACTCCTTCTCCTTACTAATTAAATGCTTACAACTTTAAGCATTAACTAACAATCTATTAAATTAAAAATTAATACGAACATTTAACAAAACTATAATATATATTATCATATTAATAACTCCGTCCACCTCTTTCCTATTATTATGCCCACGTCGTTTCATCTTTTGTTGATAAGATATTCTATCATGTACCATAAGGTCTTGCAAAAAATTGAACAAAAAATTCAGGTCCGTATTTAAGAAAATGAACTTGATGATGGCCCTGAAATACCGCAACGTTGCATCAAAAATGCATTTAAGCTATTCGATAGAGGACAAAAAGTGGCCATGAGAAAGTGTTTTCCGTTTTTCAATGTCTCCTCAAATAAGGGCAAAATTAAATAAAAACGATTCTCCAAAATTTTAGTTTTTTTCAAATATTTCAAAAACTGATTAAGCTAGTCTTGATTTTTGAAATGTGCATTGTTGGTGCTTTGATTACGCAACTTTGCCCCCATTTAACCGATTCTCTATCTCTTACCGTTTCCAAGATCCCCATGCATACACGCGAATTTGAATCGCCCTGTATATAAGGTATGTGTCAAGTTTCCTTAATTTTTTTGGTGTAAATGTGTAAACAAAGAAATAGAGATATAGTTTTCTCTTGCAGCGTTTGGATAAAACAGGAAAAGTGTGGTGTTAATAGTTAATGTGAAAACATCGAAGTTAAGTGTTACATATCAGATCCATATTACGATTACTTCAGTTAGTCTACATTACCTGAAAGGAGATAGAGAGATACGCCTTTTTCTTAGTTTTTTTACTGTTTCTTAAAAGCAGATTACTAGAACACGTATATTAATTGCATATGACTCAATAAATAGCTAGTATAATACACAACTAAAAAAAACAGATATTTTAATTTTTATTACTTTAGAAAATAAATGACATATTACAAGTTTCAGATAAGCTTATAGTTAATAATAATCAAGTTACAAAAAAATGTGGCACCATTTTCATGTAAAAAAAGGAAAGCGAAAATTTTGCAAGGATGTTTTACCGAATTTTATGCTACATAATACTTTAGCAATGGCCACACTGTTCTGCTGACATTTCTATGCCCGATTTTTTCTGTTGGGGTTTGAAAATATTGGTTATATAAACCAGAACCTTTAGCCTTGAGGAGGAACGCAGAAAATAAAATAAAGCTATATCCACCAAGAGGTATTTCGCAGTGCATTTCCGAGAATGGGGTACTGTAAAATGGGGTGACCTTGACTAGTGGTGTGAATTTGACCAAAAATTCAGAAAATGTTGCAAGGCGGAATATTTACTATCCCAGTTGTTATTAACTTATGTCTCATAAGTTTTGGCACAAAATAAAAACTCAAATATTTTTAACACAGCAAACTTTTATTAGAAATTATTTTTTTCTTAAAATAAGTGGACTATCTGAGAATTTAATTTAATTATTTAATTATATGTAACGGCCCGTGCTGTTCCACGAGGCGCAATTTTCTTCGGACACCTCTCATAAGGGTCTGGGCGGCGACAACATCATTTTCCCTGATCTTAGTCAAAATCCTACGACGTAGTTGGTCCCCATTTTGGGCTTTCCATTCTCCGTCGTACACTTTTCGTGCCAAAAGTGCCCAAAAGTCTTCAATGGGGCGAGCCTGCGGCAAGTTTGGTGGGTTATCATTTTTTGGTACATAAGGAATGTTATGCTGTCGAAGCCAATTTTGTGTTTCTCTGGCATAATGGCAAGCAGCCAAGTCGGGCCAAAACATTATTTCATCTCCAGCATGATGGTCTTGAATAAATTCAACGATTTTTGTTAGGCAGTTGTCAATATATCATTTGGAGGATGGACAGCCCAAAATAACTACGTCGTAGGATTTTGACTAAGATCAGGGAAATTGATGTTGTCGCCGCCCAGACCCTTATGACAGGTGTCCGAAGAAAATTGCGCCTCGTGGAACAGCACGGGCCGTTACATATAATTAAATAATTAAATTATGTTCTCAGATAGTCCACTTATTTTAAGCAAAAAATAATTTCTAATAAAAGTTTGCTGTGTTAAAAATATTTGAGTTTTTATTTTGTACCAAAACTTATGAGACATACGTTATTAGATGTTATATTGCTTAAATAATAGGGAGTTATCGCAACTACTACGTTAAATTTCCGTTAACGCTAAAAGCACGTGATGTTATATAAAAAGGAAAATAGTTGAAGAAAGCGATGAAGAAGTTGCAGACTCTGATTTAGAAGAGGTTCTTGAAGAGGAGCATGTTGGAAGAACGGTCATGGCTTATTATTGAATATCAAACTAAGAAGACGACCAAACATTTTATTTGACAGGTTGTATTAGTAACTGTAAAAGAAGATGACATTTGTGTTAACTTTGTAAAACTGTATAAATCTGGCAAATTTGTATGGCCTGAACTTGAAGATTGTGCTAATGTGGCACTAGGTCAAGTTAAAAAACAATTACCTGAACCTAAACTGTGCCGAAGAGGTAAATTATCATTTGAAGTAGATATTTCTAAGTTTAATTTTAAGTAACTTTTATGCATTGCTGGAAAAATGCTATTACAGCTTTCAACAAACATGAATCAGGAAAACTGCATTCAATTTCCGCAAAATCAGTGGCGAATTCGAAAGGCAAAAATGTCATTGAGCACTTATCTAATCAGAAGCAAAAAGAAATGATGGCTAATCGGACTGATTTGGAAAAGGTATTTAGCACTGTTAATCTATTAGCAAGACAAGGTTTAGCATTGCGCGGAAGTGATAATGACGAACAGTCTAATCTTATCCAGTTTCTAAAAACAAGAGCTAAAGATTCAGTTGAACTTGACGTTTGTTTAAATAGATCAAAAACTACATGGTTACATCATGACATTATTAACGAAATTTTGGAGCGAATGTCAAATAAAATATTAAGACAAAAATTACAATTAATGAAGTCCGAAAAGTTATTTCATTAATAATGGATGAAACATCTAATACTTCAAGGTTGGAACAAGTTTCTATCTGCTTACGGATTGTCTTAGACAATTTAACAGTTCAAGAGATTTTCATGGGTTTTTATCACACTGATAATACTACATCAGAAACGCTGGTCAAGATTCTTGAAGACATTTTTGATAACTTAAGAGGACAATGCTACGACGGTGCATCCAACATGAGTGGACGAATTTCTGGCTTAAAAAGTCTTATTCTTCAGAAAAAAGACCGTTCTTTATACGTACATTGTGCATCGCATACCCTTAATTTATTAGTCCAGGATGCTATGGACAAATGGATTGCGGCATCTCGGCAAAAGCAACAGGATTTCTGAAGAGCTTAAATTCTTTTGATTTCTTTACCTTACTGAATTTTTCAATCGAAATTTTTAAGCGCATTGAAATGTTAAACAGTCAGCTACAAAAACATGATTTGTGCTTCAATGAGGGTAATAGGGATGGTTAAAATAGTTGACGAGTAAATAAAGAAAATGCGAGATTCAAAGTTTGAGTCCATTTGGGATAATGTTCTCAAAAAAGCTGGTGCCTAAACAATACGAATATACGTTTGCTAATACTCACAATACTGCACAAAATTTTCCTGATTTTAAAAACTATTATAGAAGGATATTCGTTGAAATATTAGATCAAGTCCTCATGTCTCTCAAAACTCGTTTTCAGTCTGATACAAATGTCATTTTTAAATTTGTGCGAAAACTTTGTTCTCGGAAATGATCGTTGATCAAATTATAAATTTTTACGTTTTTTCACGTTTTCACACTGTCTGTATTAGTAATATAGGTATAGGTATAATGTAGGTATACGCGTATTTAACAAAAGTTCATGCTATAAAATATTCGGTTACCACCAGAAATCATTATTAATTTCGTCTGTAATCTCAACATTTTAAGAAATAAATTGTGAAATATTTCTACAAATATGGCGTGTAAAAAATGTCTATCGGTATGCATGATAAAGCAGGTCTCGAGCTTTCAAATCAAATTAAAATTAGTAAGACGTTTAACACCTGAACTAATGAACTTACGTATGATAATTAAAGAAAATGTCATTAACAAGTATGGAAAGTCCAACGATGGCTATTTGCAATAGTAATTTGTATAACAAGTGTTGAAAGTACAGTTTTGCAGAACGAAAATGAAGGTTGCATTCATTTGAGTTTTGCAAAACACTTTCAACAAGTGTTATTACACACTATTTTTTCTACTCCTACAGAAGAAAGACATTTAATTCACTATTTAATATTTTAAAACAAATTTTATAATTTTTGTGGAATATTAAGTATGCTCATGAAAACTATGGTCACTATGGAAATAAGTCCGTTGCTATGAAAATAAACATATCACAAATATAAACAAACCATACAGTTAACCGGCGCCATTTTGAAAGTGTGTTGCAAAGTACTTTGCAACACACTTTTGGATTTTGTCGCACAGTTTCGACAAACAATTGCTTTCAGCATTAAAAATCATGTGGAAAGATCAACTTTCAATAGTAGGAGTAGAAAAAATAATTTTTCCTACTTGCGTATTTAAACTTTCCAAAAGATGGATTTGCATCTTTTCAACTTTAGGTTTTACGATGAAAACTTCCTACCATTGGGTATGTAATTTCTAATCGTTTTTTAACAATTTTTCATAGCTACTTAAACTGTATAAAATTTAAATTTAAATTTAAATAACAATAATAATAATAATACCTAAAACCTTAGAACGGATGATCAGTGGTATAAACATACCAACTTACCTAATGTATAGGATATAAAAACCTGCTATACTTTAAACATGCCATCTTGCACGAAAATTGCTATCCAACTACTATCATTATTTTCTTCTTCTGTGCTATTGGAAATTTACACCTTGACTAAGTTTTTTTTAGCATTTTCTGAATTATCCAATGCAGGTTTTGACAAATTCTCCAAAAAGATGGTATCATGATCAAAATCGATGCCCGGCCGATAAATTTGATTCTTCAAACGGGCCTTTGCCAAGTTTCAGTTCAGTATATTGTGAGGTTATTGTGTGGGCGCGCGAAGTTGCAAAAATTTTTTATTTTTTGAGAGGGAAACCGGCTTCCCATATAAAAAGTAAGTTAGATCGTGTCTTTGGCGAACTTCTCCTTCATTTCAGACCGTACATTTGTGAATTACTGACTTTAAACATGACCGAACGAGCACCGGTTGGCGATTATGTTGATAAATGAATATAAGGTCAAATTCATTGGTATTTTCTTTTTCATTTACTTTACTTTACAAACAACACACGTACCGCTATTACCACTTGAAATATAGTTATTTATATGTTTGCATTTTTTGCTGGTTCTGTGTATTTATTGTTGGCTTATATTTCCAATTAATTTAATTTTCTGAATTTTTGTTAGAAGCTTTTCTATCCTGCTTTTGAGATCGGACGCAGAAGTCTCTTTACTTTTATCTGCAGTATCAGTCTCTTTACTAACATTTGAAAAATTGTCACTTACAATACCACGAGTGGTCAAAGAATTATTTTTTTGCTGTAACATCACGAATGTTCCTTGTGCTTGCATATGAATAGGAACATCACAAGGAACAGGAGTGATTTTACAGCAAAAATAATCTACAATTCTTTGACCACGAATGGTATTTGGGGGACTATTTAACGAAAAAAAAAAAACATTTCCATCGAATCATTCTTCATAAATTAGTCCACATTCGAGTTTGTTTACATGAAAATTGTTCTCTGTGGGATATTACTAGCAATAAACTGTTTTCAAACAATTGTCGGTTCGTATCACTAGTGAAATTTTATCGACAATTTTTTCAAGTAGAAATTGTCGATATAATTCGTTTTGATTGGCTCAAAAACGTCAAATCTTGCATTTTGATTGGCCGATTTTTGACAGATCACATATGAGTTGAATAGTCTATTTTGATTTTCTTTATTTGCAGTATGGAATTGGGCAGAATTTGCTTTATCGGAGGCTTTTCGTTTTTTTTTTCCAGCTTGACACACCTGCTTATCAGACGTTTCCTCTTGTGAATCGGATGTAATAACAATTTCTTTGTACTAGGAGCTATCAGTCAATAATGTTAGCATCGGAATACGAATCATATTCTTGTTTGACTTCCGCATTTTGTGCAGGTTCATTTTTTTCTGTTTCAACAGCTAACTGTTAACGAATGCTCTTCTAGCTCGGTGCTTGCAGTTTTAATAATTCCGACGCGCTCGTCAATTGTTGTTCAGCTTCTTTTAAATTTTCATCTTTATTTGTGCGTTCACTAGAGTTCTTTAATTTATTTTTGTTGTCCTTTTCGAATTGTTTTGATTTAACTACTGCATCGTCAGTTCAGTCTTAATTTTAGGTGATTTATGTTCCGTATCTTTTCTGGGCAAACAACTAAAGAATCTTTTTCATCCTGACTAATACATAATCTAAATAGCTTGTTTTTATATCTACATTCTCACCATAAAATATGTACTGCAGTTTGTTATTTGATATACCAAGAAGTCCTTCCAATAACATTGAATTAATTTCTGCAACGTCTAAATTCTTTAGACAATCTAGAGCCGTTGCTTTAATTTTCTTTGTTTTAATAAGTTTTACCACTTCCTTCATTAGTTTCACCTTGTCTTTTGCATAATAAGATAGTTCATGTTAATTGATATTGTCGTATACACTTTTAATAGCTTATTTTTTAGGTTTTCATTTTCAGCAGAAGGCATATTACGCTTAAATCATTAATTACTACTTAGTAATAAATAAATTCGGAATGACCCACAGCATGGAACTTTTTTACTGTAAAAATTCACTTACATTAGAAGAAAATTTGTATACATGATGGCGAGCCTCGTCTACTTAATTTAAAATATAAAAAATATGAACTATAACCGCATACTTACAGGTAGGTACTGAAAACATGACAATTTGACTATTGCTCCTGAGAGAACAATAACTTCTTGTAATTTTTCGTAAATGTTAATATCTATAATTTTATATTTATTTGTAGTTTATTGAAAATTGCTGAAATTTGGTAGCTAAACGAATATTTAAACTTTTCGGTGCTATGCTTGTAGGCAAATTCCTTACGAATATTTATGTTATGAACATTACATCGGTTGTTATTTTACTACTCGGGTATTTTAGATATCCAGCGATGTAGCGGTGATAATTCCAAAAAAGGTACACGCCGAATGGTATAGTTATAGAATAAGAAAGAATGTATAGTCGCCTCTTGTACAAAATTAACCAAGCAGCATTTTAAAATTTATATGGTATTAATTCTCATAGGTTTACGAATACCGTAAATAAAACAAAGACACGAATTTTGAACACGTTGAAGTCGTTTCTTATCAATTGCAGTTAAACATAAATGATATCACAAAAATTTAAATGCGACAACACGAGGGTTGCACAAAAAGTAGTTTTAATTTTAGTAACAATTGTCAGTTAGGACAATAATTTTAAATTAGCACAAGCCGTTTTGAGAACTTTCGATATTTGCTTTGTAAAATTCAGTTTATTATCGATTGTTAATCCAGGATTATTAACCGAATCAACTAATTTAATTGCTTGATTATTCACAGATATTTATGGGAAATCTCTCGTAACACCTAATTGCTTTAATTATTTAGAGCCAAATAAGGCTGAATTAAGGTTTACTAATATTAATTTTTATGGAATTCTCAGGCGGCAGTATTAATAAGATCATCATTGCTTTGATTGCAAGCTAATTTGGCTTCACTAGCATCAAATGATATATAAATTTGTGTATTATTGACGCTTATGACATTTACAAAGAATTAAAATTTTACACAATTTCAGGGTATACTTGTATAGTATACAGTAGAGGCCCCAGTATAGAGCCTTGCGGCACACCTACTTCTATTTTGAATGTATCTGATATATTATTTATATGTCCATCATAACACATTGTGTTCTATTGCTAGGAACTTTAAAATAATTTTCGAGGTACAGGCTTGAATCCAATAATTGACAGGAGTGAAGTATGCTTAAGTGTATCAAATGCTTTGCTGTAGTTTAACAAAATAAGTAACGTTAGTTTACGTTAATCATTATTTTCATATGCATGTCATCAATAATATCTAATAATGCCGTGGTACAATTATGTCCTGGCCGGACATCCGATTACGTATCCGGATATACAGTAAATTTGGGTAAGCTCCAATATGTGTCCAAAAATAAGAACATTCATTTGGAAGAATTCTGTGAATTGAAATTATGAAAACCAGTATTTTTTTTGGTACTTTTAAATGATAGACGATATTAAATTGTTGCCGTTATTACTTAATCTATGCATAAAGTAACAGAATTTTGCAAAAACGGCTCCTTTTCGCGTTGCAAATTTTGAACTTTGAAGGCTTCGCACGAGTTGAGGAAGCATCTGGTGGCTTTTTCGCTATAAGAATTTCACCTTATTATTGTCCAAGGAATAAAGTTACGGAGAGCTTGTACGCGAGTTTTTACATACCCTGTATATTTATATTCCATGTATTGTGGTCATATTTGTAATTTTTATGCACATATCTACCATATGGCTACAAGGTGTTACTCATTTTGTCTTTAAATTGAACCAATAAACCGTTAAGATGATGGACACAGTGTTTTTTGTGGTAGTTTTTCCTAACTTTTGAAAAAATTTTTTGCTTTGAAGCTTTGTATTTCGGTAACTATGAGGTTTAGAAAAACCTGTTATTGTAGTGAATTGTAGCAAAATTTTGTGCTCTACAAAAAAGGCAAGAGTAATTTTTTTCTGTAGCAAAAACCGAAAAAAGTGACACAAAAGTGGTCGTACTGACGCGCGCACAGGTTTAATTAAATTAAATTAGAAAACTTGGATTTTTAATAAGGGCCTAGGTACAAACAACATATCCAAAATCCAAAACTACATGACCTTTTGTCAGGTAAAATGTACTTGGCCGCTGGGCTATATACATAGTATACGTACGATAATATAGGAACATACATTAATTATATTGGTATATAATTTCAAGAAAGGTTGCTAATTTTGAGTAGCATTTCGAAGAGAGGCTGGAAGACCTATTTTTACTTTGGTGTAGATATTGTGCTCTTAATATTTTCCATAAATTTCTGCTAGTGCCTTTTTGTGTAGTTATTGTTGTAAATAAGTTTTTTTGCAAGTTTCCCAAGTTGCTCTGTATTTTTACTATTCCTCTATATTAAATTTATCGAGTGCTTGATTTATTAATGATGTCGGTAGTCGTCTGTCATCACATCAGTTAACTAAGGACAATAGGCCTTGCTTTTTTCCCTTAGGGTAGGTGCTGAGTAAAGAGTAACCCTTGCGCCGCGCGGCCTAAAGAGGCGGCTCTTCGTCTTTGCAAATTCTGCAGAATGCATCTTCTGTTAATTTTATTACACTCGAGTGTTTCTACAGATGGCAGTGTCCTGTCACTATTCCTGCCAGCTGTTTTTTTCGCTCTATCAAGATCTATAAATATTTTTACAGTTTTTCTGGATGTACCCTGGATGGGCCTTTTTGAGTGTCTCATACCTGGACAATTTTTCCAGTACGTGCGATGTGTAGTTCTTAGCAATTCTCTGGTTTGTTCCCTGGCAACAGCATATGCTATTCCACAGGTTGACTCTGTCCCCAGAGACTGTTTATTGTTTCCAGATTTTACCAATTTGTCGCTCGTTCATTGCCATGCTCTCCACAATGTCCTGGCACCCACATCAGGTGTAACCTGTTGTCTTGGGCCAGTTAGTTAACCAAGGGCAATAGAAATTTGAATGTATTATGCGGAATTTATAGGATTAGTAATAAAATTAACTTTATCAATATTATTACTTAAAGAAAAAAGGAAATGTAGTTTCCTCAATTTTAAATCTTTATTAAATGTTTCGCCGTTAAAATTCTTGAAGTGATATGTTTTAAAATGAGTATTTGAGATTACTATTTCTAAGCCTAAACTGCAGCAAATCAAAGCATGAGCGGAAAAGTCTAAAGTAGTACCAACTTCCATAACTAAAGTGCTATTAGAAGTTATAATTAAACCTAGCAATGATATAAATCACGTTGGGGCATTATTAATGCATACATTATCTCAATTCAACTGCACATTTGTCTGTAAACTTTGCCTTTTTACGTTTTTGCTGCAAAAATTTAGTATTCCATTGAATGTAGAAGTTAAAAATCGTCTGTAATTCGATTATTATAGAGTAAGCCTCAGACAATATGCATTTTTAATTATTTGTGAAGGGATTAGTATACATTTGTGACTTTCTTTTCTTACACAAGTGGCAGCAAATAAATTACAAACCACAATGCGTTTATAAAGATGTTTAGAGAGAGGACAGCTATGCCATAAATTAATTGGTTTACCATAAAACAAAGCAAATGAGTTAATTTAAAATGTTTGAAATCAAGCTTTTGGTAATTCGATTTATGGTAAACGTTTAATTAGCAAGTATGAAAGGTAAAGGTCACTGCAGATTATTTCCTTATGTTTACTCAAAGTACGTGGTCTAATTTAAAATGTCAACTGGAATTGCATTAATTATAAAGCAAGTACTCACGATTTTAAAATCTTGCTTTTTACTTATTTTCGAAGAGTTCTTTTGTATGTGTTAATAAAATTGTTAAGCTTTCCAGAGTGTTGCATTTGAAGGTATGCGGCATTTTGGGTATTATTAAATGCTTTTCTATAGTTTTATCTTCACGTCGCCCCTCCCTTTTACTTATTCTTGTCACAGTTAAATTTAATCTTTCAAGTTTTGAAGAAAAGTTTGATTCTGATAATTTCCGTAGTTTTGCAATAATGAGGCACGTTTATCTCCTAGGAAATGTTCTTTATTTGCTTTCTTATATACGTCTGATTACACCCAGCGCCGTATTTAGAATCTGTAGACCCTTAGGCTGAACCTGTGGTGCGGGCCCTACCGGGGGTCTGGAATACCCCTTGTAAAACTGGGGGTCCACCCCCTGAAAATTAACTTGCAAAAATCGCATTTCAGAGCAATTTTCTAACTAAAAACCTAAAAAGTTTAAAGTTTTTTATTAAATTGTAGACAATTTTACTATACAGTATTTAGAAGTTGATGAATTGATGAGATAAAAATGAAAAGAATTGAAAATCATTAAGGTATTCAACACGATTTATTAACATTGCTATGAACAACTATATTAAAAAAAGAACACAAAGTTGAGATTTATGTCTATGTTACCAAATATGCAAAAATTAAATTTTAAACATAACATATTGTAATTTTAAATAAACATGTTAGGCAACTGTAAGATAAAAAAAGAATGTAACAAACAAGCAAATTTTACATACCGGGTGTTTGACTTAAGGGGCGAACAAAGGGAAATAGCATGGGAAATCGTATATGTACATGGTGAGTATAAAGTATGGAGACACCGATTTTCTGCCGTTAATATTCATTTTACCTACATATTGATTATACACAAAAATTTGTTTCTTCGATTGTTTTTGAGTTATGACTTTACGCGATATTTTTTTTAAATGGGAACCTATTAATTTTATGCTACCATTCGATAGAGAATTTTTTTCTCTTTACAACGGCATAAAAATTTTATGGGTTTGCATAACATTTTTTCGAGAAAATTTCATGAAACACTTTTGTATTAAATATTCTTTTCTAAAATGAATATTAACGACAGAAAATCGGTGTCTCCATACTTTATACTCACCCTGTATATGCAGTTTCCTGCTCCCCGTTTGAGTTGATAGGATTGATAGTGGTATCATTTACGTATCAATCGAAAGACAAAAAAAAAATGCGCTTATTATTTGATACTACATATTTTATTCGAATTTGTTGCTTGTTTAAGAAAGAAATAGCTTAAAGCTACAATAAATAATTTTCATTTTATTCACAAAAAGCAGACCAGCCACGATCAAATTTGAAGTTGTTTTATGCCAGATAAATTGGATTTTCTGCATCATATATTGCGTATTTTAATTGATAAAGTAGCTGCATAGTCTTAAAATTAAAATTTTTAAACAATTTGTGGTGCGGGCCCCTTTGTGGCGCGGGCCCATAGGCTGCAGCCTTAATAGCCTGCGCGTAAATACGGCCCTGATTACACCTATTTATCAAAGTTCTGTAATTTGCCGTTTAAATGTTATTTTCCGAATAAATAAAACTATTACAGTTAAGGTGAATAATTTATATCTACGTTAAACAATAAAATAAAACCACAGAGTAGCTACGCTATTTGAAAACAATAAAAATATATAATAAACTAGTTATTTACAGATGAGAGCGTGAATGGAATTTAATTTAAAATTCATGAGCTGAGCTGCATGCAACCTACCTGAATAAAGTGTTAATGTTAAAGTTTGTAGATATGACATTCGCTTTAAATTAAACAATGGGATGTCATTTTAATATATGAAGTTCAAGCACGGGAAACATTAGTTCGAATTAAAGTGCTTGTGCTTATCAAACAACAGGGAACTAAAACAAAAGTTGAACGGATAGCACAGTCTATTCATTCAGAGTTTAGTCTTGACAGAAACTTCGCGCGAATCGGTTGAATTTGTTTTGAATCACGGTTACGCAGTTTTTGTTTTCAAAAATGACTTTGTAAAATAAGCTAAATTTTTAAAGTTGTTTTTCCGCCACTTAATAATCCAGGAAAATGAAGCTGTGCTTTGTGTGGTTGGTGTTCGTAGTTTTAGTAATAAATTTCGAAATTTCTCTGTCGAAGAATTTGAAACTACTAATTTTGCACAATAATGACATGCACGCCCGTTTTGAGGAAACCTCCAAATTATCGGGAAAGTGCAAACCTGAGCAAAAAGGACATTGTTACGGTGGTTTTGCAAGGACTGCACATGTCATACGAGAAGCTAGAAAGGCAGCGGACGAAGGCAAAGGACCCAACGTCCTTTATTTAAACGCAGGCGATACTTACACGGGTACTCCTTGGTTTACTGTGCATAAATCGAAGATCGTCGTCGATTTTTTGAATTTATTACATCCAGATGCTGCTGTAAGCCTAATATTTACGTTTCATTGGGTTTTTATTTAGCGATTAAATTAGGATTTGTTTTTGATTGTTGCTCACAGGTGTTGAGTTTGACAAGGCTAATTCATCTTTGTTGCATTATATTAGTGGGTGGCTTTGAGGTTTACTATTTGTTGGACGGTTTGTATTAATTAGTTGGATGAAAATTGAAAGATTAATGTTATTATCGTGGCCTACTTTGTCACACTTTAGGAAAGATAAATTAGAGTATTTTTACTACCGTTGTGTCCCCGAAAAATAATGAAATATTTATAGAATTTTATAATCCTAAACTTAGATATTTAAGTTTAATTATGAAAAGTATTTGGTAATTAGGTAAATTAGGTACTGCAGTTTTCAGTGTACCATACCGAAATTTCCTTCAGTCCAGCATTTTATTGTTAAATTAATATTCAAGGTAAATTTTGTAAATCAATTCGTGAAACATAGTTATTTCTGAATTTAAATAAATGCTTAATATGAAAGCATGTAAAATGTCACGGTTTAGGATAAATAATAAGCAAAATAATCAAAATGTTATTACCTCACATACGGCACACTTTGTTTAAATCATCTCAACTGCAACAGAACAACAAATCATCAAGGTGACTTAACAGAAAAAATGGATATTTACTTGTATGAATGCACAATTATGTTTTACGTAACACTGGCAATGATATCAAAGTAAAATTACAGCACAAAACAAATTATTAAAATATAAGTCACCAAAGTAAAATTATAGCGCAAAACAAATTATTAAAATATAATTCCGGGAAATACTTGAAATTTACGGTGAGTACCTTGCAAATACAATTATACCATGAGATCGAAAAAAAGATGATTCTGAGCAGGCCTTGACTAGTACAACACGATTGGCAAGACTGATTTCAAAATGTGGTAGTAGGTTAGAGGTTAATAAATGTCAAATAAATTAAAATACAAAACAATATTTATTTAGGGAACAAACTGAAAACTAAGATGAATACATGTCTGCAAATTGTGTTTTTTGGAAAAATTACACTAGTATTACAACGATAAACTTAAATAATTCTGGAAACAAGATTGCAAAACTGACTTACATTTGAAATGTCACTGTCACATTATAATTCATAGGCATTCTAGAACCAGTGTAACCAACCGTGTTGTACTAGTCAAGGCCTGCTCAGAATCATCTTTTTTTCGATCTCATGGTACAAATAGGAAGGAAGTGTGCGTTAATATTTATGATTCACGATTTGAAATGTAAACTGAACTGTATAAATAGAACAGTATTAAAGTTATTTGTAGGACCTTACTGTCAGGGCCGTGCCGTGCCGGGGGTGCAAGGGGCGCAGCAACCGGGCGGCAACCTACTAGGGGCGGCAAAATGAAAAATAAAAGAAATTTAAGATATGCATGCGGCATTAAAAAATGCAACTTTTTTTATCAAGTTAGTCTTGTATCTGGCTTTTTTTTTCGTATAAAGGTAACTTGATACAGAAAAAGTGTTGCATTTTTTAAGGGGGCAAGCATACAACAATTTATTAAAATAAAAAGCAAGAAAAGTCGCTTTTGATATTTAAATTTTGAATTTATGTAGTTTAGTTCATGTTTATAACTTCTAGGTTCTAAATTAATAATAATAATAAATAATATAAGGTGTACTTTGTTATAACTATTAAAGCATTATGTTTGTTGTTTTAAATATTTTCTTTTTTTAAAATTTATATAAATAACAAAGTTTATAGTCACCTTAATGATTTTTTATTTTTTAAACAAGTTAACAGTTATCAAGGAAATGCAGAATTTTACAATTAACGCTATTTATGTCCAAGGAGCTATAGGGGCGGCATTTTATATCTTGCACCCGGGCGGCAGATACCCTTGGCTCCTGCTTACTGTTGGAGTATAGGACGATGTGAAAAAATGAAAGCGGTAATAAGTAATTAATTGAGCTTTAATAAAGTTAGAAATGGAATGTGATATAGATACAGAAAAGATTCTTAGGTATATACAATATAAAGTATGATCAAAATTTCTGTTCATCAAGTATGGCCGTGGAAGTGCAAACCAACGCCTTTAAAATTGGCTTACATATAATATTAAATGTGACAGCTGTCAAAAAAGATATGTGAGCCAATTTTAAATGCGTTGGTTTGCACTTCCACGGCCATACTTGATGAACAGAAATTTTGATCATACTTTACATTACAATCAGTTAAATAAATTAAATTTTAAAAGTTAACAAAAATCAAGAATCAAATAGAGGATAAAAATCGTTGAATTTTAATAACACAAAACATGATTTAGTGTAGTGTAAATGTAAGTTTGATATACGTGTTTTACAACCGATTAAAAAGATACCGCATATAACTCTCTTAATTTTCTTCTCCAGTTTACAATCTGTATTTTTATTTCTCAGGACTTGAATGCTAACTCGTAAAATAACTTCTAAAATTAGATTTAATTTCCGTAATCTTCGGAATTGAATCTTCTGAATTGTCCTTTCTTCAAGATTATTGTATGTTCTTTTCTCATTTTTCGTGATATTTTAAAGGGTTTTATTTTTTAGTTTTCTATCCATTTAGTATTGAAGTTTCCTAAATCCTAAGGTTTTCAAAGGATGCATTTTTTAAATTAGATCTAAATTTCTTTCTGTTTTCTTTTATTATTAATTTTTTATACTTTAGGTTTCTTAAACAGTAAGTACATACATATTTCTTTAAACTTCTGATGGTTTAGATTTCTTAAACAATTCCGAGTATTATTTGAATGTCAAAGGTTTTTTCTCAGTTAATTAGATTGCCCTGAGAATATTTCTACGATTTTGATTTTAGGATTTTTTTAATTTTATAATTGCAGAGGTTATTCAATAATGTTTTAGGTTTTCTACTAAGCATCTTTTAGGCTTTTGAATTTTTTGAAAATGTATTTTGACTTTTTTATTTGTAAAGGTTGCCGTCTTATATGGCATTTTAAATTCTCCAAAACATTTCTAGATTTACTACGATAAAAACGCAAATAAATTAAAATTTAGGAATTCTTATTTTCGCAATAGAAATTGCTTCGGGGCTTTTTTAAATTTACCGAATTCTCGTATTTTATTTTATTTCTTACTAATATACAAAGCTACTACTGAAATAGTATTTATTTATTTACATTAATAAATCTTTCTTAAAGTTCTAAAAAGGAATTTTCGGAAATTTCTCGTTTTAGTTTATAGGCCATGCTAAATTATTAGACTGATTGAATTCATCTCTAAATTCCTTGCATAACCATACTTGTCCTTTATAAATATACTTTATAAAAAAAAAACAAAAAAACTTCCCAACTGGTTTCTTCAAATTTGCATAACGTATCGTTATGTTATACAAGGCGCCAAACTAAAAATTAATAAAAATAATCAAAAGGTTGCTGCTGATTTTTAATGATTGGTTTCGTTGCTCACCGACATTCTTTTCTTTTTGTCTTTTTAATACAAGTATGAATTTATTCTAGAATTTTGATGAACAGACTAGGACTAGACATTAGAACATCATTTTTCTGATTCACACTTTTAAATTGTGTACTATAAAAAACGGCAATAAAAAATTTTAGTAGCAATTTATTTGCAATTAAATACGATTTACGATTTGTTGGTTTTGTTGTTTTTATTGACATTTTACACATGAACTGTTTCAGGGTTGAACGTCACAAAAAACTTCCGATAACGGAAGTGCTACTTTTGTGAAGTTTGCTTTCGGTGTGGTTTTGTTGGCACGAAATTGTAATTACTGATAACATCGACATGCATTGCCTAGATTACGCTAACAGGACTGCTTTGCGAGCCGTGAAAACTGAGTCGAATTAAAACCTTCATTTATTGTTTATAAACATTTATTAGGATTTTTATTGTTCTTTTTGTAATGTATCAACAAATTTCTATTAATCTGGTAGAATGTGAATGTAGCTCATAAATTTCCGGTTTTAAAGTTGATGGCCCTGTCCCTAGTAGCACAAGATGCTAAGATCTAACTAGAAATTCAAGCTAGATTTTAGCTCAAAATGTAACGCCTTTCTAGCTAAGATTGAACTAGCCTATCTAGCTAAGATTGAACTAGCCTATCTAGCTAAGATTGAACTAGCATATCTAGCTAAGATTGAACTACCCTATCTAGCTATAACTTAACTACCCTCTTTAGTCAGAATCGAACTACCTTTTTTAGCTAGAATCGAACTATGTTTCCTAGCCAGAAGCTAGCTGGGTTTCTGTCTAGCAACTAGTCAAAATTCAAGTCCTAATAAAATGTTCTACGCTTAGGCCAGCCTTTTAATTATCACATCATCAAATTGAGTTCATACACTTCTAAAGATATATTTTATTGTTGGTAATTAAAACAATGGCCACCAGCTCTGAGGTTCATTTGATCAGGACATATTTTAAACAATACTTTTTCTTCTAAAGATCTAATATAGGTATTTAAAAAAATAAGAGAAATATATTTAGGTGTATCATGTTTATTTAACATACATCATGGATTTACATATATGTATAAATTTATTTGGGTAAGCAGACTTTTATAGTGAAAAAAAAAATTGCGAAACCGATTTCAGTATGTCCTTGTCCGACGTGGTTTCAAAACGTTTGCGAACTGCATCTGAAAAATTTTTTTTTTAGAAAGACGTACATAACCACAATAGGAGGTTGCTTATGCAGTAAAACAAATCAATGGAATGTATATTTACAATAAACAATTTTTTAAGAGAATACATATTTGAAGCTACGTGCTTATATTGGAAATTTGTATAATAAATTTTCGTTTGATTTTTAAATAGATAAAATAAAAGAATTTTGAATTAATTAATTGATTAATCAATTAATATAAACAATGAACACGTGAGTATTACCAAAAGGTGATTTTTTTTAAATTTTGCATGTAAAAGACTACCACATAATTATTTTACTAAAATGTATCTAACAGTATAATTATTAAATAACAAGTAATATAGAAATATGAAAGTAAAAAGAAATTTGTAATAGAAAATTGTAATTAATGCTTTCTTAATTTGGTTGGGTAACTTTTCATGTATTAACCTTGGATATTACAAAACTTTTCTTTGCAAAGATTATTATTATTAAATAACTATTATTAAATTTTATACTTATACCCAGAAATTATTTTAGTTGAAAAAATTAAAAAATAAAAATTACTAACCTGTTATAGCTTTATATAAATTCAATGACGAAAAGTTTCGTTTGTTACTCTTTTTCCTTTATCCTGAATATAAAGATTCCAATTCGGGTGTAAGGACCATTTTCATTGAAATATAATATGTATATCGCATTATGAAAGGTTTCACCTCCCTATAAAAACAAAACATGTACCTACAAAATTTAAGCATGTTTATTTCAATAACAATTATATACTTGCAAATGAAAACTTACCAAGGCTTGCATAATCTCCTGATCGTCAAGTTGTCCATTGTCCTTCAAAGTCATTTAGTTCGGAAAGCGATTTTTAATTTGCCAGGAAATATTTTCTCCCCTGGAATTATTTTTCACTACATGGTTTAGGTTTAACAACATTTCATCATGTCTTCTATTTAGCTCATTAATTTCAAATTTAATTTCAGCAAATCGTTCTGCCAGGTTGTACATTCCTGCCGAATGATACCTTCATGAACTAAAGATCAAAATGGTAATAATCAAATTTAATAAACACATCTCTTACAAGAAAGATAGTTACTCACCAGTGCTTATAATAAAATCAAGTACTTAATAAAGTTCACTAAAAGCGCGTGCACACAAATTCCAACACTTTTTCTTTGTTCGAAGCAGACAAGCTAGGGACACGAAATTTTAAACAAGTTTTGGTTCGCAACGTTTAAGGTATATTTGCCTTCAAGACATCATTTCTAACTTCAAAGGATATAACCTTTTCTTAAGTTTTCACATTTGGTTCATTTTGGCTTACCTTCCAATACAGGTTTAGCCACCTCCTAAGATGGATTAACATTTCTAAGTAACATCTTTGGCGCTAACAATACTTACAGTTTCTAGGAAAATTCATGAACAATTTGGAGTTTGACAAAACAGTTTTGTGCACACACAGCAAAAAAATTTAAACACGTATTGATAAGCGAATTTTATGTACCTACAACAAAATTAAGAAATTTTAACAATTTTTTAATGCTAAAATTTAAAAAACTTCTAACATCTCTCTTACCCAAGGTTTTCATAATGTATATAAATCATGTCAATAATTGTTTTGTTTCTTATTATGTTTAAAATGTTCCAATACAGTTATGCGTATACGTATACAGATGGTAGATTTGTTTTTAACTTTCAAAGAAACAATCAGATAAATATCTTCTGGTCTGAAATATGTATGTTGTATTATACCTATATGATTCTCTAAAATATTTATATACTTTTTATCCTCATAAAATAATAAATATTCGGTTAGTATAACCTCCTCGGCAAATTAATAATATATATCTGCGAACACTTAATTGTGACCACACATCATAAAATAAAATTTATATACTAAGAACATCAAATTAATAATATCAATACAGAAAATTCTTTCTTTGTTTACCCCACAAGACAGTTGGAAGATTTGACATCACAAAGCAAACCTGAGATTTTACCTGATAATTCTTTGTAGGCCCAGAATTTACAGATGCTATTTTTATATTTATATCCGAAATCGCCTTTACTATAATAATTAGGTGTAAGTTTCTTTTAACTTGTGACTAAGTACATATACATATGTCGAAATATCAAATCCAGCGTATGTTCTGAAATTTTCGTTTAACCCGTACCAGTAAATACGAATTTCACCTTTTCAGGTAAACACAGTAGGGAGTCATTCTAAAGCCTGCTTTATTTTGTTATGAAACTATATTATTTAGCCAAATTCTAGCTAAAATTTAACTTCAAAAAACACATTTCCAACTAACTAGTTTTTACAGGTAAACCCTAGGTTACATCTAGCTAACATTCTTTGTTAAAATTTTCCTAGCAAACTAAACTCCCTTTTAGCTAGAATTCCACTTAGCTAGGAAAGGATAGTTTTAGAGCTAGAAAATAGCTTGCATTTATCTAAATCCTAGCTTTGTGCTACTAGGGGTCTCTACTTAAGCGCCTTATCTTTGAGTAATATAATTTCTCGGTTTGTTGATATGCAGAGTTTCGAAAGGTGGTACGGAATATAATGCAATAAATTTTATTTTTATCGTATGGAGATAAGCATATGCTAACTGAAGTGAAAATGCATATAATAACTGGAGCAGCGCGAATGTAGAAGTATCGGGCGATCCAGAACAAAATGAATTAGAGCAGGCCCTGATTAAGCTGTTAAGGTTGGTAACATTGCTTCCCATTGTTTTAAATTTCATATCAATGGTAATCCGATTTGCTACTTGAAAAATAAATTTGACATTTTATAACCTAAATTAAAAGCATTAATTACATGTATGGTTATTAAATAAAGTAAAATTATTTATTTATTTGGACTGCCTACAACCAGGCAATTACTTACTATTATTTAAAACACGGCCAATAATATTGTTGCATGATTTTGACAGTTAACGTAACCTCTTCAATATTGACCAGAGTGTCTCTGTTTACGTTCACAGTAGGCGAATCACGGGATACCAACTTTGGTAACTAGGTCACGGCCTGCTCTAATTCGTTTTTTTTCTGTATCACCCGGTACATCAAACGGAATTTTTGTAAACTGCAACATTTCCGTTACATTTAAATACAGTTTGCGATATTAAATATCGAAGAATTAAAGCACAAAAAAAATGTAAAGATTCCTTCAATTCAAAAGAATTAAAGGCTCTAAGGATATTTTAAAAATAGCAAATGGAAATTTGAGACGCGTTTAAGGCAAGTTCAGTTTGCGAGAAAAAATAGAAATAAAGGAAAAAATGGAAGGTGGTTCAGTTGGCAATTTTATTAATAACAACATTTGAACTTCTTTTAAACTAAATTTCGGCTTTTAATAAAAACTGAAATATGTAATTCCGAATAGTTATATGTAATGTAACTTCTCAATAACAATCGAGGGTGCATTAAAATAGTGTGAAAACGAAGAGCATTAATTTGCTGTAGTAGAGTTAAAAAATGTTACCTACCAATCTACCAAATGAATTTTCAAAAACGACGTTTTAAAATATTATGAAATATGAATGAATTTGTTATTGCTATAAATAGTAAATAAAAATATGTCACTGAGTGGCGTGTCGAGGATTGTGTGGGATTTAATTTGATTTACGAAAGTCAATTCAACAAGTAAGTGGCGTTAAGATCAGCAGTTTACAATGAGATAAGACTAAAACAACACACATACGTTTAAACAATGAGATTGATGTTATCTTTGGAACTGCCGTTGTAATATTTCACCTCGACTATTGTTATGCATTATTTTGACTTTACGTTAGCTTGAGCATGATAATAATTATTTATTATACACGGGATTGTATTACGCTTACGTTTTGTTCTTAGTAATCAGATTTATTTATAAGTACAATCTTGGTAGAAAGCTTAGCCTAATTATTTAAGTAGATGTAAAACAACGCCCACTTCTTGTGTTTTGTTAAGCATTTGTCGAAGATTCTGAATTGTAGTAAAATAGATTTACAATAATTTCTAATTAGAAGGCCTGATTTAGGCATTTGGTACATTTTTTAGGTTGCTACAATGAAATAAATTGAAGAAAACCATTTTCATTTCTTCAGTTACTTAGTACTATCGCTCTGCTAGTAATTTCGTAACAGAAACTGAAAGAGCTAATTCAGGGTGGTCACGAAAAATCAAATTCATTCGCTCTGATATGTTTTTAATATCATTAGTTTGGGTTTCGCTTTTGCAGTGTCCAATAACAATTGGCTACAAACACCCACAAATCTTCGTCACGTACTGTCGAATAGCATTGTTCGTTAAATATTATTAGTTAAACGAATATCGGGGTTTTAATGTTTAATTTTTGCCAAATCAAAATTAATATTAAAATAAATAAAAATCATTCTGTTTTTGCCTATTTTAGCTCAAGTTTGTTATGCGAAAATAATGTGGTATAATTAGACTTCCAATAATTTTCTGTGAAAATAATAACCTCTTCCAAATAAAATTTCCAAATGACGTAAGAAAGAACGATAAACACATTTGAAGTTAATGTTTGTAACGCTGAGTATTTTTTAATAACCAATGTAACTAGTTGTGATTAGCTTAGATATTGTAGATTCGCCATGACATTGGGTTATTACTGTGACGTGTTTGCAAACGCGCGAAAACCTATTTACAGAATTTCAAACTTTGCAGCACACGGTTGTAGACAATTTTTTTTATTTTGTTTAAATAACATTTTGAATAAATTCTTTATTAAAACACCAATTTGAATTATGGTTTATTTAGAAGAAATTTGTGTTTTATATTTATTTTTTGCTTTCAGCGACGATCAAATTAAACCTTGTCTGTTGTTGGACATTCCCGTTTGTTTTAACGACGTTGAATGCAGAATTTCACCGAAAATGGTACCCAATATTGGAATTGGTTATTAGCAGCAAATTATTAAAGTTTAAGTCGTGTTCACTGTTGACGTACGCAAAAGCTCTTCTTCTTCTTCTTTTCTTTTACTTTTACCCTCTTATATCTTTGCAGTGTCGAGGGGGCCGGACACACCGAGCCGCAGAGTGGTCACCCATTCAAGTTCTGAGCAAGCGGGCCTTTGTTTAACTTTCTATATTTTAGTATTACGTGCACTTCCACTCTGCCGTACTGCCGATTTGCAAAAGCACTTAAAAATTAAATTTTCATCAAATTCGTTTAATATAATTTCAATCGTTCAGTCTTGAAGGTGCATTTATTAAATTTATTGCGTATTTTTAATCTAAAGCCATAAAAATGCGTATCTGTTGAAATTTCAAAATTAATTACGCAAATTAGAGCCCATTTAAAATTTATATTACAAAATAACCATAATTTATTCCTTAATGACATTATTCATTATTCCTTAATTTTAATTTCTTTTTGTTTCAATTTTTACGTAATACATATTCATATTGTTACTAATAAGCGTTGTTTGTCGTAGTTTTACAACCTTTCTTTGAATATTATCTAAATTATTTAAGCAAATAACATCGTATAATGCAACCATACAGCAGTAATAAATCACATGTAATTAATAATTGATGACCGATACTGCTTGAAGGTTGATTTACTATTAATTGGCGGCTATAAATATAAACACATGATGAAGAACTTGCATATTTTATTACAGATTAAATTAAATGAGATCATTTGAATACATAAACATAAAGCACTTTTTCCTGGGATCATTTTGTTTGTCTTTGATTTAAAAATGTTGGTTTTCCTTGCTTGGCCTTTCTTGGTTACTTATTCTAATTATTTAATGTTACGTATGTGAAGGTAAATGAAATAAATTTTCGAAGGTTTTTTTGTAAAACTTTTCAGATTCTTCCTAAATTTAATTCTTCCTAAATTTAATTATAAAAGTTGTGCAGTTTGGTTTTAAATACTTAATTCGCATTTTTATAAAAGGATTTTAAATCGACGTTGATAAAAACTGTAAATTTGCCTAGTTTCTAGCTTCAATGCTTGGAATTGTAAGAAAATCAATTTTAAATTAGTAAACTTTCGGACGAGTTTTAAGATGCAACTTTGTTTAAGTGGGAATTGATTAAAGTACCTCGTTAAGAATAAGCACTTTTAAAATAATTTATGAACTGCAGTTTTCTGAGTTTTAATGGCCGTTGTTAACAGAGATGGAATTTATTTTCCTGCAGTAATATAGTTTTTGGTGAGAGGTGAGATATAATAAAGACAACGAAAAACACTGATGATATTTTGGAGAAATTTGAGAGAGCAGCTCTAAATATGTACTTACGGTCTTTAAAGCTAATGTACTAATATAATAAATATTTTATAATTTTACGTAATAATTCAATTAAGGGCGTTTGAAATCACTTTGAGATCATATTTTCCGACATACCTAATTTTCTAGTTAGATAATGAATTGGTTTTCCTTTGACAGCCAAATACGTATCTTTTGTAGTAATTGTATAGGTAAAAAAACTTGAAACACAAACCGATTATTAAAATATAATGCAATCAATGATGAATTAGCCCTAAATTTAAGTTTGTGCCTTACATCGTCCTTTTCTTTCAGTCCTTCGGTAATCACGAATTCGACCAAAAGGTAGCGGGTGTAATTCCTTTTCTAAACGAAGTCAGCTTTCCGGTAGTGGCAGCTAACCTAGACTTTTCAGAAGAACCGGAGCTTCAAGCTACAAATGTTACTAAATCTGTCGTTTTAGAAGTTGATGGTAGAAAAATCGGAGTAATTGGTTATTTAACACCGGAAACTGCCCTGATTTCGGCCCCAGAACGTGTAATTTTCAAAGACGAAGTAGCAAGTATTAAAGAGGAAAGTGAAAAGCTTGATAAAGAAGGTGTGAAAATTATCATAGCTGTGGGTCATTCTGGGTATGAAATGGATAAAAAAATAGCAAGAGAAGTTCCGTTGGTTGATTTGGTTGTCGGTGGGCACACGAATACGTTTTTATGGAACGGTCCTCAACCAGATAATGAAGAACCAAAAGGACCTTATCCTACTGTTGTTAAGCAACCTAGTGGTAAAAAAGTTCCTATAGTACAGGCTTACGCCTATACTAAGTACTTGGGACATCTGAATATTGTGTTTGATGAGAATGGGGACGCCATCGAGTATCACGGACAGCCAGTTTTGTTGAATAGTACGGTTCCTCAAGAACAAGACTTTTTGAATTTGCTTGAGAAATATCGACAAAAAGTTGAAGAACAGGGCAAGGAAGTTATAGGAAGGAGTAAAGTTGTGCTTGATGGAAGTGCTGAAAGCTGTCGATTAAAAGAGTGTAATTTTGGTAATCTAATAGCGGACGCTTATGTTGCTTACCATTCGTCTACGTATGGTGGTTCCTACTGGACTGATGCTCCAATTGCTATCGTCAATGGCGGAGCAATTCGTAACACTATTGAGCCTAAACTGGCAGACGGAAGTATAACCAAAGGTGAACTCATGGGTGTCATGCCTTTCGATGATCAGATTATCAGCATGTCCTTAAATGGTTCTGATTTATTGGAAACTTTAGAAATCGGCGTTAGAGGCAACGGAGAAACATCATATGGGGAATTTCTTCAAGTTTCTGGTATTCGTTACAAGGTTGACGTATCAAAACCTGTTGGTTCAAGAGTTATCGAAGCAAAAGTTCGTTGTGGTGTGTGCAAGATTCCTATTTATGAACCAATCGTACCGCATAAGTCCTACAGGATCATTACAACGGGATTTTTGGATACTGGTGGTGATGGACACCATGTAATTAGGGACAAAGGTTCTAAAAAGGTCATTGAAGATATGAACGATATTGATATCGTTGTTTGGTATTTTAAGAAGGTCACACCTATTTATCCAGAAGAAGATGAGAGAATTCTAGTGAAAGGAAGGGAAAAGGATCGTCGAAATAACGAAAATAACGGAGCAGAAGTGAGATTTGCCTCTATTTTTGTTGTTTTTGCTGCTTTTGGATTAAATTTTATTAGATAGATTGACTTTGTACCGATGAATATGAATGGGTTTTGTAAATTGTAACCAAAGACTTTTAGAATATTAATGGCGTAATGGCATATTTGTCTATGCAAAGTCAGGACGTAACAAAGCTTCTGTAATTTGTAAACCTGGAAATTTGTTAGTTTAATTTCAGACGGTAGAGCAATTTAGCTTGTTCTTGTTGAACTTTTTGTTAATACTTTTTTTAAGTAGTATGTTTGTTTAATACTGTTTTTATAATAAACAATCCAATACTTTTCATTAGTGCGCTTGATTTCTTGTAGATATCGGCGTCTTTAGAAATACGAAGAGACGACCATGGAACTATCTGTAAATTTAAACATGTAACTTCTTGTTTATTTCAGAAAATATAATTAAACCTCCTTTTATACATCCAAATTTTCCAATATTTGGTAGTTCGCTTTTGTAGTCTTATTATTAATAAATAATTTAGAAACTGATGGGAACTGGAACTGCGGAGTTTAAGCTTCTTAAGTTAGACGTAATCAGTAGTGGATTTAGAGTTGTTTTTGTATTATACAGTAAAATTGTATATTGTCTATGTAATAGCTTTAGAAACACTAAAGGCTACCTACACTTAAGTATTTGGCCAAAGTTTAAAGCCTCTTTTCCACAGGTATTCCCGAAAGTGTGGGCGTTTTTCATTCCAGTGACTGCGTGGTTGCCTCAATCACCAACTGCAAATAACTGTGATTTAAATTATTTAAATTATTGTTAGTTAAATATAAAAAGATAATTCTAGTAGGCCAAGAGTATATAGAATAAACCAGTCATACTGTGAAAACGTCAGAAGAAATAGGTATTCTATTGAAATTAAACTGCAGCAATGCAAACCCCCTGTTTTCAAATAATAACGGCTTGCAAAGCATTATCTAAATAAACGCGCTGTATTTAAACCTGGTATTCTAAATACAAGTGAAATAAATTATGCATATTTCATGTGGAACATGTTTAAATATTATTTTTCTTCCTTTCAGTTAAAACATATGTTATTTGAAATTTCAACTGTTAAGATGTCAAAGGTTATTTGTTTGCCTTTAGAATTTGTTTGTCTCATTGGTCTGCAATGCAGTTAAGCACTACCAACCCCTTCTGTAGAACATACAGATTGTCCGAAATCCAATCTAAACATACAAAAATTAATGAGTGCAACAAGGAAAGCATAAACAATATGGGTAGCACAACAAAGATAGAATGCAATCATGGCTAGGTAAAAGATCTCTCTCCAATAACAAGCAAGCAAGCAAAAATATCTGTCATAGATATTGCTTGTTATTGGCGAGAGATTTTAGTTTAAAAATTTACCTAGCCATGATTTCATTCTATCTTTGTTGTGCTACCCATATTATATATGTCTTCCTTGTTGCACTCATTAATTTTTATATGTTTAGATTGGATTTCGGACAATCTGTATATTTTCTAAACGGAGATTTCTGGTTTTCGAACATTGGTATGAAGATATGAAACTCAAAACTGCTTTAAAATACTTTCATAACATTTACAGTATCACTTTAGAAATGCACTTAGCACTGAATAAAACTAGGTAGGAATTTAAGACAATCATTAAAATCATAGATACCTGTGGCCACTTGAGCTAGGCCGCATCAAATAGCCCGTTGAAACCTGCAGTTGTGATTTGTACATCGTGACGAAGCGTTGTTGCTGTAAGTTCAGTTTTTAATTTTACACTATCTAACGTAGGGTAAGAATTCACGGTTGCGTCAAAAATATTTTGAGGGAATGCCTGTCTATACATTTTAAAGTTTTTGGAATCAAATAATTTTGTCGTCCGCTTCCAAAGCAATAAAGTTTGCAGATTTTATTTGTTTTATTAATTCAGTTTTATAAACTTCGAACATTGCATCCAACAACTCATTTTGGATAGTTTTGGAAGTACCTTTAAACACTTTCAGGTCTTTCAAATGTATTGCAAGGACAGAATCTAATTCCGCAGTCAAGTTAATTAAGCCTACATAAATACCTGAATTGTCTGAAGAACTTGTCTCATCATGGCCCCGCAAAGCCAATTCAAAAGCTCCACAAAATTTAATACACATTATTAATCGACGTAAAATATGGCGATTTTTCTCTGTCTTCATTGCACTTTAATTTATGCTGCAAATAAGCACTATTCAATTGTTCGCGTATATCTACTTTTCCTAAGAGATTAAAGACCATATAAGAGTTAAGATGAGAAACAGAATTTTCGTGCTTCTTGGCTCTTTCCGCAAGATGTTTCAAATCATTTACACCATATCTCGTCCACGCTGTAACTTCTTTCCTGGAAATTAGGCAGACAAAACAAAATAGTCTATTTGTTACGGAACAACCACACATCCAGTCATATTTGTCATAAAGGTTTTTATTAAACACTGTTATAACTACGCGATTTCGTCTTTGAAGTATAACTGATTTGCAGATCAGGAGTAGGTCTGCCTTTCTCTTTAATTAAGGTTTGTCTTGGTACGGCAAACTATTGTTTTGCAACAAATTTTGTACCGAATTTACTTCGGTATCCATGTCTATAAAGAGTAAACAGCAATAGACAACAAATAAACAACAATAACCAATAACAAACAAACAGTAGCAACGAACAAACCATGAAACCAAAATCAAAACAACAAATTAAACCCAAAACTCAAACAGAACGCGATTCCCACTAAATCCGCGAAACCCCAAACGCAATCACATAAACAGCTCTTATTACGCGCATGAGTTCCACTATTGACCGATAATCGACAAATTTTACTGCATATTTCCCACCGCGGTTGCGGAATCGTCACCGAAAATAGGTATCATTTCAAGTTGTCCCCGGACAAAAGTTTTGATAATTCTTCGCGACGCGGCAATGGAGAATGGACTATAATATTGATACCTATTATATGTATAATAATAGATTGTTGTGTTACTTGTGTTAAAAAAAAATAAAAGTTAGAAGTGAGAAGTGTTATTAAAAAAAGCTTTCTTTCTCTCGAGTGTAGGGAGGGCACGTGCCCTTGTGCCCTTTAGTACCAGTCGCCACTGGGTATTTGCAAATGTACAGATCCACTTTTGTAAATAATTTTGCAACTTCTAACTTTTAAGTTTGAGAAAATTGAGAATTTATTATTGTTTAACTATGAAATACTTACCAATATCGGAATGAATTATGCACAAAGTTGCTGACATTCACTCTTTGAATATTAATTATTTCAAAGCAATCTATAAATAAATTTAAAGACTACCACGGTCAGTGTCAGAATTAAAAAAAACGTCGTCCGGATTGGGACCGTGTCATTATTGAGAAAGAAGAACTCAACGTTTCGCCCACTCTCTTAGGGGGCTTCACCAGGAGGAAAAAAGGGCACTAAAAAAACACGGCAACTCAACATGCGAACCACTCTTTTAGCAAGAGGAAGAAGGGCACGGTAACTCAACTTGTAAATCAAGTTATAGGCGAAACCCAGAAGGGTTCTTCCTTCGCAACATTGACACGGTCTCAACCTGGAAGACGTTCTCTCGGCAATCTATAAATTTTCAGTTGTTTATTATTCATTTAGCCAAACTGAAAATTAAAACCACAATGCAGAAGGATATTGCAGAAATTGTTTAAATATATTTTTTCTAACACTAATATCTTATACTGTTTCTATGGTGCATAAGAGCTCACTTGTTATGTTTCCTTTAAAATACGCTTTCTCTATAAAATACGCCGTCAATGACAACGTATTTTATAGGCCTTTAAATACGTCGTTGCCTAGCAATCTTCGCATTTTGTGTATTATGACACGTCTCAAATAAAAATTTATTAAAATTTCTAATAATATATTAGTGAAAAAAAATGTCTGATATTAGTGTTAGAAAAAATCTTGAAGACAACTCGTGTTTTATAGTTTAAAAATCTCGGTCTATCAAATACTCGGCTCACTTCGTTCGCTCGGATTTGAACTACGACCTTGATTTTTAAACCTTCTATAAAACACTTGTTGTCTTCAAGATTTTTTCTAACACTAATATCTTTCACTAATAGAAATTCTAATAAATTATTATTTGAGACGCGTCACGATACATAAAATGCGAAGATTGCTAGGCAACGACATATTTTATAGAGAAAAGCCTATTTTAAAGGCCTATAAAATACGTTGTCATTGACCACGTATTTTATAGAGAAAACGTATTTTAAAGGCAACATAACAAGTGAGCTCTTATGCACCATACAAACAGTATAAGATATTAGTGTTAGAAAAATAGCTATAAAATACTTGTAAATTTAGCATAAAACTCGGTTGATCGCAAGTTTTGGGACTACAATCATCAAGGTTATCGAAACATATTGCTTGCATTCTTTTAGAACTCGTTTTTTATCTGTTTAATTGGGCTGGCAGGTATGATGTTTTGTAGAAATTTTATGTGAATGGTAAGTTTCTACATTCTTTTATCGTTAAGATAATGTCTTCCGATGTTCCGATATTGCAAAGAAAATGTGTTTACATATGCACTGTGTTACATAATTAATTTAAGGGGCTCCTATATCTTAAATTAGAGAGAATATGGCATTTTGTGCAACTAATAGTTTTTGTTTGATTATTTAAATGGGTTTGTTTATTGTTTAACTAAAGAGGTTTTGGCTGTCCATTTAAAAAGTAAATACGAAGTACGTTATTCCCTAGTTTTTGCAAAGAAAGCAGAACGACTGGGGATTCATTCCTTTCACTTTGGAATAAAAATAATTATTTAATCTGACATGTAATGGGCCCAGGACCCATCCTTGCCTACATTATAAACTGAAACCATGGCCTGTTTTAGTTTGAAAGGATTGTGAAGTTTAGCTTGTTTCGGATTGTATATTAACTTAACATACAACCATACAAGTTGCATTGAAATAAAATTTTCTGGTTCTACTCTGGCCCATGCAACTTTGTAAGTTTTATTATTACGTGTCTGTTTTTAACAGGTTAAGTGATTTTGTGCGACAATCATAAAATAAAGCTACGAATATTTTGAATTTTACCAAGTGTTGATTTATTTTTTCTTTTAGTGGTGAGGTGTTGTGATGTTTTCTGTGCTTAACGTCAGGCGGCTTTGGATTGCAGAAGCAGCTAAAAAGGTAGGTCCATTTCCAGAGTGAAATAATGAACAATGTTTGAAAATTTCGTATCATTAAAATTTTTTAGAAAGTAGGGAAGATTACTATTGCAACCAAGATACTGAGCACATTTTCCTTTTTAAGGTTTATTAGTTTTTCTACTTTCATACGAGTATGTAGTCTGTCGGGCTGCGAAAGAAAATGCAAAATCAAAGCTGGCAAATGACGATTCTGCATAAAAAGATTTAAAAATAGCAAGTTTCGTGATACTAAAAGTAAATAATCCAATCATATTTTCCATGCTTTTCAGTGGAACTAAACCAACAAATATAGAATTTTAAACTACTTTCAAAAATTTAAAGTTAGTAGTCTTTTGAAGCAGAACCGTCGAAAGACAAACTTTTAACTTAAATTAAATTTTTGTTAACAAAGATATTTGCATAAACTTTTTATCCTTCGTAGGATTGAGTTAGAAAAATAATATACATACCATTTTGTAAAATCAGTCAATCTATAAAGTAACACGATAGAAAACAATATAAATAGGAACATCGTCCATGGCAGCCTTAATTTTATTACCAAAGTTACTGACATGTTACAACATATAGATTTTAACATAGTACACAGCAGTAGATTTACAGGATGTTGATTGATAAATAGCGTGATTGTATACGGTAAATGTATTGAGAGTTAATGCCTATTGTTTCCCAGATTTACTCCTGGTTTTCTACAGATGATTTATCTTTTGACAGTAAAACACTAAATTCCAGAGATTGAGTTAGATTTGCAAGGGTGGTGTGATATAACCGATTTAATTCTTAAAGAAGGTTTTGACTCCGGTATCTTCTTTATCTTTTGAGCAGTTTCTTTTTACTTGATTATACCACCAGGTCCGTAACTAAAACTAAACCCCAAAATGGAGAAACGAAAATTTAGGCCGGACAACGGTTTTTGATGTAAGATAATTTTTTTGGGCATGAACGTTAGAAAGGATTTGTAATTCATGTTTATCCAGTTGTGTAATATTTCGCTGTCAAAATAAGAAGAAAATTCAATTTAATAAATGTCATTAACTTAAAATGTTAATTTGTAGGTGTACAATAATTCATAAACATTAACCAGTTAATGAGCAATAGTAATGAATTAAATACGCGTATATTCACGTCCCCGTTATTCGTCAAAATGCCAAACTAAGAAAAAACAGGAAATTACAGTAAACGAAATGTAATCTTCAATTTGTTATTAAAAAATTTTCTAAGTTGGGTTGCATTTTAATAGTTTCAAGGGGCGTCATCATTCGTGAATCACCGTATACATACATATTATACTTAGTTATAACTATACTTAAAATGTCGAAATATGAATCTTCTAAAAAGTTATGTATTATAAAATTGTCCCATTTGTTTTTCCTGCTAGTTATTCTTCTTAACACCTTCATTTCGGTTTCTTGTGCCTGTCTCTTTGTTTTGGCCGTATCCGATATTGTTTCCACGCCGGACGTTAGTGTGGGTCTTATCGTGCTCTTGTATATTTTTGCTTTCGTGTCTATTCTGAGATATTCATTACTTCTATTCAAAATTATATCTTTCATACATCCCTATTCTGTTCGTTTTCATAACTTGTTCATTCACTTCTTTTTCGATCTGTCACAGATTGTTGTTAGTGTGACTTGATGCTCTACTATTTCGTTATCTATCATGAGCTTGCATCTTACGGTTTCTATTGCAATTGTTAGGGATTTAGTTTTGCTTGTGGAAATTTTCATATTAGGTATATAATTTGCATGTGCTGTTGGGTCTAAACACGAGTCTTTGTAAGTCGTTATCATTTTCAGTTATTTAGTATAGCATCTTCTGCATAGCATATAAATTTAATCCTATTTCTACCCAATCTATTTCGATTCATGGTTTTTACAGATTTTATTATTTCATCCTTAATGAACCCCCTTTTTTCCCCTTTACATTTGACCTTCATCTCAGTTTCCGTGTGTATGCCCTTTATTAGTTCTGTGAGTGTGGTCGGGATTCCTCTTTCTTTAAGTGTTCTAGGAATGTCATCAGTCATCAGTTAAGCGTATTCGATCAAATGCTTTTTGCAAGTCCATGAGGCACATAAATTAGGGCTTGTTGTATTCTACGGCTTTCTCAATAACCTGCGGTACTATGAATAACCCATCGATGCATGATCTTCCATTTCTAAATCTTTGTTGTTCTTTAACGTGTTAATTTTTTGTGTAATTATTTTGGTCGTGAGTTTGGGAATTGCGTTCAGCAGGTTTATGCCTCTGTAATTTTCTGGCTTTCTTGCGTACCTTCTTGAAGATCGGTATTAGGATGCTGCTTTCTAGGCCTTTTTTTCATAATTTTCTTTAGCAGCTTGAGTGTTTCATCGATTAGGGGCCTCCATATCTGAATAATTTATTCTATCTATGCCTACAGATTTCCTGTTTTTCAGCTTATTTACTACTTCCTTGGCTGTTTTTGATGTTATCTGTACTGTTATTCCGTCATCCTGCGGTGTCTACCTTTTGTTCATTTTCTGCCCTTTGGAATAGTGGTGGAATAGGGCAAATATTCCGTATTTGCTTTTGTAGCCCGAAGAAGTCATAAGTATTTTAGTTCTTTTGAAAAATTTTCCTAATACTCTCGTTTTATTCTTGTGATATTTGTGTTAATTGTGTTTTCATTTATTTGTCTTCTTCATACTTATGATTGATGGGTGTTTTGGGTGCGGTGTTTTAAGTAGGCATTTCTTTTTTTTGCTCTCAGTCTTCTTAATACCATGGTTGCTTCCTATGTCCGTTGATGTTAGACTCCTGATATCTAGTATTTGGGTTGGATGTATATTTCTATTTGTGATTATATAATCTATGGTGCTTCTGTATCTTCTAGTGTTTTCCTAAGTATAATTATTGTGTTGAGACTTGTGGTTAAAGAAGATGATATGTATTCGCATCTCTCCATTAAATTGTTGTGTGACTCTCGGTATTAAATATCCCCTTGAGTAGTTTCCGATTTTCGATTTGTAAGTGTCACGAAAATTATTTTTTTTTGTAGTAAGGAGCCCAAATAGATGGTGCAACCAATGTTGGAGTGTAACTACAAAATTCTAATGTAGTAGGTAGGAAGGAACTTATTTTAGATGCTTAGGAAGTTGAAGGGATAGAAGTCGAAAGGATGATGATGAAGTCCTGCGGATTTTAAATAGGTATAAAGTTGGAGGGTCTGACTTGTTCTGATGTATGTTATAAATGACAAAAGCTAAAAGTTGATATCAAGTTGAATTATAAATAAAAGGGTGTTACGCATTGAATTGAAAGACAGTCCCATCGTACCCTAAGTATAAGTTAAAACCATTTGTATTATCTCTTCATTTTTATGCATGTGAAAGCAGCTTCTAATGGCGGGGAAAACTTTTTGCCCTTTAAAGGGGTCGTACTAATTCCTGAGCAAAAAGTCCTAGGGATATTCGGTAATCTGAAGAAATTAATATTAGGATATCAAAACGATTTTATGGTCAGGATGTTGATATAAAGGTAGGAATACCTGATTCTGGTTATAGGGTGAATTAGAGGATACTTTTTTTTAATGGCGTTACGTCTTAGCCAATGTAAATCATTATGGCGCTGTAATATAAATTCATCAGGTTTATCTCTACATTTACATAACAAGGGAGGAAGTGAAATTCTGTCTGTCGAGCATGAAAGATTGCGGTTTGAGCAAAGCTAAAGCCTGCAACCATGTGAGATAGAGTGATTTACTTAATTCGCTTAATTCCCATGTTATATGGTAAGTGTAATATTTTTGCCACTGCCAGTGCCATTAAAAATTTAAGAAAATTTTGAGTCAATTTATCTAAAATAAGCGTAACTGACCTGTGCTTGGATTGTCAATTTTACACTAGCTTGGTTACTGTTATGACTACAATAAATAAATGGTAAAATCAGCTTCTGGTTTCCAAATATGATCAAATGTTACACGATAAATGCAAATTACCACATGCAATAGAAAAAATAATAAAGTAGTACTGATAATGTTAGCCAATTTGAGGTAATCTGTAGTACATGTACACCTGTTTGGGGTCATGGTTAACGCCTCGGGGTTACTTTTAAAAGTAATAGCTTTTGTGGGAGTTTGTAAGGTTGTTTTATTCCTATCGTAATAAATTATTAGTAAATACCAAACGATTAAATAATTTTTCTAAGAAGCAGCAAGTCTCGGCCAATTCAATTAATTAAAAATTTGTCCTTAATTTATAAAATCTGCGCTTTGTTTATGTAAACCTTGACTTTTAGTTAAAAATACTTAACGGTGGATTACAAAAGACAATAATTGATCTTCATTAATATACTTCTTTTAATATTCATTTCAATTAAACGTTGGGACGCAACGAAGGCGTTAAAGTAATGAAATAAAAACCTTGTCAATATTTACACTTTACACCGTACTTGAGTAAAATTTACAGAAATCGTGTTCAAATTTCTAATAAGTATTTCGTAAAATTAAAGTTTCTCAAAGACTTAAATTAGTAGGCGTAGTTTGTGAGGTTCGAATTACAACAAAATTTTCGCCATCGTAAATTACTACAACTATAAAAATATAATTTTTTGTAAACGTAACACAGATTGTAAATAAGACTTAATCTGTAAGTTTGTCATATTCTTGTTTGTTTAAAGTGTATCAAATCGAATCAGCACATTTCATAGCCCGCTTAGCTTGTTATTGGCAATCCGTAATGCAAGAAAGGCTCATACATTTAGAATAAATATAGTAGTATAGCTTCGAATACAAAAGACAGAATTTCCTTAGAAACCATCAATTCCACTATGCAGAATAACTAGATTACATTTTTCTTGGACGGCAGGCTGCCTTCAGTAGTTTCCAGTAAGACTGTTATTACTTTTTGATATTTCAATATTCCGTAGTGCAGTAATGCACTTTCATTGTAAGAAAATTTTCAATCCATTTTCAGTGCATACAGAATTTATTTATTTTTCTTGATGGCAGTCTTTATTAAAAACTTTAAAGGGGAAAAGGGAAATTGGGTTGTTTTAACTTTCGAATCTGACGTGGGTGTGTTATGAATGGAGTTTCATCATCCTGAAAAATGTGGGGAATGTGAACGGATTTAAAAAATGATATACTCTTTTCTACTTTTATCGAAGATTCCTGCAGAGGGATTTTGTTACGACGTTTTCCCAAAAGTTTAGTAGTATTCGACTCTGCGAAGGTTATTTATTTTTATATTTGAATTTTTTGTGTGTTAGTGTATCTATGAATCCAGTTTTTCTAGCTTGAAATCGTATAAATATTTAAAAATAATTTAAAAAATACAATGAAAAATTTTAATTTTAAAATTGTAACAATAGTCATCGTCGTTTGTTTAGAATATTCTCAAAGATTTTCTAGAAATTATTAGTTTAATTAAACTGCTTTCGCATCTTTAAAATTTCGACAAAGCTTTTATTAAATATTTAATTATAAATTCTACAAGAAAATATATGAAAAAGGGTACAAACATTTAAAAAAAAATGTACAAAAAGTATAAGAAATAAACCAATGGGTTAGTACGAGGGTGACTCAGAAAAATCTCTTTGTTCTTAAATAACATTTTGATTGAATTGATCTCAGCCCTTCGAACACATCTCGAACTTCTCAATTTCGTTAAGTGGCCGTTTAACCCTGTTCTTCCAGTTTGATTGAATTTCATGCCACCCTTGTGCGACACGGTGTCATAAAAGGCACGAAGGTTGTTCATTATTACATAAGCAACTTATTAAATTGTTGAGCCCGCATAGATGTGAGAAAGATATACTTTTATAGGGCTCTTTCAGCAAATTGCTCTTCTCTATGGGGTAACTAAAGTGTCCTTTCGGATACATGTTTATCAAAAAACGAAATAAAACTAGAGGTCCTTCGAGGAAAACGGCTTTGTTTAAGCAAAATGGTAATAAAAGGGCTCAATGGTTAATTATTCGTGGCGTTATGAGGTTATTAAAATCTTGCTCGAGCAAAACAGAAAGACGAGAAAATTATTTTTCATTTAATTGTGTTACTGGATTAAATCTGATAGGGTGAAAGGGCGTTCTAACGAACAGATGTTGCGATTCGCATTAAGATAATAATTAAGCAGCTGCAGGGGAAAGTTATATTTTTTTATAACGGCTGACTTTATTATCGGAATAATAAAAGTCAATGCTGTTTTTTTTTTTTAATTGAACTGAGAGTTACGCAGGACTTTAATTAAATAAACAGTAGATATAAAACTGTGTATCAGTTTTAATATTGTTTTAACAGGTAAAGGGAATTGGTGTAAAATCATTATTTCCTGTGAAACTAGATTGATCTATTTGTTGAATTAATTAGTTGCTTGTTTTAATTTAAAACAAAAAGCTTTGAAAGATTTGTTCTTTTGTTATTCAAAACAACTACTCAAATTCTCTTTTTATTTTACCTTAAAAATGCAATCGAAATATTTTCAATTTTCTAAGAAAAAGCACAATTTTTTATATGGCCCTTGTAGTTATTAGTGTAATTAAATTTTATTTCGCAGCAAAAAAAATCTAATTCAATTTAGGTATCGGGAAAGTATATTTCATAGTTAAATTATGCAAACACATGTTTAGGTCGGTAAGAGTCTGGTTCTAACAGACCATGGAAGAGCAAACAATATTGGAGAGTGTAGACCAGATGTTCGTATCTCGCCCTCAATAAGGGTAACGATTTATCCAACGGTTGTGGATTTTACCACCCCCCTAATCTAACCGAATCATAGTCGTAGAAAAATTTAGTTTCAACCGAGTAACCCAACAGTAAAGGCACGTATTTTTGGTTTTAGTTCGAAATTTGAAACTGAACACGTGTAAGGATGTTGTCAAACGAAGATAATACCGATCTACCTTTAGTGGGTTTCCGGGAACGTGTTGCAAGAGGGGCGGCTGAAAATTCGAACTTAACGTCCCTTATGTTTAAGAAACAAGCTCATTTGGAGTTTTTAGAAATGTTAAATGCTCCCGAATCGAAAAGATTGCCACCGGAAGAAAGGCGGAAGCTTTTGATTTACGCATACAGAGGATGTGATTTGTACTTTCGTTGTGATAATAGATTGGCGGAGTGCGATAAGAATGATAAATTTGACAGTGCGTAGGTAGGGGTGTAACTTAGAAGTTTCAACATTTTTTAAAGGTTTCATTCATTCGAAGTGCGTAAAGGGTTACGAAAGATAAACTGTGAGAGGGCTGTGTTTATTCTTAGCAGTAACAATTGGCGAAAAATCTGGCATTGTTGTAATAATAAATAATATTCAAAAAATGGTTTCAGTAAAAAGAAAATTAAGGAACTGTTTGTGCATAGGAAGTTGTTTGGTGTTGATTGGCTCATTTTGAATAATTTACATGTAATTGAGTACTGTCATTCATTGAATTAGCTGTAACAACATTAGCAATTATAATATTCATTTAGTTTTGATCTCATAGAAGACTGTCTGCCATATTAATAATCTTAATTTTAAGCACATATAGAAAAAACTGAGGCCTATATTTATGGTTTTTAATCCTGTGTAATATGTTTTAATTGTGTGTAATATTCTTACTAGTCTTGAATGTATATTATGTAGTTTTTATGATACTTAAGAATGAATAAAATGATTGATAACTAAGATGTATATTATATTAAAGTGGTTCTAATTGTAAAAACAATTAATTAATTTAATTTTTTTTATTAATAATTAATTAATTTGGATGCATTTCTTCTGTTGTATTATTTTTTAAATACGCAAAACATGTTTAGAATAAAATAATATTTAAGATAGCTTCGTAATATGTTTATATCAAATTTAAATTGATTGAGAAACTAAAATCTTCCAAAAAATTAATATTTACCGATGCTTAAACTTCCCAAATCACTAGTTTATTTTGCCGTTTTTTCTGCATAAAAACCTAGCATTTGAGATCTTTATTACAAACACATTTTGACTGTTTTGTTTAATAATTTCATTTTCATTAAGTTGTGTTTGATGTTTGATGGTAACTTATTTTTCTGCTAAAAGCTACCATGCTGATTTCAGAACACTAATTAACAAAGGCATATAAATTAATCGTTTTCAATTATATCACACTTTTGTTTAAATGCTTAACAATCCGAAGTAAATCTAAACTAAACTGTTGCATAAATAAAAAGGCGGATTTATTATTTAAAAGAATATATTTGACTAGAAATACATATAAATATATACTCTGTTTCACTTGACTAGATTAATGTTTAAAATATAAAATACGCCACAAAATCAACAGAACGAACAATAATTGTTAGAAATTGTTTTTAGGTTAATTAGTACAAATCAAATAAGCCAAGTGTTGAGTTTCGTTACAAAAATGACGTCATTTTAGGAATGTCTTTGGAGTTTCAGCGATAACACAAAATCTACTGTTATTTATTTAAAGGACGAGTTAAGAAAAGAAAATTCCGTACTTTACAAACTCAAACAAGTTAACAAATCAAGGTTCGTTCCGTTGTTACAGTAATTACTAAAATCTAAAAATATCCGTAGCCAAACTTCAGAAAAAAACCAAGACGTAGTTTAGCAAAATAATTGCTAACAAATTTATTTTTATAACTTGCCGTTTGCATCATCTGCGGCAAATTAAAAACTTAGAAAAATAAGCGATATTTTAAATATAAATAACAGATACGAATTGATTTAATTAAAGCAGTGATGTAGGCTCTTAATATGTAAATAAATCGGACGCAAGGCGTACAGATCATTTGATGTTATATAAAATCCAATTAATGTGTCTTCTAAAAACATTTTGATAGATAAGTTTTTATCGTATGATTCTGAAAATTATAGATAGTCTTGACATTTTATGTTTTGGTTGTAAATTGGTTGGTTACGATATGTTTGTGTTTATGTGATAAACTGATATGAATTGTTGTTATAAAAGATATAGAAAGTTTATGAATTATTGTTTTTATTTAACAAAATTTAAAATCCTTGCTTTATGTATGATTTGACATACTTGGAAGTAATACATACTGGTTAATTCCAGTGAATGGTTAGGATTTTTTCATCCTAATTTTGCATAGAACGTTTTATTCTTAAAAAATTGTTTGAATTTTTATAACTTTTGGGAATTAAATAAATTATCTAAGGATCGGCTGATGAGCTGGAAATCTCACCCTCACATTAAAAAATGGTTTATTCAATGAATTCTCGTTCTCAGAAGTTTTGAATAAATTAATCCATATCTGTTTTTTCGTCTTTTTTAAGAACTGAAATTATGGGTTGTTTAGTTGTTTTTGAATTTCAAGCTGTGAACTCATTCATTATTTATTTAGGAACTAAACTAAACAATAAAAATAGTACCTTCCGGGAGTTTAGACAAGAACTGCTGCTTACAAACTAACCTAATTAAATGTAAAAATACACCTAAAGAATTACTCCTATAGAATATGACTAGATATTTGCATTAACTTACAATTTCTGTAAAAGTTTTCTTTTCAGGTTTTTCAAGAAATCCTATACTTAGTTAACAGTTGAACTAACACGTTATTCGATCTCTTTGTAATAATTACGATAATCAATTGTTTGCAATGTAAGAATGTTTAAAGGATGAACTGCAAATGCAAATTTTGAGATGTTCTGCTTTAAATTGGGTGTAGGTTTTTTAAACAAAGCTGACGTGCTAGCGTGCGAATAAAGGAAGTTTTTGTTTACAGGAAGTATGAATATGTGACGGTTTTGACGTCTGACAAGATTTATCTAGTCATTTATATCGATTATGTGACAATCATGGTCGTTTACCACCTTCTAGCTAAAGATGTAATTTTCTATGATTTTGGTCGAATATTTATGGTATTTTAGGTTGCAGAGTCGTAGAAAATTTGGCACTTTTGTTCAGAATTTAAACCCACCCAATCCCGGGGTTGGGCCCTTGAAATCTGAATTTTGTCGTAGTTTTATAAAATCATTCAATATAAAAGTAAATCGAGTTAAAAATAAATTCTATGAGATTGTACCATTTGATTGGAAATTCACATTGTGTTAATCATCTAAATCCTTATTTTGCAAAAGTCGTTCAGTTAAACCCTTAACAATTGGATGGTCAGGTGGAACACCTTGTGCTGATAGAAACCTCATTGTTTCGATGGCACACGCTGCATATCCGGCTGCTTCTGGGTCGTTTTCTTCTTCTTCATTTCTTTGCAGATCGGCTTGGAGTTCGCAGACTTTTTGAAGACAAATTTTTAAGAGTTCGGTTATACGGTCGTCACGTGCTGAGGGACCCTGAAATTTTAATGTTTTTCAGTTCAGATTTCAAAACGTGGGGTGAATTTCAATTCAACAAAAAAGAAGCGAAGGGTTGCTCTCAGCTTAATATGGATCTTCTACAGATTGCCTTTCTGAAAATATAATATACGGTCATTACTACTAAATATCAATCAAAAGAAAACACAAAATTGATGGCTATACGCTGCTCCAAATTTCCTAAAATTGCATTAGAATTGCTTCAACTGCTTTGCAATATTCTGAAATATCTCAGTTCAGGACTGCCATTAACTGCATTTTAGAGCTACAAAACTATTTCGCCAAATAAACCATTATGAAATTGTGTCTTCATACAGTAAAATTAAGCTTTGAAAGGCCCATTATTAAGGATTGTTTAAGAATTTTCTAGTAAAAAGTACCAGGAATTAAGAATTTTTATACTGAAAAAGAATGGAATATTACTTTAGAGATTTGATTTTCTTTAGTTTGGAAATATTAATCTAAATTTAGCCTTTAAAAACTTATTTTTCAATTTGCAAAATTTGTTAAGTTAATGTTTGGAATCAAGCCATCTAATTGCTAATACAATACCTCGCGCACATTTAACTAGTTAGAATCCGACATCTTGTAAGCCGTTCAACTAAACGTAGGATATGTAGATTTACTAACAATACTAACCTAATCCGGATTGATTGACGCTTTTAGGTTTCTCTACGTGAGGTGACTTGTTACCTTGTTCTAGGGTGCACTAAATCTGATTGTGTCTGGTTACCTTTGAAAATAATCTCAAAGGGGATTGTTGGAAATGTTGGAAATAAATCCAAATGGATTTAGAAATCTAAAAGGAAATTTATACTTACGTTATTCATATTTTATTTTTAAAAATCAAGAAGTTTTTTCAAGCGTTATTGCAGATCTTTGCATTTTGATTACCTACAATTATTAGAGTTATTAGAAAGAAAAACGGAAATTTAGAATGTTGTCTTTACTGTAGGAAAGAACAAATGTGGGTAGAATAAGCTTTATTTACAAATATTTAAGTACATATTTGGACAAAATGTCAAGTTTATTAACGAAAAATACGATGTAAAGCAAGAGGCAATATCCTTTCGGCAGATTTTTATTTATAGGTTATCGATTGTATTACCACGAAAGGAAAAGCTGTTGTTAATATGCTTAGGAATTAGGAAATGAAGCTAAGATTAAAGTATACATTTTAGAATTATTTATAACAGATTTTAGATGTTACATTTTTAAGGATTCAGCCCTTCGACGAAATATTTTCAGGGATTTTTATTAACTTTGAGGTGATCCTTTCGTATAAACAGAATTTTTTTGGTAAAAGCTAATAATAAATGTTGATGCTACTAGGGAACAAAATAATAACTGTAAACAAGACGTTACATAAGCAAAATATGATATATCAACATTTCGTGTTGGGTTTGAATAAGGCAAGGAAACTCTAAGAAAGTCAAATCTTTTAGTTTTGGGCTAATTATTTTAAAATTCTGTAACTTAAAACGGTTCCTATAATCATTTGTCGGAACTTAATTAATTTGATGATTTCTTTTTCTTAATTTTCACTTTCTCTAATTACCCTATCTTTTATTTCGGATTCTTCGGATTTATGTTTTGTTGCTTCGGTTAAGTTTTCATACTTTTTATTTAATATAACAAAAGTCATTTGAAGGGTTTGTAGATGCAAACAAAAAGGGCCATTATTTTCAGGTCTCTGTTTTTCCAATCTCTCAATCAACTCATCCGGAATCGATCTAAAGCTTAGGAAAATAAACTCTCGCCTGTATTTTGATCCGATTTTTGACGTAAGTTCTTGAATTTAATCTCAAATCTATTTCCAGAGAACTGTATGTAAAGGTTTTATAGGTATATAAATATTTAAAATTTCTATTTACTTAGAATTTTTGTATAAATTTCTATTTAAAATAGGCCATGTAAACTCGCATAGGTAATTTTTTAATTTCAAAGGTTAGATTATGAAGCTCCAACTTTTGATTATTTATTTTTTTTATTGTTGCTAGCCCTTTTTTTGCCTTGGATTACTAAAGTATGATCAAAATTTCTGTTCATCAAGTATGGCCGTGGAAGTGCAAACCAACGCCTTTAAAATTGGTTTACATATATTTACTTCAAACTACCAAATTTTATTAGAATATTATATTGAAATTAACGAATTCACACATATTTAGTTTGAAGTAAATATATGTAAGCCAATTTTAAAGGCGTTGGTTTGCACTTCCACGGCCATACTTGATGAACAGAAATTTTGATCATACTATATTTTTGAAACTTAGTCTTTTGGCTTTAGGCTAGGTTTATGCCTTTTAATTTTGAATTTGCTGGACTTTTAGTCGTACAGTGTAGTTTAAAATCATGGAAAATAATTTTTTAAACTTTATACGATAGATTTTCAAATTTGTAACCTGAATATTTATCTAAAACAATAAATTACTGTTGAGGTTTGCTGTTGTCCTGAAATTTCTCCCATTTTGCAGGTTTACTTCAATTTTCAATCAAATCTGATCCATATGATTTTTTCCATAATTGTTATTTTGATTTTGTTTTAAATTTTGAAATGCAAAGTTTACGTTTTTTACTATTTCAGTTTGTCTTTTATTAATTACTTTATTACACAGGAAACCTTGTGGTTCGAAACAATAACAAAGTTATTCTTCTTCGCCCTCTGACTACAAAAACAAAGATTATTAAAATAGTTTTAAAATTAATTAAAACTAATGGTTTAGTTATTTCATGATTTTTAAGCTTCCCTGTTTTTAAGTTGATTTTTATGTAATTTACTATTTAACAGAGGCATTCGTGTTCGTTAATGGTTGAATTTTCAGTTTTAAAATTATATTGGCCTTGCTAGTTACCTTATTTTTAAACTGCAAATTTTTGTTTGTTTTTTTATTTCTGTTCTGATTTGTCCTTTGTGGGTTAACCTTTTAAAACGTAAATTTATCTTTCTAGTTTTCAGCTTCACATTTTAATAATTGATTTAAAGATTTGCATGTCGTGTTTCTTTTTCAAAATTTTCTAAAAGGTTTCTCCTTACACTTAGGAAATTAAGTTTTCAGTTTTTTTCTGTTTTCAGTTTGTATATCTGAGCAAAATCAGCTACATCTTCTTTATTAATAGTTTCTTGTTGTAGCTCTATCTGCTATACCAATACAAATTTCCTTGTTACAATAGTCTTTGGATTTTTTATTGTAGGAGTATTTTTCGGCTTGTTTCCTTCAATTATTATTTGTATGACTTCAATCTGTTATTATTCGCTTTTAGGTAATACTCGAAAAACTATTGGCATCAGGTTTTGTTTTTACTAAATCCTTAATCGACTTTCAGGCTTTTAGCAAAATAAACAAAATATTTACAGGATAGTGATTTAGATTTTTGTCTCCAGCTATATATAGATTTAGCTTCTTGAAAGTGCGTTTTTACAGCTTGTTATAACCCTTATCATTTGGATTTCAATGTATTTTGAAAACTGTTGAGGTTTGAAATTGTAGTTTTAAGTTGATTAGTTGTTATCTCTCTTTGTTTTTTAAATTTGATTTTTCCATTTAAATTTTAAAGGTAGTATTTAACTTTTTTGTATTTATTTATGTTTCCTTAGTTAAGAAGAAGTAATTGAATGGCGTTGTTTCTTTTCCTTCCTTTTTTTAGTGAAATATTTTTGTTTAAATTTTTGGTGTTGCACCTTTAACTTTCCAATCTGAATGTTTTTCATAAAGCAGCTGCCCCTTTTTTAAATAATCGTATTCCATATAATTCCGGAATCTTTCTCGTTTTTTTTTTACTTTCACTTAAGTTTTGAGCTAAATCCGGCTTAAAATTAATTATAAAGATTAGTTCTGAACAATAAAGCAATTCTAAAATTAATTAAACTTACACGATATATCCGAGGCTTAACAGAGAAGAGACATTGTGTTACTCGTTAATTTGAGTCGACTTACCCTTAAATGCTTAATCCTCCGGTGCTGGCTGTTATTCCGGTGATCGTCCTGTCTGGGACGCTTCATTTTGCTGAAACCTGAACCACATACGAATAGAGAGCACTTCCACGTGGTGAACTTCGCGACAGGCCTCGCATTTAATGTTCATGGCAAAGAAATCGAACCAGTAGGTGTAAGAAATTGTAAAATTTGCTTCCACTCTCGAAATTTACTCGCGTTCCTTCTTGTTTTGATTTAAAAAGGCGCACAGAAAAAGGACGGATTTATAACATGTGCCCGAAAACGATCTAATTTCAGAAAAATTCTGTTCCTAATTTTAAGTAAGCGTTCGAAAGGTTGAGAACGAAGGAATTAAGTGACTGCGGGGTATCTGAGTTTGCCGCTTGGTCTGGTTTTTGGTTGAACGGGCAGCTGCTTACTGACAGCTGTCTATATTCTGCAGCATGGTACCTGGTTTACCTGAGGAGATTCTACGTACATACATTAAGTGTGTTCAAGGTGCACCTTGTCATTAAATCTAAATTAGTTTCACTCTTAGATGTATACTCAGAAGCAAACCTTTCAAATTATTTCAAAACAGCGCATTTATTGGAATTGTTCTTTTGTTGTGTATTATAGTAAATTATTATTATTTTGATGTTAATTTTTTATGCATATTATATTAAACAAGTATGGTTAGTGTTAGTAACAAGATTATTTCTCAAGTATTTCCAAATAGAAATGAAATCTTTGACTAAGATTTTGTGTAACGATTCGTTAGAAAACGGATTAAGAATTTAAGATATGATTTTTTTTTAAGAAAATACGGATTATTTTGCACCCAGGCTCAATAACCTCGATAGTCGAATTGTCTGTGCTCTTTATAATAGTGATTGAATAACCTTCCCGTACCCGTGCTCCAAATCTTCCTTTAGAACCAATGCGGGGTATTTCAGATACCCCAGTGTTTTTTCGTTCCTATGACTTATTTTGGCTTTGTTATTGCCTTTTATCATAAAATTAGTATAATTTAGTTCTTGTAACACAAAAGTTTATTGAAAAATACAAATTAAAATTAAAATTAATAAGGTAATTGTGCGCTTTTACACGACTCAACTTGTGCGCAGCTGCACGAACTAGTTTCATTGTCATAAACGGGTAAAATATTTCAAAAAATAATTATTATACAGACAAAAATTAATTGTGTTAAAGCCCCCAACAATTAACTTTTTTAAATCAAATTTTAGAATTATAAAGATATTTTATATCGCGGGGAATACCTAGAATTTGAAGATTATTTTTTTATTCTTTGCTAACATAATATTTTATTTTGACTGATATTTTACCATTCAGATGAACATTTATCTACCGAGGAATACATAAAGGCTCAATTCGATTAACAAAGTTATTAAAAAGTTATAGTAAAAAAACTGCACTGGGGTATGTAAAATACCCCGCACGGGTACGGAAAGGATAAATATGTGTATAAAGGTAAGTACTCAATTTTCAAAAACTTACTAATTTTCATAATTTATGTAATTTTACATCAAATCTGTAAATCAAATTTAGTTCAATATTTGCGAGGATATTTTGTTTTCAGTAACATATATAAAAATACTCAAGTGCATAATTATTTTTTTTTTCAAACGAAATAAAGCAGTCTGTACAATTCCGCTTTCAGCACTTTAAAGATATGTAGTCAAATTATAACTAAAAGAAAGGCTGCTTTTCTATAAGTTTTGATAATAAAATGGGTTATCTGCCTCGTTCCGATTTTTAATAAATGCAGAAATTAATGAGTTTTAAGATGTTTCTCCAAAGGCATGATCCTCAAAACTCAATTCTTTTTAAATAAGTTTAGAGATGATTAATAAACTACGTCAAAGCAGCTTTAAAATTTTGATAAAGAGGCCTGAAAATATTTTAAGAATAACTTAAAAAAAAGTATACAGTAAAGTACAAATACATCCAAACCACGAAATGACAAGCAAATTCGGTTTATTAGTTTTAATTAATAAAGTTTCTATTTTTTAGTTCCGCTTTATTTTCTCCTATTTGCATTTTGGCAAATGATAAAAAGCAGTGGAAAACTTATGTAAAAACGCTATGCCCCAGCAGGGAATAACGGGATTATTATTATTATTATTTGTATTTTAACACTTGACATTGGGATTTTATTTTAATTTAAAGCTTCTTATAATTTCCTTTAAAGTATAGCAATTCTCCTTAGAGATTTTTAATGAAAGAAACAGAAAAAGTATGCTCTCTTTAGGACCGTATCCGAAGCTTATGGCCGATTTCTTTCTTGGGCAGCACTAGCTAAAGTATTCGAGCTTTAAGAGTTAAAGGCTGTTTAAATATCTTAGTTTATTTCGATTTCATGAAACATACTACAGTGGATTTTCTTAATACATACTTAATATTTATCGAGTAAATAATAATTCCCACATTTAAGACTACTTAATTGAAACTGGGGTGCAGAGACAGGAAGTGATCACTATTTGGTCAGCGCAAAGCTAAAGACCTGTTCAACAATGAAGAGAACAGTGGAACAGCAAAAGAATCAAGAGTTTGTAAACATTAAAAGTCATAGATTGCAACAAGATGAAATAAGAAGGGAATATCATAAACAAATCAGAATTTAGATTAACAAAAGATTAGATGACCTATTGAGAAACGATGTGGAAACATTATGAAAGAGTTTCAAAAGAGTACTCCTGGAGGCGGCAGAGACCATGGTGAAACAAAAATATTAAGGACTTAATAAAAATGAAGAAACAGGCAGGCAAAAAATTCTTAAAAACAGAAGTTAATGCTGACTTTGAAGAATATGAACACTGGAAAAACAAAGTGAACAGAGAGGTGAAAACAGCCAAATAGAAATCATGGGAGAATTTTGGAGAGAAAGTGGAGAGGGGAAGTTCAGGTAATGCAAAAATGCTATCTAGGATGTTGAAGAATTTAAGCAATCAAAAGAAAGAAGAGATAAACTGGATGAAGGATAATGATGGGATGTTAATAAAGGAGGAATACAAAATATGTAAACGATGGAAAGAATACTTTGAGAAGCTTTTAGGGGAGGATGAAAGAGGGTCAATTATAGTCGAGGAAGGTGCAATAAATGAGGATATCGAGGGAGAAGAGATTACGGAAAGTGAACTGAAAACGGCCATTAGATTACTAAGAAGTGGAAGGGCGGCAGTCAATGAAGAAATAAAACCTGAAATGTTAAAAGAGATGGGGGAAGAAGGGGAAAAAGTGTTATTAAAATTGTTAAACCTAATATGGAAAAAGAAAACTATTCCAGATGAATGGCAGATAGAAATTATAATGCCATTATTCAAATAAGGAGACACCATAAAGTGTGAAAATTACTGGGGCATCTCACTTCTTAGCGTGGTAAGCAAGGTGTTTTAGAAAACCGCTTAAGGAACCAACTTTAGAGGATACTCAAGCAGGATTTAGAGCAAAACGTAGCACTCAAGATTGGGTCTTTACATTGAAGCAGATGTGCGAAAAGTCACTAAGTCTTGTATCTATATGTGTGCAATAGATATTCAGAAAGCCTTTGATTGTATGAATAGGAGTAAAATATGCCAGATTTTATAGAGCAGAAACATACCCATGCCACTAATTCAGGCTATTCAAGGGATTTATAAAACAACATGGAATATGGTCAGATAGGAAATCTAACAACTAATAAATTTAAGGCGGAAAAGGGCGTCAGACAGGGTAGTATCCTAAGTCCCCCCTTATTCATACTTGTAATGGATGAAGTGACAAAGGCGGTAAAGACAAAAATAAATGGAGTAATCGGGTATAGACGCATGGAACCTGTGATATATGCCGATGACCTTATACTGTGTGCTTCAACACAAGAATCACCAGGTAGAAACAAGTTTGGAGAGAGGAACTGAGACACTGTGAAATGGAAATTAATATCGGCAAAATCGAGCCATCTCAAACAAGCCCATCAGAATGAACTTATCCATAGGCAGTAAGAGGCTGAAGCAGACCCGTAATCTAAGGTATCTAGGTGTAACGATTAAGGAAGACGGCATCTTGGACAGGGAATTAAACAATAGAATCTCCCAAGCCAACAATGTACGAGTATACCTACCATGCTCTAAGTCTAAGTAAACTGTTTATCAACAAGAAAGAAGTGCCAAGAACAACAAAAGTAAAGATATACAAATCGGTGTATATCCCAATACTTATGTGTGGGTGCGAAAGTTGGGTCGTGCCCGAGAGACAAAAAAGCATGTTGAGAGCATGCGAGATGAGATTTTTGAGAAGAATCTAGGGATTTACAAGAAGAGACAGAAAGAAAAATGAGGAGATCAGGAGAATGTTGAAAGTGGATTAATTGGAGCTGTTAATAGAAACAAGAAAATTAAATTGGTTTGGTCACCTAGTGAGGATGTCGGAAGAAAGATTAGTGAAAAGGACGTGGAAAGCAGAGGTAAAAAAAGGATAGAGGCAGGTCACGGAAATCTGGAATGAAGACATCAGCAAGATTCTACAAAACAGTAACAAAAAATTGAAAGACAGAAACAATTGGAGAAGATTTGTGGCGGCTAAGCCACAACCCTCGACACTGTGAAAATGGTACAAGAGGGAGCAGTTATAAGTAAGTAAGTAAGTTATTAAAACTGTTTTTAAAATAATATTTCCTAAAATATCACACTGACCCCTAATTTTTAATAACCTCATTTGAAAATAAGCGTTCTTGTTTTTATATGGCTGCTACTTTAACCCAGTTTCATAAAACTTCGTTCAGCCTGGAACTCATTTTAAAATCCGCCCCTGCCCTTAGTGATTTGCATTTGTAGTTCAACAGTAGAGCATTGGACATATATTCAGAAATAAGTGGTTTCTGTCCCTGTGGAGGCAATATTGTTCTTCACACAGGTTCACCGAAATCAAAAATACATCTTCAAAAATTTGACATTTAAAATAGTTTAAAGACTACAAAGTAGAATCTCTAGCATATGCAAAACCTGATCACTGATTTAGGATATGTATTTCAGTATAGATTTGAGCTGAAGCTTAACTTATGTAAACTTAAATTAAGACTTAGCTTAGTCTAACTTACATTAAGACCTAGTTTAACCCATTTCTAAGTTTAAGCATAAGCTGCCGACCATTAGAGCCAGAAATTTTATGAATCGATTCACTAATGTTAACCGATTCCTTAAAAATAATCTTATGATTCAACACACCTTCAAAAGTTATGTAGTTATGGAAATAATGTCCAGATTGCATGTAGTTTAAGCTAATGTCAAACGCCTTCTAAAAGCAAATGAAAAATAGTTTCTTCTGCTATTTTGATAATTTTATAATTTCACAAAAATTACAAAAATACTTGATTTTGTATGGTTTTTTTGAACGCATAAATGTACAATTTTTTAACTAATTAGAAAAACATCAATTAAGTTTTACACATTTTGTATTGCAAAAATGAAATGACAGAAATTCATATCCACAACATACTACTTTTTAATATTTAGAAAAATAATCAAATCCTTGATTTCTGCATGGAAATAACAAAATTATTTATAAAAATTAAAACAAAGAACTGCACTTTGTAATAGTATATTACATTACAAGTCATGAAAGTGAAACTTTGCAGAAGAGGAGGCTTATTGAAGAGTACGAGGACGCGTAGCGTCCGAGTATCTCTTTAAAGCCTCCGAGTCAAGCAGAGACACTTTCATGACCAGTGATGTATTATATTTTTTCTGAAATCGTTTTTCTAAAAACTAAAAATAGATTTAAACTGAAAAAATATATCAACATCAGAGTCGTATGAGAAGTTGATATCCATGACAATGAATTGTCAACAAATTTTTTAAGCGTCACAATTTGTGTTGTAAACAGTTGTAAAGTGCTTTATAATATGGAAAACACTCTTCCCACTGGAATAATTGAAGAAGCTGCTGCTGCAGTGGAAGAATTGCTTCCGGATAAGTCCAAAGAAAGATATGAGAAACAATATGCAAAGTTCAAAAGCTGGTGTAATAACAAAAAAGTTAATCAAGTTACGGAAGAAGTGATGCTGGCTTTTTTTGCTGGAGAAAGTAAAATTTACAAGTCTTCAAGCCTCTGGAGTATTTATTCAATGCTTAGAGCCGTGCTGTTAATTAAAGAAAACATCAATATCGCAAATTATTTAAAGTTAAAATCATATCTGAAAAGAAAATCGGTAGGATATGAAGCAAAAAAGTCCCGAGTATTTTCAAGAAATGAGATAAACGAGTTTCTTCGAAAAGCTCCCGATCACGACTTCCTATTGTTAAAAGTAAGTAGTTTTAATAAATAAATTATAAAATAATCTAAATTGGCGGCTTATATTTTCAGGTTGTATTAATTTTTGGACTAGCCGGAGCATGCCGTTGCGATGAGTTGACGAAGATGACTCTAGATGACATTGAAGACAAGAATGATACTCTCATTGTGAACATTCCAGATTCGAAAACTCACAAACGAAGACGATTTTTAATTTTGGACGATGTTGGCGAACCCGGAAATATTGCCTTATATAGAAAATACCTAGCACTTCGCCCTGCTCATACACCACACCGGCGTTTATTTGTTTCATATAGACAAGGTAAATGCAGTATTCAGGCTGTAGGAATTCATACCTTCGGAAAGATACCTGCTAAAATAGCTGGTTTTCTTCATTTACAAAATGCAGCGGAATATACGGGCCATGCCTTGAGGAGAACATCAGCAACTTTGTTGATTGATGGTGGAAGTGGCATAGAAGACCTTAAAAGACACGGCGGATGGTCTTCTACAGGAGTAGCGGAGGGCTATGTAGCCGAATCATTAGAAAATAAAAGAAAAATTGCCAAAAAGATACAGCAAGGTCAAGGTGCATTCACGGAAAATAGCGCGAGTGAAATTCCTTCAACAAGTGCATTTGATCAGACTGCTGTAGCTGACAATGTTAATATTCCTAACATGGATGTCAACGAAAAAGTAGTGTTGTCAAACATAGCTAACGCAACAGAAAACAGAAATAATAATGCTTTGAATTATATACCTGGAATAAACTTTTCTAATGTGCATAATACTAGTGTCGGCAGCATTAACATTAATTTTCATTTTAATAGTTCTAATACCAATTAATAATTTGTTGTATTTCATTGTTAGTGTTTTTAATTATATTAAATAAACGTTTCATAAGATAAGTGACGATTTCTAATTCAATTGCAGTCTAAAAATGACAGATGAGTCTTGTAAAGTGACAGATGAGTCTTGTAAAAATCATGAAAGTGACTAGTCTTGTAAAGTGACACTTTCATGACCAACTTGAGTTCTGTCATGACAAGCTTTCTTGACGATTTCAGAAAAATTGTATTTAATTTGTTTGCATGTTAAACAGAAGCTTATAATAAGTACTTTATATTACACAAGGCAAAAGTTTTTATAAATAAGTACTGAACTAGTGCGGGTTTCCTTTCAAATATGTTAAGTAAAGCGAAAATGTATTTTTAACTAAACAAAGAAATTATTGAAATTTATGTAGTTCGTAAAAGTTTAAAATAGCTATAGAGAAACCTACATTTTATTAAACATATAGTTATCACTAGTTGATAAAACTAAAATTAATAGTTTTTAACAATTAATGTTCAATTCAATACATAAATTTGGGTCAACCTTTTTTTATATTTCAGAATTGTTAAAAAAGATATAAATTTTAAATAAATTTGCATTGTTTTAAACACATAATCTGTTATCGTTGAAAACGTTTACAGCTTTGTTATTTTATTCGCCAGATAAGAAAAATTTATAGCCGAAACACCATTTTACAGGTTCGCATACTACCAAAATCCCAATTATATTTTTTTGCCACAGAATAAAACACGCAGATTTAATTCTTATTTCTTTAGTTTGTTTGTCGAAGGTGGACTAAATAATTACTACAGTAAAATTAATAATTATGGTAATAAGGTTGGGAAAGTGACGGATTGAGAGTCCACTTTGCGATTAACTTACGTAGGGTTCAAATCTCGTTAGTAGCGCAAAACACTTTCATGACCCGCCGAGATATGATCCTGTTAGTTAAACTTGGGTCAAGTAGGTCGTATAACCAATGCAGTCAGTGGTGTAATTCAATTAAGAAGAGTCAGTACTCGGAGGATGCAATACAACCTATTTTCTACCGAAATGTAGCTTATTTGGAAAATAGAAGAAGAAAAATAATGATATAATACCATGAGATAAAAAAAAAGATGATTCTGAGCAGGCCTTGACTAGCATTCTAGAACCAGTGTAGCCAATCGTGTTGTACTAGTCAAGGCCTGCTCAGAATCATTTTTTTTTCGATCTCATGGTATATGTTACGGGCGAGGACAAAGGCAAAACTGGAAAAATCCAAGGAAGAATCAAAAATAATAGCACAAAACGAAAAAGGCGAGAGAAGATTTGAGGGAAATATTCAAGCAAGAAGTAGAAATTAACATAAAAAGAATGAAGATCGGCGTGCCATATCTATATAACTTTGTGGAAAAAATATTTAGAAACTAAAACGAAAGCAAAGATTGGGAGGCTAACAGATGAAATAAAAGCTCTGATAAAAAAGAGGGAAGCACTGAGAAAAGGAAACAACAGCAAAAAAATGATAGAGTATGTTGAGTTGGATAAACTGACGGAAAGAAAATTTGAAAATTTAGGAAAGGATGTCACGACGTTTGAGATTTTGTGTAAATTAAGTGTAATACGTCTGAAGCTTGCAGAATCTATGGAAATAACGCCAGATCGGCGCATGCTTGTTGTTGCGAAATAATTCGGAAAAGTCCCAAATAGAATTACCTAATATTGGTTTCAGTATATTTCTTTATTAAAAAGTCCGAGGAATCACCGGATCGCGGGAATAACGCCAGAGTGCGCCATTCAAGGTTCCCCCCCCCCCCGTGTAAAAGATGAGCGTTTGGTCATCTTTTTCTAACATCCTATTCGCTATGCGGAAGAAGACAAAGCTTCGAGGAACGCTTAGTTTTCGACATGAATTGTAATTTTATATCGGTATTAGCTCGTATATCAAAATTTCACTGTTTAGTACCATTTAGAAATCATCTTCTTCTTCCTCTTCTGGCCAAACCATATGCCAATGGCCTGTTATTAACTCATACGTATTTAGAACTGATTCACGTTAACCTGAATTTGCATTAAGTTAGAGATAACAGAAGTATCAAAGACAAGTTCTCCTCCTCCTCCTCCTCCTCCTTCTTATTCAGCTGCTAACTTATCCAGTATTAGATATAAGCCTTCCCTTGTTCCTTCCATTGCTCTCGATTTGTGGCCTAGCCTCTCTCTCCCATTATCTTCCAGCTACATTCCTAAGTTCGTCTTCCCATCTCATCTTCTGTCTTTCCGCACTTCTCCTGTCGGTCTTCGGCCTCCATGCCGTTACTTGCTTGGTACACCTTTTATCCTCGCTTCTAATGACATGTTTCGCCCATTGCCACTTTAATCTTGCTGCTCTGGCCATGACATCTTCAACTTTGGTCTTTACACGGATTCATATGTTTTCTTGACGGTGTTTGAGACTTATGCCAAGCATAGCTCTTTCCATTCCTCGTTGTGTAACTTGTAAGAGTACCTATATGCACCAATTTTTTACTTAATGACCAGGTTTCTGCCGCATATGTACATTTGTTAAAAACCTTTGCTTTCATGTACTGAGACAACGCCGATCTAAATACTTTACTGAGTGTGCCAAATGCTGCACAGACCAAACGTATTCTTCTCTTCACTTCTTTTGCTTGGCTGTCTGCTTGAAATCCCAAGCTCGTACAATTTGCTGTAGTCTCTAATGTTCATGCCTTCGCACATTATGTTTAAATTATCTGCATTACACTATGAAAATACAATTTGTCATTACTTTGGTCTTCGATCTGTTAATTTCTAGTCCCATTTTTGAGCAGCTTCAGTGATTTCATTTATCATCTCTTGTAATTGTTCAGGACTCTCTGCTATTGTAACAACGTCGTTTGCATAATATGTTAAATTTGATAGTTTTCTTCCGTTTATGCCGCTTCTTTTATTGCTACATTCCAGCTTCTTAAATACATTCTCTAACGTGTTTGTGAACAATTTACGAGAGATGATATCCCCTTGCCTCATTTCTCTATCAATACGTTTGTATACTTGCTGCGGCATTGTCATATTCTATGTCTTTAATCAATCTAATGTTGCGATAGTTAATTTTGCATCTTTTTAGTGCCTCAGTTATTGTCCAATTTTCAGGTGAGTCAAATTTCTTTTTTTAAATCAATAAAAACGAAGTACAAGGGCTTATTATATTCATTTTTCTTTTGAATAAGTTGTTTTAAGGTATGGATGTGGTCGATTGCGCTACGAAGTCTTGCTTGTTCTGGCGGCTGAAATTCATCTAGTCGGTTGGTAATTACTTTAGTCATAAGCTTTTACAAATGCGACAAAAGTGAGATTGTTCGTCGTATACAGGGTGCCCGTTTTTCGACCTCAAGCATGGGGATCTCTGTTATTATAACAGATGCGAGATCGGTTAAATTAGGGCAAAGTTGCGTATTTTTATGGTGATCAATTATCTGAAAGAAAATTTGATTTGTCATTTTTAGTTTTTGAATTATTGGAGAAAAATGGAAAATTGCGATTTTTGTTTTAATTTTTTTAAACGAAAACCAATAACACTAGACATTTTTAACTAAGACATTGTGAAGGCACTTTTTTACAAGGAATCTGAATCTGGCATCGTGTTTTCCAAGGCATCCTAGATGCAAGAGTTACAACCCTTAATTTTATTTTTCTTATGGGCGCCATATTTGATTTTTGCATTTTCGAATAGAGCTCTTTTTTCTGATTACGACTATGTATCACATGATATGGTCAAGCTTTACATTTTGATTAGAATTTAAGAAAAATGTTTTTGCAAAGAATGCTTTGGAAATAACAACATCTACTTTTGTCTAACAAACAAATTTTTGACAATTCAACTAAATTTCACTATTCGGTTGCATTATTTTTAATTTTGTTCCAATTTAAATACAAAAATTCTGCCTTATTCTGTTCTTAATTTAAAACTTAATTTTGTAGGTAAATTGGGAAGAAATGTGAACGTGCAACTCTAAATTTAATTGAATTGTCAAAAATTTGTTTGTTAGACGAAAGTAGATGTTGTTGTTTCCAAAGCATTCTTCGCAAAAACATTTTTCTTAAATTCTAATCAAAATGTAAAGCTTGACCATATCGTGTGATACATAGTCGTAATCAGAGAAAAGAGCTCTATTCGAAAATGCAAAAATCAAATATGGCGCCCATAAGAAAAATAAAATTAAGGGTTGTAACTCTTGCATCTAGGATGCCTTGGAAAACACGATGCCAGATTCAGATTCCTTGTAAAAAAGTGCCTTCACAATGTCTTAGTTAAAAATGTCTAGTTTTATTGGTTTTCGTTTAAAAAAATTAAAACAAAAATCACAATTTTCCATTTTTCTCCAATAATTCAAAAACTAAAAATGACAGATCAAATTTTCTTTCAGATAATTGATCACCATAAAAATGCGCAACTTTGCCCTAATTTAACCGATCTCGCATCTGTTATAATAACCGAGATCCCCATGCTTGAGGTCGAAAAACGGGCACCCTGTATACTTCCCTTCTTATCTATTAACATATACCACTGCATTTTTCCACGCTGTAGACGTCTTTCCGTAATCAAGACATTTATTAAATAGCAATTTTTAGCTGCTGAGTGTAGAAGTTTCTGCACTTTATAATAATTCTGCAACTATATTATCATTTCCCGACACTTTATGATCTTTTATAGATTTTAATGTCTGTTTTATCTCGTACTTGCTAATTTCTGGGATATTTTAATGTAATGTTTTATTAATTTAGCTCTGTTCTCGATTCCATCAGCTGGTCTGTCTACTTTTGAAGAATACAGTTCTTGGTATCACCTTTCCATGACTCTCAATGTTTCAGGTTTTTCTGTTAATATTTTGTTATTATCGTCTAAAACCTTTATGACATAAATTCGATTTCATCTAGAGTCATTCATCACATAATACGCATACCAAAAAAATATTGTTTAAAAGATAATAAAAACATATGCCCCGGCATCAACGCATTCGGATGATGAAACAGAAGAGCTTTATAAGAATATCGAAACTGCAATCTATAAAACAAACCAACATACTACCAACTTATAATAGGTGACTTTAATGCAAAAGTGGAAACAGGGCAAGTGGACGAAAATAGCACTGGACGTTATGGACTAGTTCTACATAATACAAGAGGAGAACTGAGAAGCTTCGTAGAAAATCACAAGCTGTATTTGATGAATTCGTTCTTTAAGAAAACGTTGCAAAGACGATGGATATGGAGAAATCCAGATAATAAAACCAAACGCGAAATTGATTTCATAATTACTAAAAGAAGATTACTACATAGCTGTAGATGTAAGCGTATTAAACTCCTTTTGCACAGGTAATGACCATAGATTGGTAGGAGCTAGAACTATTTTAAGAAAAAAGACAAAAGATAAAAACTGATATATAAAGTTAAACATAACATCGACAACAAATTAAAAGCTCTAAAAATTACGGAAGATACAAACATAAATGAAATAAGTGAAAAAATTACCTCAGCTGTTAACGAGGCGTTTAAAATAGTTCTAGGCAAGTTACCTAAAAGCTAAAAGCAAACACAATATTAGCGAAAATACGAGAGAAATTATAAAAAAAAGACGACATCGACAAGAGATAAGGAGGGAGAAAGGTTAAAGGAACTGAATAAAATAATTAGAAGAGAAGAGCGTAAAGATATAGCACAATTTAACAACAACATGATTGAAAAACTAATTGAAGAACATAAAGGACCACGCGTATTCAGAAAGAGGTTGTCAAACCGTAGAAGTACAAAGATGAGGAGGAGCGGGTAATGCTGTGCCTAAATTTGGTAAATCCTTGCGAGTGTAGGTACAAAATTACCTGAGTTTTAGTTAAATTTGTTGTGTAATTTAGCGATACCCGTTTCCCGTTTCTAAAATTTGGTGAAGGATTCTTAAAACCGACAGCCAAGATTGACGCTAGCGCAGCAGTGATGTAACCAAAATTATCCATTTGTAGCTTCGGCAGTAAAATATTAACAAAAAATAATTATATTCTTTGAAGTTTCTTTCGGTTGCCCCTTTATTTAATATATACCTAACTAACATTTTACTCCACAAATATCTGAATAAAATTTTTATGTACTCCGTTTTAATGTAAAATCATATCTCAGAATAGAAATTTTCCCGGTCTCTCTTAAAATAAAGAAGTAGATGAATACCCTTCTGCAGAAAAACTAACCCCAACAGAATATATTAATGTCGGTAATTAAGAATTTCTGTGCACAGCTGGAGTTTTTGTAATTATACAAATAGTTTTTTTGTTGTAAATGCTGTCCATTAATTGGAAGGTTACTGGATTCGTTTTTGTTGACTGACTTTTTGCAGGCTGAGTTTTTGTTCCTTGGCATTTTTGTAGAAATGATGAAATGGTTCGTTTAGATGTTAACGCTGAATGTTGCTGCTCGAATTGATTATTTGCTACACAAGAATCCAAACGTACACTTTATGAATTTACCGCTTGTTAAATTTTTGTTTTGAAATAACTATACGATCGAACACGACTTTTGTTGTGCTTTAAATTTTGAAGATAGTTGATTTATTATAAATTAGGCCGTTCTGTGTTTTTAATGCGCGACAATTCCAATTAGAAAGGATATTTAACAATTTAACTCAATTAAAACGATAAACCAAAATTACCATTTTTATCGCATCAGTTTCGATTTAAATTACCTACTTGAAATTGCTTTTTCTAAGCCAAGTTCGTTTTGTAATTCCCTGAAAAGTATAATGATCTAAGATTTATTGAAATTAATCTCATGGTTCAAGAAAAAATCTAAAAATAAATATAAAACATTTCATGCTAATTTTATTTGTGTTCCGACGTCCAGAACGCTCCGTTAATTTTGCGCTTAATAAACGAAGGACGAACAGGGTGCAGATGGTTAGTAAGGGAAATCCCACCCCACCACCTTCGGTTTTGATACACTCGTGCCAACTGTCGGGGATAAATCTAAAACCGCTTTAACAATACACCCCTGCTAATATTTTCTACCCCGTCTGGATTGTAGGTGAATTTATTTATATCGAGTCGCCAAGGTGGAAATTAAACTTTTCGATTTTCAACTTTAAATTCGTTTTATGTTTGTCGCCGTTACGTAATTCGGTTTTGTATATTGGAAATTGTTCTTTTAGGGGATTTTCTGTAAACGTTAGAAATTTAAACTTTGTGAAGTTAATTCAAGTTGTAAACTGAATAACAATTGTATGAGAAGTACTCAGAAAGTCACGTCTGTGTGACGAGTTTCTAATGGAATTTTCAGTGTTTCAATTTTTTTGGTTACTACAAGTAAAAACTTGGTTTGAATGAAAGTCTTGAAATTTAATGTTTAACAGTTCTGGTTTTGGCTCTGTTCCCATTTTGTTATCCGGTCTTCTACTACCTTTAAATGTAGAGGATTTCCACTCCAAATCCTTTTGCCTTTTGCCTTTTTTTCTGCAAAATTCTTTTCACTTTTTCCTGTCTTTTGCCAACTTGGTTGCACTGGCCCACTCACTATTTCTTTTCACCAACACCTTTGACATCTGGTCATTCTATGTTTTTCTAGGACGCCTTCTTACTCTTTTGTTTACTTTCGATTCCCATGTTTTCTTTACAATACTTGTTGTTGACATTTGACCATATGTCCCCACTAACCTATTAAGGCTTCTAGTGGTTCTACTCTCTATTATACATCTTATTTTATCCATTTTGGAAATCCCCGATATTCTCCTCCAAAACTTCAATTCGCATGCTCTCAACATAACTTTGTGCATTTCTGTTAAATTCCACGACTATGTACCATATATCAGGATTGGTGCGACTACCTTCACCTTTGTTTTTCTGCTGATTTCTCGCTTACTTACTTATACTTATTATTAAAGAATTTGAATGAAATAGGTATAGAAAGTTTATTTGACCAAGCAAAATATTTGATATGTAAATTAATATGACATTAATTTTAATAATATACTTTAACAACTGAACTTATTAACTACTTGATTGCTTTACATAAAAGTTAAGTTTACTAGATTATTTAAATCTTAACACTCTCCCTTAAACTTAACTTCCTGTAAACTAATCAATTACATTTAATTACAAAATATATTAAAGCACCAACTGTTTCACGATAAGGAATTGTGCTTTCAATGATATCCGAACTGTGACATGTCCATCTTTTTTCAATTGGAGTGCAAACTGCATTTAATTCAATCATACTAGATTTTTGAAGAATTTTCCGACAATAAGCAGTTTGATTAATTAAGATTGACTTATCTGGTTTCTGATGAATTTCAATACCCAAATAACTTGTCACATGCTCTGTTATTCTAGCCTTAAATTCCTTCTGTAAATTTTGCAAAAAATCTTTAACATCGTCTTCATTGGATGCAACAACCAAGCCATCGTCAACATACAGTAATACAATAAGTTTCAAACCATTTTTCAAACAAACATACAAACAAGGATCAGCATAACTTTCTTTTAAGTCATACCTTGTCAAAAATTTTATAAAATATTTATTCCAACATCTCGGAACCTGTTTCAATCCATACAAACTTTTCTGTAACTTGCAAACTTGTGTTGTACCATCTGAAAATCCCTCCGGTTGTTTCATATATATTTCTGTATCTATGTCACCATATAAAAATTCCGTTTTTATATCAAATTGTTTCAAGATTAATTTTTCTTTGACTGCTACACTTAATACAGATCGAATCGTTTCAAATCGTACAACAGGACTGAATGTTTCTTCGTAGTCAAAACCTGCTTGTTGTGAATAACCTTTTACCACGAGCCTTGCTTTATACCGTTCGATTGTGCCATCTGGCATTTTACTTGATATACCCAGCGATTACCTATAATATTTTGATCAGGTTTACATTCAACTAGCTTCCATGTTTTATTTTCAAACAATGACTCCATTTCTTCATGCATAGCTTTCTTCCATTCTTCTGCTTCAGGGGATTTTATTGCGTCATTGAAAGAATTTGGTTCATGATAAGAAAGCATTGCTGCCCATTGACCAAAATAATCAGGTTTGTTTATTTTTGATCTATCTCGTAGTTCTCTTTTCTCTTCATATTCACTTCTTTCTTCATCTTCATTCGTGCTTTCTTCATCGCCAATTCCAGGGGCTTCTCCTGCACCACCAGCTCCAGCTGCTCCTCTTTCATCGCCAATTTCAAGTGTTTCTCCTGCACCAACACCTTCAGCTGTTACTCTTTCATCACTAATTCCAGCTGCTCTTCCTGCAGTTTCGCCTCCCGCTACTGCTCCTTCATCATCAATTCCATGTACAATTTCAAGTGTTTCTCCTGCAACACTACCTCCAGCTGCTCCTTCTTCAACATTTATTGGTCCACATACATCACTGTGAATTAGTTCCCTGGGTTTGCTAGTTCGATTTATTCGTGTACCAAAACTAAATTTGTGACTTTTGCCATAAGCACATCCTTCACAAAATTCTCCGTCGTCATTAGCATCAATTTTAAATTTCTTTAAAACGGATTTAACATGTTTCTTATTTTGATGAACAAGACGTTCATGCCACAATTGTAAAGACTTACAATTCAATGTTGTACAAACAGATGAAGGTAAAACTACTTTTAAAAGAATCTTAAAGAGCTTACCAGCTTCGACTCCCATTGCAATTACCTTACCATTTTTTGAAAAAGAATAATGCTGCCCTTTACTTCTTACTCTGAAGTCCACATCTTTTGATGCTGCAGCTTTCACAGAAAACAAATTTTGCTTGATTTTGGGAACATACAGCACATCATACAAAGTACCTGGCAACCATCTTTCCTCAGCAAATGTCAAAATTTCAATATTTCCTTTAGCTAGGACTTCTACCTGATTCCCATTTGCTACACGAATGACAGCTGGCATTTCAAATTTTTGAAAATAACTGAACCATTCTTGATTATGACATATATGGTCACTTGCGCCAGAATCAATCAGCCAGTCTTCACTACTAACTTCATTAGCAGTGCCAACAAATGCTTGCTTCATACTCATTGACTTTTCTTGTTCCTTGACTATATTCTTCCTATTTGGACAATTCTTTTGTATGTGCCCTTTAGAACCACACACAAAACAACCAGAACAATCTTTACGAACATGGCCCGTTTTACCACAAGTAAAACAACGAATTATTTTTCTTCTTTCAAATTTTTGCTCTCTTCTGTCAAATTTTCTATTCTCCTTATTATTCAATATTGTCTTCGAAAAAAGTGCCGTTACTTCAGTTTCATCTACATTTTCTTGTTTTTCTAAACGAAGTTCTTCAGTTAACAGCCGTGTTGTCAAATTTTCAAGAGTTCTTTTTGTTGAATCCCAAGCACTATGAAAATGATTGAACTTTGCAGGCAAAGTGGATAACACCCGCGCCATAACCATTGAATCCGGTACACCAGCATTAAGTTTCTTTAATTTATTTGCTAATGTTTCTACAAGGTGGCGCAAAATCAAGTCCCCTATGAGAAGTCGCTATATTTTTGTTTTTAGTTGACATATTATATCAGATTTTCTTTGTTAAGCTTTGGTTTCCTAGGAAGCGGTGCCGTCATTTAACGGCCGTAAAAATACGGTGGGTGACAAGACGCACCGCCAAAAAACGTTGCTGAACTGATTCGTACCATACTGGCTCAGCGCTTCAGATGAGACGACACCGCTCTATTACATTGGGTGTGCGCTACCGCTCTTTTGGAAAACACTTCGCTTAAAATACACGATACCGTTTTTCGTGATGTCACCCACCGTATTTTGACAACCGTTAAATGACGGCACCGCTTCCTAGGAAACCAAAGCTTTAGTTGAAAAGTAGACACTTGGGAAATTCATTATGAATCGGTATACGCATCAAGAACGCGCAGAAATTGCAAAAAATTTTACGTAAACATTTTGGGGAGAATGTTTCCTGGGCGTATTATCTCTAAAAACGGCAATGTGGTGTATCCAAGATCACCTGATTTAACGGTGCCCGACTTCTTTTTATGGGGCTATCTCAAAGATCGGGTTTTTGTGAATAATCCAGAAAATCTAGAAGAATTAAAAGCCAACATACGGGAAGAAATCACCAACATACCACCGAAAATGTTGGAGAACGTAATGAAAAATGCCCTAAAAAGAGCTCACTCTTGCATTAATGTTAGGGGTAGTCATTTGGTTGATACCATTTTTAGTGTGTAACATAACAACATTTCAGAGTTCAAATAAATATTTATGGTTCACAAAATGAGGGTTTTTTAATTAACCTTACTTTTATACAAACAACAAATCAGGGACTTGATTTTCCGCCACCTTGTATTTTTGAAATATGTTGTGAAATATTTCCTTCTGGATCCCATTTAAAACCAAAAAATTGTTTCTGGATCATAAGCACATTTTCTTCACTTTTCATGTCATAGATGCTATGTAATTTCATCCACATTTCATATGCTCCTTCACAGTTAATCAAAAATTGTAAGGGTTTTGATTCAACACTTGTTACAATAACTCTTTTTGCTGTTTTGTCTGATTTCTTCCATATTGCCATATTTTTCTCATAATTCTTCTCTTCTTCTTTGGGCATCTTCAACGTTCCATCGCAGATATCTAGAAGATTTTCACTATCCAATAAGATATGCATAACAAATTGCCATTGCTGCCAGTTGTCTGCCCCACGCAGTTTTTCAATTTTTGGTCTATCACTCTCCATATTAGTGATTCACTTTTAATGTTCGTAGATACTTATCGCTATTACCAGACTTGCAAAAGACAATGTCCGTAACGTACTTACAACATTAAAACGTCCAAAACACTGGGACCCATAACCTATTAAAGAATTTGAATGAAATAGGTATAGAAAGTTTATTTGACCAAGCAAAATATTTGATATGTAAATTAATATGACATTAATTTTAATAATATACTTTAACAACTGAACTTATTAACTACTTGATTGCTTTACATAAAAGTTAAGTTTACTAGATTATTTAAATCTTAACACCTATAAATGGCTTTAGTAAGACAAAACAGACCTTGTTGGCGCTGTTTATTTTATTATTTATCTCGATATCCTTTTTTTTCCTCTTTTTCTACCATCTACCATCTTTCTTTTCCGCTCTTCTATACCAATTACCATAGTTTCAGTTTTCTTTGTGATAATCTTCATCTAATATTTTTCCAATTCATTTTTCCATACCCTTAGGTTTTCTTCAATACTTTTCGCAATAGGTGCACATAAAATAAGATCGTCAGCGTACATAAGTTCTTTCGCTATGATTGGTTCTAATTTCCTGTATTCTACTTCGTTCTTGTTTTCACGGCTTCCGTTACTTCATCCGTAACTATTATAAGCAGAAGTGAACTCAGTATGCTATCCTACCAGACTCCCTTTTTTGTTACAAATTTACTTGTGTTATGGTATTGTGTTCTTACCACATTATTTGTTGGTCTATATAAATTCAATCAAATCTAGTGGTAAAAAAATGTATATTTCGTTTCTATTTACTAAGTTAAAGGCTTCCTTTTAATTATATTTTCGGTACCTAATTTACCGAACTGCAAATATCTATTCCTGTGCGTTTCTTCCATTCCTAAAACCAGCTTGTGTATCATCCATCGTTGGTTCTCTTGCTGCGTTTAATAATGAAATTCTTCTATAATTTTCGCAAGTCATTTTGTTTCCACGTTTATGTAAGGGAATCATCATCACTGTTGCCCATCTACACATATGCGGTATTGTTTTAGTGTACCTATCTTATTTAGATTTTTTTTTAGTACCGTTTCCCCTTCCCCTCCATCTTCTATAACATTTTCGGTTTTACTTCATCTGCTCCAGTCGCCTTGCTATTTTTTAGCATCTTCAATGCAAAAATCAACTCCTCTTTTGTGATTTGTTATTTACAAATTCCGATGCTGTTATCTATTTGTCCTTCATATTCGATGTGTACTTTTCTTGCTATACGTTCATCCTCTAGCCGCTTAGCGCTTCACAAAAATGCCCCTTTCAGCTTTCTTTTATCACCTCTTTCCTGTTTAGCAATTTACCATTACTGTCCTAAATATAATGTAACTACAGCTTTCCATTTCCATCTGTTCCGTTTTTTTAGATCTTTTCCAAATTTTTCCCACAATTCCTTTTTTACTCGTTTGTTTCACCTTTCTTCTTTGCTTCTGGAAATGGTTATAATCCTTATTTGTTCTTGTGGACAGATATTTCTGCCATTTGCAGTTTTTTTTTTATTATTTCTTCTATATTTCTTCGTTCCACCACGGTGTTTGCTTTCTTTTGTTAGATCTTTTTGTCTTTCTACAAACTTTGTTTGCTGCTGTCGATTATTGTTTCCTCGAAACTTTTCATCTCCAGATTATCTGACAGCAGCACGTTTCTTTTTTTTCCAATTCTTTCCTCACCTCGCCTTGAAATTTCTTTTCATATTTTTTTCTCGTAACTTGTGGCTCATTATATTTGCATATTCAACAGTTTCTGTACGCCCTGCTGTACTTTTTAGTTTCTAGTTTTACCTTGCTTCGACAAAGAGATGATTGTTTCCTATTTAAGATTGCCTTTTTGCCCTCACATTGTTTATTTTCTTACGGTCTTTCATTTCTATTAATACGAGGTCGTTAATCGATTTTTCTTTTCTACTCTCTACTACTTGTGTATACAGGGTGTTAATACTAAGTCGTTACACCCGAAAATGGCAGTTATAACTCATTAAAACAAACAACTTTTCTTAGTTCCAATTTTTGATTTGGTGCCCCGGTTCGTAGTTATTTGAGTTCTTTTGTTTTTCGAAAAATCATCATAACTCCCTTATTTTAAGGACTATTGAAAAAAAACAAAGATTTTTAAAATTAGCTTTCGGCTTTCTAAGACATTTGTATTTACAATTATTTTTTATTTTTTCAAATAACAAAATGGCGATCGATCAAAAACTTCAAAACACGATTTTTTGATAACCACTCCATCGATTTTTGAAAGTAAAACATTTATAAAATCCTTAAACTATCTACTACAACATTTGTCCAAAAATTTTTTTCAATCTATCCAAAAAAAGTCTTTATTCATTTACTTGAATTACAGTTAAGTATTAACAAACTAAAAAAACCATTTAAAACAAAGTAACTTCCTGCCATTGAACAATGAAACAAAAGAAGATTAGATTTGACAAATACGGAGAGCCGAACAAGATACTTGAAACTTAATGCACGTGTATGTTTTCTAGTTTGTTTGTTACAAATTTATAGCTATTAAGACAACAAGTGTTTTATAGAAGGTTTAAAAATCAAGGTCGTAGTTCAAATCCGAGCGAACGAAGTGAGCCGAGGATTTGATAGACCGAGATTTTTAAACTATAAAACACGAGTTGTCTTCAAGATTTTTTCTAACACTAATATCTTTCACTAATATATTATTAGAAATTTTAATAAATTATTATTTGAGACGCGTCACAATACACAAAATGCGAAGATTACTAGGCAACGACGTATTTTATAGAGAAACGTGTATTTTAAAGGCCTATAAAATACGTTGTCATTGACGACGTACTTTATAGAGAAAGGCAAATTTTAAAGGCAACATAACAAGTGAGCTCTTATGCACTATACAAACAGTATAAGATATTAGTGTTAGAAAAAGTACTTTAAAGTTAATCATTTGTGTGCGTATTTTGCATCATTTGTACATAAAAATGAATTATTATCAAAACGTTGAACTTCTTGACATGCTTTTGGTTTTTGGGGAGGTAAGGCATAATGCACAGGAAGCTCGAAGAAGCTATCGGAGAAGATACCCAAATCGTCAACAACCCAGTAGCCAACTTTTCAGAAAAATTTGTAGACGTTTGTCAGAGACTGGTTGTTTTTACCCAACAATTGGTGGGAACGCCAACAGATTACGTCGAACCCCTGCATTTGAAGAGGCTGTACTTGATATTGTTGAAGATGACCCATCGACGAGCACAAGGGTAATAGGTAATAGCTAACAGATTAAATGTAAATCATGTGACAGTTTGGCAAGTTCTGAATGAGCAGGGCCTTTATCCGTACTCTAAACAAAAAGTGCAAGCTTTGGGACCTGACGACTTCCACCCAAGACTGTTGTTCTGTCGTTGGCTTCTTCGACGTTGTAATCTTTAAAGGCATTTTGAAAAATTTATTCTGTTTACGGACGAAGCTTGCTTCACAAGGGACGGGGTATTTAACTATAAAAATAATTATCTGTGGGCAATGTTTTGGGGTAAATGTATGGGCCGGAATCGTAGGGGAGCACGTAATCGTGCATTACCTTCTCCCAAAACGCTTGAATGGGTAAAATTATTTTATTTTCTTAGATACTGTGCTACCGTAGCATCTTGAGGACTTGCCATTAAACATCAGACGGAGACTTTGGTTTCAGAATGATGGGGCACCGGCTCACACAACGCGAGAAGTCACCGCATTGCTAAATCGAGAATACCCAAATAAGTGGATTGGGAGGAGAGGTCCTGCTGCTTGGCCAACCCGGAGCCCCGACCTAACTCCACTAGACTTTTTTACTGGGGTCACATGAAGACCTCTGTATATGGGACACCGGTAAACACAGAGTTAGAACTAGTTGCTAGAATCGTGCTTGTCGGCTTGCGATGCTGCGAATGGTGGCCATTTTGAAAATATATTATAAATAGTGTACTTGTCAAATCTAATTTCTTTTGTTTCATTGTTCAATGGCAGGAAGCTACTTCGTTTTTAATGTTTTTTTTTAGTTTGTTAATACTTATCTGTAATTCAAGTAAATGAATAAAGACTTTTTTTGGATAGATTGAAAAAAATGTTTATTACAAATGTTGTAGTAGATAGTTTAAGGATTTTATAAATGTTTTACTTTCAAAAATCGATGGAGTGGTTATCCAAAAATCTTGTTTTGAAATATTTGATCGATCGCCATTTTGTTATTGGAAAAAATTAAAAATAATTGTAAATACAAATGTTTTAGAGAGCCGAAAGATAATTTAGAAATTTTTTGTTGTTTTTCAATAGTCCTTAAAATAAGCGAGTTATGACGATTTTTCGAAAAACAAAAGAACTTCAATAACTACGAACCGGGGCACCAAATCAAAAATTGGAACTAAGAAAAGTTGTTTGTTTTAATGAGTTCTAACTGTCATTTACGGGTGTAACGACTTAGTATTAATCCCTGTATATAAGCTTTCACAGGTCTTTAGGCCCATCGCTTTATGATCTCCTTACACGTCTTCCTGTTGCTGGCTTTAATTCTCCAATTTGTTATATCTGTTTCTTTCAGGTATTCTTCTACTGCTTGGTACCACCTTTTCCTTGGTCTACCCTTCTTTCGCGTCCCCTCCGTCACTCTCCTCATCATAATTTTTGTCATTCTACCGTCCTCTTGTCTTTCCATGTGCCCCAACCACCTCAATCTTTGGACCTTTATGTATTGTATGATATTCGGGTGTCCATATAGTCTTCCTATCTCCTCGTTAGTTCTGCTTTCCTATCCCTCCTCACTACGTTTTTCTCTGTAAATTCTCCTGCGAATCTTTCCCACATTTCAAGTCTTTATTGTATCGACTTGTTCAGTACCCAGGTCTCACACACGTATGTGAATTCTGAATTCTCTCACTTTTATGTTAACTGATACCTTCAATCCTTTTGCAATCTCAGTTTTACTTTTGTGTCGTACTGTGCTATCGGCGTACCTATTTCTACTGCCATGAATTTAGTCTTTTCTTGGTTTGTCCGCAGTCCCATTTTTTCTGCGGCTTCATCTAAATTTGCTACAATTCTGTTTAGTTCTTCTTTCGTTTTGGCTATAAGTGTAATGTCATCCGCGTAGGGTGTAGGCCATACATTGATGGTTCCTGTTCTGTTGATTTTGCTGTCCATTATTATTTTCTCCAAAACTAGATTAAATAATACATGTAATAATGATGATAAGGGGTCTCCCTGTCTCAGCCCATTTTAACCATAAAATCCCTTGATATAACACCACTTTCGTTTATTCTGTTTTTATTATCTGCGGTTGTCATTTTTGCTAGACGTATCAGCTTTTCCGGTATCCTCAATTCCTGCATTGCTTTATACATCTTCTTTCTATCTGTAGTATCGTAGGCTTATTTAAAGTCTATGAAAATAGCACATATTAGAATTTTGTATTCGTAGCAGTCTATTATTGTTAGTTTTGAAATAAAAATTTGATCTGCTACCGATCTGCCTCAGCGGAAGACCCCTTGATATTCTCCCCATGATTTTTCGGCATGATTTTAAATTTTTAGTTTTATTGTTGTCGCCAATATTTTCTACACAATATCTAGCAGTGCAATATCTCTATAATTGGTACACTCTGTGGTGTCCCAATTTTTGTGAATAGGAGTTTTAATGCTGTTTTACATTCTTCGGGCATTGTTTCTGTGTACCATACCCCTTTTAATTTACTGACGATCAACTTTTCACCTCAGTATTTTATTATTTCCGCGTTATTCCACTTTCTGATGGGCTTTTATTGTTTTATAATCTGTCTATGATGTTATTTCGTCTTATAATGGTCCGCTTATCTCTTCGTTTCATTCCTCCCCTTGTGTACATTTTCTCTCTTCTTATCCTCGTATTTTTCCTCTCCCTCCGTTACTTCATTTAGCACTTCTTTAAAATATTCTCTCCATCTTTCAGCCACTTCCTCCTCTCCTGCGATCAATTTTCCTTATTCCTTGTTCTTTCTTGGTATCCTTTTTTTATATCTTTTAACCGCTTGATAGAGTGTTCCTGATTTTCTTGTTTTTGTACCTCGTTTCAATATTTTTGTCTTTTTCTATGTTCTTCTTGTCGCTCTGCATGTCTGTTTGGTCATCCCTCTTTGTTCCTGGTATTTCGTTTTGTCTTCTTGTTTCGCCGTTTCCAGGGTTTGAATCCTTAATTGCTGCCTCTTTTTTTAGATGTTTTTTGCAGTTCTTGTTGAACCAGCCGCTTCTGCGTTTAGCAGTTTGTTTCCTGTTTATTGCCTCCTTGGCTGAGTCCGCTATGCACTTGCTGACCTGCTGCTATTTATTTTCTACTGTAGTTTTTTTTGGGTTTTGATTACCGTATTTCTGCCAGGAAAACTCTTTGATATTCTTTCCTTGTTTCTGTTTCTGAAGCCATTTGCTTACCGGGATATGATCCGAATCTGAATCTGCGCCTCTCTGGGACTTTGCCTTTGTGATTTTTTTGTGTATATGTGGGTGTTCAAAAAAGGTATTTGTTATAAATAGATCTTTCACAATACAGAAATCGATTATCCTTTTCCCAGGGTATTTTCACATTGTCTTTCTACACATTTCTCCGGTGCTATCTCGTCATTTCCTACTCTTCGATTTAAACCTCCTCCGACAACTAGCAGTACTATTTTTAATTCTAGTTGTTCTTGCAGGCATGACCAAAATTTATCTTTTTCCTCCTTGTCAGATTCATTTGGAGCATATAATATAATTATCGTTGTCCCAGCTGATAACTTTTTCCATATTTTCTCGTGTACTAGACAGGCTACATCTGCCTACCACCGCATATATATTATTCTGTCCCCATTTAAAAACCAAAATTGGACGAACCCTCGCCGTGGCGTGGTCCAGATGGAATGACTTTTTAAAATTGAAAAGCACCAGTTTGTTTTAGAAATTGTTTTAGAAAAGATTATGTAGGTACATAATTTTAAAATAATTTTTTTTGTAGCCGTGTAAAAATGATATCTTTTGAAGGTATAGTAAACCTTACATATCAATTTTTGAGGTTTACTTCGGAATCAGTCTGAAACCAGATTCTTATATGTTTTAATTTTTTCGTTAAAGTCAACATGAACTTCAATTAATTGACTTGTACTTCTTATGTTAATTTATGGCTGCATTTTAAACACTTTTAACGTCAAAATTTGAAAAGTTATTCGTTCATTCTAAAATTGTCCCGAGTTTCACCATGTTTGCAGATTAGAAAAGGGCGGGTGTACGTTTACGAGTAAAAGGTGTTTCCAGGTGTACAACACCTGGCGGATTCACTATTTATACAAATGCTCGTCAGTTGTTGCTACAGGGGCTTTAACCGACCTAAAATTTATGTAAAAATGTATGTTATTAGGAATGTTATTTGTTTTAGAAAGCGACAAAAAGATTTTTTTGCGGGTTGTACCATGAATCGAATCGAATCTTGAAGTAATTCTTGCGTAAAACCGCGAAACAAAATTTCAGTACTGCCGTGAAAATGTAAGTTCATTTTTCACTTTATCCAAAATTGCTTGAAAAGCTATTAATAAAATTTCAGTCTGCTAAGCTTAGCATAAAAATTGATTTGGACATCCTATCATCCTTCTTGCCAGTAATATTAATATTTATTTTTTGGTTGCCTTTTACGGCTAATTTTTCAACTTGGGCCTTTTTGTAGGCGCCGTGATTCTTTCTAATATTTTCATAAATTGCTATAATTTTATAAATATTTTTCGGTTATTCTGGTAGATATTGCTAACTTGTTGATTTTTAAGAGCCATATTTTACCAAACAGAGCAGTGTAAATTACCTTAATTTTAAATTGGCCTAAGTAAGCTGTTTCATTTTTTCTTCTGTTTATTGCAAGTGTCTTTCATTAAGTTCTTGGTTCATAGGAAACTGTAGTAAAACGAAGTTTTAATAAAAACGACACCCTTATTTCCATTACGCTCACTAAATAAATTCCACTTTCTTGAGCATTTCAATAATTCTTTCTCTTTGAAGTTTTCTACATGGAATATTTTTGTTGCTAATAACCTTTGTTACTATTACACATTGAATCAGAAATAATATATTAAAAAAACTCGGCTCTTAGTTCTGTTAACAAAATCCGTTGTCGATATACGGATTTCAGCATCAAGTGCAGCTACCGTTTAATCGAAATTCTTTCGAAGTGGATTTTCCTTAAAGTAAAAGAGCATACACAAAACAATAAATTACAAACGTTCGCGTTTCCTGTGGCCTGATTTAGGGTTTACCAGAAGAATCGTTTCTTAAGGGGCGCCTGTTGGGAAAGATAAATATAATCACCATTTGTTATAATGGTCTTGTTTGGTGTGGAAAATTTGGAAAAAGGTATAAATGTGAGGCAGGCGAAAGAGAAAGGGAGAAAGAGAGAGATTCGAATATATACTTCAATTTGAATTGAGGGTGATGGGAGAACTTGTCGTAAGAGTTTATGTTGATTCATAATATTTTAAGTCTCTATTTATCACTTTTATTTAGGTCGCCCAGTTTTTAGGAATGTTCCGTGAACATTTGTTAGTTTAATAGCGAGCTGTAAAAAGCGTAAACACTTCTTCTGAAGTATAACAAGCGATCAACAAAATTTTACCTTCAGTAGGCCCTGAATTGTAATCATTTGCATTCTTGAACGTAACTGCCATGATGGCAGTTTGTGGTTAAGTTTGTGGTTATTGCTTTTTTCATGTTTCACCAGTTTCGAATTGGGGCGCCGGGCAACCGTAAAAATATCCGATAGGTCCCACTAAAAGCCCAAAATCTGGCGTTCCTGTCACATGAAATATTCCTGTATCCTAATTTCGAAATTGCCTCCGGCATCCAACTTTTTTTCGTATTTTGTCTTTATTTCACATTATTTAGTAAACTGACATTCTTATTTGCAAAGATATGTATCTATTTTACCTAAGCAATAACAAAGAGATGGACATTCGTTAAATGGTTTTTTTAACTTTACAGATGGTGTGTCTTTTTCAGGGTATGAAATTTAAGCTGAAAAAAGCACAGCAACACAGATTGTTTTCCTAAAAAGTATTGCATCTGTTACAAAATGAATTTAATGGTTCATAACTGTTAATAAAGGTTTAACTGCAATTTGATATTTAAATACAGGTCTTTTAGAAATTTTCAGCAAGCAACAAGCTGAAATTATACATATCTTCTAATGTTAAACTTTCAGCCAATGCAGCTTTGGTGCAATTTAAGAAAAATTGTAAGTAACCAGTAGTAACGCAAACTTCTAAACTCTGATTTTCAACTTAATTTTTTACTTAACTCTGTATATAAGTTGTTGCTCATAAACAATAGCTTCCGCGTATTGAAGAGTTTAATTGATGTAATTCGTTCAGCGAAAGGAGGGGTGAACTTTTAAGCTTCAGTTTCAAGCTTTTCTCATCTGAGATACCTCAAAAATAAACATAAAAGATATCAAACTTCTGAAGCCCGCAGGTTACTAACTGAAAGATTGTTGGTTGTCTTCAGGTGAAAATTTTCCCTAAAAGACTAAATCATTTTTTTAAACTCATGAAATGAAGCTTGTGCATTCCGAAATTTGCACAAATTTAATCTCAAACATTGGCACATCGGCTGGCGGTAAACATAAAAATATTCAGGGAAAGTTCCAGCCGTATAGAAAAGCGGGATACTTTTCCTCAGATGGAATTTTCAGGAAGAAGACTTTGCTTTTCTTCCAGGATTTTTTGTTTTATATACTTGTTTTAAGGACGGGCAAGAACTGCGGTTTTAAATTCGCCACAAAAAAGTCCGAGACAACTTCCTAAATGTAGTTTTCAGGAAGAAAACTTGGCATTCAAAGTTTTCTTTTTTCACTTGTTAAAGTCAGTTTGAAGATATTAACCTTATAATTTCGGAATCCTTCAGGAAGCTTAGCTTATTGATATTTCTATTTAGAAGCGAGATTAACTGATTTTATGAAATTTAAAACTTTGCAGGGGTTTCTTTAAACATAATCTGAAATTATCAAGTCAAATGTTCGTAGGTTCTGAAAAACCTTACCTTTTTATTTAATAAAAATTGTTGTGATTTTTAGAAGTGTTAACACTTTTTACCTATTTCCTCCAGCGTAGGTTACGTTTTCAGACCAAATGTTTCGAGGTTACCTGAAAGAATAAGGAAATTTGGAAAGTAGGGCGATAAATTTCTTGGTTAAGACAGCTTATTAACATTGTTTTGGAAATTTCAGGAGTTTCCTAAAACATAGCTGAGCTTATTCGGGCTGAATGTTCTTAGGCCCCCTGAAAAATAAAGAATTGCAGTCGATTTTTTAGGGGTGAAGCGATACAATTTTTAGTTGAGAACAATTATTGATATTTTTATTAACACGAGTTTAAACAATTATTGGAAAGTTCAAAGCTTTACAGGAGTTTTCTCAAACATAGGCTGAGCTTATTCAGGCTGAATGTTACTAGGCTAAAAGAGTAGAGTATTGCAGTCGATTTTCAGAATTGAAACGTTGTAATTCTTAGTTGACAAAAATTATTGATATTTCCACCAAAAACGAGTTTAAACAATTATTGGAAAGTTTAAAGCTTTTCAGGAGTTTCTCTAAATATAGACTGGGCTTTTTCAGGTTAAGGATTTCTTAGGTTACATGAAAAAAACAGGAAATATCAGGAGACTTCTATAGGAAAAATTGCTAGAGATTAAAACTAAAGGTTTTTCTTCAATTTCAAAGGTTTTCAGGGATTTCCTTAAAAATATGAGAGTTCTGTTCATGACAATTGTGCTGATATCCTACGGCGTGTGCCCGATAGTCTCTCTGGGTCCCAGTCCTACTTGATAACGTAATCTAAAAATGTCTGTGACAGTTGTTTGTTTATTTATTGGACGAGATTTACCATGATATTTAGTGGTACGATTTATTTATAATAAAATACGTTTTCGAAAGCAGAACTTCTTATTCTAGTAAATTATTTAAAGTTTCATGTCAAAAACTGAAAACTCGTTATATAAGAAATTGTCCAAGGTAAGATGTAGGGCAATGATTGTAATATCAGTATTAACTGTTTTTGTGTGTTGATTAAAGGAACCCCTACTAAACTATACTAAATCGAATGCGTGATTTTTAAGATCAGAATTTATGCTAAACACAAGTGATTTTTACATTAAACAAGTAAATAATTTTTATAAATGTTTCCTAAATACTTGAGTTTTTTTTTAGTAATTTTTGGGTTCTTATATTTCGAAACTTCTCAAATATAAATCTTTAGTAAACTTGGTTTAATTAATTTCTTGCATATTATTTTAAAGTTTAAATCTATTTTGCTGTTAATGAATTTCACTTTTAGATCAATATTTATTCAAATTTATAAATATTAAGTACGTAAATAAAGATATGATCGGGTGAGGAGAAAGGAGCTATACAAAGCTATGCTAGAATTAGGAATCAGTAGGAAATTAGTAAATATGGTGCAGCTAACTTTAAAACATACAGAAAACAGTGTCAAAATTAAAGGGGAATTATCGGACAGTTTCCAGGTGAAAGACGGGTTGCGACAAGGAGACCCGCTGTCTTCAGTTCTATTTAATATCGTATTAGACAAAGTTATGAGAAATGCAAACATTAACAGAACTGGCTTGGTGTATCACAAAAAACATCAATGTCTTGCATATGCGGACGACATTGCCTTAGTAACAAGAACAAAAGAGGAATTGAGAGAAATTGTCCATAGACTGGAAAAAGCAGCACAAAAAGTGGGGTTAGAAATAAACAAAAAAAAAAACAAAGTTCATGAAGTGGTCAGACAAGCAATTCGTTGAGGGAAATAAGTTTATAATGAAGACACAGGAAGGAAGAACATACACCTTCGATGAAGTAGCAACGTTTAAATATTTGGGAGTAACGGTGGCAAACAATCCAGGAACCACGGAAGAGATTCGAGCAAGGATAATGAGTGGAAATAAATGCATGCATGCGCTTAGTAATGTGTTTAGAAGTAAGCAGATATCAAGGGCTCTAAAAATTCGTGTGTATAAGTCAGTGATCCGCCCGATAGTAACTTTCGCGAGTGAGACGTGGATACTGAGACAATCAGATATACAAACATTAGAAATATGGGAGAGGAAAGTCCTCAGGAAGATATTTGGAGGTAAAGAAGTTCAGGGAAAATGGGAAAGAAGAACTAACTTGGAAATTAAGCAGCTGTATAAGGAAGCAAGCATAACGGGAATCATAAAGGCTCAAAGGATTCGTTGGATGGGCCATGTTTGGAGAATGCCAGAGAGTAGGACACAGAGGAAAGTGATGAATAGCAAATTAGGAGGAAAAAAGAGAAGGGGCCGACCAAGGGATAGATGGAGGAAGGAAGTCGAGGAGGATATTAAGAAACTGAATGTGACCGATTGGAAGGGAAAAGCAGTAAATAAGAAACTCTGGAAAGAGATTGTAATAAAAGCCATGGGCCTACTAGGCTCGTAATGCTTTACTATATATATATATAAATAAAGATAAGTTACAGAAAATTAAATAGAAGTTAGGGTTTGAAAGTGTAGGTGTAAAAGACAAAACTTCCTGTAACCGGTAGCTTTCGAGACTTAATTAATTTACTTGACTAGAAGACGACGTTAAGTTAGGCCACACACAGAACTTTTAATAAAAGCTAAAGCGTAAGTGCTCTGGGGAATAATTTTGTAAAGTTGTCGACCTTTCAGCTTGCAACTTGACTCTTGAAGAGTATATGAAAATTTAGAGTTCGCCCTACTTGTAAACCCTGAAATTTTTATTACGTATATTTATATAAGACGTGGTTTTATGGCACGTGTTTACCTTTTTTCCTTTAGTGAAAGTTTGAAATTAATTTTTAATTTGAAATTTTCATATATTCGATCGTTCTTTGGCTTCTCTTTTCAAGGAAAAGTAGAAAATTACAACAATAATAAATCTGTTAACATTGAAAACAAACTTCAGAAAAGTTAAACTAAAGTTAAAATATTTCCATTTCATTTATGAGTAGAATTTGATAGGAAGCGAAGCAAATTTATTATTGCTCCAAAATAATTCACCTTTCATCACAAAAGCTCCTTAAACTTCCTGTTAAATGCTTAAGCAGGTTTCTTAGTTTACACAATAAAATCTGAATGCCTATTTTACAAAGGTTTGCTTGTAGTAATCTTATTATCATTAAGTGTTTACTTACTGTCTTAGTTTTGGTTTAAAATTACTGCTTTAGCAAGGATAAGACTTGAGCTGGCAATCCCATTAAAAGCACGCAAGATTTAAGCTTCTCCTTTAGTAATTTGCACGTGAAACAGCTGAGCCGTTCACACTTTCATCTCTTGTTCCTCATTCTGCATTTTCTTAGAAAAGTAAACCAATCCTTGTAAACATCTAGTATAACAAAATAATACAGGTACTAAGAAAAACTAAAATATTCCTCTACAAAACCGAAGTAGCTAGCTTACGGCGTTCCCTATTTTAAATTTCAATCCACTTTTCCATGTGAGAATCCCATTTACATCGCTATCTATCAGAATAAAATCTGCAATTCTAGTAATGCTCTCTCTATAAAATCCTGATTTAGGGATGAATTGAGCAACATGGAGGGAATTATAATGAAAACGTGCAAAATGTGCCACTTTAAAGTAACACGTACACGTAACACGAGAATATTTTTCTTTATTAGAAGACTTTGTTGGATTTCTTATGACAAGTAGGAAGGATCTGTTTCATGTGCTTCGCTGGATCGCTGGAATCTAAAGCGAAGTAAGTGAACTGACTTAATAATTGTTTAGGCAGTTTTCTAGTCGTCTGTTGCGTCTGCACTTCAATAATTATTTACGAACACTGTTTTTTAAATTTATTATGAATGTAATTGCTGCTGTAATGAAATATTTAAAAAAAATTGATTATACAGAGAGCCAATACGACCAAATAAATTTTCTTTTGCCAGTTTTAAATTTATATGAATCTCTTATAACTCCTTTTCAATTTCAGGATTAAAGAACATTTATTTGTTTAGTTAACTACTACCTTAGTAAATGCAGTAAAATCGGGAAATGGATAGAAAACTTTAACCTCAACTACTGAAGTTGTTCAAAACAACGTTTTTGACCTCGTAAATAGGTTGACCTTCATTAATTAATTTCTTGAAGTGCTTATATTATGCAGAACCAGTAAGTAGTTTTTGAGGTATCAAAATCAAATTCATAGCCTTTAAACTCAAGATTTGGCAAGAACTGAAAACTTGGTAGGTTAACAGAACATTTGCTTAGTTATTTTTTAAATAATTTCAACAATGTGTTGTTGTAATTTTAAAGTTTGCTGTAATGCGCCATTATTTTCTATTTGCCACCCAAAATACATTAGGATTGAAGGATATATTTCAAAAAATCAGTTACCGAGTGTCACACTACGTAAAAATGATTGATGGTGCGAAATAATTCAGTGCAGCTGTTACATGGTACTTACATCCATTAACGTAGGGCATGTTTTATTGCCGGAAAAACTCGTGTTGAAACCCGAAAAGTTTTGTAATAAAATTAAATCGAATTGACCAAAATATTAAGCTGTGGTGGAAACCGTGGGCTTTCGTATTTTTCTTGTTTTGGGAATTCACTTGTGATGAGAAAGTATTTACTGTTTTAGGAAATTTTATATTTTCTGATAGTGGGGACAATACGGCGAAGGATACTTTAATATTTACTTTGGTAATAGCTTTGAGGAAGGGTTATTCAAAATTTACGGAATACTTAAATGTTTTTAAATCGTAAAGAATATTAACGAAACTTTTTTTTGATTCTGAAATTATAAGAAACTTTTGTTGGAATCCTTTGAGAAATACTTTTCCGTACGAGTTGCATGCAATTAGTAAAATTAGTTTGAACTCCTAAACTTCAAATTAAATATATTTCCCCACAATCAAAACGCTTACTTTAACTAATTGGTTAACTACATTAGCAAAATGGCAAACAAATAACAAAAAATCAATCAATTAACAGCACCACTATCTCTTTTACACTCGCCTTTTAGGGAAATTGACTTTTTTGTATTTAAAATTTATTATTAATAGCTAATCATCAAAACAACAAATCTCATAACTGACGTTTATCTGGAGCTGCATTTGATAGTAATTGGCAACGGTTTTGTCAATACTTGTAAGCCTGACACTAACTTTGGATGATTACTTGGAACTCGAAATAAGGGATTTTCCAAAAAATAATTAATCCAAAAGTGTAAAAGCATACAGAGTGTATTATTTGAAAAAAGCAAGTTGAATACAATCTCGATATAAAACGAATACCGTGTGTTTATTAAACATATATATTTCGATGATAGCTTGGTTAAATCTAAATAACTTCTTTTATTTGAACTTTTTTGGAACTTTTTACTGTTAAAACATATTAAGGTTTTCGATAATAACTCTGCATAATGGTTTCTTAAGTCAAAATATGTGTTATTGTTTATTAATGAAATGAAATTTTGGGATGTTGAATTATTTATTATACAGGGTGTCTCACTATATTTTGACTGATTTTACAAGCTTATATTTTCTAAATGGGATGAAGTATTAAGGTGCGGTTTTCACCAATGAGTTTTACATGAGCCCAAGTTTTTTTTATGGTTTTTACGAATATGCTATTCCTTCCTTAAAAACCGAAATAAAAATGGCATTATTTGGCAGACCATATACTTCATTTTTTTAAAATGCAACCCTATACTTATTTGCAGAAATAAGAATAGGCGCATATTTTAGCGTTCAAACGATATTTTAAAAATTAAAATCGGATGAGAAATGACCGAGATAAACGCTTATGAAGATACTACTGTAAAATCAAAAACGTAAACAACAAAACATTTAGCATGCCATGACTGACAAAAGAAGGAATAGCATATTCGTAAAAACCATAAAAAAACTTGGGCTCATGTAAAACACATTGGTGAAAACCGCACCTTAATACTTCATCCCATTTAGAAAATATAAGCTTGTAAAATCAGTCAAAATATAGTGAGACACCCTGTATAATCTGTTAAAAAATATACAGGGTGCTATTAAAAATCTGAAGTTGATGTCACTTCCGGTTAAACCGGAAGCGCTAGTTCAGTGATTTATACATCGTATAATGCGTTTTTACCAATAATTCAACATCCCAAAATTTCATTTCATTAACTTAAAACTTGTGGAAAAAAAGGGGGGTGTTCCTGGTTTCGTTCACACCCTGTATATAATATTTTGCCTGTTAAGCGATAGCTTTGGTATTTTAATAAAAGTTAGCAGGTTTAAACTTTAAAAACTGCTTAAAGTAAGATCTGTTATTTAAATAAACTAATTCTTTGATTTTTTAAATTAGTTTATACTTTATAAAATTGTGTTGTATAATAAAAACGTAAAATAAATTGGTTATTAAAGGAATCATCATTGTTGTGTAACTTTTAGTTTGCTAGTTGATTTGGAATTTCGAATTTAATGAAAAGTTGCATCTCTGTTAAAAATCGCACCCCTCATTAAAGTTACCTTTAATTTATTGTCAGTAATAATTTTCAAATGGAATTTTGGGTTTGGCTAAGCTAAGGTTGCTTAAAATAGCATACAGTCTGATTGGAAACGATTAAGCTTAAAAAATTGACTTTTTGATGCAAAATATGAATTTTCTATTTGAACTATTTAAAAAAAAAAAAAAAACTATGGTATCTAACGCCTGGGTACGATACGTTCGGCTTACTTCATCAACACCATGCCGTTAGGATAATGGTTCGCTTTCCATGCGAGTTTTATATCTGTCTAAGTATTATCTTCATTATTTTTCGTTCTCCTCTAATTTTTTATTTATTATCGTTGTTTTCATTGCATATATGATTACCGGTCTTATAGGTGTTTTATTTACATTCATCTTGTGTTCTTGCTGATCTTCTTGCTTTTACATAGTATATTATTTATAACATATTCTTCGTACAATTCTTCCTCTAACCCCTTCTTGCCCTGTTTTTCATATGGTAACTCTTAGATAAGCAGTTGAATATAGACTGCTTCGAATAAGTCGAATAAGTTTTGTCTAATCGTTCTATCGCTTTCACTAGTACTGTTTTTGTCTTCACTATTATTGTCACATCGGGTCTCATCCATTGTGATGTTTTATTCAAGTTTGCTCTTATAATCTCTTCTAGTTCCCTCATTTTACTCATTTCTTTACATTAAATTGCCCTGTTGTTACATTTAAAAAACACATTTTTTGCTTTGGGGTCTATTAGGCACACTATGTTAGCCTTATTAATTTCTTTGATGTTCCCAATACTTTTGGTTTTGTCATATTTGGTATGTCTACTGTATCGAATGCGCTTTTGAAATCTGTGAAGATTATGTACAGTTCGGACTTACTTTCCCATGATTTCTGTAATATTTGTTTTAATGTATGTATTGCATTTATTGTTGACATTCCATTTTGATATTCCCCTAAAATACTTTTAGTTTTTGGTTTATTAGATTTGATAGAGTTTTATAGTTTAGAACTTTAGATATATTTAGTCATGTTCTTGTCCTATAATAGGCACAGTTTTCGTTATCCCATTTTTTATAATAAGGGTATTATGATTTATTATATTCTTCTGGTGTCTTCCTTTGTATCAATATTTTTTTATTAGTAATTGTACACTGTTCCAAAATATTACCGGACCAATATTAAAACTTATATGGTTGTAATATTTACTCGCAAAAAAGCATGACTTAGAAAATGCATGGTTTCGTAGAAAGGGTTATTTTCTGCTGCCAGAACTCCGATTTAATGATAACATAAAAATACAAATTTCAGAGTTCATTGCATAGTAAAGTGTTTTTGTTTGTGGTTAACCGAATGTTTTGTTCCTTATTATTGCGTAGTTCCTTCCGTCTTGCTGTTCCTTAGCGCTTATCCACTTCATTCTTGCTGCATTTTTCAGTTTTTTTTCTTCTTCGCATGTGTTTTTTTTTGTTCTACCACTTTTCTTGTGACCTGCTTACGAATTCTTAATTTTTGTTTATCGATAAAATAATACTTGTTTAATTAGTTATACACCTTTCAATATTCATAATAGATAACAAATTACTGGAATTATTAGAAGTATCATTTTTTTTTGCTAGTAAGAAACTGCTACGTTTCATATAGTTTCATATGTCACTAGTGAAAAAACATACCTTTTACGAGTAACATGAATTTCACACACTAACCTTTTATAGTTAAATGTTCCTGCGAAAATTGTTTGTATCCTTTGAAATTCCATAGCAGTGTTTTTTGCTTTCTTACTTATTATCAACACCAACGTAACTGTGAAAAAACCTGGCATTTATAACATTAAAATTAATTTGAAAAAGTCTGCTTTTAATGGGGATATAAACATAACTATTGGGAAATCCTACCACCGACGACTACAAACAAATGTGCTAAAATGTTTGCATTTATAATTTAAAAAAGTCTGTAAAAAATAGTTTAAATTATATTTTTGAAATTTTATAATACAATCACTCGTTTCCCTGTATTTTTTTTCTCTAAAAGCAACGTTAAGATTCGAATCTCTTTGAGTGAAATAATCACCTCTGTAGTCCAAACTTTAACAAAAATGTTGATTTATCTACCATGAGAAATAATAATAAAACTTCCATATTGTAAAAAATATGAAATCCGAACCTAAATTAAGAATTAAAAATTAGTATTTTAAAAATTATTAAGCTTTTTTATGCGACAGATATTTATTACAGAATATATTAAAAGGAATCTGACAGAAATCTTCCCTAGAATTACGATCAGAAACTTGAGTTCTTAAAGATTTTTCAATACCCTGCTCTACTTTTAGCAAGAGTTATATTTTCGAAACTTTGCTTTTTAAAATATTTTCAAATTTTCCTATTTTTATTAAATTTTTCTTAATATTTGCCGCTCAAATTCTACATTAATAAATTAGCAATTGTACGTATAAGGGTGCAGTACAGAATGTAGACTTTTGTAGTTTCACAATTCTTTAAAGGAATCTTAAAAACAAAACAACAAATGAATTGGTCAATCGTCAAGAAAATACTGAAAATGGGTCAGTTTTTATACTCTGACTTCTTCCTCTTATGGTCGAAGCTAAGACGTTGTTCTTAAATGGAAATCCATATTTTGTTGTCAGTTCAGATCAAAAATGTTCCTCTGGTTTCAGTAGTAGCAAAGAATACCTAGATAACAAATTACTCGAGAAAAAATTAACAGTCCTTCTTTTTTACTTTAAAAAAGCAACAGAATCAAGTTCACAATAGACCGTTGTTTGTATAATAAGATAATAAGGATAATAAGCTTAAATGGATGTCTTTATGCAACCCATCTTACACAGCTCTTTTGAATTTAAAGTTCTATTCATTCTTTTACTGTAAATGCTTAGAGATACGAAAATGAATGCCACTTGAATGGGTTTTTCAGATAAACATAGGTATTAATCTAATAATATGCATTTCGGTTTCGTTTATTGTTTGCTTTTTTTTAAACTTTTTTATGTTTATTACAACTTATCAATTTTAGATTTTAGATTAGTCCAAAAAAATTATTGTATTGTTTTGAGTCTATATTATCGTAGAGTAGATATCACCTGACCTATAAATATATGTGTCTCTTAAAATAGCGGCAGTTTGTTTGTGTTTAAGCACCTCTTGCAGCATCTATCCTACAAATGTTAATCATCATGACGTAATTATGAATGTCCTTGTTACTAGGGCTGTCAATCGAATCGGAATCCGAGATTGAACTTTTCAACATCGGAATCCCTGTTAAAATAAAATTCGAATCTGGAATCCCAAATCTTGACTCGAATTCCGAATTTCCAGTTCAGATTTGAATCTCGAACAAGCACTTAATCTTCTAATTTCGCATACAGATACGGATCTAGAACCCGGATTTGAATTAACAACATCACATTTTCAGTTTTGATTGTCGAACGCGGATTTGAATTTTCAATTTCAAACCTCGTTTTGAAGTTTGAATTTCGCTTAAAAACCTAGTGTTAGAGAATTATACTTAAATAATTTTAGGGTCGAGTTTAATTTTATCTTTTCAATTATGAGTAAACAGTAAAAACACGCATAATGAAATACAACAAACATTTAAATTTTTTAGTAATACAAATTAAGTCGAATTAGGTTTAAATATAAATCTAATTTCCATAAAAAATATGGTCATTGTTTTATTTTTGGCTCTTGCAGAGCAAATGCAACATATGGAATTTTGTTTTAGCGATTATCTTCGATACTTTTATAAAATAGCCCTTCTGCTTATACGTCAAGAACCTGTAGAAATATCCAACAAAAAAAGAAGTTCGATTGAACAGTGCTTTATGACGTTGTTCCGTCTTCAGTTTAGCGAACACTTTTATACATTTTATTATTAAATGCCGGCTTATTTTGAAATTAATATTTAAACCCATATATCGTTTATATTATCCTCATATTATTGAAAACTTCGGAGTAATAATTTGTACATACATATGTGTATTCAAGTTCTAAAATATTAATATTCCTTTTGTTGATAATAACTTAATAACCATTAAATTAATACATTTTAAGTATTAAAAGGTTTTAGAAAAACGCTCCGTTGAAATTAACTGCTAGTTTTTAAATTAAGCTATAATAATTTCCATTAGAACTTTATTAAAACAAATGCAGTTTAATTATTTTCATCAATTAAAAATTGCTCTAAATTTACAAAATTATTCAGTTAGATTCTAATTAAATTTATTAGCGGTATTCATATGCTTAAGTACAATTTAGAAGATACTGGAATCTAAAATTACAAATCTGAATATTAAATACGATATATTTATAGCTGTAATTAATAGTAAGCTCATATCATAATATGCATACATAAATACGAGGTTTGGCAGAAAAATAATGAAATTTTCAACACAACGCTGTTGCCCCCCCCCCTTCACACTGCACTTAAAATACTCCCACCCGTAGACGTAGTAAAAGTTTGAACTAGTTACAGTTGCTACGCGATTGTTGAGAGCGTCTGAAACAAGGTTGTGTTTGTGAGGTGGGCTAAATCGGCAAAAGTTTGAGCAACGTTGTGTTATCAAATTTTCTGTAAAGCTTAGCGAATCCGCTAGTGTAACCTATGAAAAGTTACAAAGCGCTCATGGAGAACATTCCCTATCCAGGACATATGTAGGTGTTCAGATGGCACAGGGCCTTTTTACAGGGCTGAGAAGAAATGAAAGATCTTCAACCTCAAAAACGGACGACAATATGGAAAGAGTGAGTGATATGATCGTCGATTGAGGTTGAAGATAATCACCGGTTTACCGTCCATCAGATTTTAACATATGATTTGGACATGAGAAAAGTGTGCGGCAAGATGGTTTCAAATAACCACGGCTGAGTGGAAGAACAATCAGAGGGATGTGTGTCTTGATCTTTGATACCGTCTTGAGAGGGAGTCTTCAGTCGCGTGATCACAGGTGATAAATCATGGACTTTTGAGTACGATCCCAAGACAAAATACCAAAGTTGAGAGTGGCACACTGCAAACTCTCCCCGCCCCAAGAAAGCTGGAACGAGTAAATCGCAAATCAAATTGATACTCATTTGTTTTTTTTTGACGGTCAGGCGATTAAGGAATTTGTACCGCCAGGACAAACTCTCAATCAAAATTTTTATCGGGAGGTTCTTGAAAGGCTCAAGAAGAGGGTGGTACGTGTGGGACCAGGCATTGCACGTATTTGGATGCTGCACCACGACAACGCCCCATTTCACACGGCAGTCCCCATTAATGAAAGTTTGGTAGAAAAAAGAATTCCCATGGTTCCCCAGCTCCTCTATTCTCAGGATCTCGTCTATTGAACTTGCTTTGATTTCCCTGGATGAAAAACCATTTGAAAGGGTGCCATTTCGGTACTTTGGATAATATCCAGAAGGGCGTAACCGACGAGTTGAAAGGCATTCCATCAAAAGCCTTCCAGTACTGCTACGAATAATGGAAAAAGAGCATCTACCGGCGTGTAGCTACCCAAGGGAACTACTTTGAAGGGTACGAGTATAACTTTGATTTGTAAAAAGAATAAAATTAATTTTTAAATGAAAACCAGTTTCATTATTTTTCTGACAAACCTCGTATATTACACTTGCAACTGAAAGCGAAAATACAAATTTTGAACACAGAATTGGAGATTCCAAAACTGAATCTAAACCTAGAATTCGAATTTCGAACATGGATTTTGAATTGAACGTCGAAGATTTGAATTTGAAATAAAGATTCGGATTCGTACCTCGAGTTCAAAATCGAAGATTTGAATCTCAATTTCGGAATAGGAAATTGAAGCTTATAGATTCGATTCTTCTTCGGTGTAAAGCGTCCTAAATGTGATAAAAGTTATAATGTTAAACATAAAGTAAAATTTCTTAGTGGAGACAAAAGTTCAAAACTGTCAAAAATTGTCCTTATTAGTTTCAGATTGTCATTGAAATTCGTTAAACTTTAGTAGTGGTATTATGAAGCTCGTTGTCGCAGTGGTAAGACGGCTAGGTTCCTAGCCAGGAGTCTTGCATTCATAAGGATTTTTACAAAGAATTCCCCACTGTTTGAGATTGTTACTTGAGCGAGGTGAAGCCATTTAATCAGTTGGTTACAATTAATGATTCTGTCTGTGGAGTAGTCGACTTCATATAGTAACAAGACATATACACTATACACTTTACATAGTCTCAAACTCTGCAGAAGGCAACGGGAAACCACTGCAGATAACACATTTCACTAGTATAAAGGGAATATAACAAAGTTTACGACACCAAGTCGTTTAAAAATGTGACTTTGATCCCCCTCGCCAACATCCTGACAAGGATATGGCACTAAGAAGAAGAATAAATAATATCACAGTAACATCTGACTTGGCATTCCGCATCAGGGTTGATTTATTTCAGTATAGGCAATTTTTATATTTTTTTATTTGTTTGTTTTTTCCTTAATAAATTGCATTTAAGAAAGGGCAAACTTTAAAGTAGCGAAAATTATATTTTAAATGTTTTTTTGAGATTACCATTTGTTTGAATATTGTTATTAATTGAATACTTACCTTCTGCCGTAAACATAAATTAATTCTGTGTTTGTACTAACAAGGTTATAATACTTGTATAATGCAGATAATCAATCCCGAGATAGTACACGGATCAAATAATGTTTGCTATGTGTGTTATATCAATTTGCATTCAGAAGAGGTTATATCCGTATAGGTGACATGAGGATAATTAGTATTAGATTGGTAATTACTAATTCCCATGTAAGCTTTAATTACATCAGCCGATGATTAAGCTTCACCGTCCCAATTCAGCACACGTACCTGAATACAAATATAAATATCAAACACTTACCTTAAGCCTCCTAGAAAATTCTTCCTGGATTTTCCTGCTATAATCCACACTTAATCGTCTTTTTGGTTTTTTAGTTTTAACTAAAAAATAAGTAAACTTAAACTATGGTTTATCTGTATGCCACTTTTCTTGTCGGACCCATATTTCACAGCGAATCCTGAGGTCTTGTACTAAGCCGATGTGCATTTAAATTTTAGATGCCACGCTCCATAAATGGATGGATGGTTTGGAAATAAATTTTATTTTCATACTTCTATTTCCGAGTTGTTTATTGCACCCTGTTGAATTTATTCAGGTCTTTCCAACGTAAAAATGACGCCTTATCGCGACGTTTTTTTGGTTGGACACTTTCATGGCTTACTCTCAACTCGTTCTGGAATAGACAGCAATGGATTTGAAACAAACGGTTTTGACAGGCGGCTTTTCCCAAGGTTTCAATAAAAATATAATAAAATCGAAGGTGGCACCTTGTCAATAACAGATGTGTTCAACTTATATTAAAGAATGGAATTAAGAAACTTGAGTGTCAATTTACATTTCCACGTGCCGCCTTGAATATTTTTGAATAATAAGCTTTTGCTAATATTGGTTTAAATATTAAAAATTTTACCTCTTAGTGTTGATTTTGGAAGAACAGCTTTGCTTTTAAGGATTTCATATAATTACTTGCTTTTTATTTTAGCAGTCGTTATTAGTTTTCTAATTTAAATTAACAGGAATTGTTCGAAATTTTTAAAAATTCAAGCTCAATTTGCATCTTCTTGATTGCAAAGCAAACATCTAACCTGACGACCATCAACGGGACATTATTATTTTATTAATAAATTTTAGCTAATTAGGTCACTTTCGGAATTTAGCCAGGGCTCGAGAATTGTTACAAAGTAAATATCCTACAAGCAAAATTTGGAATTTAAAACGTATCATCACAGTTGACATATGATTTAATTTCATATAGTACCCATGACAAAAACTCATCAAATGTAAATACTTCGGATTTAGGAATTTTTATTGAAAATTGGAAGGGGTTTACATTTATTTTCGAAGAGCTTTTCAATTTAAAATGTCGATTTTTTAAGATTGAATCTGACAGTTCATTTATTTTAGGGTTTCTCCTTGGAATTTGTATAAATATAGATTTAGAAGCCAAATCTACCAATGCAGAATTGAATGAATCCCGATATAAAAGCACAACTGAAGTTTTAAATTTATAATAGATATTCACGAATTCTGAATTCGGATTCGTTCCTAATTGAACTCCCTGTTATAGCTCGATTAAGTAAAAAGGTTAGCTTCGAAATTTATAAAACTTCAAGTGTGTTCAAGTGTTCAAGATAGGATTGGACTCGAGTGACTTCAGACGTACATCTTAAATTTTTGAATTTGTGATTGGAATAACTCTAAACAGCGTATAAAAATACAACATATCCAACTTCAGCTTTCAATCGCCTTACCCTGAATTAAAATTGCTTCGAATTCTTAAACTTAAATTACAAACCGATCCATTTACCTTGTGGCAGATTTATTCGGGATTTTTATGCTAGATTTTAAATCTTAATCGTATTTAAATGTGCCAATCCTCCACTAAAATTAGGATTTTAGGACTTAGAATTTGAAATTTGTTTCCTTTATCCTTATTCCCTTTATAGAGCGTCGGATTTTTTTATATTAAAGAGCCTTATTTTGCCTTTACTTGTTCATATTGTGGGAGAGAGATGCCGCATTAACGGAGCAATCGGGCTACCCATTCTAGGACTGACCGGAGACAACGATGCTTAACTCTCCTAATCGTTTGGGAATGAGATACCTAGCTTCCGCAACTCGGGACCCAGAATTTGAATTTAAAAATTTAAATAATAACTAACGTTCAAATTAATAGAAAAGGATTTAAATAATCCACATTCTTATTCAAATATGTTAGTTAATTCACATTAGGAATTTAACTATTTGTACCCAAAAGTGGAATTTAAAGATTTTAGGTTAGAAATGAAATCATATTTTGAAATCAGATTAGACTTCTTTGAAATCCACTTCAAAACTGGATTGAACTACTGATCTTGATTGAAATTTCAAAACCAATTCAGACCTAAGCTAGAAGTCGGGTAAATTAGTATACAAAATTTGCACCCGCATACAAACTTAAAACTTAAAGGATTGAATCGATTAAAGTTTTCGCTCTGAAGTCAAACCCCTGATCAAATCTTTGAACTTCCGATGAAAAACTAGAATACCTTTTTCGTTAAGATTACTATAATCAAGACTATTTTCTAAAATTTGAGGCTTTTTCGAAATTTGGGCTTTAAATATTAGGATTGGAATTCTGAGCTCTGTATTTAAATTTGGATTTAAGACAAAACTCGCGTATTCAATTTGAATCTATGCATTTAAAATAATCTAATTAAATTTTGATAAAATTTGGTGTTATTTAAACTTGGATTAGAATTTGATTTTGATTTTGATTGAAAGTTTAAAACTAATTCAGATTCAAATCTGACGTCGAACAAATCAGTATAAAAAATTGCATCCGGATACAAACCTAAAGGATTAAATCGCTTAAATGTTTCGCTCTGAATTCTGTTTGATTCAAGTTCAAAGTCAAAATCTGATCAAATCTTCGAACTTCAGATGAAAATTTAGAACACATTGTTTACCAAGATTGTAATTTTTACTATTATCAAGACTATTTTCTAAGATTCGAGGCCTTCTTTAATCGAAATGTGACATATTGGGATTGAGATTCTGAGCTTGGTTTTAAATTTGGATTTAAGACAGAACTCTCGGAATGAATTTGAGTCTATGCATTTAAAGAAAATCTAACGAGATTTTTTTCTAATTAAATTTTGACTCAAATTTGGTTTTATTTCAACTTGGATTAGAATCCGATTAATCAAAAGGGAGGAGTCTACTTTTAACTTTTGAAAAAACATTTTGTTGGAAGATTGCGGGAAATCTTTTGAATTGATTGTGTTTACCCTACATATATTTAAGGTTATTATTAGAAATATAAGTAGTCTAAACGAAAGAATAAAGCCTGTTGATACTGCTCGGACTGTTCCTATTTCTGAAAACAAGAAATAAATAGAGGGCTTACCTTTTATAAATACGAATATTGTGGATAATTAATGTAATTATTAAATGCAACTTTAACTAAATTTGCTGCAGTTGTTAGTTCCAATTATTGGGTTATACCTATATAATTTTTGTCACATTGAAATTGTTCCAGTTAGGTAGCTTTATGATTATCAGAGTTTCCATTAAAAAGCGTTTTTGATGGAATTTTATTGCTTTTATTTTTACCTAAAGTTCTTGAAATTCCTAATTCCGAAAGAAACCCTTTTCCGTCAGAAATTCAAGCAGAAGTTTTGAAGAAACGAGAAACCGCTTATAAGTTTTCCAAAGTTAGTCGTCTTTTGTATTCGTTCCGTTTTTTCTTACTTTCTAAAGGAATTATTTCAGTAGGTTTATTAAAATTGTTTCTTTTGTAATAAAATATCTTTATTTTATTTGTAGGTTTGCTTACAAAATGTTTATACAAATAACCTTATTGGATACAATAATAATATCTTAAGCAATATCTTAGTAAATTCTTTGTTTCTACACTAACATTTTTCACAAATACTGTCACATTTTGATTTAGGTCAGTTATATTAAATTTTTACATATCTAAATTATTTAATAAATTAACATCTACATAGATGAAAAGTACAGGGGCCCATAAAACCGAAAAATTCACAATCGGTTTTAACTATCCCCTTTCGAAATTATCTCGTCTTGAAATTCATCTTAATGTTCCAAAGAATGGTCCTTGAATTGAAAGAGATAATTTTCGGTTTTGGTCCCTGATATGCACAACTTATTTTGGGTTTATTTACGTTAAGCATTTCACACTATAATATAGTGATATGTTTTATCGTAGAAAAATATAACTTTTAACACTGAAGGAAAATGTGTTTTATATACAGTGAGTTTTGCCGGACAGGATGACTCTACATTTACTTGCGTTTGCTTATGTATAAAACATAGACGTCTAAGTTATCGAAGCACATGCGTTTTCCCCTTGACTTTGACAAAGTGCAAGTTTAACTTAAGACGAGAAATAAACCTTGATTTGTTTCCTTAACGTTTAGGATGTCGAAGTCTATTTTTATTCGTGAAAAAACTTTCTCTATAATATCTACATGGTGTACTAATACATTTTGTTTGGAAAGAAGGTTGTGTTTGTCTGTTCCAAGTGGTAGAAACTTAGGAAATCACAAAGATTGCGGCGTTGCTGTAGCTTAAGTTACACAGCCTTTATTTTTTTACACAGCCCAATACTAATTTTAATTTAGGATAATTTTCTTAGTAGGCGATGGCTTTAAAAGGATAATCCTCAGAACCAAAAATGTAACTATAATCCAGTTTTGTAATGTTTGCTGAACAAAAAGCACACAGCCTTATCGAACATTTTTATCTATTGGCATTTCATTAAAAATGTTTGTGGAGGATTTTGATTTATTTTTATTTAAGTTGGTTTTAAAGGTTGGTTAACTCATTAATCTAAAGTAGCTTTAAAGGCTTTAAAGTTTTTGATTTATGTTGTTGTTTAAATTAACAACTAAAATCTTTAAATATTTGACGTTTTCATTTTTCATATTCTAACTTTATTTAAAATCGGATATCGGTAAAGCTAATCTTTTATTGAGCCTTATTTTTTTTTATATTGAAGAATTTTAAGTATATTCAATATCCAAAGAAAACTGTACGAAATAGTGTAGCAAATGCAGGAATAGTAGGATAACAAGAATCTTTTTCAGATGAATTGATTATTCGAACCATTTTCAGATGTTCTATTTAATTTTATAAGTTATTGGTAATACAGCCCGAACTTCATGTTTGCAGTAATAGAATTCCGCTACTGACCCCGATTTTTCATATAGGTTTCTGAAGATTGCATAGAACCCTCACAATATGATATGAAATTTTCATATCATGATTTCTACGTTCGAAATTGATTAAGATTGGCGTGTCTGTTTTGTTTGAGGTTTGTAAATGATGCATTTATTTATTCGTTCATTTAATAATTATTGCATTATTATATTATATTTATTGATAAAAATAGCATTGACTTTGATAATAATTATATTTATGAAGATTTCTTGGATTTACCTAGAAAGTCTTCGAGTTTAAGTATTTGACTTATGTACAAAGTTAAAATTCAATTTTATACTAATAAACAAATATAAAAAAACTTCTTCCGGGCTATTTTTAAAGAAGTGGGTAAGATGAAAAAGGAAGGCGAAGTGATGGAGGAAAATGAAGAAAGGGAACACGAGGGTACAGAAGGGCAACCTTTCGTAGAGATGGAAGTGCCAGTTCCTACAACTAAAAATATTTGCCAAAGCCATCAGGCTGCTGCAGTTAAATTTACCCGCCGCTGCGGTGCTACAAGCATATGTTATTGAAAACAATACAGATACTGTGCTAATTCAAGAACCATAGATACATGTGGGAAAAATTAGGGGACTACGGATGCCCGAAGGCTGGACTACTAAGGTCACTAAACTGATAGAAAGCTGCAGAATATCGAACCTGCAGCTGATACAGGGTGCGGACGCGAATGCTCATCACCTCGCTTGGAACAGCAGTGACATTAACCCCAGAAGTGTCTTCTAAATTTCTTAGCAGAAAATAGATTAGTCTCTCTCTAAATCAGGGTAATGATGTAACGAACCTACTTTTGTAACATATATCGCCCTCAGGTCATAGATGTATTCATTCTAAAAGATCCAGCAATTCAAAATCCGGAGTACAGGAATCCCAGAAACTGCAATTGGGACTCCTATAGGGAGAACTTGAAGCAGAAACTCAGTAGTGCCCCTCCAGAGCGAGAAACACTGTGGAGTTAGAGAAGATGTAGGACATCATAACGCAAAAAATAATCTCTGCCTATCAGTCCTGCTGTACTGTAATTATCAGAAAGTCGCAAAGAGACGTTCCATGGTGGTACGAACGGCTGCTGAGTTACAGGTAATGACTAGAAGGCTGTACAACCGAGCACGAATATCAGGCAACTGGGATATATATACCAGAGAATCCCTAACAAATTGTAACAAAGAAGTGCGAAATGCTAAAAGGGCCTCATGGAGGAAGTACTACAAGGAGGTGGAAACCACACCTGAGTGTGCTCGACTTCAAAGGGCTCTAGCCAAAAATATACTCAACTTTGTTTGTATCATACAAAAACCACAAGGGGGTTGTACGCACACAGCAAAGGGTGATGGGAAGTAATGCTCCAAACGTACTTTCCAGACCGAAATCATTAAAACTCTTACCTGTGGTCAAGAGATGACACAAAAGGCTTACGAAAGTAACCGAATTAGTATAGTATCAGATAGCCAGGCGGCATTAAAAGCATTGATGTCAAACCAGATCAACTTGAAGGTTGTACTGGAATGCATGCCACAGGAAACTAGTGTAACTGGACGAACACAACAAACTTTCCCTTGTGTGGGCATTGAGGTATAAAGGGCAATGAAAAACCAATAAATTAGCACGAAACGCTAGAGCTAAACAAATTACCAGAACCTACTAAAACATCGACGTATATGGGAAGAATACCCCAAAGTAGGACACTCTAAGCTCTTCTTAGGAGAGCCGTCAGAGACTCACACCCAAAAACTTTTAAGTTTTAGTAGGGAAAAAAATTATGCATACAACAAGAATCCTGACTGGACACTGTAGTATGAACAAACACTTACACAGACTGGGGCACTCAGAAAGACATTGTGCAGATTCTGTAAAGTTGGGGACAAAACCCCCATCCACTGTTTATGCTATTGCGAGAACATTTTGGGGACCCTGAAATTGCACCTGAAATGTTGAAATGCATTTGTATAAACAGCATCTTGGGGTTCTTTGAAGAAATAAGGCTGTCTGTCACTAAGTATAGTGTCAGACTTTGAGGGGAGCACGATAGTCCTTTTGAGACGCGATGCAGGGGACTCGAACCACCCGCAGGAAAACAAAAATAAACAAATATTGCTTATCATATTTCCTTAACACGCCTATTGTTAATGTAGTTTTAAATATTTTCCGGAAATTAAGGAATCATTCCCTTCTTTACAGGTTTATTAAAATGACTTTTCAGTAAGAATCTTAATTAATGTGAAAGTAAACATTAATATCAACGGTTATATGATTTAGAATCGTAAGATATTTAAGCTAAAAACAGCAGTTTAGAATATATATTTTCTAAAGTGTGCATATTTATCAGTTCTTTTTCAATTTCTGACATATGTCGTGCTTTGGGCCATGAAATTTTAAGGAAACGGGTGTGACTTTTATACCAAATCGATAACCAGCAAACTGGTTCAGTTTTGCGTGAATTTTATGGTATTCAGGTTTAATCTAACCTGACACTTGTTGCTTACCTCAACATTTTATTTAATATTAAATTAATGTTTCCCTTTTAACTACCCCTTTAAGAAGTAGAAGGTTTTAATTATTCGCTGCATGCTAAGCCAACGATGTTCAATACAGAACTGTGTGCTTTCGTGCAGTTATAAGTCATAAAATAAAGGGTGAAGCTTCACGAACCACAAATGTGATGTAAATCTTACACGGTTAACGGATAACGCTCCAGTAATAAATTATGTGTTAAAATGGAATGTACTTAAATTTCCTTGATAACAGACGACCACAATCTTCTCCCATTTAATTTTTGTATAAATATCCTTAAGAAGTAAAAGCTATTTTACAACTTTACAAGGTAACAGTCTTTTTAACATTAATACATCTATCAATAAAACGAAGAAATCACTATAATGGAGTTTTCTGTACACACACGCCTTGCAGTTAATTGAAAAAGTCTTCATCTTGTTCCCCTGTGAAAAACACATCATATTTCGATAAATGTAACGACGTTAGGTTATTTATTACTATAACAAACATAGGAAATGGTACGTGAACAAAATTTAAAGTAGGCTCAGCTGGCGTTCGATTATCTAAGGAGCAAAATTACATTTTGACCGTATTATTAAGTGCGTAATATTAAAGCAACGTGTCATTCTGAAATAAATGCTCGTAATTATTGAGTTCCAGAAGTTGGAGTAAATTCTTGGAAACTTTTACATCAGGATTAAGCCTGAGTTTTCCGCATCGCGTTGAATTTTCTGCCCATTAGCCACTAATGAAACGATCCTTTGTAACTCAATTTAATCCTGTGAAAAAAAGCCTGACTTCCTGAATTTCCAAAACTTACTTTCGGAACATTTACAGATAAAGAGATATTTTTTAAATAAATGTCTGAAAGGGAAATTTCCGGGCTCCTTTAAGTGGCACGCACTTACGAGAAAGCAACATCGTTTAGTACGTTTTGAAGTTAGAAATGATTGAATTAATGTTAAATAGACTTGAAACGAACAGAGAACGTAATGGTCTTTTCGCGAGGAGTAGAGTTTCTTATAATTAGTTCTAGGTTGTTGGATTCGTTAGGAAATTCAAATCAAGCGCGGTAAACCGCGCAGTATTTCAAACAAAACCCAATTTGCGTCAGTAAATTATTCAAGGATATTTTTGTTCATTAAAACTCTGGAAATAATACCGAAACTCTCGTCGCGTAATTTATGAAACTAACTGAAAGTAATACACAGAGACCCAGTTTCCTCTTGAAAGGCAACAATTCGAAACCGCAACTTTTTTTTATACCGGATACGAAACGAATTTCTTATACGAAGTACCGGCGCGAAATTAATACAGATGACTGAAATTAAAACAGAATGAAATTAATACAAAACAAATAGGCACTGTCACTAAAATGTTTGTCACTTGATGAAGCCGATAATTCTGGCTGGGTTTTATCGGTGGCAACTGTATAAAATAAACGTGAAACTTTGTAGACGTGAAAATTGAACTTTTGCTAAGTTATTTCATCAAAAACTTTTACCCCCATCATCTATTAACCAGAGCTATTAACTTCACTCACCTTGTAGCTTTATAATTTATAATCGTCTTTTGTGAAATGGTTTGTTACGGTTAGGTGCATAATGAAGCTTCTGTAAGGAAGCCACTTACAGCAGCAGTAATTTATATTTGAAATCACTGAATTTTACACTTTATCAAATTTCAGGCTTAAAATTTAATGCAAACATTTCTAGACAACCTATTTTTACTAATAGAATTAATTATGTACATTATATTTTCCTCCGTTTAAATGTTTTACGTATAATTTCTACAACTTACAACCGAATCCCTCCCTCCTTCCACCTTACAGAAAGGATGCGTTTAATTTGCCTGCTTTTATCTGCTTGTTTCTTTGAAGTTGCATAATGCCACATACAATGTGATTTTTTAAAAACTCAATTGCAGCAGGCCGTATTCCGACTTAATACAGACAGTTCTAAGGTTATTAAGACAATTGAGTTTTAAAAAAATCACATTGTAGATAGATTACAAGCAGCATTAACAAGTCCCAATTAAAGTCAAAAATTAAACTTACCTTCTACTTCACCATTCCAGCGCCTACTAGAATCTCGTTTCACTAAACATAACCTTTCTATGATTTAGTATTCTTGGTCCTCAAGTACCGAAGCTGCCCCTGTTGTGGTGCTTGATTTCGATATCGTTTGATTCTTTTTTACTTGGAGTTTCGAAGGTAATTACGGTAGTGTCCTGTGTATTTTGTCGTGCAAGCGTGTTCCTTCTATATATACTCTGACCATCGATCGTTGTACCCTTTATTGACAAGAAGTCAACAAATAACAATTAAAGTCAGGAAGCTGTCGAAACTGTTAGGAGTTTTCAAAGTTCTAAAATTGGGAATTAGAAAATACTTCCCTTGAGGTTTTTAAATCCTTGAAGGAAAGACCAAACTTGTTAACTTGTCGAACAGAAAAAATAATTTAAATTCTTTAATTTACGTAACATAATTTTGGTATTCTGTTATTCTATATTAAATTTAGACAAAATATTTAGGATGTCCAATATGCTAAGCATTTAAATAAATTTTGTTGTCGAAAACAGCTGTTATACATAGTTTATTAAATTCACCACGTATAAAATTAAGTTTGGGTCAAAACTAACTTTAAAAACGGTATGGGTTGTCGGTTGCTTTTCGATTATAATTATTTGTTATTCGCCTGGCAAAACAAGTTGCGTAGCCCGAATTTCCATGTGGATTTGAATTAATTTTGTTTCGTCGGTTGTTAAAATATTCCCTAAATTAATATTTTATTCGGATACATTACTCTTCTCTATTTCGTTTGGTTTTACATATTTAGGAAGACGGTTAACGTACTTTTAATTCAGTTTTGAAAGCTTTAAAGGTTTGGGAAAATGTGAAAATAAGATTTCCTTAAAAGCAAACAATTTATTACAAATTTAAATTATATGGCATTGCTTAATAATAAAGTCCTTCGGGGGTTTTCTACTAAAATTATCTTATTTTTTCTAGTTTTTGCGTAATTTTCAATATATATTTTTTCAATGAAAAATTTGGTTTTTATTTTAAGAAAGGACCGCAAACAGAAATACCTGAGTATGTCGTCTGTAAGTAGAATTAAAGCTGGTTTCACAATTCGCTGTAGATGGCATATTTCTCTGTAATCGACGAGGGCTTCGACAGCACAAGTAATGATTGAAATGTTGTCGAAATACGCCACTCACGCAGTATAAAGTGACAGGATTCACACACGAATTTAGAAAGCTGAAATTGGGAAATTTAAATTGAGTTTATTTCGATGAGCTGTTCAATGTGTTCGTTTATTTGAGCAACAGGAAACAGTTTCTGTAAGCAACCGATGTAACTCCAAAAATAGAGAGGAAGTTGGATTTTCGGGATTATTTATATAACGTACCTTAAGCAAAATCCGATGATCCTCAAGGCGTGCCAGAAATCATCATATTCATCCTCTGCATTCGGATTCAAGTGAAACCATAACATAAATAGATGGTGCGGAAAAAAGCATACGAAGAATACTGAAAGCGAATATTTGTTAAATTACATTTCGTGTGGGCATTTCAATGATTTCAACTCAATTTATCAAATGGGGGCGATCAATTTTGTGAGCTCTCATCGTGCTTTAAGAAACAGACGAAATAAATTCGCTTTTGGGGTTCATTTATAAAACACCCATTTGATGAGAAATGTTTTATTTGAATAGCTCTTAAACTTTAATAAGATCCAATTTTGTTCGGGGTGTTCTAAGGCTGTTGACCTTTTTCTAGACGTTCACAATTTCAAATCAGAACAGAAAAAAAATTACCTATGATAAAAGCCAGGACCATTCTGGCGACGTGTTTTCTAGCCCTAGCTTGAGCGACGCCTTGTCCACCCTGAAGTTCCCCAGGCATTTCTCTAGCACTGGCATGTAATCTTTTCGCCATCAGAATATAGAAGCAGGCTATGACACACAGGGGAAGTATGTAATAAACCAACGCCTTCCCGAGAACCATATATTTTACGTTCTGTTTTCCATACACTTCAGCGGGGAAAGGGGTGCATATTATGATGGTCTTATTGTTATCCAAGGGTATGTAAGCTAACGACGCCGAAATCGCATCTGGTAGGGCACAAATCGACGCTAAAATCCATATTAAAACGGCGCAAAGGACCGTTAAGGGCTTCGTCTGCAAAACAATATTTTTTTAACGCCCGTAATGGCATAAACTTGCTCCGAAATTAATTTGGAAATTTACAACTCGTAAACTACAGTTTGTTCCCTGGGATTCAATTTAGGCACGTAATTTAATTAAGGGGGTTCCTCAGGGATTCCGTATAGGACCTGTACTAACTGTTTTAGTTCTAAACTTTCAATTAAAATGTTTATCGATATTTAAGTATGGCAATTAGGATGAAGGTTCGTATATTTTATTACTCGTAAATTTGATTCACAGTAAATTAAAGGAACAAACAAGCGTGCGGACGATATAAATTAAACAAAAGCGGACTTACGTGTAATTTTCTCAAAGGGTTTACGATTGCACAATATCTCTCCGCTGAGAGCGCCGTCAGTGTGAAAACAGAGACTCCTATAGAGATATCCTTGGCTGTTTCTGATAATTTACACACAGTGACTCCCCACGGCCAGGACTCCAGTGTGTAAACTAGCGATGTGAAAGGAACGCACGTCATTATTACCAGGAGGTCAGCCAGAGCCAGGGATAAAATATAGCTGGAAATAATTTGAGTAAATAAATGAAGGCAATATAGGATTTTATGTTTATTTCTTAATTTAATTGGTTCGGTGCAAATAGATTCCAACCACCATAAAATTGTTATTAGGGTTCGTAAGTTTGAATTTGCTAATATGATTTATCTGAAGTCATTTACGACTTCGTATTATTTAATATTTATTTCAAAATTTTAATGATTGATTTGCTAAATAGCTTGTACCAATTTTACTGATTAAATAAGCTATTGGTGCGTTTTTTGCTTTTAAATTAATTTGAATTTATACTTTATTCATGCCTTTAATTTTTAGTTAACCATGATATGCCCTTGTGGTTCCATCACTAGTCGAATCCGTTTTGTCAAAATGACGCTGTCAGATTGTGACTTTGTAATTGGGTACATTTAATTAGCAAGAGATTCTTTGGAACCAAGTTAAAATGAAGCAGATTTCAGCTCAGCGAAATAGCTTCACATATCACTTAATAAGCAAGAAACTGAAGCATTAATGTATTTTTAAAGAAATCCTTAACATGTAAGCTAAACTAAACTTTTGAAGGCGAATCAAGAATGACTTATCAAGCAATATGAATGAATCGGAAAACATCAAAGTAGGTTATTTAACCTCAATTTTCCAACCTTTAACAGCCCAATTTACACACTAAAAACTACCAAATTGTCACTTCCTATCAGCAGCTACAGAACTAAGAAGGGATTCCACACTATTCTATCGACCTTTGGGGTTTCACTGCCTACATTCAAAGTTTGAATTAAATGGATTTTACGCTACCATTCCATATATTCACGATTAATAGCAGTAGGATAATTAAATTCCTCGTAGAATTTACCTAAAGTGTAGTGCTGAGTAATTTTCGGGAACTATTGTGATTCCTAATTGTGTTTGTGGATCTAAAAGTACACTCACAATACTTGCATGTGACCCAGATTTAGAAGTAGGAATTGCACTATAACGTTTATTTGACACCTGTTGAATTGTTTGACTAATTCATTTCTGACTGCAGTTCTTATTGATTTTTTATACACCGATTATGAAATACATCTTTAAAAATGGAGAAGCCTATTGCTAGATTGGAAAAGACGTGTTTTTTTTTTTTATCTCAAATTAACCAGAGAAATGTAATTAAATCGATGTAGTCTTTTATTCAATAAAATTCATCGCGGAAGAAGAATAAACTCAACAATAAACAAAAGGAAACGTTAAAGTAATCATTTAAAATCAAAAAGCCTTCCAGTGGAATTTCAAATCGATGATTACAAAATCATTCCATAAAAATAATTTAAAGTTCTTGTCAGTTAATTAAGACCTTTAAAAAGTTAATTAAAAAAGGTATTACATTTCAAACTCACCGAAAATTAGTATTCCCGAACGCAAGTAAAGCAAAACGCAAGTTAATTATTACCAGAATTGGGAATTTAGGTTTTGACGTTCAGACTACAAGTTAATCATTGAAACTTTAAACACGTAAAACAGATTAGGTTAATCGTCGGCGAATTTTATGTTTGAAATTCGCAGTCTTCAATATTTCCAAATCAAATTAGATAATTTGAATGCGAACGTCATTTTCTGAACAGCGAATTCCGATTTTGTGGCCAGCATAGTAATTCGAAAAGGGTCCGTAGACTTGTACAAGTTAATCCTGATAATTCCCCAAGGAATTTTTCTGAAAAAAATCAGCGCATTACCTTTGCACCGGTGCGGTGGGTTTATTCCTAGAATTTAAAGATTCACACTGAACGAAGGTTATTGAATTTCATTGAAATTAAAGGTTTTAATATGCGCCGAAGATTGAGAATTTTACTGAATGGAAGTTTTCAAATATCTGGATTTTTAGAAGGACATAAAAATATTTTATTTCTAATCTTTTACATTTATAGAAAATCGTAAACATTTTTTTCAAAACATCTAGTTTTGAAACATTAAATTTAGAGTGGTGTATAAAAAATAAAACCTTTTTTGTCCTTGCTTAGATATTCTGAAGTATTCCCAATAAAAACAGTTTGGTACGAAAGAAAAATGATCTAAAATACAAAATAAATAGTGAAATAGCGCAAAAATACTACGAACAAATTTAGAATGAATTTCCTTATTTTCGTTTGAGATTTGAAGTATAATTTGCAAGCGCAAAGAAATAATTTATAGGAAAATGAAATTTAAAATAAAAAAACTTGATTTTTCATTAACAAGGATATTAAATGTTTATGTTCAAACCAGCAGCCTTATTGTTAAATTAAAGCTTTATTATCTGCATCACTTTTTCCAGATTTTATTGGGGATTCAAATGAAAGCTTGTAGTAAAAATATAAAAGATAAACCTATACAAAATTAATCACAGTTTATTTGATTTCTCGAAAACTAATAAAAGCCAACTTGGGAATTTTTTAATACCTAGCACAATTTAATAAAGTTGCAATTAACTACGAAGGACATCTGGAAATTAATTTGAAATAACCCTTCACAGCACGGTTTTGATTTGTCAATTCGTAACGAAAGAGTGCAGAGTAAGCATGTTTTTTTCTTATTCTATCAATAATCCAATGAAATAAGACTCGAAAAAGCATATTCGAGGATTCATAAATTTTAGGAATTTAATTAATTGCTAAAAGAAGGAAATTGGCCTGAAACGAAAGGATTAACTTTTTAATTAGTTTCAGAGAGAGATATGTTTTAAATCTTAATTTCGCTAAAGTTGAGATTGCTAAAACATGTTTTTATTTTTTTAAATTGCATTTAATGATGATTCCTAAAACTCTTAGAAATATAAGTTAAATCATAACTGAAGACAATTAACAATTAATTATACTTAATAGAATATACATTTTCACCAACCTCTTTTTGTACTTTCGATGAAGGAGTTTTTTGCGGAATAATTCTAAAGGATAGGAACTACATTCATATTTTTACATTCGCCCTAATTCACATTCCATATTTCCATCTAACATCATTCAAAAAACAGGAAACACTTACGTATTGGGAACATTTCTCATAGCCCTATGCCTCAAGAAAATGATAACGAGGGTACCATTTCCCAACACTCCCACTACAAAAATGATGAAGAAAAGAACCGGAAGTATGTAAGTTTCCGGTTTTTCATGAAACGGAGTGTACATACTATCCAAAAAAAAGACGTAAACCTCGTCGCTGTGTGCGGCGTTATAGTTAAAGTGTTACTTGATAATACTTGATAACAAGTCTTGAACCATTGAGATAGTGATAACCTTGTTGGAATCGCGACCCGCACGGATGCGGTCGCTTATCGTAGTATACAGCTATGTACAATAATGAATTTCAACAACAACCAGTAAATGTAACACCAAATTCAGGTATGTTCATAAATCCACAATCTTGTTCGTTCTTACAAACACCCGTATTGCAACAAATGCAAACTACGCAAATGAATGTACCAAATTACCAACAAATTAATCCACAAATGATGCATCCAATGCAGCAACCCCAATACTGGAATGAAACACAGGCTCAACAAATTTATCCTACAATTCCCACGTATGCAGCTACTCAACAAAATGCCTCACAAATCCAAGCACCGGAATATAATAACTCTTATCAAACACAACATACATTACAACCACAACACAAAAATTTAGCAATCGAACACCAGTCAATAACTAGTGATGAAACTTATCAGCCAAATGAGTTTCAATTAGTTAAACCTCGGAACAAAAGAAGAAGACAAAACAGTAGCCCGAAAGATGAAAATAAATCCCAACACCCAAGTATAGGCATACAAAACAAATATCAATCGCTAACAGATTTAGGTGAAACCAGCGACAACAAAAATACAAACACTACAAAAAACAAAGAAAATGTACCGCCATTTATTCTGCATTTTGTAGATAAAATTCCCCCCTTACTTGAATTACTAAACTCGGTAATAACTAAAAAAGATTACTATTATCAAATATTGAAGGGAAATAAAATAAAGTTACAAATAAATACAATAGAAAACTACAAGGTAGTTAAAAAGTTACTTGATGAAAAAAAAGTCATAAGACACACCTACACCCTTGATGAAGACAAAAAATACCGAGTAGTATTACGTAATCTTCACTATACTACAGATCACAAAGACATTAAAGATTCCTTAAAAGAGCTGGGTCACACAGTTGTTGATATAACAAATATACAAACATGGAATAACAACAAAGCGATACCAAAAAATCTGTTTTTTATTGATCTCTCATTGCAGTCAAATAATATAGAAATATTTAAAATCACACGTTTACTTAACGCAGTGGTTCAATTTGAAGAACCCCACAAAAAGAAAAAATTAATACAATGCACTGGGTGCTGGTGTTATGGACATACCAGAAAAAACTGCACGAGACCACTTCGTTGTTATAAGTGCGCAGGAAGTCATGATTACAAAACCTGCACAAAAAAGAAAGGAGACGGAAAAAATCCAAAATGCGTTTTATGTGAGGGGGCCCACCCTGCAAATGCCAAGATTTGCAGAGTATACCTCGAAATAATCAATAGAAGATTCCCATCGACAAATGGAACGGTTATCCAAACACAAAAACAACAACAACGACCCCAACAACAACAACGACCCCAACAACAGAAACAAAATCAAGACCACGAACACATAGGTAGACCGTCAAACATGCAACCACTCCTAAATCAAAATACTACAACAATACAACAGAAACCAAATTACTCCGCAGCTGCTCAACAATGCAGTGAAGTACAAAATTTTGTGCCCAAATACATCCCCAAACCGGAGCAAACAACAGGCTCAAACAATAGTATAATTACATTCCTCCAAAATACGGTAACAGGACAACAACAAACAATAAATCAGTTGTCTGCGGAAAAACGACTTAATGAGAAAATTGATAAACTTACCGAATTCCTGCTACAAAACATTAACACCAATGGCGCAACTGTATAAAATAGCATTATGGAACGCAAATGGCTTGGCTACACGTAAACAAGAAGTAGAAGCTTTCCTGACATTCAATAAAATTGATATACTTCTTATAACAGAAACTCACTTTACACAAAATACACACTTCAAAATTCGAAATTACACAACATATCTCACTGCACATCCAGATGCTGACAGAAGGGCAAGAGGAGGAACAGCAATACTAATTCAACAACATATCAAACATTATGAGTTACCAAAATTTGAAGAAGACTACCTGCAGGCTACAAGTATAATCATTGAAGATTGGCAAGGTCCACTTACCATCTCCTCGGCGTATTGTCCACCAAACTATCGCCCAAATAATGAAGGCATGGTAGAATACCTTAATTCTCTTGGTGACAAATTCATGGCAGGAGGAGACTACAATGCCAAGAACATAGCATGGGGCTCTCGCATAACAGCACCTGGTAGAGGAAGGTTACTTTATCAAATAATGCAAGAATTGCAGTTTAACCACTTATCAACATACAGACCAACGTACTGGCCCAGTGATCCCGACAAAATACCTGACCTACTGGACTTATTTATAACGAAAGGTATAGCTCCAGGGTACCTTGCAATAGAAGAGTGCTTAGACTTGTGCTCTGACCATACACCCGTGATAGCAACCATTAGCTCCGTATTTATAACCACAGAAAAAAAAGTGACGTTATTCAACAAAAGAACTGACTGGGAACTTTATAAACACCTTATTGAACAAAAAGTAAACCTAGCCATCCCCCTTAAAACAAAAGAGGATATAGAGCTAGCTGTAAAAAATCTCACCAGTCTAATTCAGGAATCAGCATGGGAAGCCACACCGGAAATTCCAGTAAACAGAGTAAATCAAAACTGCCCCATAATAATTAAAGCAAAAATAGCCATTAAACGACGCTTAAGAAGAATATGGCAAAATACTAGGTATCCATCGGACAAAAGACGCTATGATGAAGCCTCACGAGAACTAAAAAAGGCAATCAAATCCCTAAAAAATAAGTCTTTCAAAGAATATCTGGAAAATCTCACCTACACGGCTGATGCCGATTATTCCCTATGGAAAGCCGCCAGTAACATAGCTCAAGTTAAGAAGCCTACACTTCCAATACGCAAAGAAGATAGAACATGGGTCCGTACGGACCTGGAAAAGGCCACCATCTTTGCCGAACATCTGGAGAAAGTATTCCAACCTTTACCATCCCAAGTTACACCTATTGAAGAGGAAGAAATTAGTAGTTTTCTGGAAGTACCTCATCAAATGTCACCTCTCCCACAACTATTTACTGTGAAAGAAGTACAACATATGATAAAGGAAAAACTAAATCCAAATAAGGCGCCAGGTTTCGACTTGGTTACTGGGCGACTCATCAAAGAACTACCACGTAAAGGAATAGTGCTATTAACCATCATATATAATGCAGTGCTCCGTATTGGTTATTTTCCACCACAATGGAAAGTCTCAGAAATTATTCTTATTCATAAACCTGGAAAACCTCTCAACGAAGTAACGTCTTACAGGCCGATCAGTTTATTACCCGGTTTAAGCAAACTCTTGGAAAAATTATTACTCAAGAAACTAATGCCAGTAATAATTGAAAACCACCTCATTCCAGAACACCAGTTTGGCTTTCGTAAAAACCACGGTACAATCGAACAAGTCCATAGAGTAACAGAAATCATAAATCAAGCATTTGAAGAAAAAGGTTACTGTGTAGCAGCTTTTCTAGATGTTAGTCAGGCGTTTGATCGAGTATGGCACCAAGGACTCTTATATAAACTCAAGAAAGCCCTACCACATACATTATATATTATCATAGAATCGTACCTAATGGAAAGATACTTCAGAGTAAAATACGGCCAAGAGGTAACAGATCTATATCCCATAAAAGCAGGTGTACCTCAAGGGAGTGTCATTGGACCAACCTTATACTTGCTCTTCACGTCTGACTTACCTATAAACCCAAATGTATGTACAGCAACATTTGGTGATGATAAAGCTATCTTAGCAAAGCATTCAGACCCAAATATTGCAGCCAGATTACTACAACAACATCTAAATGAAATAGCAAAATGGACGATGCAATGGCGTATTAAAATAAATGAGAACAAGTCAACATATATCACATTCACTAAATGTAAAAGAGAAACCCCTCAAGTTATGTTTAATAGGCAAAACCTGCCACAATCGGATAATGTCAAATACCTGGGGATGCACCTGGACAAAGGACTAACATGGAAAACACATATCCTCAACAAACGAAAACAGCTAGGTATGAAACTTACAAAGCACTACTGGTTGATGGGACGTAAATCAAATCTATCACTGAAAAACAAGTTACTAATTTACAAAGTTGCCTTTAAACCAATATGGACTTACGGCATTGAATTGTGGGGAACAGCAGCAAATTCCAACATTGAAATCCTGGAAAGATTTCAAGCAAAAGTTCTGAGGAGTATTACAGGCGCACCCTGGTTTGTACCAAATAGTGAAATTCGTACCGATCTGAAAGTGCCAACAGTTAAAGAAGAAGTGAGCAAGTGTAGTGAAAAATATCTAACTAAACTAGAAGTGCACCCAAACGTTCTTGCCATAAACCTCCTAGACAATAGTGAAGCTACTCATAGGCTTAAAAGACATAAAACTTTAGACCTGCCAACGAGGTTCACGTAAACAGTTTATAAAGTGTTTCTCAAACTAGCTGAGTCTACGGACGCCAAAAAAAAATGTAGTAAATACTGAGTTTACCGTCACTGGATGGCTGCTCTCTTTATATTCAATACCTATATATATACAGTGCGAGTGTAAAGTCTGGAACTATCGCAATAAATCGTTTATTAAACATTTTTGAAAAAAATCCTCGAACACGTCAATTTTTATCTCAAATGAGACATATTTTACTGTAATCGTCACTTAAAGATCGTCTTTTGTTTTTGAGTTATGACGTAAGCGATAATTTTTTTAAATGGAAACCCTAATTTTTTATGGTGAATTTGGAAAAAGCATGAAATTCTTAGACCAAATTTGATAAAAAAGTGTGATATTGTATTTTTCTATTTGGAAGATATTGTAGTAATGAAAAATCGAAAACACGTCAAATAGGTCAATGATTTGATAGCTTATTTACTGTTTCATTGCGTATAATGTATTGAAATTATTATGAAATACAAAAGAAACAAGAAATAACAAAGTAAAGAAAAATAATTAAATTGTTATTAGATTTTTGTTTTAAAACTTTAACGGCAATTATCTCGAAAATTTCAAAATACAGTACCATACTTTTTTAGCATATTTGGTCTTAGAATTTCATGCTCTTTCCAAATTCATCATAAAACATTAGGGTTTCCATTTAAAAAAATTATCGCTTACGTCATAACTCAAAAACAAAAGACGATCTTTAAGTGACGATTACAGTAAAATATGTCTCATTTAAGATAAAAATTGACGTGTTCGAGGATTTTTTTCAAAAACGTTTAATAAAAGATTTATTGCGATAGTGCCAGACTTTACACTCGCACTGTATAATCGGTCGACCGTCGCGGTGAACGGACGTGTTATCGAATGCTCCGCTTATCCGTATTATAGGCTAAGGATTTATTAAAGTAAAGGCCCCTTTGTGGGCTATACTTAAAATTATGGCTAATTGTGGAAAATGTTATAAAGACGTGAAAAGAGGTGATAAAATCGTTCCATGCACTGGACTTTGTGAAAGGTATTTTCACGATAAATGTGCTAACGTCAGCTCAGACGAGTACGCCCTGTTAGGCAGCAAGAAAAATTTTGGTTGGTTTTGTGATTCCTGTATGGAGAAGAAAAATTATTTACGAAATATAGTGGACGGTATGAAATCTTTAAGCAACTTAAGTGAAGGAATGAAAAAGCAAAATGATAAGATAGAAAAATTACAAAATGAGGTAACAATGTGCAACGACAACCTGAAATCTAATATCAAAGAAATAATCGAAGAACGTAAGGAACATACTGTTGTGTATTTTGAGCATAAAACATTTTGAATAACATTAATACATCCATACAATAAACACAAACAAGTTTATACAATTGATGAACATTTTATTAACACAATTTTACATACATCAAGTATATAAAATTGAATACCAAGTTGAATTCTAATGTAAAATCATTTTATTAATTGTTTATGATTTATTAATACAAATTAATTACAATAAAGCAGATATTAACAACAATTAAGTTATAAAAACGATATTTAAAGTTGACAATGAAGGATAGAAATTCAAATATCCAGATATTTATTTCAATTTGCAGTACAAAGCTGATTTTTCTTAATAAAGTAGTCTTTTGGAACATGTAGATCAGTTTATTGTGCTAGAAATATTAAGTAAAACTAAAATCATTACGTATTTATGTAAAAAGATAAATTTCAAGGACAAATGTATGTGAAAAATAGAAAGTTACAAATTTCTTATTTTAAAAGGTTGAGATAAGGTATAAAACATAACTAAAATGTTTTAGAGCATATAAGATTTAATTTTGTCAAGAATTTAAATACTAAAAGTAAGAATTATTGAAATTATCAATAAAAATGTAAAATTGAGTAAACGTCAGATTTAAAATGCAATTATCAGTCAAACTGATAATTTTAGAGAAAAGTGATAAGAGACAAAATCTCATTATTTTGTCATAATTAGTATAATTGCATAGTTTTTAGTTTAGTTATTAATAATTTTGAAAAATAGGTAAATCAAGTGTGGTTTTAAACCAAAAACGAAGTAGAGAAAATTTTCTTTAAAGTTAATGTTAATTAGGTTTAGTTTAAATAAAAATTTAAATTAAAAGTTAAGTTTAGTTAGTATAAATAATTTTCATTTAGTTAATAATAAATTTTGATTGATAATTAAGTGTAAATAAGTAAGTAAAGTTAAAGATGGTTTGAAAATTGGCTAAATTTAGTTATTTTACTTGGTTTTAACAAAAGAAAATACAGTCAGTTGCTCGTAAAAATCCATTGGGGATGCACGTATCTAAAACGCTCCCAAAGTTTGTTATTATGACGTAGTTGTGTTCTTTTGTTTTTATTCTAGAACAATAAAAACATATGAATATCGGATAGCAACCGAAATGTGGTGAAACAGATATCACGTGATCTAAGAATGATTTAAATTAAAAAGTGAAATGAATTGAATTAAAATAAAACAAAACCAAATAAAATAAATAATAACAAAGTATAAGTGAAGATTATTAATAATAAATAACTGTAAAGAAATTTTCGAGTGTTATAATAATAATAATATTTACATTCATGTAAACGCTGATAACTAAACAAAGTGGGTTGATAAAATTAATGTAATGTGAATTATTTTCGTTGAAAATAAAATTGGTTGAATTGTTATTTTGAATAAAACATCGTTTTATTTATTTACGTATTTAAAGGGTAATCCTTAATATAAAACAAGGAACCTAGAAAAAGAAAAACAGTGATTAATTAGTGAAATTTAAACAGTGATAAAAAGTAAATTATAAAGACAAGTAAAAATACAGAGACTTACCATTGAAAGTGTTGGAATTGGAGTTCACGGGCTTCAACATAGAACAGCTGATTATGAATGCAGCGATGTCAGACTGCAGGATTCGCGGAACTGTCCCGAAATTATGAGAAGACACCAGATAAGTGGATTAAAATAATTTATTTTTATTTAATTTGTTTTTGATTGTTGTAATTGTTATTAAAGTACTTTATAAAGTCAATTTAATATTGAAATATTTTTTTGAAGTAATTGTTGATTTGAATCTTATTGAAATTTTTATTGTGAACGTATGATTTTAAATTTATTTACTATTCATTTATCTAAAATTAATTTGTCAACATTAAATTATTGCAATCTTTTGAATCCTAACTACAGCTAGAACCCATGTAAAAATTTAAATTGAGCTTGTTATGAATTTTCGTTCATGTATTTTGAAATGTGATGGAATTTGTTGTTGGTGTTTGTTTTTTGCAGGTGGTTTAGATACGGAATATTTGTTTGGTATTTGGTTTTATGTATTTACACATACACATCTGCACACAACACATAATAAGTTCAATTAAAGTGTTCTGTAGTCACCTTGAGTACACAACATATTTTTGGCTGGCCCAACGTGTGACAAGTTCAAGAATTAGTTTTTTAAAAATGTTTTGTAATTATTAGAATTACACTACAATACTTATGCAGAAAAGCTTAAGTTGAAGAAACACGAACCGATTGTCATCATTAAACCAAAAAATCAGGAACAAAAAAGTTTAGATACGAAGAAAGAAGTAAGGAAGTCTATTGATCCCACTAATTTAGATATATCTGGAGTTCGATCCGTAAGTAAAGGAGGCATTGTGATAGAATGTAAAAATACAGAATCTGTTAATAAACTTAAGGAAAAGGCAGAAAGTAAATTAGGGGATGAATACGAAATAAAAATTCCAAAGAAAAAGTTGCCTAGGGTTAAGCTAGTCGGTATCTCTGAAAAATATCGTTGGAAACAATCGAAGAAAAAATAAAGTCTCAAAATAGTTTTCTGAACTCTGAAAATGCGCATGTTAAAATTGTACACATCAAAGCAAATAAAGATCGAAGAAGTTATACTGCTTTTGCTGAAGTAAACGCTTACGCTTACCGCGTAATGCTGGATGAACAGAAGGTAAATATTGGTTGGGATAGATGCAAAATCTACGATGCTGTGGAAATTACGAGATGTTTTACATGCAGCGGATTCAATCATAAAGCATCCCAGTGTAAATCCCAAAAAGCATGATGTCCAAAATGTGCTGGGCCACATCACTTAAGCGAATGTAAAGCTGGCGATGAGGATCAAAGATGCATAAATTGTGTGCATGCTGTCAATAAACTCAAAATAAAGCTGGACGTCAACCATGCAGCATGGAATTCAGAATGCGCAGTATTCAAACGTAAACTGGAACTCGAAAGACGTAAAATTGATTTTTTAGAGTAAATAAAAGAAAAGCTGACATTTTATACTTAAACTCACAAAGTATGATTAAACATATGGAAGAACTTGAGGTCCTAATTGAAGATAGGAAGCCAAATATTCTGGTACTAAGCGAAACTCGTATAACTGATGACATTCAAGATTGTGAAGTCGCTTTTGCTGATTACACAATACTTCGATGCAATGCAAAAAATCGACATACCGGAGGTGTTGCAATTATCCTGAATAATAACATCCAATACAAATTAATTGCTAACTTTACAATTAATAATAACCTTTGGCTACTTTGTATTCAAATAACGAAAGGATTTCAAAAGGGATTTTATACAGCTATTTACCATTCACCAAGTTCGAGTGACGCTGAATTCATTGAAATTTTTGAAAGATGGTGTGAGGATACTATTCCAGATAACAGTTTACATACAATAATAGGAGATTTCAATTTAGATGTCTCAAAGAGCCGGTATTACAGTACAAAATTAATAAAAGTTATTCAAAATCTAGGCATGAAGCAAATAGTAGAACATTTTACACGTACTACGGAAAGCAGCGATACAGTCATAGATCTAGTAATAACAAATGACGATAATTTAAAAGTGGACGTACCTGATGCCCCAATAATCACCGACCATAAAATAATTGAAGTAACTCTAGGAAAATCATTCACATGTATTAAATCTAACTTTGAAGAGATAAAAATAAATAATTACGCTAAATATTCAGAACAGAACTTGGTAAATAGGTTAAATTGATATGTTACCGTTAAAACCCGAAATCAGTGAAAACTAGTTTTAACTAGTCAAAACTTGAAGTAACCAGTAGCGATTGTGGAATCTAGTTTTGACTAGTCAAAACGCGAAGTAACTGAAGGTATTTGTAAATACCTGAATAATTTGCATTTTCTATATTAATTCGGGTTTTAACTTAAAATTTCAGTTAAAACTAGTTTCATCAACACATTTATTTGATAGAACTAGTTTTAACGTATATATCCTGTGAAAACCCGAAACATATTAAGAACCAAAATAAATACAAATTAATTTTTACTGTTTATTGATATATAAAGCATGTCCGGGAAATAGAGAGACAAAATGAATTCAAACTGTATTTTATTGTGTTAGAACATAAAACTCTTAAACTAACATTTTAAATAGTCTAACATTTCCTCTTGTCAGTTATGTCACACATGGCCCCCTGAACTCCTTTGTATCCAATTTCACGAATAACTTTATATGCATGGTCCATGACAGCTTTTCCCGATTCCTTAGAAATCTCCTAGGCTATTTTCTTCCAAACAAGTTTAAAAGATCTAAGATTTTTGGGTGTCTTGGATCGCTTTGAATACCTTTGTTTACACAATGCCAAAAATTTTTTAATTCCTCTTGCCTGAGGAACATTGGGTGAGTTTTCTGTTTTAGGTCCAAATTCAATGCTTTCACTGGTCAGGCAGTCGGTAACAATTTTTGGGTAATGGCAGGTTGCCAAATCCGGTCAGAATAAAATTTCGTCGTGATTGTGATGTTTAAGGATAAAAGGAATCAATCTCTTCTTTATACATTCTTCAATATAAATTTTTCCTGTGAGGGTTCTACTAGAAGTGCAGGGTTTGAAAAGTGACCATTTCCATCAACAGCCTGTCAAATCAAGTATTATACGGAAATTTGGATACTTTTTTAAATTTATGTACGTATGCCAGTTGTTTATGGTTTGCTGCATGTAGAAACGTACGTCCATGTTGCTCAGAAGGATTTAAGGCTATATGGGTTTAATCGTCGATGCAGTTTTAACATCACTATTGCAATGATTTTCAAAATATTGAATAACGCACTTTGCAAAACACTCGTTTTCTTTACGCGGCATTTTTCAGTTTGACATAATATATTAAATTTGTTTTTACCCATGGTTACTAGATAAAAATGCCTATCAAAACCACCTACTAAATTATAAGTAACTCCAGTTAGTTATTCACATTTCCTACAAAGAGGTATGTCTCCCGACTTCCCGGACATGCTTTATGTACAATATGTGCAAATGCAAGAAAAGCAATTTATTATGCAACTCGAAATGCCATGATAGTCGACCTTGCAGAAACAAATAAAAATTAATTATTTAGTTTATTCATGTCAAAGTATGACTTATGCTTTTGTTTAATATATAATATTAGTAAGTTTTTTATTTTTTATATTTCAATCAATAAATAGTAAAAATGAATTTGTATTTATCTTGGTTTTTAATATGTTTCGGGTTTTCACTGGATATATACGTTAAAACTAGTTCTATCAAATAAATGTGTTGATGAAACTAGTTTTAACTGAAATTTCAAGTTAAAACCCGAATTAATATAGAAGGTGCAATTTATTCGGGTATTTACAAATACCTTCAGTTACTTCGGGTTTTGACTAGTCAAAACTAGATACCACAATCGCTACTGGTTACTTCTAGTTTTGACTAGTTAAAACTAGTTTTCACTGATTTCGGGTTTTAACGGTAGCAGATATAATTGGACCATGCAAAATCATCACGTAAACGAAATTGCTGACGCTATTGTAACACGACTCCAAATGACAATGCACGACCTAGTTACGCGTAAAACAATTACTGCTAAATCTGCAAACCCGTGGTTTACTACAGACTTACGTAATATTCAAAGAGAAAGAGACAGACTTTACAAAATTGCTAAATTGTCAAAAGATGAAACAGATTGGGTTCTCTATAAAACTATGCGAAACCACTACAGTAACATGATTAAAACAGGTAAAAATAACTATTATGAAAATAGAATTCAGCAAAGCACCGGCAACGCCAAAAATATGTGGAAGATTATTAAAGGATTAATGAAAAGCCAAACAGCTACACCAAAAAATATATTGTTCGATGAAGTTGAAATTAGTGAACCGGACATAATATCAAATAAATTCAATGAATATTTCGTAAACAGTATTGTTGAAATTAACAACTCCATTGTGCTGAACGCGGCATTTAAAGAAAGTCCAATAACAGAAGCCACCTGCAGTTTTAAGTTCAAGGACATAAATTATAGGGATCTTAAGAGAATAATAGCTTGTATTAAAAGAAAAGGAAGTTCAGACCACATTACAGCCAAAATAATTTCGGATGCATTGCCAATAATCGGAGATCTGTTTCTACAATTAATTAATCAATCTTTAAAAACCGGAGTTTTCCCGGAAAGATGGAAAATATCTAAAGTTGTGCCTGTTCCAAAAGTAAATTCTACGAAAAAATGTGAAGAATTTCGCCCCATTAATGTATTGCCAGTTTATGAACAAATATTAGAAGTGGCCGTTAAAGAACAACTGCAAAATTATCTAGAAACAAATGACATTTTAACTAAAAGTCAATCCGGTTTTCGAAATAAACATTCCTGTGAATCTGCTATAAATTTTGTGCTGACAAATTGGAAAAGCGAATTAGATTTAAATAAAAGTATTGTGGCTGTGTTTTTAGACTATAAAAGAGCTTTTGAAACTATCGACAGAGAACGATTACTAAATAAATTAAATCATTATGGTATCCGCGGTACTGAAAATGCTTGGTTTCAAAGTTACCTTACATCGCGCTTCCAGACAACTTTATATGGAAATAAAGAATCCTTACAAATTCAGAATAATTTGGGTGTACCACAAGGATCGGTTTTAGGCCCATTGCTGTTTTTAATTTATATTAATGATTTAGAATTTAATCTTAGTTGCTGCAACATTAATTTATTTGCTGATGATATGTTAGTGTCAATTACCGATGAAAATATCGATCTTACTATCACCAAATTAAATCTAGAATTAAAAACCATTTCTCAATGGTTACAAGTTAACAAATTGAAATTGAATGTCTCGAAAACTAAATTTATGATTATTTCAAATAAAAATGTTCAGTCAGCTAAAATAAATATAGAAAATATGGACTTGGAAAAGGTTGACCAAATTAAATATTTAGGAGTAATTATAGATGATAAATTAAATTTTAAGAAGCACGTAGATTATGATATCAAGAAAGTAGCACGTAAAATTAGTTTACTGGGCAGGATATCTAACAAACTTACTATTCAAGCAAGAATAAATGTTTATAAAACAACTATTGCTCCACATTTTGATTACTGTGCAAGCATTTTGTTTCTCTGTCAGGAATCAGAATTAAAAAGACTGCAAAAGCAGCAAAACAAAGCTATGCGTATTATACTGCAGTGTTCAAAATTTACTAAAATTATTTTAATGTTAGATATCTTGCAGTGGTTGAGCATAAAACAGCGTATTTACTTTAAAACTCTAGTATTAGTCTACAAAACAATAAATTGTTTACTTCCAGAATACATGTCCCAGTCATTGATGTACAATTTAGACATACATGATTATAATACCAGAACTCGCTCCTACCAAAATTTTCCAAATCGAGATCTCAAAATTCTTTTTTCTACAAAGGTTTAAAATATTATAACAATCTTCCACAGGAAATAAAACAGGCGCCAAATATTTATAATTTTAAGGAACAATTAAGTTTGTACTGTAAGAATAGTTTTTAAGAAAATATTTGACATTATAAACTCTTGTACGATTAATGTAAATTAGTAATATTACTAAATAAAGTACATATTATTATTATATTATTATTATTATACATACAACTCAAAATATTTACGTATAGTATTAAATATAATTATTATACTGATTGTAAATAGTAATAAACGATGTAAAAAAAAAAAAAAAATTAACAATTAATTATACTTAATAGAATATACATTTTCACCAACCTCTTTTTGTACTTTCGATGAAGGAGTTTTTTGCGGAATAATTCTAAAGGATAGGAACTACATTCATATTTTTACATTCGCCCTAATCCACATTCCATATTTCCATCTAACATCATTCAAAAAACAGGAAACACTTACGTATTGGGAACATTTCTCATAGCCCTATGCCTCAAGAAAATGATAACGAGAGTACCATTTCCCAACACTCCCACTACAAAAATGATGAAGAAAAGAACCGGAACTATGTAAGTTTCCGGTCTTTCATGATACGGAGTGTACATACTATCCGGGTCCTTCGTGGTTGCTTCGTAGTCCAGTGTTGAATTGTACAGGAACTCGAGATCCATGTCGTTGGGCTCAAAAGGAAACCACAGTCTGTAAATAGAAAATTTTCGGTGAATTCGGAGTGAAACTGTTCGTAATCGAGTGAAAACCTTTCCGGGTATTTGCATTTACGGAAGTATTCGGTTATATTGTCAGAATTCACTTCGAATAATACGTCATTTATGCACCGATTTAATTAAATTTGATTGGTTTGGTAGCTTTTTGGTTAATTTGTATGAATTTTACATCATGTAAAAGTTGGAGAATTGCTTTAATCATTATTTTCGGTTATAAAACTCTGATTTGTGAATTTATCTGGTGGGAAAAGTTATGGCCCGATTTATATGCTTTTTATAACTTCCGACGAGATTTATTTGAATAAAGTGAGGCCTTCTTATTCTAGTCGTAAAAAAGAGATATTAGTAACATTGTTGCGATGTTGTAAAAGTTTTATGCCGGAATTTTGCTTAATTTGGAAGTTTCTATTGCTTTTGTTGGGTATACGAGGTGTTTTTTTGAAGTCCTTTTTGAAAGCCGTTGACTTGAAATGTCGAGTTCATCTTCTATCCTTAATATACTAAAACAATTTTTAACTTTTACCAGCTCACATTACATTATTTATTTCAAAAATGTACAGAATTCAGCAAATTTTCTAAGGTCATTTCAATATTTTCAGCAAGTGAAATTTCCAGCTTTCAGGAAAATTCGATGCTTAATTTCATGTTAAGCAATAAAAGTCTCCCGGGGTAAATGGTGAAGCTTATAGAGGGCGTTTTATTATACTCTAATAACAATCACAGGCATTCAGGCGTCGATTAACTTAAGAATTTCAGCCCTTATCCCAGTGGCGTATCATATATTGAAATTTCTGTTGCTTAATATTAAATTCAAATTTAAATAAACAATAAATGTGAACTACTAGCACGTTTATCTCCTGAAAATAAATCAAGTTTGTTTTGATTATAACGTTGAATAACGAAAGGCAACATCATGAAATATGAAGAAGACTTAGTAGATGCATGTGCAACCAAGTGTGTTTTATTTCCTATCCTTATTAGCGGTAACCCTTACTCCTTCGGGATAACGCTGTCAGGTAGAAGTTATTACCCACTGCTCGTAAAATTTGATATATAAGGAAAAGTGCTATTTTATGGAAGTTTATTATGAAGGTGCTAATATTTATAACATTTTCATTTAATATTTTAATAACTGCTGTAATTAAAAGGGTCGCTTTATTCATAGTTAAATTAAGGAAGCTGTTTTAATTAAACTGTTACAGTTTTATTCATATTTCGTTTCGTAGGAAGCTTTTCATTTGTTTTTTGTTAAGTTCTAAAAAGAATCGAAATTTAGTTTTAGTACGCTGTGCCTTGAACGTTGGAAAAGCATTTTAATTGGGAAAAATCCTCATAAGTTGTCTTATACTATAAGAAAAATGTTTGAATATCATGAGTTTCTTTATTCGAGAAAAATGGCTTTGTTTTTCCTAATGTAAACCATTAATTATTATGACAACTTCAGAAAATAGAAACTTGATTAAGTTAATAAATTTGTGGCTGTCTGACATGAAACAAAAACATATTTTCAGTACGTATTCTTAATTTTCAGATAAAAATTTCTGGGACTGAGAAACGTAGGATGAAGAAGGAAGAGAATGCCAAGGCAGAGCGGGGGACACGAACGAAGATTGATTTTTAGAAAGATATTTAGTGCAGAAGTGAAAAGGTAGGAAAATATTAATGTTTATTAATATATTTGTTCGAGCATCGCCTGGGAGATAGACAGAAGAGAAACATTTTGAATTTTCGCAGGAAAGCTTTTGATTCCCTCGGTGAGGAAATATATAGGTATATATATCATTTTCACTTTGAAGTTTAGAGTTCTAGAAGATTAAAAAAATGTGTGAAACTTGTTGCAACTATTGAGGTTAAAATTATCAATTTTAATATTTTACACAAGCGAGACAGTTTTAATCAATTTTTTTAATAATATGTTTACTCTAACGCCCCTCTAAAAGTTAATTTTTAGAAAGGCAAATGAAAATTTGGATTGCTTGAAGCGCCAAGCTTTAATTAAGAGCCAAAATGGCTGAAAGCCTTTTGTCGTCTTTATCATGATTTAAGCACTTTGAATGATTAGAAAGTTTCTTATTAATCTTCGGTTTTCCTTACGGAAACATCGCAAATATTAAAATAATAATTCTGAAATTATTCCGTGGTTAGGACTAAACTCGACAGGAAAGAACTTGAATTCAAATTTTAAAATTTCGTTATTTTTAATATACCCCCTTAAAAGATATTTTATTAATATAATTCGCTTATTTTACTTCTATTCAATAGCGTTTTAAGTCTCTTTTAATCAAAATTTAACCTTTCCTGATCAGATTTTATTAAACAATAAAACTTCATGTATTTTAGAAAATTTAATACGATTTTAAAATTCATTATAACTTTATTTTGGTCTACAAAAGTCTTGGAATCATGAGTAGCTGGTGATGATTGAAGTATGTATTAAGTTATATCTAAAAAGCTGCATTCAGAGTACTGTAAACATGGCGAAGTAATTTGCTGTCTGCGTATTTGCGTTTCAATACGAACAAGTATTCATAGTCAGTGGGATACGTATCTTTGATATACATAATAAATAGTCTGTATCATAATCAACGAGCAGTAAAATAGACTGTTCTCTGATATAATATGACCTGAGTAGAGGGTTATTTTTTCGTCAAATTGGATGTAGGTATCTAATATTGTCCGTTTAAAAACAAATGTTTAACACTTGCTAGACTTGCTAATCCTTCTTTAATTCGGTATAAGATTTTTCTGACGAAATAATTGATTTATACCAGTCATTCAAAATTAGTTTTTACATGATTGCAAAAATGTTACTGAATGTGGAGTGGGTCGTACATTTTGAAGGGCTTACGTCATTTGCAACTTTGCCTATAGAAAACAAGAATTTATGAGTTTATAATTTTGGAAAACCCCATGCGATAATAATTATATACAAAGATAACCCGAGAAGGTTAGATGGTTTATTAACTCTCAAACTTCTCTTTTTCCTTAAATTTTTCCCTAAATTATGACGCTTCATTTAACTTTCACTTAACTCTTTTGGCAAGAAGATATGTAACATATGTATATCCAACTGCATCGAATGACGTGTGCGTTGTCCAAAGTCACCTCAATTTTATTTCGAGCATAATATAATAATGATAATTATTGTCCTTGGTAAGAGATTGCACATACTGCACTCTTCCAAAATCCAAACGAGTTGTCACAAGTAAAATTGACCTTCTATCTTCATTTCTGACTGGATGGCATATTTTTAAATTTGATTCATGTATTCTTTCAAAACCCTCAAATCTATGTTAATACATTCACGTTTCGTTTAAATACGTTCAAGTTTGATTTTAATTGGAATTTGCAAAATTTGTTTGTAATGTTGGTTGCAACGACCAGTTTCTGTTGTTATAAAATTTTGCATTAATTGGCGTAGCATATTTGAACCTTACAGGCGAAATAATTTTATGTAATATGATCATGCTATCTACATATTCTATGTTACCAAATAAGCTATTTCAGGTCTTCTCTAAATATGTAGTTCGAAAATAAAATTGCGTTTGTCACTACAAGCCTTTTCTGGCATTCACTTCTTCATAATTTCAATACTGTAATTACTATATATAGGGGGGGGGGATCTTATAGTAATCCTGTATATAACCAAAAAAGAGTTGAGAAAATCTGTCAACTATTTTTTATTCAAACGAATGTCATTTCAACCCCTAGACCTACCGGACCGTTTTTAATCAGATCTCTATTTGCTTAATATTATCTGTATATTTGTTACACTAATTCATTGCACCTAATAAGTAACTTTTAAGGCAACCTTCCACTGGGAAGGTCTCCAACATGTACATAATTTTATAATTTATTGCTCAACAGAGCAGATTGTAAATATAAATAAAGCGAGAAAAAGAAACCTTAATTTAGGTTTTAATGGATGCACTTCCACGTTATTTTATTAATATATTTTAACAATTCTTAGTGTTCTGTTTGACATGGTGTTAACTTCGTTATGGAAATAAACATACTTAAGGTATTTAGTGAAAGAGCGGTCGTGGCTCTGTTGGTTCAGCGTGCGCCTGACCACTGAGATGGCTCGGGTTCGATTCCCAGGGCCACATGTACACCGAAAAACACCCGGCCGCTTCCCTCGGAAGGCAATGGAAAACCACCGAGGTGTATTCTGCCTAGTAAGTCCTCTCTGGAGTAGAAGTGTAAGCACTTCCGTGGTTCGGAGCCCACGTAAAGCTGTAGGTCCCCTATGTATGTAGGCCACCTGACACGCACACCACAGGTATATGGAGAGAGGATCGGCAACGTCCTGTAAAGGGCATGCTACTCCAAGAAGAAGAAGTGAATTTTTATGTATTTGTCTTTCCAAAAAGAATTGATGATTTATTGTTACGCTTAAGCAGCACCATTTTTTTAATTATTTGATTTTCTTTCTATCACTTCATAACATAATTAATTTTGATTAACTTCCAATTTTATTTTCATTTCTATTATCCTACCTATCTACCTATCTAATTGTTGATACCTATATCCTTGAATTTTAATCTTTTCCCATTGCCTTTTGTCAACCTGATGTTCACATATTCTTCATTTTTCACTTGGAAGGAATCCTATATTTAATCCATGTTTTGTGTTGTAGAGGGTTTAAAATGGCTAATCTGCTGATCTTGTTTTGCAACCTATATCACTGCATCTAGTAATTTTTTAGAATACTATCTGTTTTGCAAATGAAATAGCTTATGACAAACGTTTATTAAAATAATTAGGATATGCAATAATTCTTTTCCCATAAAAAAATTGATCCGACCAATCAAAGTGTAGTTCTCTAGTTACTCTTTTATAATTATACAGGGTGTTTCAAAATTGCACCGCACAAGTATAAGAGCTTATTCTAGAGCAAAAAATAAGAAAAACTCTAATAAACATATGGTCGAAAGTCGTTTATTTCAAAGATATCTTTGATCAAAGAATTAAAGATAGCTATTATTATTTAAAATGCGATTTAATAGGCTGATATTATAGATGTATCAAAATTGCAAGGCACTGTTCTAGGGACATGTTCTCTAGGTCCAAATAAACAAAAAAAGTTCAGATAAACATTTGTCTTAACTTGATTTATTTCCAATAAATTTAAAGTTAAAAACACTATTTTTTTACAGTAAAATATCCGAAGTAAATCTTTGAAGGGACTATTCTTGATTGTTGGTGCAGAAAATAAACGATGTGCATTTTGCAATTGTTATGAAAATCACTAATAGCCACAGCCACTTGATTAACATCACACTTTTATTTTCTCGGTAATAAATGAATTTGGACATTATGTTTACCTGAACTTTTTTGTTTGTTTTGACGTAGAGAACACGTCCCTAGACTAGTGCCGTGCAATTTTGAAATACCCTGTGTACAAAGTCATTAATTTTGAAACAACTTAAATGGCATCTGATTAAAGACTTTTAAATTACAATATTTAAAAAATGAAGAGCAGACCATCTATACCTGTATATCACTAATCTGCTGAAATACAGTTACAGGTTTTGTTTTTTTTTTTGTAAAATGCTGAGTAGGTTGCTTACATAAAGCATGTCCCATAAGTAACCGGACTAAGTCTGTTGGTCCATTTCCAAAGCCAAAACGAAATGGGAGGCAATTAATCTAGATACCATTGAAAAGTACAACGTCTGTTTATACAAAACAATTGACGGCAATATGACATTTGATTTTAGTATTAAAATGTCGCGCTGTGAAAAGCAGGCTCGCGCATTGCGAATTCTCCAGTTTTATTTAAAACAGGCAAACAAATGTAAAACAAAAACTTAGCACCACTTTAAAATTGAAGGAGTTGGCAAGAGCACTATTTATGATATTGTAAAAAGGTATGAAGAAACCGGAGAATATAAATATCAGCAGCTATCTGGTCGACCTAGAACAGTAGCAGTGCCTAAACTTGTAAGGCGTGTTCAAAAAGCGTTTAAAAATCAGTCTGATCTTTCCATACGTGTCCTTTCTAAGAAGGTAAAAGTTTCAAAATCGACTATAGCTAGAATTAAGACAAAAGACCTAAAGATGAAAGTTCGAACAAAAAAAATAGTGCCACATTATGTCAACAATCAGGAGAAAAGGGCGAAGTCTGGCGCGCGTTACGTTGTTGACAAATTGCGGACTTCCATTTTGATATTTGACGATGAGACCTACGTGCCGGTAGACCCAAAAGAAGTACCTGGACGAAAATTTTTTCACTCTTCCAACCGTCAAGAAGTTAAATATGATCAAAAAGTCAAGAAAAAAACTAAGTTTTTCAAAAAATATTTAGTTTGGCAGGCGATGAACGGCGAGGGAAATGTTTCGGGGCCCTTTATAACGTACGTGCCATCAATGCAGATCTTTATTTAAGCGAATGTGTTAAGAAAAGATTAATTCCTTTCATCCAAAGATACCATTCTGGGGCCAATATATTATTCTGGCCGGACTTGGCAACCTCACATTACGCTAAAAACGTTACACAATACTTGGATGGCTGTAATGTTAACTTCGTACCTAAAGAAAAAAATCCCCCAAATCTACCACAAGCACGTGCAATCGAACAATTTTGGGCGATTTGTAAACAAAAATACTCAATCCGCACAGAAACTCCAAAAAACATTAACTCCTTTAAACGGATCTGGAAGAACATATCATCTGAAGTTGCTGCAAACCATGGACAAAGGCTTATGGAGCACGGAAAGAAGATGTTGCTCAAAATCTCCAAAAACAGTGTTAAAGTTTGATTGTTACTTTTTTTTGGAAACTTGTATAATGACCTTTGAAAATATAAATAAAATTGGTTTTGAAATTTCTGTTGTTACTGAAACATCTGCCGTTTAATTTAGTCCGGTTACTTATGGGACATGCTTTATATTACAAATTTTTGCATTCGATATTTTAAGATAAGCACCTTGTATAAATGAATATCATACCTTAAAAGAACGTCGTCCGGGCTTGGACCGTTCATTGTAAAGAAAGAAGAACTGAAAGTTTAGCCCGCTTTCTTAAGGAGCTTCATCAGGAGGGAAAAGGGGCACTAAAGGAGCACGGTAAGTCAACGTGCGATCCACACCAGGGGCGAAACTCTTTTGGCAAGAGGAAGAAGGCCACGGAAATTCAACTTATAAACCAAGCCATAGGCGATAGCCTTCGCGCTTCACACATTGAGTTACCGTACTTTTTTAGTGACCCCTTTTTGTCCTGATGAAGCCCCTTAAAAAAGCGGGTTAAGCTTTGAGATCTTCTTTCTCAGCAATGACACGGTCCCAACCCGGAAGACGTTCTTTTAACACTAACACTAACCGTGGAAGTCTTCAAATTTGTTTTAATATCAAATTTTCAATGATTTTGCGCCTGTAGCTCAATTTGTAGAGCATGGGTGCGTAGAACCGAAGGTCTGTGGTTCCCTTTGGAGATATGCTGCAGACGCACAACTTAACGTTTTATTACAAGTGCAAGAAAATCCTCACACCTCAAGTCGTCAGTGTGGAAGAGATCATAACATGAGCCATGTTACAGCATTGCATATATTAAAAAAATAAAAATTCCACCCATACAAAATACAATTCGTACAAGAGCTGTCTGTTGATGATTATGATCGCAGGCAAGATTAATGTATGGGCAAGAATTGCCGGAGACCGAATCTTAGGACCATTCTTTTTGGAAAACACACTAAATGGTGAACGATATTTGGAATTTTTGCGAAACGAACTTATTCCTGCATTATCAGTGTTGCTACTGAATGAAGAAGATTCCGATATTCCGAATGTCCATCTTTGGTATCAACAAGATGGGGCTCCTGCGCATTATGCAGCTACAGTGCGTCAGTATCTGAACCAAATAGATGAATTGGCAGACGAGGTGCTATAGAGTGGCCTCCTAGATCTCCAGACCTAACGTAGCTTGATTTCTTTTTATGGGGTCACCTAAAAAGTAAAGAGTACATAAGATAACCTCGGGATTTAGAAGAGCTCAAGCTGAGAATCCGAGAAAAAATACGCAGAATCACACCAGAAACAATTCGTAGTGTATTGTAAGAATTTATTTTTCGATTGGGGTATTGCCACGAGGTTAATGGTCGTCAGTTCGAACATTTACTGTAGTTATCTTTTAGAAATGTACCATTGTACCAGGCCTGCTGGAGGTAAAACTATTTTGGCAATTTTCTCAAAAAAAAATCTTATGTGGGGGTATAAAACTTTTGCACGGCTAGAAAGGGAAAAAAAGGACTATCTACTGCAATTGTTAAATATGCAAGTTTCCTATTTAAAAAAAGGCGTCATCGTAGAAAAATGGTAAAATTGATTCATCTACTTTAATTTAGATCACTAAACCTGTTCGAGCGTTTTTACAAAAAACAATTATTTCAGGAGATATTGAATATGTTTCATACTTTTGTACCACACTGTACATTTATAACATTTTACTACAAACTGTTTACGAATCGTTTGCAGTCTTCCTTGTCTTGGGTAATTACACATAACTATGTGATGGTTTTCCCACATTCTTCTTTTCTTGCCCTTTTCCATATAATGCGGGGGCGTCCCCTGGCTGTTCCACCTCGTGGGTTCCATTTCAACGCAACATAACTTGAAGCATCACTGGCTTCCTGGCTTTCCTCAGAGAATGCCCCAACTATCTGAATTTTCTTCTTCTAATTTATGTATTAGCATCTGCATGACCAGCTCTTCTCCATAATTATTAAACATTTGATATTTTGTTTGACCACCAAATTTTTAATAAAAACCTCAATAAGTAGGGGAATTGTGTCCAAAATGACATAGCAGGGCAAAATGTCACACCAAGCGTTTTGATTAACCTATTAAACTGTGCAAAAACATGTTGGATGTTGTAAGTCTTGCGATAAAGCGTAAAAAATTGTGCTTAAAAGTTTTATGTGAATTTTAAGGGCAAAATGGCATACTACATATTGTTTTTAGAATGTGAGATCTAATCATTGAAGCCGGGCGAAGAGTGGATTAGATGCCAGGAATGCCAAGCATGGGCACACTGTGACTGTGCCGGGGTTTCCAGAAAATTAAAGAACTATACATGTGAACTATGTGTATAGATTTATTATTTTTTTATAAATATTGCGTTTTTATTTAGCTAACGTGTATTTTTTATTTTGTATTAAACATTTATAGTGACTTTTTCTTTTGAAACAAATATTAGGTACAGTTTATATTTCAATTAAACATTTAGTTACCTTATTTGGGCAAAAAGATACAGCTGTCGTTTTTCCCAGTGTATTAGGGAAAAATGAATTTTTGTAATGTTTTCCTTTGAGTGCAATAATTAATTATAAATTTAAAGAATTCTTTTGTTAATGTGTTAGTAGATGAAAAGGGCAATGTATGAGCATCTTATAACTATTTTTGCAAAGAGTTTAAGCAATATAATTTACGTCGAAAAATAAATTCAAACAAATTTTAGGCACAATTCTTGTATATTTAGTTTCATGTAATTAAAAGTCAATAAATTCAGTTCGTATGTTGCAAATCCGTTTTTATTAAATTTGTTTGCATAGGTCTTTGCTAACAAATTACTCATGTTTAAGGTAAAAAAACTTCAGGTGTATGTATTTTATTGACTTCGGGTTCGTATATGTTGTAAACAAATACGACAACAAGTAAACACATAGCAATTAGATGAATACTAAGTTAGATTCCTAAGTGTACGAATTTGAATGAACTCGGAAAATAGGTGTACGAATTTCATTGAACTGTATGTCTAGATTTGATTTTAATTTCATTTCAATCAATTATTAAACTTCAGCAAAATAAGAACACTTATTTTTAAGGAAGAAATCAAACTTTTACGCTAAATATAAATTCTTCAGATTATCGTTGTAAAGCGTCGCAATTTGGCAGTCTAAAGGTATATGTGTAACGAAAGATACAGGTGTACGAATTTCATTGACGTTGGGCTCGTAGTCGTATTAACTGCTACTGTAGGTTAATAGATAATCAAAGAAATGTTTCATTTTTATATGCATAGGTTTCAATCCATTAGCGCATTCGGAGCCCAAAGTCATATTGTTTTTAAACAGGCCGTATTGCGAAGTTTATCATCAAAATCGAGAAGGCCCTGATCATAACGTTTAAATTTGAAGTCAAAAATGTCAAGTTTCAAACTTCATTTAAGTAAAGTAATATTTATAAAATAATGTCGTTCAAAATTAAGGCGCTGAACAGTGTCTTAAACATTTTTAAAAACAATAGTCACCATTAGCTACTAGAGAAGCGATGTATATAAAATACCTACGATTAATAAATCTCGTCAAAAAAATTATCAAAGCTACTTATAAACTCAAACTGTAATAATTTTCAATTTAATCATAAATATCATTTTAGGGAAAAATTCATTTCAAATCTTAAACAATGAAGTCAGAAGTTTTCTGATTATCAATCGAGCTTAATAATTGTCGTCATCTTCTGAAATCTGCCGAGCCTTATTAAGAGTTAAATCTGGTGTTTGATGAATTTCCTTTTCTCGGTTCCTAATGGAATTATATAGGTTCGTGACCGTTTTGAAAATATTTTTAAACGCCTTAAAAATGTATTTAACATCAAATTAACTTTTTTGTTGATTAAGGATTGTTGTTGTTAGTTCGTGTAGAGGCGTAAACAAAGGTTATTTGTTCCATTCTTTAATTTCTAGAATTTTAGATGCCCTTTTCGTGTTTGTTTAGTTGGTTGTGGATTTATGATTATTTTTTATTTATACAAGAATTATTAGATCTAAATTTCTTGTTTATTGTAAAATTTTAAAGCCTTTGGAAACGTTCCAGATTTTAATTTATTACAAGCATGGAAAAGATTACACAAAGCGAAAATTATCGGTAGTGAATAAAAATAAAACAGTGTGATAATTCAGCATGTGTGCATAAAATCCGGCTTTAATATTAAATGCACACTCCCCGCTATGAAGTAGCAAATGTTGATTTTACTTAATTCTGATATTATGAAAGGAATTAAAATAGAAAACATGTCTAGTCATTCAATCTCTGTGCTACAGATTCAAAATTAGTTTAAGCATGTAGATTGAATAAATCAGGCTAAATTTCCTCGCTGCACTTAACATTCTAATGTCTTTTCGTGACCAAAAACTCAGAAAAGGCTTCTAGTTTTATAGGAACTAAAGCATGTCTTTCAAACTAAGTTCAAGAGTAAGAAATATGGTTAGTTCAGAGCTTTCACTTTTCTTTCGAATTAAAGCGGAGAAGAGGAAATAAGAATGGCCCTTAATTATAACGAATGTGAAAAAACCTAACTGATGGTTTTAGAGCTTTTATTCATCAATTAACCCCACCGACGTTTATGTGACAGAGAAACAATTGATCTTTATAAATAAAAACGTCGAGAGTAACATTGATTGAAACTTTTCAGGATAGATTCGGACTCTTTTTAATGACAATTGTCGAAACAAAATAACAACGAACAAATTGCCCAAAAGCATGTTTTCCCCGGATATTAATTGGACTGTCAGATTCAGAATTCGTACCTGAATATATCTATCTCTAGCCGTTGCGTAAAAGTAGACATTAATCATTTGAAATTGTGCGAAGAGCGTAAATAAAAATAGCTAGATATCTCAGCGAAGTGCCGTTTTCTGTCAGCTTTTAGTAATATAATGGAGAAAAATGTTTTTAACCGAAAGGGACTACCCGGATTTAGGCCGACAAGGAAATGTGAATTAATTAGGCGCGTAAGCTTAGGATTTTCAAGTGTCAAATATAAGCAAAAGGGCTCTTCGCGTAACGCTTGATTGCAACAGTTTATGTTCTTGTTGGTATTTACGGAAAGCCTTTTTATTGACAGATCTGCGGGGGCGAAGAGTAGTTTAATCTTCCCAGGCTCTGCCTCGCATCAAATGGTTGTCGTCGCGACCTTCTCAGCAGTGTGATTTTCCTTTACACAGTTTTGCTTCTTATATTATGCTTCTGCTATTTTCGCATTCGTACGCTCTCTCCATGCTATTAAGACAGACTCTTTTATTGCCTTTTATTGCTAGCGAAAAATGCAATTTTCGTTGATATTCGCGTTATTACTATTGTTGTGACTCGAAAGAAATTTTGGTAGAAATTGTTCCTTTTACGTAATTATGTAGCAGGAGTAAATTATGATATAGAAAAAAGGGAAAGTCTACTTAGTTATGCAGTTGGGAACTTTATTTAACAGTTCAACAATGCTAAGTTAGATTAGCAAATGCAAATCAACCGCCAGGGAAGCCCTTGTTTTTCAAGCTTTTCTTCTTAATTTTAATACATGCTAACATTGGTTTAAACTTCTGCTCTTTCTAAATTAAACTTGTCCCACAGGATTTCCATTTTAAAACTTCCGAAATAGGGGAATTACAAATGAAGGTGCATTGCTTCTAAATTTGGATAATTTATCGCAACCTTTACATTTGAAAACAAACTGAAGTAGTTTTGCGGAAATCTATTTTCTCGTTAATAATTGGAAAGAGTGAAGTTATGTGAGATAATTTATTGTTGAAACTTATTTACCAATAATTAGAAAAAACGCAATTATACCTTCCCAAAAATACAACCTCAGAAATTATCAAAAATCTTTCCGATATCTTGGTACTTCTTTTGTAAAACGAGCCAGTAGGTACAGTAAATGTGAAAAATTAAGCTTGTGCTTAATCTTCCTTAAAAAATCTGTTTTATTTACTCAACATTAAAACTTGAAAACTTCAAGTTAATTAAGAATTGTTCGTTCTTGTTTTGTTAAATGTTTTTCTGCGGGGACAATGCGTAACTTTCCTTGAACACCTTAATTGTCAAGAGCACTGTGCACAATCCGTCCTACGAGCTTGTGACGCAATTGATGCGTTTTATGTTAAGAGATACTTAACCTAAAATAATATTCCCAGTTTTCTTGGTTAAGATGAATTGTTAACTTTGGAAAGGGCGAAGAAGAGATTTCTGCTTATTTAGTTTTCTCTCATTTAACTTGTTGTATTTTTAGCTTTTATTATACTGTTATTTTTATGCGAATCTGGTACTAAACAGATTAAGAGCCCTTTTTTGCAGCGGAGTAAATTTTAAAAATAAAATGCCTTAATAAGCGACTCTTTAAATCAAACCGAGGGGGTTTTAATTTCAAACTTTTAAATTTATATTTATTAACTTGGACAATACTGAATTAAGTAGCTGAAACACAAGTTAACACCTACCAAAGATTTAGCTTCCTCGAAAATTAAGATTCAGAATATAATAAATTCAAAAAGTTTTTTTTAAGGGAAGCAGATAATTCTCGACTTTATATTTTATTTAACCTTCTTAAAAGGTTACCGTAAAAATGTAGCTCGAATAATGAATTTTCAGAAAATATGAGTTTAACGCCTACATTTAGTAAGATAACTAAAATGAAACGAAATTATTCAGAAACTTTGAAGGTTTGTATATTTTAGCAAGTAAAACAAGGAAGTATAACAGACTTCCAGGTTATTAGTTTTGATTTTATTATCGACCTTGAAACTATATATCTTAACAGTTTGACCTTTGTTTGAACTTTTAAAAATTTTGAGGTTATTTCTAGCGAGAGCTCATTTGAGAATCAAATTTAGAAATTTATTCCACGTAATTCATTAAAATTACCATCGGTAGAGGTATTTAAATTTAAAGACAGGGTTAACATTACATCGACCATATTAAACCCTTCAACAAAATACGGTAACACGACTAAAACTAATCCAACCCGAAACGTAGTCATTTATCTACGACATTATATCCAAAAATCCTTCTCGGCAAATCGTGGTCTAATTGCTCCACTCGAAAGAGAATTATTTAGTGCCCCCGGTGCCGGCGTTACATTACATCCCTTTTGGGCATTACACAACATACGCATTTAGTGGCTGTCGTCGGTAGCGAAATATAACAACTTCCTGTTTTCCTCGGAGAAAACACTTCGAGCTTTGAAGCATAATATTAATTAACATGTAGATAAATGCCTGTTCGGTTTATTTTCCAGTAAGTGCAATATGGGTTGCTCGGGAAGACACTTAATTCCGACTTCTCGCCGCAGATTCATTTACTAAGCTGTTTTGCTCATTTTGCACAGGAAAATAAATAATCTAGTCAGGCTTCTTTAAGCTGCCCAACCATGTAAGCAACAATTTATTAAAGTTTAGAAGCATGTCGAATGTTCAAGGATGCGAGTAATCGTTTTCCAATTGGCGTCTTAAATTGACAATAATGGTACGTTAATGATTCTGATAATCTAAAGTAGCAAAAAGTTTATTTGAAACTCTAAAAAAAGACCCATAAACTCGAATTGTGGAACTTTGATTCCACACTAAATATTTAAAATTTTAAAGTTAGAAAATGCATTATTTAAAAATTAATAAAGTGAATTAAAAAAAATAATTTTCAATTCACGGTTCTAAATCGAAAGTGATATATTTAGAAGCGTAAGTTCCAAGTAGTCCTTAAAACGCACTAAAACTAGATAAGGCTTAAAGAGATTCGGCGTTTGAGATAGTACTAGATTTCGAATCTGGAATTTTTATATTTATGTGTTATTTTCTAAAATTTTCCTAGATTGTGTTTGAATTAAAGTTTTTTACTTAACGTGAATTTTATATCTACTGCTTTCGAATTTGAAATGTGAACTTAGAGTTTGATATAGTAAAAATAAAAAAAAAATCTGTTTTAGAACTGAATGGTTTAAGTTTTCAATTCTTCGTCGACCAAAACGTAATTATAAATTTCGAATATGATAAAAAAAAATGTTCTGTTTTTAAATACGAAAATTTTATAAATAAAATTATGTTTTGAAAAACTTTTCTGTTTGATACTCAAAATTTCGACTTTAAAATATTCAAAATAATTTTGATTTACAAATTTCAGTTAAAAGCATCAAAATAGAAGTTCCGCTTTAAAATTCGAATTTAAAAATAAAGCACAAAATTTCTTTTTAAACTCTAAGGTTGGAAGGGAAATTTGGAATTCATAATTTCATAATTATTGCTTTTAAGAAACATTTAAATTGAAATCGGACCTTTTAACGTCTAAATTTAAACTCTTAATTGGAATATTCGATTGTTCGTTTTACAAATTTTAGCTTTATAGTTAAACCAAAGTTTCGATTTTAATGTTTTTTTTCAGAATTATAACTTTTTACCTACAAATCAGTCTCTTGACGATAGAATTCAGAATTGCTAACGTCCATAATTTTTGTTCTGAACTATAATTTGGCCAACCCTTTTTACACTGACTCCTTGCAGGTTTAGATGCTATAAAATTTCAGTCTTAAGTTCACAATATTCAAAATTGCCCCCAAAGTGTTTGAATTTGATTTTATTTAACTACGATTCTGAATCTATTAACTAGGAATATTACATTCTGATGTAGAAAAAGCAGCTTCCGTGCTCCCTGTTTTAGAATTTTTTCTATTAACCGATAAATTAAAGGCTAATTTTAATAAGTTTATATTTTATTTATAACATCTCGACTGTCAAACATTCACATAATGTTTGAATTCTTATTTTCAATCCTAAGGGTTGATTTTACAAAAACTGATTATGTTATTTGACTTTAAAATGTAAAACTACGATTTTTGATTTTAAGTTATCAGCACAAAAATTCCTGACAAAAATTGCAAATATTCATTTTGGCTTCAAAATTTAATATTTTGTGTTCAAAAGTATGAGTAAAATCGAAAAACACGCTTCAAATTTATTTATGTTTGTAATTTCACAGTTAGAATTTCAGAATTTAGAGTCATTTCATATTTCTTTTAAAATTTAAGTTGCATAAAAAGTTCAAAATGTTTAAAACTATATATTTTTAAATTTTTATTAAAGGCCGAATCTTTAAACTCGAGAAGTAAACTTGGCAGCTGTTTAAAAGCCTAATGATTTTTTGATTTATTATTATACAATATATACAGGGTGGGGCAATAGTGCGTCCGACTTCGATAGCTCGAGTTCTATGATAGCTAGAAATTTGATTAAAAAACATAAATAAACTAGAGAAAAAAGTCTATAACCGGAAATTATTTTCGAATATAAAGGGTGGCCCAAGACGATTGTACAGGGTCAAGTGACTTTTTTTTAAATGGAATGTTGTGTATAAAAGAAGATTTTTTGAAGCCTCTTCCTAGACTCTTTTCACTCCCATATTATTATTGACTATCTCCTAACCACTTGGATGTAGTGATTTTTTTTGTTCAAATAATGGCATCTGCAGATGCATATTAAAAAAATCACTACAGTCACAATTACGGGTTTTAAGAAAAAATTATGTATGTACCAGTTAGGAAACATCTGTGCGATGTCTTTGAATCATTTTCACTTCCTAAAAATTATACAGGGTGGCAAAACATGATTTTTCAATTTAGAACTTTTTGAATTGAATTTTTTCAATTTTTTCAAATAGAACACCCTGTATATTTTTCAACCATATGATGTAGAAACTAAAAACGAACATTTTTTTTATGTACATCCCTATGGCTATTTGTAACCATTTTCGATTTATTGAGCAATAAGTACAAAATTCAAGGATAATCTTAAAATATTAAGATCGTTTTTCAAATAACTCAACAGATAAAATTATAATAAGTGCTCCACATGTTGCCCATTTTGATTGACACACATCTCTATGCGCCTTTGAAATGAGAGTTCTACTTTTCTTAAAATTGCCGGTGTGATACTTCTAAAAGCAGTTATTATTCTTTCCTTCAGATTTTGGATTGTTGTTGGTGTTTTTTTTTTCATGGGCAACATGTGGATCACTTGTTATAATTTTATCTGTTGAGTTATTTGAAAAACGATCTAATATTTTAAATTATCCTTGAATTTTGTACTTATTGCTCAATAAATCGAAAATGGTTACAAATAGCCATAGGGATGTACATACAAAAAATGTTCGTTTTTAGTTTCTACATCATATGGTTGAAAAATATACAGGGTGTTCTATTTGAAAAAATTGAGAAAATTCAATTCAAAAAGTTCTAAATTGAAAAATCATGTTTTGCCACCCTGTATAATTTTTAGGAAGTGAAAATGATTCAAAGACATCGCACAGATGTTTCCTAATTGGTACTTACATAATTTTTTCTTAAAACCCGTAATTGTGACTGTAGTGATTTTTTTAATAATTATGCATCTGCAGATGCCATTATTTGAACAAAAAAAATCACTACATCCAAGTGGTTTGGAGATAGTCAATAATAATATGGGAGTGAAAAGAGTCTAGGAAGAGGCTTCAAAAAATCTTCTTTTATACACAACATTCCATTTAAAAAAAAGTCACTTGACCCTGTACAATCGTCTTGGGCCACCCTTTATATTCGAAAATAATTTCCGGTTATAGACTTTTTTCTCTAGTTTATTTATGTTTTTTAATCAAATTTCTAGCTATCATAGAACTCGAGCTATCGAAGTCGGACGCACTATTGCCCCACCCTGTATAGCGGGGTATTTTACAGCTGTCGCCGTTTTCCTGCTCTCATCTTCCAGTGTTTTCTTTAATGGCATTCTTCTTCTGTTATTTCTCTTGAGTTCATTGCTTCCTTGGCGTCTTGTTTCCAACTTCTTCTTAGCGTTCATTTTTTGGCAGATCCCATTTTAGTATTTGCTTGAGTCATCTGATATTCTCCATTCTGTTGACGTGGCCAAACCATATAAATTGTTTCTTCTGCACCTCATCAAATAAGTCTTTCTCCATACCCATATTTTTCATTATTTCTTCATTTCTGACTCTAACTAGTTTCTACGGCTTCTTCTCATGTAGTCTCTTTCTGTTGTCAACCACTTACTTTTAATTTTTCTATTCGCATCTCACACTTCTACCCCATAAGTAATTACGCTTTCTACCATTGATTTGTATATCCTTCTCTTTGTTTTTCTTGTGATATTTCTGTCCCATAACCCATAGCACAGGGTTTAAAGTTTTTTTAATCGTTCCTCCCTTCATTATTCTGTTTTTAATTTCTTGATTACTACTTCCACTCTTGTCGAATATTACTCATAGGTACTTAGCTATTGCCACCCCTTTTATGCAGTCATTTTCTAATAACAGATCAGGTATTTCGTTGTATCCAATTAACAGATATTCGGCCTTATTTTTATTATTTATTTATTTATTATTTTAAAACCTAAATTCAACATGGAATGTAGGCTCTAAAAATTTAAATTACACAAATCCTTGATCCTAAATACAAAAGATTTTAGTTTTTCATCTGGAAACGAGGTAATATATAACATTCACAACTGCAGTTCTAAAAGTCAGAATTACGATTTAAATCTAAACTTTTTAAAATTGAAAAGTGCGAGACCTAAAGGCAATATATATATTTTTTTTATTCAGCGGCGAGGAGCTGGTAGCCGCGTGTAAAGGCCTCTGACGAATGTAACTCAGGTTCGATTCCTGAGACCGGTAAAGCCGAAATATACGTTGTCATGCACTTCTCGTGCTTTGGAGGGCACGAAGTCGGTGGTTTCGGTTGTCATGCCATACTGCTCTTTGACCATCACCAACCTCGCATCACTGCAGGTCGACCTCTTCTTCTGCTTATTCAATGGGTAAGGTTAGCCTCCCTCCCTGCATACATGCTAAGACGGCTCACAGAACTCGTTATTACCAACACGCAATCGGCCTAGACAAGTTTCAATTTTGGAATTTGAAAAATCGATTTTTCTAAGTAGTTTTCTTGATTCTAAATTGTACATTTCTGAGGCAGGATTTTAATTGGAAAGCTAATATATTTTTTTCGCTACCAGCAAAGTAAGCAAGCTTTACATCCATGGCAACAGTGTTTGTAAGTGGCTAATAACATTCGGGCTCTAGTTACCCTTGACGACGGAATTTAATAGTGTCACATACGTTTCTAGGAAAATAATGAACAGATAACAGAAATGTAAGTTTATTCACAATCATTATGGTAATATGTCAATTCCCTAGAGGTTGGGAAATACGTCATTCCTAACTATAATGACAATCTCTTGGGTGGAAAGTGACAGGAAACACTTTCCACCCACAGGAAATGTTTATGTACCGTTGCCTAGCGACACTGTCATAGATCTACATGATAAAGTAGGCTAAAATAAATTATAATAGAGCTGTCAAAAGATACTAATAAAATCAATTTAAAATTCAATGATTAATAATTGTGAATAAAATAGTACCACTGACCACGAGGCTTCGCCTCTCGGTCATACACAAGCCCTCGGCTGTAATGAAACATTTCTCACCTCGGATGTAGTGTACTGTTACCGTTGTCATTGTTACCACTGTTATTATATTGATTTTTTTACATTGCCAAGTATAGGACGCATAGTTACCACAAAAAACTGTCACAAAATAATTATTCATACTTTGCAAATAATATTTGCTTGTTCTTTTAAACTACTTGCTAAGCTAAAAAAATATAATAAGCAACACGGAATCTATGGACTATTAACATTTTCGGTTCGCCTCGGCTCGTATTCGCCTACCTCAAATGTTAATACGTCCTTACATTCCTCGTAGCTTAAATAAGTATTTACTTGTATTTTACTCTTTCTCTTTTACCGTCTTACCTATACCTTTACAAAATCGAGGGGGTACTTGTATTTTGAAATTTAAATTTTGTATCCGAGATACCAACGAAAATTTTAATAATTCTTTGTAGTTCACACATATTGATGGTCTAAAGATAATCTGAAGAATTTTACTAAAAATTGGATGTTTATTTCTACCATAATAGGTCCAAAACTGCTGAGGCTTAGTGACTTCAAAGTCTTCTTCAAACAGTTTACTTACCCCATATATATATTATATATTTATTCACACACCAATTCCAAAATTACAAAAATTAATTCAAAAACAAAATTAATTAATTCAAATACCTACATATTCTTTTTAGTGTATGAACTATTTAATGCCCCACAAAAGCAAAGCTTGTGCGTGGGGGCCAAACAGTTAATAATCAATAATTTATTATAGACCTATCAACAATAAACAAAAACTAAGTACATTTAATTTTAACTAATTTTAACTAATAGATGAATCAATTTTAACCAATAAATGAATAAAACTGATTTCTAGTCATTTCAAAAAGAAAGTTTTTTACCCTCCGCTTGAAACCAAGAGGAGATTGATTTTCTCTAAACTTTTTTGGTAACTTATTAAAATACCTGGGAGCAATATAAATAAAGGATTTTTGTCCTATGCTTTTTTCTGCAGTTGATGTTTCTAACTGAATATTTGTTATGGCTCTAGTTTGATAAGTGTGACTAATATAATTTGCTGAGTGTCTATTTATAAATTGTTTATATACTACTTTTAAGAAATAAAGCTGTTTTATATCTAAAATTTTAGCCTCTTGATAAAGTAAATCTGTCGGATATCTGTTTTCTTTATGTAGCAAAATTTTTAAGAATTTTCTTTGAATAATATTCAATTTATTTATTTGACTAACATTCGCACTGCCCCACCCCAGTAAACCATATGATAAACGTGACTGTATCAAAGCAAAATATATAGCTTTCATTTCCGGTAGATTTAAAATTTTGTTTATATATTTAAATTGATATAGTTGGTATCTCAAATTTTGTGCCACATAATTTATATGCAAATCCCATTTTAAATGCGAGTCTATAATAATACCTAAATACTTTATGTGATTTGTGGATTTAATTTCAATTAATTCATTGTGATTGCGTATTGATAGTTGATACTGTGGGAGCATATTCTTATTGCTAGTGAAGGGTACAAACATTGTTTTCTTATAGTTGATCGTTAATGATCTGTGACTAAATGCATCTATAATTTTACTTAGTTCAGTTTCTACATTAAGTTTCAAATTAGACCACGAGTTGCTTTTATAAAAAATTACAGTATCATCTGCAAAGCTTATCATCTTACCATGACACTCCAAGTTAAGAATATCATTAATGTATAAAATAAAAAATATCGGTCCAAGAACTGTTCCCTGAGGAACTCCATATTCAACCACTTTGCTTTCACTAAGTACTGAATTTACTTTAACGTACTGTTTTCTATTACTTAAGTAACTTTGTATGAGTTTATATGAGGTTCCTCTAAATCCAAGGTTCCACAAAACCTCTAGCAACTGTTTATGACTCACAGTATCAAACGCTTTTGCGAGATCCAAAAATACACATAAAGCTGGACTATTTTCATCAATTGCTTGGTGAATTTCCGTTGTTAGTAAGGACATTGCGTCTTCTGTTGATAAGCCTTCTCTAAAACCAAATTGATTATTTGATAAAATATTGTATTTTTTAATATATTTACCAATTCTATTTTTAAGCAGTTTTTCCAAAATTTTTGTTAAATTAGTTACTAGGGAAATTGGTCGATAATTTGTAGGGTCAGTGCCATCTCCGCTTTTAAAAATAGGTTCTACTATTGCTGTTTTAAATTTTGTGGGAAAGACGCCAGTATGTATAATTTTATTAAACAAGTGAATTATAGGTTGAGCAATATCATCACATATAAACTACTCAAAAGAATTAAGGGGTCACTTTTTTCAGAAGGTATATCTTCCTTATGATATCAGCTATAAGATAGGTGTTGATATATTCCATCAATCAAGTATTCAGCTACAATGTTTTATTGCGTTCGTTTGTTTTTTCCGCGTTTCTTAGAAACTGTAAATAAACAAGTTTGTTTTGTACGAAAATTTGAGTATTTGCTTAAGATTTTAATTACTGCGGCTTTTTAATACAACCACAAAATATTGGTGTCACGTGGTCAAACGAGCAATAAGAAGACACCTAAATCCAGTAGAAGTGTCAAGAGCAGTTAGCTTGCTACAAGAAGGTAGAGTGCAGCGAACTGTTGTTCAAGAACTCAATGTAAGCCAGTCTGTGGTGTGGAGGCTCTGGCAGAGGCACCAACAGACTGGTCTTGTCACCAGGAGGACTGGTTGGGGTCGCCACAGAGCAACAAGCCTACTAGACGACCGATTTTTGAGACTTCAAGCCCTTCGCAGCCGTTCGAAAACCGCTCGTAGTCTTCAAATCTACATTTCCAGAGCCAGGCAAGTTTAGATAAGCGACCAAACAGTAAGAAATCGACTTCAGGAAGTCGATTTGAGATCTAGACGCCCAGCAAAGAAGCCAAAGTTGACCAGAAATCATCAACGAAGGAGGATGTTCTTCGCACATGAACATGAATATTGGTAATTGAGGCAGTGGAGTCGAGTGATGTTTTCAGACGAGTCGAGGTTCAAGTTATGGACAAATGATGGTAGAGTTAGGGTGTGGAGAAGGCCAAAGGAGCGTTTTATACCAGCATGTGTTAAGGAAGTCGTGGCTTTTGGAGGCGGTTCAGTAATGGTATGGGGCGGCATTTCAATAAACGGCCGCACCGAACTTGTTGTCATCAGAAATGGTTCTCTCACGGCATAAGGGTACATTAATGAAGCCCTTGAAGAACATATCCTGCCTCAAGCACTTGCCGAGGGAGACGATTTTTTATTTATGCAGGATAACGCTCGTCCCCACACGGCTAGAGTAGTCACTGAGTATCTTAACCAGAATAACATAGCCACTATGGAATGGCCAGCACTCAGTCCTGACCTTAATCCCATAGAGCATTTATGGGATCAACTCAGACAACGTATTCGCAAGCGTCTACACCCACCAGATACGCTGGCAGAACGGGAACAAGCTCTCATTGAAGAATGGCGACATATTCCCCAGGAAAACGTACGCAGACTGATTCGCAGTATGCCACGCAGATGTAATGCCGTAATTCAAGCTGGAGGAAGCTTTGCACGATATTAGGTTTAGGTATTGTATTGGTTTATTGAGAATTCTTAAGAATATTAATTTTTTGATATGAGTTTTCAGTTTAGTTTCTGGTTCACTTTAACATAGTGTTCAATGATGTGGTAGATGTTAAGATGATATCCAATTTTTATAGCATTTCATTAAAATAAATGTTTCGACAATGCGTATACCAAGTTTCATTAAAATGTCATCGGTCCTAAAAAAACTTCAAGCATTTGAAATTTTGACCCCTTAATTCTTTTGAGTAGTTTAATTTTTAAAGTTTCGGATTTTATTAGATCTATTCCCGGTGACTTATTGGGTTTTAAATTTTTTATAGTTTGGACTACTTCATCTATTGTTATTGGACAGAAGAAAAATGACTGTGATAATGACTTTGTAAGCGGCGGTGGTGTTGCTGGTTTATGGATTTTGTCTGCATAATTTTTACCTACACTTATGTAAAATTCGTTTAAAGTATTTGCTATATCTAAATTATCCTGAACAATCCCATTGTCCTTTCTTTTTATCTTCGAGATAAGTTTTTTTGTACGTGTTGTGTTAGTAATATCTTTAACTGTATTCCATAAGTTTTTAGCATTATTTTTATGTTTATCAATTTTGTCACGGTAATAATTTATTTTTGCATTTCTTAACAAATTACTCAAAATATTTCTATAGTTAACGAATTCTTCTTTGATATTCATATTTTGTTTATTTTTTATCATTTTTTTGTAGAGTTCATCCCGTTTATTAATTGATTTGACTAGTCCCTTAGTAATCCATTCCTTCCTTTTCTGTTCATTCCTTTTTAGTTTAATTATTTTTGTATTTGTTTGTATTAATTTAGTTAACGATTCAACAAAAAAGTTCGTAGCTTCATCAGCATTATCTAAATGATACATATCAGTCCAGTTAAAATCCGATAAACTGGATTTTAATTTGGGATAGTTAATGTATGCAGCATGCTTCACGTTTAATTTTGGTAGGTTTTTATGAGTTTTCATGTTGATACTGATTCCCGTGGCATAGTGATCGGTCAGACTAATTTTCAGAATATATGGAGTTATATCACTTTCAATTAAATTTTCTGTACTCTTTAGAAATATATGGTCAATACAGGAACCAGATGTTTCCCTAGTGGCTGTATTAATCATTGAGTGAAAACCGAATTCATTACAAGTATTTAAGTACTCTAATGTTTGCTCGCTATCTTCTAATACATTTATATTCATGTCACCAATAAGGATATAATATTCTGCATTTTCTTTTAAATTTTCTAAATATGACCTAAAATTTACTAAAAAATTTTCAGTAATTGTTGAGGGTGGTCTGTATATACCAGAAACAATGAACACTTTATCTAGATATTTTAATTTTATCTGGGGGATCGAATGTTCGCCTGCATTTATAATCGAAGATGTGAAATTATGAGTATCTTTTATGTAAACTAGAACACCGTCATTTTTATTAATATTACCCTCGTTGTAAACTACACTGTACCCGTTTAGTTTAACAAAATTTAAATCATGTATTTTAAATGTCTCTGTTAAAACTATACAATCAAATTGTTGATCTAGTTGACTAATGTAGATTTTTAATTGATCTAAGTTCTTATATATGCTCCTTATATTGAGGTGAAATATGTGAAAATGTAAAGTCTTGTAGCTATTACATAAGTTATTTAGATTTATAATATTACCAATCTCTGTAGTTTCAAGCGGATTATAACTGCAATCTCTTATATATTGATCCATCTACACCTAGAAAAACAAAACAATTAATATTTGTACACCCAATAAAATAAAATAATTCTTAAAATAAATAAATGTTAAGTTAAACAATGTTTTACAATTTTATACTAAATACTTAATTTAATTCAATTTAATTTGTGCTGTTCCCTCCCTTTATTTTTATACTTTTTCCATGTCCTTATCTGATTTAATATTAAATTTCTTCCCATTTTTGTTTGTGAATATTTTCCCGTCCACAGTCCACACATTCCGAATTCCGTATTTCTCCTTGGCACATTTTAAGAGCTGTAATCGTTGTTTTGTTAAATCTTCGGTTACTACGATTTTTGTACCCTTTAGCTTCTTTTTATTTTTGAAAATTTCGTTACGATAGCGGTAGCTACAAAATTTCACTATTATCGGCCGGGGTCGTCGATTATCTGCAGAACCTTGTGGACCCACACGATGGCATCGGTCAATATGTTCCAAATTTAACTGCACACCTATATTTCTATCGAATATCTCCAGCACAGTTTTATCAATGTCCTCGTCCTTGCCTTCTTGCACGCCAAATACTCGAATGTTGTTACGCCTCGTGTACTGCTCTAAATCATCGATTTTACTATAAAATTCTTCATTTTCCTTCTGTAAATTCACTACTGTCGCTTCCATTGCGTCACACTTGGCTATTAGTTTTTCCATGCTTTCAAACCTCTCTTCCAATTTCTTGGCTACTGCGTCCGCTATTTTACTTAGTAATGCGTCCAATCCAGGACCATTTTTAAAAAAATCTTCAATCACACCTTTAGCACACGTTTTAATGTCTACCTGCTGACTTTGGGTGAAAACCATTTTTAATTTAGTATTTTTAGGACAGAATATAAATCTACGGGCACAGCACTGTTTGCACGTCTACTCGTGTCGACAATACATTTACAACTGTATATAAAATATAAAGCTATAAAATATAAGTGCAGAAATATACTGTCGATGTTTCTATTCACATTACCGTACCAATACAGTAATAACGTGCTATCCACTCTTGCACACGTTACCCTAATGCGAGGAGGACGCAGGAAGGCTGATATAAGTTTTACGGTTAGCCCGCGTTGGTATTAGTATTAGATAATTGCACATTTTAATGTGCAAATTAAACTTTCTGTATAGACCCTGAACAGCATTGGTTTAGTAACTCAGATCAACAATTGTTGTGGGAGGTTCTTGAAATTGTCTTGTATTGACGAAATACCCATAAAAATAATAAATAATATTTGATAGTCTTAAAATTGATATTAATGTGGTGCGATAAAAAGAACCGACTATTAAGTATTTAGAATTTGCTAAGGTTTAGTTTTAGTTAAATTAACTGTAAAACTGGCCCCACTCAGATAGTTTCATAGCAACGAGAATCTTTAATGGCGTTGCACATAACTTCATTTCTGAATGCTGCAGCACTAACAACAACTAACCAGATTTTCAAGATAATTTTCCTAATCCAGTTAGTGTTGCCGGCAGCAAGTCATCTTGTTTATGACACTACACATTGCTTATTGCTCCTGGCAGACTTGTAAATATAGAACTGCTTACTATATGACAGTATTATTTGTTTCTAGGTAAGATAGCTTTTCAGTTTAATAATTCTTGTGGAAAATTTATCAAATAAAATAGATGACAACTCGCATACGTACTGGAAAAGCTCTCTTAATTACGCGGATAAAACTTTGGCTCGAGAGTTTATAATAACTTGTTTCGTAATTTGGAATTGCTGGAGCCGAATATCTACCTCGAATTAAATATTAAAATCGATATTAAGAAGGATTAACTTTATGTATACTGTATTTAGTTTTAGACTATAATTAAAACTTTCTCCAATACTAACACGCCTCAAGTTTCGATCCTTTTGTTTCCTTCCTTTTGTATTAAGTTTTGTGCGCAATTTCGGAAGTAATAAAACTTAAATTCCTAAAACAAAGGATTTTAATTGTACAAGTATACATTTTAAAATTCTTTTTTGTTTAATTGTTAAAGCAACATATAAAGCCTATTCCAAACTACATTTAAATAAATTAGCCCAAGTTGAACATCAAATTTAGTCAATTACCATGAAAACCATTAACATCACAGGTATAGTTCGGTTCCATTTGCTTTAATATTAGTGAATCTGGTTATTTCTGCATTAACTTGATGTATATACATCTGAATTTGCTTTAATATCTCTCTTATTTGACAAGACAGATATACGTAAGGTAATAGGATGGAATGGAATGTAATTAATGATGTGAAAATCGAGGCAAATCCAAAATTAGGAAACACTGAACATATGTTAGGTTATTAGAACACTAATATTGTTAATTCTCTAATTACTACCCTGACTAATGTAGTCCCTTCCTTTGTATATTATTAGAATCTTTGTTAAGTTTTATTTTAACAAAGTAATTTTCAGAGTAAATTAAGTTTAAAATATGTGTTATTTTATGTCCTTGTTTTGTCATTAATTCCTTTTATCGTCAATTAACCACATTAGTGGTTGTGATTCATTTAAAAGGGAGCACTCAATTAACTTAATTTGTACTTTGTTCCATCACGTCTCATATTAAGCAACCCTTTCATTATCTTACTAGCTACGAAATACACTTCCCAAATTTCAGAAAATAGAACTCACATAACGTTTATTAAGTACCGTAGTTAAATAGATAAAATGGTGCTTCCATTTTTTATTCAGCTTATTTCCTTCATTTCCTTTTATGGTCATTATCTTTAAATTATATCTGAATTTAAGTGGGTTTTGTAATTTTGTAGTTCGAAACGAATTTATTATTCAGAACGAAAGACACATAAAAGTGTTTTGGAATTCATTGTCTGCGATGCATTTATTGCACATAAAAAAATCTTGAGGGTATCAAAACACAACATGCGTTCTGTTCACGTTCAGATGAACACGCCATTACTTTTTATAGCTGAAGACACTGGTGTGACAAAATACGCCTTGTCCTTATCATTCAAGCTAGGATTTACCTTTTAGGGACAATTTTTGCTCCTTTGAGGATAGTTAGGTTGGGGTTTAAACTACATATTACATTTTTATATGAAGGTAATGCCTAATTTTCTATTTTTTGCCCTTCCTTGCTTTTCTGCTTGTATAAGAGGGCAATTTTGTTTTAAATACCCCGTTTCATCACTTGTTTAGATACTTTTGGTGAAACCCCTAGCCTGTAATATTTTGCTCCCCTGTGCTTCTTGTTTAGATATGTTTTTCGTTGTAAATGTGGTTGTCGCTCTCTGTATTTCTATTTTCTATTACCTGAGGCTTTTGTTACAGTTAATATAGCTTCGCCTTTTTGGTTATCGTTGACTTTGGTATTGTTGTTTATCCAGTTTTTCATTGCTTTTTTTTAATAATATATTTCGTTACTTGGTGAGAGAACTAACATATAAAATGCTAGTAAAAGTTTAAAATTGGTTGAAAATTAAATAAACTTAGTGAAAAAAGAGATAAATAGAGAATGACATCAATACTTTAGTTAAATTTTAATCCTTTAAACAAAATAATAAATTTATAACCAAATATGTTGTTATCGAAATCAAGGTACCTAAATATAAACTAACAGCCAGGCAACCAACACAACACGGAAGCTCCAAATAATGCAAACCGTTTGGAGGTAGATAAGCTAACAGAAATAATAAAAAGATTTAGAGATTATATCATGCCACAAAACAATCGACTAAGAGAAGACACGACAAATATAAATATTAGAACTATCTCAAGAAATTTAACAAGGCATTAGTGTATTATCATAGACTATTGAAACAATTCAGAAAAACAGATGACATGGTAGAAAAATTAGCAACTCAAGAGAAATGCCCACTAAACTTAAAAAGAGAGCAACGCAAGAACAATCTAATTTTATTTCCTAATCCTAATATTAATAAACCAACAATTACAAATTAATTGTGAAGAAAGAGACATCGAAATTATTAGAGAAATAACTCCTAACAACAAAATTAGCCCCATAATACTACGTATAGTTAATATGAAACTCAAATATTCAATTCTTGAAAGAAAAAAAGCTACTAAAAAAGCTCAACAAAAAAAAATAGGTAAAGAGTACCGTTATTTATCTTAAAGCAAAGAAGAGAACTAAACCCAGTAATGAGATGCATAAGAAAACAAGGATGTATTATTGTTATTGTATTGATGTACTATTAAAACACAATACACTAACTACTAAATGAACAGGAAACAATCAGAAAAAGACATCGCTCGGAAGAAGAACAGGCAAATACATCAATACATCGATAGATAAGCACAACAATACAAATAAGAAAAACACATAAATCCCCACATGAAAATTAAAAGAAAGGATACTAGATCTCGTAGTAACCCTCGAAGCAAATGGCAACCAAAGCAAATCAGGACTGTTCTTAATATGACAAAACATGATATGACCATGGACACGATAGCGTTAACAAAACTTTGGAAATTAGTTCCAGAAATCTTGCAATGGGGGGTAAAAGAGACCACATCATTCCAAAATATAAATCCGTCACAATCATCAATTTTTTTCAGTCAACATTAACCTGTCGTGTACAAGCATTAACAAAAAGTGAATTAAAAGGACTGGAAATAACACAATATAAAATGATTAGAAACATTTTAAAAATTAGACTAAGTGATAAGGTAAAAATATCAAATCTAAATTTAAAATAATCAATATAGTGCAAAAAACTATATCCAGATTAAATAATAGAATGTCTAAATTAATCGCAACATGGACACCCACAATAAGAATTAGGAAGAGAGGAAGACCCAAAAGACGCTGGGAAGATGAGATAAAAGAAATAGCTGTAGAAAAATTGACACCAAACGAAAAGATTGGATTTGAAACTTTTTAAGGAGGCCTTTGCCCTTAAAAGGATTTAAGAGGCTATTATTATTATTATTACTATTATTATCCATTAGAGTCAGAGGGTCTCTCTGGGAAGCCCTCCCCCGTTCACCCCGGGGATAGGACAGAACCTAGCATCCGATCACTCACGTTAGAGGGTTCCCACAGGCTCTACCAACTTCAGGCCGGGTGACTCATCATACCTGGCATCACCTGTAGGGCCCTTTCGAAACCCCTCAGTCTCGGACTTCAGACCGGCCGACTTTAAGAAGGCGAAGGTAAGTTCTCGAGAAAGGCCCTCTCGCTCCACATGACGAAAGAACTGGGAGTGTATCGCCTTTCCCGTATGTTCTCTCATCAGACGATCGTATTCTGCCTTCTTCGTTCTTGAGCTGACGGTTGTCACATGCTCCTCAAGATTAGGAGCACCGTCGGCTATATGCCGATCTGGTGAGAGCTCTTGTAGTCCGAGCTTTTCTGCAGCCCTGCGAGACGCTTGAAAAAGAAAGGCCCCGTTCCCCGCTTGCTCATGTGACTTAACAAACAACATGAGCGGTTCATTACCCCTTAACACACGGTGACATGTATCTAGGACGACATGATCGTGCAGACAGTCCAGGCTTAAAAGACCCCTACCTCCAAGATGACGTGGGAGGTAAATGCGCTGAACAGAGGACTTCGGATGCAAACTACGATTTTGTTCATGATCTTTCTGGTTTCTCGGTCGAGCGTTTGTAACTCTAGTCTACTACATTGGGCGTTGGTTTGCACTTGTTCAGGGGGTGATAAGCGCTTCATTGCAAACAATTTCGCAATCTACTTTGTATAATTCGCAAGTCACCTTAAGAGTAGCTTAATTTTTCCAATTTGTTAATAAGTACAACTTTTACCACATCAAATTTCGTGTAAAATTTACTTTTTATGTTACTCATTTTATAGGATAATAAATTCTAACTTCATTTGAAAAGCAAGCTAATATCGTCCATATGAGAAAATTAATTTAAAACAATTAAAACAATTTCAAATAACCAAGTTATATCCGTTTCTTCTCGCAGTTGTCATATGAATCACAAATTTTCTTAGCCATACAACCTCTTATGTATAGGGTTTTTCAAAAGTAAGTCGTATTTTGAAATACTGATATTTTTATCAATCATTGAGCAATTTGAAAATTAAAAGTGCCTGTATGTGCAGAAAGAAATGGGATTTATTAAAAATATTACGTTTATAGTAAATGTTGTATGTGGCCGCCATTTTCTTCTTGAACAAGAAGTAACCTTTCTTCAATACTATAAACCGCAGCTCTGAGTAGGTCTGCTGGAATAGCTGCTATATTTTGTGGGTTTACATTGTTTACAAGGTAGTTGACGTTCGGTATTGAACCAGACCACAGGCCCCGTTCCTTGCATTAAAAAATTGAAAGTATCAGTTATGTAATGTGACTTCTGGTTAATTCAGAAATTTGTATAATTTCAAAATTTTAAATAACACTTTTTAATATTTGGATGGGACACTTAACTGCGAGTTTAAAAAATAATTGAAGAAAATCAGTTACAATTGCTCTCCACTTTCAACATCATAGCGTTTCTCCACATTTTGCATAAAATTTACGAGCATTGTTAGTCCTAGACCTACCAAAATCAAATTGGAAATTGAATAGAAAATATTTAAAAAGAAGCTTAATAGTTATTAAGGTACCAAGGGCATTATGAGCAAAATAAGCGCCCAAGATTGTTAGTTTACAGCCCGAGGACCTTTGGCCCGAGGGGTGTACACTGTACAAAAATCGCGGGCGCGTAGTTCATAATGCCGATGGTGCCTTCAACGTTTTATGTTCTACCAGTTTTCTTATCTAATTCACATTTATTTTGTAATTTGGATTTGTAACATTAACTGAGCTGTCATTAATTTCCACTGTGACAGTGGCGCATAATAAAGTTGTATCCATGAAAACAAATGGTTTTTACTGGTTTTTATTGATCATAATACGCCCTAGAGCATTATAGAAAAATAATAGTCCTAGGGCGTTATTTTGCATATAACATACCTCAAAATAGAGTCATTATTGTCAATTAATATACCGGTAGGACATAAAAATATATTTCTTATTCTTCCTTTATGTAAATCAATGCAAATTTAAAATATTGTACCTATACTTTATCTGTATCGTTGTTTAATATTATATAAATAATAAATTTTTCAAATCGAGTTTTATACAACAACGATTTCATAGCCAAAATTCTACTAAATTTTGCTTGCCGCTTTAACACGCTGCAATTCACAATTCCCTCTTCTCTCATTTGGGAAACTGTCACAATGACTCGCGCGATTTTATTGGTTGAGAGTTATTAGGCAACCTATTTGAGTTACTAGGCCTTGGAATTAACGATTAAACCAAGTGTTTCCTCTTAATCATTTTTCATTTTCATATCATGTTAAGTTTCAATAAGATTAGCGTATCTTCTTTTCATGTATAAAAATTAGTGGAGGATTGTAAATACCTTCACTGAATCACAAACTAATAAATACAAGGGAATAATATTTGACACGCTTTCTGTACCGGTTCACAGGTTTCTTTAATTCTTGATGGTGTAAGGTGCTACGGTTTTCAAATTACCTCTATGTTTGGAGGTTCCCTACATATTAATAATCAGATGTTGAGGCGTATTACTACTAAAATTGCTTTGATATGTAGAATTACAGAAGTTACCAAAGGCCGGTTTCTCTATACTCGGAAAATTAAATTTTCATCTATGTATCTGCTATGAAAACATTTGCATTAACAAAATTTGACAAGGAAAATGACTTAAAGTTAAAGTTACTAGGAGATAGTGGAACAGGTGCTTTATAAAGCTCTGTAAACAAATAGAAAACGATCCGTTAACTGCAAATATCCAGACCTAAGATAATTAATGAAATAATTTTTAATAAAGGATTATTACTGCGTCCTCCGTGTGTTCAATGCATACATTTAAATTTTACCTTTTGTAAAGAGGAGAATTTAAAAAATGCACTTTACGATCAATTTCTTTTTATGTTTTTTTTTTACAGTGCCATAATTTAATAAATGAAAAATTAGCCTTTAAAAAGTTGCTAATAAAAAAGGCAATTGAAATTCACTAGGAATTCGTGTGTTCCTCTCTTTTTATTTATAGCTCACACGCTTCCAAAGGCGTTGAAAGCTCTTTTTCAGTAAAAATTATTACCACTAAACGGCCGGCTATTTTCAACAGTAAAATTTTATGAAACGTAGTAGGTATATTCGCGAATTCTGTCCGCGAAATAAGACAACACGAAACGATACAACGCAAATAAAACAAAATCATCTGCGAAAATAAGCCATTCGCCCTAACATTCGCCAACAAAAGAGCGTTAAATCCTAATTTAGAATTTCAATCTCAAATGCTTCGGGAATGACAATCACATTTATTGAATATCTAAATTCGAATTCTCTCAGACTTACAAAAAAACTCATCTTTAAAACCTTTAAAAGCTTTCGAGTTCGTGAATTAAATCCTACCTTTAGCAACTGAAAACTGAAAAGAGGGTGATGACGTCCCACATTTTGCCCCCCTTGTTTCCCAGGACGTCTGTTTCTCATTACCAAGGGTCGAGACTTAAAACAACACCGGATAAGTAATGAGTAATTCATGTCTAGGACAAGTGAGCACCAATTAAGCATCAAGTTTTACGAATATCTTACTTGTTGGTTTTTATTTAGTACAGTGTATGGTGAGAGACGATGTCGTAAAGGGCGTTTCCCTCGTAAATTAAAATGATTGTCGAGTTTACCTTCTATTATTTTACAATTCTAAAGGTTTGAGTTCGGAAAAACTAAAACAAGTGAGAAAAGTTCGTCTACATTGCCAAAAACAGTTTCAGAGTTTGTTCCAACAGTTTTAGTGTAACTTTCCAATTAAGCTGAAATTGGAGACGTTTATTTGCTGCCCTGATAGACTTTCAACTAATATAAAATTTAAAAAGTTTAAAATTAGAATTTCTACATTAGATTTACTTGCTAATGAAATTTTTGTGAAACTTAATTGTGGAAGCTTGATTTAATTTGAAAAGATTTTTTAAGTGATTTAAAAAAAATAAAAGCAGGGAAAGCTCAGACTTGGTTTTTTAATTTATTTAATTACGATAATCCTAAATTCAAGATTTGGCATTATAAAGGACAGCAGAATTTTATATTTAAAATTTATAGCCGGACATAACGGGTTTTGGCTATCAATATGATTTATGGAAGTTTCTGAATTATTTTTAGAGGTCATTTCAAAAAATCCACGATTGAATTTTCAATAAAGCGTTGTTTTATGGTGGTTGAGTTTAAGCTTTTGAAAATAAAGTAATAATTTCCTTAATAATATTTTGTTTATTATACAATTTTTGTATGAGTCCTTTTTATAATTATCATTCCAATCTAATAGCTTTAAAATACAGTTTTTTCAGATTAAAAATCAAATCTCTAAAAGTGCAGATTATAAATCTAAATCTAAATTTAAAAATAGGGAGCAACATTCAAACGTTTTTATAATATTTGTATAAAACTCAAATTTCAATTAAATGAATTTTATACCAATTCGTCATATTTAGCCCGAACCTGTGCATTAGAGTATAAAATTTCAATGAAGCTCAATATTGAACTTTTTAAAAGCTTTCCAAACCAAAATATAAATGAATGAAAATTATACAGACGATAGGATATCAGGGACAAAATACTCTTTGTAAACACAATTTGTGCAAAACTCATAAAAGCACAACCTTCTGAACCTCCTTGAGCTTCAAAATTCACTGGGAATCTGTAATGTGAACCAATTTTATGCTACATTTGTTCCAATAAATGTGAAAAAATTCCAGTACGATCATAAGGACTGCCTTAGAATTAAACTTGCTCTTGTTATTTTTGCTTGTTTTAAATTTCTGTGCTTTAATATTTATGGATCTACTTACCTAAGTGCATGCATGTCGGAAAATTAATTTTCCTGAAAATCTAACCAAATGAAATGCGGGTGAAAGAACTAAAAAAGGAGAAAGCTCTGTTTTTTAAAAAGTTTGAAATATGAATAGATCTTTTTATTAATGACGCAACGTTGTTGAAGGTTTCATTGTTTGTCTTTACGGAAGCGAATCGAAGCAGAAACGAAATAGATAAACAGGGATTTTCCCTCAAGGATATACAAACAAGATGAAAATAGGGCTGTTTGTATTGTTACACGTATATTTGCGTTAGAATATTAGGAAGAAAATTTTTATATACATGCATGCTTTTTTTACTTAACCTTATCAGATGATTTTGCTCTGTTTAAATAAGCAATGAATTATAATCCCATCGCAGCTGCACATTCATAAAATGAGGCAGTTTCCTAAAACTGTTTTGTTTAAAATCACTGGTTGCTTATTTAATTCAGGATTACATTTTTCGGTTTCGGGGTTTATTATTTTATTATTCAAAACAACTTTTGTAAACACTGCAATTGCATATTATTCAGTCGATTAAATTTCGTTATTTAGAATGTGATTTAAATTAAGTCACTATCTTTTAGTAGTATTGTACGAGTAGTGATTTTTTTAATTGTCTATTTATTTGTAGAATTCAAAACTTCAATAACGTAGGATTCTATAAAATCATAAAAAAATAATAAATAAATACATACAAACTTCGTAAAGGTGTTTTCCATTTCCATTCCTAAAGTGTTCGATAAATTGGATACAGCAATCTCATTAGCTTAAAATGCGTGTAATCTGGGCATTATTCCGTATAATGGTATAACTTTTCAAGGTGTGTTGAATTATAGGGATTTATTTAAGTAATCAGCTAACATTAGCGAATTTGATTGATAAAATCCCGATCTACTGAAATTCGAATGAATCTATTAGTGAATTGAATGTATTTGATACAAAGTATGTGATAAGGTTTTCAGTGTGCTGTGGAATTTATTTTGGTTCTCTGAACAGATTCTTGCACTTTAAAATAAATTAAAGATGAGATATCTTTAAAAGGTCTGTTTAAATAAAAATGAGATAACCGTAAATTGTGAATGCAAGTAAATGGAAACGAAATACTGAAAGAGAATTTAAAAATTATTAGCCTCATGATTTCTATCAGTGAATTTAGAACATCGTTGCCTATTTAACTGAGTTTTCTCACATAGATTTTGATAATATGATTTTTAAATGGAAATTTTTCAACTAAAACTAATAAAAAATTGCTTTTTAAATCCAACTGAGTACTTTTAAGAATGATGTCTACTGACAGGACTTGGATAATAATTTGCAATGAAGAGCATCCTCTATTCTAATAAGTTTGAAAAAAATTATATTGTTTAAATATTAAATGTGGCAGCGGGTAGGCACGATCCCGGTGAAGGATAGACCTACTTCAAGGAAGTGACCCTGTCCACGCAAGCCTTGGTACTTCCACGGCTCCTATCATTGGGGGAATCATGTCCTAACCTAAATTCTACCCACATCCCATTTTACTCCTCATATTTCCGCAACCAACCCACTTGTCCAGCGTGAAAAATTATGGCCAAAACCCCTGAATTTAGACCCTGAGTTCCCAGCAACCAGATGCCCCCAGTCTATGACAGCGGCCAGAAATGGAATCAGATCAGGGATGTTACGGCAGACTACCAAACTAGTATATGTACAGGCGAAACGAAACTACAAGGTGAAAAATGCTCAATTCTAAAAGCAAGGATCATGTTATACCAGAATAATGGCGAAGACAACACATTTGAAGGTATTGCAATAATTGAAAAGCGATATATAAGCAAGGTAACTGAAATGGAAGCGATATCAGATAGAGTAATATTTGCAACCTTAAAACTCTCAAATAGACATGAAATTAAGTTTATACAAATGTCTGCACTAACATCGACACATACAGATGAAGAGATCGAAAAATGTATGAAGATATTACATCTTACATCGGCGATAGGACAGTCTCAAACACACTTTGCGATCCTGATGGGAGATTTCAACGCCAAGATAGGCAGAAAAGAAACATCGAAATAGATTACAACAGGAGTTCAAAAAGAAATTACATAAGGCTTGGCCATCGAAAAATGTCTACTGCAAGCTTTATAATGTACAAATTGACTAACTTATGACAGCAACAACAACAGAGATGACAGTTAATAAATTCTAAGCTTGCAGTAGACATTATTTTATTTTTCCATGGCCAAGCCTTATGTAATTTCTTTTTGAACTCATGGTATAATATCAGACAACACATACAGGGTGGCTGATTTTTCATTGGCCAGCTTATATCTCGTTTATTATTAGAAATACAAGAAAAAGTCAAAGGAAATTATTGTAGTATTGATTCTTCTAGAAAATGGCATAGTTAATTATTTTTCATGGCCTACTGGTTTTCAGGAAAAATATATAACTTTAGTTTTTTAAATGGAACACCCTGTATATTTATTCGCTAATGGATCGAGGCTTAAATTCTCTTTTCAAAAATGTATCACATGTGATACTTTAGGTTTCATTAATAAACAACAAAATAAAACTAATAAATACTTATTTATTTATAATTTATTATTATTGGCTCTGTGAAAGCAGCACAGAATATCAACCTTTTCACTACTACTGTAATTAATTGCCATTTCTTCAAATATCACAAACACCAACCGTAATTGATCAAATTATTACTTTACTACTAAAAATGTACTAATTTCAAATAACAACAAAAACTGACATAACAAACAGTAAAGTACAAAAGATTGCTAAAAATATAAACCGCGCATAGGTAACTAGAATGATTTTACTATTTGAGTTTATTTTTGTTTAATTGACACTTAAAATATCACATGTGATACATTTCTGAAAAGAGAATTTAACCCCCAATATAGTAGCGAACAAATATCAAGGTTGTTTTATTTAAAAAACCAAAGTTATACATTTATCCTGAAAAACAGTAGGCAATAAAAAATAATTAATTATGCCATTTTATAGAAGAATTAATACTAAATAACTCTTTCCTCTGACTTTTTCTTGTATTTTTAATAATAAACGAGATATAAGCTGGCCAATAAGAAATCAGCCACCATGTATATTCTAAAATATGTGTCAGTATTGAACAGATTCAGTCAGTACGTACCGACCATAGAATGACCAGAGTAAAACTCAAAATAAATCTTAAGCAAAAAGGGTACAAACTTATACAACACAAAAACACAAAACTATTATCCGAACTCATTGAGATAAACCAATATAAATACCAAGAGATGTTAACCAAGAAAATGCCAACACAACAATGTCACGACAACTGGAGGCTAAACTGTTTAACAAATAAGCTGACAAATGATATAGGTACCAACACCAAGAAGGCATGCATGGGCACAAAACACAACAGGCCACAGAAAATAAGTAAGAAAACTCGAGAGCTAATACAAATTAGATGGGGGAGCATAGGGAAAGCAGTAAATTTATAGGCAATAGAATAAGAAAGGTTATTAGTAGTGTCCGACCGAAGCTTCGGCTTCGGCCACCATCGGCCGCAAAAAGCACATTCGGTCGCACATTCGGCTTCGGCGAAAAAAGGGTCAAAGGTTTGGCCGAAGCCGAAGGTTTGGCCGAATCCGAAGGCCACATCCAGCTGAGCGATTCACGTAAACGAACGAAATATTACGTACAATACGCGCGTTTTTTATAAATATTATTATTATGTAAAGGAAAATTTCGCCGTTGGTTTCAGGCAGGTACTTAATATTGCAAAATGTCATCATTGGTACAAAATTCCATTTGGAAACATTTTACTAAAAATGACTCCAAAGGAACATGCAAATTATGCGGTAAATCTATGTCTGTCGGTAGTTCGGTGCCAAAAAAAACAGACAATAACAAATATAAAAAACCATCTAGAAAAAGTTCATAAAAATTAATGTTTTTTTTTTATTATTCATTTGTTACTCGTGTTCTTATGTGTTCAGCATAATTTGTATTTGTATTTGTATTTACTATTTGGGAATACAAGTGAATAAGGATATTTTTTTGTTTAAAATTGATTGAAGTTTGAATTTATTTTTATTATGTATTATAATCTATTTATACTAATTTACAGTAAGTATTTTAAGTCTGGTTATACCTTCGGCTTCGGCTTCGGCTTCGGTTTCGGCTTCGGCTTCGGCTTCGGAAAACGTAAAGAAAGCGGTACACCTATTCTATGAGAATTTGTGTAAAAGTAGAAACGTAAATACATTACAGATGAGACCAGCAATGACAAAAAGTGTTAAATGCCAATTTAGAGGACATATATGTACTTAAAATCAGTACAGAAGATATAAAAAATAGCGTTAAAACAGATAAAAATAAACGAGCGCCAGGCGAAGATGGAGTGATAGTTGACATGGTCAAAATGAGAGGAAAAAAGAAGAAGAAGAAAACTTCTTCTTCTTCTTCTTCGGTCATTGTCCTCTTGGGTTTGCCGTTTTATATTTCCATAATTTCCCTATTATCCCAGTCTCCGTCGTTCAAGTCTTTTTCTGTTATTATATTATTTATATGAATTTCCCAGCTTACATGTCCATACCATTGGAGAGCTGGATTTTTCAAAGTTTTGGTGATTGAGTTGGTTATTTCCATTATTTTCCAAATCTCTTCTGTCCTCGGTCTATCTGTTATTGCGAATCTCCTGCATCTTTTCATATAATCTAGCTTCTAATTTTATCTCTACCAGCTTTGGTTACTGGCCACATTTCATAAAGTACAACATTTTCATAGTAAACCATGTAGACTTTTTGTCGCAATTTTTCCCATAGCTGTTCTTGTGGATATATCATATCATATGTATCTGTAGAGCTTATAGTCGTTCCTACACATTTAAAAGTATGGCTGGATTTAATATCTTGCTCGTCTACTCTTATATTTTGTGCAGTCCTTCCCATGCACATGACCTATTCTGTTTATGGAAATTTTTATACCTCATTTTTCATATTATTTCTTAAGTTTTCTTAACATGTATCCAATGTCACCTCTTGTTAATCCCAATTCTGAACAATTGCGGTACCACGTTTCCAAGTAAATAGCAAAGGCGGTAGATAAATTACTAAACACCGTAAAATCACTACTAGATAAATGCACAGAAGAAGGCAAAATACCCGACACTTGGAACAACGCAGAAGTAATATTGTTGCACAAGAAATGTAGAGGGATCTAGCGAATATGGGGAACTATCGCCTCATTCGTCTATTGAGACACTTACAAATTATTAACCAAAATAATAACTAATCGATTGCATCAAGCCCTACCAAACGCTTGAACAAACAGGTTTTTGCAAAAAGTGCATCACAATCGACCACCTGCGGGCAGTAAGAAATGTATTAGAGAAAGTTACGGAGTATAATATACATCTCTATCTGGAATTTATCGACTACGTGAAGGCCTTCGATACAATCGAAGTGTGGACCCTACTACAAGCTCTAGATAACGCAGGAGTAGACTCTAGATATTCAGACCTAATAAAGTATATATACAGTGTGTCCCTGGATGGAGTTGACAATAGGTATGATGGACCAAAAATTTTCGAATTGGATTTTCATATTTTGGAATTAATCCCTGCTCGGTCTGAAACTTATTTTTAGTTTACTGGAGAGAGGAGTTCTCCAGGGTGACACAATATCCCCTAAACTGTTCAGTCTGGCACTGGAAGACATAAAGAATGAATTGGGAACACCTGAGAGTAAATATCGACGGCTAAAAATTTTTAAAAGAGCGAATTGGGAGTACCTTGGAATAAATATCGACGCCAAAAAATTAAACTACCTTCGCCTTGCCGGCGACGTAATGATCATCAGTGAAAACAGAGTGGATCTACAACGGATGATATCGGAACTAAATAATGAATCCCTGGCAGCAGGATTGGGAACGAACACAAAGAAACAAAAATAATGGCATTCGTACGTTACATAATCACATCAGGAAAGGATAACCAAACGGCCGAGATAACTTGAAAAATAAAACAAGGGTGGATTGCATATGGCAAACTAACGCAGATATTCAAGAGCGATATACCAATAAATCTGCAAAAGAAGTATACGATACATGCGTGCTACCATTTATCATTTACGGATTACAGAGCAGGGCTTTTACAATAAAGACCATCAAATACTAAAAATCGCCCAAAGCGCAATGGAGCGGAATATGTTGGGGTTAATACCAATAGATAGAATCACGAATGAGGAAATTCGTCGACAAACTAAACTATTTAACCGATATAATCAAAAGAACAGCAGAACATAAAGCGCGTCAATTACAAGAACAGTGTACCATTGTGGAGACAGACCTTGCACCACCAAAAGAAGTAGAGGACGGCCACCAAGAAGGTGGATAGATGGCGTAAAAGAGGCGGCCTTAAAGAAGTGGAACAAGGCAGCCCAAAATAAAGAAGACTGGAAATAATTAAGGGAAACCTGTATCCAGAAGCGAAGAGGAAGAAGAAATACCAAATTTCAAAATTTAGGGATTAAAATTATCAGTGTGCAATGCATTATCAAGTTTTTTAGACCACAACTGGTCATGTTAGTGAAACACCTTTGTTGGCTGTTTTATCAGTAAAAAAATGAAAACCTTATTTGATAGAGGTTCACGATAAACCGTTTTCAGAGCAAGTACAGAGGTATTTCTCAAAAACTCGAGTGTAATTATTTTACTGAAATTAAGAAAATTGTAGAAATTCAATCTTAATTTATTTTTTTAACAAAGTATTTATTGTAAAATATAAGGTTATTCAAAAGTCAGTTACATTTTGAAGTAGATATAACATTTGTAAGAATTAACATATATGTAGGTACAGGGTGTAAATAAAATGTGGAGCAAAAAGTATACTGCGCTGATCTATGATCTGAAGAAACTTCTAAACCGCCATCAAAAATTTCCCGTTCCTTAATAACACCTACTACTCGATGCATGTAGACGGATTCATTCAGATGCTCAAAAACGTATACGTTACCTACGCTCCTACGCAACACAATTTTTTTGAATTTTGAATGCCGTAGTAGCGTAACACTGTTGCCAGATTTATTTTTCTTTAGGTGCTTATTTTTCGGAAACGATGTAGAAAGTATCATTAAAAATAGACAATTCTTTATTTACACACCCCAAAGTGTAACGCATTTACCTTTTTGCTCCACATTTTATTTACACCCTGTATACAAAATAAAAACACATTTATACTCATAAAGATATGGGGTTTACTGGATCCAGTTTAAATGTTGAATATGTCCGCCATTTTGTTCTTCAACAAGCAACAATCTTTCTTCTATGTTGTGAACAGCATTTTCTATTATATCTCGTGGAATATTTTCAATTTCTTGCGAAATGTCATATTTTAGTTCGTCGATAGTCATGTGATTAGTTTAAAAAACTCGTTCTTTTAAATAACCCCACAGCCAAAAATCTGCTGGATTTCTTACGAATGTTATCTACTTCAAAATGAAGTTTTAATTTAAGGTTCCCACATAATTCGAATTTTACATTTTTTAGACTTTTAGAAAAGGGAGCGATTTAAAATAAAATATAAACAAATTTTTACGCTTTTTTCAGCCAAGAAATTATTTTTTTTAAGAAAGAAAAAGCCTACTAACTAAAAATTAAAAAAGAGCCCCAAGTCCTGATTTTTGCACAATAGAAGCTTTAAACGAAAACCAGTAATCCGGATGAGTTTAAAAGTAGGTACTCATATAAAATTCTCTCAGAAAAAGTGAAACTAAGTGCCTTACTTAGGAAGCTTTTTGTCTTTTATAGGAATGTAAATATTTAAAACTACAGGAATACCAACTTTAGCTATTTAATTTTTTAAACGTGCAAAACCTTTAGAAAGCATTCTGTTTACGGGAGAAGAGGCCTTGGAAAAAAATGAATGATTGATTTTTATGCTTAAGAGTTAATTATACAATATCCCTCGATATGGCTATTTTTTGCTCATTCTGTATATACCCGTACATATAAGAAAATCAGTCCGCCTTTTTTGTGAAAAATCTAAATATAACTACTAACTACATACTGTAAAGGATTTACGTTTTCTGTTGATTATATGGTTCTATTTTGCTTTACCTCGGGAGATTTAAATTTATTTTTAAAATATGTAAATCCTGTGTATTAATTTTAATTCCACTTTGTTTTTTCGTTTTTTGGGGACAATGGGAATTAATATCTTTAAAGTACGTAGGATAGCCAATGGGAGCAATGCTTGTGTAAAACAGAATTTAAAAATAAAACAAGTTTAAACGGGGGTTGTTCGCTGTTTAGTTTAGTTTTGATGCATCCGTCTCTTAACATTTTTTTTATTCTTGTTATAATTTCTTTTAATTTTTCCCCGTTTCACGCAATGCCTTCGTTTAGCGTTAAATCAGCATGGTTTCTCTTCAAAATATGCACAATTGGAATTAGTTACAAGTAAGCAATTCCACATTCTAACTAAGACAGAACTCTAGTTTCGTGAAACTCCGGCAGCTTTTAATGGAATCGTTGCTCTCTGAATGCACAACTTAAATAAAACCAGGGAAATTATGTAGCACCAGACGGGAAATCATCGGTTTTCCAATTGCAGCCGGAATTCCTGCTGGGCTAATTTTATTATTCATTGCAATGTCCTTAATAACAATCCTCATTCACAACAGTAAAGCTTCAATTTGTAATTTTACTCATTCTCATTATGTATAGTTATTTTGAACACAATCAAGCTTTTGATTTCGACAGCTTGTTTTTAAATTTTCCCGTTCCTATAGAGAATTAAAGTTAACGAAAAGGCTAAGGTAATTATCAAGCAAAGCAGATTTTCTGAACCCTTATTTGATGGTATTCTGATGGTTTTCAGATACCATCCGCACTACTGAACTAATTGGATCTTGGTAAACCTTTGTATTATGTTACAACTTGATGATCTTGCTATAATGAGCAAGAACACTGAAACAGATGCTCCTGATTTAATTTTAGGACGTAGGTGTTGCCTTAAGACCTGAAATTCGATACAGACTCATAAGTTGTGAGTTCTAGAGAATTGTTTATTTTAGGTTTCGCGAGTCGTATTACGACACTTTAATATTCGTATATAACATATATTTAGAAATTTGTAAAAGTAGCAGTTGAAATGTTGTTGACTTTCCGGGAAGTTGCATGATAGCGTTATAGAAATTAAAGAGTATAAATCAATTGAACTGCAAATTGTCCCCAAACTGAATGGTGTTACAAAACTGCGTTAATTAGAGGACTTTTATTAAAAGGGGTGATTCGCTTCCGTAATCACGAGCTATGTTTGGAATACCACATTGGTTATTCAACAGGCAACGCGACCGCATTCTGGTTTTGAACAAAACAGAAATTGTAAATTTCATTGCTATTTTACTTGCGTTGATTTGTGTATGCATACACATATATTTTTTGTGTTATGATACGATACTTTATTTTATATCTACTCCAATGAATACCAACTGCAATATTGCGGCCAGTGTAATTGTGCTACCAAAACTTTAATTAGCGTTGTAAAATCAAGGCCCGCCGAATTAAATACAGTGAGCACGTAAAGGTTGGAACAAATTCGATAAAATCTTTATTGGGCAAGTAAGAAAATAATGCTCGGACACGTCGATTTAATTTTTTTGATGCGCATTTTTTGGTATGCGTATATTTTTTATTACGCCACCCCTCTTCGAGTTATGACGTCACCATCTGTTTTTTTAAATGGCAACACCCTCTTTTGAAAGTACCATTTAAAAGAGCACATTTTTTGCTTATGGACGCCAAAGTTTACGGTATGTTACATAACAATATTTTTGAGAAATTAGTACCACAATTGTTGCACAATTTGTTATTGGCGGCGCATTAAATGCTGAAAAATATTTGAATTTGCTACAAAAACAGATAATTCCTGCACTTATAGCACTATATCCAAATAATCAAAATCCCCAAATGCCGGATGAACCAATATAGTACCAACAAGAAGGCGAGCCACTATATTATTCACGGATTGGGCGTCATTATCTAAACACCGTTTTCGCCAATAGATGGATATTGTCAAGAGGTGAATGACATGCAATTTGAACATTCAATTTATTGGGTTTTAGTTGTATTTATTATTTATTCTATTGTTATTTCATTACATTGTTATGAATTCTAAAACTTTTTTTTCAGAAATATTGTTATGTAACATACCACAAAATTTGGCGGCTATACTACCCATAAAAATGTGCTCTTTCAAATGGTATTATCAAAAGAGGGTGTTGCCATTTAAAAAAACTGATGATGACGTCATAACTCGAGCAGGGATGACGTAATAAAAAATATACGTATACCAAAAATGCGCATCAAAAAAATAAAATCGACGTGTCCGAGCATTATTTTCTTACTTGCCCAATAAAGATTTTATCGAATTTGTTCCAACCTTTACGTGCTCACTGTATTGCATACTTTATTTAGCCAAGACGCAATTTATAAAGGACGATGGCGCCATTTGGGGCGAACTATAAATTTTAAAGGAACAAATGTATAGTTCACCTCAAATGGCGCCATTGTCGTTTCTAAATTGCGTCTTGGCTAAATAAAGTGGGCAGGCCTTAATATGCAATATTTAGTTCAGAGGACCTTGGTAAAATATGCTAAAACTGTTAATTGGAAACCCTGATACAGAATATTCCTAAACATTTGTTTATTTAGTTGGTGCATGTAAAATTTGAGTTTGACGTTTCTCTATACTTGTTGGTTTTTTTTTATTGAAATGTATTTAATATTTTACATTTTCACATTTCAAAGTTCTTTTAAACACCTTTCTATGGTTCTTATTTATTTGTTGTGCTAATTATTTGATATTAGCAACAGCTGCGTTAAAACTCACAATAACAGGACGTTATCCGAAAAAAATTATACGTAGTATCACGTGTAAAAGTAATGACACGCCTACGATTTGTTTATTGTATGATAAACAGCCTTGCAGCAGTCGATGAGTAACTTGGGCATAACCATAAGACTTTGTAGGTAGGATTAACAAGTTAGAATAAGAAAGTTATTCATCGACTGCTGTAAAAGGCTGTTTATCATACAATAACAAATCTTAGGCGTGTCATTACTTTTGAACGTGATAGTACATACTTGTCAATAAAGTGAAAAATATTTCAATCTTTAAAAATTCACCAAACGAACTTGGTTTACTTTCTTTCTTCTTAATTTTTATTTAGTTCCTATTACCGTTAGTTGTCGGGTTTATTTTATTAACATATTAATAACCATACACTATGTTCAGTCTTTAATCAGAATACCTTAATTTTCAATTCATTTTTCATATTTGTTTCTGTCGTAAACTAGGCCTTTTATTTTGTTTGTATCTTTTCCTTTCTACTGAGTCATCTTCTTAATTGTATCCATCAACCTTATTCCAAGGTCTTTCTCGCCTTTTCTTTTCCACACTTCTCACTTCCTTTTTTTCGGGAGTCGCTTGTTCTTCGTCCTTACCATGTGCCTAAACCATTTTTAATCCCTTTGAATTATTTCCACCAATAGTTCTACACAGAGGTCTTTGTTTACTTTGATGTTTCTAATTTTACCCTTTCCCGTTTTAAAATTCTTTTAGGGCATTTCTACAACTTTAACTGCTCTTATGTTTATTTTGTAAATGGCACGTTTCTGCGCTGTATCTTAAAGGGTCTACTCTTGGTGTAATTTTCTTCACTTGCTATACAGGGTTACTGGTAATTCGATACATTCCTTTGGAGATGTGATCGGACAGGAGCTAAGAAACAAATTTAACCCTAACATACATTATGCAAAACTCAATAGTTTTTGAGATATTTCAATTTTTGTGTTTTTCTCAAAAAAGTAGATCTTAATGTCTTTAAAGTTAATTTTTAAAAAATCTACTTGACATTTTCTGAACTTTTTGACTGGGTTACTTATCCCACTCTATGATCATCCGTTTCGAATGGAAAATATCCGCAAACATTTCGATCATGTGAAAATTTTAAATAAAAACTTATTAAAAATAATTTTTAAAAATCAGCTACGAAAATTACCTATTCGTTTTTCTCAGAAATTATTTTTTTATTTTTGCATAATGTATGTTAGGTTTAATTTGTTTCTTAGCTCCTGTACCATCACATCAGTAGAATACGGGCACTTGGGCGGCCATTTTGTTTTTAATTAGGTCAATCAATTTAATCGATTGCGCAATCAAGGTCGAATTAATGGGATTAGCGGTTTAATTCGCGGAATTTTAGATCGATTTAATTGGATTAACGGTTTAATTAGATCATTTCGCGGAATTTTAGGTCGATTTAATGGGATTAGCGGTTTAATTAGATCAATTCGCGGTTTTAATTAGGTCAATTAAAAGTTCGATTAAAATCTCGATTAAAATCGGCGGTTTAATTAGGTCGATTAAAAGTTCGATTAAAATCTCGATTAAAAACGGCGGCCATCTTGGATTTAATCAAATTAATCAATCAAATTTAATTAGATCGAATAAAAGTTGGATTAAATCTTCGATTAAAAGCGGCGGCCATCTTGGAATTAAATCAAGACTAGTCCAATCAGGTTAGCGGATTAATTAGATCAATCTAGCTCAAGCTCCTCCCCTCGTACTGCACAAATGGGGTGGGGGGCCCGGAACCGGCGGGTGCATAATTAATCAGAACAATAAAGGTCATATTGAATTAATCTTTAATCAAAGTTATCAATTTAACCAGGTGTACGGCGGATTCGGTATCAATCCGCGGATTAAATAAATATGCATAATGCATCACGAAAAAGCACGGTTTAATTAGATCAATCAGCGGTTTATCCCAAAAACTAAAAAAAGAAACGCAGGTATTGACTTGTCTGTTTACACCTGTCAATCAAAACTTAAAATTTCGTAAATGACGTCAGGGATTATTGCGAACAATAGGTACCTTTCATCGTCCTACGAAATGTTTTTAATTCAGGCTGAAAAGTTTAAAAGGATATATCACTTGTAAACAGTAAACACAAAAGAAATACAGCTATAAAATTATTCATTTTATTTGCAAAATCGCGCTCACTCCAAAAAGGCAGAGGATTGACAATTTATGAGATTAAATATTAATCAGAATATAATTAAAATGTTGATTAATATGATAACAATGCTTTTTTAAGTAATAAACGTGTTTTCATAATTAAATAAAATAAAAATAAGTCATAAGTGTGGCAGAGTTCCATATCCAGTAGGAAGTGTGATGTGGTCCACCTGGAACCGCATCATATCTCGTGCAAAGAAATTTTCGTTACTTTGAAGTTTGAGCGCCGACATCCCGATTCGATCCGAAGGCATGGCGACGGTTTTAACATAGTGAATGTTAGTGCATTCTGTAAAGCAAAGGTAATTTTTTTAACATATACATATAATTAAGAAGAAACATATTTTTAAGAACTTTACGATATTTCCTATAAATTAAATACAGTTAGTCATCAGCATTTTGGTAACGTGTTTATTATCAATAGTTTTTTTTCCCACGCTAAAATGATAAAACAGAATTTCGAATAAAAGAACGCTTAGGGAAATTCGATTTTTAAAATAAAAATTTAAAACATGATTTTAGATAATTTTTTGAATAAAAGTATACGGTATTCCGTCAGGGCTTAATATCAATTGTTTCTTTCATTTTTCTTTGTGGAGATTAATATCAAGAATTTACCGTTATTAAAAATATTAGAAGTATGAGCAGGGGAATTAAATAGACTAAATCGAGATTAGCGATAAAATCTACGGCACTTCTCGTATATTCGCTATTATTTTCGGTTTATTCCTGGTAAACCTTCAATTTATAATATTTGTTATTATAAAAAATATAAATTAATTTCTGAATATAAAATTGAAGATATGGACCAAATCTAAGTTATTATTATTTCTTTCACTTATTTAATATTTAATTATGTATTTTCATTTTTAGATATATTTTATTCCCACTGACGAAGAACTTTAACGTTCGAAACGTTTGAAAAATATAAAATTTTTTCAAAAGAAATAAAACCTTTTTTTATTTCTGAATAATTGGACTACAATGATCTCTTCCACTTTTGTATAAATTAATTTCATTATAAACTTACTCTTTTTAATGTAGATTCCCCTAAAGTAATTGGAAGATGTAGCCCTCGCTCTACGAGATATGTTCATATAAAGTGCGAACTTCAGGTCTATCGTTGGTAACGTCTTCTAATAACATCTTAAGACAAATTGTGTAATCAGCCTTAAGAATATCTACTATCGTTAAGAAACCCATATTTGAACAAATTTAGTATGCCAGAAATTGATAGATTCGTAAAATCCACCTTGAATGTTTTAACACTAAAACCACTAAAACGTATGCCAAGCGAAGGCAGCACAGGGACGTTTTCTGACTAGTTAGTTCGACATCCTAACTATATACGTACGGGTATTTTGTTAAGAATGAGTCAAACCCATTGTCATTACTATTATCTTTCCCATTGTCTTGTTTCAGTAAGTTTCAACTTGTAGCTTTCCTGTATTTTACGAAAAATGCAATAAACATCTGCAAACCTCAGCTAAAACCTTTCACAGGGCTCAAGTTTGACCTTCACAATTGAAATTTAAGTACAGCTTATTTCATAAAATTTAAAACAAAAAGACATTATTAACTTTTAGCATTAAAAATAAAACTGTTTTTCTAAAAATCTTGGGCACAAGAGAAAGCATACATTTAAAAATTTAAATCTGTTATTGTCGACGTAAAAATATTTATAAAACAAAACTGTGGGTACGTTATTTAATAAATTTTGAATAACAGAACGTTTTGCAAATTTAATTTTAAATTAATCGTGCTGTTAAACCCGACTATCATTTTCTGTTGGTAATGTTTGTCTCAAAAAATATCATTTGTAAACACAAAATAATTAATTAATGATTTTCTTACACGTAAATTAATTTGCCTTTTAAGGAATTCAGATATTCAAGAAAAATAACTGCCTAACATATTTAGCTTTTAAAAATTCCACGTTATTGTAAAGAGTCCGTTTAAAAATTCAACGTTGTGAAGACAGAAAAACATATTCGACGCAATACTAATTTTGGAAGTGTTATTCTTTTAATAACTATGAAAAATATTATCTGTAAACGCAAAAGAAATACATCTATAAAATTATTCATTTATCGACAAAATAATAAATAAATTAGTACTTTTACTGACATGGAGGTATCGCTAATTATTATAACATCGGACTGCAGCGTACACAAATCAATTTACTCAAAGGATCCCCGTCACTTTCACTAAGAAAACTCTGAATACTATAGCTACTTGGAGGTTCGAACACACATTCTTAGTCATTATTATAATATATCTCTCGTACAATAGGGGTATTCAAACCGAATAAAAAAAATTGTTGCAGATACAGGTTACAGCTAAAATGAAGAGGTGAACTTTACCAGCCAGGTATAATATGTACACTTCAAATACGTCAGCTTTCTTTTGAAAACTAGCCTTTCACATTGGTTAATAACAATGTCAATTTTTTAAACAGCTCAAATAACAAAGTTTTATACGAAAATGACGGATGGTTTGTGTTTCACATACCAGCCAGGAATTACGTGAATATTGAAGATGTTATTACGTGGACGCCACAGACGACGAAAACAGTGGACTAGCTAAAAGCCGATCGTTCACGAGTAAGAGTAAACAAGTTGAATTAATGGGTCATGTTCATGCAGATTTGTTTAATCAAGAGAAATTTCTTATTATTTCTGATTTTATCATATTCCGGATTTTTTAAAATGCAGACTGCAACGCTGTTCGTTGTTTCAATGGCTGAACTTGTTATTGAAGTTTAAATTTACTCTTTTGCAGGGCTAGGGTCTGTTTTCATTGCTCCCTGATAAAGTTAAATTCCGTATATCTACAATTGAATCAGTAAAAGGTACGAAGATAAATCTCTAAAATACGATGGCAAGAGATTGTAGGATCAATGCTCTACATATCGCATTAAAACACAGATGAGCCTTAATATTTTATTGACGAAGATACAAATGTTCCTGAAACCATTTCGTTAATTAAACAAACAAGAACGACTGGACAGGCTAACTTGCTAACAAGTTTTTCAAAATCTAGGAATAAATATTTTATGGATCGCCTTTTAAAGAAAGTATTTAGTTTGTGTCCACTTATATTCTGTAAAATAAGTGATTTCACTCTTCAGAAATTTCAAAAGCAGATTTTTCAATGTATTCGTTTTTTTTTTATAATTTGATATATAAATATCTACAATCACAGTGGAAATAAAAAATCGTTAAACACGTGTAACCATCCTATTTTAGTATTCATAATAACATTGATTTATTTTCAGTCGTTAAGAATTCACACACTTTAAAAAAAAATCCCATGACTCACAGAAACCTTAAAGAACTAAACGCAAATAATAAATGTTTAGTTTTAAGCTAAATAGATGTCAACACAAAATGCTTGTACTAATAACATTGAACAATAGGTACAACATGACTCATTGTTCTTGAGTCCCTTACTACAAAATAGTTTAAATCTTCAGTTTTTAGTATTGTTTAGACGTTGAGTGAAAGAAAACTGTTCTATGCCTTTTAAAGAAATTTTTTAGTTTGTGTTCACTTATATTCTGTAAAATAAGTGATTTCACTCTTCAGAAGCTTCAATAGCAAATTTTTAAATGTATAAATTAATCCACCTAAAATGTATTCGTTTTTTATAATTTGATATATAAATATCTACAATCACAGTGGAAATAAAAAAATCGTTAAACACCTGCAACCATCTTATTTTAGCATTCATAATAACATTGGATTTATTTTCAACGAAGATCTTTTCGTAGTGAACAATGAATAATTTATGTCAAAATGTTAAGTCTTAAATTAAGTGAGCCAAAACAATTTTATTTCTAAAATATTTGAATGAATAGCTTAATTATTTTTACTGACGAAAAAGTTAAACGAGTACTCCACAGGTCTCAAAGATATGTTGATGACTTTAACTTAACTCTATTTGATTGTCCTGCAGCGACAGATGTTCGTTTGCCATTTTTTATTTTAATTCTTAGTTCACATGTTAAATACCTTTAACGGATGTTCACCAAGCGGCCAGATCTTTAGATAACCGACCATCCCAGGCTTCTGCTTTTTATGACGTAAGTTACAGTTTGTTTGTATACACCGAGTAATTTTTCAGAATATCTTCGACGAAATCGTTGGCCATATGATAACCGGTGTAGCGCCATCGGGCCGAGAAAGTTCTACAGAGTAACGCTATGTTATGTGATTTTTGTTAATTTTATAAACTACAAGCATCAGAGTTCCAGGAAGAAAATTAAGACCTCACAGCGTGAATTGAGAAACAAATCAAAGATTTTTTCTACAGTTGAAAAGCCACCAAACATTTTTAATAGCGGTTTCAAAACAAAACATTTGATTTTTTTGTTAATTTATAAATTACAACTGCTTTTAAATTTTCTTTTTTGACTTGAAAAACAAATCAAAGAATTTTTCTACGACTGAAAAGTTACAAAAAAAAATTAATAGTTTATTCAAGCAAAACATTCGGTGATTTAAATTGTTATATGATTGTTTTTTGTTAATTTTATAAATTACGATTGCTTTTGTAATCTTGATTTGAAAAAAACATAATGGATGTTACTATGATTTATTTTATTCAAGTTGGTTAAAGATTTTATAAATTACAATTGCTTAATATTTTTTTATTTTAAATAATGTACAAACTAAAGAGAAATTTGAAAGATGGCGTTTCGTTTTAGTTTTTGATAAATTTAAACATGTAAATTGTAAAGTATTGGAAAATAAAGTATGTTCATTAAAAAAAAAAGCTCTAGAGTGCCTTGAAAATTTGTTTTAAGTATGTCTTAGGCTGTATGTTACATATGAAAATCATTTCCAGCAAACTGTAGCATTATTTTATTCGGACATACTTGTAGGTATTCCCAAAGATATATTTGAACATGTAAAACAAGAATCTCGATCAGGCCAATACATTTTTTAAAATGTAATAACCCAAATGAAGCTGCACATTTAAAGATTATTTGAAATCAGCAGTTATAAATAAAAAAAGAAAGAAATCAGTACCAAAGCTAGATGATTATCAATTTGAACTTGTCAGATTCTAATATTGAAAAATTGTTTGGAATACCGGACGATACAATTTATTATACAACCAAATCAGGAATTAATATTCAAAATAAGTAAATTGATAGACACAAGTGATTTGTGTGTACCTATATTCAAATTTTGTAAAAGGACCAGTAATAGATTTGTAGTAAATTCGTTGAATAAGGTACTTACACAAAATCAGCTAGTGTTATCCTTTTTATAGATGCATAATATTGAACTGTTTGATAAATTAACTCTTACCTTTGAAGTAGAAGTACGTAGGGGAAAATGTAAATAACGTTAGCGTTATGATTGATTTCAATAAATTTGATGATCTGAGTCACGTATTGGGAGATATGGTTTCAGGGCAGCCGAATTCATTGACACAAGCGGTTTCGGTAAAAATCGCCTTAATCACAAGTTATTGTGCTGGTACATACCGGGTGGTGCATTGTCTCACGCACCATAGGGATTTCAATGTAAAATGAATTTGAAAGACTTTGAATTCAAAGAAAGGGTAAAGAATCTACAAGAATTTAAAATTGAAATTAAAGAGTAAATCAAATGATCGTATTATAGTTTATTATGATAAAGCTGTAGCGTCATTTTTATTCGGACATATTACTTGTAGCTATTCCCGAAAATATTTTTGAACATGTAAAACAAGAATCTCATTCAGACCAATACATTTTTCTTTTTTTAAATGTAATAACCCAAATGAAGCTGTACATTTAAAGATTATTTGAAATCAGCAGTTATAAATAAAAAAAAAATGAATACCAAAGCTGGACGATTATCAATAATAAATTGAGAAATTAAACAGCACTTTCAAAACTTACCTCAAAGCGTACTCTGGAAAATACCAAACTACCGCGGCCCCCGTCAAGACTTTAACTAAACTCAGTCTAGGATTTCATCCCCACCTTGAAAATTCAACTTCTTTTATTTTCAAGTTATTTGTTAATCAGCTGTTCAGATTTTAATAGACGATTCCAATCAAATCAATTTAATTAGTCCAGTCAATTTAATTAGTTCAGTCATTTTAATCAAGGTTAGGTTAGCTTAACATGTTACGTAAATAAACTATTAAAATAGGTAAATTCAAATCTTGGCCATTTGTTACAGGTATGAAGACATTTTAGGTTAGGCTCGGTTAGGTTAGCTTATTTCAAGGTAGGTTAGGTTAGCTCATTTCAATCTAAGTTAGGTTAGGTTAGGTTAGCTCATTTCAATCTAAGTTAGGTTAGGTTAGGTTAGCTTATTTCAAGTTAGGTTAGGTTAGATGATTTTAATCTAGGTTAGGTTAGTTTAAATAAAACGTTAAAAAAACTAACCTAACCTAGATTAAAATCATCTAACCTAACCTAACTTGAAATAAGCTAACCTAACCTAACCTAACTTAGATTGAAATGAGCTAACCTAACCTAACCTAACTTAGATTGAAATGAGCTAACCTAACCTACCTTGAAATAAGCTAACCTAACCGAGCCTAACCTAAAATGTCTTCATACCTGTAACAAATGGCCAAGATTTGAATTTACCTATTTTAATAGTTTATTTACGTAACATGTTAAGCTAACCTAACCTTGATTAAAATGACTGAACTAATTAAATTGACTGGACTAATTAAATTGATTTGATTGGAATCGTCTATTAAAATCTGAACAGCTGATTAACAAATAACTTGAAAATAAAAGAAGTTGAATTTTCAAGGTGGGGATGAAATCCTAGACTGAGTTTAGTTAAAGTCTTGACGGGGGCCGCGGTAGTTTGGTATTTTCCAGAGTACGCTTTGAGGTAAGTTTTGAAAGTGCTGTTTAATTTCTCAATTTATTATTGATAATCGTCCAGCTTTGGTATTCATTTTTTTTTTATTTATAACTGCTGATTTCAAATAATCTTTAAATGTACAGCTTCATTTGGGTTATTACATTTAAAAAAAGAAAAATGTATTGGTCTGAATGAGATTCTTGTTTTACATGTTCAAAAATATTTTCGGGAATAGCTACAAGTAATATGTCCGAATAAAAATGACGCTACAGCTTTATCATAATAAACTATAATACGATCATTTGATTTACTCTTTAATTTCAATTTTAAATTCTTGTAGATTCTTTACCCTTTCTTTGAATTCAAAGTCTTTCAAATTCATTTTACATTGAAATCCCTATGGTGCGTGAGACAATGCACCACCCGGTATGTACCAGCACAATAACTTGTGATTAAGGCGATTTTTACCGAAACCGCTTGTGTCAATGAATTCGGCTGCCCTGAAACCATATCTCCCAATACGTGACTCAGATCATCAAATTTATTGAAATCAATCATAACGCTAACGTTATTTACATTTTCCCCTACGTACTTCTACTTCAAAGGTAAGAGTTAATTTATCAAACAGTTCAATATTATGCATCTATAAAAAGGATAACACTAGCTGATTTTGTGTAAGTACCTTATTCAACGAATTTACTACAAATCTATTACTGGTCCTTTTACAAAATTTGAATATAGGTACACACAAATCACTTGTGTCTATCAATTTACTTATTTTGAATATTAATTCCTGATTTGGTTGTATAATAAATTGTATCGTCCGGTATTCCAAACAATTTTTCAATATTAGAATCTGACAAGTTCAAATTGATAATCATCTAGCTTTGGTACTGATTTCTTTCTTTTTTTATTTATAACTGCTGATTTCAAATAATCTTTAAATGTGCAGCTTCATTTGGGTTATTACATTTTAAAAAATGTATTGGCCTGATCGAGATTCTTGTTTTACATGTTCAAATATATCTTTGGGAATACCTACAAGTATGTCCGAATAAAATAATGCTACAGTTTGCTGGAAATGATTTTCATATGTAACATACAGCCTAAGACATACTTAAAACAAATTTTCAAGGCACTCTAGAGCTTTTTTTTTTAATGAACATACTTTATTTTCCAATACTTTACAATTTACATGTTTAAATTTATCAAAAACTAAAACGAAACGCCATCTTTCAAATTTCTCTTTAGTTTGTACATTATTTAAAATAAAAAAATATTAAGCAATTGTAATTTATAAAATCTTTAACCAACTTGAATAAAATAAATCATAGTAACATCCATTATGTTTTTTTCAAATCAAGATTACAAAAGCAATCGTAATTTATAAAATTAACAAAAAACAATCATATAACAATTTAAATCACCGAATGTTTTGCTTGAATAAACTATTAATTTTTTTTTGTAACTTTTCAGTCGTAGAAAAATTCTTTGATTTGTTTTTCAAGTCAAAAAAGAAAATTTAAAAGCAGTTGTAATTTATAAATTAACAAAAAAATCAAATGTTTTGTTTTGAAACCGCTATTAAAAATGTTTGGTGGCTTTTCAACTGTAGAAAAAATCTTTGATTTGTTTCTCAATTCACGCTGTGAGGTCTTAATTTTCTTCCTGGAACTCTGATGCTTGTAGTTTATAAAATTAACAAAAATCACATAACATAGCGTTACTCTGTAGAACTTTCTCGGCCCGATGGCGCTACACCGGTTATCATATGGCCAACGATTTCGTCGAAGATATTCTGAAAAATTACTCGGTGTATACAAACAAACTGTAACTTACGTCATAAAAAGCAGAAGCCTGGGATGGTCGGTTATCTAAAGATCTGGCCGCTTGGTGAACATCCGTTAAAGGTATTTAACATGTGAACTAAGAATTAAAATAAAAAATGGCAAACGAACATCTGTCGCTGCAGGACAATCAAATAGAGTTAAGTTAAAGTCATCAACATATCTTTGAGACCTGTGGAGTACTCGTTTAACTTTTTCGTCAGTAAAAATAATTAAGCTATTCATTCAAATATTTTAGAAATAAAATTGTTTTGGCTCACTTAATTTAAGACTTAACATTTTGACATAAATTATTCATTGTTCACTACGAAAAGATCTTCGTTGAAAATAAATCCAATGTTATTATGAATGCTAAAATAAGATGGTTGCAGGTGTTTAACGATTTTTTTATTTCCACTGTGATTGTAGATATTTATATATCAAATTATAAAAAACGAATACATTTTAGGTGGATTAATTTATACATTTAAAAATTTGCTATTGAAGCTTCTGAAGAGTGAAATCACTTATTTTACAGAATATAAGTGAACACAAACTAAAAAATTTCTTTAAAAGGCATAGAACAGTTTTCTTTCACTCAACGTCTAAACAATACTAAAAACTGAAGATTTAAACTATTTTGTAGTAAGGGACTCAAGAACAATGAGTCATGTTGTACCTATTGTTCAATGTTATTAGTACAAGCATTTTGTGTTGACATCTATTTAGCTTAAAACTAAACATTTATTATTTGCGTTTAGTTCTTTAAGGTTTCTGTGAGTCATGGGATTTTTTTTTAAAGTGTGTGAATTCTTAACGACTGAAAATAAATCAATGTTATTATGAATACTAAAATAGGATGGTTACACGTGTTTAACGATTTTTTATTTCCACTGTGATTGTAGATATTTATATATCAAATTATAAAAAAAAAACGAATACATTGAAAAATCTGCTTTTGAAATTTCTGAAGAGTGAAATCACTTATTTTACAGAATATAAGTGGACACAAACTAAATACTTTCTTTAAAAGGCGATCCATAAAATATTTATTCCTAGATTTTGAAAAACTTGTTAGCAAGTTAGCCTGTCCAGTCGTTCTTGTTTGTTTAATTAACGAAATGGTTTCAGGAACATTTGTATCTTCGTCAATAAAATATTAAGGCTCATCTGTGTTTTAATGCGATATGTAGAGCATTGATCCTACAATCTCTTGCCATCGTATTTTAGAGATTTATCTTCGTACCTTTTACTGATTCAATTGTAGATATACGGAATTTAACTTTATCAGGGAGCAATGAAAACAGACCCTAGCCCTGCAAAAGAGTAAATTTAAACTTCAATAACAAGTTCAGCCATTGAAACAACGAACAGCGTTGCAGTCTGCATTTTAAAAAATCCGGAATATGATAAAATCAGAAATAATAAGAAATTTCTCTTGATTAAACAAATCTGCATGAACATGACCCATTAATTCAACTTGTTTACTCTTACTCGTGAACGATCGGCTTTTAGCTAGTCCACTGTTTTCGTCGTCTGTGGCGTCCACGTAATAACATCTTCAATATTCACGTAATTCCTGGCTGGTATGTGAAACACAAACCATCCGTCATTTTCGTATAAAACTTTGTTATTTGAGCTGTTTAAAAAATTGACATTGTTATTAACCAATGTGAAAGGCTAGTTTTCAAAAGAAAGCTGACGTATTTGAAGTGTACATATTATACCTGGCTGGTAAAGTTCACCTCTTCATTTTAGCTGTAACCTGTATCTGCAACAATTTTTTTTATTCGGTTTCGTTAAAAAATATGAATACCCCTATTGTACGAGAGATATATTATAATAATGACTAAGAATGTGTGTTCGAACCTCCAAGTAGCTATAGTATTCAGAGTTTTCTTAGTGAAAGTGACGGGGATCCTTTGAGTAAATTGATTTGTGTACGCTGCAGTCCGATGTTATAATAATTAGCGATACCTCCATGTCAGTAAAAGTACTAATTTATTTATTATTTTGTCGATAAATGAATAATTTTATAGATGTATTTCTTTTGCGTTTACAGATAATATTTTTCATAGTTATTAAAAGAATAACACTTCCAAAATTAGTATTGCGTCGAATATGTTTTTCTGTCTTCACAACGTTGAATTTTTAAACGGACTCTTTACAATAACGTGGAATTTTTAAAAGCTAAATATGTTAGGCAGTTATTTTTCTTGAATATCTGAATTCCTTAAAAGGCAAATTAATTTACGTGTAAGAAAATCATTAATTAATTATTTTGTGTTTACAAATGATATTTTTTGAGACAAACATTACCAACAGAAAATGATAGTCGGGTTTAACAGCACGATTAATTTAAAATTAAATTTGCAAAACGTTCTGTTATTCAAAATTTATTAAATAACGTACCCACAGTTTTGTTTTATAAATATTTTTACGTCGACAATAACAGATTTAAATTTTTAAATGTATGCTTTCTCTTGTGCCCAAGATTTTTAGAAAAACAGTTTTATTTTTAATGCTAAAAGTTAATAATGTCTTTTTGTTTTAAATTTTATGAAATAAGCTGTACTTAAATTTCAATTGTGAAGGTCAAACTTGAGCCCTGTGAAAGGTTTTAGCTGAGGTTTGCAGATGTTTATTGCATTTTTCGTAAAATACAGGAAAGCTACAAGTTGAAACTTACTGAAACAAGACAATGGGAAAGATAATAGTAATGACAATGGGTTTGACTCATTCTTAACAAAATACCCGTACGTATATAGTTAGGATGTCGAACTAACTAGTCAGAAAACGTCCCTGTGCTGCCTTCGCTTGGCATACGTTTTAGTGGTTTTAGTGTTAAAACATTCAAGGTGGATTTTACGAATCTATCAATTTCTGGCATACTAAATTTGTTCAAATATGGGTTTCTTAACGATAGTAGATATTCTTAAGGCTGATTACACAATTTGTCTTAAGATGTTATTAGAAGACGTTACCAACGATAGACCTGAAGTTCGCACTTTATATGAACATATCTCGTAGAGCGAGGGCTACATCTTCCAATTACTTTAGGGGAATCTACATTAAAAAGAGTAAGTTTATAATGAAATTAATTTATACAAAAGTGGAAGAGATCATTGTAGTCCAATTATTCAGAAATAAAAAAAGGTTTTATTTCTTTTGAAAAAATTTTATATTTTTCAAACGTTTCGAACGTTAAAGTTCTTCGTCAGTGGGAATAAAATATATCTAAAAATGAAAATACATAATTAAATATTAAATAAGTGAAAGAAATAATAATAACTTAGATTTGGTCCATATCTTCAATTTTATATTCAGAAATTAATTTATATTTTTTATAATAACAAATATTATAAATTGAAGGTTTACCAGGAATAAACCGAAAATAATAGCGAATATACGAGAAGTGCCGTAGATTTTATCGCTAATCTCGATTTAGTCTATTTAATTCCCCTGCTCATACTTCTAATATTTTTAATAACGGTAAATTCTTGATATTAATCTCCACAAAGAAAAATGAAAGAAACAATTGATATTAAGCCCTGACGGAATACCGTATACTTTTATTCAAAAAATTATCTAAAATCATGTTTTAAATTTTTATTTTAAAAATCGAATTTCCCTAAGCGTTCTTTTATTCGAAATTCTGTTTTATCATTTTAGCGTGGGAAAAAAAACTATTGATAATAAACACGTTACCAAAATGCTGATGACTAACTGTATTTAATTTATAGGAAATATCGTAAAGTTCTTAAAAATATGTTTCTTCTTAATTATATGTATATGTTAAAAAAATTACCTTTGCTTTACAGAATGCACTAACATTCACTATGTTAAAACCGTCGCCATGCCTTCGGATCGAATCGGGATGTCGGCGCTCAAACTTCAAAGTAACGAAAATTTCTTTGCACGAGATATGATGCGGTTCCAGGTGGACCACATCACACTTCCTACTGGATATGGAACTCTGCCACACTTATGACTTATTTTTATTTTATTTAATTATGAAAACACGTTTATTACTTAAAAAAGCATTGTTATCATATTAATCAACATTTTAATTATATTCTGATTAATATTTAATCTCATAAATTGTCAATCCTCTGCCTTTTTGGAGTGAGCGCGATTTTGCAAATAAAATGAATAATTTTATAGCTGTATTTCTTTTGTGTTTACTGTTTACAAGTGATATATCCTTTTAAACTTTTCAGCCTGAATTAAAAACATTTCGTAGGACGATGAAAGGTACCTATTGTTCGCAATAATCCCTGACGTCATTTACGAAATTTTAAGTTTTGATTGACAGGTGTAAACAGACAAGTCAATACCTGCGTTTCTTTTTTTAGTTTTTGGGATAAACCGCTGATTGATCTAATTAAACCGTGCTTTTTCGTGATGCATTATGCATATTTATTTAATCCGCGGATTGATACCGAATCCGCCGTACACCTGGTTAAATTGATAACTTTGATTAAAGATTAATTCAATATGACCTTTATTGTTCTGATTAATTATGCACCCGCCGGTTCCGGGCCCCCCACCCCATTTGTGCAGTACGAGGGGAGGAGCTTGAGCTAGATTGATCTAATTAATCCGCTAACCTGATTGGACTAGTCTTGATTTAATTCCAAGATGGCCGCCGCTTTTAATCGAAGATTTAATCCAACTTTTATTCGATCTAATTAAATTTGATTGATTAATTTGATTAAATCCAAGATGGCCGCCGTTTTTAATCGAGATTTTAATCGAACTTTTAATCGACCTAATTAAACCGCCGATTTTAATCGAGATTTTAATCGAACTTTTAATTGACCTAATTAAAACCGCGAATTGATCTAATTAAACCGCTAATCCCATTAAATCGACCTAAAATTCCGCGAAATGATCTAATTAAACCGTTAATCCAATTAAATCGATCTAAAATTCCGCGAATTAAACCGCTAATCCCATTAATTCGACCTTGATTGCGCAATCGATTAAATTGATTGACCTAATTAAAAACAAAATGGCCGCCCAAGTGCCCGTATTCTACTCACATCTCCAAAGGAATGTATCGAATTACCAGTAACCCTGTATATGTAATTACCCTTGGAACTTAGAAAACAAATAATGTAATAATGTCCTGCCAAATATGAGTGACTGGGTTAGTTTAGAGCTTATTTACCTTAGTCCTAAAAAGACGATATATTGAGGTGTTGTTAAACAACCTCTGGTTTATTATATTCAGAATAATAAATCGATGTGATATTAATTTTGATTTATTAAAATTTCAACGTTGTGTTGCCAAATGTTATGATATTAGAATTGGTATTTAATGAGAACTCTTAACACGGGTCGTTACTGAGGTTCTTATTTTTTACTTTTTCATTATTAAAGATCTAATCTTTATTTACAGTTATATCTTTTTTAAAATAAAACTTAATCAATTTTATTAATATGGATTTATTACAATTAACAGTTTATTCCCTAAATTCCCTATTAATTTATCTATCTTAATCTTACGCTCACGGTTATTTTGAAAGTTCAAATTGTTATTTTCGTCCAACAGTTCCCACCATATAAAATTCCAAATTTAATATAACCAATCTTTGGAGTAACAACACTTATCTTCAATATCCAAGTCAAATAGAGTAACTAAATTTATTTTGAATGTTATTTCATCCAGATACAATTCTTCCTTTATTTTAATCTGGAAAATTTTATCTTCCCTCTTGTAAAATTATTCTTCTCACAACTTTATTTTAATGTGGAAGATTCTATCTTCCTTCTAATGAAATTGTATTATTTTTCACCACTTTATTTTAACCTGGAAGATTTTTTACTACCTTTCCGCGAAAAATTATTTTTCCACTTGTTTGTTATTTTTGCTATTGACTCGTTCCCTCGGTTTTTCAAAACATCGCATCCAATTATAAAACTTCTTCACATTCCTGGCAATCGTATTTACAACACCTTTATCTAGTATCCCTATTTAGCTATTCAAACCTTTTACGATAACAATAATATTTACAATTTTTTTATAAGAAACTTAACAAGTAATCTAGCTATCCAATTTCTTTTTATATTATATATTTTATTAAAATAACTAAATCCACATTAACAAATAAACCAAATATCATTTTAGTAATAACAACTTGCAAATACCAATTAAACATCATCTCACAAGCCCACCAAAATCATCTCATAACCCAATTAATATCATCTCAATATCAGGATTCGTATCATCAGAAGAAATGCGATACTGTGACTTTAAAATTTCAGTCGACAAAATGTCTGGGTTTATACATAATGTTTCTAAAAGGTTTGTACAAAACACTTGTCACATATTTCGCCTATTTCAAGTACTAAAAAATAACAATGGTTTGCGTTTAGTGTTGGCGATTAATTCGGAATGTGAATTTGTACTGGAAAATGATGTTTTTTGGTATATTTTTTGCTCGTGGGTGTTACGTAAGTGACCAAAATTCGATCATCCACATACAATAAAGCTTATATACTTCTTAACAGTTTGGCATAAACTTTCTTTTTATAGACAGACAGTCTGATTTAAAATATTTTTTGTTGGTAATTCGATTTTATTATCTGCCATAGTTTGGTTTCTATACGCCGCCCACTATCCTCATACCACTTATTTGATTGTTACTGGAAGCAGGCCTTAAAAATGTTATTAAATTACCAGTGCCAGTTGTACGGGTCTTTTATTGACCAATATTCAGATTGGAAGTCTGATTGTCAACAACTTACCTCGAACTTAAATTCTCTAAATTTCTTATTAGAAACTTGCGTTCAGTACTAACTACAAATCAGATATTAACTTTATATTATGCTTATGTAAGAAGCTCGACTTCGTTTACTATATCATAAAGCGCTTTTATTGCACAAAATGAATGAGGGTGCTAGTTGAGTTGATAGCTTAAAAAAATGTAACTTATTAACACTTGTGCATTACACATTATACACATTACACATTACACATTGTGAATGTGTATTACACATTTTAAAAAGTAAAAATGGTATTACGGCAGTTTTTCAGAACAGATATAATTAACAGCTTTATACACAACAAAATTTTTATTTTAAATTAGATGTAAAGGTCCATAGTCTTCAACAATACGCAGTCTTCTGGGAACATCTCACATCAAGCCTTGGACGGTTTCAACATCAATCTCTCGAATTTTTCTAAAAATCCGGCGCTTAATTGTTGCTCGTTTTCGGATCCCAACCTCCTTTTCGAAACAAAATGGCCCAGAAATCTTCAATTGGTCGAGCCTGCGGTAAATTTGGGGGGTTGTGGTTTTTCGGCACAAAAGGTATGTTGCGAGCATTCAGCCAATTTTGAGTGCGCCTTAAAGCACGGCAATATCTCGGTATTCTAGCTAACTGATTTGGCGTATATTTAGGACATTTCTTTCTTTTGCGATATTCTACACCTCTTCTCTTCAGTTCTCTGGAAATTGTATCGTTGGAAACACCGTAACGCCATGAAAGTTTTCTCAATGACTGTCCAATTTTATTCTTGGCACTTTCGACTAACTGGTTTAATCAAAATTGTATACCATTGAACACAGATTAAAATACTCTATCGAAACAAAAAACAAAAAATATAGGATGTCATTTAAAAAAATAATTGATGACGTCATAACTTTTAAAGCAAATGAAAGTTAAATCTGAAAATAACTTTTTTCTATTCCCACCATGGAAAGTGGGCTTTTCAGACTTCGTCTCAATAGATACGAGTATTGAAAATAAGTGTTTGCCGAACAAGTGAAATTTGCGCGCGGAAAGTAGTTTTTCCGCACGCAAATAAAAATGTCAGATTTTGCAGAAATATTTAAAATTTTTTATGGAAATTTGGTTGTAGAAAAAATAGCGTGTAATACATGTGCTGAAAGCTTGTTTTTGCCACACTAATGTGACTGCAAACTTCACATTCGTGTGGCAAACAACACTAGTATTACAATATACTATTTCCGACAAACGTTTAAAAATGTTACTTTCCCGCACTCATTTTGCGTTCGGGAAAGTAAAAAATCAGAAAATCGCATAGCAACCATCCTTACTAGATTATTACTTTAAAAGAAAATGTCAAATTTGACAACTTGAAAACTTACAAAATGGTAGTTTAGGACGATTCCTAAACGTTTGTGTGAAATAGTTATTTTCATAACAAGTGCGGGAAGTTAGCGATTCCGAAACGAATGCAGGACGTTACAGCGAGCGCAGCGAGTTTCTGTATCTGCATGAGTTTCGGAATCGCTCTTCCCGCACGTGTTATGAACAACGTTTTTCCTACAAACGTTTAGGAATCGTCCTAAACTATCATTTTGTAAGTTTTCAAGTTGTCAAATTTGACATTTCCTTTTAAAGTAATAATCTAGTAAGGATGGTTGCTATGCGATTTTCAGATTTTTCAGAAATCGCTGTCACTTTCCGGCACTCCGTGCGGGATAGTGGACTTTCCCGCACGCAAAATGAGTGTGGGATGCGCTGTAATTTTAATCGATACACGTCTTTTAAATTTCGTCTCTATCACAAAGATTAACGGAGTTACCCAATTTATTTCTTACTTAATTTCCACGCTGTATGTGTATTTCAATTATAAAACATTAAAAGATAACGTATTTATTTTAAACACAATACTATTTGTTCAAAAATAACATGTGGGCAAATGAAAACGCAACATAAAACATAATATCTGTTATTGATTCACAGATATTATGTTTTATGTTGCGTTTTCATTTGCCCACATGTTATTTTTGAACAAATAGTATTGTGTTTAAAATAAATACCTTCACAGTGTTAATATCAGAACAAAATACAGTGTGTCCCCGGATGGAGTTGACAATAGGTATGATTTACCAAAAATTTTCGAATTGGATTTTCATATTTTGGGATTAATCCCTGCTCGGTCTGAAACTTATTTTTAGTTTACTTTCGATTTTTTTAAATCAAGGAGGCCTTTACAGTTGAACAAAAACTCTTTTCGTTTCAGGTAAACTACCTTTTCCGTTCACAGTACGCCAATGTAAAAATGTAATTTATTAAAAAAAAAGTGTTGATTGTAAAACGTTTAAACTAAGTTTATGTTTATACTTTTTATCAAACAAAAAAGTTTTTAACAGAAAAAGCCTATTAAGAAGAAACCTTCACAATATTTATTCGGAAACGTGGCGCAGTGGTAGACCGTCAAGCTAGCGTTACGTTAGTCCTTGGTTCGAATCTCCTGATCTGGTCTGGAGGTCGATATCGAGTCCTGGTGACCATTCGTCAACAGGCATCTAATTAACGACGCCCTCCTCCGAATACAAGCGTAAGAGGTAGAGTAATAAGGTCCTACACGTACACACACATACACTATACACATGGTGCAGTATATATGTATGTACTAAACGGTGCACCAATCACGTAATCCGTAGAGTCGGACCGGATTGTGCATTGCACCCGAAAAGCCGCATACGCTAACGCATCAGCCTCGACACCGAAAGGTAAACGAGGTGACAATTCAATTATTTCCTCGTTTTTGTTTTAAATTTCAGATATGAATCTGCGAAGTATATTTATTGGCAAACGATTTATGTTAAAAATGTTTGAAACTAAGTATATAAAAATTGACGGATTTTATACCTTCGCCTGTGTTATTTGCAAAATAACCAACATAATTATAATCCAACCACTGAACAATGGTTGATTATTTACAAACTACATCCTAGATTTATTTTTGGCGCAAATTACCTTGAGCAATTCGAAATGGTTAAACTATTCATAATTACACGCCCTCTTAGTATGTTTACTAAATAAACCGTTTCTATGTAGGTAGTCGGCAGTCACTGTTTAACTCAACAATTATTCAGAAATGCAGAAGTACCGTCAGCTAGTTGGTAAACTTTTCTATATTCCACATTTTGGTTTATTAAAATGCCACATTGGAAATTCGTCCTTTTCCTAACAAAAATTTAATCAGTACCACAAAAGTCTTAGGGATTACCATTAAAGTAACAGTTAGTAATTACTTTTAATTAATTGTGATTGGTAAAAGGCCGAAGTCTTGGAGTTTTTGATATTCATATCAGCATAGAACAATTTACGACTAACGAGTAAAGCCGGGCAATCTTTTTTTGATATTTGCGGATTCAAGTTGGCGTGTAAAAGTACCCAAGAGGTTACCTACGCATTTCGTGATCCGACACGTCCTTAGAAGAACGAAGGAATGCATAATCCTTTCTTGGGACATGAAGGCAGGCACGAGATTAGACGAACGAAAGCTAAAGCTCTTCGCCTTTGGTCAATTCTGTTAAATAACGTTTAACCAACTCCACGTTCGTGTTTGTAGAATTAAAGAAAATCTTTGGGAATTCTCGTTTCCGAAACACGTTTTTGTAATGCAGAAAGCTTTCTCGGATTCGCGTGCTTTTCTGCATGCAAAGGAAGATTTCCGCTCCTTGGGTTGTAAAATTAGTGTAGAAAAAATAAACAAGCATTTAAGTTTAGGTCGGGGATTTCACCGGAAATTCCTAACTCAAAATAGGAAATTATTTCTAAAATACCAAAATGTATTCAGAGATTAATATTTAGGTTTACAAGATATTTTAGGAAAATTTGCTATGTTGGAATGTAAGCAATTACGCTGTAGTAGAGATCTTAGATTAGCCTTCAGAGTTTAGTAAACTTTACTTGTATGAGGTATAAATAATGGGGGATGGAGAGGGCACTTTGTTTGTGAAACATCTCGAGTGGCTTGTAGCTTCCGAAGCATATTATAAAAGATGAGCTTTAATATTTCATAAAAGACTCTTCCGAGTACGCGATTGTTTCTTTTTTTCGGAATTTTCTCAACGAGCTTTTATTGCCATGATTTATAAATTAAGCAGCTTGATTATCTCTCATGAAAAAATATTTAAAGTAAAAAGTATCTTTAACAAAGAAAATCAAGCTTAAGAATACAAAGCTCAGATTGTGGAATATCTAAGAACTTCATACATATCAAAGGCTGAAGCTTCTGTTTTCTCTTGGTTTGAGTGGAGCATTTCAAAAGAAGAGCTCATGAAACTTGCATGTTCACTATAAAAAAAGGAATTAATGTAAATTGAAAGGCAGTGTTTATTAAATTCACGGTGGATTGTTCTTGGTGACGTTAAATCCTCCCAAGTCAACTTTCAAACTGTTCAATATCTTTTGATAAAACTTTTTAAGCATTTCTTCTATCTTTAGATATTTTTATCTGCTTTCCATTTTTTTTCTTCTAAACTTCTTTCAATTAAGTTTTTCTTTATTGACTAAATCGAATCCCTGTGTTTTAAGTTGCTTAGTCAGGTAAACCACCAAAAGAACCGCTGTTATGATTTTTATTTACTTTTTAATAACAAACTTTGATTTAAATTTTTTTCTTTTTCTAAATGTTTAGTAATGCTGTTTAAAGCTTTTTTACGCCTTCTTTTACTTTATGACATAATTTTTCAATGGTAACTTTTTTTCTTTGCCTTATTGTTAATAAGAGTCCTAGAAAACTTGACGGAAAGTATTTGAATGCATTAAAAATCAATGCGCTAGAAACTCGAAAACTCTTATCCTAAAAGTTTCACTTTCTGATATCTTTTAATACCTTTGTTTTCTTAGCTGTTTCTAGCGCCACGCCATTTTAAAGATAAAAACAATTTCGATGTAAACTTTAGCTTGAGCTCTCAATTTTATATAAAGTAAATCCTCTGGCAAAGTTTCGTTTATATTTTCATAACGCCTTTCTTTTGTTTTGTGCAAAAAATATCTTAACTTTATTGCATTTCGCTTCATCACTTTTCAACCCCCGTTTTCGAACTTTTCGCCCCGAACTAAGATAATATTTAGACTAAGAATTGCTCTTTGTTCTGAGTTTTTATTCGATACGAAGATTGAAAATTGAAATTTGTAATTTTTACCCTTTTGTTCTTAAAAGAAAGTAGGACTTTCTGGAGGGTGCACTTACGTTCACAATGGATTTTCGTAATCGATTCATTTTGAAGAATCCTTTCGTTTTTACAGCCGGGCTTTTATATTCTAGGCACGAATCCAAATACAGGAGTTCCGCTACTAGGAAGTGGTTTGAATAAATATTTGTGCCAATAAATGTGCAAGTGCAGCGAATGGAATTTTTATATGAAAGTTTTCATTGCCGACGTATGGAAAATAGGAGATAATTTCCATTCAGGAAAAACTTCCAAGCACGAGGCGTTTTATTAAATTTGAATTCGCCATTATTTCAGTTCTATATTTGGAAGGTGTTTAAAGGGAAGTTATTTTCCTTATGTTCCCAGAAATGCATTAAATAAATTCGAAATTAGATACACTCTCGTGAAAAAGAAATTTTAGAATACCGAACGAGTATTTTTATGAATGTGGGGGGGAGGGATATGGCGTAAAGAGCAAAAGCGTAATAAAGTAGGGCATACGAAACAGGAAAAGCCTTCATTTTCATGCAACATTGAAGCAAAAATGCGAACATATCCCGGAGTTTTGTCGTTTTAATGGTAGTTTAAATAAGGGTTATGTAGAATGAAATTATATTTATTGTGCATGGAATTTTAAATGTTAATACTACAGGATTCATTTTCATAAATTAAACATTTTGTTCTGCATTTAGACAAAAACTCCGCAGTTGTTTATGCTAAATTAATTTTATTTTACAAATTCTAGGTTTTACCACGATTCGTAAAATAGTTAGATGGAACGTAAATCTTAGGGGAATAATTCAAAACGCTAAAGGCTAATCAAATTTGAAGTTTTGAAGAAAAAGGGAACAATAAACCCTTCCTATAAACAAAGAAGTCAGAATTTAGCAAACATTTAAAATTAAGGCCGTCAAACATTGACTTAATAAATTTAGTCTATTGTTTATATTTGCTTTTTAATTTTCTTTATCAGAATTGCTTCCTTTCATCGTATTTGATTTTCCTATTTCTAAATATTTTTTCTCATTAGTACCTGACCAAAACTGTTCAGATTGTAATTAATACGAGTAAGTATTACATTACAGTACGTGATAAAAGCATTGAGGCCTTTAAATAACAGAAACAATATACCACCAAATGTATGGCAAATAATGTCGTTAAAATCATTGTACACACGCCTGACTGATGCAGGAAACTTATCACCTATTTCCTAGATAGTAATGTAATTCATTATACCTACCAAATCAAGCAGGAGTGCGCATATAGATATAGAGTGGTTATACAACATTTACATCCCACAATTTCAATAGCTGACATAATAACAGAAATGGTAACAAAAACTCATAAGGTTAGGAACATTATGAACATAAAAAATAGACAAACTAAAGAAGCCCTACCGTTGTTTTTTGTAGACCTGGTTCAAGCAGACAACAATAAAGATATCTGTAAATTGCAATATTTGCAAAACCAAAGAATATCTGTGGAACCGCCTAAGAAAAATACAAATATAGCCCAATGCAGAATATGCCAAAACTACAATCATACCACATCTTATTGTAATCGCCCACATGCGCGTGTAAAATGTGGTGGAAGCGATAGCTCTCAAATCTGTACCAAAACTATGGATACTCCAGCAACACGTGCATTATGCAGCGGCCCCATCCCGTAAGTTACAGAGGTTGCACAGTTTACAGATATTTACAAATCAAGATCCACCCAAATATACAACAATCAAAGAATATAAACCGGATTTAAGAAACCTTCCTCTGCTAACAACAAATGATTCAACTGAAACGCCAGTGATACCTATAGCCATATTACAGCAAAAATCCAATGACCTTACCCTTGCACAGTTCCTTGCTGAACTCAAAAGAATGTTTAATTAGTTACTACTACAAAACATCGTGATTCTTAACATGCTAACCAGAAGTGATTTCCGAACTAGTCAAATAATAGCCAAATTCCGACATCTCGCATTATAGAATGCCAACAGGCTCCAAGCAAAAAAATAAAAAGGAGAAGTCTTTCTTAAAATGAATAACGCTGATGTTCTTTTCGTACCCGAAATACATTTCACAACAAGAGCATTTATAAAAATGCATCATTATTGCATCTACCACACTAAACATCCAGATAATATAGATCATGGTAGTGCAGCTGTTTTCATTCGTGACACTACGAATGACCAAGAACTCTTTTTACAAGCTTCAATTATCGAAGTCAGTAAGCTTCATCGTACTAGCTGCTATATACTGTCCTCCAAAGTATAGACTAACAAAGGACACACTACAATGCTTTCTCACATCCATGGCTCTGAAATTTTTGGTTGTCCGTGATTTTAACTCTAAATGCGGAAGGTGGGGCTCTAAGCTGATAACTATAAGCGGGAGACAACTTGATAAACTTATCACTTATCACAGGCAACAATTACGTATGTATATTTCTCAACCGGCACTCCAACATACTGGCCAACCGATGTAAATAGGATTCCGGATTAGATCAAGAAATTATGTAGCTTTATCTCCTACTTTATCTACCTTCCGACCATAACTCTGTACTTGCTACCATCAGTACTACAATCATCAAGAAGCAACCCAAACCAATACCCTGTAATAGACGAAATGACTAGGATAAGTTTAAACACCATGTGCACGAACATATAAATATTAACGTTAGTTTAAAAACACCAGAAGAGCTCTAGCGTGCAGTAAATCACTTTATAATGACAATCCAAGAGGCAACGAGGAGTGCTACACCATTGATTGATCAAAAATCAGACTCTACTAATGTTCTTTAAGAAATCGGTGAACTGGTAAAAGAGAAACGAAAAGCCAGGGCAATCTGGCAGCGTACACGCGATATATTTACATGATAAAACTAAATATCTACAATCAACTTGCCAACAAGCTTCGGAAAAAAATGATAGAGGCACGGAATGACTACATAACCGGCCTCTCCAAAGATGATTATAGTATTTGGAAAGCTACCAAAGAATTTAAGAGACCCCCGCAATAAGTTCCCTCAATACATAAAAATAATGGCTCTTGGACTAGGTCAGAAAATGAAAAAGTCGAACTATTTTCTTAACACCTGGCAGATGTATTCACACCTAGCTCTAACGAGCTTGATGAAGATGTTAACAACTTTCTCAATGTACTGTTGCAGCGTTCTCTCATAATTAAAAAATTTACAATTGATGAGCTACGAAATGAGATAAAATTGTTAAGTAATAAAAAAGGGTCAGGTTTTGACCTAATTACGGGTGTGTGTGTGTGGTTATCAGCTAGAGCTGGTTGGTCGCAGCCTTAAAGCTTATACTAGGGAAATGTGTTCTGCAGTAACTTCCTGTTGCCTTCTGCAGAGTTTATGAACGTGTATTAAGTGCATAGTATGTGTGTCTTCTTATTATCTGAAGTTAACCTCTCCGCAGACATAATCGTTAACTGAGACCAAACGATAAATTGGCTTCACTCGCTCAAGCACCGACTTCGAACAGTGGGGAATTCTTTGTAAAAATCCTTACCACTGCGTGAGATTCGAACTCAAGACTCCTAGTTAGGATCCCAGCGCTGTTATTACTACGCCAACGAGCTTTTCGTAATAGTTATGGGTATCATACTAAAACAGTTACCATAAAGAGAGGAACAACTCTTACTAGCGCTCCTCAACGTAATATTACGTTTAACATATTGGCAAATTATCTTAATCCAAAAACCTAGAAAGCCACCAACTGAGGTCCAATCTTAGCGCCCAATCAACTTACTGCTGCTTGTCTCAAAGCTCTTCGAAAAGCCAATACTAAAGCGAATTAACGAAGATAATTTGCTAGATGATTGTATTCCCGAACACCAATTTGGATTTCGGAGAGAACATTCCACTATACAACAATGCCACACAAAAACCGATCTTATTCAACAATCACTTCATCAAAAACAATGTTGTTCAGCAACATTTCTGGATGTTATACAAGCTTTTGATCGTGAATGCCACAATGGACTTCTGTTTAAAATAAAATCTCTCCACATCAATTTATAATACCTAATCTTCGCTGGTGTCTCTCAAGCCAGTGTTCTGGGCCCGCTTCTATATCTACTTTTTACTGCAGACCTACCGCATATGCGCAACACAACATTGAGAACATTTTCTAATGACACTGTCATTCTTGCATGCTACGAAGATCCTCAAACTTCAACAAACTTCCTGCAAGAAGGACTAAATACAATAGAAGCCTGGTTGCCGAAATGGAAGATCAAGGTTAATGAAACGAGATCAACCCACATAACGTTCATAATAAGGCGATTACAATGCCCATCTGTAACGTTAGCAGCAGACGAAGCTAAATACTTGGATCTTCATGCACAAAAGCTTAATGTGGAAAACGCATATGCTAAAAGAAATTTAAAGAAATGTACAACAGGCTCAAAAAAATGCACTGGCTTATCGGACGAAATTCAACTATCAATGGAAAACAAAATATTGATTTACAAATCCATCATAAGACCAGCCAGCTATACGAACATTGACACTGAGGAACATCTTCAATGCACCTCGGTACGTAACAAACCGTAGACTTCACTCCGGCTGCAAGGTGCAATGTCTGCGCTATATAATTAGACAGCGGGCTACAAGATACCATGACCGCCTCCTAAGACACCTAACGACTTCCTTACACCACTAGTGCAGCAACCACAGTCATAGGGCAGCAACCAACGCTACAAAGACTAAAACGCAAGGTGGAGGAAGGCGGGATGGTACCACTGGGCATCGTCTCTTCAAGACTCTACAAATGTCATAAAATTAGCTCATAGAATTTATTGCAACTAATTTTGATTGCTGATGTCAATAAGTGAATTAAAAAAACTATATTGAGATCAAAGAAGGTATCATTACTTCATTTCTGATTTTTCTTGCGCTTGTTCATGAACGCTTTTTTCATTTAAATCTTCAAACTGAAGTTAATAAAAGTTAAATTGTAGGCCACTAAAGCTGATATGCTATATTTAATTAATTATTGTTTGAAGCTTGTCTGCATTTTTATTCTTCCACTTTTAATTCAAAGTTTCCTGTTTATTACTCATCTTTGTGAAATTTTGAACTTAATCCTTAATTAAAAATTAAGAAAGGAAAACTCTCCCATAATTATGATATACAGGGTGTTTCTTAATAGCATGCTAATATTTAAGGAGGTTATTCTTGGGACCATTTTGAGAACAAAACTTCATATGAACATATGTCCTAAAGGTCTTAACTTTTGAGCTACAGGGTGCTAAAGTTTTAAGAAAAAAATCTTTTTTTTTATGATAACTTTGGTATGACCCTAGATATTTTTGTGAAACGTAGTAGGCATCTTCTATACATCAAAAGGCATTTTCTGCTGTACAACATCGCCTCGCCTCGCCTCGCGAGAGAGCATGGCCGGTAACATGGAGGATTAAGCCGCTTTCATACTCAGTTACCTCGCATGCTATTAAGCATCGTGCCTTCGACAACCGCCTACCTTTCCTACTTCACCGTTGTGTTTCGGTTTCATTTTCTGTGACTGCGTAGGCTACTTGCCGAGCATCTGACTCTGATTTGACCCGGAGACCACCTACGCTGTAGTCGAATGCCTTAACCATTCGGCCACTCCGGCGATTTGATAAATAATTAGTTCAGTATTTAAGTTATCTTCGACAAATCTTTACACTTCTAGGTTTTGTAATTTTGTGGAAATTCTAGGTTTTGTAATTTTGTGGAAATTCCTCTTGTTTTTTGGCGCTTTTTTTTCTTTTACTTATGCATTGAAGGTTAATTTTGTTTTATTTGTTAGTTAGTTTATTTGTTAGTTAGAATCTATAATTAACTAGCGAAAACTAACATTAAAACAATAAAAACTGTTAAACGGTATTTTTTAGATTTTGTAAGAGTTTCAAAAGTGTTGCTCGGATGCTAAAGGTTTTTTTTATGTTTTTTAAGTTTTACAGCCCTCGAAACCGCAAAGTATTAAGCGCCCCAACTTGAAATCATCCTTAATAGCCCATGGAATCAAAAGTCACGTCTTAACTATTAAAAATTGAGGTATCTAAAATTGTGTGATTATTAATTCTTTTGTATTTTGTGAACATTTCATCAACCAAGCTAAAACACGACTTTTAATTCCATGGTTCACTGAGGATGACTATAAATTGACTCACTTGATGTAAGAGTTTTATCGTAGGTCACTGGTTAAGTTCTATATTTACACTGGAAGTCACCGTTTCTACATCAGATGTCAGTAACGTAAAACGCAATTTTTCAAAGAGATGAAAGTTACATATAGCTTACCATAAATACGATTTTTCAAGCTTTCGGACTTGACCTGTTTTCCTATTTTATAGCATAATATTTTATGCCTTATTGCAAATGTCTATTTTCTCGCATACACATGCAATACGTTCCTTCATACGTGAAGAGACGTTTAGTTTTCACTAAGACAAATAAACTGAACCATAAACGGGTATTTTATAGCAACTTTTACGTTTAACTTTCGTATGCTTAACCCCAAGTTATAGAGTTAAATTACTCCTTTATTGTTTTTATCTTGATCTATCGTTATTGTTTAATATATCTGGTATTTTTACAGTCATTTCATTGCTAAATCCTTGTTCTTATTTTGAACAAGGCGAGAAATTGAAAAAGCGTCTGCATTTCTTCGCTTTTCAAGGCGACTTCCTTTTTGAAATATGTGATGCTCGATATTTTATGGTACGTCGGATACGAAATACGAAAAGGAGTGTTAGACACGACAACTAACATAATACGATGTGTTGCAATGCTTTAAATATTTAAGAGATGTATGAATAAAAATGCTGTTGAGATGAGATGTTTGAAAGAAATGTGACGTGTTGTTGGATTATTCTTTAGCTCACATTTTTGAACTGTTTCGGATATATAGAAAGTTTAGTGTCTCATGTCTTTTGCTGATGTTGAAATATTTTCGATAATTTTCGTTTAAATCAGGTTTTTCAATCTGTTTATAAATGAAATTGTATTATTTTAAGTTAAACAGCAAAACATTCCAAATTTTTCACTACCTTAGTTTCAAAAAATTATATTGGCAACGCTCTAAATTTGAAAATCCTGGGTTTCAGCCTTCTTAAATTGAATGCAAACTGTAGTAAATAGCTTTGTTTGGAAATCAGAAACTCTTCGTATTTCCACTTAGCGTTAATTATCAATTCAAAGTAGTCATAAAGAAAAGTTTAAGAAACTCATCCTTCTTCCTAATTTTTAATTTTGTGCCTGCTTGGTAAAGAATTTATTAACATAAACGATTCTCTACAGAGTTCTCCATGAGTCGAACAAATTCAAAAATTGGTAAAAGCATGTTCAAGAATTTCGTATAAATCTCCATTAATGAAGGTCTACCAGTATTTTATTTAATTAATAAGTTCTCAGCTTTTGTTGTCGGGCCTACACTAAAATACTACATTTACTTTGGTTTATTATTTTTTTTTCGGGTTTTGAGAGTCTTTAACCCAAAAAGCCTCAGTCTGAATATTTCATATCTGACTATTGCTCTGAAGCACTTCCCATGTAGCTTTTTATGTTTCTAGTAGTTATGGACCTTTCTCTTTTTTATGAACATTTTGAGTTTTGTATATTGTTTGCTTTATGCTGTAATCTCAGTTTTGCAGTATGTAAACAAAAATTCATTTTGGACTCATTTAAGTTTTAAAGTTACTCGTGAAACTACATCTAAAAGTTGAAATATGGCAGATAATATATTTCCGATAAGATGGGCTACACCATGAAGAGTACAAATGAGTCGTAATCAGAAAAATAGGGCGTTCTGAATGTATGTTGGAACAAACTTTGACACCGAAAGCCAAACCGATTTAGTTCTTGATGCGCGAATTTTATGGGGGCGTTTTCTTTTGTCAACTCTTCATAAAGAATTCTTTCTGGTCCGTGACTAAAGTAATCAGAAAATATGACAAAAAGAATAAGTGAGCGGTCGAAATCCATAATAGCTCTCCATTACCTAGGGCCATTTTCAACGCACAAAGAGGCAAGTCGATGTAAGGCGGAATACATTAAAGGGAACGTGCAAGATATTTTATATGGCCTCGTAAAAAGTTGAAAGTAAAAACTCCTGTTTTTGCCACTTTTTTGGTGAACATTAATGCATTAGTTCGTATGTAATTTATAACCCCCGGGGAAAACTCCACTTTATTTTAAATATTCGAAAAATCTTAGCGCGCCAACTTAGATCAATCCTCAGCAGAACTAAGCGTTCATAGTTTAGAAACATTCCCCAAATTGGCCAAATTGCTAACTTAATAACTGTTAAATCAATGGAGAATAGGGAGTTATTTATAGAATTTAATTGACAACATCTCCTCAATAACGAAATATTCTAACCGACGGTTTCGCAAACCGCGGAAGTTCAATCGGAATTTAGTTCGATAAATAAAATACGCCACACCATCAAATATTGACAAATTGCGCGATTGCGTGAACAGGACCGTGGCAGATCATTGCATGGTTTGCTTCGTTGATCATCAAAAGCGCAAAGAAAATAAATAGGCATTCGGAATTTCGGCGGCGGCGGAGTTATGAAAGGGACGAAAGGATAAAAACGAGTGGGCGATAAATTTACGAGCTTTACATGCATGTAAGCGAGTTAGTCCGGAACGGATAAGTTTCTAACTCCGTATAGTTTTGGGAATTGTGTGGAACCACCAACTTTCACTAACTTGTCTCATTGTACGTCAGTTACTTAAAGAACTATCAATTTAACCAACACATTTCAAAACGGTGCTAACCTTTCAGCCTTCTCAAACTTTTTCAAAGTTAATTCTCCCAGCTAAAAGAGCAGTTTCAACCACGTCTATTTAAATCTATTTGCAACAGGATACGAAAGTAGTAGAAGTTTTCTATATTTCGAATTATTAGGTCGTAGTGTGGTTTCTAGTCTTCAAATATTTAGGAAAATAATTGCCTGGAATTGCAAAAATGATTGAATATTTTTAAACATCTTCGAGTTACTCGTTTGAATGTAATTAAGTGAAGGTAAACAGTTCTTGTCAACCAAAAGATCCTAGTTTTGCCCAGGAACTTATATTTTGTTTTTGTTCGGTATTTCCATTAAATAAATCACAAGAATTTTTCAGCTAACATACATCCTTGAAGTTCATGATATTAAGATACACTTAAGAATGTAGAAATTATCTAATCTTCTATGATACATTAATTATTAACTATTTTGTTTTTTGACTTGCGATATACGAGTAAATTTTAAATATTATAGGCGACATAAAGACGCTATTAATAGCTTCTGTAAAACGTAATTAATTCAGGTTAAATGTGGCCACAAAACTAAGATAAAAAGACTTAGCTTTATGTAAATAAGTTTAAATCGTACTTCAACTTCTGTTGTGTTTTTTAGGCGCCTCCGCCAAATGTACGACGAAGTTTAATTCGTACACTTGAAATCGCCTTGTACCTAGAAGGGATCAGGACAACAGAATTATTTAAATATTTTAAAACATTAATTGTTCCCTAAGTTTTCTTCAAGTAGGAGTTTGCCCAGACAATTTTGGATACTACCAAAATATTTGAAACTTCGTTCAGTTGTTATATTAAACTAAATTAATTGAATTTACACTACATAACTGTATATAAGGAGACAGGGTGGCGTAGTGGTAAGAGCGTCAGGCTAGCATTGCGCTAGTCCCCCGGTTCGAATCTCGCTGGGTGCAAGATTTCCCGGGGTTTGGTATCGAGCCCTGCTGACCATTCGTCGTTGGGCACCTAATTAATGAACGGTCTCCTCCGAATATAGACCTACGAGGTAAAGTAACAAGGTTCTATACGTATACACACATACACGATACACATCATGTTGCTGCATGTAGGCATAAACGGCGCACTAATCACGTAACTCGCAAAGCGGGCCGGATTGTGCATTTCACGCGTAAAAGACTACATACGCTAGCGCACCAGCCTCAACACCGAAAGGTATAAAAGGTTAACGATTAGGGGAATGGGGGGCAGATTCAACCAATTCTCTGAAAATGGCACGCAAAAATGCTATTTATTGAACATTGTTTTTGTTGTCCTGAACTAGTAATAAAGTTTATTCTTTTTGGTTACCATTACCAAGAAAAACATGCTTCCAACTTTTTTATTGTAAAAATTTGCATTTCAAAAAATCTCTGCAAATGGTTGATAGTGCCCCTACCCTCCGGTGAGGTACATTCAACCACTACCTGGGGTAGTTTCAACCAAGGTCTCAATATAAGGGAACTACACACATTTTTGTTTAACCATTTTATTTGGTAACGGAAAATACATACTTTTGCTCACATGAAGATCACAAGATAAAATTGTAACATATAAGTCCATTTGCTTGACCTTAAATGAAGATAAATTAACGTTAAAAGTTAGAAGAGAAGAAGTTCTTGCAGTTTTAGCTGAATTTGGTTCTGGTAACTTTAAAATGAGGTCAGAGCGATCAACTGTAGATATGTCATCAACTTGGGGGTGATAGAATTTGTAACCCGGTGCCTTACGTCGTAAGTATTTAACTTGAAATTCGTTGAGGTTTAAACATTCGATGATTTTTCCTACATAATAAGAAACAGTCATTTTCAGGGGAAACTTTACTAAAACAAAGTCATTTTGATGTACTATTTAGTCATCTGTTGTGGGATGTATGCTATCTACATCGCTACAATCTTCAGAAATTTCATCTGAATCTAGAATAACAAATTCGTCACTCGAACTACTACTTGTGCTCAGTTTTCTTTTACCTCTTTTTGTATTATTGGCTTTTTTTATTTTCTGGAAACACTTGTTTAAGAAGTCGTTTTTGATTTCGCTCACACAGAATATGTTTACGTTTGCATCCAGCCAGACGGATTGCCCAAGGCTATGCTGGAAGTAGGAGCATGAATCAAAAAGTAATCTGGATTACGTGTTCTCGGAAAAACATAAACCGGAGGTAATGCGATGCCTACTGCATTTATTATTCCTACAAAGGTTTTTAATTCCCCTTTTTCAGCAGAAGCAGTCTGGCTTACCTGCTTTTTTCCCTTGGTTCAAACAATTTTGACAGGTTTTAAAACCGTGGTCACCCCTGTCTCGTATATGTTATAACTATATCTGTCCAGGAGTAAACTTGTATTTAGTCAACAAAGAAGTGTAATTGTCGCAAAATTCAGATACACTTCTTTTGTTGAAACCAGTAGCCCATGCCAAACTAGTACTTTCTGGTTTTCGCAAAGTTATTTTCTGTTTGTTCCCTTCATAAAACATTTTGGTCATTCCATTCCAGCTACCCTATTTACCCTCCACTTGTCAGGAATATTGCAATCGGGTAGAGCAGATGCATAATCAAAAGCCAAAACTTAAAATTTGTTTATAGGTTAATCCACAGTTCATACGGGATGTAGTTGACTAACTCATTTTCCTGATTATTAGTAAACACCACTGTGACACAGTATATTTGCTGGTATAAAGATTTTGATTTCCAGCAGATTCAGGCTAGTTGCCAGAGTCATAATTAAATAGGGTTTTCAGTCTTTCTGGTGGGTGATTTTCTTTCAATTTGTGAATTCTAGAATGTAATGTACCCCTTCTCACATTAAAATTTCTACTAGCTTCCCTTTCAGACATTCTTTTACTTAGCACTTCTATAATCGCATTTCTCATGGAAATTTTTACTTATATCTGTCCGGTAGGTTTCTTTCTTATAATTTCATACCATCTGAAATAAAGTGTTCACATTTAAATAGAGTTCTAAATTCATGACAGTGGCGGATCGCCAGGTGAAGTAGGTGAAATGTCTCTTCACCTAAATTTGTGTGCATCCAAATTATTTTATATTCAAATTATTTTTTATTTATCCACACTTCAATACTACGTATTGAGAGGATTTTTTTTCTTATAAATGCATATTATTTGCCATAATGTACGCCACTGGCCACTAGCCTATTTTGTCCCTGTCTACAACGCATTCGAATGAAACGAACGCGCCTGAAGGGAAGGGTTGGAATTGACCAATTGACTGGCTTTAACTCTGCTCGTTGCGTATGCGAGCGGTTCGTTGACACATGTTGAATCGCTAAAGTGAATTGTTTAGTTTTGTATCGACGTACTACTTCACTACATCCACATCGTGTCGCGTATCGGTTATCACTGATTTCAAATAATTGAAACTGCTGTCTTGTTTTAGTGTTGGTTGTTTGTGTGTTTGTTTTGCAATAAGTGTGTGTTTTAAACATGAAATATTTAAAAACAAAAGGAATGATCAATTTTTTAAATTAGTTTTCGAAAAGGCAAACGGAATGGTGCAAATCGACATTTCTAAGCTCGAATATGCTAATCTTAGAAGCTGAAATTAAAACAAAGTTTAAAATTCTATTTTATGAAATACTAGATCACGTGGTGACAGAAATGGAAGTAAGGTTTCAAGAATGTGTCTTTGGCCGATACAATAAAATTTGAACAATATCATTCCTGTTTTCCCTCTAAAGCTTTTGAAAGTTTAAGCCAATTTTATGGAAAATTATTTTCTAGAAATCAGCGTCTAACAAACGAATTACATCTTATGTATGCCAATGAAAATTATAGAACCATACTACTACAAGAATTGCTCAAAAATCTCAATGGGAATAAAGAAATTTTTACTGAAGCTTATAAGTTGTTTCGCCTTATACTATCCATTTCATTGACAAGTGCATCAGTTGAAAGAACTTTTTCTTGCCTTAAACGGATAAAAACATACCTAAGGAATACGATATCTCATGATGAACTCTCCCCTTTGGCAAATATTTCAATTCAAAAAGAACTTTTACTAGGGTTAATTAAAAACCAACCATTTAACGAAGATATTGCCAACAAATTTGCTACCCTAAAAGACAGATGGAAGGTTCAAATAAAAAGGTTTTTTAATATACCACAATAGCACTTCCCCTATTTTTTGACCCACGAGCCGCCACTGATTCAGGATAATTTTTTACAGCATAATTTATAATAAGGGTCACATTCAACTAGTGGTTGAAGGTGCCCCCACTCCAGGTGGTTGAATGTGCCCCATACCCACTTATTCTCAAAAACCAGATAAAACTTTTAAATCATAATTTTTACGTTAGAGCCGCAGTGAAACTGTCAATCTCCAATAGTTAAACAAAGAAAATAGAAATGAATATCTAGTTTTCAAAGATTTAGACATAGATTTGTAAATTCTATTAACTAAATACTTACCGTTACTTTGTCAAAATTGCACGTTATTTTTTTACTTGCACAAAAATCACAGCCGGGCAATCAAACTGCACTGGTGCTGTCTGTGGATAACAACGAATAAATAGGATTTTTTCGGCGCTAAATTCAAATACTGAAAAGACTTAAGAAGGGTCTTTTACTCCTGATGAAGCCCCTTAAAAAAGTGGGCGAAACATTGAGTTCATCTGTCTCAACAATGACACGGTCCCAACCCGGAAGACGTTCTGTTAATACATTTTACACAATAAATTTATTCATATAGCTAGGCATCTTATTATTAATAATATTAAAAATTAAAACAAAGGTATTGAAATAAATCCTCGTAGGGTTTCTAGTATTAAAGAAACAGATGTTCGTTACAAGATAGTATAATACGCACAGACTGGTTCGGTCTTCTTCTTCTTCTTTTGTCTTTCCAGGCTTAGTCGAGACATGCTTGTTTCGGCTTCTCTGATTACCTCTTTTCCTCGGACTTCCTACCCTTGGTTTTCCTACAGGTTTATAGTCTAGTGCAAGTTTTGGTATTCGGCTGTTGTTCATTCTTCTTACGTGGTTCCCCCAGTTATCATTGCAATCGGTTGCTTTTTGTATTATAGAATAGATTGCTAATTCTTGGAATATGTCTTCATTTATGATTATTCTCTTCTCTTCTCTAGCGCAGTCTTTAACTCATCTAAAAAATTTCATTTCTGACGTTTGTACATTTTGTAGTTCTTTCCCTCTTGTATTCCAACTTTCAGAACCGTGAAGCAGTGTAGGTGCCGCCACAATAACATTATAAAATTTCAGTTGCGTCCCTTTTGTTATTTGCTTCCTCGGTGTCTTTTTTATTGCCGATATATACTTTGATATTTGTTAATTTTGTTGTTTATGTTTTTATTTTCGTTTCATGTGATATCGCAGCCTAGATAATTAAAATGCATTTGTAATTTTGATTCGTTTGTTTGAGTTATCACCTGGTCGTCGGCGACAAAGATCGTATTTAGGCATGTTGCAGGACGTATCCTGATGCCCATACTTCTTTCTTCTAACCAGATCATCTATATAGTCGTATATTTTAAATAAACTTCGTGACATACTACATCGCTGTTTTATGCCTTGGTTAGCATAAATTCCTTATGTTATTTCTTTTCCTGTGTCTATGCTAACTGTGGTGTTTTTGTACAAAACAATCTGTAGCCTCACATTTATTATTTCACTGTAGATCTTGTAAGCTATGTTTAACGAGCATATTCATTTGTACTTCTCTGTTTTGTTCCGTTCTCCTTTTTTGAATATAGAAATTACTTTGCACTTTCTCAATTCTTCAGGTATCTAGTCTATCAGATATTCATCAAGTGAAGAACTCTAAATTTTAGTAACATTCAGCGATATTTGATTCCATATAATCCTGCAATTTTTCTGTTCTTTTTGGTTTGAATGTTTTTTCTAGTTCTGTAATTTCCATGGGATCAATGTCTGCTAGCTCTGAAAGTCCATTATTTATTTTTTCGTCCTCTGTGATATTTGGATTATGCCATAGCGTTTTATAGTGGTTAACACATTCGTCTCCGATAATTATGTTCAATCTTGCTATCATTTTCTGTTTTGTTTAGATGTTTTAGCAATTGTCTGCTTTCCAGATACGTCGTTTTAAACTCGACTTATGACTTGTTATGTAACCTTTGTAGGTTTCTTTTAGCAGCAGCAGCAGTAAACAAAACACTAGAGCAATATCAAAAATGGAGTACAATGATTTTCGGCCAAATATTCAATTTCTCACTATTCAACCAAAGAAACTCATCTTCTTTGCAACTTTATTTACAGTGTAGTCAATATGTTGTTTAAACTTTAATCTAGCAATTATAATACCGAATATTTATAATTTCTGAAACATATTCTATAATTTCTATATATCTACATTAATCGTGGTTTCTCTTATAATATTTGTGCATTTTACAATTCATTATCATTAGATCTTCGAGGCCTGTCCGCTACAAAATTTAAAACGCTTTATAAAAGGAAGCTGTTGCAGCAGCAGATGTTCGAGTGAGCAGAAATGTTGTATTGTTAATAGTAATAATAAAATTCACCGCATATCATATCATATCATATATATCATATCTATGATTTAGAACTATTAATTGTATATTTATGTGTATTTAGTATTTAAGTATCTATTCTGGTGAGGTGGTAGAACGGTAATTTAAGTTACCGAACCTCACCATTTATCCCATTCTCATAAAAATGTTATACATTGAAAATTTATCATATGTAGTTTTTGGGATAATAAACAATTTATTATTATTATTATTATTATTACCTTACACTTATGCGCCATTATTACGCCATGAACAGGTGGCCGGCCCACTATTGATTATCATAGCCTTTATTTTTATCGTATTTAATTTCAGTTTGCTTAACTTCAAACAAGCAGAATTATTTTTTATATCATTGTTAAGTTTGAGCACAGCATAATCAACGTCACTATTGGCCACAGTTACTAAGTATCATCCGCAAATAAGTTTATACTTCAATTTTATACAGGTAGATCTATAATGGTGGTGTAAACTAAAAACAACAGTGGTCCCAAAATTGTTCATTGGGGAACACTTTGCCTGGGTTTCTTCAATTTCAAATTTAGTAATTTGCTGCCGATTCCGGTCAGATAAGTAAGTCTGAAGTCATTGTAGTACTCAAGTACAGTCTCATGAATTCCGTATTTTTCCCTTTTTTCTCTATTAATTGTTTCGAATGCCCGTTTAACATCAAGAAAAATGACAAGGATCTTCCTTCCTAGTTCTACATCCTCTTTTCAACTTACTAATACCAAATTTAATGACGTTTCACAAGAATGACTGTTAAGGCAGTGATTTTTGTCCGAGTGCAAGAATTAATTTGAACAGTTTTTCCGTTACGGGAAAATCGAAAAAACTGAAAAATAGTATCAATGGATGCTGTATTTTTTTCTACCAAAAACTTAATTGTCTAACTAGCGAATCAAGTAATGCATGTCATCAATAAATTTTATAACATCCTAATAGTACGTCTGCATGAAGTTCCAAACGATTTACAAATTTTATAACCAAAATTTTCTGATGCAAAAGGTTCGCATTTTCGTTTTCTATCGCGATTTTAGCGATACTATAAATTAAAAGAAATCTTTGTAATAATAATAAGAAAATAAAAACCCGATTTGTTTCTTATTTTCAAAAATGTATAGACCTTGTGATTAAACACGGCTGCCTAATCTTAGAAAACTACAAAGATAATTTATATTTAGTAATTACATTTTGCATTTTTTATCGTGCATTATTGGTAGAGCAGACGCAATATGAAAAATACAGGGTCCGGCAAAATGTATTGATCATTTTATTTTCTTAAAGCAGTTCACCACCCTGCATATAATTAATATTTTATTTCTTTCTAAGTAATTTTCTAACTGTTCCTTGGCTATTTGTCAATGGTAGATAACATGTTAATAGGTCTAAATTCTGAACATTGTTTGGAATTGGTGTCATTTTTGCTGTTTTTTTTTCCACACACGAGTAAAGATTCCAATTTCAAATTACTAGTTTATTATTCGTAAGAGCACGTTTTTTTGACGTTAATTATTCTACCTGAATTTATTTCAGTATTAGCATTTTCAATACTTTCATGTATTTCAGTTATGCTGTTGATGAAGTGATTATTAATGTATTTCTCGATATCTTTGTATTTCACTAACTTAATATTTTCAAATTCAACAAATTCCGAAAACCTGTTTAAATTTTTTCCACATTTATTTCGAGTTGCTTCTTACTAATTGGATTTCTTTTTGATAATATTGATTCTTGTTCCTTTTTACTTTGCCTTCTTGTGTCATATCCTGTTTAAGGATGTTGACGAGGGGTCAAAGCCACATTTTTAAATCAGTTGCCGTCGTGAACTTTATAATATTCGCTTTATACTAGGGAAATGTGTTCTCTGCAGTGGTTTCCCGTCCCCTTCTGCCGAGTTTGTGAACGTGTATTAAATGTATAGTATATGTTTATTTGTTAGTATCTGAAGGCGACCATTCCGCAGACAGAACAGTAACCAAACGACTAGATGGCTTCACTCGCTCAAGTACCGACCTCGAATAGTGGGGAATTATTTGTAAACATCCTTACGACTGCGTGAAATTCGAACCCAAGACTCCTAGCTAGGAGCCCAGAGCTCTTACCACTGCCTCAAGGAGCTTTCCTTTTTTCTAGTTTATTCAAATTATATGGTTAATCCAAGGAACGGAACCTGTCGAAAGGTTGCATAACGAACTCAAAGGTCCTGTAAAACCACAAAAATTAATTAATATATAATATATAACATATAACAAATACATACTCCGACAACGAATCTATTACCTGAAATTCAACCAGGGTTTCGTATATTCAACAGCTGCACCTGTACTACAACATAACATAACGGACGATATACTTTAGCCATATATTATGATAACTGCAAACTGACTGTCCTTTTACTTTTAAACTAAACAGCATAGGTACTATTAATCGTGAGTTACTCTTTTCAATACTGCAACACATCGAAGTTTCATTAAATGCTATAAATTTAGTTAAAAGTTACTTTGATAAGAGACTGCAGACTGCAAAAATTGAAAATAAATTTTCATCTTCTCGTCAGTTACTAAAAGATGTACCATTTTATACTATCTATATTTGCAATTTCCGCCAGTGTATCAAATTTAGTAAAATGCGTATGTATGCGGACGACACATAGATTTAGCATTCGAATTTTAATAGAGCTGTCGAGGATTTGAATTGTAGAAGAAATTTCAGTCAAATATGTTTAAATTAAATTCGGCAAACCTCTGTAAAAGAGAAATATCGCTTGCGACAAATAAAAGATACCATTCATATGATAAATAACAAGCGAGGTTGTACAAGGATGAGGCTACAAATTTGGCACTTAAATTAGACGGTACCTTTAGTACAAAGGTTATATTAATATGTGCATATAAAAAGCTTACTTGAATTTAAAGTTACTGTTTTCCCCATTGAATCTACTTAGATCCGTCCCAAACAAAGATACTTTGCGATACTCTTGTGTTTATGCAAATTGCCTGGAGTACGACACATCAATGAGAATTCCAAGAATTCACAGTTGATGTTTAAGATATAGTTATGGCATAGGCAAAAATGACCACATTTCTCATACATTAAAAGACTGTAATTGGCTTAACATGAAAAATAGACTATTGTTACAAGCAACCTCCTTACATCATAAAATAAGTATTTCTAAATAAATTAAAAAAAACGTATCACATCTATGTATATAATAAATAATATGTACATAACATAAATTTAAGATTTAGAGATTTAGTTGCACCGCAGAATTTTAATATTTTAATAAACTTTTAGAGCTACAACATGGAAACCTATGAGTTTTTTCAGGTTTTTGTTTTCTCCCTAAATTCATTTAGTATTTGTCTAAAACACGGGCAGTGTAATTGCTTACTAAATCTAAATGTTTTTCATTTTTCTTTTCTGCTTTGTTTTGTTTTTATAAATTTTCTTAAATAGCATAAACTATATTTAGACATTAAATTAATTATAATTCAGTTTTATATCTTCAAGGGCTATAAAAGCAGTTATATATCTGAATATCTGCTTCCTGATATTTTAATATTTAATGTGTTATATTTGTACAAAATTAGGTATCTATATTTCGTTTATACATTAAAGAAAGTCCTTTATTATTATTATTTATTAAAAAAAGTTTTGATAAAATGTATATACATAAATAACTAGTCTAACTAATCTTCACGTAATTCCTTAACATGGAAAATTTTGCCCAAAACTTATTGGAATTCATTATGATATAAAACCCAAGAATTTGATTTTAACATAAAAAATAACTTATGAATGTATTTTAGGTATTCTAATAGACATAAAAATTCAGGTCATCTTTGAATTCTCTTGAAGTTTTCACCAAATAAATCAAAAAAAAGGGAGAAAACTTTCGGACTCTTACTTTGGCATAAAAATCACTCTATCAGAGGACATTTCAGGATAGCTGAGGTCTATCTAATCAAATTGAATAGATTTCCTTGAACCATCAACCCCAAGTCAAGACCTTATCTTCAATTTTCCAGTATAGAAGGGTAAAGTGGACGTGAGAACATAAGTAGTCACCTTTATCATCAGCTTTCATAAACTTGCGGGTCAACACTGCGCTGCTGCATGTAAATGAAGGATCCTTTCCGATCCTTCTAGTACGAATTGGCACCATTCGAGAGCGATGTTCAAAATTGAATTTTAATTAAAACTGGTGGCGGTGTCAGTCACGTATAATGTGATGTAATTTAATATTAATCTCCGCGAAAGTACGCTTTTCATATTTTTTTCCTCCTGGACCAACTAGCGGAGTGGAAAATGCTATTTGCTAACGGAAATCTGAAGCGAGTTTTACATTCTTTTAATTGCTCTTTTCGAAGTAAGAGATTTAAATTTCAATCACGTTCTAATTACAGAAGTAAGTTCTTTTATTTAAATATAGGAGAAGTGTCCACGTTCTCAGTTAATTTAGAAAATATGATAGTTCTGAGAGGACTAATTTTTGTTTTTTAAAAATAATTCTTAAAACATGATTGTGATCTTCTTTTCGGGCTACCACGCCAAAATAGAAGTCAAGTTCAAATTTCAAGCCAGTTCTTTTGTGTATGCTGAGTGCCCTGTGGGAAATTATGGTGTTGCCAAGAAAAGTCCGTTTTTAGTATTGCATCGTCGAAAACGGATCCATGAAATATTACAGACTTAATCTAGAGCTCTCCAATGGGTCTTGTGATTTCAAAAAGTAGTACGTTTACTCAAACATAACATTTTACAATAATCACTTTCTTGTGCTTATCCAAGAAAACTTTAGAATATTTAAGTAAATTTAAAATTTCTTAAGAATATTTAGGAATTATCTCACTTTATGAAACGAAGCTTCAAGGTTATTTCAAATTTTTACGGCCGTTCATAAAATAAACAAAAAGGTAAACTCTGGAAAAAATCGTACCAGAAACCTAAACCTCAAAAATAAGCCTTGTAAATCATCACTGAATACTTCCAACAAAAAGAAAATACCAACGAAGTGCTTATATAAGGAACTTGCAAATTTATACGGCAGTTAAGAGAACGCCATAACAGAACCCTCCAAAAAAGTGATGTGAATTATAGTAGGAATAATAGAAAAGCAGCAAGTTCTTAAAAATATGAAGCCTCAAAAGCTGTGAAAAGAAATTTAAACAGCAACGTCTTGAAGAAAACGTAAAGGACTTTATAAGAAAAGAGCCGTAACAGGAAGCACCTTCTTGTTATAATGATGTTATGATGTTATGAGAGTCATTTTACGAATTCTACAAAATTCGGGAATGGGAGAACTTACTGAAAAATAAGAGGTTTGGGAGCAATTATCACGCATATTTTAAGAAAAGTCGTTAATATGCTAAAGAAGGCTGGTTAGGGAGTTAAAGTTACAGAAAGTAATAGGGAACAACGTTTTACAAGTGATAACGAACAATTACTGCGCTCGTCTAAAAAATTACAGCCGGAAAAAGCTTAAAAGCTTCCAGAATTTCAGAAAAACAAACAAAATAAATACAACACTTAAAAACAAAAATCAGATTTTTAACAAAAAGAAAATTTCGTATTAATTTACAAGTTTTTCTTGTTTAAAGTGTTGCTTTCACTTTCAGATAAAACTTTTCCTTTTAATCTAATCCGTTTCAGTGTCGCAGATCAATCAATAGTTACCTCGACATTGGCAATGTCCGCTTAGGAAGTCCTCGACTAAAATGTAAAGTTTGTGTGATTGATAATCCCAGGGTATCCGGTACGCGTTAGGTGCGGTTATTCCAGCTGTAGTTGATGAAACGATTTTCCACGTTCTGAATTGATTGGAATTTAAAATCGGTTAAGTGAACTTGATAAAATACGGTTAATTCCTACCGAAGATTAATTTAATTATTCCCGATTTTAATAACTGATCCGAATTGGATTATACTTTTAGAAAAGATAATCTTGGAAAGGAAATTAGCACCAATACCCTGATATCATATTATAGAAAACTAATTTTTAAACTTCAGACTAAAAGGTTTCAAAATACAAATTTATTTTTTTTGCTTGCTGAAAAATGGGTTTTTGTTAAATTCTTCTAATTTTGTTAGGAAGTACAAACTGGTAACTTCCAGGTATTAATAACGCTAGAATAGCCGTTGAAATTATTCAAATCAATTCACTTTACAATTTCAAGCACTCACAAAAATGGGTTTGATGCATGACTGAGTTACATACTGGCCGTAAAAATGACTGTGAAATTGTAACGTTGAAGAATCTAATTTGCGAAGGTTTAATTTCGAAATAAAAAAGAGGTTAAGGTTTGAATTTTGAGAGTCTCTTTATGTTCTTTTTAGGATTACTGAAGTAAATTTTTTTAATTCAATTAAGAATTTCCCTTTGGTTTGACTGTTGTGTCCTGCTGATTTACTTTAATTTAAAACACGTTCGTTTTTGTAAAAAAGGGTGTATTATTATTACAGTGGATTTTACGCCTTATTATTATTTATTATTATATGCGATAAACCGTGGCAGATATAAACGAATGTGAGTCCAAAAAGAAAAAACATATATTCATCCTGTGCTAAGGGCTGTCAAGATTTCTAATTGAAGTAGGTAACTGTTGGAATCATATGGTTTTGATGATAAATAGTTGTTTACGTCGTATTCGTGCACCACTAGGAAGGAAGACAGGTTAGCATTTGTTTAAATGAAAATTTCCGAATCTCTTCTAGATGTCCTGCCTGTCTATCACGACCTCCGGATTTAAATCTGTTGAATTATTGTTTTCGAGAAACTATGATGTATCTTTATTTTCCAAAGTTTATAGACTGAATAAATCCCCCTTTGGGCTGCCCTGAATCTACTTAAAGTTTAACCTCTTTAATATCGTGGAAAATATGTGTAAATTTCTAAGTACAAAATAGTCGCGAATGAGTTACCAGTCTCATTTGAACTTTTTGGTTTCTTATTTTTAAGTTAAACTTCTTCCTTTTTTGAGATGATTGTATTACGGCCTTAGTAATTAAGAAAAAATTACGACTTGAGCAATGAGGCGTAATTGTGTAAGCTGCTAAAAAATAATTTGCCTAGAATTCCTTTTATGCTCCTGCTTATTTTTCTCTTAAAAATTCTATTGCTCTCTTGTTTCCTAACTAGGATATAATTCAACATGAATGTCTGCCTTTTTCAGAGTTATTATTAAATATGTTCCGTGTTCCATTTAAATATTCTACTTTGCTTTAACTAATTAAGTTATAATCTGCGTAGTAATCCATTATATCTCCGTGATAGAGTTTAGTTCCGCTTTTAGTTTTAATACTATCCTTGAGAATGGCTTTAACAATTTAATACATAGTTTAAATTTTATTCCGCCATGCCCCGTTTTAAGCTTAATCATTCCATTACGTAGGTACGCTTTTGAGTTAGTCCCTGAAATTGCTTAGTACTTATCACTAAATGCGAATATAAACGAATAGCGCTGATACACCTATTTCATTAGATGTAATCAGCATCTCTTTAACCGTGAAAATGGAACTGTTAGGTGATTATCTTTAAGTTATTCCGTCTTAACGCTTCGAAAGGCTTTATTCGGATCAGATAGTGTTTCCGTATTAGTTTTCTCGTTAGTTCCACGAACAACGATATGATGTTTTACCTCCATGTTATTAGTAAAACGCCAAGATTAAAACAGCATTGTGATTTATTATATTTCTAGATGGGAAGAATATTAAGTCCGTCTGAACCCGTAAAACAACACAATAATATAACCCTCGTTACATCAAAGTCCGGAAACTCAAGTAAATAAATCAAACCACAACGGCACCGCATATTACATTTCCTTTAAAATTTCCAAACGCATGAACAACTCAAAATCACATTTATTCGATATGACAGCGCGTGGAGATCGTTTACGAAATGTATTTATTAACAACCGACGACTCGCCCTTAATACAGTACCACACTCAGGGTTCGTAAACAAGTTTAATGTATTTATAAACGGATGCAAATTTTGTGACACTTATGCATAAACACGACCTTACAAACCCCCAACGCTGTTTCGTTCTAGACCTCAGAGAAAAAGGGAAATAAATTAGAAATTTTGACTTAACTTTGTTTATTTTAATGACTTTTTAGGATCAAAGTTAGTGGTACCGGTAGCATTTAAAAAATTAGTTTTAGTTAAAGACCGATGAAAACCCTAAGGCGTGTACTGAATTTACGCACAGGGTAAATATTAACACAGCTTAGGATAATGTATTTAAAATTGAGCTCTGGCTTCTATAGATTAAATCAAGGACTTGTATAATGTATAGCCTTGAACGTCGAAGTGCACGTGGTACTGTTTTATATTTATAAAGAGCGCGGAGAATTTCCAAAATATTTCATGTAATTAAGTTACGTTGATTTATTTTTTGACTGGTTGTTTTTGAGATAAGCACTTAAATTGCAAAAATATCATTATTAAGTTTGTGTTGATAAAAAAAGACAAACCCGATGTCATAAAGTGTCCAGTTCTTTTTAACTTTTGTTATATTTATTAATGAGCTTTATTTATTCTAACCTATGTGAAACATTTCTTGAATTACAGAGAAGGAAAATAAATTGCAGTGCGATATTACAAAGTAAGTAGTCTCCAATAAATACAGTGTGTTTCACTTTACATGAAGCCACCTAAATAACTATTTTATTAATAACGCAATTAGTATAAAACTTTTACCAGTGATAGATGCCATTAAGATGAATCTTTTTTGTAGAAATGAATGATTAAAATAAAAACTGGCGTTTCAAGTAAAGTCATAGCAGCGATTAAGATAGAGCAAAAAAGTATTTAAAAAAGTTCTTGCTAATCACAAATATACTCCAAATATGAAGTTTTGCTGAAAAATTTTCATTTTTTAATTTTCTATATTTTTGTGTGAACTCTTTATAAAATTTCTTATCTCAAATATCAAGTGTGCGATGAACAATCAAAACAATTACAAATCGTTTGAAACGTCAGCTCACAAAACAATTTACATGGAATTTTTGTTGTTTGATTAGTGATGGCTGAACAATGGTTAAGTATTCCTGAAAAAGTAGAAAACTTAAAATTGAAATTGTTCAGTGAAACTCATATTTGGCGTATTTTTGGGATTAGCAACAACTTTTTTAAATACTTTTTTGCTCTGTCTTAATCGCTGCTATGACTTTACTTGAAACGCCAGTTTTTATTTTAATCATAGTTGGCTAGATTTGGACTCTAAAAAATGTCATTCCTATAAAAAAGATTCATCTTAATGGCCTCTAACTATCACTGGTAAAAGTTTTATACTAATTGCGTCATTAATAAAATAGTTATTTAGGTGGCTTCATGTAAAGTGAAACACACTGTATATGGAAAGGATTTAGGTTGTTCTCAGAACTGGCATTGTGTTTTACTTTGTTCATTTCCTTTATTTGTAATTGTCGTCTTACGTACTGTGAACTTTGCTAGTTTGTCCTGCAAAATTTTAAGATCTTCGCATAGTTGCAATTACACAGTTTTGATTAGATTATCTTTATATTTAACAGCAGTTCATCTATTTTTATGTTTAAAAACATTTGCTTCATAATAATTCTTTAAATTTTGGAAGGTTTGTCCCGTCGATCTAAAAACTAACAATTTTACTAAAAAGCAGTTGCAAAATAATTTTCCAACAGAAAATGCTGAAGTGGGTATCCTATAGTCTCTGCAGTTTATTTAATTTTTGTAAGACTCCTTACTTTGCGGTTTATGCCAAGAACTAAAAAAGCCGCGTTGACATGGGCCGTGAATTACGAACGTGAGCCACGCTCGTGGTACCACGAATCTAGTAATTTCACGACTTGAGTCATTCCTCTTTCGTGAAAATTCAGTATTTGTCTCAGTCGCGAAAATGCAGGACTTGGTGTCAGAAGCATGTCAAGTCATGTGTGGAGTGATAGCAGGCAGTATTACAAAAAGAATTATTGGCAAGAAAAATAAACAACAGACGATGGTGGACAAGGAACTGGATTCTACAAAATTTTTGATTTTGATTATTACATTGATGTCTATAAAGCCTTCAACTTCCATTGCAGCAACAGTTCTTCTTGCTGCAGCTGCACGGGACTCTCGTTTTTTATAGTCCTCTCTTTTTGGATCCCACAAAATCGGCTCATTCTGATATAATTCTAGAAATTTACTAGTGTCTGCGTCATTCATTTTTAATAATACAACTTTATTTCCACATAAAGACATGAATAATACATGTATGGGACACGTCAAAGCATACAACATCAAAATTTAAACAAAATATCAATAATCTGCAACCATTTAGCAATGTAGATATTCAGAAAGGGAATATACAGTTTCATTTATTAGGTGTCGTTTTAATTTACTCTTAAAGCTATATTCGCTCTCTGACACCTTCAGATCGGCTGGTAAGTGATTGTACAGTTTGATTCCCAAGCAGTCTGCTCGTCTCTCAGTAAATCGCAATTTACAAAAAGGAATGCACAATTCCTGTAAATCTTTTTTAAGTAAAAATTTGGATTTATTATGAAATACATATAAACACATGTCATAGATAAAAAGAGCAGGTAAAGATAAAATTTTGAAATCCCGAAAAACCAGCCTACAGGACTGCGTGCTTGGCAACCCCACAATAATACGTAAGATGCGCTTCTGCGCAATAAAGACGCGATATGAATCCACAGAATTGCCCCACAGAGGAATACCATAGCGAATCCGGGAGTCGACCTGGGCATAATACAAAGTAATTAATTGTTCAATGGTTAGAACATGTTTAATATTTCTAAACAAAAAGGCTAATGAGGATAATTTAGCAACTAAGGATTTACAATGAGATTTCCAATTTAAACAACTATCCAGATGGACTCCCAGAAACTTGACGCTGTCACGTTCATCAATATTGTTAATGGGCATTCTGTTGATACAAATATCAAGAGATTGGCAAGTCCTCTGACGTGCATGAAATCGAACCCGAACTGTTTTTTCAGGATTTAAATATAACTGATTTTGACTAAACCAGCAGAGCAACCCCTTGGTTACATCATTGCACATGGCTTCAAGAGCACCGTCATCCTCATTTGAAATAACCAAAGATGTGTTATCCGCATGCATAGTAAAAAACGCATCCGGAGATGAAGAGTCAATTTCGTTAATATATAAAATAAAAAGTACAGGACCCAATACAGAGCCCTGCGGTACACCCATAGCCAGCTGCAATGAATTCGAATTTGAAAAATTTCCAACATTCGGTACACTAACGTACTGACGTCGGTTTGTAAGAAATGATTCCAACCATTTGAGGGCCGGACCCCTAACTCCATAATTGTGAACTTTTTCCAACAAACTATCAATGCTAACACAATCAAATGCCCTGCTGAGATCACACAGGATCTCAACAGGGCACTGACCTGCCTCTATACTTTCTAGAATTCTACTATAAAAAGCTTGTAACTCAGTAGTGGTCGATTTACCTTCACGAAACCCATGTTGATTAGAAGTGATTATTTTGTATTTATTTAAAAAATGTATTAATCGATTTTCAAAACAGTCTTCAAAAATTTTTGAGAATCCTGAAGAAACCGTTACTGGCCTATAATTTTCCAATGATGTTGGATCTTTTTTCTTAAAAATAGGTATTACTTTACCCATTTTCAAAGAATCAGGAAATTCACCGGTGGTAAAGGACAAGTTAACTAAGTACAATATAGGAATTAAAATATTCTGTAAAACACTTCTAATCAAAAGCGTGGGTACATTATCAGGACCTGAAGAACGTTGTCAATGACGTTACCCTCATGACTTATAATAATATTAGTATTACGACTTGTGGGCTTCTTGGATAATTCAGATATCACCTTCCAAGCCGATTGGATTGGATTATCTGACTTGATAATCCTTTGTTGATAGTAACACCTTTTTTGAAGGTGCAATTAATTTGGAATGAGTTTTTTTTAGCTAGCTTATATTCAGATTTTAATTCGGTGAATCTTTTTGATAATACAAATAAATTCTTTAAATGTCCACTCGATTTTCGAACGTCATCAGTAACCCATTTTCTGTTGCTTCGCTTATTCATATAATACTTCCTAAGAAGAAAGTATATTTCAAAGTAAAACTAAAACACTTTATGAAAATAATGAAACCCTTCGTGTACATTGTCGAATTTATAGATATTACTCCAATCTTGTCTCTTTAACGCAGTAATAAAACCAGATATGGATGACTGAGCAAACTATAATCTCCAACATTAATGTTAAAGCTAATGAAACCGATTTTTTATGTTAAATAGCGGAAATATTAAATATCAAAATAACTGTAATTTTAAAATTAAGAATGTAAATCCGAAGTCGGAGCATGTTTTTCGTACCCTTCAACAAAGAAGGAGTTTGCATTCGGTAAATGATAATACATTTAATATTTCTCATGTTAATGTTCGTAGTATAATTAGTAAGGTGACAGAAATTGAAATGTTTGTTTTAAGTAATAGTATTGACGTCCTATGTGTTACGGAACATTGGTTAAATGTAAATAATGTCTCAAATCTTAGCCTAGAGAACTTCAAATTAGTTACGCACTCCTCCAGAAAAAATCATGAACGAGGAGGCTCTTTAATTCTAGTTAGAGACAGGTTTTGTAATGTGGAGGATATTGCAGTCTTTAGCCAACTTTCTGTCGAATGTCATGTTGAAATGTGTGGCATCCGTCTGTCAACTCGCGGCAAGAAAATTATAGTTTGCAATGTGTACAGACCCCCAAGCGGTGACATAGAAACATTTTTTGATAGTCTTACGCATGCCCTAAGTCACGTATACAACAAAGCAAATTATTTGATTGTTAGTGGTGATATAAATATTAATTACCTCGATAAATGCCAAAACACTAGATTACTAGAAGACTTATTTGCCTCATTTGATTTAAAGCAGTTGTCCACGCAACCAACTCGAATATCTATCAATAACGATGGGCAGATTAGCTCGACATGCATCGACTATATGGTGTCATCGCTTCCGCTAGACTCTTATAATACGCAGCTAATTAACCCACTAATTGCGGATCATTTTGCCCACATTATGTCTATAAAACCGGACATGCTTTGTCCTAATAATGAACAGACGATAGTTAAGCAAAAAAGAATTATTACTCAAAAAACTCTAAACGAGTTCAAAAGCAAAATTAGAGTAATCAGCTGGCCCGATACTATAAATCGTGATATAAGTAGTGCTTTTACCTCCTTTGTAAATCGTATTTTATATGAATTTGATACTAGTTGCCCAACAAACACTGTTAAGCATGTTAACAGAAGTAACCCTGACAAGGCATGGCTTAACAGCAATATAATCACTGAAGGCAACTACGTTAGAAACTTATTTTGGCTAAATAAATGGATAAATTCCACAGCCAGTAACGAACTATACCGCAATCGGGTAAGAGCATACAAAAAAAGCATTAAGCTGGCTAAGAATGAGTATTACTATCAAAGAATTAAAAATTCCTCAAATCAGACTAAGGAAACTTGGAAAATAATAAATTCAAAATTGGGAAGGCCAAGCAACAGTAGTAATAACCCGATTGTGCTAAACGTCAATAATCAATTAGTTACGGACAAGCATACCATTGCTGAACATTTCTCTTTTCATTTCGCAGATATTGCTCATAGATTGATCGCAAAAAATTTTGGTTCAAACCTATCGTTGCCTAACACAGTATCAAACTATGATCTGTCCAATTCCATATACTTCTACCCAGTTACTGAGGAGGAACTCATATCGGTCGTCAATGAGTTAAAAAACAAAAAATCCGCCGGTAATGATGGGATTAATAGCATAACTTTAAAAAACATTATCCTCGATATAAGTCACCCTTTTACGCAATTAATAAACAGGTCCTTGTCAGAGGGAATTTTTCCCGATTTCTTGAAAACTGCTGATGTTATTCCAATCTTTAAAAAAGGCAATTCCTGTGATATTGATAACTACCGTCAGATATCCTTAATTAGTGTACTATCAAAAGTCCTAGAAAAAATTGTAAGTAATCGTTTAACCTCATTTCTTAAGAAAAATAAATTAATGTCCGCTTCCCAACATGGTTTCATGCAGGGGAGGTCAATCGAAACTGCATCATCTGATTTTTTAAATCATGTTTACCTTGAATTAGACAAGGGCAAGCTGGTTATAACTACTCTGTTCGATTTAAGTAAAGCTTTCGACTCCGTAAACTGTGATATTTTAATGGACAAACTGTCAAACATTGGTATTCGAGGTTGTATACTAAACTGGATCCGGTCTTACATGAGTAACCGTAAATTACGCGTTAAATATGATAATGTTGTCTCCCAACTTTGCGATGTTAGGCTGGGGGTACCTCAGGGCTCCGTACTCGGTCCTTTGTTATTCGTCTTATTTATAAACGATTTACCTAGCTCCATTAAATGTGGCCATACTATTATGTATGCTGACGATACAACAATTACCGTGTCGGCGGCAAGCCTTGAGGACTTGGAACTTAAGCATAACTCAGTGATGGACAGTATGAGTTCATGGTGCCAAAGAAATAAATTAGTATTAAATCAGAAGAAAACGGTTTTTATTAATTTTCACATTAAAAAAAATATAACACAACGTCTAAGTGTTGTGTTGAATACAATACTCCCCAATAGTGCAAAATTTCTTGGTATACATATTGACGAAAAGCTGTCGTGGTCACATCATGTGGACTTTGTATGCGGGAAGCTAAATAAGGCCTACTTTGCATTATTGCAAATGAAGGACACCCTAAATGTAAACGGGCTACTGTATATATATTACGCATTGGCTTACTCATTTATGTCTTTTGGTGTTATAGCTTGGGGCAAAGTAACTGACACAAACAGAATTTTTGTCCTTCAAAAAAGGATTATTCGATTAATCTTTAACTTAAAATATCGAGAAAGTTGCAGATTCACCTTCAAAGATAAAAAGATACTTACCTTTCCATGCATATATGTGTTTAAATGTGCAACTTTTGTTAAATTAAATATCCACAAGTATGCTACTGTAGGCAGCGTGCACACTCACGAAACAAGACATGGCAATATGTTGATGATACCTAGTCACAGAACAGCATTATATAAGAACTCTCCACACTACAATTCTGTCAACCTTTATAATGCTTTACCTGATAACATAAAAAACATTAGTAATACAAACCGATTTAAAAAGGAGATTAAATTATATTTAATAACAAACGCTTTCTACAGCGTCGATGAGTTTTTAAATAAACAATAGCTATGCAATGTTCATACACTGTAACCACGTACTAATTTGTTGTTATTGTTCTACCGAGTTGTTGTGAATATTGTCGGTTTATTTGTTTTCAATTCTGTGTTTGCATTATAAGCTTGGAATTAAAAATTCCAAAGTTATATAATTTACCATGTATTGCCCTTATTATTAGATTCTACTTGACGTACCAAATGTGCATTGATGTACCTAAATTGGTTAATAAATATTATTATTATTATTATTATTATTATTATTATTATTTCACTAAAAATACGCTTTTCACTTACATAAGGTACACTAGGAATATTTACAGCATTCAACAGCTTACCTAACTGATACGAAAACTGGCATCGATGTGTGGAATTCTTTAAAAAGCATCGTCTCTGATGAATCTGCCAGTCTTTAAGTGGTTTTTATGATAAACTATATTGAGGTACTTGATCTACAAAATTTTACCAACGCATTTTGGACTGTTTCTGTATTTTCAGTTATCAATCCAAATTAGTACCTTCCTGAGGTCTAGTTGGACAATCTCCCAAGCCCCGCATTAGTTACCATTGATAAAGATCCCAACTGCAGTTTCTTTAATTCTTGTACACTTCTGCCTCTGAATCAGACGATTTAACGTTAAAACTTGCGATCTAGAATTTGATAACGACCTAACAATAACAGGTTCTTGATATCAGATATCGTTATTGCAGCTGCAATGTCATTTACTATGCATACTAACTGACAAACATTAAACTGGCCCCATGTTTATTAATTGGTTCTTATATTCATAAATCTTTTTGTAAAAAAATTATTATTTTTTGGTTATTTTGCAAAAATAATATTATTAATTATCATATTTATTTGACAAAACAGTTACAAAAAAGCTTGTTACTCATCTCACGCATCCATTTACTTGTAGCAAAAACGTAGCGTAGCGTTAGTCTACTGAAGTGTTTCACACAACTGTACCAACTTCAAAATTACGTTCCACAGCCTTATCTAACAGAATTATACCTAAAAATTCCATCTATAATGGAGAATAAACGAATTTTTACTGAAAAATGGGAGATTTGGGAACAATTAGTACGGAAGTTTTGAGAAAAGTAGTTAAATATGCTAAGGAAGCTTGGCCCAGAGCTGAAGTTACAGAAACGTGCGAAGGAATTACGTTATAAAAGTAATAACAAAATTATAGAATAATAGCGCGAATCCAAAAAATTTAAGCAAGGAAGAGCTTGGAATTTTCTTCTTAAAAATTGCAGCGCAATCTAAAAATGTTCAAATTTATTTGTAGGGTTTCACTGAAATCAAATAAGAATCACAAAGAAAAGCAAATTAAGAGTAACGTAAGCTACTTTAAAATATTGAAAGGATAAACCTTTTAGTTTGTTGTTTTTTGTTTATTTACTGACGCAGAATGATTAAATCTCTAATTGTGATCAAAAAATTGATTTATTTTAACCTTTTAAAATAATTGAGATTGTATATAATTATAGCAAAAAATATAATTACAGTTTCGTTTTTTACTTCGAGGTTGTTCTGGACAATACTGAAACTGGTCTTAAATATTTAGAAACACAGCTGTCACAAAAAGTTTTGTTAAACGCAGACCCCCAAAATTAGGTTGACAACTTCTGATGAAAAAACTTAAGACGATATTCGGTGTTAGTTCAAGGAACACGTATAGCTTACACAAGTGATCCTTCAACAGCTATTGCCTCATATTAATGTTATCCTATTTGCAGGCGAGCGTCACTACAGATTGAAAAGAAGAAAATGTTAGTTATTTAATTTTTCTCGTTTGTTCACATATAAGTTTTGTGGAGGCCAAAGAATTAATTGATAATTAAATCACAAAACCCTGTAGATAAGACTACCGTGTAATCGAGAAAGAAAGGAAATTAGAGTAGTCCTTGACAACGACATTAATGATGGGAACACTTTTGTATAACTTAGAAATACTTAATATACTCCTATATTATTAACTAATATAAAATTAGGTTAGATTTAAACTTCAATTTTCCAGTTGTGGTATCCTAGTCGAGGCGCACTCTAATCCCCACTTCTCTTATATTTGCACAAAAACTAAAGTCACATATTATTACAAAATCAATAAGCTTCTTCAAGGAAAAATAAATTTTTTATAAAGAAAATTACTATTCCTAAAAACAGAACGAAGTTTATTTTTAAAATCTTAGTTACATAAATGAAAGCATTTATTGTTGCTAAATTTCAGTGCAGACTTAATAAAAAGTGTCCAGTTTGTTAGATGTGGAAGTTCTAGCCAAATAGCCATACTCAGCCGTAATCCTTGACCGAACATAATGCCTGTGGGGGTTTGTTTCGCCCGTTCGCTTAGAAGTGTTCGATGAGGCATTAATAGCAAGTTACATTTTATAAAATCGTTCAAAAAAGCGATCGTAAAGGTTGCAACTTCTGAAAATAGTTTCTATAAAATAAGTCCTTTTTCTAGTTTAAATTTCGCTAACTTAGAGTGCAGGCCAACAATTTCAATAGTTTTATTTAAAAAAATGAAATTTTTATTTCATACGTTTTAAAAGTTATTGGTTTTATTGCTATCGATCCGTAGTTTTTGCTGTTAGCTTTCAGTACTGCAAGCTTAAGCTTTTCAAGACTTACAGTATTTTTTGTTACAGAGATGTAAGACGCAAAACGTTAAATCCTGGGCAGTGAAGGCTTGAAACTTTAACGGAGTTTATGATAAGTTTGTTTGTCGATTTGTTGAACGTTAGAAGATTTAACCTGGACTTTACTATTTTGTATTTATGTCTTCAAATTAAAGAAATACTTTTATTTGATTTTTATTATTTATTACTTTTCTTTGGGGTTTACGTGGCCTATGACTTGTGTGAAATTTTACTACTCAGATACTTATATACTTTGACAATCGACTTTTAATTTTTACGAAACTGTTCTGTAATGGTTTTTCACATTTTTTTAAGTTTTAGCGCAAACCTAATTCAGTTTAAAAGGATTTTGCAATTTTTTTTCTTTGAATTTAGGGTTTTGAAGATTTTAAATTCTAGAAATCAATGTTTAACAATGACTTACTGCAATTAAATCTAAAAAATGTCTTTCAAAGAAGTATCATAATGTTCAATTTATTAAAAATCTTGTAGGTTCTCTTTGTTCTTGGCTTTAACCTATTTTAATTTGGTGTATTTATTTGCCAGTTTCTTAATTGTTTAGTTTCTGACTCAGAATTGTTATCTAATTTTTTCTAATTTCTACATTTTTTAATAATAATACATTGCTAATAACATTCATAGAATAACTTTTTGTTTTCGACTACTAAATATCATATATGTAAAATTTAGTGGTACAAATATTTATTTGATTCTGTATCCAATATAAGAAGGAGAATATAAAAGGTGTTCTGATATAAATATTTTTTGTATAGGAGACGATTTATTATACCTAAATCGGTGTCGAGGCGCAAGATTACAAAGTAGCTATCTAAAGCCAGAATTGCGTCAATAACGATAATCAAAGGGTATCGCAGGATTGAAATTTATGCCTGACTGCATCCCCTGAACGATCTTGAAATCCAAAAGGAAGTATTATCTAAATCCAAAACGGGGATTACTACATTTTCCCCCATCATGTTTACAATATCACGTTGAAAAGATGCTATTACCACTTAATACGAACGTGGTTTTTGTTTGCAAATATAACAAAATGGTACTTCCCTAATCTTGTCTACGCAGTCTGCAAAGTTTCAAGTTTTGTCTCGATAATACGACAGCGTTGTAGAGTAATTTTCACACTGAGGCTTTCGTACATGAGCCACTGTTAATTCAGTCAAAGTTTCTCTTGATCAGCGCGTACGAACGCTCACTAAACTGTGTTAGGTTGGCAAACACGGTCGTAGTTAGACACTGCTTAACCCAATTTAATGTCACAATGAGGCCCTGTTGGTCGCAATTACCATTTACATCCTTGCATTCGAATATTACTCGTTTAACTCGAGTATGCAGTTAAGTGCATTAAATCTTTCCTTTTCAGCTAAGCGCAGCTTGCTAAATGAACCAATTAAAGTATAAAATTTTATAAAAGTTCTAAAGATTTTAATTTTGAATAATTTATTTCAATCCAAAAAATCTAGCGGATTAGTTGAGTATGACCACTTAGTAGAATCAAAAATATTTGATCTACATTTAAACCATATTTGAACTATTATTCTAACTCAGGCCAATTATTATAATAAATTTTCAGCTCAGTAAATTTTATGAAATATCAAAGGCCACAAATTAAAATCTAGCCTAACTTGCAGCAATTTTAAGGAATTCATTTTTCAACAAATTAATGTGCTGATATTGTGAATTGATCTGATTCGACAGTTTCTTTGTATTTAGTCGAACGAATAAAAAAAATCAGATTACTCCTGAGTTATATCGGCATAACTGAACTGAACTAAGATTCCAACTATGGTAAAAACCGCTAGACTTAACTGAAACCCGAGAATTACTGCTTTGATTTTAAGTAATTAAAAAAAGTTCGAACTTGATTTGATTGTAAAAAGACAATCCCCCTGAATGAACTGAATAGAATTCCCATTACAAGATTTAGCTTCATTTAAAAGATAAATTGAAAATAAATCTACTTAAAGAACTTGATTCAATTACAAGTTAAAAAATTAAATCTACGAATCTAGAATTTCTTTTCAGTTCTATTCCAGGAATCTACCGTTTAACTTAAAGTACCTGTTGAAAACTCAAGAACTTCTACAAACTAATATTGTTAAACCTCGACATGACAACGTACACGTGCCACTTAACTGTCAGGAGTTTCATTTATATTTAGTCACGTTATCCTAGTGTTATAGGCACAAATATGCTTTATCCTTATGAACATGTCACGGTCATTGTTGCCGTCATTAAGGAAATATGAGAGCTCTTGTGATGTGGTTTAATAAACTTACTTTACGGGGGTGGACTTTTAAATATTCACGTATTTAAGCAGATTGTTCTATTATTACTTTGGTATGGCTATATTTAACTTTCTTTTAATCAGAATGAAGTGCTATCTTTTTTCAACAATTTTAATTCAAGCCGGCAAGTTTTAATACAGCCATTTCATGTTTTCCTATTTCTTAAATCAGAAGTTTAACTGTATAAGTTAATTTTGATGGACAAGTTATTTATTTTACAAATTAAACACGTTAATGATTCCTTATTATTTCTTTGGAGGACTATTTTTAATATATTTTAACAAATTCTTTCTTATTTATAAAAAAAACACAGAATTTTGCTGAAGTTTAATGTTTTTTACATCTAAACCCTTGAGATTTGGAAAGGTAAGGTTAAATAAATAAATAAAGAAGAATTGTGAAATGGTTTCTTGAAATAGGAAAGAGCCAAAAACAATGAAATTAGGCAACAATTGGCACTCCAGCAGACACGAACAAGTCATTGAAAACAAGGCTAGGAAAGATCGAGATAAGCAGATAAGTGACCTTGTCTGGTGAAGCAAAAATAAAGACTGACAACCCTTACAAGTTAATTCGATGGGCGACCCAATAAAAATCGTTCTTTCAAAGGTTAGATAAACAATGTTGAAAACTGAAATGTTAAAAATTATAGATACCAAACCTTTATTTGCATAAAAAGTAATTTTTAGGTTGCTTAATTAATTCTAAATAACTATGTACCAGTTTTATTTGGGAAATTTTCCATCAATTATTAAAATTAAGATTTAATACACAGCGAATAACAAAACCTTTGTAAGTATTTGTTTATTATAATGATTTTAGTACTGATTTTTCGCATGGAAATACCTGAAATTTGCCTGAATTTGGGATGTTATTCGTCTTTTATTTTAAATAGGGTTGTTGCCCCAGTAACGGACACTGCTCCAGTAATGGACACCTTTTGTTTAAATTATTCGCTAACTTTCAAAATACGCGCTAAAAAAATTTATTTTTGTAGTTCACATGTGCAATAGGTTCGACTTCATCATACTTTGTAGTCTAATGCAGGTGGGTTGTCAAATGTAAGAAACAATTTAAATGGTTGCATGGAAATCAGCTGTTTGAAGTCGTGTTGAAGGTTGTGCTAGTAAATCAAAATTTAAAGTACAGGTGTGCTCTATTACATGTGAAAAATTTTGTTATTTGTAAACAATAAATCAACATGAAAAAAAACTAGTTTCAAATAGTTGGCGTTTTAGTGGGGGTGACTATTACTGAAACAATGGTATCAAGGAAGTATCAGTTGTGGACACAGGGTGTGTCCATTTCTAGACATACATAATTCAGTAATGGACACCTTACCAATTAATGCTTATTTTAAGTTGTTACAAAGAATTTGTATTTGGTTAAGTATGTACTTCTTTCGGAAATGTCAAAAACAAACAAAGGTAAAAGGCAATTTTTCTCCTACACCGAGGAAAATATGCAAAAAGCCATAGCAGCAGTTACTGAAAATGGTGTAAGTAAAAAACTAGCTGCAGAGCAATTTGGTATTCCGCGTAGTACCCTCATCAGAAAAGTATCCGGCCAAGTAGCTCCAGGTAGAAAAATGGGTCCCCCATCAGAGCTAACTATAGAAGAAGAAAATGTGTTGGAGGCATGGGTACTTGCAATGGCCAAAAACTTATTTTCGGTTCATAAATCAACCCTTACTTTGTCAGTATGGAAAGTTTTAGAACAAAGTGGTAGAGAAATGCGTTACTTAAATGAGACTTTAACACCTGGGCGGTCCTGGTTCGAAGGATTTATGAAACGACATCCTGCTATAAAACAAAAACATGCAGAATCACTAAGCAAAGCCCGTGCTGTTGTCACTGAAGATCGGATTCATAATTGGTTTGATGAAATTGAAAAATATTTTAAAGAAGAAAACTTGGAGATACTACTTTTAGATCCTAGTCGCATTTTCAATGGGGATGAAGCAGGTTTCAATCTTTGTCCCAAAAGTGGTAGAGTCTTAGGGCCATCTAAAGCAACTGAGGATTTTTACGAAAGAGTAAGTTTAGAAAAAGAGCAAATTACAGTAATGACGACGTTTTCAGCTGATGGGAAAGTAGTACCCCCAATGTTGATATTTCCCTATAAGAAGATGCCAAAGGCAATAGTTGAGTCTGTCCCGGAAACATGGGCTCTGGGCAGGTCAGACTCGGGATGGATGAATTCAGGAGTCTTGTATGAATATGTTTCGAATCACTCCATACCATATTTAAAATCTCAGAACATCACTCGACCAGTTGCCTTTTTTGTAGATGGACATCGATCCCATTTAACGCAACAAGTAAGCAAGCTCTGTGATGACAATGAGGTTATACTGGTTTCTCTTTTTCCAAATGCAACACATATACTGCAACCTGATGATGTTGCAGTATTTAAACCGTTGAAATCTGGTTGGACATTTGCAGTAAGAGAGTGGAAATTTAAACATTTTCCACAAGAAGTAACAAGATACACACACCTTTGGTCCAATACTTAAAGATGTCTTTGACAATTATGCTAAATCACTAACAATTCAAAAAGAGTTCAGAAGATGTGGATTGTACCCATTTAATAAGTATAATGTTGACTACACCAAGTGCATACCAAACAGAAAATTTGATAATTTTGACATTGAAAACGTTTCAAATAATATTCATGAGAAGGCACTTGAGGCAATCGAACACAAAATGGAGAAAGAAGAACTTGGTCAGTTTTTGGAAACATACAGAAACCGAGTTGACTGGCAAGGAAACATTGAGTCCATCAATCTCTATAAGTATGGTCTGCAATAAAAGATGAATGTCGTACTAAACATATAAAGTTGCATGGCAACGGTTCAGATTCGTCACAAAATATGCTGCAATCTCAAAATCAGCTTAATGCAGTAGATGCATCAGACAGTGTTTTGAATGTATCAGAAATGCCAAGCACATCTACTGGAGCAATCGGGGAAAATGTTAAAGGCAGGCAAAACTTGTGTGTCACACCAATTCCTCATTCCTGCAAAAATACTAATTGGAAAACTCCTGATGATGTCAATACTAATTGTTACAAGAAAAAAGAAAGTGAAGGTTATAAAGTTCCTTCTTCGTTTAAAAAATGTTTGGTGCTCCCCGAGGCCTCTGAACGGAAAACGCCAAAACGTAGGCGAGCTATCTACCCAGCAGTTGTTTTTAGTGCAAAATATCGAGAGTTCTACGAAACTGAGATGAAGAAAAAGATGACTCCCCAACCAAAAGGGAAAAGAGAAACTGTATCTAGGAATGATATAGATAAGGCAAGTTCTTCTGATTCAGAAGTTGAGATTAGCTATAATGATGAGGACCTCGACTTAAGCGACAAGGAAACCCTCATTCTGGAAGTTGGAAAATTTGTAATAATAAAATATGACAATAATTATTACCCTGGTAAGTATAATACATAAAGAACTGTTATCTCTGTAATTTATGGATTGGCTAATGGTTTTTTACCAAGGCCAAAATTAATTAAACAAAAAAATGGCCTTTATTATTGCAGGAAAAATTTTGAAGAGAAATGAAAAAGGGGCAGATATTATGTCAATGGTGCGTGCAGGTATAGGAGGAGCTTGAAAATGGCCATTAAAGGAGGATGTTTTGTTTTATTTTAAGGAAGACATATCCTATGTATTATTGAAGAACCCCAAAGTAAAAACAATAGAGGCCATTACATTATACCTGAGATGTTAAAATATGAATAAACATATTTTTTTGTATACTCAATGGTAAACAGCCATTTTACTATGTAGAAAATAGTAAAGAAAAGTGGCATTTTTCTCGTTAGCAACCTTTTCCTCATTACAACGCTTGAGTCATTAGCAACCAACACTTTATTCCTAGCAACACAGTCTGTTTGTTTAGTTGTTACTATGTACGTGTTGTAGTTGCTATGTTTCCGTACAAACATAACCTTGATAAATTTAACAAATTTGTCTAGAAAATTCGAACTTTTAGTACTTACACAAAAAATAGCGTATTGAACGCGTAAGAAAAGTGGTTTTCTAGCTCGTGAAATTGTAATTCATTCGCTAACGCTCGTGAATCAAACATTTTCCACTCGCTAGAAAACTGCCACTTTTCTTTACTTGTAGAATAATCTACTATTTGTATAATGTGTCCATTACTGACTCATAACGTGTCCATTACCTACACAATTATGTTAATTACCGGCACATTCGACAATTTTTGATAAGAAAATTTTGTAGTAATGTTAATTTACAATGTATTACATTTTACAATAAATGGAAAAATAGTGTAAACCTTGGGCTTTCTATTGACATACTTAAAATTTGTATATATGAAGAAATGTTTTTTCCAGCCTAATTCAGATCTGAAAAATCCTCTTGGGTGTCCATTACTTGCACAACTACCCTAGTTTAATTTGTTAGGTCGATTATCTTAGTTATAAAACACTGAACAAGATTCTTTGAAAATTTTTGTATATTTACTTAGACTTAGGCTTAGACCTTTGACTTAACTTAATAGAACTATTTCTAAGCAAAGATATTTTACCTCCTTAAATGCGCAGTCAATTAATTCTTAGAAACTTAATCCTTTAAATGTTTCAGATTGAATTTTAAATCTTCTTCTCTGATATTTCACTATACTCATATGTATACATTCACTGAGGCTTGCTGTTTCTATATATTTACTCAGCAACCTTCAAAGGAACGTTTTACAAGGTTTTTAGATTATTTATTATTTTTTAACAAGTATTGAGTCAAGTTTCTTCAACTTAAACAAATTAATCTTCGTAGACCTTTAACTACATCACATCAATAAATATGGGTAAGCTTAATACCCATTCTACATTATTAAACTTTCTTTAAAATTGAAATTAAATAAAACCCTTATTTAGGGTGAAAATGTAACGCTTAATCCTATGCCTAACACATATTCATTTTCACTTTCGCAAATTACTTTGAACACGTACACACAAATTGTGTTAAATAGAGAAATATCCCAGTTTAAAAAACCCTGGCCTTTCGAATGTTTTATTAATTAGTCGATACTGTGCTTATATTCTGAATGCAAATTGGTATTTCATTTTCGAATGTTTCAAATTTGGACATTTTTTGTAATTATCACCTGCTATAGCCTACTTCATTAACCTTTTGGATTTTATCGTTGTTCCATTGAGTTTTAAATCTACAAATAAGTCTACCGGAGCTGTTTTTAAACTGAGAAGCATCTTTAACAGTTTTCTGATTTTTAAAATTTAACCCCGAACGCAAGAAATCTTATCAATTTTTTTTTAAATTAAGTCCTCTCATGTTGAATTTACGTTACTGCTTTATTTATTTAAAAAGTTTAGTTTCTTTTGAGATTCTTAAGAACTTCCACTTAATTTGAAAATTTAAATTCACCTCCGGCTTATTCTCCGATATCCAGCTTTCAAATGTAGGAACGATAAGCTGACCCCTAATCAGTTTTAAAGTATATAAATGGACTTTGTATTCTCTTCATTTCTAAACATGTCGTTTAATTTTTTTTTTATTTCTCTTGGAAGTACATCACAGCAGAACTGTTATTTGGAATGAATTCGAAGTCTTCCACGGCCTGTGTTAACGTTAAAAGAATGTTTCCAGGATTGGAACCGTGTTATTGGTGAGAAAGGAGAACTCAGAGTTTCACCCGCTTTCTTAAGGGGTTTCATCAGGAAAAAGGGCACTCTCAACTACTGAACCAAGTCAGAGATGAAACCTTTCTTCAGAATGGCTTTCTTTTATTATTTGAAATAAAATTTGAAAATTCAAAGCATACTTCTTTACACTTTTTAAACACTGTTTACTAAGCTCAATTTTGTACATTTCAGGACTACATCAAATATGTCATAACTTAGCTTAATCCCTATTCTGAATTATAATTCATCCATTTAAAATAATTTTCTAACGAACACTTCAAAATTTAACTAAGCAGATAAAACAAATGGGTTTTATTCAGTTCACAAAACCTTAAAACAATGCGACAACCATTTGTGCCAAGTGTCGAACATGACCGACATTGACAGTCTCGTCTAACGCATCACACGTGTATAACATGCCTGTATTTTGTAAGCGCTTTAGGGTATTTTAAATAAAACGGTATGGCAAAGGCACGTGTTTTAACGCACCGCAAAATAAAAAAAATACAGATAAGGCTTATTTATACTCTCAGGGCGAAAACGTGTCATTTCTGACAATTTTCAAAGTTAAATAAATTTAAAGAACTTAGACTCTGCCTTTTTCACAAATTATTCATTAAAAGTTATTTCAAAAGCTGATGCTTATTACTCGTATGCGAATATATAAATTTCTGCCTCAGAAAATACAAACTTTTCTGGGGTATTCAACATTTAAGCTTAAAATATGAAGTATCGGTTGTAATTTTCGCTTGCCCAATGAGAAAAGTAATTTAGTTAAATCTTTAGCTAAGCAAAGCAATATCATGAGATATCTTCCGCCTGATTAATTAATTTAAATAAATTTGGAAAATCATCCCTAATGAGTATATTGTGAAGCTGAGAGCGTCGTAAAACAGTGAAAAGGGCTAGTAATTTTCCTCAAAGAATCTATTTACATTAGTAAGTAGAGCATAAAGCTGTTTTAAGGATAATCTGGGGACTGATATTAATTTCCCTTCTGTGGTGCATAAGATGCTGTGGTGCGGAATAAATAATAAGCTTATTTTCGTACTAAAAATTTAGTTGGAAATATCGTTGAAGAGAACATCGGGGGTGAGAGCGTCAAGCGGTGACTGCATTATTCCAATATTTTTTGTATAAACGTGTCCTTCTGTGTGGAATACCTTTAATTAAGCAAAAGGAAGCCCCATTTGTTGATTTAAACTTAATTTTAGGTAAAGATCACGATAAATTTTGTCTAAACTGAAACAATTCAACTCTTCTATTCGAGTTTTGGTATAATTTAATGTTTGCTTTAGCTTTACAATACTTAATTTTTAGAATTTTTCCTTACCGTTTAGTTCAGAAATTCAAAAAACATTTTCTAAATAAAGCCGAAAAACCATATTTATGAAGTAACTCTGTTTCTGAATTACAACAGAATAAATATATGTACTACAATGCTGTTTACCACATTTTCTGAGGAAATTACAAAAACACTTTGGGACATTATTAAATCATAGTTGGTTGATAAAAATTATGAAAAGGAACCTTTTATAACTGATATCTGAAAGCCACTCTACACCTAATACAGTAATAAAAATTCCACACTGTAATACCTATATGCTATGCAAATCATCCTGACGGAACTGTTCGTGCTGCTTCAGGAATCGTAATCAGAACAGCAATAGATCACTATGTATTACCTATCTATATAACCAACACAGTTCAAAGTGCTTTAGTAAACTTTTTGCCCTGGCCACTAACTGTCGAAGTCATCTACTGTCCACCTACGCATATCATTACAGCTAGTGAATACCAAGAAGTCTACTCTCACTTGAACCTCACTTCCTTATGGTAAGAGACTGGAACGGCAAGCACACTGTCTGATATTCCAAACTAACTACACGCAAAGGGCAAATACTCTTCCAAACCATACAGCAACATAATCTAAATTTTATGTCGACTGCCGAGTCAACTTACTGGCCGACGGATCTAAATAAAATCCCGGATTTGCTGGACTTTGCGGTCACCAAAGATATTTCTGACGTATACAGCAAAACTGAAAGTAACTCTCATTTAGAGTCAGACCACTCCCCAATAATAATAACCTTGAGTATAAATGTTTTTTGGAAAACTCCATCACCAAAACTTTGTGCCACAAAGACGGCCTGGATGCAATTTCAACCTCTCATCAAATTGAACCGAAATTGAAGAAATGGTAGAGTCGCTGGAATGCTACTCTGACTGAACATAAAATGCAGTTGAAATTCACAATATTCCGCTACAGACAAGGCAGATGATAATAGAAAAACTCAGAACTCGTGAAAAATGGCAAAGGTCCAGAAACCTTCGAGACAAGACTATCCTAAACAATTTAACCCACCGACTTCACAATGCAACATTCAACTACTACATGTCTAACATATCACCAGTCTATCACTCTACTTGGAAAGTAATAAAAAAATTTAAAACTACTATTTTAGTACCGACCCTAAGAAAACCAGATGGAAGTTTGGCTCGATCTAAGGAAGAAAAAGCAAACACCTTCACAAAACACCTCGCTCAAATATTCACGCTATTACCATCTAATGCCCTGAATTCAGAGATACAGGAATATCTCAACTCGCTTGACCAATTCTATCTACCTCTGAGGCCAGTTACTCCTGCGGAAGTCTATAGAGAAATAAAATTAACCAGCTCACCATCTTAGAGTGGGGAATATACTAAAGCAATAGTACTTATTACAACGATATACAATCTATGCTTGTTGTCTGTCACTTCCTCGCTCGGTGGAAATATGTACTAATAACCATGATCGCTGCCGTTCTACATAAGTTATTCGAATGTTTGTTACTATACAGAATCAAGGAAATAACACCACTAGAGGAACTAATTCCTCTGCACTAGCTTGGCTTCGGCGAAGGACGTTCAACCATTCAGAAATGCAATAGAATAGCATAGAATACCAAGGCCAAAATCTCTAAGGGAAAGAATGTGTGCTTCTGTATTCTTAGATATCTAGCAACTCTTCGACAAGGTCTGTCTGGCACTTCGGGTTGTTGTATAAAATAAAAAGAAAGCCACCTCACCAAATTTACCTCCTTTTAAAATCCTACCTAACCAAAAGGCACTTCTAAGTCTAATTTTAGAATGCGCTAGCAAAATACCATCAACTCTGATGTTCCGCAAGGAAGGGTTTTTGATCCTTTTTCTACATATCCACTATACTGAAGACATCTCAATTACAACCACTACCTTAATTGCTACCTTTGCATATGATACTGGGAAGCCTATATAAACGCCAACAGACAGCAACTCAACCTGAAGACAAAAGATTTGTTCTGGTTGAATGGGCGAAAATGTCAATTAACCTTAGAAAGCAAGCTGTTACTATATAAAATCCTAATACCTGTGTGGTTCTACGGGATCGGACTATGGGGATGCAGTGAACCCTCAAACACCAGAATCTTGCAGTCTTTTCAATTGAAGACGCTGCGTATTCTAACCAACGCTCCACGGTTTATCAGCAATCAGATCTTCCATTACGACCTCAGAATTCCCTTCATCACCGATATCATCAAGAATTCTGCTATTAAAGGTCGAAATCGCACCTTACATCAAACCAATCAGCTCATTGCCGACCTTACTCCCACCAGCCTGCGAATAGAAGACTAAAAAGGCAATGGCCGGAAGACCTCGTTGAGTGAATCCTGGAGATGCATTATATTGATATACAAGATGCCCATAACTATATACTCATTCTGAATAGGCAACCATCTATACCGATTCCATAACCTATCACGTGTAATACGTATTGGGTATTCAGAGCAAGAACAAGACAAAATGGACACACTGTATAGTTTGCAGCACCTTAAAAAGGAAGAACTTATAAATATAGTAATCTACATTAAAGACAACACAAATAAAGGTACAACATTTGTCACTTTGTATTACTAAAGAGCAGGTAATAAGGCAATACTTTGCTCTATAGTAGTTATTAGTAAATAAATGCGTGGGGATTACCAAAAAAGGTTCTGGACTAAATAAATGTCATCGCAGTAGTGATGAAAAATTATCTTAAAAAGCATAAGAAATGTTGGATTTTTGAACTTACATTCCTCCCTAATGAATTTAAGAACATTTTTGGCAAATTTCTGCTGAAACTTTTTATTTTGAACTTGGCAATCTTTAAGTTTTTTGTTTTAACTCTGAAATTTTCTCTTGCCATTACACTTAAAATTTTTCTTCACTTATTGTTATTAGGTATGCAGAATAGCCTTCAGAATTACTATTAAATACTTTTTTATTTTCAAAAGTATTCTCTGAATGTTTGTTGTGGAAAATTTCTTGAATTTTTTATAGTTTTGGGTGTCCATTTGTAATTGATAATCGTATCTTGAAGTACAGAATTATAACAATTTCCCGAAATTTAAATTCAGTTTAAATTTTAGATCTTCTATTTATTTTTTATAACTCTAAACTACCATATATATGAACAAAATTTATTTAGATAAGGGATGGCCATGGTGAACAAAATCACTGCCTTTGATTGGTTCAACTTGTTGTTGGTTCTACATGATAGGTACGTTCAGAATTCAAAAGCCACCCTTTATCTAAATAATTTTTGTTCATATGGTATTTACGTTTAAATGTAAAAAATTGTTAATCTTTCCTATAATTCTGGTTTGTTAGTTTACGAAATAAAGTCAAAAGTTCTGATAATTTCCTTTGGTTTCTGATAAATTAATCACTTTTTGAGATTCTATAATTTATTTCTCAAACATTATTAGTTAAAAGCAGCTTTTCTCTTAATATTTTAATTTCTCAAAAAGTCAGTTTACTATTCCGATATTTTAAATTTACTTCTAAATAGCTACTGCGAATTACAATTCTTAAATTTGTATTTTATACTGAAATGTAATCATAGCCTGAAGTACAGAATAATAACAGCTTTTCAAAATTTTAATTCGCTTTAAACTTATTAGTTTATTCCGCTTGTAATTTTGGTTTGTTAGTTTAAGAAGTAAAATCAAAAATTCAGATAAGTTTCGTAATTTAGTACTCAAAAATTGCGATTTTACAAATGCAAAATTGTTTGTTAAAATTATAATTTTTCCAAAAGTCAGTCTACCTTTCTGACATTTTAAATTTACTTTTCTAAACATTACTAATTTAAATTCTTCTATTTGTATTTTATACCTACTTAAATTGATAATCATAGTTCGAAGTTTTTCAAAATTTATTTTAGTTTGTCAGCTTAAGGAATGAAGTAAAAAATTCCGAGAATTTCCGTCGGTTTCAATAAACTAACAATTTTTTGAAAATTCGCAAGTTTAAAAATCAAAAATTGCTGATTTACTGGATCCAAATTAAAAGTAATTCTTATTTTAAAATTTTAATTTTTCAAAATCTGTCTGCCATTCCGATATTTTACACTTACTTCCAAATATTTTAAATTTCAATTATTAAATTTTCATTTTATACTGAGAGTTTTCTCCCAAAATTACCACCGAATTTTCTAAAATACAGAATTTAAAAATGTCATCCAAAATACAGTTTTCACGGTTTTAAGTTTTTTAGAACATAATTTTGAAACTTTAAGCTCGTGTTCATATACAGGGTATGTCACGACGACCGTCGATTAGACGTTTCTTGAGAAAAACTTATAGTAAATAAATGAAAATTTGCTAAACAAGGTTTTGGGATATTATAAATTGATTGAAAATATATTTAAGATTGTACAACTTCCAGTTATACCGGAAGTAGACACTAACTTCGTTATTTCAAATTGAACACCCTATATATTTCTAGATCTTCAGAATGGTCTTTCAATCGCGAGTGCAATGATATGACACTATTAGGGGTCTATCTCTAACAGTTGAGCAGTTATTCAATTGTTTTAAAAAAATCTAACCTTACTTTGGATGAACACCACTGCGAAATTACTTCAAAATAAGCGTTCTTTCTCAGAGTTTAATTTAATGAATCTAACGCCTATGGAATGATTAGGCTTACTCGACACTAACGTTTGGCAGTACACAGGGCGATCGAAAAATTCAGACCTCAATTTTTTTCAATTTATTCTTTAAATGGGACACCCCATATTAAATTTACCAGTTACATAGCCACTATCATAAGCTTTCATAAAGTACCAAACTTGACAGATCTATAATTAATACGTACGAAGTTATTAAAATTCAAATTTCAATATTTTAAATTTTTGATGTTATTGGCTCATATCTTAGTTTTTCTTGTTTCTTGACTATGAAGGCAATAAACATGAAAAACTCAATTTTTTAAATAGAAACTCTTATTTCACAATCTTTTTGAAGATGAGTTTTTTACATAATATGTAATGTTCTATGATCTATGCAATAGAAAAGCTGAGATACGAGCCAATAACATCAACATTTTGAAATTCAGTAACTTCCTGCTTATTAATTCTAGATCTATTAGGATGGGTATTTTATGAAAGCTTGTGACAATGGCTATCTAACTGTCATACCGAATATGGGGTGTTCCATTTAGAAATTTTGAGAAAAAACGGGGTCGATATTTTTCGATCGCCCTGTATACTGGTAAACTGTCTAACGGTCCTATCTATTCCATCGTTGACAGACCCCTTAAATTAAATCCTGAGAAAGGATGCTTATTTCTAATTAATTTCGCAGTGGCGTTCGTCCAAAGTAAGGTTAAATTTTTTAAAAAACAATTGAATAACTGCTGAACTATTAGCGATGGACCCATCTAGTGCTACATCGTTGCACTCACCGTTAAAAGACGATTCTGAATATCTAAAAATATATAGGGTATTCTATTTGAAATAACGAAGTTAGTGTCTACTTCCCGTATAACCGGAAGTTGTACATTCTTCAAAATATTTTCAATCAATTTTTAATATCCGAAAACCTTATTTAGCAAATTTTTATTTATTTACTATAAGTTTTTCTCAAGGAACGTCTAATCGACTGTCGTCGTGACATACCGACCCGTATGATTAAAATGAATTCGAGGACCTCCACGGTCAGTGTCAGTATTAACAGAACGTCTTCCTGGTTGGAACCGTGTCATTGTTGAGACAGAATATGATTGCCTAAAACTTTAGTTTTTGAATTTTTTTTAAATTTTTAGAAAAAGCATACCAACTGTTGGAAGTCTCGCGTTTAAATTGAAAGTTCGTTTGTTTTTGATCCAGAGCTTCAATTTTCCCAGGTGCAATTAAAAATTTCAAAATTTTTGCATTCCTGTGGAAATCTAAAAATACTATTTTTCAAAATTGTTAATTAACTAGCTAAGGAATTTTTTGTTTTGTTAACTGTATGCTCCAATATCCTTTCGAAATTCCTTCTGGGCGAAAATAAAGGGTCGAATTTAGTTTAACGCTTCAGTCCCTAAAAAAAAAACTGACGAAATGATTTCGAGATTGAAATCCTGCGAGGAAATAATTTGTTTTAAGTCCTTATCGATCTATACGGAAGGAAAACTCTAAGAGGATTATATGAAAACGCAAGCACCTTAGAAACGTTTCATTACTGCGTTGTATTTTTTTCCCTCTGGAAACTTTTTTACGAGCTTGTATATTTCGAATGTTGTCCTATTTATACAGTTTGGTAATGATTTCTATTTTTAATTTTAGAAAATAAGTATGTTTTTAATTAAAAAATTCATAAAACAAATATTCAGAACCTTGAAAAATTTCTAGAAATTGTCCTTATTCAAACTTTACATCAGGATTTTTAGTTTTTTTTTGTTTGTGCTGTAGTTTGGAATACTTTTAGAAAGGCCTGATTAAATCAACTTTTAAATTGTTTGCATGAAACTTCAATGTTTGTATTTTAAGTTTAAGTTTAAATAATAAAAAGAAAAAGAAAGAAAGAAAGAAAATTTCTTAATTTTGCGTTTTTAAGTAAAATCAGAATTATCTGCTTTATTTACGACAAAAATTAAAGTGTTTCTTTTAACATATTAAAAGTTGCATAGAGAACCACCTGAATTCTCCAACAAAATCTTGATAAATTTTAGCAATTTGTAAATAACTATTATTAATCTATTACAGGGTTTCATATAAATTCCACAACGTTTCTACAGGTTTTCTTATTGGAGATTGAAATACACTTGATTCTTTTATTAGGATTAATTGTTATCTTTTTATGATAAAAGCAAAGTTCACCTTGTATATGTAATCATTTAGTCTCTAAGGCAGTATTTTTCTAAGATTATTTTCATTTAGGATTGTTATTTCATATCTGGTGTTTTTCGTATCTTGTGATTACAGAAATGGCCTGAAATTATTTTCTTAAGCTTGAACGAAACAACACAAATCCAACAAAGAAGTGACAAACAAAATCTAGAACGCGCATTGGTTTTTCTGCGTCCAATGATTTCGGTAATATTTGTTTTTTCGCGGATTTATGTGTCTCTTCTTATCTATTTTCTTGGGATTTCGTGTTATTTCCTTTGTGTTATTATTTATCCCTAACGTTCTTATAAACATTAATATTATATTTTTCTAAGATTTTTTTGTATCGTATTTTTGGCTTAGCAGAGATTTATTATTCAAATAATACCCCTAACGAGTTTTTATATTTACATATGTAAGCTGGGGCAACGAATAACGCTAAAGCGCATACAGTTTGAAAAAGCAGAGTCTAATGGGATTTTCAGAACACTATTTATATCGCCCCTCCTACTCATGAAATGCGAGGGCACTTCATAAAATTCCTGGATATCTTTTTTTGCGACTACGACGACAGCTTCAACACGTCCTCAGGCTTTTGACAAGTTACTTTTGGGACACAAATTATTTTCGTGGTTTTTGGTTGTTCGCTCATCGCGTCGCAATTACTCGAAAAGCATTCGAGTACTCATGCTTTTCGTAGTTCAAGGATTGCGTTTAATACTTTTTCCGTATCCATGGTATGTAATTGACAGATTATTTATCTCATTTGAGGTTAACAATGGCGAATAGCGGGTAAATATGAAAAAGCGGGACGATATGAACATTTGCGGGTTTTTACCGTGCATGCTATCGACGTGACATCTATCGATAGAATTTAGAATCAAAATTATTATTTAATTATACAAAAATCTTCATTTAAGTGATTGATAAGTGTAATTATTTTTTAAAATTCAAGCAAATACGATTATTTTTTACATAAATTCATTATAGAAATTATTTTTAATACGAAAATTTGACATGTGTAATTTGAGGTTATATGTCAAAAACGTAGGTACGTATTATATTATAACTATTTTTATTTAATACGAACTTCTCATGGATGCGGAAAAATAACTTGTGCCCTACGGGAATCTAACGGCATATTTCATCCCTCGGCTTTTGCTGCCCTCGCTCACTGCGTTCGCTCGTGCAGCAGAAATCTTCGGGATGAAATATGCCTATATCTTCCCTTATGACGCAATATACTATTAAGTATCCCGTTTTCATAACAAGGAATGTTTCGACCGAAAAAATTAAACCGAGTGTTGTTACAGTTATTATTAATAACCGAAGCTAACGTCGAATTAAAACGAAAAGTCGGCTGTTACATTTGTTTAATTGCCTCGAAATTTTACGGCGAAGCTTTCATGTTTTTAGCTCTAGAAAACCAACGGAAAATTAATGGTGGAGATTAAAGAGAAATTGAAATTAAATAAAACCCTTGTTTAGGATGAAAAGGTAACGCTTAATCCTATATCAAACACACACTTATCTCCGCTTTCGCAAATTACTTTGAACACATACAAACAAATTACATTAAATAGGGAAATATTCCCAGTTTAATAAACCCTTGTTCTCCGAATGCTTTAGTAATTAATCGATACTGTACTTATATGTATTGTGGATGCAAATTAATATTTCATTTTATAATGTTTGAAAATCGAAAATTTTCTAAAATTATTATCCCTTGTTATATTTGAATAGCCCAGGTTTTTAATACTTATCACTATTATGGTGAGCTTTAATTTACCATTATTTCAGAATGAAAAAAATCTTTACAACAGGTTTTGGTAAACTGGGATACATGTAGTTAATATTTAACAGTTTTATGACTTTTAAATTTGAATTTGAAAAGTAGTAAATCTTATCAAACAATCTTCTAAAAAGGCCTCTGATATGAAGCTTGCACTTCAGCTTTACATTCTTAAAACGTTGGGTTGCTTTTGCAAATTTTAATTTAATTTTTAACTTGCCCTAGATTCTTTGCAAGGCTTTTATTTGTAATTATCTACAAATAACAAACTTCTTTTGGAAGTATATTATACGTATGGTGGCCATAATATGTACCGGGTGATCATCGGAATTTATAATTAGAGGAGGCTGTGATTGGTGCTATTTTATGCTGTGTGGTTGGACACACCGAGAAATTAATAATAAATTGACAATTGTTATATTTGAGGTTATGCTGGTGTGCTTCCCGAAAATCTTCGATGCAACCAGGAATCGAATAGCTCCATGTCCCATTTTGTTGTTTTTGTGCAGTTTTGAAGTAACTTTCAGTGAGAAATTTTTATGTTGAATATCAAACATTTTTAAAAATAAATGTCACAATTCTGACACTTAAAATTTTTAATTTCAAACTGCAAGCCTGTGTTGCCAACTTTATGGTAAATATCACAGCCTGCTCTAATTATAAATTCCGTTGATCACCCGGTACTTATTTTAGTAGGACAGTACTTTCTTTGGGAACGATGTCCTCTGTCCTTAATGACAGGGTAAAGTACGTTAAAATGTACTTTTTTAAATTCAGTAATCAGATAGCCATATTAAATAATAATTTTTCAAAAATAAGATTCTTGAGTTTAATGCCAGCAGTTGAGAGAATTTTAAGAATGTACAAAACCATTACAGTCATATTTTCTTTCTTTGGAAAATTTCCCTACAATTTTAAAGCAGTTCTTTGAAAATCCTGTTGGAGAAATTTTGATGTGGTTTGTTCACAATTGTTTTTTCATTATTTCAACAAGCTATTTTGAATATTGAAGGCGATAAAGTATGTGCCACTGACCACTGAAGCAGCTTTGAAATACTTCAGTCTGAAGGAAAAATTAGAAAATCGCCTTAATCAGTTATTCCTGCCAGCTAAAGTGAGAGAACCTTTAAGTAAGCTTGAAAGTCTGGACAACAAAGCAAATTATCGTGAAGAATTTTCTGGCACAGTAAGGGAATTCTATTCAAGTTGTGTAAATTACTTGGAAAATTGAACAACAAATCTATCTGTATTAAAGCTGTTTGAATAGAGAAGAAGTTACGTGGAATGAAATTCTCCTTTCATGTGAAGCTTGTAAGGAACCAGTCGGCAATGGATTGAATGAAGATGCTTGTTTTGATGAATTCAGCCTATTGAAAAACTTTGCACCAAATGAAGAAATTGTATATTGGAATTCTAAAAAAACTTCCACTGAAAACCGATGGCTGGAATTTTTCAGGTACTTAGGAGCTAATCCTTATCAAACCCCATCAAGAAATTGGAAATTTTTATGCGAATTTGTCCTCTGTCTCCCAGGTATAAGCCCAGCTGATTATAAACTTTGTTCTCAAATATTAATAAATTTTGTTTTCAGGCAGGAGAGCATCTATCGAGCGATTGTTTTCGAATATTAATAAATACTGGAGTTCTGAAAAAACGCACTAGCTTTTCGCACATTAGAAGCTGTAATGCAGGTGTATATGAGTTTTGATGTAACCTGCAACGAAATGTTTAATTTTTTTAAATCAAATCCACAATTGTTAAAGGGAATTTTAAGTTCAGAGAAAAATATGATTGGAGGAAGAAAAATCCTTCTACTTCGACTTCCAAATGAAATAATCCACTGTCAAATTGACATAGATATACAAATGTAATTAAAAATAATCGTTTAAGTGAGCAATTTGTTATATTGCTATTATTTTCTGTGTCCTTGTTTTTCCTTGAAAAATTATGGTCACCATAATTATAGGTACTCACTCCTTGCTTTATCGACAGTACCCATAAAGCGTCTTATCCTTCTGCGTAGGGGTGCAAGATCGTAAATTTTTTTACAAGGGGCAGTGTGCACCTGCTGCGGCAACCCTCCTAAACAGGTTCTTGAGGGATGAGGGTGTCTTCGTTTTATACTTCGGGTACGGCTTTTTCTCGTGTTATAATTGCTTGTGGAGGTTCTTAGACTAGTTTACGATTATTTTCCATTTTTTCTGATCTTTCGCCTTTCCATTCCATTTGTCTATTCCAAGTTCTCCCAGATCGGTTTTCACCTCCTCAATCCACCTTTTCTTTGATTTATCCTTTGTTCTTTTACCTTCTGGTTTCTTTTTCAAGAGCTTTTTGGCGCTCGCGTCTCTTCCATGCGTCGAAGGTGTTTTAACCAGCCTATCTTTCTGCTTCTAATTTGACTCGTTATGCTAGGGTTCTTAAACATTGTTTCTAGTTCGTGGATCTTCCATTATTCTCTACATTTTATTCTCATGTATCGATCAAAATACCTTCCTCAATATTTTTCGCTCCCAATTAAACTTGCAACTATCGTTCTTCCTTATTTGTGAGCCACCACGTTCCTGCTAGACATATTACTACTGCATTATGCACCTTTAACTTCGAGTTAAGTAATAGGAGAAAAAGGCATCGACATTCTGCACAATATATGCAATAAAGTTTGGAGTACTGGTATATTTCCGGAAGATTGGACAAGATTTAACTTACCTTACCTACTTACCACAAGAGTACACACTACAGTAAAGAGGTGTGAAAACTATCGAACTATTGCTCTAATATCGTCAGCAAGCAAAATTCTCCTCTTTATAATCAACGAAAGACTGAAAAAATATTTTTCAGCTGAAATTCTTCAAGAACAAGCTGGTTGTGTGAAGGGCAGAGATACGAGAGGACCTCAGCTTTATAGATTACAAAACGACATAGTAGACTGGGTAAAACCATGAGATAAATATTCCCCTACAAATGGGGGAACCCAAACATCTAAACATCTGATCTATACCCTTTACATCGAAAGCTGTGCAACAGTCAGAGTTGACCAATACCTGTCACAAGAGTTTAAAATAAACGCTGGAACCAGATAAGGATGTATTCTCTCACCTCAACTATTCAATATAATGGTGAATTCGTTATTCGCAAAGCTCTAGAAGATTGGAAAGATGGCGTGTCTGTCGGTGGTTACAAAATAACAGTACCATTGAAGAACTGGTGGAAATAATGTCTGTAATAAGTAGAACAATAAAGCCTAAATGTGGGACTACAAATTAACGACAATAAGACAAAAGTCATGATTATTGACCATGCAAACAACAATTAATCTGATTTGCAATCTGTTGGAAAATATTCAGTGACAGCAAAATTCATATCTCGGCTCCCTTATATCAAATGAAGGAGAATCTGGAACAGAAATTAGGCGAAGAGCAGAAATCGCTAAAGGTGTTATCAAGAACTTATATAAAATTTGGGCAGGCAAAGGAATATCAAAAGTCACCAAAATACGGCTAGTAAAAACAATAATTTTTCCAATCTTTACATATGGGTCGAAACCTGGACTCTTTGAGGAAATAGATGCCTTCGAAATGACAATATAGCGAAGAATTCTACGAATATCTTACATGGACAGACGAACTAATGAATCCATTCAGAACGAATTAAATATCCGAAAAGGACTATCAGTAACAATCAGAAAGAATATTCTGAGATACTTTGGCCACATAATTAGAAAGCAGCACTCCAGCTGGGGAAAACTAATAATCCAGGGTAATGTAGAAGGTAGGAGAAGACGAGGCAGATCTCCTACCTGTTGGTTCGATGAAATACGACAGTCCGCAGGTAACTCACCAGGGACGAACGAACGCATGGCTCAAAACCGCCAGGAGTGGCGCCAAATTGTTAACCACATTCATTCACTGACCCTAGATACTTAAATTTAACAACTACTTCGAAATTCACGTTGCTATCTTTACTTCCTTAATACCCTGGTATCTTTTTGTATTTCTTATTATAACCATATATTTAGTTTTTGTCTTGTTCATTCTTAATCCTTGTAACGCTGCAGCTTCTTCGAAGTATCTAAATACATCTCAACGTCATTCTTAGTATCGCAGAGCAACTCTACGTCATCGGCATAAGCTAAGATCTGACACTGTTTATTGAAAATAGTTCCCCTAAGACTAATGGGTGAGTTTTTCTAATACAAAATTAAAAAGTGTTGGAGATGGAGTTCCCCTGCCTTAGTCTGTCATCGATTGTAAACGTCTCTGAAAATTGATCCTAGATTCTTACTTTAGTCCTCGTTTCTAGCAAGCATATTTTAACTAAGTTTATCAGTTTCAGGGGTATTCCTAATTTCTGCAGAGTTTTATATAATTCTTTCCTTATTACCGAGTCATATGTTTGTTGGATGTCAATGAATAGGTGATGTAAGTCTACATTTTGTTAATTTTTAAGTTTAAGTTAAGTTGTAACGGAACTACTTATGTTCTGTGTTAATATTATTTTGTGTTAGTCAGTATTGCCTTGGTTTGCGTGAATATTGGTGTTTTGTTTAAAATAATAGAATCTACACTGTGTAATTTGTTTTGAAATGATGACAGTTTTCATTGAATATTAAAAAAACCTTTATCGTATCATTGATTATTAAGTCAACTTTATATTACACTTTTATTAGTAATTATACATAACATAATAGCATAGCAACTCCAACTTCATAATTCGTTAGTTACATACTATTTGTGTACTGTTGCCAATGATACGATAAAGCTTGAAATATAACTCGAATATTATGCGATTTAAACCGACTCGGACGTTGCGCGGTTGACTCGGCTAGCGCCTCGTCACCTAGCAACGTCCTCGTCTATTATAAATCGCATAATATTCTTGTTATATGAATAGATATAAAATTCATAAATAGAGTCTTATTAACTGCTAAAAAGTTTATTTAAATTAACAGTCAGAACAATGCAAATATAATAATACATATTATGTAGGTACGTGTTCTATAAGCTGTTGTGCTGTTAATGGACGTGAGGGGATAGCCCATCGGCATTACTTTACAAAAACTTCAGATGTTGAGAATCAGGTCCTGAACCCATTTCCTTTTGAGTCTTCTGTAGGCTGATGCTTCGATAAAAGCTTCAATGCAGGGGTTTGGATGTGCTGCCAGTCGGCGCTGGTGTTTATCTGCACGACTGGATATTTCATCTTGTATGTGGGGTATCTTCAGATCCGAGTGGATTTACATACCAGCGTGCGTTTGTGATTTGTCTCAAGAGTTTAGACTGAAATCTTTGTATTATTTTCAAATTTGACATACTGGGACATCCCCATTGCTCCAGTCCATATGTCCAAACTGATTTAATTATTGTTTTGCAAATCAGTAGTTTATTTTTAAGAGAAAGGGATATGTGCAATTTCCACGTTAATTTACTGTCAAGGTGGAGTCCTAGATAACGTGTTTCTTGCGTTGATGGTATTTCTAAAATATATAATTGATGTGAAATGGGGGGAGACTGCTGCTTCTTTAGCGTAAAGATCACGTGTGTGGTTTTGTTTTATTTATTCTTATTCTCCATTGGTTTAACCAATCTTGCATTAGATCCAAATGATTTTGAAGTTGTTGTGAAGCACTATTTACCGCTAATATTGCTGTGTCATCAGCAAATGTCTCTATTTCAGTATATGGAGTTGTAGGTATGAATGTCTGCTGTGTATAAGGTTATTCAAAAGTAAGTTACATTTTGAAGTAGATATAACATTTGTAAGAATTAACATATATACAAAATAAAAACACATTTATACTCAAAAAGATATGGGGTTTACTGGATTCAGTTTAAATGTTGAATATGTTCGCCATTTTGTTCTTGAACAAGCAACAATCTTTCTTCTATGTTGCGAACAGCATTTTCTATTATATCTCGTGGAATATTTTCAATTTCTTGCGAAATGGCATATTTTAGTTCGTCGATAATCGTGGGATTAGTTAAAAAGCTCGTTCTTTTAAATAACCCCACAGCCAAAAATCTGCAGGATTTCTTACAAATGTTATATCCACTTCAAAATGTAACTTACTTTTGAATAACCTTATATATTACTAGGTTGTCTCATAATATATTTATGCATAATATATTAATTAGGAATATAAAAAAATTGAAAAAACAAAAAGCATTTATTCCTCGAAATATAATCCATTATTTTGAATAACACGTGTCCATTTTTCGGCCAGGAGCTGAATTTAATGTTGACACCACTCTGCTGGTTTGGAGGCGAAGAATGCTCGGCATGCTTTTTCTACTTCTTGAAAATTATTAAATTGTCGGCCGAAACCAAATTGCTGCGGTATTTCTGTGGACCGTGCCATTCCCTTCAATATCATTAATTTGCTCAGCTGCCGCTTTTGCAATGAGACCCTTCTTCCAATAATGATGCAAAAGAGCTCTAATTGCAATTTTTTTCTGCCATGATTAACAACTGTGTAAGTGCAAGAACAAGTAAACTTGTACTAACAAAACGTCAAATGACTGACAGTCACTAGATTAATGTAAAAACAAACTCAAGAAAACTAAAAAAAAACTCTGTCAGTTTTTATGCACATGAACCTATGGGACAACCTAGTAGATACAGTTGTTAAGGTTTTAAATTCCTTTTTATATTTTTGTGTATTGTAACGGCGAATGCAACCGAAAGGGTACGAAACCTTAAGATGATGCCTACTTAAGCAGGATTCGTTTACATTTTTACCTTCTTGTCTACTAGTCTCTACAATTACTATTTGACTAGTGATGGTAAATCTACAGCTACAAAACGTGATTTTTATTCAATATCTTTGTCCATTTTCGTTGTAAAATTAGTGTTTGTAATTACAATTAAATCATTTAAAAGCTCCACAGTGAATTTAATAAAATAACCGATGACTACGATTATAATTCATATAGTCCATTCCATTGTAGAAAAACAACAACATTGGCCCTAAAACGCTGCCCTGCGGAACGCCTGTATAATATCTACCGGCCGATGGCATTCCTGGATAGTGGAGTGGCTTTGCCTAAATCCAAACTGATGGTGTGTTATGTGCTCTATTATTAAGCCATTTTCGTACACTCGTTTGAGTATTAATTTTTTTTTGATATCATTGGTAGAAGAGGTCGACATAACGTCGCTTCCGTTGATGGTTTTCCTGGTTTTAGGATTCAAATTATGTGAGCGAATTTAAGAATTCTGTCAAATTTTTTTTTTAAATTGTCTTATCGTAAAAATATCGTATTGGCGATCTTCCTCTTTTTAAAATCACACGTTAATATTCTCCTACAGCAATTTTCCAATCTGGTATATGTCCTCCCTCCCAAATTTTTCTTATGATGTTATGTAGTGGTGGTGTTGTGGCTTGTCCTCCATATCTTATCAGTTCTGTTATTATGTCACCTTGCCTCAGTGTTTTATAAATTTTCATTTCTTTTCTTACTTGTTCCATCTCTTCATATGTTGGGGGGTCGATCTGAGATATGTTCCTTCTTGTGTTAATTCTTGGGTGCTACCCTCTTATGTTTCGTCATTATTTCTATTTTGTATATTTAGTCACTCCCCTAAGGCCTCTTTACATCTTTGAGTAATCCACTCCTGATAAAATAATTTTACATTCTTGCCTTATTATGACATTTTCATTTGTCCTATTTTTTCTTGTTCATATTGTCTCCTTTTAATTCGATATTTTTTTCGCTTCTTTCCTATTGATATTGTATTGTTCGATCGATTCTTCTGTTTTTTATAATGGCCATTTTGGCTTTATTTCTTTCTCCTGTTATACGCTTACAATCCTCGTCGTACCATTTCTTCTTTTTCTTTATTTCGCCTACTGCTTCTTTCGATGTTTCAGTAATTATTCTTCTTATCTCTTTCCACTTTTTCTTTATACCGGGATATTCCTTTCTCTTATCTTCTCTGGGTTCTGCTAATCTCTCTTTAATTTTTACCTCGTACTCCTGGCTTTTTGCATCAATTATTAATTCTATTATGCTATTAATTCCTCGGAATTATACTTTATACTTCGTGTTCCTTTCTCTGCTTTTTGCAGGTAACGCTGTGTCTATGTATTTATATATATGGTTCTTACCAGAACGTAGTCCGTATTAGGGTCTGAACCCCTAATACTTCTGACATATAATATATCTGATGCATGTTTTGCATCTATGAATACGTGATAAATCTGGTTCGTCGTTTTTTTTTTTTATCTGACTAGACCCGTGTGTCTTTGTGTATTTTTCTATGGTCAAATTTTGTACTACTTATTACCATTCTTGTTCCTATTGTAAAATCTATTAATCTTCTTCCATTTTCGTTGCTCTTTTCGTGTTAGCTATGTCTCTCTATTGTCTTATGGTCCGTTCTTTTCCAATTAACGGGTTCAAATTCCAGTACAACGATTACTGTGTTATAATAATTCCCTATTTGTCTATTTCGTTTTCTAACATTGCATAAGGTTTCTCCATTTTCAAAATTTCCCTTTTCTTCAGTTGGTGCATGAGCATTAAGTAATGTTACATTGTAAAATTCTACTTTTAAAATAACTAGCCTTTCATTAACTGGTTTATCTGTTATGAATTTTTTTATTAATCACAGAACGCACTCCAAAATTGCCTGTTGCTGCTTCGCTATAACAAGTCACAATCCATAATACCGTTGTTTTATTCATACAGGGAATTTTTCTTTTTAGTATACATATCCCCTATGTATACTTTTACAATAAACGCAAATAGGCAACCCACTATACACTATAAACGACACGTTACGTGGTGGGTAAAGGTTATGTTTCATGTTTGTAAATAAAAAATAAATCAAAATTAGTGGAATATCAACATAATTTTAATTCAACGATTATTCTAAAACATAAAATATCAACAATACAAAACAGAAAGGAAAATAAAAACAGCAACAGTTAAAGACTAATTTTTTGACATTAACTTAATTTGACGATTTTTGCCACAGCATGCTAATTTTTTAACGTTTATAGTGTATAGTGGGTTGCCTATTTGCGTTTATTATAAAAGTATACATTAGGGTATATGTATACTAAAAAGAAAATTTCCTTGTATATTAGGTACAGTTACCTGGTTATTATTCGAAATGTTTAAAAATTGGAAAATTCAAACTTTCTTAAACACTTCTTTATATATTATTTAAAAACTGCTTGAAAGTTTCGATTTTGTGCCTTATGGATTTTTTTTTCTTCTTCTTTTTCCTTTTAGCCTCTTGTACCTTTAGAGTGTCGACATGGCCGAACACATCGAGCCGCAGAGCGGTCACCCATCCAAGTTCTGCCAAGCAGGCTCTTGCTTAACTTTATATATTTCAGTATTAAGTACGTGCAACGTGCACTCCCACTCTGCTATACTGCCGGTTACCTTATGGAATTTAAAATTTTAAAATGTTTTTTTCGGTTCAAAAAATTTGCGGATTTTAACATTAAAAGCTTTATTATTTTTATAGTATCAACACTGTACCTTTGATTATTTTAAAAGATATAGCAATTTTAAAATAAATCAAATAACTGACTTTCAAATTCTCCCACGAGCGTATCTCTCGTTTGAAAGTTTTATAGATTTGCTTTTTATTCCTCGGTTTTTGGATTACTCAGCAGACTTCTGCTTGGATGCTTTTATATTTTCTTAAATTTATGAAAGTATGGTTACGCTTGCTTGCACATAATAAATGTTTCTTTAAAGTTTTTTATACTATGCCTTTAATGTTTGTAGTGCTTTAATTTGGCTTATTAACTATTCGTAGTTCCGAGATTATTAAGCATTGAATTTTATTCAGAATAATTTGGCTTATTAACACCGACAGAAAACACGTTCACCTTATCAGTGTGAATGAGAAGTATTAGTGTATAATTAATATCGTTTATAACAGAGGACCTACATAATATCGATAATGGCAAGTTAATTAGAAAGACAAAGCGGAATTAATTATTGAAATAACAATCTCGGTAATTTGAAATTATCCCTTATAATCAACACTCTTGTTAAATATTACAAATTGTTGTGTTCACGAGTTTCGAAACGTGCTTTTAGAGAAGCGGCTTACGTGACAGATTTAAACCGGAAGCTTCTATATTTTATGTGCAACAGTATTAAAAGCTTCAAGCAGACTTTAGATATCGTTATAATAATGGCGTTTAAATGTGTTTCTGAATACATAACACGAAATCTACTCTGGCTGAATTAAAATTTAATTGTGTATTTATTCTGGTTCAGGAAGTTTTTCGATTTGAATTTTAAACCTCTGTATTTTCACAATAAAAAACAACTACTATCAAATTCATAATAACTCCCCTTCATGATTTTTTAAACGGAAATTACACTGAAAAGGTTATTTCACGGTCAGCAGCGGGGAAAAAGAACGAAAGTGATGCCAAAATTGGTTTTACATGTTGCTAAAAAATAGCAGAGTTGATGGTACTTAATTATGTATTTTGGTATTTTACTTTTTTCATCTACATACTTACCTGAAATATTGACGTAATAAAAGCAATGGTTGAACGGTTAAGCTTTAACAGTTGCAAAGGTGGCCCATATCTGCAAATAATAAAATCTATTTAGTGTTTCGGATTGATCAAGTTAGTAATTATATGTGAAGGACAGAAAAGGCATTTGTGGGGTTTAAGAACATACTTTAATATATTGTCAGTAAACTTCGCAACCAATACAATGTATTTTGCAGATTCTACATTCACAAAGGAAAAAATAAACTTTGCTTACATCGCTTGATGGAAAATACCCAGGAAAAAGAAACTTTGCAGAGATTTACTTTAGTAAAAACCGTACGACACGAAGATCAACTGCTTTATCGTTGTTTTATAGCTATTAAGACAACAAGTGTTTTTATAGAAGGTTTAAATTAATATCAAGGTCGTAGTTCAAATCCGAGCGAACGAAGTGAGCCGAGGATTTGATAGACCGAGATTTTTAAACTATAAAACACGAGTTGTCTTCAAAATTTTTTCTAACACTAATATCTTAAATTTTCTTTCACTAATATATTATTAGAAATTTGAATAAATTATTATTTGAGGCGCGTCACAACACACAAAATGCGAAGATTGTTAGGCAACGACGTATTTTATAGCGAAACGCGTATTTTAAAGGCCTATAAAATACGTTGTCATTGACGACGTATTTTATAGAGAACAGCGAAAAGTAACAAAGAAAACATGTGAAGAGTGCTTTTCGCAACAAGACAACAGAGGTTTTTTTCTATATAATTGCTTTATTAACACCTATTTGTGAGCAGATACTATTGTTAGTTTAAAGATTTTAATATGAAGTTGCTTATTGTATCTATCCTAGTTACATATCATTTTGATTTTAATTTCTAAATTCCTGGCTAGACTTAGGGCCGGTCTTTCAATTTCCTAATAAACCTCCTAATAAGCTATTTGGCAAATGTTTTCCATGGAAACGATTGTATTAACAAAGGTTGCTATAGAAAATAATAGGACGATAAATTTATTAGGAGATGAAAAGACCGGCCCTTATTATATTATATTTCCTCTCCTAATATACACTTATTGTATATATGTCTTGTTTCCTCGATTGTTGACGAATCTTCTATTTCTGATGGTGTTTAAAGCTCTTAAAGCAAGGTAAACGGGTCTCTCTTTTTTTCACCTTAATTATTTACATCTCCTTCATTGATTGTGTTAAACTGGATTATGGCATCTCGAGCCATTTCTAAAAATATTTTTGAAGTTCTTGTATTTGTTGTCACTTCCGGTATATTGAATATGTCTATATTGTTCCCTACAGCTGAGAATAAGGGCCTCCTTCGATCTATTTAGATTTTGTGACAATCATAAATTATGTGTTCAACAGTTTGTATGTGGTTGTTTGTGCACGGGCAAAATGGGTTGTTCGTTATTTTTATAAATTTCCGGTTTGTTTTCTTGGTTCCATTTTTGTGCTTAATTTATCGACTTGAAAAACTTTTTGTCGTTTGCCCCTTTTCGCTATTTTTGTATTATGTGTTCCATTTTTCTGTGTATTTCTGTTTTGTTACCATTTTCAAATAACTCATCGGTGCCTGATCGTAAATTGGTTCGGTTTCCAGTCTTATTTCGGCTTTGGCTGCTTTATCAGCCTCTTCGTTACCGTATATCCCGATGTGTATTTTTATCCATAAGTATTTCACTAAAACCTTTTTATTTTATATTAATTTTGCATCCAGACCTTTAATCTCGTCTATGATTGGATTCACGCTGGTTGCTTCCTTTAGGGCTGCCAGTGCCGATCTGGAGTCGGATATTATCGCCGCTCATTTAATGTTATTGAATTTTATTATATGTTTAAGTCCTTTCCTTATAGCGATTAATTCGGCTTGAAACATCGAGTAGTTCCCAGCCAATTTAAAGCTTTTCTGCTGGCTCCTGATGGTTTTGATATATATTTGGAAACCCGTCCACGTTTTTCCGTCCATTCTGCTGCCGTCGGTATAAATCGTTAGATCATTGTTTTTCATGATTTCATTTAACTCTTCTTGGTTTCCTTTAAGTTCTTTGTGCTCTATCCCGTGTCGTTTTGCTCGGTGTTCCAATTTCGCTACTTCCAATTTTTTCTGAAGTTTTATCTCCCTGTCTTCCATATTTGTTGTAGATTCCCGTTTCAATTTCAATAATCTGGTTTATTTTTAGACCTAGAGTTAAGACGTTTGCAATGGCTAAGGCTACCGTCGATGACCTTGTGCGGAACGCCTTGGCTATTTTGATGGCATATGGTTGCTGTGTTTTCCTTAATTTCTCTCTGACGTATTTGTATTTTATGGCCGCTGCCCATATCTCACATGCATAACTTATTACTGGTTCTATTGCTGCTTCGTCACGGAGTATAAAGACAGGAGGCTGCACTGCCCGACCAAACCCGTGCCTATGTTTGTCGCCGCAATTGACGACAAGGATAGAAGATGCATGTCTACGAAAGTACCGGGAGCATACGAGAAACGCACTTAAAATTAATAAAACATTAATTGTATTGCATTTGTGAGTAATATATTTCGGTTTCTTTTGTAGAGTGGTATTTATAGATTTATACTACAATATAAAAATACAAGAATCCGTTCGGGAAATTTGATTTATAGGGCTGCCTAACCTGTGTCGACTGCTTCACGCGATGGCCCAAGGCCATCCCTATTGAAGACATCACAGCAGAAACTGTCGGCAATGCTCTTTGTAGTGGTTGGATTGCACGGCCAGTTCGAATCGTTCCTTTTTAAAAAGCTGATGCATCTAACAGGGACACATCATTTGAGGACAAGTGCTTATCACTCCGCAGCCAACGGAATGGTAGAGCGATTTCATCGGCCGCTAAAAGGAGCTATAAAATGCCATCAAAATGAAAACTGGGTGCAAGTCCTTCCAACAGTGCTGCTAGGTATTCGCACTTCCTCGAAAGAAGACCTAGGAGCATCGTCCGTAGAACTAACCTACGGGAGCGGCATTCGCCTCCCGGCTGAATTTTTTAATCAATCTTCTGTTTCAGAACCCGAAACAGCAGACTTCGTTGCCACCCTGAAAGAAAAAATGCGCAAGTTACGGCCAATACCAGCTAGTCGACATGGCGTCAAAACAAGTTTCGTCTCGCAAGAATTGGCCACTTGCAAAACCGTATTCATAAGCCACGACGCAGTTCGACGACCTCTTCAACCCCCGTAGTACGACGGCCCCTTTCCAGTGGTATCACGGGCTGAACGAACCTTCGTCGTAAACGTGCGAGACAAAGATCAAACCATCACAATTAACAGGTTGAAGCCCGCGTTCGTCATAGCCGAAGAACAACCCGAGGCATCACCTGCAGTTGTGAAGAAACAAAATTCGTTCCCGGCTAACCAAACAAAACAAGTCCGCTTTCCTGTACGACTGCAGGCATAACCAGCCTTAATTACTGGCATGGGGGTGATGTGGCTCAAGCCGACTTCGTGACGCCGCCGAAGACCTAACGGTTCTTAGGGTTAGCAAAATCTAACGGGACTTAAGGGTAAACAATCCTAATGGTATGCGGGGTGTTACCCTGGTGGTACACAGTTAGTTGGCCACGAATGGCACTCGACTACGCGACGTTTCATTGTAATTTGTAAATACTTTTCTATTGTAAATAAAACCATTTTAACACGTCTAATTCTAATTTATTCGACGCCGCTAAGCATCTCCAAACTATTATGTAGTCAACGTGTTTTGTAAATTTCAGTTGATCGTCTATTATTACTCCCAAAACCTTCATTTTTCTTTCAGTGCTATGTTTTTGGCGGGGCCGTTCATTTTATACTTTAACTTTCTTGCTTTTTTAGTAAAAGCAATTGCTTGTGTTTTATCAGGACCAAAATCTAACTTGTTTCCTTTCCCCCATATGTAAATTTCTTTTAGACTTTCGTTGATGTTTTGTTCATGTGCAAATGCCTGTATGAGGCATCCTCGCGGCAGAGTCAGTTTAAAAATGTTATTTAGTAGAATATTCTATAACGTGGCACCTCCAATTGAAGCTTGCGTGCATCCTTTTGTGAGTGTTTTTCAGTCTTTTCATCATTTATTACTACTTTTGCCATTCTTTCTTTTAAGTAGTTCTTTATTATACCGGGTGTGACCTGACATGTGAGATATAGGAGAAATACATGCGATTTTGATAATTGCTTAATTTTATCTCTCCAGCTGAACCGTTTAGTTTTTGTACGTTTTTGTTTGGAAGAATATGCTATTAAGCAATTGATTCTTAACTAATTAGGAAAATTTAGCACCTCAACGTAAAATAAAGTAGATAAATATTTTAAATAAAAAGTCACACATGCACCTATGACATCTTGCTTAAAGCCTGCTGCGCATCATTTGTTCGTACTAAATTCTGAAATTTCCATAGTGATGCTGCAGCTCACCCGAACACGTCTAGTTGATCAAATTTTTGTAGAATTAATATCAGTCTAATAATCAGGAAAAAAATACGATTTCTCCTTCATTTCAGATAAATTTCCTACTATAATCGACTGAAAAAAAATACTTTTCGATGAATAGCTACAACGTAAGCAACAGTTAGCCAAGAAGATAATATTCACATATGTTCAATTTCCCATGCATTTCACCTGTCTCACATGTCAGGCCAAACATTTGTGTAGTCGTACCCATCTCTCTGGGGCATTTCATTATTGCCGACCAAAAAGTGTTATCGAATACGGCTTTGATGTCTATGATACCATAGCTATCTGTGGGTATTTTTTCTTGTCCTTTACTATTTTTACTGCGTTGTATAAAGCATCGACAGTGGATTTTTGTCCCATAAATCCGAATTGGTTTTTGTGCAGTTTGTCCCTTTTTCTTAGATCATGTTTTAGCCTTTTAATAGGTAATTATACTCTCGAAAACTTTCCCCATTACCGGGAGAAGTTTTATGGGTCTGTACGATGTGATGCTCTCGTAATCCGTTTTCCCTGATTTCGGTAAAATTCCCACCAGGTCCTTCTTCCATATTTTTGGAAATATTGCTGACTGTAGGCATTGGTTGAAAAATGTCTTGAATAACTCCTGTTCTTCTTTCATTACTCGGTGTATGATTTCTACAGTGAGATTATCTTTTTCTGGGACTTAATTTGGGTTCATATCTTTCACTGCGTTCATCATTTCCTCCGTCGTAATTTGTGGTTCGTTCCTATCGCTATTATAATTTTCGTTTACGTATGTCTTCTTATTTCATTTTGTTCTTGACTATCATCTCTGGGGTCATCATCGGGGAAGAATTTCTCTAAAACTTCAGCGTCGTTTGTTTTGTATTTTCTGTGAAGTTTCCAACTACTTTTAACGTTGCAGGGCATTTTTGTGACGGCACACTCTTGAGAATTCTGTATATGGTTGATCATACATTATCTTTCTGTTGTGTTTGTACTTAATCTTTCCAACTTTTCGTTGACAAATCTTTCATTCTATTTACTGAAGTTTCTTTATATTCCTCATACAGTTCCTGTTTTTTTTTTGGTGTCATTTATTGCATCTCTTATTTTGTGCTTTCTCTTGTTTGTTTCCTTCCGCAGATTTTCCAGTTCTTCGTTCCAAAACGGGCATTTTTATTTTTTTATTTTCCTTATTTTCATATTTTTAAAACAGGTGTTTCTAATTGCCTCTGTAAGATTGTTTACGAATGAATTGATTTCTTCTTCGGTGGTGCTTCTTCTTATTTTATCCAAGAGAGATAACAGAGGTTAAGAAATGCAAAAAACAAGAAAAAGGAAGACGAATGAAGGGGAAGAAAAAGAAGTTGAATATGATATAAAAGAAGATTTTGAAGAAGGAAATGTCGAATAAGAAGAATAAGACAAATAATATGCATCAGTGCCAACAGGAAATCATGTATGCATCAGGACAACGGAAACAAGGAAATATGAATTTCGCATGAAGGACAAAGAGGAAAAAGGAACAAAAACCAGAAGATAACACCCCCTCTTTAGGTTTATGTCTAACTTAACTCTTCAGATTATAGTTTATATTTAAGGTAAAAAAAATGAAATTATAGAAGTAGTAAATAGAAAACAGAATATAAGTCAGGGCAACCTTATATAAAATAGTAGTAGTGACCGTTAAGTAAAGAAATTGTCGCGCTGCAGAGCAATCGGGAAAAGGTTAGATTGTGTGTTAACGCTAAGTAGTTCAATGATTTTCCGGCCTTTGTATTTTGTATAGCTTTCATATCTAGCTAGGTAATCTTCAAAATTATAATGTACGCTATAATTATTTTGAAAAGGAAAATTCTACATGCTGGAAAGGCAAGGAAGAATTAAGAACTTTTATGGTTAATTTCGAAAATTTGTTCCTTTTTCAGTGTAGGAATTACACGAAAAGGCAAAACTACCGCCATATCAGTGGTAATGGCCAAATAAATCAAGACCATGATGATAAAAAAGTAAACAAGCCTTTGGAAATAGCAACACCAAAGGATATAAGCAGTAGAAAAAGGATTAAGTATTTTTTTTTAAATTAATTTTAACACACTGATTTGCATAAGTTTCTGTTTGTCTTTAGATGTTAGAAGAAGACAATAGTAACCTAATATCAAAGTAAGGCGAAGTATGTATGGAGTAAGCTAACACAATGGATACCCCACAGAAAATAAGACATAAAATGGTGGAAAATAATAATAAGCGGATATAGAAGAAAATATTAAGTTTTTTTCGGTTTCTTAAAGTGAGTTATATTGCATTTTTCAGGTTATGAAAGTAAGGGACAGCATTTAAATGCAAAATAAAGCGCAGAGAGTGCTCCTATAACGACAATGGAGATTCTCAAGAAAACAGCAAATAGGAAGTTGAAGATAAAAATGGAACAAGGAGTTGAGAATAGGAGCACAGAAGAAAATAATTTGAAAACGAAGATGATGAAACAAACAGAAGAAATAAGAAGAAGGAACGCCAAAAGGGAGAAATGGACGAAGAAAGAAATAGTGATTTTTTTTCGTCAATCATCGAAACAAATTTTTATTCTGTATTTGTTTTCAGTTTATTTGTTTTAAGAGGTTATAATTATAACAAGGGGAAAGTAACAGGAACGGGAAGAGAGAAGAATCAGTCAATAATGAGCGCGCAAAGACTGTATGGTGAGGAACAGAGGGCAGAACAATTACATAAAATGAAATCCAAACAAACCACCACAGTCAACGAGAAGCAGGACTGCCGAAGAGGATAAAAAATAAAACTAAGAAGAAATAGAATGATAAAGAAGATGAAAGATTTTCGCATTTTTATTGCCTGTTTAAGTTATTTCTAAAATAATTAATGCATATTTATAAAAATAAGTGACAAAGAAAAGATAAAGAAACGACGTACAAGAACGAAAATTGTGGATGCTGGGAGAAGATAGACACGCCAGACATCGTGATGGTTCAAGAAACAAAGCTTGCGAAACTATAATAAAAGTAAGCAGCAAGAAAAGAGTTCAGAAAAAGGCGGGAGAAAGAATAAGTCTTCGGGGAAACATTTAACATTTCGTTGGTTTCAGTTTGTGTTTATAAATAAAAAGCAGGCAAAATCAGCACGTAAGTTGTAAAATTAACACTGAATAAACAGTGCAAAATTAATAAACAGAAAAAAAACAGAACAAATAGCAAGGGTTGGAAGACAATGCAGGATATGGAAAGAAATAAAAAATTCTTGCGAATGTTGTGGTTGCAAATGTTTTATTTATTTTCAAGTAGGTATTCAGGTTAGGAAACAAAAGATTAGAAGCTGGGGAATAGCACCAAATAAAAGATTCGAATAAAAGCAGGTAAAACAATTTAAGGTACCTACAGGAGGAAATGGGATGAACAACATCTTAGTTCATTTGCGGGACGTACAGATTTAAAATGTATTTACTGTTTTATCTACAAATAAAGAGTGAAAAATAAATACTAATGTGTTTTTCGTCATTGCCTTTTGTTTCAGGATAGCAAATCTGTAACTTGGAATAAATCCAGTTGATTTTTAGTATGTATTTTTAGTATGTTTCGGTTTCGAGGCTGGTGCGTTTATGTTTCAAATTACCTCAACGAGTAGTTTCCTACTTTATATTGTACGCTACATTAAATAACATGTTAAATTTCTCCATATTTTCTATCGCACACGATTAAAATATACTTAATTAGATTTATTACTGCTGAAACAAATATAACATCTTAACCTAAATTATCTTTAGTGATGGAAAATGTAAAATCTGGAACTTATAATAAAAAAAGAACTTTTAATAATACCTTCATGATTTTTCACATTTTCTTTTGTTATTTTATAATTCTAAACTTCAAAAATACATCTACTTATAAAAGAAGCTTAATATTTTCAGTTCAATGCTTCCACAAAAGTTTACCAGAAGAGGAAATAAAAGAGGTAAATTTAAATTACAAAGGAGTAGTCTTTTTTAATTAAAAGTCTTCAGTTTTTAGGTCAGCTTTCGGTTTTACCTAAGCAGATTCGAGTCGAAGCACTTGAACGGAATGTTATTTAAATTGAATATCCATTAATTTTTAAGGGAATTGCATCTAGCGTTTTATATTTTTTGTTTTGTTAAGTTTTAGGAAGTAATTTTCACCAATTCAAGTGAATAATACGATTAAAATAAAAAGGCGGGCCTTCTAGTTTCCCGCTGCTTGGAATGAAGATTATTTGAAATATATATTTATTCTAAATAACTTATAAGTAAAAGAACAACGAAAAGTTGTAATTACAGAAAAGGGAAAGTTTTTAATATCAATTTCAGCCTGAAACAGTGCCGATTTAATACCATTTACCTACAGTTCACAAAAACCTGAACGTGTTTATCTGCTTTCACGCAAACTGTGCATTAAAAGCTCCACGAAGTCAGTGTTAAAGCCTAGTGGAACAACTCGATATCCGCCACTGAAAGTGTTAAAAACATTGTTTGTTTTACGAAACGAACATGTCAATTTGAACACAATGGATGTAACTTCGACACAGGTAAATTTCATTTTATCTCAGTATTCATACATGTATTTATTTTTTGTTTATCCTGCTTCGTTTATATTAATGAAAAGTGAAGGATTATTTTATAAATAATAAATTCAGACCTCTGGTTAATTGTCATGTTTTCTGCCATTTCAGCTTGCGTCGGTATTTTTAAAAAACGTCTGGTTTAATCTAGTTGAATACAGATTGGTATTTTGTTTATGTCTTTTCTCCACTTCAATTTAGTTCTATTTCTAGTAAATACGAACGAATGAATATTATTCGAAGTGAATCCAACTAAAAAACAACCAGTCTGAGCTGTAATTAAAATTAAGAGTACGCTTTATAAAACTTAATACTTATTTTTGTTTCGTAAAGTTTTGCGTCACTCTTGTATAATTGATTAAATTGTCTAATTCGTTCTCCATCTTTCTAATTAATGAAGTGACTTGTTTAAAAATTTATCTTTACAAATGGTTGCTTTAGCAAGGAACGGTAGGTTATCTGAAGCTCGATCTGGGAATTCCCTTAATAACTCGCTAGAGACACCGAATGAAAAGCTTTGTAGATTGGGATTTATTTTATTACTTAAGCTCAAGAAGTGTATCTCACGTTTTAACAGAAATCTCCATTTTACACCGATATATCCAGTGCGAAAACACACGCAAACCTTTTTGTTTTCCCCCTTTGTTGTAATACAAATCAAAAGGATCCCATCAGAAAACGAGGGAAGCTAGGCGGATTCGTGAAAATCGACGCTGTTTACGACAGAACATATTGTCAAATAAATTTAAAAACAAATCCTTTCTTATTTGCTTGCAGGCAGTGTTTCTAGACATATTTACCTTTCTTTATACACATAATAAAACCGAAACTTTCTTCGATTTGAGCCAAAAAATTCTCTGTACTTCAGGATTGAAAAGTGGATTTGTTATTACATGCATCATATTAGTAACAGGGAATTTATTCAATTTACCGGGGCTTACGTTGGCAGTTAAATTTAACAAAACATTTCAAATTAACACAAACAAAAAGAAGAAGAAAGAAAACGTGTTAAATCCTGAAAAATTAGATTTGACTTTATTTAAAAGAATAATAATTGCAACAAAATACTCCTAGTATTTTCATTTTGTTGTATAAATTTTGTGTAACCTGGAGGCCTCCATTTAAATTCAGACACTTTATCATTTTCGCTTCAAAATACATATTTATATGACAGCGCTAAACAATCCTAATTACACAAGGATTCAGAATGTCCCATGTAAATTCCCATTTATTTAAGATTATTTGTGAGCAATTACGTTCCTTGTGTAGAGAAAGCGAGTGTAAATAGTTTATGCGAAGAGCTGAGAAGATTTTGTCGAGGGGTTAACGACGGAAATTAAATTTCGTATCGATTCAAAAAATTGCCTTAATATAAATTGCAAACTAAGCAATTTTAAGGGGACGCTGTTTTGCTATGCTGTAGCAAAATTTCGATACAAATTTATGTAATGACTCATAAAAATTTTATATCAAGCACAAAATAATCATGTTTGAGGCAATTTACTGAGTACTTAGTTTTTTGTTTAAGATTAAAATCGCGGGACAGAGACGGATTGGATTTAAAAGTGTCAAGTGAAGTTTTTCTATTAGGATAATGAAAGGCGGTTGTCTTAAAGCTGAGAGATTGGACTTAAAATTGAATTAAAGCCTTCTGTTAGCCAAAATTTAATTACCTTCGTCCCAACTTTTTTTATATGTATTACAAAATGGCTCGACAAATTTATGGAGCGATGAAGATGCTTGATTTTTGATTAAAAATTTGTTACGGGCCATAAAATTTTGTTTTAGTCTTTAGGTTTCAACAACAATTCGGTTTATTACACTAACATTGTTTTCTCTTGTTTTTTGTTAGTTTTCGTTTTCCTTGCAAAGTTTTTAGAAGTTATTCTCCTCCACAGTCTTGTGCTCCTCTAGTGGTCTGGTGGTCATTGCTATCATTTTTACGGTATTTTTCTCTTTCATTTCCTTCAACTACGAGAGTGTGTAGGCTCTTTGTCTTGTCTAGTTGGCCCGTCCATCGGGTAGGCGATCTACGTGGGTCGTTTGAAAAGTTAGGTAAATAAAAAAGAAAGAAATTTGACCAAATTGTATTTATTTTTCAACATAATCGCCATTGAGCTCGACACATTTAATATTAATAATAATAATAATAGTTTATTGTCCAACAGCAAATGTCAATTACAGGACAAAAAGAAAAAAAAGAACATTATAAATATGGGCAAAACAATATTCAATGATGCATTATATCATTTTGCCCAATGATGTTCCAAAGCCATTATACCGTTTTATAAAGTGTTCTCTCCTGGCCTGCAAAATAACCGTACACAGCATGAACCACTTTATTATTGTCGGAAAACCGTTGTCCTCCGAGCCATCGTTTGAGGTTCGGGAACAAATGGAAGTCAGACAAGGCGAAATCGCGTGAGTAGGGTGGCTGATCCAACAATTCTAATCTAAGTTCATGGATTTTAGTCATGGAAACCATTGACGTGTGAACAGGCCTAATGAAAGAGGATTTTTTTGGCAAGGTGCGGTCGCTTTTCTTTATGTATTCACCCAAATTCTGCAGCAAACCTGCGTAGTACTTTCCAGTCATTATTTTTCTTTTTCCAGGTAGTCAATGAAAATCATACCCTGTGAATCTCAGAAAACCGATGCCATGACCTTACCGGCAGGTGCCTTCTTTAGAGAAGTTTCCCCCTGGATGCCCATTGATTTGATTGTGCTTTCGACTCCGACAAAAAGTCGTCAGGGTTACGTTTGAAACTCTCCAAGCACGCAGACGAAATGTCCATTCGAATAGGCTTTTGGTTTAAACTCAGCAAACGCGGCACCCATCGAGCACTAAGCTTTTGAATGCTCAAATGTTCATGTAAAATATGAACTCGTTCGCTGGAGATCCCTACTATGTCTGCTATCTCCCTGATCTTCAATCTTCGATCACTCAAAACCATTTTCTGGATCTTTGTCATCATATCGCTTAGGCGTTCGCTGCGTGGTTTATCTTCGGTACTCGTTTGGCCACATTTAAAGCCAGAAATCCACAAATATACGATCTTAAATAAAAGGGAAGACTCGCTAAGATCGCGATCTAGCTTACTTTTGTTTGAGTCGCCGTTTTGCCATTGAAAAGATAAAATATTATCGCGACACGAATCTCCTTTCTGTTCATGAGTTTTGAAAATGCTTGCGCGTTCGTCTACTTCGCTATACCAAACAATAACCTCACAAGCTGAAACTCAATTTTTTGACGATGTGGTCAGTGGTAAGTCTAAATCAGGATTTTCAGGGTGGTACCCCCCTCTCCATGTGGTCGCCATCTTGAATAGAAGGGTTAATTAGTTTTTCGACTATATCTCTGTATCCGTGAGTCTTACAAAAATTTTGTTTAAAACATTCAGGATTTTCAGGGTGGTACCCCCCTCTCCATGTGGTCGCCATCTTGAATAGAAGAGTTAATTAGTTTTTCGACTATATCTCTGTATCCGTGAGTCTTACAAAAATTTTGTTTAAAACATTCAGGATTTTCAGGGTGGTACCCCCCTCTCCATGTGGTCGCCATCTTGAATAGAAGGGTTAATTAGTTTTTCGACTATATCTCTGTATCCGTGAGTCTTACAAAAATTTTGTTTAAAACATTCTTGTGTAGAAAATCATATTCTCTATAACTTTTATTAATAACTACTTTTGCGTATCATTAATAATAAAATAGTTGTAAGCCCTTAATTTTTTGTCTTTCCCGGCTTATAACTTTTTTATTATTAATGCTGTGTAAAATAGTATATTACGTGCCAAGTGCTCGTAAGTAGTATTTTTTTGGACGAGCACGCAGTTTGGAAAACCGAGGCATAGCCGAGGTTTCTAAGCATGCGAGGCCAAAAAAATGCTTACGGAACAAGGCGCATATACTATTTTTTCGACCGCCTGGAAAAAAATATCAAAAAACGTAATAATATTAAAATTAAATTAACATAATTGACAGATGTCACAATAAAATTGCGAAGTCACGTGGCGGAGTATAATGTTCACTTACCAGTACTAGTTCGCGTAAGTTAACATTATAGGTAGTACTGTTATTACATTCATTACTATGACAACAATAAACAAACGGTAAATTCCACTTACGGTTCTAATTTTTCGTCAATAATGGTCCCCTTACTAATCAGGAGGTCGAAAAAAGTTATTAATAATAGATAATAGATAATACGATTCTCTACAAAAAAGCTTTGCAAACTTTTTGTAAGATTCACGACTACAGAGATATAGCTGAAAAACGAATTAACCCTTCGTTTCAAGATGGCGGCCGAATGGAGAGGGTTGCCACCCCGAAAACCCTGATTTAGACTCATCGCTGAGCCCTCTACACACCGATAAAAAAAAATCGCTGCGTACCCAAAATGCAAAGTTGAATTACCATTTAATTGGACTAAATAGATATTAAAAAGTTGAGGCGACAATATGCATCTTTGGCAAACTCCTTTCTTAGGATGAAATTTATTAGAAGCCTGGTTAATTCTGGCTGCGGCTGTGGTATTTGTATAGATATTCTCAGTTAAGGAAATTATATGATCATTTCTTTTAGCACCAATCATAGTCTATCCCATTTTCTTACTCCAATGTTTAATTTATAATCTGTTCTACATAAAAGAACAATAAGTAAATATGTTTTTGTAAGCTAATCGTATGGATAACATATTATATACATCTATATCAAACCATATAAGTACACCTACGTCTGCCCCCCTCATATTTGGGTAATAACTTGATGGAAGTAAACACGCTGGTATTTATTCACTAAGTTTTTATGTAAATAATGTGTGACACACTACACTTTAATTAATTTAACTGTACTATTCACTAATCAAATAAGTCCGTTGGATGTAACCGTTTTTATCGAGGTATCTCATTGCTGTTGTCTAGTAAGTTGACTGCCAGGTAGTTGGGATGTTATTCCAGCTTCTTTTGATGTTTCTTAGTGCAAGTTTTTATCTCTTCCTTGACTATGGGTATACGTAGGTCTCGATGTAATTTATGAAATACCAAGGTTTGTTATAATTTTTAATATTTTAGATTGAAATCTTTGAATTATTTCATTGTTTGATTTGCTGTATGTTCCCCATAGCTGCAATCCATGATAGTTGTACACAAGCAGTTTGTTTCTTAACAACAGTTGTGAGTTTTTCACAATAATCCAGTATACCTTCCCAAAAGTTATGTGTTAAGTTGTTTATGCTTATTCCAACTGTGGGTGTGAGGCGTGTATCTAGGCGTACTCCAAGATATCTAATACTATCTGCTTGCGGTAGTTGTCGATTTAGCGTAACTGAAGGAGATCTATACCTGCGCACTGTAAAGGCGATATACGTTGATTTGGCCTCGTTAACTTTTATACTCCACTTGTACTAAATTGAGGCAGCCTATAATGTATACAGAACCGGACCCAGCACGCTACCTTGTGGCATTGCTGCTTCAGTAGTGTATAATGAGGTATATTTTGCTTGCAATTTGATTCTAAAGTTTCGATAACTGAGGTATGATTTTATGAGTTTATAGAATGGGTGATGTAAACTTTGTTTGATCTGATAAAATAGGTCTTGATGACACACATTGATAAACGCTTGACTTATGTCCAGCATTGCCGTGGTACAGTACAACTTTCCTTCTAGAGCTATATTGATGTTGTCAACAACGCTGTGGATCTGCCCTACTATGTTGTGTTCTGATCTGAACCCGAACTGATGGTGAGGTATTAATTGTTTCTCTTCCGGGAGGGTCTCAGCCTTTATAAACAGTTTTCTTTTCCCATTTAGCGCTGTCAAGTACTTTACGGGAATCAATAAAGCAAATGTATATAGCCAAGTGCTTTTTCAATAATTAGTCTTAGATTTAATATGTGACCAGAGACCTGAGTCTTGTATTATGCCTACTTGTTCTGGAGGTATTTGTAGCTGAAGGTATGCGATAGTTACCACAGTTTGTAATCTTGCCTTTCTTATGTATTGTAATTATTGTCTAATTAGTCCAATCTTTTGGGCATGTTTAGTATGCCAAATCTTATTGCACAGCTGGTATAAAATTGTTATGTCTAGTTCGTTAGTTGCTTTCAATATCTACGGTTATTTGATCAGAGCCTGGCGCTTTTTCATATTTTAGTTTGTTTGGTGTCACTTTTAAGTATTTCACATTTTAGGATGTCTGGCTCCTCAGCCCAGTCATATTCATGGACTTGGTCGTCATAGTTGTGAATATCTTTATGATCCACAAAATTGTTCGCAATATTTTCTCCGCGTTTCAGTTATTCCTTGGATATCAGTTATCAAACGGCCTTCATCATCCTCTACTGCCCAAGTTCTCAGTTTAAAATCCCCCGTTAAAAATTTTGTTTATTTAAATAAATCTCTAGGCCGATTGGCCAGTGCTGATTTTCGATTTCAGCACATATCCTCCGACAGGGTTTTTTTAATTTCCTTGCTTAACCTTTCCCATCGTTTCCTGTCTTGTTCTTCGTGCAAACCCGTTTTTACTAATTGTCTATGCATCTATGCTTTTCTATTAATTTTAGTGTTCCTTCCGATACCCAGTGTTTTCCCTCTTTTATTTGTAAATTTGTTGGTTCGTTGTTATTTAATGCTTCTGTCATGCAAGTTTTCATTTTTGTCCAAAGTTCTTCCGGTGTTGAATTTTCATTACTTATGGGAATATTTACCTGTTTAGAATTTATTTGATATTTATAGATTGATATTTCTAGTTTAAGTTTGAACCTGATTATAGCCATTAAGGAAATGTGATCCGGACTACATGTACAAGTCTTAATATTTAAACGGGACCTTTCCAATGATATTTAGTAGAAAATAATCAATTTGATCGCCAGTTTTTTTTTTTTAAGAGGTTGTAGTATTTAAAATTGTATAATAATTATGTTCAATCGCAAACTGTATGAGACGCTCGCGTTGTTGGTTTCTCCGACCTACGTTTAATTTCAAAACAATGTTCCTTATGCGGCTCTTTGGTTGTAAATATCTCCCATCCTTGCGTTGCAATCCCCGCAAATAATGGTTAGTTCCTTAGGGATTTTGGTTAACGTCTCTTGGAGTTTTGGATAAAAATCTTCTATCATCTGCATCTGAAGCCTTTGGCGTCGGGACGTACGCCTGTACTAAGTTTAATTTCTGGAGTTTTGCTTCCAGTTTTATGATAACCATTTTATCGCATACATGGCTTCAAATGCTGTTACGTGTCTATCTATTTTCGAAGTAGTTAAGTTATTTAATTAAATTTAATATATTTGTTATTCCGAATATTTAGGTAAAAGGTGAAACTAATAGAGAAACAAAAACAAGAAGAAAGGGTGTGTTTTCAAGCATATCAAAAAAATTAATTTCTTTTTAGATACAAACCAAGAACTAAAACTAAAGTATGTAAATTCGCAAGTAATAACAATAATAAAACAAGCTACTAGAAGGATTAACAAGGTAAAACAGCATAAAAATAAGTGATTGAAACTAGTAGAAACAAATAAGCAAAAGGAGAATGAAATTGAAGAGGCAGGGTATGGAATTTTTAAGATTTCGCATTGTTGGTCGTTTAATTTGTAAAAAAATAAGAACTATTAAAAAGAGCAATAAAACAGAATAAAAAAGGTTTTACTTAACTAATGTGTATGTTTGATGAACATTAACTAAGCAGAATCAAAGGAAGATGTATGAAAAACAAAATCTATGTTAAAGAAAAAGAAATAGCCAGAAAACACCGATGATAGTGATAAACAAAACATTAAACCAAAAAGGAATACAGCTATTAAGCCACCATAATTATTGTTGGTATCGTTTTGTCATCTTTATACTATTTGACACATCAAGTATGCTTCACATCTTCTTCGTCTGTGTTTATTATATATCGCCCATACCGTTATAGTCAACTAATATTTATAATAATGAATTCGAAGACTTCCACGGTCAGTGTCAGTATTAACAAAACGCCAGAAGCGAAACCCTTCTCTCCTAAAAGGTTTCGCCGCTGGCTTGGCTGACAAGTCGAGTTATCGTTACCCTTCTGCCCCTTGCTAAAAGAGTTTCACCTCTGGCGTGGTTGATACGTTGAGTTACTGTGCTCTTTTAGTGCTCCCTCTTCCTCCTGAAGAAGCCCCTTAAAAAGTGGGCGAAACGCTGAGTTCTTCTGTGTCAACAATGACACGGCCCCAATCCCGAAGACGTTTTGTTAATATTTATAATATCTGCATTTGTGTTCTATTTTAGTTCTCTCATTTTATATTTCTCTGTATTATTCACAGGTTTCAGTTAAGTATTTAGTTTACTTTGTTCTTTTACAATAATTTTTTACACAATCAAAAGATCTAGAAAAAAAATAGATAGTTACCAGATTTAAGTAAATTAAGATTAAACCAAGAATACAATTATGAACCAAAAGAAAATGATCAAAATAGAAGCTCAAATTTAGAGATTTGTAAAGACAAAGTCGAAATTAAATATTCTTTAAAATACTTTGTAGATATTTAACTTCTGCTCTTTCATTGTTTTGGAACCTCTAAACTTTTTCAAATCTTTTTTATTGTTTCACGTTATATGGATTATTAATTGAAGGCTTTCTTGCAACTTTTTCAATGTATATCATGACTACAGCCTGTTGTGTACCGACTATCGAACGCTCGATATTTCTCCTTAGAATTTCAACGACGGCATTGTACTTTTTAAAGTAAGCCAATTTTACTTGCAACAAAATTTCTTTTGCTCCCAAATATTTAAAATGATCCAAATTGTTGTTCTATCAATTTGTTACTTTTATAAATATTAATGATATTGGTGTCTAAAATAGGTTGAGATCTGATGATAAAATGCTGCAAAAATTTTACTTCCATTTCGCTGGAATTTCTAGTGTTATGTACTGCCATTATTTAAGTAGCCGTCATATTTTCAGATCTAAAAAAATTCAACCTCTAAATCTATTTTGGTTTCAGAGATATTTGGTTGGAAAATAAAGATGTTTTGTCAAAACCAATCATATCGTGTTCTTAATCCCTTATTATGTTTGTACGCTATCATATTTTTACAATAGTATATTTTACAACAAGACATGAAAATGACGTTTTTTTCGTGAGATGAGAAGTTGCCCACGAGCTGCGTTAGCAGCGAGTAGGGCAATCACGAACGAAAGAAACGTATTTCATGTCGAGTAGTAAATGCTATTTTTTCTACGACATTTTAATTATCTGTTTGAAATAAGTTTTAATTCGACTTAATTCAAACCGAATTGTGTCAATGCAAATTATTAATTGTTTGTTTAATCGGTTCCATAGTAACACACGCATTTTTTTATTTTGTTGCCATAGATTTGGAATTCTTGTTTTCATCTCTAGAAGTGAAAATGTTTTCATCTCTAGATAGAAAATGTAGCGTTTTCGCAGAGGGTTTATCGTGAAGAAAATACTTGTTTTCGTATCATGTGTAGAAAAAATATTATTTTTTAATTTGAATCAGATAAGCAAATAAGCCGATTTTTGAGGCAAATCTTTCGTGAGAAATTCGACTAATTATTATTTATATAATCTCCGGAGAGTCTTTACATCTCGGTTTTTACACAATTGATAAATGAATAACGTACTTAATTCCAAAAAACCGGAGAAATTCGAATTAAAGCAAAAGTCCGCCTTTGATACATTTCTTAATAAACAAGATTTATAAGTGTTGCGTGTCTTTCGCTACCGGTTCTTATCAAAATTTATGTAAGACTTCCGGCCCAATCTTTTTGTTATAATTCCCTAAAACTCGTATATCTTTATGAGAACAAACACAACGTAATAAAATTCCAATACAGCAGTCTTATTGTGCAACTTTTTTTATCTTGAAAATAAACTTTCCCAGTATGCTCAGGTTTTCTTCAATCAGGTAAATGAGAAAAGTTTCTGTTAAAAGGTGAAAAAGCCACGATGGCTTATTGTTAAGATTATTGTGAGAGCATTTTTAAAAGGAATTTGCGTTAAATACTGTGAATTTTACAATAAATGACTTGGCAGCATTTTAATTTAAGATTGAGCTTTAATCGTCGTTCTATTATTTAATCTGGGAGAAGCTTTTAGTTCTCCCTGCAAAAATATTTATATAGCAGGAGGAATTTAACACTCTACGCCGAGAACTGTTTATAAAAGCACTTAAGCTTGTAAGAATGTGTAGTTCTCCCTTTCAGCTGACATTATTAAATGTGGAAGCTGTTCAAGTTATGCAGACTATATTTTCTGACTTAACGGTTAAGTTTCTAATATAAGTCGGTAATGTACGCTTTTAAAAAGATTTACGAGTTAAAACGAAACGTTTAAATGATCAGAAGAATTTGTGTCATGCTAGCTATGATAATCGATTTTTTGGTACAATAAATAAGCTTTTCCGTTCTTTTCAGTTCTGACAGACTGATTTATAGGGTTTTAATGTAATTTTTAGATAAAACGCTTTTGAATTGGTTATAGATTTAGCTATATGTTGCTTTTTTCTGGGCTTGTAAAAATTATGTTGGGCATCATTTCGTATAAAGTGAGAGCCTTTCTTTAATACTGGTCGTCAATATTATTGCCTAATTTTGGAGTAAATAACACAACAATATCAGACAAGAAACGCACAAATATTTAAATATTTAATATTTGATTATAAAAAGGAGAGCGAGCAGGGTTGCAACAGGGCAATACAAAAACATTTTGAAATATTAATTTTTGAAAAATCCGGGAAGTATAACAAATTATAAAAGCCCAGGAAAAATAATGTGATGCATTTTACAGGGAGCTTTAGATTACGTCACATGAAAAGAACAGGCTGAGATAAAATCAAAGCCTTATCGTGACGTGTTGAACTTTTTTTGTATAAATTCGCAATTCTGAAACCTACCTTTGGAATTTGAAGTTTTTTGCTGATAATTCAAACACTTTTCGAGAACTTCTCAACGCCTATAACAATAAAAGATAAAATATTTTTAAATACCTAGTAAAAAATGTATACGTAAAAAACTTGTTACCTGACACCAATTAAATCTATACGTAATGTTCAACGAGCTTCTATATCTAATTTTAGCTTTTGAAGTTTGTGGTTGTAAACTACTCAACATTTGAAACTAATTTCGATTACTTTAATGTATATCACGTCTACAGCCCGTTGTGTACCGAACGCTTAATATTTTTCCTTGGATTTTCACCGACAGCAACTGGTTCTATTTCGAAAGGAAATATTGAGCTCTTGAGCCCACATTTCCTTTTTTGTTAACACCAGTTTTATTGGCTTTTTTATTATAACAGCTGCCAGAGACTTTGTCGATATATAAAGTTTTCTATTTTATTTTTATTATTGATATCATAAGAAAAAGGTGCTATAAAATAGCCAAGTTAAAATTATTTTTAAGTGATGTGAGAAAATAAACCAGCAAATCTTTTTAGAAGGCATTTTTTATTGTCAGCTGTAAAACACAATTATTGAGTTGTTTAAACGTTTCACATGAGCAAAGTTTTGAATTTATGTAGGGCTTTCCAAAATTTAACGGTGTGGTCCAAGTCTTTCCAAAAGATGCAAAAGTTGGTTAGTTACCCTGTAACTTCATTTTTCCCGTTTTTCTTCTTTCATTAATAATATTGCCTGTTTGAACACCCTTTTTTAGTGGAAAACTTCTACGTAGAATTTTTTTTAAATTATTTATTTATTAATCAACAGCCATCACTGCCCAATACAATAAAGTCTTACGCGAATTAACAATAATAATGATTATGAAGAAAAATGTTATTTAGGTCTGCCAGTGTACAAAAATTCAGGTCAGAATCTTAGATACTTTTAAAGTGCAACTTAAAAAACCAAAGAACTTACATAGGGTTGCTAGAAATGATGCTGGAAGGTATTGAATGGGAAAACATTAGAAAATTTTATCCCGAAGCCAAAAAAGAAAAATCAGGATACAAAAAGAAAAATATATACTACAAAGGCAAGGGCTTAGAATAAGACAATAAGTTAAATAGATAGTAATAACACTAATAACATTTAGAAAATGTACTAAATGAAGGAGAAGACGAACTTTATTTTTTAGGGACAAGCTGTACAAGAACGAGAACCAATCCCACATTGCAAGAAGTGCATTTCTGGGTTATACGTAGATGAGGTTGTTATGCGAAGCTTTTCTCCTTCTGCATGCCTTATCCCCCACAAATATTGTCGAAGGATGTCAAAGTCATATTTCTTAGACAATGTAGCCGTAAACTTTGTTGTAATGACATGCTTAAAAAAAGAATTTTATCCAAAACTATAATAAACCTATCAATTCGATAAAACTAACTGCAATCCTAGGTGCAAAATCATACGGAAGGCTTTCTAAACAGTAAACATAACGACCAAAGAATTTGGATTAAAAGTCGATGAAAGAGAAAGGAAGCAGTTGACGGTATGAGACAGATTCATGACAGATTCTTAATAAAAATATACCAGAGATTCTAGAAGCGCACCGTAGAAACTGGAAAAAGTAGAAAGTTTTGAATGTTTAGTAAAAGTTCTGAACAGGAAGAGATCGGAAAATAGCTAAGCAAAAAAAGTAGAGTTGCAGATCTGTTTTAAACCGGTATGGAACGCGGACCATCAACAAAGGCATAGAAAATCGGTTGGGAGAAAGAAATTTCGGAAAGTTATGGAAGTTTAAACAAATGATTTATGAAGACGAAATGAGTAAGCTTTTCAGAGAAGACAGTACAATGACTTATGTTAGGGATTAAAATAGATGAAACGTCTCTCCAAGAGTGCCAAAACGTGCTTTGTATAACATCAAAAGTGAGAAAAGGCTTCAAAACAAGTTGGGCACGTCTTAGATAAAATAAAATGGCTAGTAGTTAGTCAACAAGACTACCACTACTTAGTTAGAATCTGAAGAAAGTGATGAAGTTGGCTACAAGAAAACAATAACAACTTTAGATCAAAGAAGACGATCAGAAGCTTTTGTTAAAAGGGCACCATTGAGATGACTTGAACAGCTCCTGAGGATGACATAAAAGGAGTACCAAGTTTCAAAGGAACACGGGAAATAACCAAGGAAAAGGATCTGGAAGACAGGGATGTTACCAGTAAGAAAGTTACAACAAAAATCGAATGGTAGAAAATAATACCAATTTTAGATCTATTTGATTTGCTGCTGAAATACAGGGTGAGTCGGGAGGAATGGACCAAACTTCAGGAGTGTATTGTACACGTCAAACTAATTTAAAAAAAACTCATATGTTCTTATCCGATTTTCATTCGTTATCAAGTTATGCCGTAATTACCAAAATGTAATTTTTTTTTAATTTTCGTTCTATTTCCAGCGCCTACAAATAGTAGGCTATTTGAATTTTGTAATTCTGATATCTGTCAGTGTGTACTGTGTATTGTGAGAGCGAATTAACATTTATTTGCGAGTTTGCACGATTAAAGTGTTACAAAAGCCACAATTTATTCAAATTTAGAATAGGCTAATATGGTATTTAACAAATGAAAATCGGATAAGAATATATGAGTTTTTTTAAATTATTTTCACGTGTAGGTATAATACACTCCTGAAGTTTGGTCCATTCGTCCCGACTCACCCTGTATATGAATGGTGTCGCTAAATTAACCCGACAAATGTTTAGGGGTTATAGAAGATACCAGGAATAGCAGATTTTGCAAATAACTCTCGGGTTGGCAACCTGAAAGAGGCACTCCGACAACAAATAAAATCCCTGAATGCCCCAATAAGGCGGTACTCCTGCGCACCAAAGTCTTCAAGTTGCCACAAGAAACAAGATAAACTGAACGGGAAACTCCAATTGAGGGCCAGAAGGTTGTGGCGAGCTGCCCAGTTTATGTATTGCCTTTTATTTGTTGCAGTTAATTTATTGTGTTATATAACATATACGTATATTATTATTGTTAAAGTAGAATTCAATGTTCAACATCGTAAGGAGCCTTATGAGGTTATTAGGAGCTAGATGAGGACTAAAAGAACACAGTAACTAAACGATAACACATCAGATGCGAACCTCTTTCAGGAGTAAGAGAAGAAGGGCATGATAACCTAACGTATCAGGTACGCCAAAGCAAACCCTTGATGTCCTAAAAGTTTTGACGAAGAGTAATTTTTGCTCTTCTAGAATTTGACTTCTTCTCCTTCTTCTTTTATTTTAGACCGAAGTCTGTTCTTTTCAGGGTTTTCTTGTTTATGAGGTTTTTGTTGATGTGGGGATCCAACTGTCCGTCAGTCTTTTTTGGTTCTCTTTTACCTCATTGTTTCAAATCACTTCCTAATTTAATAAGTCTAACATCATGGGCTCTTTGGACATGATCATTTCACTCTCTTCTTCTTGTTCATGTAAATTTTACTATGTCCATTATTTTACATTCTTCTCTGACATGCTGATTTCTTACTCCGTCTTTTCGTGTCTTTCCAAGAATGATTGTCGTTCGTAATAATTGTTTGGTTCTGCTTGCATCAGCCCGTGTCTCCGCAGCGTAAGTTATCACTGGTCTAACTACATTTTGACTTTTCTTTCTGTTGTCACGTATTTGTTTTATCACGTGGCATCCCTTAGGTAGAGAAGCCAGGTAGCTCAGTTGTAAGAGGGATAAGCTTACATGTTGCAAGTCCCGGGTTCGAATCCCTAATACGTTGGTGAAAATTTTTTCTCAGGCCTCTGAGATCGGTACTAGGCCTGGTGAGACCATTCACAGTTGGGCTTAATTAACTATGTTCTACTCGGAAGTCTGATCTATGACATAGAGTAACAAGACCACTACATACGTGTATTAGTAACACACACATGACACAGCCGTCTGTCTTGAAGTAATGCCTAAAAAGGCGATTTCGAGCAGATTGGCTATACACGCATAAAAGACACACACAAAAAGAAAGAAAGAAAGGCATCCCTTAGGTAGCCAGATATTCGTGCCCGTTTCATTACCTGTTGCCTTACTTCGTTATACCTGTTCTGTTCACTTGATATTTCTATTTCCAAGCATTTGATCGTCTTTACTTTTGATGACTTTACGATGACGATATTTATTTCCAACTTACATCCTTTAGGTTCTTTTGTTATAACTTATAACCATCGTTTTAGTTTGGCGGTAACTGATAACTGCAACTGTTAATGTATATTCTCAGCTAACATTTAGCTTTGGTCAGTGAAATAATTCATCTGGTTGCCTACTTTAGCACACTATCCAACGACTTATTTTGGCATCTTTGGCATTGTTATCGTACATTTTGGACCTGGAACATTACCTATTTCAAAATATTATCAATGCCTTAAAATACGAACCACGTATTCAGACAAATTTCCTGTGACAAATGGGATAAATTTATAGTATTTTTAAAATTTGTCTTCCCTTTTTACAGCAGTAAATCAAAATATTGCTTTACTTAAATAATATCTAGCTCGTCATTTCAGACTCTCAGATTCCATTTCGGTTGATTAATTACCCCTTTTATTAAATATTCTTGAACCTGTCTTATTATATTAGGCACGTGTGCATACTATCAAACACCAGCATACAAACGCCGAACAAAGTCTAAGTTTAAATGGACTTTAAAGTTTATAAAGCCACAAGCTCTTAAAGGAGCTGCATATCTATTTACAACAGTTTCTGGAGTAAAGTTCTGCGGTGTCAGCATTACAACACCATATATTTTGGAACTTTGGTATGAATTAGAGTTCAAGTTTAGTGTCTCCTGAACTAATCGATTTTTCGTTAAGTTTAACATTAGGAGGAAATTATTTTACTACCGGAAAACCGCTGCATAAATTGCCGTTGGATTTTGCAAATAGAAATTTTAATTAGTATCAAGTATGAGGAAAGAGCTCCTTCTCTATGTTGGTTTAAGCTAAACCGCTACCCACTTTCATCTCATGATAGAGAGAATAAATGCTTAAATATAATTAGTTCGAAATTTGCTTTATTTTGATACGTTATAGCAATTACTCTGACAAAACTGTTTTGCTGTAATAAAAGTTTGTTTTGTACGAACTGATTTGGACAACGTAAAATCTCTACGTTGCTTTGCAAATTTAGGTTTCAATGTACAACAGAAAGCAATATCTGTCTTTAGAAGTTAATAAAACAGGATGCTTTGGTTTTATTCTGTTTTGATATCGGGATACCAACGCTTTGTTTCTTTACAAAACGACATGAAATTCTTTGCCGTTTCCCACTAAACCTCGGTAAACTCGTTTGAAGGATGTTTACATTTTAGAAGTTACTTTACATTCATCTCTTTATCTCCAAATTTTAATCATGAAAATGTTACTGTTTTATTGCACTCTGGATTGTTTACTTATATCTTGTAATTTGTTAAGTATTTATTAATATTTTTAAGAGACTCCTTGAAAAAGTATTTGTATAGTAAAATCAGAAATAAAAGGGATTGTATTATCCCTTAACCAAGGCTGCGCCTCGAGAGCTAAACTTTTCCTTTCATGGATAAAATTTCTCTTTATTCACTAGTACCATAAATAGCTATTAATATGCTTTACCTCGAAGTAAAGATTAGATAAATAATTAAAATCAAATTTTACATTTGTAGCATTTATAACTCTGACTTTACGTTTGAAAATCCCTGATTTTAAGATTTGTTCCTTAATCTTCAGGGCTTGTTTTAATCAGAAAATTAATATTTTTGTGGAGGTAAACCTGGATTAAGCCTTTAAGTAGGCACACCAAAAGTTTGTGTTTGAAAAATTTTCACTTACAATACCACGAGTGGTCAAAGAATTGTCGATTATTTTTTGCTGTAACATCACGAATGTTCCTTGTGCTTGCATATGAATATTTGCAATCACAAGGAACATGAGTGATTTTACAGCAAAAATAATCTACAATTCTTTGACCACGAATGGTATTTGAGGGACTATTCAACGAAAAAAAAAATATTTCCATCGAATCATTTTTCATAAATTAGTCCACATTCAAGTTTGTTTACATGAAAATTGTTCTCTGTGGGATATAACTAGCAATAAACTGTTTTCAAAAAATTGTCGCTTCGTATCACTAGTGAAATTTTATCGACAATTTTTTCTAGTGGAAATTGTCGATACAATTCGTTTTGATTGGCTCAAAAACGTCAAATCTTGCATTTTGATTGGTCGATTTTTGACAGATGGCATATGAGTTGAATAGTCAGTTTTAGATTTTTGCGTTGATTTTTAGAGCTTGTTTTAATCAGAAAACTAAAATTTTTTTTGGTAATCCTCAATTTTTAGAATTCTTTTCATTGATTTTCGGGGCTTGTTTTTGTGTAGGTAAACCTGCATTAAACCTTTCAGACAGGACAATACACCAAAACTTTCTGTTCGAAAATCGTACAATTTAATTTTTTTGTTAATTTTCAGAGCTTTCTTCATCAAGATATTCATATTTCTGTGGAGGTAAAATCATAAATGGGAAATTCGGTAGTTTGCTTGCTTGAAAGATTTTCAAAGCTTTACCACGGCTTTTGTCCACTTTTTGATGTTTATAGTTTGTGACTGTTTTTATTCGATTAAGACACTGCCTGCTAAAGTTATTAACAGGATTAAAATCTCGAAGGCTTTGGAAAGTTTTTCAAGCCACTGTCGAGGTTTGAACCTCTGCCAGTTAATTGTGAAGCAGACTTTCGGTCCACTGAGGCACCGAGGTTCCTTTGGGAATACTTAGTCAAAATTATTAGATGGTTAGATTTAAAGTTTTGCAGGGTATACACACAACCAAACTTATATGGAATAAAAGATATCAGGAAAGCCAAACAGAACAGACGTTCAAGAGATATTTTAAGACGATTAAAGAATATCAGAGATGGAGCAAACATCATAGACCAGACTTTTACATAACGCAGATGATAACAGGCCATAACTATACAAATGAGTATCTATATAAATTCAAATTAACCAACAGTCAATAAACAACTGACCCAAGCAATGGAACACATAATCTTTGATTGTACTTGTACGAAAATAAGTCTAAAACGAAGAAGAATATTGCAAGCGGCGGTACAAATTGGAATCAACCCATACAACTTAGAAGAATTAATAAAACATGAAGAGACCGCCTCCATTATCAAGACTGAAATCTAATCCGCTATAACACAATGCAAGCAAATAAATGAAGCACAAGCAGAATAAGCAGCAAATGGTACAAATACAGTGTAGTGATAGACTTCATTGTAAGTGAGGTGACTTCACGGTGAGAGTAAAAATGAGAATGTACATAAGTAAATAGAATTTTACTATTCTGGATTAGTATAGAGATAAGTTATTTTATAAGGAAATAATAATGTAGAGTACCAATATACAATAAATTACCCGTTTCCATTGCGGGATTACTACTAAAAAAGAAACTTATGTGGAATCACCTAGAATTTCTTACCAATCATAAGTATTGTATGAAAACGTTTCATGCAGATAAGAGATAAAGGTTTTTGGCTGAAAATACTGTAGCGAAGCGATATTTAAGGAATTAACTATAAATTAAAAAATATCTAAAAATATTAAAATTATTTCTAATAGGCGTCGCAAGTTGTTATGTGTTACAGGGTTATTGTATCATAAAGATCCACGTACCTGGAAAGCGTGTTGGAATGTAAGTTTTAAGATATTCCCACAAGTCGCATCTAAAGGAATGCATGAAAAGTCACGTAATGTACCTAAAATACGATAACTAAGCACTTATTTAAAGACATGGCACGTTAGTTTCCAAGGAAGGAAACCAAATAAACGTATAAATAGTTAGCTCGCTTTAGAGTAGAATATAGTTAGTTCTCCCGCATTGGAGGAGCGACATCTCCAGATCGAAACCCTTCACGATGATGGGATCATGTGTAATTGATCATGTAAGATTATTATTATAGTTAATTTAATTCAAGAGTCAGACTTGTAAAATGTTCAAACAAACATTTTTAATTCTTTTACGTGCTTTGTTTATTTTTATATAATTGGGCTTTACCTTTAAACTGGCCTAAGTGTTTATTCATGTACTTCCGTACTTTAACTTTGAAGAATGTTTGTAAAACTTAACGTTTATTAATATATGTTGCGTTAGTTGAAACAGTCTTTGAATGAAAACCTCTCGTAAAAGCCAAGCAATATATCAAGTGATGAAGTTGGTCTAAATTAAAGTAACTTGTTTCTATTAAGTTTTTACAATAATTCCACAAGACACTACATCACAATATTCAGTTAAAGTTTTCGTTAATAGCTGTTCACATGTGCTTTGATACAAATTGTCATATGTTTCCAGTTGTAAAACTGAGGTGATAGAGTAAACTTAACTTTGTGTTCAAAAAAGCTAATTATACCCAACATACTATAGGTTTGTCAGAAGTTCAGAGAGGAAGAACTGTTACTTTTGTTGAGCAGGGAATGTCGCAAATGAAAATCACAGCAACAGTGGACTTCTCTCAGGGCGTTGTTTCAAAAACCTATGCAAGATTTTTGGAATGAAAACTCTCTAGAACAGGCCTAGACAACGTCGTCTCAGAGTAACTACCATTCGACAAGACCGGTTTTTAATTCAAATAGCTAAAAGAAATCCAACCTCTTCTCATCCAGAGCTCGCAGGGCAACTTTTGCAGGCTACAGGTGCTAATGTTTCTGTTGAAACAATACGAAGGAGATTAGCAGATTTAGCAGGAGACAATTAAGGGTTCTCGAGTTATCCATAGTTAGGCTGTAGAGAAGTGCAATGGGAAACAATTTCGTTTCCATGCCCAATAATGTTCCTCCACATACCAGCAGAGTTGCTACGACATTTTTGAAAACAGAAGCTGGCACTGTTCTGGAATGGCCTTCCTGCTCACCTGATATTAATACGATTGAGCATGTGTGAGCCTTTATTAAAAGAAGGATTAGAGCTGCAGGAAATGTGGAACAGCTCATTCAAGCCGCTCAAGAGGAATGGGCAAACTTACCTCAAGAACCTGTTTACCGTTTGATTGGAAGCATTCCCCGCCGGATTGAAGCCAACACTGACTATTAAAGTGAAATTCAAATTTTTAATTTTTTACATTTTGTAAGTTTCTATTAATTTCAAGCATTTTTTACATTTTTTTATTGTTAATCATTAAACTAGTTTAGTATAAAATGCTTTTCATTTTCCTTTAGAAATTTTTTAGAAATGCTTAACAAAATCGGAAATACTGGGCGATTCCATATACGTAAGTTTGGTTAAACGTATTAACAGTATAGATACCTAGAAAGCTTTTGGAAGTTTTCTAAGCCACTGTCGAGGTTTGAACCTCTGTCAATTGATTGTGAAGCAGGCTTTCAATCCACTGAGGCGCCGAGGTTTCTTTGAGAATTTTTAGTCAAAATGATTAGTAGGGTTAGATTTAAAGTTTGCCAGTCAAAGTTCGTTTTTCCTCGATCTCGATTTACTAAGTCGATAGTTATAGGTAAGCCAAAATCCCCGGGGATTATTAGTCCGGTTCTGATTCTTCCTCAGAAATGTTCAGTTTACGCTTTAAATCTTTAAAACTTATTTTCTGCATGAAATTGTTACGAATTTTTAAATGAAATCTTGTAATCCCTTTACTTAACAAATCCATTATTAAAATGAAAACAAAACTTGTCAATCCGTCTGAAAGTTGTTAATATATTTCCAAACTAAAACTTTTTTAATTTCACCAGAAATGCAAGCTATCTTGTTTTATCCATGTTTTATCCGCCATGCAATTTTTACTGTTCCTGTATTTTCTGAATCAATTTTCAATTTCGATTTATTTGAATTACATTTGTAACCGAAAATAAAACTATTAAACGAATATTTAGATCAAGCCGTAAAATGCAGTTATCTATTGTTCGAGTGTATTTACATACTGCAGTAATGGACCTAATGTTTCTCAGTCTGTAATTGAAACAGATGTTGTCTGGTTACATTCAAAGGGAGATAAATTTAATTCAAAACCAATAATATTGTTTTGTTTGATGTATTTTCAGGTTTATATAACGCGGTAAAGAATATCATAATAAATGCTTTTGTAACTGTAACAGGTCAACGATGAATTTATAAACCAAAATTAGCTATCCGATTTTATTTTTGTGGTGAAAAACTGAATCGTTTTATACGCACATCAAATTTGGATAAAAATTTTAATAATTTTGTATTTTCAAATTAGAAGACGCAATTTTAGAGTAACAAAAATTAAATCTCATAAAATCTTCTATTAAATTATGTTCGTTGTTAAAAGCTCCCGAGGTAATATGAAAACAAATAAGAAGTGTGGATTATAAAAATCTGAAGGAACAAAATTAGGTTAAGCTTTTTTCCACATCATTAAAGCAAAAAAGAAACGAGATCTTAAAAAAACAAAGGACCAGATATAAATTGGATAAAACGTCTGATTTTATATTAAAACGAAGGAATACTAATAAGTAATGACGCTAATGGTTGTCCTACTTTACATTATCATTTGATATTCCTTGCTCCTTTTAAGGGCACTCAGCTGACGTCTTGAATAAAAGATAGGCCCAATTATTTTATATTATCTTCTAAACCGTATCAAATATCAAAGTTTTAACGAACTCCCTATAATTACTTCTTTTAGTTCTATCTTGGAGCGGCTGTAACAATATTATTTGATTATTTTTTGAAATTTGCTACGCTACAGCGTTATTTATCGTGAGTTTTGTTGAAAGGTGTGCCGAGATGCCTAATTTTGACTTGAAATTTCATGCGAAGTGGAAAATATCCATAACTTTACTGTGAATGTGAAAATGGTTGAAATGGTTTCATTAATTCAGTTTTAAATTAATTTTGCTGCATAGGGCCTTGTTTGTTTGGGTTTCACGCCCTTAAGGACATTGAAGTTAGTATTTATGAGAATTCAACCCAACTACCAACATGACCGAGTTTGACTGCGGATTTCGAGGCTGAGCACTTTTATCCTCTCTTGTTTTTCAATTAATTGACGACGGTTGATTGAGAACTCGACTCTTTTCTTTTTGTTCGAAATGAAATCTTAATTTATTTTTTATTTTATTATCTCTGGAGGTACTCTTTTAGTTAATTTTATTATGTAAGTACGAATATATGACCTAACTATAAAAGAAATAATACTTTTGCAGCAATCTTCAATATCGAATGAAGCATTTTTCTTTGTTCGCCTCATTTCGAGAACTCTGGCAATACTCCTAAAAGAATATATTTACTTACACGACATAAAGCAGTTTTCATGTATTTTTAATAAATATAAATCTTAGTAACAGCAAGAAAAGCAAGGAAACGTGCAACCATATAAAAAATGTACTTTTCCTAAAGGAGAACAGCTCCACTTTTTCGTATTTTTACGTCCATTTGAAAAAATGAAGCCTCTCAAACTAACTAAGAAGAACTACAGCATTAAGCCACACCACAACATAAAGCTTGACAAGATGTAGTGTACGTAAATTTTCATTTCTGCGATAGGCGAAATTAAGTCCGATGTACCTATTTTGTTGTTGTTGAGGTGCAGGTAAAAAAAATTCAGACGAATTTCTACTCAGTAATTCAGATGAATTTCCAACGAGCTTTCTTTGATCCAAAACTATTATTAATGATAATAAATTATTTGAATATAGTTATAAAAAATAAATATTTATAATAATTGTAATAGCTACTTTCTTAAATCAGTTTTCCGAGACAAAGCCAAACCGTGCTTTGATTACATTTATAATTCGTTGCTTACTTCTGAACTACGTCATTTCGTGCTTGAAGAAAGCGAGAAGGTAATAATTACATCCTGAAATTATTATATTTGAAATAATTCAAGCGTTTTATCTCTTTAATTTAAAGATTGAAGTTAAGTCTGTAAAACGTACTAATTGCTAGGATGAAAATATCTCGTCTGGAATATTCTTTTTAAATTGTGACATTCAAATTTTAATTACACCAAATATTCCTGATCTAAATTTAATGTTAGAAATTTATCCTTTAGCGCCAGTAATCCCTCGCGAAAATTTAGTGAGAAGGAAGTGAGAAATGAAAAGAAACTGCGGTTTTCAAGTCCATTCGACAGCTTTTTTCTCTCTAGAGGCGCCACATGTTCTATTAATTCACTTGATGCTTCGTTCGTTCAGTTAAAATATGAGAATGTGAAATTATTGTGTGAGCGTAACGTAAAATATACTCCAGAAACATAGCTTTGCCATTATTTTGAAACATATATGTTGAAATATAGTCAAAGTTTTGTTAAATTATACATTATGCTGTCAATAAATGAGGTCGTTTTTGCTGAATATCCACAAATATTCATAAAATGTGGCTTGGTATGTTTAGAAAAAGCGTTATTATAAATTTTTATTATAGAATATTGGAAAATAGGTGGATGGTTATGCTCGAATACATTTACAGCGGGAAATATTGATTTAGTTGAATACCGCCTTATAAATTTGGCATTCTTCAAATTTCTGTTATTTTTCATGTTCCAAAAATAGGTCTACTTGAGGTCTTCTGTTTTTTCTCAAAATTATAATTAACTAATTTTGATATCCTAAACGGTCGTTAAAATGAAGATTATAAAAGGCTCAATATATGAAGCCTTTAAATTGGTACTTAGTTTTGTTGATTTAAAGTGGTCGTCAATTTTTGAATAACCAATTAACTTTCAATTAGGTTAACATTGAACCCATACAGGGAAATTTTCTTTATATCCCCTATGTATACTTTTATAATAAACGCAATATATAGGCAACCCACTATACACTATAAACTTCACGTCACGTGGTGCGTAAAGGTTATGTTTCATGTTTATAAATAAAAAATAAATCAAAATTAGTGGAATAAACAATGCAAAACAGAAAGGAAAATAAAAACAGCAACAGTTAAAGACTAATTTTTTGAAATTAACTTAATTTGATGATTTAAAAAATTAGCATGCTGTGGCAAAAAACATCAAATTAAGTTAATGTAAAAAGTTAGGGCCATATTCATAAACAGTATTTAAAGTTAGTAGGGGTTTAGTAGCTACTAAACCAATATAATTAATATATGTTGCTATAGCAATTAGTAACATCTAACTTTAAACACTGTTTATGAATAATATGGCTCTTAGTCTTTAACTGTTGCTGTTTTTATTTTCCTTTCTGTTTTGTATTGTTCATAGTTTATGTTTTAGAATAATCGTTGAATTAAAATTATGTTGATATTCCACTAATTTTGATTTATTTTTTATTTACAAACATGAAACATAACCTTTACGTACCACGTGACGTGACGTTTACAGTGTATAGTGGGTTGCCTATATATTGCGTTTATTATAAAAGTATACATAGGGGATATGTATACTAAAAAGAAAAATTCCCTGAATATGAGATTCAAACGTTTATTAATGAGTACAGAATCTCGAATATTAATGATGACGAGCGTCAAATAAAAACCGAATCGGTAAAACTCAAAACACCTTTAAAGTTGGAATACAAGTCATAATCTCTCAAATTCGAAGTCTCAAAGGCCAAAATTCAAATTCTTAATATTGAACTCGAAATGTTACAACAATTTCTTCGTACATTTCAGGTGTTTCTTTTTTTTGCTATTCGGGATTTAGAGCATATATTTAGATTTAATATTTAAATTCGAACAGAACGAATTTTTAGGAAATTTGTTCGAAATTCGAACAATTATAAAACTCCACTCTTTTAGAATTCCGGGTTGTACACTGTGGCGAGCATCGTTGCAAAGGTTTTGACTTAGTTATAATTTTAATTTTAATTTGATTTTTGAATATTGAAGCAATCAGTTCAGTTCGAATCTGTTAAATGTTATTTTGCATCAAAGCTTCAATAAAGTATTGCTGCCAATACTGCACATAGTTCTACTTGGATTAAGGACAGCCGTTCGCACGGACTTAGATGTATCAGTTGCTGAGATGGTTTATGGAAAAACAGTTAAACTCCCTGGTGATTTCTTTGTTAGTAGTCAATCCTTTTTTAATCCCACTAATTTTGCTCAAAAACTACGCACCTCTATGCAAAACCTCAAACCAATACCAGATCATCATCATCACAAGGAGAAAATTTTCGTGTTTAAGGAGCTGCGGAACTACACTCACGTCTATTTAAGAGACGATACCTTACATCCTAAATTACAGATGCCATATTCGGGTCCATATAAAGTTTTAAATAGGACAAATAAAATTTCCCTTGTAGACATCAATGGAAATAAGAAGAACATTTCCATTGATAGACTTAAACCAGCTTTCTTACCATCTTCAGTTGTTTCGAAGAAAATATTGGGTAAATCAATTCTTAAAAACGACATATCCAAGAATTCAAATACTGTAAAAGTTACCAAGTCAGGGCGACATGTACATTTCCCCAGCAGAGACGGAGATTGTCTGGGGGGAAGTAATGTGGACCTAGTTATAATTTTAATTTTAATTTGACTTTTGAATATTGAAGCAATCAGTTCAGTTCGAATCTATTAAATGTTATTTTGTATTAAAGCTTCAATAAAGTATTGTTTTATCAAGTAAGAAGCACGTACTATAATAATACCTACATACACCAAGCCCAAAATTTGATTTCTGGATTATAAAACTTGTCTGAAGTTTACAAGAAAAATTCCAATATATAATTGACATTTAAATCTGAAAATAATTGAACTTGTAAAATTCGAACTGCTGACTCCTGGCTTTAAAGTTTAAGCGAAAAGTTTATAGTCTTCGAAGTGCTAAAGTCTCTTCTGCTAAAAATTCGAAATTCAAAATTTGATTTGTTAATTTTTAATTTAAAGTTCTGTATTAAATTTCTCTTCCGACACCTGCAACAGCTGGTACAAATGGAATAAAGATTATGTATGTATGTATGTATGTATGTATTAAATTTCTCATAAGAAATTTAAACGTATTTTGTATTTGAATTTAAAGAAAAATGTGACCATAATTTTGATTGGATTAAAAAAAATCGTATTTGTAATATTAAAATCTTTTATTCATGGGCACAATTCTAAACTCTACACAGTCTACACCAGGCATGGGCAAATTTCCTAGTTCTGGTAATCATTCTGTCTCCGAGTCAAGTGACGAACCAAATTATTGAAAATAAATTAATATTAAATTAATTAAAAACAAGGTGCTGCTTCTTAATTCATTTATTTATAATTCTAATGCTCTGGTATAAATCCCTACGTTGACAGGTGCCTTAAATGCTATGCTAAAGCCCTGGTTATTGGTGTTATAAAATTGCTATAAGCTATTTCGCGTCTTATTTTTATAATTTTATGAGAATCCGATTAAATTCGCTGAGATGGAACAGGGCCGGATCAAAAGAAGTAGAGGGCCGGATACGGCCCGCGCGCCATGGGTTGCCCATATGTGCTCTATAATTTAGAAATTTCTAAATCCTCGATTTAAATTCTAAATTTTTTGATCAATTTTTTTATATGCCTGTCATGTTCAAGATTTAGAGCAGGTACGCTTTATATCCAAAACAATTCAGTAAATCAGATTTAAATTATTGAATCCTGATGAAATTTAAAGTTAGATGATTAATTTGAAATTTGATAAAAAAAAAGTCTGCCGTATTTTTCATTTAAGAAGAAAAATTAAAGTCTACACTCGAATCTTCTACTCCTGATCGAAATTCAATCATAACATTTTAATTATCGAATTTTCTAAGCTTAAAATTCGATGATCAAGGTTAAAATTTTTTATTCTAAATTTGAACTTCGATATAAAATTCCTGGTAATACGTTTTTGGCAGTTAAAATTTCAAGATTGATTTTAGTGATAATATTTGACTTGTAACTGATCTATTGCCCCTAAATCCACATTGATATTCTCCGGTTTCTTCTTCCATGTAAATATTTAATCGGTCTTTTATACAATTTGCTAATATTTTGTGTGACTATGTCTACCAAGGTAATTCCTTTATAATTCCCACATGCAGCTGTATCCTCTTTTTTTATGTATCGGTGTTATCGACGCTTCTAACCATTTTTCCTGTTGTCCATATTATTTCTATTGGTAATTTAAGTATTCTCGTGTACTGGGTAGGTATTCTCTCCATATTTTAACATTTCAGCTATTATCTCACTTACTCCTGGACTCATTATTTTTCAATTTATTTACTATTTTTTCGATTTCTTCTTCTGTTGGTGGTGATATTACATTTTCTTCTTCCTCCACCTCCTCCTTCTCTTTCATATTCCATTCTTCCTTGTCGTCATTGTTATTACTTAGAAATTTTTCAAAATACTCTCCCAGTTTTTTATTCATATCTCCTATTAGATTTCCATCTTTATCTTTGTAATACAGTGTTTTCTTTTGATTTCCTTTTCTTCCTGTATTTCTTAGTAAAAGTTGCGGATTTCTTTTTCTCGATACTTTTCCTTTATTTTTCTTGTTATCTCTTCATGAAATTGTCTCTTCTTTCTTCTACAGATACCTACTTTTTACTATTCTACTTTTAGTTTTATACTCTCCTCTATTCCTGATCCAATTTCCTTTTAACAAATTATCCTTTCCATAGATTTACCCCATTCTTTATCAAACCAGTCTTTTGGATTAATTCGCATTTCGTTTCTAATTGTGTTCCCTGCATCTTCGTTTAATACTGCTTCTATCTGTTCCCATTCCATTTGACCTTCTTTGTTTTCTCATTTTTTTCCATACCTTGAGTGATGCTTCTTTCTTTTTTTTCTTCTCAAATGTGGCATGTTAGCTTTCATTTTAGCAATCGCCAGAATATGACCCGAATGTGCCTTCGCTCCTTTATAACTTCGTACATCTTGGATATATTTTATATCTCGTCCTTCAATTAGTACATGATTTACTTATTTGATATGTTATGTTTCCTGTTGGCGTTGTCCATAACTATACGAGTATCTTTGTGTATTCCCCTATATTGAAATTGTGTACTTTTTGTAACTAGCTGCTGCTCTATTCTATTAGTAATCGGCCGTTCTCATTGGTTTCTTTGTGTTTGCTGTATTTACTGATAGTTGACCTATATTCTTCTTCCTGTCTAATTTGCGCGTTAAGGTCACCTTATATTATTTTTACATCGTATTTTGGCAATTCTTTCAACCTTCTATTTACCGTCCCATAAAATTCTTCTTGCTCTTCTATCATTTTCAAAAATACTAATGTTTCTATTATTTACCTTTAATCTCCGTTTGCAGATTCTTTTTGGCACTATGAAATTAATGATCGCATGTTTTAACTTGTCTCCGACCAGAAAGCCCGTTTCTAATATTCTGTTTGATCCTCCACTATTAAACAAAATAGCACCCTCTATTTCCATTATACTCTTATGCTTTGGTTTTGTTTCCTGTAACGCCAACCGGTCTATTCTGTATTTCTTTTACCAGAACTTTTAGTGTGTCCTCCTCAAAAGTGCCTGTCACATTACACGTCGCAATCTTGATAATTTCCTTTGTCTTTGTTTCATGCTTTCCAATTATTATGTAACTATTTTTCTGGTTTGTTCATTGTCTTTGCTACAGTCATCTCCTTGTTTGTTCCATCCTTACTATTCCTCAGTAATTTGGGATTTTGGTTTGGCGCTTTTCAACTAATTCATCCGTTGTTTTCATCCCAAATTATTTCTTTTCAATCTACTATCAGTTTCTGACATTTAATTTTAACAATCGTTCTTTTTTGTTTGTTCTGCTTTGCTGTATCTCTTAGTAATTTTTGGATTTTCCTTTCGTTAAAAGTTAACTCATTGTCCTTTCCGTTTAACTTAAATTTATTTTTCAACACTTTTGTTTTCTCTTCCATATTTTCTATCTCTGTTATGCATCTTTCATTTCCTTTTTTGTAAGCGGTTTTTACTTTGGCATGTTTGTAACGTTTCTTGAATGAAATTTGTAGTAGCTGTTTTCAAAATATCTATATCATTGTTACAGGTTTTTTTGACATATTTGTAATATTTCTAAGTTTGGTTTTACGGACGCGATATAGTTATGCAATACGCAGAACTTGGCGGTATTTTAAATTGTCTATAGTTTGGCCTTCGTAAACAGTTAGTGATTTTTAGATTCTTTTTCCGAATGGGTCTTCCTGGATCTTTGGTCGATTTCCAGTCTTCTTGAAAGTCATGTCTTCCAGGTTGGTTGTGCTTTTGGATATCTGAAATATAATTTTTAATTCACGTTCATGTGGTACATCCGGATATCTAAGCAATAGTTACTAGTTAATCGAAGCAGTTTTGGAATTGTTTAATTGGCTGGTGCCGTATTTTTTTGGCTTCTATAGCTCGAACACACGGTGGGTTTATTTCAACCTTACTTTTATCGACTTGTGGGCTTTTACATCTAATAAGGTATGCGACTTTTCTTTTGTTTCCCCATTTAAATATTCCCCTAACGTTTTCCATTGCTTTTCAGCCCATTTTACGGCCAGTTTTGGATAGATTTTGATGATTAAGTAAACTTACGGCCTTTTATATTTTTGGTTATGTTGGACATGTGGCCAAGCTTGTTGTAGAAGCATATTTTATGGTTCCGTTCGTTATTGTCGAGTGGTGTTTATGAAACCGAGAAGATTTCCATAGTTTGATTTTGGTCTACGAAGAATTCCTACCCTGCTTAGTGATTTCACCGATTAACCTGTAAGGCAGACTTGTTGTATTTTACCTTCGTTTAGGAGGCGTACGAATTGTTGTAATTCACCGTACAATCTTTGAGATACGTATCCCCTAAATTCAGGTCACCGTATAGATTATTACTGTACAAAAATTACTTTTCTTCAAATTTTATATTTCAATTTTGCTTTTAGTCACTGTCAGTTTGCATTAACGTCATTTATATTACTTAATTTATGCTTTGTTTCCTTTTCACTTAAAGTTTAGCTACCGATTTGTTTGTAAATTTTAAGACACTTGAGTTGTCGTGATACCGAGTATTTAGAGTGACCCAAGGATTTTTGTGTGATTGCTTATTGTGCCGCAATCAATTAATCCCTTTTTAATTTGACTTTATGGTACGCGATTTGGGGTTAGCGTGAGATACAGGCCTGAATCTATACGATTACTGACGTTTTGAGATCTATAATCTTGCGATACTGGGGTCCATTCGACGACTCATTTGTAAACGTTTATTTTACTAGTAATTTTTTATTTGAGTTCAAGGGTTTGTTTGTTTATCCAGTCACTAAAATTTTGTTGATTCACTGATTAACCTTTTGATCACTTTCACTATTTATCGCTCAGTTCAATTACCGACATCGGTTTCATTAAACAGTCCCCGTTATATTGTGTTGATGTGTTATAGCTTTATTTGTTTGTGGTGGTACATAAACTACTGATTATATACTTGTTATATACTTATTTATATTATTGCTCGCTGTATGTATATTTATCTTGTTTGCTTGGCATATTTTTATATATTCGCTTGTTATACATATTAATTATTTCTTTATTAAATACTTGAACGATCTGAGAGTCCTTTATTGAGTTTTGTATTTTGAAGAATTTTCAGGAAGTCGGTTATCAGTTGCCGTCCGAAGAACACGCTCGTAACAGATTGGCGCCCATTCATTTCTTTTACAGCTTGCAAAGAACCCCGACGTTCGCACTGGTAGTCGGCGGCGTGTTCCCGAGAGCTACCTCGGTATTACCCTTTTGGTGTAGCATTATCAGTATCCATCTTTATTCCTGAGATGATTATTATTTCTTATTCTCTTGCGTTTCTAGCCCTTTTTTTGCTTCTCCCATTCTTGCTGTATTTTTTCATATCTTCTTCCAATCTTTGTATTGCTCTGTTGTTAGACTTCATTATTTTTGTAGTCTCCTCCAACACTTTACAAATTTTGAATTGGAGCACTTCGGCGATTATGTTCATTTCTTTTTTCATTTCTGACATGAAATTATTAAACATAGCTTGCATGGTATTATGTAATTTCTCTATTTCTGTATTGTGCTGTGAGGTTTCTTTTTGTATTATCTTGTTTACTGGCAACCTTTCTGTTTTTCTGCTTCTTTTAAATACTTCCGGCGATTCTTTTCCAACCCTCTTGCATTTTCCTGTTAATTCGCTATTGTGCATGAGATTCTAATACGAAATGTATGGCCAAAATACAACATTTTAATTATTGAATTTTTAAAGCTCAAAAGTCACTGATCAAGGTTTGCATTTTCTATTCTAAATGTGAAATTCCTCATACCAGGTGTTTTGACAGTTCAATTCGAGATTTAAAGCAAAAATGAAAACCCAAATGTGAGATGTAAATATGAAAAAGTCAAAGTTAGGCTAATTTTGAATTTAAAGTCGAGGCTGGAAATTTGAATTCTGGATTCTAAACTTGAAATTTCTTAAGAAGACTTATTTCCTATTTGAGACTTATAACCGAAATACAAATTCAGGTTTAATAATGAAATAACATTGAAATTAGATTTTGAATTAATTCGAGGTAGGAAAATTCAGTATGAAAGACTCGAGAATACATGTCTTAAAACTTAGCAGTTGATTTAAAATTCAAAAGACGAAAAGTTCGTAGATCGAATTTAAACTCAAAATTCTAATATTTAGATTGAAATACTTTGGTAGCAATTTACATATGGCGTCGGATTTTACTTCCGTCCTCGACCATTCAACATTTGAGCGTGTTCTATCCTTAATCTAAACTTTAATCTGGAATAGAAAATATAGAATTGCTTGCCGGTTTGAATCAGAATAAGCAAAGGAATTTAAGTTAAATCCTAATTTTTTTCTTCGAAATATAAATTTATTGTGGTATATTCAAAATAATACCTTAAGTTTTAAGGCTAAAATTTGAATCGCGAATTGTGAATGTGAATTCGATGGGAAAGTTCAAATTTCGAGTTTCGATTCGAACTTTACAAGTTTAAATTTTCTAAGATGATGCTGTAATGTTAAATGTCTCCAGATTTTGACAGCTCTACCCTTACATAATCCACTATTTGGGAAGCTCATATTATTTCGTAACCCCTTACTTCCTTGTAAAGGGCAACCCAAACTACACTTCATAAGCTTATCGAAGTAATATAATAAGGCACAACGAGATAAAATGGCCGCGCTTATATAAACTATTTATATTTTTATAAGTAGCTTCTTCGATATGTTGTTCTTATTGCTTTAAACGCGAAGTAATTTTGTTCTCTCAGACTTTCTTTGAATTTTGGCCTTAGGAAATATGTGAAGTAATTTTTATACTTCTTTCCATTTCTGCTTTGAAGTACCTGGCAATCTTAAATACATTGTAAACTGAAAAAATTATTTTGTGTACATCTTTATCGTCAAGTACCAATTTGTATTGAATTATTTGTTCTTTTTCGTCCTATTGTTGCCATAACAACCAACTTCTTTATATTACCTCAATTTATAGGTTTGAGCTTTTAGGTCTGACGTTTTTCTTTGTGAAGATTTCAAAGGGCACATTTATTTTTGTACTCAATAAGTATTCGTTCCAAAAAGGCAAGAAGTAACAACATTCACTTAAAAAGTTATTCTTATTTAAATCAGGCTTTGCGCTGAAATAACTTTAAGCTTTCGAAATATTTTGAGATAATTTAGGCGGAAGCTCATTACGCGTGAAGATTATTATTTGTTTGTGTAGCTCGCTACTATAAATAAGCACTATTAAGCTCGACACTGGAAGCTATTCAGGTAGCTATTACGGGGTGATAACATTTTAATATGGTACATTAACTTAAATAGGGTGGCAATTTCCCAAATGAATTTATATTAAATGATAATTAGGTTTACCTTGGCGACCCTTACCTTCTTTATTATCCTTGATGGGACCTTTAAGATGCTCTAAAATAGTTCTAATAGACCTCAGACCCAAAATAAACTTGGTTTTTTTCCTCATTATATTTTTAGCCAACTATAGAATCTTTTTAGGTTTTTCAGCTAACTCTGATCATTAAGCTCTCTTGAAATATTGTACATTTACACTTAGTTTTATGTAATAATCTTAATGACTACTCCCAGATAGGAACGATTTTTTGCTCTTACGGGCGTGTTCTTATAGAAAACGATTTGCGGTAAAATTACTAAGACCCAGATCTTGCGATCTCAGTTTAGTTCTTATGTGTTCAAACGATTGCTGAGCTAAATTTCTAGATAATACGACACTCTTACAGCATTTGAAGTAGTTTACGAACGATTATTTCCAAATGTAAACGAATTTGTGGACTATACAAATAATTTCTTTCCAGTTATATTACGTTAGCAAAAATTAATTTCTGGAAGTAATTTTAGTTTTATTAGAAACTAATATGATTGTCTGTATTTTGGTCCCGTAATGCACATTAAACTTAATAAAACTTACCTGAAAACGTTTTTTTAAGTTTCAGGAGTTCACCTGAAATAGCCTCGAGTAAACAGTGCATTGTTAGGAATAAGGAAACTTTTTTCCTTCATGGATTTGTTGTTCAATTTGTGAGTTTCCTGGCGCTTCTGTTGCAAGACAAATTGCGGCACGTTTAAATAACTGTTGGTTTAGCTGAAAGTTTCTTTATATTTGTGAGGCTAATATTTCCGCTTCAATTTAAATACGACTGGTTTAAGAAACAATTTGCTCAACTCGGCGCTTTCTCTAAATTGAAAGCCGTATATCTTTACTTTAGATATTGCCCACAAAACCGCACAACGCACAAGTATGTACTATTTTTGTTCTTGAGGAATTTCTCCCTCATAAACGCCACTAAAACCTTTTACTGAACAAGTCAGGTCAAGGTTCTGTTCTGTTTTGTAGCTTTAGAATCAACCTTCTGTTCTGCAGGTTATTAATTAAGCGTTTTATATTGTTATAGAAATACATCGGCAACTTATAATTGTTTTTAACGAATTATGAAAATTCGTTAAAATACGTTAAAGGTATTTTCCAAAAGCAGTGCATCCTCTAAAGTTCAATAAATTCTAAAAATCATTATTTGTCGCTACGATTTACATTTTTAAACCTTTTTCCTAAATTGTCAGACTTTATATGTATACTGAATGTAAACGCACAAAAGAAGAAAAAATTGAATAAAAATACATCATCTCGGTTTTTACCACCTATCTAGGGTCTTCACCGACTCGGTTTTATCCTTTGCATCTCTCCTCCAGTGTCATAGGTTAAGCTTTCGGAGCTCTTTAAATACGTCATCGATCGATCCTGTGCGTGACCTTCCTTTTGGTTGGGACGTTGTTGGTTGGTTGTTAAATACACGTAAAGGTGTGCTGTTAAAAGTGTCATTCGAATCACGTGCCCTATCTACTAAATTCTCATGCGCTTGACAACATTCAGTATATCTGGTTCATGATAAAGTCTTATTTCTTCGTTATATCCATGATTCCTTTCCCCCCTGTTCTGCACCGGCCCAAAAATCCTCCGAAGTATTTTTCTTTCAAACACCTTTAACCTTTGTTCATCGCTCTTGGCTAGTGTCAATGATTTACATCCATAGCTTAGTACAAGTCTTTTGTTATTGTCTTATATAGTCAAAGTTTTACTTTCCTCGATATTGATTTAATTTAATAGGCTCTATTGGCTTCAAATATTCTGGTTTTAACATCTTCAGTTAACTCGCTGTTCACGCTAATCATCGTGCCTAGGTATTTAAAAGCAGTTGCTTTATTTCTCTAAGTTTCTGATTGCTTGGACTTCTCCTTGTTCTATTGGATTTGCTATTTTTAGGTATTTTGTTTTTTCAGTGCTCACTTTAAGTCCTTCTTCTTCCGAGTTCTCTTTTAGTTTTTTATGAATACATATACCTAAGGATTTCTTCAGGCGTGGCTACCTTCTTTCTCTTAACCAGGTTCTCCATTTTCACATCCTCCTTTTACAAGCCCTCTCCTTTCCATTGCTTTGTCCACCTCGTTTCGCCATGAGCTTTTTGGCCTACCTCTCGTTTTTCTTCCCATGGGACTCCAATATGTAATTCTTTTTATCCATCTTGTGTCATCTGCTCTTCTTACATGCTCATACCAGAGGAACTTCTATAAACTGTAATATACTCGTATTCCTTTCCTTTCTACATCCATTCTTCTTGGGAATTCCTCATTCCTCACTCTGTCTAGCCTTGTGATGCCACAGTAGCAGCTCCAGTATTTCATTTCTGTTGCTATAATTTTTGATCTATTCCTTTTTAAATTTATTATCCAACATTCAGCATCGCAGATCATAAAACTTTCAATTATTATTGCATGGAATATTCTGGTTTTTGTATTTTTTGAAATGTGTTTATCCCATATTACTGGGCGAAGTTGTTGGAAGCGGGCTCCTGTTAGCCCTAGTCTTGAACTTATTTCTTCCTCTGTTATTTCATTTTTAGTTATCAAGAAACCCAAGTATTTGAATTGTTCGGTTCCTTGTATTTGGATGTTATCTTCTATTTCTAGATGTTTCGTTTCTTTGTTCCATTTGATTTCTAGGCCGGATTTTGTGAACTCTTCTGTTAATTTTCGCAGCATGACGACTTCATCAACAGCAAAGCATAATACCATGAGATCGAAAAAAAAAACATTCTGAGCAGGCCTTGACTAGTACAACACGATTGGCTACACTGGTTCTAGAATGCTAGTCAAGGCCTGCGCAGAATCATCTTTTTTTTTGATCTCATGGTACAATGTGATTTTTTAAAAACTCAATTGCAGCAGGCCGAATTCTGTCTTAATAACCTTAGAACTGTCAGTATTAAGTCAGAATACGGCCTGCTGCAATTGAGTTTTTAAAAAAATCTCATTGTATGTATAGATGTTCGTCTCTCACTGGTACACCCATGACTTCACATTTCATTTTCCAGGCTCGTTGTGTATTCTCTAGAAATATTTTAACTAGTGCTGAGTTGGGGTTGGAGAACCCCTATAGTAGTCCTTTGGATGTATGAAGTTCGCTTAGCAGTTTATTTCTACTTTTTCTACTAATAGTGTTGTTTTTGTATAGATTTTGACGGCATCGATGAATATTGTAGGTATTGTGGTATCCCATTTGTTTTTCGGCACTGTGTCATAAGCTTTTCTTAGATCTATAAATGCTAGGTGAATAGATCTGTTTTTCGCTTTCTTCTTTTCTATTAATTATTGTAACGTATATATGCAGTCTATATAGTGGTACTGTTTCATATGCCTCAGTTAATACGTGCTTCAGTGCTAATAATGGCCATGCCATCTGCATAGTCCAGAATCTGGGTTTGTGAGAAGGTAGTTATCATATCGTGTAAGACTTTTTGTATGATTCTAGTATCATGTTGAATGGTATTGGTTACAGCGCGTCTCCTTGTCTTAATCCCATGTTGGTTTTAATGAGTTGCGTTGCTTCTCCTGCTCTTTTCTTGTACTTAGCACGTATTAATAATTGATAATAAAATTTGAGGAAGTCCGAAATCGTGCTACAACTCTAAAAAGAAAAAAGGGATAGTCGATAGATTGGTGAAAATGAAACAAGGAAGGCGGACAGTGAAATTAGAAATGGAAGCCCAGACAAAGAGGGGAATAAACATACGTATTATTCAATTTACGTTTTATTAATCAAACAGCCACTCTTGTTAAATGAAATTTTAATGAATTAATTCAAATTTGTCCTTACTTTTACTTGGGATTTTCCATTTAACAGGGGTTTAAATTACCCTCTTGTATATAAATTATCTGTCTTCGCCATTCTGAACGTATGTTAACAACAGAATTCCAACAAACTTAGTTGTGTCGCTTTCTAGCTGTTAATTTCATATCCATACAAAGACGTGAGCCTCATTTTACTTCAAATTATCACATATGAACGCAACCAAGCACTCGAGAGTATTAGGTAGGATTTAATATATTTAGGCCTGGTGAATAATAAGATTATTATTATTAAAATCTTTGCCAGGTGTGCCTTGTAATGAAGGTATTGGGTAAATTCGCCAAATAAGGAAATTCAAGCGAACGCCGTAGACTTAAAGTGGTACTAACAAACAGCAGCGAAATCCTTGCATCTAAAATTTGAAGGTCCATCGTCCTAATTATTAATAATTTTATTAAATAGTCGAAACTCATTTTAATATTAATATTTTTTGGATGCAAATTTAAAGGATTTTATTAAAATATTGTTTGCGTAAGGTTGCTTGAAAGTACAATAGCATTTAATTAAATTCCATAGAAAAAGTAATAGCATAGGAATTTAGGATATAAATTATGAAAGTTAACCGCTACAGGCTTTTACTAAATGAGAAATTTTATTGCTAAAGTAGCTCCTGAAAATTTATCTGGTACTAAGCTTTGCTTCTCATTCTAAAAAGTTGTTAGGATAAAACACGTTTTAAGAATTTTTTAATGTTATGATTCCAGTTGGTCTAATTTATTTTTTGTCGCAACTCTCATATTTTGTCTTAACACGTTTAACTTTTTTAATTAACCTTTCCAATGAAAATAAAATGTTTATAATTTTTTGAATAACAGCTCTTCTTCTTCTCTTCCTCCTTCGTCATCATTCATCATAATTAGAGAAAGGAATATATGCAATAGATTATTGCTGAATTATGCGCATATGTATCATCCGAACCAGGAGAGATGAGCCCTCGGCCCCATTACACGCTGACTTTAGTAAGGGCAAACACGCGTGTACATTTGTTCACAAACCCCATACACACAACAAGGATAGCATTACAATAAGCCTGTGTTATGATTAAAGTGCTTATTTGACTAGAGTAGTTTAAGTCACATGCGCGTGTTGTCACTAAAACGTCAAACTGTCAAATTAGTAATACATCTACATTATTTTATTTTATTAGCTATCTAAATTCCTATGTTCATTGGAATTCGTTTTTTTAGTGCATATTTGTGTTGCGAGGTTTAGATAAATGAACATGTAATTTGGTTTATTGCGTCACAGAAGAAATACAGTTGTACATTTATTGGTTAGATTATTATATCATTTGAAATTTTGAATTGGTAAATAATTTAAGTTGCATCTAACCTTAGTCATCATAAAAGTAAATATAGTTGCCGCCAACGGAAATGCAAAAAAGTACTTGAGATTTTACATCTATAATCCCTTGTAAAACCTAGTAATAAGCGGCTCTTAAATAGATTGCAAGCACCTTGTCGGCATGGGCCGTACTAATAAATTTTCTAGGAATAACTCGTTTACAGTTATACCGAAACATCTTTTCGCTTTTAAGTATTTATTTCTTGCTTTTAAATAGAATTTTTAAATACGGCTCTGCTATTTTTACCTGCAGTAGGCACCTACATTAGGTTTTACAAGGGATTATAAATGTAAATCTCAAGTACTTTTTTGCATTTTCGTTGGCGAAAACTATAAACGCAAATAACTAAAACAGCACAATAGAAAACGGATTTTTAAATTTCTTAATCAAAACGCAAATATAACTTAATGTCAAATTCGTATTGAAAGTACTTGACAGCTGTTTGTGTTCCGGTTAAAGCGTCAATCCTAATTACTTGAGAATACAACTGATGCTAATTTGACTAGCACGTAAAATCTTATATCATAAGGATAGTATTGATGAGACAGGGGTCATCTCTCCTGGTTCGGATAATATATACGCAGTAAATATTGAGAATATGCACATGCATATGCAATAGCATATGTTCAAAATCGACTTTAAAAACGATTTATGATCAATTTTAAAAAGTTAAAAACAGATATATTAAGATGTAGGATTTATTGCACTAATAATCCTTAATTGGTTTGAGTTTATAAATGATTTAATATACAATAATCTATAATAAACAAGGGCTTAGTACAGAACCTGGTGTGGCTATAGATACCAAGTGCACCCAGCCTTCTGAGAAAATCAATTACTTTTAGAATAAGCTATTTGTGACCTTACCCATATAGTATTATATTATACACAACGCTATAATGAATGCTATTATTACCGAGGATAATGTTTGCAACACGAGCGATCGAGCGAGCGAGTTTTGCAATTATCTGAGGTAATAGCAGCCATTATAGCGAATCGTATACTATACTTTGTCAACGAACACAAATACGAAGAATTTTTAATTAAAATTTAAATAACAACGCTACTAAAACCATGTGGTAGGACTATGTTAAACGAAGTGGTAGGATTAGAAACATAACCTATTTCCTTCATTATACACCATAGGCACTGGTGTTACCATGACACCGTAAATAATGATTATTCACTGCTGGCAGTGTATCAAATGGATAGCATTATATTTGACCAAACACATGAATAATTGACAGATTATTGACTAGTCGTGGACAAAATACAATACAAGATGTTTTGCAACACCAATATTACATAAAATTGGAAACCAATCGAAAAAAATTCAAAACATGAAATTTATGCATGAATATGCACAAAACGTCTAAATATGCAGACTTTGCCTAAATATGCAAAATATGCATTAATTAATTGGTGTCAATTAACTTTAAACATCATGAATCGTCCACATTATTGACTGTTTCACAAGATATGCAAAAATTACATTATATGCAGTTTACATAAAATCCTTTCTCTAATCACAATCTTCTTTTTCTTTTTCTTCTTTCTTCTTCTTTATTTTCCCTGTTTTCTTTGCTGTAATATTCACAAATTTATTATTATCTAACTTTATGCCTTTAGAGTAACTCAAAATTTTTATTCTTTTTCAATTTTGCATTTTTCGTTCCTTTGTACTTTTTTACTATTGATTAGTAAAGGTAAAGGTATGGGCATTTTCACTCCGCGAGGGAGTATGGCCGGCGACATAGAGGGTTAAGGCCTCCTAAGTCACTTTATATACTAGGTTGTTTCGCACACTAAGAGTATGTGGCGGCTCATGCAAGCAGCCTACCCGAATGCGTGCATCCAAAATATTCAAGAAGGCTAAATTCAGTTTTTATAAATAAAAAAATAGTTGTTTGACGTTCACTAAAATCTAACATAAATATTCTTAATTTGTGTATTCATATCAGTCGTGTAAATATAAACCTTTGATTAATTATAGTTATTGATTATTACTATATACCACGACAAGTACGAGGTAATGTGGTAAGCATCACGCCTTCGACAATCGCCTACCTTCCTTACTCCACCACTCTGTTTCGGTTTCCAATTAATTTTAGTGACTGCGTGGGCCACCCGCCGAGCATACAACTCGGGTTTGACCCCGAGACCGTCCGCTCTATAGCCGAATTAGCCACCCGGATTAGAATATTTAATATGTGACATGCTTTTATTTTCCTATCTGTCCGTTTCGTTTCTTTTTATTAAATTTTTCTCAAAATATTACTAACCAAGATTACTTACTAAAGGTATAGCTGTTTATATGTGCCTGCTTTATTTGTTCTTGTTATTTAAACTATCTTCCTCTTTTCATATAAACGCAATGGTAGTTGAACCAGTGAATGGTCATTCACATATAAACCGGACTTTTGGTTAGGGAAGAAAGGCGAGAGAGCTGTGGGCGTAGTGGCAGTTAGGTGGGGATGTGTGGAGAGGAGCTACCCCCTCCCCCGCAGTGACCGTTCCTTTGCTAGTAGCGCTATGTCCAAGCAGGATGATCCGTGGTCTGTTGCGCAACGGATCATCATTTTGGCCTTATCCGTAACTCCCTCCCCACTTTTCCTTCACTCCATGCCAGTCCATTTGTTTTCGGGGGTGTAGTCGTGTACCCATGTCTCATCATAAGTCACAATTCGGTTCAAAAACGCCCTACCTTCTTCCTCGAAGCGATTCAGTAGCCACTGATGTTTTTTTCGGGCATTTCTTAGTCCTCAATGTGATTGGACATCAGGACATGGAACCCACCTCGTCGTCACTTTACGAAATCTTAGATGTTTCGAAAGAACTGTATACGCACTCCCACAACTTATGCCAACCTGTGATGCGATTTAGAGCACACTTAGGCGTCGGTTACCTTCCACAAGATTACGAACGGCCCGAATGTCGCTGTCAGTGACGCTCGTCTGTGGACGACGTTAATGACTTTCAATTTCCACTGCATTACGACCGCTGAGAAATTTCTTGTGCCAGTTAAACACGTTGGTTCGTGACAGCGTAGCATCACCAAACTGTGCAGGAAGTCTGGACAAAATTTCGGTCAGTTTAACCCTTTCATTAGTTAAAAATCGGATGATGATCCGTTGCGCAGTGGACAACGGAACCTCCTACTCGGACATAGTACTACTAACAAAGGGACGGCCATTGCGGGGGTTTCAGTGGGTGTTTCCCCTCCACACATCCCCATCTAACTACCACGGTCACAGCCCTCTCGCCGCTCTTCCCTAGCCCAGAGATCAAAAGTCCGGTTTATATTTGAATGACCCTCGTAAACGCAAGCTTTCCATGACCAAGTTGACTGATTCACTAAAGAAACTGTGTTTTATTCGGTCAGACCAAAGACTCCATATTAAGTGTAATCAGCTATTAATTTTTCAATATTGTAAATTTTGAAATGCACTGATGATGTTTGCTTTACTTTCTGTTTTTCTTTATTATGTTTCTTCTTTCCCATTTTGATGTTCTTTTTAACCTTGTTTACGGTTATTGTTTTGTGCTAATTTTTTCTTGACTTGGCCGGTTGGCTGTTTTTTTAAATAATTTTATTACTCAGGTATTTATGAAGATGTGTTTCTTTTTCCACATTTTTTATTACTTTGTCAATTCATTATTTTCGTAGATTTATATTATTGCCCATTTTTATTTTCTATTTTAAAAAATATTTATCAAACGCTCGCCTCTATTCATTCAACTCGTTCGCTTTTTCCCTTTTGTCCATTTTTCCATTGTCTTCTTTTCATTTCTTATTTATTTTTCAATTAAAGTATTCTTGGTGAACAGAAATTTCTGATTTTTCTTTTTATCACGTTTCCCTTTTCCACTATTTTCTATTATTTCTCCTCAGTTGATTATTTTCGTTGTTGTGCTGTGAATATTTTTCTTTTTCATCCTTTTTCTTTCTATTCTTTTCCTGTTTTCCATTTAATTATTTTCTTATATTTTGTTGTTGCTTTCTCTTTACGACATCTATCAAGGATGCATTTCTAATGATTCGTTGTTATCACTTTATCCTATTTCTTTAATTTCTCCTATTCCATTTCCCTTTCATTCCACTTGTAATAATCATTTTCTTATGTTTTTCTAGTTACTTATTTATTTAAAAAATGTTTTAATTTTTACGATTTTTATTTTTGTCATATATGTTTGCATGTCTTTAGCATTGTTTCTTCATTTTTTTTTAATTATTTCTTTTTTATTAGTTATTTTTCCTAAAATCAAAAATATGTATTTATTTTTCAAGATTTTTATTTTTATAAGTTTTGGATTATGTTCTTTGTCATCTTTTCCTACTTTCTTATTTAATTATTTTATAGTGTTTCTTATCTATTCTTTGAAATACCTTTATTAAATAAACATTCTTAATAATACTTTTTTATCATTTTCTTTATCTTTATCGAACCTTTAATTCTTCTGATTCGTCTTCTTTCGTCGTATTCTTTTTTCCTTTTGCTATTTAATTATTTACATATGTTTGTGTTGTAACCTACCTACTACCTACCCCTTATTTATCTTTATTGAATAAGCATTCCTAATGATTCCTCTTTATTTACTTTTTTATTTTCCTTTGTTTCTTGCTTCTTTAATTAGATATTTTTCTGTGTATATTTTGTTATATATTTTGGAAAATGTTCATATGAAGCAGGCATGTCTCACCGTTCTTTATTTTCCTTGTTATCTATTTTTACAAATAATAGTTTCATGAATTCTTGTTTTTCGAGTTATTTTGTGAATTTGCGTCATTTTCTGTTTTCCTTTGCAACGGACTATTTATCTATATTTTTGTTGTTAAATATTTCTTAACATATTATTGTTATTGAACAAGCCTTTCTGGTGATTCTTATTTACTGACTTTCTCCTATTTGTGTCCTTTTTTCTATTTTTCATCTTTCTTCTCAAGTTCGCGTTTTATGCAGAAAGTATAATTATTCCCTTTTTGCCTTCTTCATTTTCCGATTCCTGGTTTCTTTTCATAAATCTTGCCTCTTTCACTATTTTCTAGTCCTATAGTTTGGTTGTATTTACAATCTTTTCTGTATTCTTTAGAAATCTCCGTTATGTTGTAGTTTCTTTGACTTCAATTATTGTAAAACCTCTTTACCATGTTAAGAAAATGCAATTTAAAGAACACTAAGCAAATCCTTTGAGCACTTACTGAATAAAACACTAATGCACTTCCACTATGAGGTGCAAAACGTGGAGGGCTTATTAAACCTAAAACGTGAATGACACGTAAACGCTAAAAGCAGACTACTGCTTTAACCCATTTGCAAACGCTTAACGGAATGAACGCCGGAAATGTTTTACATCAAATCATTCGGGCATAAAAGCTTATATTTAAACAAACCTTTGATAGTCTAATTAGTTTAGGAACTTTAAATATTTAAGATTAATTGTATCGATTATTAAAGCATAAAGAAAACATGAAGCTGTAATTAATCAACGGCTAGGCTTTATAATTTGTTAAAGTTTTAAAGCGTTAAAACTGATCGCAAATTAAAAATCTATTTTTAAAGCTCGTGCTTAAATATAGAGACGGATGTTTGTGATTTTATTAGCCTTGAACGATAAAATATTTAAGCAATTTTAATGACATCCTTCGTAAGAAAAAATATAACTTTTTCTGATAAATTCTGCCTTTTTAGACCTTTTGAGATTAATTTAAAAATTTAACTTCTGGTAATCGAAGAGCAATTTCTGCTCTTGAACCCCTCAGATAAGAGATTCAAAGCTTCGAATCAAAGTTAAGTACTATTTCATCCAATTTTCACAATCACAGCCTGTCTTTGTACGGTAGTCCGTTGAACAGAAGTGCATCCTCGAGGGTAGATTATACTAAAAGCAAGATGTGAGTAGGTCAAGCGAGAATTTCTCTTCGGGCGTTAAACCCAACCACCAAACTATTAGAAGGAGCTGAGTTTGCCCCTTTTCAAGTCCTTTTTGCCCTCTATTGTCTTGAAATTAGTTATTTTCCAATCTTAAGCTTTAGTTTACGATCAAAGCATCCAAGTTTGTTTGCTTTATTTGTAATTTTCCGTGGTGACAGTTCTCGAGTTTGGAAATTATCCTTTTATGATGTCACTGGTTTAATGCTTTATGAATGATGAATTAATCCCTTTTGATTTTAAGAGATATTACAGCTTCATCTTAGTTTAGGTTCTAAACTTTATTCGTATTTGATTTTTAAATACATAAACACATATTTAAAAAAAATAATAATTGAAATATTAGTAGGATGTGTTGAAACTAAACCTTTAGTTTTTTTTTAAATTTACTGAAAACATTTCAGGATCTCTTGATTATTTTTGTGGTTAATGAAGTTGGGAACCAATATTTAAGATTAGAACTAAAGTCGATAGCCTTAAATTTATCACGCTCTATTTTTTTTATCAGCAGTGGTCAATTACGCCCTCAGGACTATCAATCGTTTACTGTAAATAACTCATTTCTTTCTTGCTCGAATTACAGCCGTCGATTACGCACCAAAAATCTTGAGGAAAGATGTTTACCAGACCATATCAAAACAGTCGGATCTATTTTTCTTAGATTCTAAATATTTATCTTTCCATTTGTCTCTTTGCTTAATTTTTGTTATTAGCCTTGTGCTGTATCACTTTCCACAAAACATTCGATATTTTTAGTTATATTTTGTTTCGACCTTCCCATTAAATTGATGACACAATTTGTTTGAAGACCCTTTTATAACTAATGAAAATTGATTGACGTTTTTTTATTTTTGAGACGTTTTCCTAATAAGAGGTAGAAAAGTGATTCTTTTATACAAATAAAACACGACGTACGGATATGAATAAACTACCAAATTTGATTTGCCTATTCTGTTCGCAAATAAACTAGATTACGCTTCTGCACCGTCTGGTTTCTATTTTTGGGATTCCGATTTTATTCCTTAGATTCGTGCAAGATTGGATATGCATTCGTGGTATCTGATCCTGTTAGATACGGAAAGATAAACGTATGGTGAACAATTCAGAAGTAAAATTGCTGGAGTTGCAAGTTTAAGCTGACGGAAAATTTAGGGGGTCTCAATTGGTGGTTTTAGAGGAAAGTTTTTTTCTGTTATGAGATGAATAAAAAGTTTGTTCAGTGAGTTAAGTTTATTTAAATGGGCTGTGTTTGTATTCGGGAAGTTCTAAAGATAAACACTTAGTGTTGGAGTTTTTGGCCAAATTTCCCCAACGCGGTTAACTTAAACACTTAAATTTCAGAACCTACAAAAAATGAGTGTTAAAATTCAGAGTCAGAAATAAATGAAGTTAACTAAGCGGTTTCTTAAAAGCGCTCTTTGAATGTTTTGCTTGTTTATGTTTAAAACCAGAGTCCAAGTTTTGACCAGTTTCATTTATATTCCGTTCGAAGTATAGGATCTCCATATCGATTTATATGGGGTTTTAAAAAAAATGAATTTCAAATTAGTTCAGTTCTTCCCTTTTGCATAAACGAATTTAGACTTGACGTTTTAATAAAGCAGTTGTAACAGTTTTAGATTTTTTTTGTAATTAAAGATTAAATCTTTACTTGGAAGGTGACGGTTTTAAACATCGTTAAACAGTATGAACGTAGACTTTTTGATTTATTAACAGACCACGTTTTAAAACTGTTAACCCTGACATGTCTAAAACCCACACTGGCGTTTAAAGTAATTTGTTCCCCTAATTTTATCCCAGTAAGCTGTAAAATTACACTTTAGGCACTTCTCCTGCATTCTTTGGTTTAACCAACAGTAAAATCGTTCTGTGTGCGCGAATTTTCCCGTTAAATTCAACCTTGGCACATTTTAAACATTTAGTCTCGAGTGTTATATGCGAAAATCACACAGATATGCTTCTGAACTGATATTCTGGAGTTTGCCTAGTTTAAATGGTGTATTTGTGAATTTCTACTTCTAATTTCTGAAATGTTTCTAAGGTTTGACGCAATGCAATGTTGTAAAGCCAGAGCTTCTTAGGAGTATTATCTCGTTCAAGTCCAACCAGTTTTCGAAATACGTATTTGGCTTTGTTTGTATAGAGTACTTTTCTTATTAATGTTTGTTAGGGTAAATCAAAGAAGTAATTTAAGTTAAGGATGTTAATTGTCTTTTTTTTAATTTTCAACATTTGATTGTTATTGCGTAACGTTGTAAAAATATCATTTCATTAAGCTAATTTGTAATGAGTAGTACATGTGCAAATATTGTAATACAAAATTCGATCGAATTAACTGCGGTTTTGTTCGGTTCTACAAATTCATATTTGGCTGTAATTACTAACATAAATAATTCCGCTTTCCATTATATTTTGAAAGTTTTAATATTAAATACGGTTATTGTTGCTATTATGGCTTTTAACAAAATTAACTTTGGTTTTATTTTAACAAACGAGGATGGAGGTTGTGGTGAAACATACAAGTTTGCAGGTATCTTACAAAGGACTAATTTGATTCTAGTTTGAAGTTTCGTTTTGTAATCAAATCGCTGTTTGAGTTTGAAATTGTTCTCCTTGAAAATAGTTCCGGTTAAATCTTTTCCTGATACTTAAGGATTTTTGGTTACGAATGAAGCGTCAGTCTTAATATTATTTTGGATTAAAGTATGAAAACCGTTAAAAAATAATGGAAATTTTAAAACTGTTTTCTCTAAACTTTCGACTTTAAATTAGAAATGTCATAAATAAACGTAAATAATAAAATTGAAATTAGAACAAGGCATTAGCTTGTTCTCGTATCGCAATTGCCTTCTGTGGTTGTTATCTTTCTATAAGTTTTTGAGAGTATTTTAAGTAAATATTCAGCTCCGCGTAATATGAAATACATCAATAAACTGATGTATAGTTTTTACACTTTCAAAAGGTTAAACGCAGGACTTTATTATTATCGATTTCAAATTTACTCAGTCTGAAGAGTTTTATTACAACCCCTATAAAATCACAGTTAACTCCTATATTGCTGCGAAAGATTGAAAGTCCTAAAGTAAAAATAATCCGACCTTTTTACTAGTAGTTTTACTAGAACGTTGGGGTGTTATCTAATTCAGTATTTTCAGGTTTTCAGTTTTAACATTTTTCTAAAAACGCAATTTGAATTTTCTAATTTTTCTTTTTGGCTAAAATTTCAGGTTTCGCTCTCTTAGAACATATACTAGATGAAAGCCAGTTTTATGCGATGAAGAAGAACAATTAATTTCTTAACTTCTTAACTCAAATTCATCAACTCTTAAAGTTTTGCAAAACCATATACAATATTTTAATATACATACGTGCAATACTTAAAAACTATCTAAAATCTAAAATTCGTTATTGTTCAAAAAAACCAACTATCCCATCAAATTTTTAAGTTTTCTGAAAATATATGAAATCTACTTGACTTCCCCAGAGAAGCAGAATTAATAAGTGTTTATTTAACCTACCGAGATAGTAAGACGAATTTCCACTCAAATGCAAATTTCAGTTTACTAACAGTAAATTTAAGTTTACTTAACGTTTACTACAAAATTTACGTCCTCCATTTGTAAGTTTGCACTTAACTTCCATCCAACATAAATTTATCTTTAAGTAAGTGCCTGTTGTAATGAAAACAAAACCGCCGCTTTAGGTATTAATTTAAAAGTGCTGTAATTTATGGAATGCTTTAATGTTTTAGGGAAATTTTAAAAAATGAATCTGAGCTGCTATTTGTAAAATGTATTCTCCAAAGGGGTATTAGTAGAAATAGTTATGGGATGGATTAGTTAATAGCAATTACAACAGCAATTTATGAAGATTTACAGTAAATGGAATAATAAAAGTGTGCACAAAATTTATGACTTGTGCAGGAAATTTAATTAATGCTGAATTTTACGTAGGATGTTGAATGTGTCGTTTTACGAGATACCTCTGGAAATTCGAATCAAGTAAATGTATGAACTTAATGTTTAGAGTTTTAAGTTGTATTTGTTTTAAAGTATAGAAAATCTTCAAATTAATTTAACGCAGAATAAGATTTGATTCCTAAACTGAAAGGACGCAAAGTTTATAAATTTGTTAGAATAGTTTTAAAATACTTTCCTACAAACCGTGCTTTGTTTATTTATTTATTTGTTGAATAACTGATAATTACCAGGTGTAAATTAAACTTATTAACCAGCAAATTTTAAATATCAGCAACAAACAGCCGAAATCCGTCGTCGAAGAGATAAAATTGCGTTTTAAGGAAGATCTGCAAATATTCTTAACATCCATTCCTGATTGATCTATAGAAAAGTTTTGAAAGCAATTATTACATTTCTTCTTAGGTTTTTGGACTTCCTTATGGATAATAGTCATTCGAAGAACTAATGTTAATGAAAATCGAAACCTTATTTCTCTTCTTTCAGTTACTTTATTTTAAAGTAGTTAGCCTTTTAAATCAGTTACGGATTAGCAATCGATTTGAAGGATTCCAGGTTGCTAATTATTTATTAAACTTTAGATGCATCGTATTTATTATACCGCTATAATTATTACACGTATGCAAGGCTTAAACTAACGAACGAAAATATTCTCATTAAATTTCTAGATAAAAACTTCATACTTGAAAAGCTTATCATTATTTTTTAAACCTGTTGTGATTCTTTTCAAATTTTAAGCAGGAAAAACAATACTCCATAAATATCAGTGTAGCCCGGAAAACCCCTTTAACTGTATTTAAAGCTCGATAGAAATATGTATTTAACGAACTTAGCAAAGAACTAAATCGAAAAGGAAAACTAAAAAATTAAATTTTTAGGTCACAGTTTTTACATAAATTTATTTTTCTTAAATAACATATTTATTCGTAAAGTAAAATTATACTTAAAGTGCTGTGTTAATTCGGATTTAAGTATCTAAAAATTAAGTATTACTCCTAATAATTAAAAACTGTTTTGTGAACAACCACTCCAAATAAATAACAACGTTCATTTTGTAATTGTTTAGATTTGGTTGATTAAACTAAAAACTAATCGCAAACTTTCTAATCAGAACACGAGCGTAGTTTATGCTTGCAGGAAATAAATAAATCCTAATCGGTGTTTTCCGTTTATCCTAAAAGTAAGACGCGTATGCATAGTTTTCAAAGTTACCTGTTTAATTTAAACTCACCTGATTTGTATACAGCTGATCAGAAACAGTTTGGAAGTCTCTGAACACTTATTTATACATAATTAAGTAGTTTATATATGACGTCAGTTTCACAAATTAATTAATGAAAGTCCTACATAAACAGGAGCACAAATGTTTCTTACTTAATAAAAACTTTTATGCCGTCGTGCACAGCACCGGCGGGAAAATAATTAAATTAAAAAATAATAATGATAACCAGACTAGACGTGTTTACGTCAACTTTATGTCTTTGTCGGTAATAAAATTATTTTTAGTAAAATCACCTTCTAAAACGTCCCTAAATTTAACAAACGCGAAACATAAAGGTCGCATTTAAATTATGAGCACGGATAAACCTAATATTTTGAAAATACTCGTCGGAAATTTACTTCAGAAAACTTTTTGAAATGAGCGTTTTGGACTTTTGCGTGCACTATCCGCTTGTGCTACCATTGGAAGATGCGCGCAAACTGATTGCGAGCGCCGAAGCGCTTTCGGATTTAGCAGGATTCGCAATTCTGCAGGATCTGCCAACAGGACTTGAACTATGGTGCAGTGGACATGCCTGTTAGGACACTTAAACACATATCGTGTCCACCACAACTAAATCCATTCGTAAATTATGCACACTTCAGGAAAAAAAAAACGAGGCACCATTTACGAGGAAATCTTTATTAAGAATTTATTTCGAAGGATAAAAACCACTCTGAAGAGGAAACTTCATTACCTAATTTTAGGAGGGTCGAATAATATAATTAGGGCAACTTTAAACTTATTTCGACCACATAAAGGTGGAAACAATTCGATTAGAAAAATTGTCTTTTCATTGCGAACCGAAAAGAATAAAACGGAACGTTAATTCGATTATTTGTTAATTTAGAAGAGAGATCTAATTTCAGAGAAGTTAACTGCTTTGAGCACGCACGCGGTTTTAAAAATTCAAAAGTTCACCTTTAGAGAAATAAGCAGCCCTTTATTTGGAAAAGAATGGAATTATTAACCTATAGTTACGACGATCTGCAGATGATACAAACAAAACGACGAGGCGTTAAAATTTTAAGATGAAAACTGCTTAAAATTCAGAAACGTAACCGTATCATAATTTACTGAAGTTGCTAAAGTTTCTTAGAACAGAACTTTAAGCAAATGTTCACATCACCTTGTTAACTGGGCCTGTTTTACATTTTACGCGTCAAGAGCAATAAAGAAATTTGTTAAAATTAATTGAATGAAGTCAAAGCGCAAAAATAACAAAAGAAAATGTAAATTTAAAAATTAAAATTAATAAAATAACAATGTACTGTGCATTTCACTTCAATTTCATGCAAGAAGAAAGAAAAATCCTATCGCGAGTTCAGCACAAGATATTTGCCATCGTAACCCAATAAAGTGAACAATAGATCAAAGAAAGGCAAGCCTTACAACCTGAACAAAAAGGTAATTTTTATTTTATTTACTTATTTAAAGAATAAAGGCTAAGGAGATCAGCTTAATTTTGTTATTTAGATGTATTATTGGTTTCGCATTCTTCATTTACTTTTCATTTATAAATTTCTGTCAATAAATATTCCATAAAATTAAAATTAAATCATTTGATAATTTTAAAACTATGTAATTTCTTTTGTTTTTCTTTTATTAATTTGCCTCAAAGTAGCAATAAAAGCAATTCTGAACTGTAAATTTTAGTTGTTTCGAACTTTGATTTTCTCCATCTAAAAAAAGTGCAAAACAACCTGAATTTTGTATAAGAAAGGAAACTACAAGCGAAGCTGTTAACGAAAATCGTGCTGTTGGGAATTCAAAAAAAATTCCCACTGGATTTTGGTTAAAAACGACCATTTAGTCTGCGAGCGTTGCTTTTGCCTATAAATAACATTCGAATTGCAATTTGTTTAGGACTTGTTTTATTTAAAACTTCTACCATTAAGGAAAAAGTGAGCGAACATTTAAAATATTATTTAATAAACACCGTTTTGTTTATTATTTTATAGTTTATGATATAACTTGCATTGTTGAGCCAAGACTTACAACCACATGCGACAAAAAATCTTTTAACTCGGTGGTGTGCACAATATTTCTTCCACTGTCAATAAAAACTGCCACCAAAAATTGTTAATAAAGTAATTTGTCATTATTTCTCATTAAATTAATTAATTTTTACATGATATTCCATTTAATTTGGGTGTCAATGTAATTCGCGCTTAACCACACAATTAATAAACAAATAATCCAATCAATTTACCTGCTTAAAATATGATCAGATGCCATACACTATACATACAAGAACATACAGGGTGCCTCCACCAATTTACTACTTAGATTGCTTTAAGAAATGTTCAGCGAAGTCACTCAGATTTAAAATTTTTGTGTTTAAATCGTAACAGACATCACAAATTAGAAAGAGGCAAAAAAGTTTACCACTGAATGTGTTTTTCTGAAAAAAATTTTTTTAATTATCGGTCTTGCCATTAAAGACTTACTGTCCGATATGGGCAGTAACATCCATGTTTCAAACACTAGTGGTCCAAGGATAATAACCATTATCATCTTAAAAGATGCCCTATGACCGTATGGAGTGTCTTGCCAAATATCATCCAAATCGATCCAAGCGTTTTGTTGTTAGAAGAAAAATTATTTTGTTTTCAAAGAAATTTAAAGCAGAATACTGGCTTAACGAAAGGAATTTGGATATAGATAGGTAAGCTTGGTTAAATCATCTTATTTTGTGCCCAGGAATCTGTGCTTTAGCTATGTCCACACATTTTAGAGACACCCTGTATAACTTAAAAGAATACACTACACAGCTCAACAAAATGAAATTTTTGTCTTGGTGCCGGAAAAGTAAGAACTGATTTTGGATATTTTTTATGTGCTGATTCCAAAAATACCTGGCTTTTTTTTTCGTAGCAGCTCTAGTTTTTGAGATACAGGGTAATTGATTTTAGTTCTGATAAAAGGCAAAAATAATAATGAAATAATGATATCGTGTCTACCTCTGCCGTACCCGGTTCAGTTTACTAAATAAATAAATAAATTTATTGTTTCTTCGATTAAAAAAATATCATAAACAAGCGGGGCGGAGGGGGAACGGGTTGGCGATACAGTTTGTCCAAAGATAGTCTACATAAATTTAAGTTCAGTTTACTATTGAGTTTTCGTAGGTGAAGTTGTGCTATCATTTTGTATAAATTTTCAGCATTCTTTAGTAATAAAACATTTAATTAAAACAATGGCATCCAGAAGCAGACGTAGCTGTGTGAATATCCAGACGTTTTTTGTTATGTATGTGGCGACGAATACACTTTGCAAGAAAGTAGAAACCTAGTTTCTGACTTTGTGAAAAGGGCTTATCTGGCCTATTTTGGCGTCCATTTGGGAGACCAAGATAAATCTTGGGCTCCACATTTCGTATGTAAAACATGCGTTGAACATTTGCGGCAGTGCACAATTGGAAAGAGAAAATGCCTAAAGTTTGGAGTACCAATGGTTTGGAGGGAACCAAGAAACCATCACGATGACTGCTATTTTTGTCTCGTAAATATCAGGCATCAATCGCAACAATAGACACAAATGGACATATCCTGATCTAGATTCAGCTAAGAGACCTGTATTGCATTCTGACGAAATACCCATTCCATCGTTCAGCAGTCTGCCTAGACTCCCGGAAGATGATACAGAACCATCAACGTCTGATGAAGTTCAATGTATGCAATCAGAAAACGACAGTGATTTTGAAGCAGATTTAGCAAGTCCCCAACGTTTCAATCAACAAGAACTGAATGATCTCATTAGAGACCTGAACCTCTCAAAGGAGTCTTTGGAAGTACTTGCCTCCAGATTAAGTGAAAAAAATTTACTTTATCCAGGTACTAATATTACATTTTATCGTAAAAGAGATAAGGATCTGCTGCCCTTTTTCTCTTGGGACGATAACCTGGTATTCTGTAACGATATAAGAGGACTCTTAGAAAAAATGGGTTTGTCAGAATACACACCAGACGAATGGCGCCTTTTTATTGACAGTTCAAAACGTAGTTTGAAATGTGTCCTTTTACACAACGGTAACAAATATGGTTCAATACCCATTGGTCATTCCACCAGCATGAAAGAGGAATATGAGACAATATCAATAGTCCTGAAAAAAAATTAAGTATGAAGAACATCAGTGGGTGATTTGTGTCGATCTAAAAATGGTAAAATTTCCTCCTTGGACAGCAAAGTGGATATACAAAATATCCTTGTTTTTTATGTCTTTGGGACTGCAGAGTTAAGGATCAGCACTAGGTTAACAGAAATTGGTCTTTAAGAAATGTCATAATTCAAGGAAAACAAAACGTAATCAACGAACCTTTGGTTGCGAGAAAGAAAATCATACTTCCACCCTTGCATATCAAGTTGGGGCTTATAAAGCAATTTGTAAAGGCTTTAGAGATGGACTTTATTTTGACTACTTAACACGTAAATTTTCTGGAATTAGCACGGAAAAATTGAAAGCCGGAATATTTGATGGTCCTCAGATAAGGCAGCTTATTAAATATCCACAATTTACCGCATCAGTGAACGAGATTGAATCTAACGCTTGGTGTTCATTTGTTCAAGTTGTACAAAATTTTCTTGAAAATCATCATAAGGCAGAGAATTACGTAGAATTAGTGGTAAATATGCTTTCCAACTATAATATTCTCGGTTGTAACATGAGCGTAAAAGTTCACTACCTCCACAACAACTTAGATCGGTTTCCAGAAAACCTAGGTGATTTTAGTGAAGAACAGGGGGAAAGATTCCATCAGGACATTAAAACTATGGAACTAAGGAAGATGGAATAGCAACATGATGGCCGACTACTGTTGGAGTCTTCAGCGAGACTGTCCTGGCAAACTCCATGCTAAAAAGTCGTATAAAAGAAACATTTTAAGTGATAAGTGATGAATGTATAATGTATATCTATCTACTTTGTGAAATAAATACCTTACTTTGTATTTTTTGTTTTTTTAACTGGCAGTTGGAGCAACTAGAAATAGTAATAACGTGAAATGTACATAAGTTAAAAAATAAGATGATTTTATTCTAAGGGCCGGTATTTCCATCTCCTAATAAATTTATTCTCCTATCAAAAACCTGTTAATACAATCGTTTCCATAGAAACTATTTGCCAAATAGCTTATTAGGAGGTTTATTAGGAGATGGAAAGACCGGCCCTAAAAGAGGCAAATACAGCGTATCTCAAAAACTAGATCTGATAGACCAAATCTGACGGCTATTTTGGATTCTGCATCTAAAAATACCTAGAAACAGTTAAAAAATCGTTTACCTTTTATGAATACTTCCGCTTCTCTTAATATATTCATATGTTAATTTAAATTCAACTGATTACAAGGACGATTATTTATAGTAAGCTTGGACTCGTAAGTACAGATGTGTTCAAAAAATTTAGAATAAGTACTTGAATAAATAAATGGAACAAATTGAAAAAAGTAAGCATAGGTAGCATGTTTTTGTACATCAAATATTATATGTCTGATACAAGCAATGACATGCGAAAGTGGTTATTAAGATTTAAAATTTAAAAGTAAAGTATTATCTAAATTAATACTATTTCATTAGATACTATTGCCTAACACCTTTAACTACTTAATAATAATTTCAAAAATTAAGTCTGCATGTTATATTTTGCAATGACAAATGATATTAATTTAATTTAAGGGTGGGTTTTAGTAGCATGTTTACTCGCTGAAAATTGTGTAATTTTGAAATAACGGTACGGTTAAATAATGACAGTTGAAAAGAAGGACGGGTATGAATTAAAATTTTTAGACCTTTCCTTCATACGCAACAAGGCCAGTACGACCAATTTTAATATAGTAATTAAATTATGGCCTATTATGTAAAATTTACAAAAAGGAACTTACACAAGACATCCATCAACAATGTATTGATTTTTGTATGTCGCGGGGTTCGTTTCAATATTATCTTCCTATGCATGTATCGACCCTTTTGCAAATTTGTATAATTTTGGCGTAATCTTTATTTGACTTTAGAAAAAATTGCTTATAATTTAAAAAAAAAACTGATTAAAGAGAGGCAACCCAACATTCACCGACTCTGTTCGTCACTTTCAATGTTTATAAATAAGAGATTAAAAATCGGTATTCGCAAATACTTATATACTGAATTTTGAAGTTTTGTTGGGTAGAACCAATACTAGAAGATCCAATCCTTTCTTGGCTGTTTTTAAGTCAGGCAACCCAAAATACTTAAAAACGAAAAATATTTTAACTAAAACCCACCCTTAAATCGCAAACATTGTTTAATAAGTTACTAAGCAGACATAGTGCAAATGTGCAGTGGGCAATTTCAATTTTAGGTTAGGTTTTAAATTTATTTATTACATCTCTACCTCTTAACGACTTTTACGTAATGTTTTTTTTCCAAGTCACGTATTTGTGTTTCATAAAACTGCTACTTAAATACTATCAATGTCATTCATTTTTATTGAAAGAATGTTTAAATATTGATTTCAAATTTTGTGACTCAATACACAACACAGCAATGACTGTGCCCAGCAGATGCACAAATCTACTTCATGATTTTTTTGGAAGAAAGAATTTTGACTATTAAAATCTTTATTGCTGCTCTTCATACTTTGTATGACATACTGCACCTTTGAGCATAATTAGCACAAATGCCCAGACCAAACTCGTCATTGCGATGTTAGGTTCGCTCAGATAATGTCAGATCATAGGTCATTTTTATAAAGGTTATGTAAGATTTAAATTAAAGGTTCAAGGATTGCAGTTTTATATTTCTTTTCTTAATGAAACCACAAAAGTCCATTAGGTTTTTAAGAATGTTTGAAGTAAACGTATTAGCTCATATTCTCACCTCATATTTAAATTTGAGGTCATATTTAATTACCATGGCAGTATTGTGTATCTTTGTTCTACACATTAAAAACAGTAAAAAGCTATATAGTTTTATGTTTAAGTTAAACCCGACTTTAGTTAGAGGCAACTTTGGTTTTTAAAGGAATCTCTTGTGTGTGTTGAGGGTTCCAATAGAAAATATTAAAGACTTTAGTTATTTGGCTCCGTTAACTTATAAAATCTGAATGAGATTTCTGGTGACTTCCACGACGTGTATGCACTTTAAAATTTAAATATGGGATCAATTAAATGCGCTTTTGGTCTATGCCAGTATAACGGTCGAAGTTGATACTAAACTTTTTTCTAATGCAGAGTTGAAATTCTAATAAAATCATTTTAAGAGTTCTACTCCTAATTGTATTTACTAAATCTGAAATAATTTTTGTTAAGAAGTAATAAAGTAAATGTCGTTTTTCCCCAAAATTATGTTCAGTTCAGAACAACATTTGTAATTGCGTTATGTAATGTTCATCATTCGAACAGGTCAATTTTATTTGTTATAAAATATTATCTTTTTACTTAAAAACTATTTACATAATGTTATTGATTTTTGAGCAATGGCCGTAATTTTTTTAAAATCATAATAATATAATATTTAGGCTATTTGCTCCGGTTGGCGCGAATTCTCTGTTGTAAATCTTATAAATTGTTAGGTCTCAAGACTGGAATATAGCTATAGTTACCTCCATCTATAAAAAAGAACACAATGCACTGTGATAATTATAGAGGCATCTCCTTGCTATGTGTGGCCTACAAAATATTGGGGAGAATAATAGGAAAACGATTAAGAGAAAAGCTTGAACCAACATTTTTAGATGCGCAGGTTGGTTTCCGACTTCAGAGATCTACTCAAGACTGGCAATTTGTCCTAAGACAAATCTCTGAAAAAATGCTGAGAACAAACCGCAAAATATACGCGTGTGCAATCGATCTGGAGAACGCATTTAACAATGTCCCGAAAACAGAAATATGGAAAGTGTTGAACTCAAGAAACGTCAGCGGTAAAATACTAGATAAAATCATATGGGAGACGAAACTTCAGGACAAACAGGGAGTAACAAAAATATTAGCAGACAGAGGCATGGACTTGTCGTGGTATATTTTAATAGTAAATAATTATATTTTATCACAAGTTTATATTAACACGACTAATATGAATACACAATTAAGAATCTTTGTGAGTTCGTTTTAAGTGAACGTCAAAAAGCTATTCAATATTAAATTTATAAAAATTGAATTTAGCCTTCTCTCGAATATTTTGGGTGCACGCATTCGGGTAGGCTACTTGTGCAATGTGCAGTGCTTCCATGAGCCGCAACGGACTCAAACAAAGAAAATGGCTATAAACAGAAAAGCATGAGAGAAATGATCACTTCTACACATATGGTAGAAGAGGCTATAGGATAAGAAGAAGGAGAATGTCTATTAAAATAAGCTCTTGATTTTAAATAACCCCAATACAAAAATATAAAGGGCTTAAGTCGAGAGAACCCGCTGACCATTCATTATTCTCCGCCGCCTTATCTACAGTGTGTCGCACTTTAGACGGCACCACCCCAATATTTTTTTTATATATTATCGATTTAAAAAATTTCTTTTTTCTGATTATACCCCTCACTAAATTGTACTTTTGGGGTACGTTACTTTCCCTTCACGGTAAAATGCTAGTCTACTACGATTTAAAATAAACAGCAAAATTAAAGAGGTCGTATTAGGGATTTTTTTATCAACACATTTTGTTAATAAAAATATAATATAAATAAAAATTTTGAAAATCTCCAAAAAGTCCAGAAAATTCGAATAATAATCTCACAAGTTTGCCATGCCTTTTCTTTAATATGCTCAGAAACAATGTATTGCTAATCTAACCACATGTCATTTATCAAATTGTGGGCAATTAATTAATTGTGAGATTATTATTCGAATTTTCTGGACTTTTTGGAGATTTTCAATATTTTTTGTTTTTAATGAAATTTTGGATTTAGCTTATTTGAACGATTCTGAACAACTTTCATTAACAAGATTTTTTGATAAAAAAATCCCTAATACGACTTCTTCAATTTTGCTGTTTATTTTAAATCGTAGTAGACTAGCACTTTACCGTGAAGGGAAAGTAACGTACCCTAAAAGTACAATTTAGTGAGGGGTATAATCAGAAAAAAGAATTTTTTTAAATCGATAATATATAAAAAACATACTGGGGGGTGCCGTTTAAAGTGAGACACACTGTATGTTTCAGGAAATGTTAAAATATTGGCAAACCTCTATGCCAAAGTGAGGAAGCGCCCTATCTTGCTGAAACCAAATACTTTAATGGGGTACATCGTCATCTTCATTACTGGGAAAAAGTCTGCCAGAGCTGGCACCAACTCCAAACGTAAATAATCTATACAATATCTAAGAGTCATCTTTAAAAAAAAAGTAAGGATCTACAAACGCCGTCATATGATTCCCATGGAGATTTTTAGGTCCAATGAAGATATTCCCGTGAACAAATAGCTGCAATTGCTGCAATGTACTGGTCCATTTAGGCAAAAAGTGGCTTCATCAGAAAAAAATAATGTTACTTACCAAAGTCGAAGACAAAACCTCTGAAATAAAATAAATCCAAGCAGGCGTGCCTCAGGGTGGGTAGCGTGTTAGGGCCCCTAACTGTGCACATGCGACAAGTGTCATGAGCACTTTTTCCGTTGACACGGCAATACTGACATGCAGTGACGATTCAACCACAGTTGCGAACAGAAAACAAGAACATCTAATCCTGATAGAGGAATGGTTATGCAAATGGAGAATAAAAATTAACGAAAATAAATCCTTACACGATACTTTATGACACAACGAGCAAATTTTTTAGCTTTCATATCGATATGGCGCTGGCGGAAGAAAATCAAATTGCTCTTTAGCTTTGTTCCGGATAATGTTTGAAATTTTGTCTGGTGTGTATGAAAACTTCCAGTGATTAAGCTACTCGGTTATCTGTGATGCTTGAGTTCCACGAAGAGGGAGTCTTCTTCTACAGGGTGTCCGAAAAGGTTTTTGCGATTTCCAGGTTATATTTCTCGAGAACCGTTAGGAGTGGGAGGATCGGATCGATTGCATTCGATAGCCCTTAGAATTTCAGTAGTCATGGAGGGATACGCGGGACCACAACGCGCTTTTTGTGTAAAAGCATTTTATGAGAACAACTATTCTTACACTCAAGTCCGTCGCCTTTACGGGAAAGGTCATATCGAATAATGGAAACGTCAATTATTCCCCCAGAAGCCCCGATTTAACCCCAATGGATTTTTTCTATGGGGTTACCTTAAATCAAAGATCTACGTCCAAATTCCTGCAATCTTGAATCAATTGAGCAAAGAATTCGCGATGAATTTCGAACAATTCCACAAGAGCTCTGTCGCCGTTCGTTCACTAATTTCAGGGGTCGTTTGGAGGCATGGGAGGGCAGCACCTCGACAGCATAATCTTTCACAAATAAATTTCCATAGTTTATAGTTCATTTTAAAAATACAAAATTGTTAATAAAGCTAAAACTTAATGAGTTATGATTTTTTTAAATAGTGATAGTATAATATACAACTTGTATTACAATATTATTGTAATACAAGTGTTGAAAGCTTGCGTTTGCCACATGAATGTGAAGTTTGCAGCACGAACGATAGTGAGTGCTGCAGTCACATTAGTGTGGCAAAAACAAGCTTTCAACACATGACACGCTATTTTTTCTACAACCACATTTCCATAAAAAAATTTAAATATTTCTGCAAAATCTGACACCTTTATTTGCGTGCGGAAAAATTACACGCAAATTCTGCTTGTTCGGCAAACACTTTGTTACAATTTTTTTGCTTTCGACTTAAATTGTATCATTTTTCTTGTTATTGCCAGTGTTGTTTAAGTATTAAGAATTTTTGTTGTGCTTGTTTTACTTTATTTTTCTTCTTTTCTTCAAAATTTCCCATTTTACTTGATTGGAAAATTTCAAAGCACGTAGAGGACGCCATCTTGATGTGCCATATTCCTGTGCATATTGCAGTCCCACCTGGCCGCTATAATTTTATGTAGTTACGTTGGAATCAATTATTCGCCATCTTACACCTGTTTGATCTTAATTGAGGAGATAAGTGCCTATCATTATACTTAGTTTTGATAAACTTTTGATATGGTTACTTTGTGTACCATAGGTAATATCTGTACTTATTTTGTAGTTAACTTTTAGATATAAATTTTCATTGAATTGTTCATTCATGGATTGGGATTATTAATTTTATTTCATTCAAAATTTTGGGACTTTGGATGTTCCACTTCTAATCTATGAATGAAACAATTTAATTTTTGATATACATATAAAATTTTTATTGCCATTTAATCTAGATATATTTTTTTGGTCGTTAAGTATTATTTGTAACTGATTATTTTAAGCCTTCAGCTTGATATATTTTTTTGTGTATGTAGAGGAAAGTCGCCTAATTTTGGATAGTTGCCTAATTTTGGATACTGCATGATCTCAAAACCCGTTAACAGTTTTCTGTAATTCAACCCATAAAACGAAAAGTCTCTAACATAAAATGATCCTGTGTGAAGCACATAGTTCGATTGTTCACTACTAGGTGCTGCCGTAATATTATGTGTTTATTTGTGACAAAGAGTTTTTTGTTTCTCCGCCTGTAAACTGTTATAAAAAGGTAAGTAGTTAGCGTAGGAAAGTGTAATTTGGCACGGATGTACTAGAATAGTTGTGGAATAAGCCTAAGTGTTTGAAACAAAAATTACTATCAAGGATTTTTTTGCTTTAATTACACAACCTTAAACATAAAGGTTGCCTAATTTTGGATAGGAAAGGTGTCCTAAAATTGGATATCCAAAATCCTTAAGTAAAACTAAAAAGAAGACGATGTGTAAAAATAAAAAAATTAAGAAGAGGCAAAAGGTCGAAGAAAGTGAATCCTCGGACTCTTTGGAAGATCTTTCTTATGATGATGACTCAGATATGGACGCGGATGAAAACGGTGACGCAACGTGTATTTTCTGCCCCGGAAATTTTTCAGAGGACCAACATGGAGAAGCCTGGATACAGTGCTCAATTTGCTTCCGATGGGCACATGAAGATTGTGCTGGTAGTGACAAAAAGAAAGCTTACGTGTGTTATTCTTGCTTTGAAAAATAAGTTCCCAATTTTGGATATGGTATCCAATTTTAGGAACCCTTTTTTTAAAGTTGAAAAAGTGCTCTTTTTTACTTTTGCCTAATTTGTATGTCCTTTAAGGTTAAAATAAATATGTTGTATACGTATCGTGTTTTCATTGAGGTAATAGCGTATTTTAGGTACAAAAGAATTATTAAAATATGTTTTTTTTACACAAACAAAGTTGAATAAAAAAAAGTATCCAAAATTAGGCTACTTTCCTCTATATTTAAATTTTTGTGTCCTTTAAAAAATCCTATCAAGTCTTTAATTCATGCTAGTAAAACTTAATTCTGTTTTGTAATTACTTTGAATCTTGGCCTAGCGCCGTTCAATGAGTTTTCGATAAAATAAATTGTTGCACTATTTATGGCTTTTTATTATCGTTTCGGATAAGTTTCGTAACAACTTATTTTCAATACTCGGATCTATGGAGACGAAGTCTGAAAAGCCCACTTTCCATGGTGGTTGTAGAAAAAAAACTTTTCGGACACCCGTTATAAGTACATAATTTTCAGAATCGAAGTTTTTAGTGGATTTATTAGTAGTCCTTCCAGTGGTATTTTTGTGTTACTTAACTCTACTTGTGACTGGTTTGCAGTCTTATACTAAGAAAATGTGTTTGTTCTCTTCAGTGGGTTCCCGTTGTCTTCTGTGACCGTGTATAAGTGTATGGTATGTATGTCTGCGGTCGACTACTCCGTAGACAGAATCATTAACATTATTGTATACATACAGATTGTCTGAAAACCAGTCTAAACATCTAAAAATTAATGAGTGCAACAAGGAAGACATAAACAATATGGGTAGCACAACAAAGATAGAATGCAATCATTGCTAGGTAAATTTTTAAACTAAAGATCTCTCTCCAATAACAAGCAAGCAAGCAAAAACATAAATATTTTATCTGTCATTAAAAGCATAAAGTGAGGTTAAATTGCTGATCGTTTTAATTCGTGTATTCAAAGTGTACAGTTTAAAACCATGGTATGCTACTCAATTGTGAAGAAGAGATGTGATGCCATAAGAACCACTAATCGATACGGAGAAAGAATTGGAATTTATGCTTTTAATGACAGATCAAATATTTATGACAGATGTTTTTGCTTGCTTGCTTGTTATTGCAGAGAGATCTTTAGTTTAAAAATTTACCTAGCCATGATTGCATTCTATCTTTGTTGTTCTACCCATATTGTTTATGTCTTCCTTGTTGTACTCATTAATTTTTGTATGTTTAGACTGGTTTTCGGACAATCTCTAGATGTGTATAATGGCAGGTTTTCTATACATCTTCATGACCGTTTCCCACTTCCCAATTTTCAAGATTTTTCTATCTTGCCAGTCTCTATCCTCTAGTCCGCGAGCTTCCATAGCTTCCCTGAGGTCTTGTCTCCAAGTTCTTGACGGTCTTCTATGCTTCCGTTTCTCTGAAGGCATCCACCTCCATTTTCTTTATATTCTTTAATTCGATAATTATTACCAAACGATTAAAATGACTTTACTCGCTCAAGTACCGACAGTGGGGAATTCTTTATAAAAATTCTTACCACTGCGTGAGATTCGAACACAAGACTGCTAGCTAGCAGCCCAGCGCTTTCATCACTTCGCCAACGAGCTTCGTTTCTGATGAAAATAACAAATTGCTAATTTGATGATATTAGCAACGGTGCAATTCGATGAAGATAAAGTTGTATGCTTGCATCTTAAATAGCAATACAACGTATAAATTGTAATCGTAAAAGAATTTACTTTTTGTTCCACGTTTGGTTAAAGCACAGATTAGTATTATTGAATATATTGAAATAAAACTGATAATTTTCTTCTTTCTTGTTTAGACAGATAGATGTACAAAGAATTCGCGTCTTAATTGAGGACGATGTGATTTTTGATGCCAATTTTATTTTTTGTTCTTCTGATATAATTTTCATCCATTTACTTCTTTGATATCTAATGGCCTACATATGTTAATAAAACAATCACTTAACCCATGTCCCTACATCATGACATCCTATCTTGACTTGTTTACTACCCTAAGGTTTCCGGATTCACAGATACTTGTATTTACAGTAACGCTTTCCAACGCTCCTACATCCAATAGTTGTGTGTCATGTTGATCAACTTGAATTTATTTTGCTGCACTTTGCACTAACAAATATATTGCACACCATAAAATAAAACATTACCGGTCGACCAGACGAAAACCGGTACTGTTTGAATAAAGAGAATTGCTAGCATTTTTCATCCTGAAAGAATAGTTTTGTTTGATTTAATATTAATGTAAAAATATAACCTTTCGACAATGTGTTTTTAATAATCCTTTGAAAACCCAGAATAACAGTTTCAATCGCATTTGAATACATAATTTGTAACAATTTTATAAAGGGATTTCGTTTGTTCAAATTACATTTTAAACTATTGGATAAAATTCGAAAGAAAAGCACTTCCTAATTAGGTAAGTTTTAATATTCGGTTGCCGTTCGTAGTACTTGGAGGTTAAATCTTATTACTGTTATTACAAGCAAAATCAGCAGCTACCTTGCAGCGATTGAAGCAAATAGTATTAAAAAAAATAGTATCGGCTACAGTATTACGTTTATTGTTTAACAAGATACACACTTTTATATTAAAACAAAAAGAACAATATGCATATAAACGCAAATTGTGTACTCCCGTTAATACACAATTAATAATTAAGGTACAAAACGATTCGTTTGCTATTTAAACCAATTACGAAACAGAACATGTTGATCTTGGTTTTAACTAAAGAATTTTAATTGACTTGTTTTCCATAAACGGTCCCTGTACGGGATTGCATTTAATAATGCATGTAAACAAGGTCGCTTGTGTACGTCGCTTAAATTTACTCCATGAAGTGCATCCTATCTGTTCATGCGTGTAAATCGCTATGCAATTGTGTAACAACAGGATTAATTAAACTTGCCTTTCAATAGAATGCAGTTCCTTGTATGTCATTGCAGGCATATTTAGTTTTGCGGTGTTGCTATGGGTTATAGTCTAATAATAGTTATTTACGTAATCAGTTATGAAAAGAGCAATATTGTTTGACGAGTCGTAAGTTTGCCAAAACGAGCGACAGCGAGTTTTGCAAATTACGTGAGTCAAACAATATCGCTTTTCATAACGTATTACGTACAAAATTTTATCTAATTTCGTAATTTCACTCTTCCACGTTCTAAATAATAATTGGTTGTCAATATTTGACAAGAGTGCGAATTTGAATTTCGTGGAGTAAAGACGTTTGCGAGCGGTCTGCGAGATATCAAATACCAAGTACCAAGTTAAAGTGTGACCTGTGGTCAACTTATAATATCAACTTTAAATATTAAATAAATAAACTGTAAGTAAGTGATTATTAATTATTAAACCACTTTAAAAGACTCTAACTATAATAAAATCTATAAATACTACATAAATAAAAATGCTGCCGGCCGGCAACGGCTTTAACGGCGCATTTAACATTAAAAATCAGCAGCAAATGAATGGAAATCCTGTACAATCTCTACAATTACCATTTTTAGCCAACACACAACCCAACTGCTCTTATCAACAAACCCAATATTCATTCCTACCAACCCCCAACCCACTTTATTTTTCGTCACAGTATCAACCGACTGCACAAACATTAAGTCAGCCTCAATTCTATCTCCCTCAACACAATGATGAACCAGTGAGTCAATCAATTCAAAATAAAAGCACTTCAAATGAACATTATGAAGATGATGAAGAAATGGAAGTTAATCCCGCCAATAGTTGGCAACGTGTTACAAATAATAAACGGAAGCGATTAACGAAGTTTCACACACAAACGATCAATACTGAAAAGGAGTCATTAATTATAGATGAAAACAGGTACTCAGCATTAGCTGAAGAAGATGAATCAAATAAACAGGTTAATCAAGAACAACAAAAAGCAACCGAACATAAGCCGCCACCAATTTTTATACACGGCGTTTTAGATTACGAGAAGATGACCGAAAACTTACACTTAATAGCTGAAGAAGAGCAATACACCACAAAAAGTCTACATAATAATGTTGTTAAAATAAATGCAAAAACCCCTGATACATATCGTAAACTCATTAAGCACATGCAAGATAATAAGATTGTACATCATACGTACCAAATGAAAGAGAACCGTCCTTATAGAGTTGTACTAAAACATTTACATCATACTACACCATTAGATGACATTAAAGAAGCCCTTAAAAAACTAGGACATACAGTACGCAATATTATGAATTTAAAAAACAAACAAAACAAAGATCCTTTGCCAATATTTTATGTAGATTTAGAGCCAGCTGAAAATAATAAAGACGTATACAGCATACACTCATTGCAAAATAAGCACATTACATTTGAACCACCAAAAACAAACAGAGATATCGTGCAATGTACCCGATGTCAGAATTATGGGCATACAAAAAGTTACTGCAGTAGACCTTTTGCTTGTGTGAAATGTGCAGGTCCTCATGATACAAAAAGCTGTCTAAAAACCCGAGAAACTCCAGCTATATGTATTCTATGCGAAGGGTCGCACCCAGCTAACTATAAGGGGTGTTCCATATATCAAGAGCTCCAACGAAAATACCAACCCAACAGGCAACAACCAATTCTAAGACCTTCAAACTTAACAAGACAGAATTTTCCATTCTTGAAAAGCCAAAATAGTCAACCTATCATCAGTCAACCAACACAAATGCATCTAAATTATGCACAAGCAGTTCGGAATCAACCAGCTCCCACAGAAGATGTTAGTCTTAAACAATTCCTTGACGAGTTCAAAAATATGTTCAATCAGTTACTACAGCAGAACAGTATGATACTAAATATGTTAACCACAGTCATTAACAAATTAATTCAATAATGGCTAAATTTTTAAAAATTGCTTTGTGGAACGCCAACGGACTACAACAAAGAAAGTTGGAAGTTGAAACCTTTATACGTTTTAATAACATTGATGTTTTATTAATTTCAGAAACACACTTCACCTCAAAATCTTATTTCACAATACCTCAATACTCGGTATATCATACAGAACATCCGGATGGTACTGCACACGGTGGTTCAGCCATAATAATACGTAGCTCCATAAAACATTGTCAATTACCTTCTTATACAACGGACTACCTACAAGGTACTATGATACAAGTTGAGAGACTGTCAGCACCCCTAGTTATAGCAAGTGTTTACTGTCCACCACGACATAACATAACTAAACAGATGTTACAACCCTTTTTCGAACTATTAGGACCTAGATTTCTAGCAGGCGGGGATTTTAATGCCAAAAACACACACTGGGGCTCACGTTTAACAACATCAAAAGGTAGAGAACTGCATAAAGTTATAGTAGATAACAAATATGGTTTCCTGTCAACGAGCAGCCCAACATATTGGCCCACGGATCCCAATAAAATTCCAGATTTACTAGACTTTTTTATTACCCATGGTATGTCATCAAACTACATGGATATTGTTTCCAACTATGATATTTCGTCCGATCATACGCCTATAATAGCTACCGTGAGCTCAACTATACTATATGAAGAACCCAGACCTACCCTCAGCAACGCAAAAACCAATTGGGAAATGTTTGAAGCTCATATTAACGAATTTCTTAATACGAATCTAAGCTTAAAAACAAACCATGACCTAGAGCTTGCAACAAATCACTTAACAACAACTATACAGGAAGCAGGGTGGAGTGCAACGCCACAAACATACAATCTAAAATCCAATACTCCTAATATTCCTACTGAAATAATGGAACTAGTAAAAGAAAAAAGAAGAGCAAGGGCAATATGGCAGCGTAGCCGTAATATTGAAGACAAAACCAGACTAAACCAATTAAACAACAAACTAAGACGTAGACTGCAAGAAATTCGCAATGAAACCTTTAAATACTATACAAATTCACTCTCTGTCTATGACCACTCAATTTGGAGAGCAACCAAAGGAACTAAACGACCTAAGGAACACATACCACCTCTACGAGACGAAATGGGAACCTGGGCAAGGTCCGATAAAGAAAAAACTGAGGCATTTGCGGAGCACTTACAAAACACTTTTCAACCAAACTCTGATGAGCCTGATCAAGAAATTGAAAACTATTTAGTAACTCCACTACAAATGTCGCTCCCAGTACGTAGTTTCACCCTGCAGGAAATTGAAACACAGATAAAATTATTAAACAATAAAAAATCACCAGGCTATGACCTCTTAACAGGAACTGTTTTAAAACGTCTACCAGAGAAAGGGCGTCGATTTTTACAAATCCTATTTAATGGAATACTGCGGCTCGCATACTGGCCATTATCGCTAAAGTTTGCTCAAATTATTTTAATACTTAAACCGGGAAAACCTCCTAACCAAATCAAATCATATCGTCCTATCAGCCTGCTCCCGATAGTTTCTAAGCTGCTGGAAAAACTAATACTGAAACGTATAAACGAAAGTGCACTTCAAGAAGAATGGCTACCAAATCATCAGTTCGGTTTTCGAACTAGTCATTCAACGACACAACAATGTCACCGATTGATAAATATAATACGTGCAGCATTTGACGACAAAATGTATTGTAGTGCAGTGTTTCTGGACGTGAGTAATGCATTCGATAAGGTGTGGCACAGGGGTCTGCTTTACAAAATAAAGAGTTTATTACCACACAATTACTATTTACTTTTACAATCTTACCTAACAGATCGTTACTTTCAAACTAAAGTAGGTAATGAAGCATCCCAGATAAGAAAAATAAATGCAGGCGTCCCCCAAGGTAGTGTCCTTGGACCGCTACTGTATTTGCTATACACGTACGACCTACCGACTACAGCGCAAACAACCCTAGGTACCTTCGCCGACGATACTGCAATACTTTCATGTAACGAGAATCCAGTTATAGCATCAGAATTGCTACAAGAATATCTAAACTTATTGGAAACGTGGCTGGAAAAATGGAAAGTGAAAGTAAATGAAAACAAATCGGCGCATGTTACTTTTACAACCAAGCGTTCAACGTGTCCTCCGGTTGCACTCAACAACATACACATTCCGCAGACAGATGAGGTCAGATACTTGGGCTTACATTTAGATCGACGTCTGACATGGAAGATACATATAAGTAAAAAACGCAAAGAAATGGACCTACGTTGTAAAAAATTGTATTGGCTTGTTGGCAAAAACTCAGCCCTTACGTTAGATAATAAATTATTAATTTACAAGAGCATAATTCGTCCTATCTGGCTATATGGTTGTGAACTTTGGGGATGTGCTAGCAAGTCAACTTTAAATATAATACAACGCTTCCAGTCTAAAACACTTAGAATGCTATCTAACGCCCCGTGGTATGTGTCAAACGTAACCCTACATAATGACCTCAACATTCCTTACGTGACAGACGTAATAAAAGCAAGAGCAATGAAACATCACGATACCCTGGAAAATCATCCAAATGTAACAATAATCCCGTTAGCTGAAGCACCTCAAACCAGAAGATTACAAAGAAAGTGGCCAGTAGATTTAATAGACTAAACTAGGGGTGACCTCGCTGGATGTCTTCCCCTCATGACTTTAATTAATTGTACATAAAATTAGCTCATAGAATATTGTATTATTCTGATTGCTGATAAATAAATATTATTAAAAAAAAAAAAAAAAAAAAAAATATTTGACAAGCAATAAATTATTTTATTTATTATTATAGTAGGCATCTGAGCGGCATTTGGTTTAAAATTGGGTTGTGTAATATTCTTTTTCTGAAATCGTCAAGAAAGCTTGTCATGACAGAACTCAAGTTGGTCATGAAAGTGTCACTTTACAAGACTAGTCACTTTCATGATTTTTACAAGACTCATCTGTCACTTTACAAGACTCATCTGTCATTTTTAGACTGCAATTGAATTAGAAATCGTCACACCAGCTTTTGAACTTTGCATATTGTTTCTCATATCTTTCTTTGGACTTATCCGGAAGCAATTCTTCCACTGCAGCAGCAGCTTCTTCAATTATTCCAGTGGGAAGAGTGTTTTCCATATTATAAAGCACTTTACAACTGTTTACAACACAAATTGTGACGCTTAAAAAATTTGTTGACAATTCATTGTCATGGATATCAACTTCTCATACGACTCTGATGTTGATATATTTTTTCAGTTTAAATCTATTTTTAGTTTTTAGAAAAACGATTTCAGAAAAAATATAATACATCACTGGTCATGAAAGTGTCTCTGCTTGACTCGGAGGCTTTAAAGAGATACTCGGACGCTACGCGTCCTCGTACTCTTCAATAAGCCTCCTCTTCTGCAAAGTTTCACTTTCATGACTTGTAATGTAATATACTATTACGTAACTCAGTTACGTAAAAATCTTTACAACACTCGATTAGGTAAAAAGTGACGCTTCATAACGTCAAAAGGTTAGGTAAAATTCAACTTTTCAAAACGGAATTAGATAAATAATTTTATCCAATTCAGTTACGAAATGTCAACATTTCGACATTGATTTTAGTTGTGAAAAGTGGTTCATTTTGTAACTAGTTACAAAATATGCTCCCATTTTGTAACTAGTTACAAAAAGATGATTTGAGTTGCGAAAAGTGGTTCATTTTGTAACTAGTTACAAAATATGCTCCCATTTTATCACTCCCATTTTATCACGATGACCCAACTCCTTTTTTAAGAAGATGCGGCATTTACATTTTGTTATCTGAATTGGATAAAATCTTGTATGAAACACGTTGCAAAACATGTCTTTTTATCACATGGCGTGTTGTTCATCTCGGCTTCGCCTCGACGAACAATTTCACGCCTGGTGATAAAAAGTCCATCATTTTGCAACTCGTTGCATAAATAGCTATATTCAAACGCAGTACTGCAATATAATCCTAATTTACCAGACGGTCAGTTAATACTATAACTTCATCAATTTTCAGCCAATTACTATTTAATGCGAGTAGTTGTTTCAAATTACACTTCATGTCTGTCGTTTAACGCTTGGTAAAATATTGAGGGTTGTTATTACGTGCTCGTGTCTATTGACAAGCGCACCGTTATCAGAATCGACCTACAAACCAATCTTTTTTTGAAAAATCCGTGCATGTCCATTATTTAGTCCTTATCTGGTCGTAAAGAGAAAATTTAGTGACGCTTCGTGAAATTGTTTCGATTTTGTCCCTCGTTGGTCGGGTTCAACTTGATCATTAGGTCGGAAAGAACGAGCCTTAAATTGTAGAGAGATACTGTGTCACTATCGTTAAATTATGGAACCAAAAGGGTCGAAATTAGCAGGGAACAAGGTATTTCTAAGGTCTCAAAGACGGCAGTTAGTTAAGACACTTCAAGCGCATGTTGGTACTTAAATTGGTTTGCTTGTGTTGTGAAAGTTGAACTTGAGCTATAATTTTGGGTATTTTACCCTGAAAACGAAAAGGTTTTTAATATTTTATCGCCCTTTTTCAAATAAAAACAAAAATAGGACAGAGATATTCGGGCACTTCTGTCTCCTTTGATACAAAGCAAATTCCTCACGTGCTTTTAGCTCTCAGCTACCCTACAAGTAGACATGACTTGTAAAATTAATAGAGCGAAGTGTAGTGCAATAGTGTAAATATCCAGGACCTAAAAGGAAAATCATGTGACGTATTAACCTCAAAGTGAAGTGGCCAGTTTTGGACGTGGCGTATCGTTACGTTAAATTATTCAGACTGTAGCAGTTTTAAAGTATGTTCGAACATCTGAGACCTTCCAGATGGAATCTGCATTGAGTTTGTAAATTATTCAAAAATTTACATTTGAATTTTAAAATAAAGCTTTCTATAACTTGGGACGTTTTATTAGCGCTTAAACAAAAAGAGAAGAACAACGGAAAACTGTCAACGGATAATGTATTTCTGGGTTTGTGGATGTTTTCGGATTTTCTACGGGAGAAAATGCTTTTAAGCAGCTGTAAGCTTTACATTTTATAACCCATTAGTTCGACAATTACAAATTGATCGTGGAATTAGTTCACTAATTTAAATTAACTAAAACTGCTCTACACCACTTTTGATTTGTTTGAAAACATTATTTAAAGGAATGCATTTAACATAAGAATAAACCTTTTTTTATTGATGAACAAAGAAATCATTTCAATTCCAATTATTACGTTTCTTGGAAGAAACATTGGCATAAAAAATCCAATAATGCTGAACTTTCTTTCGATTTTATTAACCCAACTATTGGAAAAGTAAAACAAAATCAAACATTTTTCGTAACGACTTTGCTCATACTCGTAACTCACATTCAGCTCTTTTGATTTCAAGAAATAATCTTGGAATTTATTTAAGTTAAAGTTTGTTTCCCAAATGTATTATATTTCTTATTTCTGGAACTTTAAATAAAATTAGCTACATTAAACTAGAGCATCATTCGATTTCAACTTGTCCAAAACTCTGCAGAAAACAAGCAGGAAATATTAACGACCTGAAGTTACATTATTATGAGTTCTTAGCTTTCTGTATTTGCAGTTTTTAAATAAAACTAACGAATTTTATTTTTTTTTTATGGGGAAATGAATTATAAGCTACTCTTGATTGTACAGTGTATGCAATGACATAAAAAGGTGCAACCTAAAAAATGATATTATCGGTGCTTATTCTGTAGTTTGCTTTTTAAATTTTAATTTAAGAAATTTTACTTTAATTTAATAGATAGATGTCAACAATTTAATAGATATCCGCAATCAGAATACAGTATGTCCTATAAATAAGTTAACGTTATGTCTTTAGTGTACATGTTTAATATAATCAGTGATGTTCCCATCAATTTTTTTGAGGGTATACTAGTACACTACCGGTAAGCCTGCCTTTTCCTATGGTTACTTGGGGGGGGGTCAATGACAACAAATGAACTTGAAATTTTTATTATATAATTTTTCAACCAAATATCTATAAAAAATAATAAAAATCGATAAACCTAATTAAATATATTGACAAAAAATTGTTTGCTGAACGCATCTTCATTCTTGTCTGTTTCTTGGCGTTCTTTACCACGAGAAGCTGAAAGTGCCGATCGATGATCTCGCAGCCAAACATTCACGTATGGTCGCGGATTGAAGTCTACAACTGGAGGGCCATTGATGGAGATGAACATCAAATCTGACACATTTTCAATAGTTAGCCGAGTCCTCAAATCGGTTATTGTGAGGTTCATATCGGAAAACCCCCTTTCACAATCAAATGTTGTTGTTGGAAGTATGTTCAGCGTTTTAAAGAGATTAGAAGAAGCATTTCGTGTACGGAAGTCTACTATACTTTCGAATTCAGATAAAACAAATCGGCGTGCCACTCTTTTAACTTGATCTTCTCCCTTGGCGTCATCAGTTACTGTTTTGAATACTTCGTCAATCACCTACAGAATGAAAGAAGTTTTCTTTTAAATGTTCACCTATCACCTGTGTATTATTTAATTAATTAATGAAATTATATTTTGCAATGTCCCTTACCTTCAGATCTTCTAAAATTGTGTTATTTGTAGGGTCATTAAACAAGCACTGCCGCATTCTGTCAACTAAATTCTGCAAGAATTGCAGCCTGTTGATCCCTCCCGACTTCGTTATTGTAATCTCTACACCTTTATGGACTCCGTTTTGAATGGCCTCTGCAACTTCTTTCTCTTTTTCACCAGGTTCAGCCTTCAGGCTTTCCAAAATCCTAATAGTTCTACGCATCTCCGATTGGGCGTGCATGAGAGTTGTTTTTCTGGATTGAAGTATGCAAGATAACATTCCAAGTTCACAAAGATCGTCGTAGAAGAGTCCAAGTTCTTCTAGGAAAGAGGAAGATTCTAATTTTATCTTTAGCCCAATTGCTTTGGCATCGCGAGTTTGACTAACGTGTGCATGCATCCCCGGATAGTTGTTCCATACAGCTTTTACAGTTCGGAAACTGCTTGCAGACCAACGTACATTCAAGATACGACCTATTTTCTTCATTTCAATGCCTACATCCATACAAGCTTCTTCTAAGCCCATCGAGTTCTTGGGCTTTGATGATAATGAGCGTAGAGTTTGTCCATGAAACTCTGGAAACGGGAAACACCAGTACAGTCTTTTATGACGTCGTTCACTGAAAGTTCGACGCGATGACATAAACAATGCCATACGAAAAGGTGCGGTATCTCCTTACATAGTTTTGCAGCGACTCCAGCTTTCTTCCCCGTCATCACACTCGCACCATCGCTTGCAAACGCAATCCAATTCTTCAATGAGAACGACTTTGATATTTCTAGACGTTCTAAGCACGACCAAAGGGTTTTCTCAATAGTTTCTGCATCTTGTCCATCCAGCTCAATCAAATCTAAGAATGCTACAATGGGAGCCTCTGCATCAAAATATGACGAATTGTATACAATTAGAGTGCACTTAGTGCTCAGCGTGGTTGATTCGTCCACCATTATGATGAATTTTGAGTCTGACTGTACTTCTTCTTTTCTAATCCTTAATGCCCTTTCGGGCGTCGGATGAGTCTGACTGTACAAGATGTGAAATGAGTCGTCTGCGCATCTCCTTTGCTATGACATTTATCATTCGCGTAGCAGTTATTCGGCTATATAAGGAAGCTCCCATATCCAATCCATTGATTTGCTGAAGTTCAACAAGTTCTTCAAATTGCAGGAAGGGGCGGTGATTCTTTGCTATACAATACACTGTTTCAAAAAGTCGCACGTTGGCGTCCATTACTTTTTCAGATACATGTTCGAACATCTTATCCAAAACCTTTTCTTCGCCCTTCTTCAAGATGTTCTCTACAAACATGTGTTCGATTTTAGTCCTCAAAGAAGCCAGTTGATTCTATCTATTACTTCCAGCAGCCATGATTTCAAAGTCTACCCACTCAGGCGAGATTCGAACTTTACCATCGGCATTGGATTTTTGAAATTGAATGCTATTTTTTGCTTTGATGCAAGCACTACATCCTAGTTTCCCATCCTTGCAATCCAACCACGGATTTTTCATCTGAAACTCTATCGCCTGTTCACTAATCCACAATGAAGGCCAACTTTTGAATGTTTCTAAAATTTTCTGATCACAACGAACAGCACAATTTCCGTCCTTGGGTGACAACAAGGTTGGACCAGCACCAGCAGCATCGACATTAGCCTCGCATTTACCTTTCTTTGCTTGACTGGTGGAAAAAAAACTAAAAAGTGTGCCGCGTTTATTAGAACTCGAACTCATTTTGTTATCAAAACAAAACACTTGAAAATTGAAAAAGTATTGTAAATTACAATATGGATTACAATTTGTAATTCATTCAACATTCAACAAGATTCTGAATTTGTCAATTAATTAACTGATTAACTCACTAACTCACTGCAAAGCGGACAATGTGTTCAATAAGAACAAGTACATGCCATAAGCATCATTGTTCAACTGTTGAACATCAACCCACCAGCCCACCACTCACCAGCGAACAACGCCGAAGCGACAAGTCGCGACCTGCGCTGCGCATGGGCCACCCGCTCCCGTACCCAACACCTCAATGGCTATCAACGTTCAGGTAGTGTTCGGCTTGACGTTTTGTTATTGTTTTTTTAGGCCTATTACGTAAGCACATTCTTTTCTTCTCTTTTCTTTCTCCTTTCTTTTCGCTGTCTCCGATCACTTTTTTAACGAGTTTTCACAAATTGCTAGAGAGTATACGCAGTATGCCCAGAAAATCCTTGAGAGTATACGGCGTATATGGAGTATACCTTATGGGAACACCACTGAATATAATGCACATGATGAGGGAAACCTCCATTAACGTTACGTCGACTTCCCGTCGATCCAGTGGCCAGCATATTTTCATCAATCTTCTGTTGTTCTGTAGTAGAAGTGTTTGTACGAGGTGTGTTCAATTGAAACCCATCTTTAGTCCATAAAAAAGTTATTCAGAAATATAATTAAAAATAATTACCACCACAATTAAGGCACCTATCCCACTGTTTCACCAACCGATGTACACCCTGCTCATAGAATTCTTGTGGCTGCTGACTGAAGAATTCTTTCATAGCGTTTTGTACTTCTGCATCCGACTGAAAACGTTTACCTTTTAACGCCTTTTTCAGTGGCCCAAAAATATGGAAATCACAAGGCGATAAATCTGGGCTGTAGGGTGGATGCTCTAAAATCCTCCATTTCTTCTGTTGAATATTTTCTTTTACCACATTGGCGATATGAGGCCGAGCATTGTCGTTAAGCAGAATGACACCACGTGAAAGCTTCCCTGGACATTTTCGTCTTATTGCTTGATGAAGCTTGTTCAGACTTTCATTGTACAGGTTTGTATTGATATTTACTCTAGGCTCTTTAAACTCTATCAGCAAGGGTCCTTCGTGGTCGAAAAGAAATGTCAACAGAAATTGAATGATTGCACGCTGGTCAAACTTGGACGGATTTTGGACAACAAATGCCATTTCAAAGTCACACAGTTTAAAGTCACTGTCAAATATAAACGAGAGAAACTAATCAGTGTGACGGTTACAAACCATAGAAAATATAAAATACCTACGGATAGAATGGAAACTTTTGACTGAAATTTGTCATCGAACAGTGCCCCTGGTGAGATGAGCGGCTATTAAAACGTACGCGCGCGCGAAATTTAAATGTATAAAATGAGCGTGAAATTTAAAATGTTTAAATAAAATACATTTTAAAGCAATTAATTATGTTTATTGTTTTAAACTTTTTGAAAACATACATTTTGCTAAATACATATACACACACCGGCAAAAAAAACGGATCACTTCCAATTTACTGATATTTTGTTGGCTATATGATGTAAAGATCAAGTCGCTACTGATATTTGAGAGTGTTAGCCGACCATTGTAAAAAGCAAAAGCTTCAGTTGCTTGCCATCCGTCTCATTATTATTACTTTATTGATGCTTATCGTTCAAGCTACGTTTTTTTATTGATTGTTTTCAATTGTTGTTTATCAATGTTGCAACTGCTAGTGGTTGATTTTTGATTAGACTGTTTACAATATCATGTTTTACTAAGTCTGCATCGCATAATGTCGCTAAACAGTCAAGATGTCGCTAAGGCTATAGCTCTAGTGGAAGACGGGTGTACCATTCAATTTGCTGCAAGGGCTGTTCGTGCAGCATATGCAACTGTTCATTGAGCCATCCTTAGATGTCAAGAACCTCACACTTACACGAGGAGACCTGGATCAGGTCGACCAAGAGCAACAACGGTCCGCGATGACAAATTTTTAGTAAATATTGTCACGTGGAATCATCATTCTACAGCTGTTATGGCACGAAATCGATTGGTGTGATTAATGTATGTAAGCGAGAGAACGGTAAGAAGACGCTTCAAATTCAAAGAGGCTGGGTTAGGGTATTTGAAACCAGTGACAGGCCCGGAATTTCTCGCACAACATCGAGTGGCCCACTTACAGTTCGCAAGGCAACACTTAGATTAGACAGAACAGCAATGAGACAATGTTTTATTCTCAGATAAGTCCAGAGTTGCCTTGCGGTCTCCAGATGGTCGAGGGGAAGTATGGAGAAGACCAGGAGAACGGTATTTTGAATGTACAGGGTGGCCCATTTTCGATGTTTTTAAATGGGAAGTACCCTTAATATCGGGGATAGGCAAAAACTGATGTCGGAGTCCAGGGCCCTTTTTTGATGCAAGTTCAAGTCCGGAAAACAAAATTCCGCTATCTTTTGTTATTTTTTAGTTATAGCCCAAAATTCATAATTTGGCCATATCGAAAACTTCAAATAACTGTCTTGGTTTTGAAGATATCCAAAAACGGTAAAAACATTCTACAGGCACTTTTTCAAGAAGAATACGATAGTCAATCCAGATATCTTCTAATTTTTATGTTTTAAGAGTTATGACATAAAGTTGGCATTTTTTAAATATAAGTCGTAGTTGGCCATGATACCATTAAATTGCATATTTTTTCTGCTTTCCGAAAATATATAGTTTATAGGGTTTAAATGTAGTAACAATGCCTTTTTTGAACAAAATCGGATTATTTGATGTTGTTAGCAATTAGTGGGCCATGGTTCATGATAGCAATAAACAAAGGCTAATAGAGCGGGTGCATGTGATGTCACCAGGCACACAATAACGCGCCCGATTGAAAATGAACGACAGTTTTGTAAGTTAACAAAAATAAATAATTACTTTAATATTTTGTAGAAAATCTCGCGTTATCTTTAATAGCTTTTAATTCTCTTGACATATGGAGATTTTACAAGTTTCTACGTATAACCTGGCAAACTTTTTAGTTTCTTGTTATCCACAGCTGTCCTCTAACTGCTTTCTCTGGGAAATAACACGTTCCCTAATACTCTTTTTAATTCACGATAAAATTTTCAATTACGTTCGTATCAACTGACCGTGCGGAAAATTTTAAGTAACTGAAAATTTCAAAATTATGTGGGTTAAACCATCCCTCATCTGGTTAAACACATCTTTATTCGGTTTGATATTGTAATATGTAATATTTCCTTTTTGGTAAAATTAGTATACCGATGCATACAAATCTACCCTTTGTTTACCCTACAAGAGTTCAGCTGATGACCTAGTGACGTCACATGCAACCACTCTACTACTTTTTGTTTTGCTATCATGAACCATGGCCTACTAATTGCTAACAACATCATAATATAATCTGATTTTGTTCAAAAAAGGTATTGTTACTGCATTTAACCCCTATAAACTATATATTTTCGGAAAGCAGAGAAAATATGCAATTTAATGGTATCATGGCCAACTACGACTTATATTTAAAAAATACCAACTTTATGTCATAATTCTTAAAACATGAAAATTAGAAGATATCTGAATTGACTATCGTATTCTACTTGAAAAAGTGCCTGTAGAATGTTTTTACCGTTTTTGGATATCTTCAAAACCAAGAGAGTTATTTAAAGTTTTCGATATGGCCAAATTTTGAATTTTGGGCTATAACTAAAAAATAACAAAAGATAGCGAAATTTTGTTTTCGGGAACTGAACCTGCATCAAAAAAGAGCCCTGGACTCCGACATCAGTTTTTGCCTATCTCCGATATTAAGGGTACTTCTCATTTAAAAACATCGAAAATGGGCCACCCTGTACATTTGCTCCAATGACACCGTTTTACAAGAGCTCTGTAATGGTAAGGGCTGGAATTTCTTACCAAGTCCGTACGGAACTCGTTTTCGTTGAAAATGGATCTTTGACAGCTCATAGGTACATAGAAGAAATCCTTTCAGAATATGTTATGCCCTACGCCCCGTTTATTGGTGATGGGTTTGTGTTAATGGACGATAATGCCCGACCGCACACAGCTGTATCGTTTCAGAATATTTGCAACAAGTGCAAATTCATCCAACGATACGGCCAGCGCGTAGCCCTGATCTAAACCCCATTGAACATGTTTGGGAGATGCTGAAAAAACGTGTCAGAGGTCATGCAGTCGTCCCGGAGAAGGTAAATGACCTTCGCATTGCTCTTGACGAAGAGTGGAGAAATATTCCTCAAACCGACATTAAGGCCATTATTCAAAGTATGCACCGAAGAATGGAAGCTGTACTAAGGACAAGACGAGGAAATACGCGTTATTGATAACTTAATAAATTAAATTATCCGCAACTTTTTCTTTTTGTAAATTTGTAATGTTTCTAATTTTAGTAATAATTTATAATTAAATGCCTTTAAACAAATTTAAACTGCTTAAAATGTTGTAACGTACTGCCAGTTACCCATTTTGGCAATACATCGGCGTAATACAATCAAATGAATAAATAAAATCCTTAAATTATTTATAGGTGATCCGCTTTTTTTGCCGGTGTGTGTATTTCATCGGGAGCTTCTAACAAAAACTTTGAAATTTCATCCTTTGTAAATACTTGAGACTTTCGAGGCTGATACCCATCATTTTTTCTTTTTATAAATACCTTTAAGCGGCCAAATTTTGGTATGTCCTGGTTTTTATTTATAGAAATAGTTAATTTCAGCATGGAGTATTCTGACCATAATGTAGCAGAAGACAATGTCCCTGATTTTTCTAAGAAAACGCTAATAACACATCTTCAGTTATTGTGGAAACATCATTTGTTGCACACCAGTTCATGAAATTTTCATAAGCTTGATTGTACCGGTCTTTGAATTTGTCCGGCAACAAACTTCTGCACGCAATATTTGTAGCTTCTTGAATGAAGTTTATTTTAACCTAAATTATAACCAAATATTCAAAAATTATAACGATATTTGACAAATGTCATAATAGTATATTGTGTAACAAGTACGTGAAGCTGACCTTTTTATACGAGTGTGCAGTTTGAGACACGAGCCGAAAGGCGAGTGTCACAGGCACACGAGTATACAAAAAGGCTTCACGTATGTGTTGCACACTATACTTTTTCTACGACCTCAACTCAAACTTAAAAAATGAGTTAAATTAGCAAACGTTCATTTCACTTGACAGTTCTGACAAATTCGTCGTCCAAACAAAAAACAAGCACAGCAATCTATTCAAGTGTTTACCCGTGCCGAAAAGTGTATAGGCTCTTATGGCAGAAATGCGTAAAATAAACTCAATAAGAAATGCATTGCACTTCACGCATCGATGTAAAAAATACGATTTCACGTACTGCGATCAGTATGTGAAACTACTACTTTATGCATGGGAGTAGAAAATAGTATATTGTGTTATTAGGAGTAAAAGTGTCATTTTGTGTGCCGAGCATGATGTTTGAACGACGAGCGCTAGCGAGTCGTACCATTTCATGCGAGGCACACAAAATCACTTTTACTCCGAATAACACATGTTATTTTTTCTTCAAACGCATAAATTAAAAGCAATTCAGCAAGAAAATTTAAAAAAAGGCAAAAATGAACGTCATACCAGCTGTCATTGCTAAGGGTTGCTTTGTTATAAAAAATAAAAATTACGAGTTGCCATTGGCTCATTTTATGTCACTTTTAGTCCTAGGAGTAAAAGTGAATGTTTAACTGTGTGTATCCAAGGACACAAAGTCGTGTTTTTATGACGTTTGAAGAAAAAATAATTTTTTTTAATAGAACAGTATTGTTACCAAAGTAACGTTGACAACAAGCCACCTTATAATAAAAAACGTTGGGTTATGAAATATTTTGTTTGTTTGGTTTCGTATATGGCGCCATCCACTGAGATGTGCGGTAACTAAACTAAATAAAACGTTTGGTGCTATAAGAGTGCGCAGACCCTGTTACAAACACTACTAATGTTACAAAGCGTCAGCTGAATGATTACAACTGTTTCCAAGGCTAACCTGACTAGGGATGGGTTTCAATTGAACACACCTCGTAATAAGGGATTTGGTGTGCAGTTCCAGTTTTTCGTGATTTTCACGGATGACTTCTTGCGCGAATGGTGCCTTAAGATCCGTATGGAGGGTGAGGTTCGAAACATACCACGGCGCATTAGTAATTGTCTGTAGAATTTTTGGTTGACATCTCTAAATTATTGCTACGTTAGCGTTGGATGTACTTGCCCAACCTCATAGTTCTATACCAAATAGGCTTTATTATTATTTTGTATACAGGGTGAGTCATAATGGGCGGAACAAATTTTACCAGTATGTAGGAGAGACTTTTTTAAGTAAAAAAGTTCCTATAAATCTATGTCCTAATCCGCACAGTTGAGGAACTACAAGAAGTCAAAGTTTTTCTTTTTTAAAATTAAAATCAAAAGGTGATATCAAGTAGTTTGCGGTTGTTTATTGTTTTGCTAACAGTTGATAAAATTTTTATTTCGGTTTGATGACACTTCGTATTATTTAAGTCGTTTAAGGTGTAGCAATTCCTAAAATGGGAGATTTTAGTGCGTCTGAATATGCAGATATTGTTTACGTGTACGGTTACTGCGATGGTAATCGGCGACGTGCGTTTCAAGAATACCAGCGCAGGTTTCCAACCAGGCGTCAACCATCGTTTCAAGTATTTGCTAGGACATTGATACAGTATTGGATGATTCCGGAGTCAGTACCCGGCGTGTTGCGGCACATTTAAATCTTTCTCAAAGCTTTGTTTCCCGAGTTCTTCGAAAAGAAGAACTTAATCCGTACCATTTTCAACGAAAACAATCACTGCTGGCACGAGATTATGGCCAACGCGTAGAATTCAGTCGTTGGCTGTTACATCAACATATTGAAAATCCCGATTTTATATCAAATGTGTTATGGTCCAGTTTACTCGAGATGGGATCAGTACAATTTATAACAGTCACGGATGGTCTATCGATAATCCACACACCATCATTCAAACACGATTTCAACAAAGTTTTAGTATTAATGTTTGGGCTGGAATATTTAGAGGAGGTTTGCTGGAAATTGAGATTTTAAATGACCGTTTAAATGCGGAACATTATGAACATTTTTTAAACTATCGACTGTATGAAATCATCGAAGAAGCTCCGTTGGAGAGTCGTCAAAGGGTGTGGATTCAACATGATGGCGCGCCATGTCATTATGGAAGGCAGGTCGTCCGGTGGTTGAATACTCACTACCCTGGCAGATGGATCGGACGTGGGGGCCCTGTTGCCTGGCCTCCGAGGAGTCCCGATTTAAATCCTCTAGATTTTTACCTCTGGGGACATATGAAACAGTTAGTATACAATACTGAAATTGACACACGTGACCAACTGCGTCAGAGGATTTTTAACGCGGCCAACGAAATTCGCAACAATGGTCAAGTAGCTAGAGTGTACGATTCCCTTATTCGTAGAGCTCGTGCTTGTATTAGAGCTCAAGGAGCACAGTTTGAACAGTTTTTGTAATACATACTATGATTTAATAAAATATTTTTTGTACAGTTTATCCAATTTTTTAACAGTTTTCACAGTTACCGATATTATTAAATATTTGTGTTTATTACAAAACTTTGACCTCTTGTAGCTTCACAACTATGTAGCTTAGGACAAAGGTTTATAGGAACTTTTTTACTTAAAAACGTCTCTCCTACATACTGGGTAAAATTTGTTCCGCCCATTATGACTCACCCTGTATAATAGGAAAATCTTTTTGTTTGGTGATAGTTTTGACCTTCTAACTATTAACCAGTTAATCCCTTTCATATTTAAGTCAATTTGTTCCTTTTTTGACAATATGGGGATTTCCAGTTTAGCTTACTATTCAGGTTTAACCCTAGGTATTTAACTTCATCGATCTGTGGGATTTTCTCGCTATTTATGTAAACTATTGGACAATGTGCTTTTCTAAGGGTAAACATTATTTGTTTGGATTTAATTCCGTTTACTTTAATACGCTATTTATCCAGCCATTCCTGAAGCGAGTTGAAACGATCTTATCAAGATGTTGCTATTATTGGATCTTGATGCTTTGCAATAATGGTTGTATCGTTTTCAAATGTTCCCGTGATTGTATAGTTTGACGTTGGTAGGGACTCTGTATACAGTAAGTACAACAGGGGCCCGAGAACGCTGCCCTGTTGAACTTTGTTTTAAACTTTCGATCACTTAAGTACGATTTTAGAAGTTTATAGAATGGAAGAGGAAGAATCCTTTTAATTTTAAAGGGTAAACCAGGATGCCAAACTTTGTCCAAGACTTGACTGACATCTAACAGTGCCGCTGCTTAGTATTGTTTTTCCCCCAGTCCTTCATTTATTTCGTGTGTTATTCTATGGTTTTGCTGTACGGGGGAGTGGGCTTGGCGAAAACCGAACTGATGTACCGGGATCCAATCTTGAGGCATTACGTCATCATTAATTCTATGCAATCTTTCAAGTAGTTTGGAGATCACAGGTACCTAGTAAACTTATAGGACGATATGATGTAACATCCGTTGGCTTTGTCCCAGGCTTTGGTATCATTATTGTTTGTCCAATTTTCAAGGGCCTGGGCCAATAACCTATCCTTAGAATAGCGTTAAATAAGTATGCTAAATACAGTATTCATTTTCCTTGTAGTTCTTTTAGCATTTTATTTGTTATTAGGCCAGAGCTTCAATTTCGTTTGGGGTAGTTGCTTTAAATGGTTGTGATATTTGCACTGGAATAGTTAAATACTGGTCAACGTCTTGGTCGTGCCCGTTATTCCGCGGCGAAAATACTCCAGCAAACAGTGTGTGGTTGTCGCTTTATATCATGGCTTTATTGTTGGCGTAGTTTAGCGGATTGGAGGTACGGGTGATTTTGGTTTTTTTGCGTTTTTGATTGGTTTCAAGATGGAGTTTTCGTATCTAATTAAATTGCTGACGTAATCATTAAACGAATCATCTCTCATTTCCCTGAGTTTTGCTTTTAGTTTGTTGCACAATTGGTTATACCTAGGTTTATCTTCAGGAATGTGACTTCGGTGCCAGATCGCCCTAGCTCTTTTCTTCTCCGCTACAAATTTCTTAATTTCCATGGAAATATTATTTAGAGTTTTTGATGATGCTTGCTGTGTTGATTGCTGTGCTGCATGTTAGAATAGAACTATGGCGATTACAGAAGAGTGATTCGATATCAGGTCGTAACTACATATATATACCTAGGAGCTTCCGTTTGTTATAAAAAACTCGAGCAGGTCTGGTATTTTTATTATATCTGTTGGCCAGTATATTGGAGAGCCAGTCGAGATAAAACTATAGTTCTTGTCTTGTATGAGTTCTGCTAGTTCTCTGCATTTAATAGTGATTAGGCGCGAGCCCCAGAATGTGTGCTTACTATTATAGTCTCCTCCTGCAAAAATTTTGAACCTGATGTTCAAAAGTACTCTTCAAGTTGTTCTTTTTTAATGTTGTGGCGGGGTGGACAACATACAGCTGAAATTGTTAAGACGGTAGGGTCGGCTTTTAACTTTTATTGAGGTGCCTTGTAGATGATTTTCTTCGAATGTTTCTAATTCATAGTGTCGAATTGATCATTTAATTGGTATGGCAGTACCGCCGTGGGCAGTACCATCGGATGATTGGTGTTGTATATTTGATATTGGAGTATCGTAAAATGAATTCTTGTAGTGAAGTGGGTTTCGCTGATTTGTAATACATCTATTAAATTTTGTGCTAGAAATAGTTTAATTTCTTCTTTGCGGTGAGCCATTTCATTGTGCTACCCTTAATTTTTTTTTGTTCATGTTATACTATTTTGCTTAGTAATGTTGTGAGCATATCGTAGTACTGAATTGTTATTGAAACCAGATTCACTTTCGAATAAATTGAATTCGAAGAAATAGCTAATCTTTCCCATAATCCAGACTCTGATGCTGCGCCCGTTTTCAGTACGCCTTTTTTTTTAGCTCCGTATCTAAAATTACAGTATTAGATCAATCAGAATATCTAAATGATTCAGAATCAACCAAAATTTACCATTCTCCAAACAAAACCATTTTCAATCAACACTCGTAGACTCTTTCAACGTCAAAAGCCTAATTATTACTAATACACATTTCTCCGGTCTTTTACTAAATATGGCAGATGTTTCTTTATGTAAAGCTTTTGGTGCTCAATAGATTCCAACTGTACCAAAAGTTATTAGTCCTGAAATTTTTGACTCTATCACAAATACAAATCCAAAAAAGTTTGATAAAACCTATAAGAGAGCGGCAACAGTAAGTGCTTGCGGAAATAAAGAAAAAATACGTTTTTTCGGAGCGTTTCTACAAGGTCCAGCATTTATGTGACACACAAAATATAAAAATAATCAGAACAATTAGACTAATAAATAATTGGACAACAGTTTCGGATGATTTCCTTAAAGCCGAATCAACTTCTCGGGAACTTCGTTTTAAATTACGAGAAAGAAGACAAGGTGAACACGAAGATATACATAAATTCATATCTTTACGAAATTCTTGATATAATTTTTAAAGCAATTAACGCAAATTTACAAGCTGCTCCATATGAGCTATAAGTAAATGGGACGATTGTTACATTTTGAGAGGAGAAGCTGTCCAGCGACAACACTTCAGTGGGCAGATAGATTAGTTACGGTATTTTAGTTATTGTCGGTTGGTGATCGTCGTCTCAGTCGTCTTCTTCAGGTCTCAGGGGTGCTCTCAGGTGACTGACTTGTTCAGCTGGGTGTCCTGCGAATCTACCTAAGTAGTTAGTGGTAAGTCTGCGGACTTCTGCTTCTACTTGAATCTGGTCTTCATAACAAATATCAGTATCATTACAGTCTTTTGTCTGAAGACAATATTGACCTGTCAAAATTAAAAATCAGCGACGCGAAGAAATTTCTAAGTTGCAAAACATCGAATCATCTCTTTCGTTACACGAGCTTCTTCAGAGTTCAACAACTAACCAGTAACCATCGTTCTTCACATGGTCCGAATTTCCAATTTAATACTAGAGGTAGTGGAAAAATTCAGAATTTTGGATCTCGAACACATCATGATGGACGACCGATATGCTTTAAATGTTCTAAACAGACACCTCAGTTCTTCAAGTCAAACAAGTTTTGCGCGGACTTCTCACAGTACGCGCCAAGGTATCAATAACAACTCTCGCGAACGGAGATACGTTAATACATCATATAAAAATTCCTCGGGATAAAGGATATCTTAATAATGATAAAATTGACATAACTGCAGATAGAGGAGCAGCTGAAAATGTTGTTAGTAAGGGCGTTGCAGCTAATATTGACAAAAAATTTTACTCACTTCATTTACTAACAGTTGGATGTCATAAATTGTCTGTCCTGTGTTCCACAACATTAACAGCTATTTATGTAATAAGTACATAATGTAGGTCTTTATTGACGAGTCCTATAGTTTATGGCAGAGTGAGCGTAGCGAGCGAGGCCAATAAATAGGGCGAGTCAATAAAGCCTAATTATGTACGAATTGCATACAAAGCTTTATATACGCCTGCGAAAATCGATTTCTTTTAGAAAAAAATTAAAATGTTCATAATTTTAGTAAAATGAGTCAAGTGTGCGTTTCTGTTGTTTGGATACGAACTTTATTTTACTAGTACTATAATAAAGAGGTACTTTATGGCCGTAAAACTATGTTATAAATCAAACTTTATCGTGCAGTCGTACATAAAATTGACTATACCACTCACATTTTGCTTAACCAATCAGATTGATCGATTTCCGTAGCAACAGCCAATAAAAACGATTTTCAAGTGAAAAAATCACACGTGCGTTTTAATAAGTGAAAACAATTCATAAATAGTAATTAACTGTTCGTGGTATAGTCTTAACGAATACAACGCGTGATCCGATTTTCCTATGATAAATTTGGATCGGATAATTAATTCGTGCTAGTTAATTTTAGAAAATTTCACTCGCCCTGACGGGCTCGTGAAATTGTCAAATTGACTAGCACTCATAAACTATCCGATCCAAATTTATCGGAAAAACGGCATCACTTGTTATATTACTGTTGATTATTCAAAATTGGAAAACTACTCTAGTGATAGAAAACTCTCCAAAACCTATAATTTTAGGTACCTATGCTGCCTACGTGGCGGTGCAGTATTATATTTCTGAAAAACTTTTAAAGGAACTTTTATTTTATTCTCAAGAAACAACCATCATATAAATATTTATAAACAAAAAAAAGTACATTTTGTTGCTTTTATAATATTGTGTAGCCCTTTTATAAGATCATCTGGTTCATTTGCAAAAAGAACGTCGTTTCATATTTCATAAAAACTTCATAAATAAGACTTTCTATTAAAAGAGGAAACGAAACGGCTTGGGAGTTTATTTATAAGAAAATAATGTCCGGAGACTGCTTTTGAATTTAGTAATGAATAATCCTCTCTAGATTATTGTGTATGATAAAGAATTTGTCCTAATTATTAATCTACACCACGTGCTGTTAAGCACACCTTTTACATCTGAAAATTTATTAAATTTAAAGTGAAAGGTGAAATTCATTCTAAATTACTTTATTAATTTTTATTAGACGAATTATTTTGTTATACAATATTATTTATTTATTTATTATTGTAGTAAATGGGAAGTTGGACGCTCAAAGAAACTTAGAAGAACTATAATTAAAAAAAAAGCGAAAACGGAAAAGCTTTTACCTTAGGGACTAAAATATTTGATATTAAACTCATCGGTAGTGCTGCTCAAAATATTTTACCACTTTTTAATTAATTAAAATCAATAAAAAGTTTTCCTTTAAAACTGCATGAATTCCCAAGCTAGTAAAATCCACAAAATAAATTCGTCCAATAGTAAATGATTTAATAATGTAAGAACAACCTGATCCCTTTACAAATAGTGCGAAAAGCAGAACGTCCTTCCGTTTAATTCATTAATAAATTTATATTATCCTGTCCCTTAGCGCACAATAACTGTCAGAAGGAAAGTGGAAATTCGGTAGTAAATTTAAGTAAGAGAAACCGCAGCCTAAACATACTGAATGCCCTTAAGGTGTGCTGACTCCGTGACAATTTTAATTTGTCACATAAAATACTGCACCGAATTCTGACTCCATATCTGTCTCATCCTGTTAAATACATCCGAGGAACACTTCGGCAAGCAGAGAATCCGAGAAAGATTAGTGAGTTCCCATTGAATGCAAATAAGAAATTTTCGATTCAATGATCGAAGACTCGATACGTCTTACGGTTTTAATTGACTGAGTTTTACGTAGCCGTATTATAGATCAACGATCTTCTTCTAAACTTCTTTATAATAAGTAGTTCAATTACTAATTAACCCTTTCACATGGGGGTTGGAGCTTAGTACAAAAATTCGCAGTATCTTACATCAATAAACTTTTAAACTTTTAAGTTTGAGTTTTTTGAACTTTAAACTTGTACAGCTTCATGCCAAAAATATATTTTATCTACTTTCATTTCGTAATATCAATATTTCGAAACGAAAAATCGTGTTGTAATGAACTATATTACCGCACTAGTATCGTAATAACTTTTGACATAAAAATGACAGATTGACAAGAGAATTCATAGTTATTTTACTTGTTATAAACATTTATTATGCACTTTTTACGATTTTTACGATATGAATATAGTACAAAGCTTTATCTACTTGCATGAAATTATCAAAAAATATGAAATATTTGCCAATAATTAATTACCTTATGCAAAAGTTGACTGTTCCAATTTTCATTCAAACTGACAGCAACCAACACCAAATAAACAAAAAATCAAGCCTTAACGTATTAGATTTCAATGAAAATTGGAACAGTCAACTTTTGCATCAGGCAATTATTGATAAATATTTAATTTTTTTGCTAATTTTATGAAAGTAGATAAAGCTTTGTACGATATTCATATCGTAACCTCGTATTACGATCCTCAATGGATTTGTCAAACTCGACCTGCGGTCTCGTTTGACAAACTTTCCATCTCGCATCGTAATACGAGTTGTTACGATACTCATATCGTAAATAACTATTACAACAAGCATTTTATAATACTACTATACTTTAAAATAAAAATTTTAAATAAAATTTATTGTCAGAAATATTTCTATTTTGAGCATCGAACTTCAAGGAAGATAATTCAGAAAAGACAAAATTTTGTAGTACTTTTTCTAAAGTCACATGAAATCCGGCCCTGTGTAAATGAAAATGTTCTGACGTTACACGTTTTACTGAGGAATAACTAGATTTGTGACAGACGTAGGAATTTTTAGTTTTTCTAAGCTCGCCTTGAGGAAAATTCGAAACATGCTCGGCTCGGTTCGGTTAGCTTCGAGCTTTACCGAGCTACGAGCTTTTATCGAGTTTCGGGCCTTTGTCGGACTTTAAGCTTATATGGGGCTTCATACCTTTACCGAGCTTTGAGTCTTTATCGAGGTGCACGAAGAAAGATAAGATAGGAGTGCGCACTCGACCAATTGTTTGAAAATGGAACATTTACAGAACTTCAAGACCTCACCAAATTTCGTCAAGTTATCGAGTTTCGAGCTTGTAACGAGCTCCGAGCTTTACAAGCAAACTAAAAGTCACGCCCTAACCAACAACTAATAAAAATTAAGGTATTTCGATTTATGTTTTTATTATTTGTTTTGAATTTCGTCATCGTTTCCGAAACCTAGCGAAAAAACAGCTTTGAATTTCATAGGTCACCGATTAATACAAGGAGCACTATCTACAGTGCAGAGCTCAGGGCCTAACAGTTAATCTTTGCTAGAAAAAGAAGATTGGAGGCCTTCATGGAACGCATAATATTTGGGACAGCTTTAAGGTTCTCAATCACAATAAAGCATCTGGGTCTAACCCAAGATACTAAGCTTCTCTGTAACAATCACATAGCCAGACAGATAAAGAAAGCCACCATTGGACATGTCGTCGGATCTTCGGCATCACATGGATCCTGTAACCTCAAGTGCTGATGTGGATCTACACTACGGTGATTAGACCAGTTATCATCTACGGTTCACTGGGGTAGTGGCCCCCAAATGTAAAGCAATATACACACACGGTTCTTGCCCATTTTCAGAGGCTAACAAGTTCTGCTGCCATCGGGACTGGTTGCACCACGCCCTCTGCGGCCCTGGAAATCCTTCTCAACCTAACACCCCTTCACATTGTAATTGACTCAGAAGCACGAAAGTCGGCCTACAAGTTGTTTATCAGCTCCCTGGAAGGGGCACGTTCATATTCTAGATTTTATTTCATTTGATAGAGTCTGGCCCGCTGCTTAGTGCTCGCAGCGATATAGTGTCTCCCTGCTACTCCTACACCAGAAATTACGAGATAACTATCCCTGTCTGGACAAAAATGCTCATTACTGCTCATGGACCGCGTCAGATCTTCTGATCTACAGTGCTTTACAGATGGATCGAAAACAGACGTAGGCTCCGATGCTGGCATTTATGGCGACTAACGTACAATGAGATTGTCTCGCGGACTAGGTAAGTTTCCTACCATTTTCCAGGCTGAAGTCCTTGCAATCTTAATCTGAGGCTACCAAAACAGGCATATCTATATACGCTTTGAGCTCTATAAAAGCCAAATAAAAACTGGTCAGGGAATGGGCCTTGGAAAAACTCGGAACTGGTTTCGACTAATCCGGATGCCCGGTCAGAGTATCATTCCAGGCAACGAGGAAGCCGATCGCTTAGCCAAAGGGGGCTCTTTGGAATCTTAGGCCCTGAACCGGCCTCGGCTTACTTAAAGCAAGCATTCAGCCAGCAATTAGAGACCGCATTAATCTAATATTGGCTGAGATAAGCGAAACAACTCATCCACAGGCCTTCAAAAGCTTTGGTCTGAACAGCTTCTTAGGCTTAGTAAAAAGCACCTCAGGATAGTCACAGGATTACTTACGGGTCATGGCCTCTTTAAAAGACATCTGCATCTGGTCGGCCTCTCCGAGGACCCATGTTACAGATTCTGCAACGAAGCAGATTTTGCGATGCCCCAGACTAGTTCTCCTGAGGCATTGCATACTTGGTGCCGGTCTTATAGAGCCCGATGATGCACGAAGTGCCTCTATGGACAAGATCTTGGCTTATGGGCTAGGTGTCGGTCTGTATGAAGACATCCTTTAATGTGCGGCGAATGCACAATAGGTCTAGGGCTTGAGTGGTGCTACTTCGCACCGCCAAAAGAAGAAGAAGAAGATGGATCACTGAGGCTGAGTTTAAATTAGATCACTTGATATATTTCACCAAACAAAGAGACTAATTTGTTTAGTTACTTCCATTTAAGTGTTTATTTATTCATTAATTTAGGTAAGGCATTTCTAAAGTACTTAAATTAAAATATTTTATAAGGTAATTAATGCTTTATTTTATGAACTCATATATTTTCCAAAAGCACTCGTTTTCGTGTTTAAATAAATCTGAACTTCCACCCAGTCAATCTACGAGTTAAGTTTAGGTTACTTGATGTACTAAGCGTAACACACTAATTTAATTTCAAATATGTTTTTAGTTTTATACTTAGCCACATCATAAAATATATCGAACAACAGCTCCAAAAATTGTTAAATTTATATTAAAAGTAATATGTATAACGAGTATTTTTTCACTTTCCAGCATTTGTATTTTGTGCATTCTAAAACGTTTATGTAATGTTTCTAGATTCACGATATTTATTCGAGTGTGTAAGTTGTCAACTTGTCAGCATAAATTCATGAGCATATTTATTGATTGTAATCAGATTTTAGAGTAAATATTGAATCACATCAAACTACTGCAAAACGACCAGGTTGATTAGTAGCAGTTCTAGTATAGCCTTGCTAAACGAGTAAATTTTTCATGCAACGTTCTTAATCACCTCACACCCTTTAGAAATCTTACAGATTAGAACCTTTTGAAGGTCTTTCCTGTACAGCATTTCTTCTGTACTACTGTTCACTAATTTTACTTTTAAAAACACATATAAAATGAGTTTTTTTCATTACAGGTCTTCAGATTAGTTGCCAAGCTCTTCATTTAAATAAAGAACATAGGCACTGATTGTAATTACTTTAAAGAGGAATACAACGTAAATCTACAGTGATTCATTGAATAAAATTAATTGCAAGTAAGTAGGTACAATGAGGTTTTCTTCTGAAGGTAAACTTTCACCTTAGAGCTTTTAGATTTTGTTCAGTAATTAATTTTGTTTACTTTTCAGAATGGCTTTAGTTGCTGTTATCTCATAGACAAGATGTATTAAATAGATCATGACCTTGTGTTACTAAAAAATAAGATACGATAAAAGGAAGCTGAAATCCACCGAAGTTAATAGAAATGATGTAAAAATACAGTTACAAGAAATTAAAACAAATGGTTTTGGGTTATTTGAAGGTAGGAAAAACAAGACACACAACAAGTATAAACCTTTATTTTTTCTCCTACCAAAATGCTGATTTTTTCTGATTCTTTTTTCTTTCATAAGCCAATCAAAATGTGATTAAAAATTGCTTAAAACCAATTTAAAAAGTATATGAAGTCTTTAGTACTCATTACTCGATGAAAAATATTTACTTCATCCATGAATTTAGAGAAGTATTTGTAGATCAATAAAAAAAAAGAACGAAAGAAAGGTAAACGTTATCAAAACGTTTCTTAAATTTGCGAAAAGTCATAAATTACAAACAATGGCTTGTGAAGCTTGCTACTGCTTCTAAAAAATAATAAATCTGTACGTTAACAAAAATCCAATGATAGAGGAAAAAAAGCAACAACAATATTCTAGAATTCCAGAAATTGTTTTCCTTTCCGAATTTCCGGTAGAATTTCTTTGATTAAGGATTAAATTAAGACATTAGAAACGAAATATTTCGTTAAATAATCTTTTCTCTTTGTAACCGAATGCTTCAGTTTTAGTGGATTTTACCACAAGTTGGCAATGTAAAGTAAGATAATACATTCTAATTCGATGCCGTTTTAAACAAAACGTCAAACTTCGTAAAAGACCATTCGCGCGGAAGTATTTCGTTCGTTACGTGAAAGATAGAAATCCTGTTTAAATTAACTCAGAGGCTTAGTAGTCTAAATAACCTCTCTCGGTTGTCTCATTACTTGTTATTATATTTATCAGAACGTAAAATGGAAACATTTGATTACTTAAGAGAATATTTGACTTGTTTTCTACTAGGAAAGTTATTCGCCATAGATTTTGAATTTTGAAAATAATTAGTTCCAAACATATTTTTATCATTTAATCTAATGTTTAATGTATAATCGTTGTGACTATAACGTTTAGAGAAAATGGGAAAAACACGGACAATAAATGTAATACTTATCATATTAATTAGTTGAAAAACAGCTAATTTGTCTGCAAATAGTTCATTTTTTCAGTTTTACCCCTGTTTTTCCTACATCTGACTTCGAAAAAATTAAAAAAATGTGGATAATTTGCAGTTAATCAATCTCCTCGTTCGGTCATTTCACCACATGAAAGTCACCCAACTTCTCGGACATATTTACTGAAAACGTCTAAATGAATACAGAAGTTCGCATGCTGTGGCCTGTAGGATTTTAGAGTACGTGCCGGACATAGTAATTACTGTATGAAATACATCATAAGGATTTTCCAGCCGCGCTTTTAGATATACCAATAATTAATTACTTTCAAAACTAATATAGCAAGTTTAATCCTTTGATGAATAACTGCAGTTAAATCCTTTGTATTTAGCAAAAACGAATTCGGAAACAATTCGTGTAACTTTGTGGGAACTTATTAAAACCGGGATTAATTATTAATCTTTAGAAAAGACAAATCAATAGAGCTTTATGAAAGTACTTCCATATAAATGTCCAAGCATTTTTTACTTTATTCAGAGCTTAAAAACGAATCACTTTCCATTATGCTAATGAAACTTTAAAATCTGGATCTTCTGCTCTGCCCTGTAAAGAATTTATGTTTGATGTTTGACCAGAAACACGAATAGATGTTATCACCTGTCAACCAAAGGTGAGAATTCCTTAATAATGTGTTTAACTCGTGCTTTCAGCGGATTGACGGCTCGGATGCATATTACAGAGATTGATAACCTTAGGGTATACGAAAATTTGGTTAATGCCTAGAAATTCAATTTATTGTTTCAAAAAGTAAGAGATCTGCGTCTAAAGCAGCTCCTCAACTAGGTTAAGCTTTAATGGATATTAATTTCAACTAGTGCCCTCAGCATTCTGTTTAAGATTATGTAAGCACATGGTTGAGTTCATGTTTAACAAACCATACAGATTTAATTAAAAACCTTTTATTGTTCGGTTAATTTTTCTCATATCATCGGGAAAGAAAGCGTTGTTAATTCGATTTCGCATCCCTTTTACGTCTTTAACAGGATGACACTTTGGTTTTTTCTCCTTTTAATGATTATAAATTAACGTTAACGGTGGAAGTTTGAAATCTTAAACGAACCACGGAATTTAATTACGATGCGAGAAATACAGAAGGATAATTTATTAAATTACTTGAGCTGTATATTACAAAACTTAATAAAATAAACGTGTAGAAAATCTAAAGTAAAGTGGAGATATTAACATTCCTGGAAATTGCTAGTTCAAATGCTTTTTGCCTTTATCTTGACAAAAATTTTAGTCCACCATTTAGCATTAGCAGCTTTTACTTTCGTTTGACTTCCAAAACATTTAATTTGAATTAATTGTCCATGGACTGTGAAAATATGTTTTTTAAAGTTCCAACATTCAGAATTTTTACGAGCGATGCAGAGAGTTTATTTTAACAGATGGTTTAGAGGGTATATACATTTTGATAGCAGTTATTGAACTGCCATGGCATTAAATAAAATACAACTGACGCATAATTGAATGTAGTATTTCTCAATCTTTTTTATTTGCGCCACCCTTTTTAATATTCATTTTCGATATATTTGTGTATATCAGGTGAACATACACGAAACAATTTCTCGTCACGATAACTTCTGACAAATAAACGTTAGCTAAGTTACTGAGAAAATCTTGCGGTTAAATTGTACGCAATTTACTAATACAATGTTTTATTGAAGCAATACTTCTCCTCAAATTAATCAGATCAATTAATTAGTAGTAGTGTGTTGTTTGCAACGAAAATTTTGCCAAATATGGCCAATTTACCTTTTTCGAACTCTTGAAATTTTTGTGTTTGGTGTGGGATGAAAAATGAACATGAATAAAGCATTGTTGCTTTACTGATCGGAATGATGGGTTATCTAATAATAAGAAGGAGAAGTAGAATAAGGAATCATACAAAATTGGCGAAAACTTGGTTGGTTACCGAGGAAAGAGCTCCACCATATGCCACTTCTTAAACAATCCCGATGATTTTAAAAGCTATCTGCGTATGGATGAAATAACTTTCAGACAATTATTGCAGTAAATTAACCAAGAAGGACATTATAATGTGTAGGGTGGTTCTACTAGAGGAACATCTACTTACAACATTGGAATTTCTTTGGCCTTTCGCTTCTTACACGCCATCGTTGCTTTCCCAATCTGTTCTTTCCATTTTGTGCGAGACCTTCCTTTCCTTCTTCTTATTGTCGGAATCCACTCAAGTAATCTAGAAGACATCCATCTTCCTGCACCCTTCTTAAGTTTCCGTACCACATCAGCTGCTTATTTTCTATGGTATCCAGGACTGGCCGCTGTATGTTCATTCTTTGTCTAATTTCGTTGTTTCTTATTCCATCTAGCCTAGATTGGTCGCAACTCCTTCACCAGAAATCCATTTCGAGTGCTCGCATTTTCTTTTTCAGTACCTTACCTAACACCCAATAGTAGGACCCTAATGAAACTTATGAGATCTCAGAATAGCTCTCGTCTTAATACTATGTACAATCATTTCCATGTTTTTATAAAATGAAAGAAAAATCGGGCCCCTTTCAAAATACATATGACTACATGCGCACCGTTACCGTTATGCTACAAATAAGACATTATTCATTTTGTTAAAATAGTCTTTATTACCTACATGACTAATGGATAATATGTAGAAGAAAGCATATAGGAATACAAAGGCAACCTTTTAACTTTTATTGTCCGAAGCCACAATACTTTGAATAATTTTCAAAATGCTTTTTAGGATCGTGATTCGTTTATTTTTGAAAATATTTTCAATAAATCGCTTTGTTTCGACTTAAAAACCCGTCTTTTTTCGATATAATATTCTAACGACGAACACAATAATGTTCCATTCTCCACTGTTCGAAGAAAGATGTGAAAAATTGGTTATCTATATTAAATGTTTGTTCAACTGAATCATAATTACTCGTTGGACGTACATTTGTCTTCTTAATTTAAAATTAACGATTCCCAGGTTTAAACCGCATCAATGTTAAAGAAGAAGAACACAATGTTTCGCCTGTTCTTGTAATGGGCTGTATGAGGAACTCCTCAAAGAGTTTCACCTACCCTGCTCTTGTAGTCCTCGACTAGGTTTAGATGAAATTCCTAATGATAGTAGGTGTTGAATTCTTTTCCCCCAACAATAACATGGCCCAAACCTTGGACATCACTCATTACTTCTGCCCTGATCAAAACTAGAACTAGTTATGATAGAACGCAGCTTATATACTTTCACCTCGAATTTTATGTTTCTTAAGGTAATTTTTGCCACATTTCCTTTTCACAGTACCTGGCAATTGAATTAGCGCCACCCCCTAATTTTAAGGGATTTTACATTTATGAGTGTGTTACGTATAATTAAAACACGCAAACGCGTGAGACATTTATTTCTAACATTTATTACAGGTATTTGAACAAAATTATCAATATTTAGTCGTTGCTGTCTTGGCCATAATGACAGCAACTTCCAGCAATTTTGGATTTTGCTCCCAGGTTACCCTTATGTTTTCTTTTAAGGTGCCTATTACGGTGTTGGATTTTAATGGCCTATTTAGATCACCATCATCAACATCATCATCATCAATTGACATGGAGCAGATCCCCGTGGAATAATCCTGGATTACGCCAGGCCCACCCCATTCCAATAGGGTGTGGAGGGATTTGTTATGATAGGTGGGGATTGGGAGCACTGTATAACGTTAACATGCTTGTGACGCCAGCTGCTAGACATCGCTTCTACAGTGCAAGGTAGTTAGTAGATCACTGATCACGATCACATATTCAATGGGGGTTGAATATATGACTGAGATGGTTAAACATGTTTTTTCCTTAATCTTATACTAATGGTACTTCTAGTATTACCGCTAGTTTCATATGTCTATGATATAAAACGCCTTAGCACAGACATGCCTTCCCTGTTACATGTTGCTTTATGCTAGCTTAGTCTAATGATTATTATTATCATTATAAAGATCGTCAAAATCAAGAAAACTAGCGCCTACTGTCGCCTGTTTGATAAAAATCCGTTTTTAACAATAATAATGATGAAGGATAATTTGAGGTAATAAAAATGTAGTTATTCAAGTTAATTTATTTAGAAAAGAATGGGGTGGCGCTGGTTCAATTGCCGGGTACTTTAATGTTTAAAGATTTAACCATTTAGGCGATATATTTTTCAACAATTTTATTTAAATTATTGCTTTTAATTTTAACTTCTCTACTTCCTTAATGAACTTCATTTCTCTTCTCTTCTTCTTCGGCCCATTCCTTACAGGAATATTCGCCGCGCTTCATGGGCTCAAATTGCCCCGATAATACCAAATAGCCCCGTTCTACGGTATTTAAAGAAGTCTTTAGACGTTGTTAATATCGTGGAATTTATAGACTGTCTTTAAAAAGTTGTAGCATTCTAGTTTTATAAACACTTTTCTTGGATTTATTAAATATTGTGTAGAGTGAATTCGGAAACCCCCACGATCAGTGTCAATTTTAACAGAATGTCTTCCGGGTTGGGACCATGTCACTGTTGAGAAAGAAGAACTCAACGTTTCGCCCGCTTTCGTAAGGGGCTTCATTAGGAGAAAACGAATTTCGCCTCTGGCTTGGTTGACAAGTTGAGTTACCATGCCCTTCTTCCTTTCAATAAAAGACTTTCACCTCTGGCATCATTGACAAGTTGAGTTACCGTGCTCTTTTAGTGGCTCTCCTAATCGGATGAAACGTTGGGTTCTTCATTCTCAACAATTACACGGTCGCAATGTTCTTTCAACATTGAGCAGAGATCTCTTGTTCAGGTGTTAACTACATTGCCAGATGGTCTTTATAATATACACATTTTGCTTTTCTACTTGTACCATGTTGTACCTGGACTACTGAATCAACGAAGTAATCAGATTCTGCTCGTATGCGAGGACAATGCGAAAAATTTCACTTAAGCAATAAAATGAGCGATCACCCTTATTTTATACAATTACGGACCAACCATAATTAGGTATCTAAACCAAATTTTCTGCATTCATTTCGCATAAGGGCAGTGTGAATAATCACGAACACGTTTTGTCGATAGTAACAAGTCGATCCAAAAGGTTGGAGGAATCTTCTTCAAAACGGCGGCAGATTTCCTTCGCCGTTGTCAATCGACCGCGGTTCTGATCAGCATTTAAGCATCTCGGAATCCATTTGGCAGAAAGCTTTCCCAAGTGGTGATCAACAATGTGAAACACAGGTTCCTAGAAAATATGCAATATTTCTGCTGTACGCTTGAGCCCATTTCGTCGATCTTCTAAAACCATATCATGGACAGAATCTACGAATGTTTTCTGGAGCGGTCACAGAAATTGGTATTCCAGAGCTGTGCTCATCTTTGACATTTGATCTTCCTCTCTTAAATTCCCCAACCCAGTTTTTAATAGTGGCGTCTGAAGGACACTAATCACCTAAGGTTATTATCATATCAGCAAAAATTTCTTTGCTCGATAACCAACGTCGATAACCCTTCCAAAATAAATGCCTACCTAATAACGGATCCAAACTTGATTTTTTCAAACTCTAGCTTTTTCTCAGACATGATGTTTTCAAAAATTCACAGTTTTATCACCGTTCAACTTATTGACGTCAAACTTTAACAACATATTTATAAAATGTCATAGTTGTAACCATATGGCAACCATATTCAATTTTGTCTACTAGCTAGAGACTTTCCAGACTAACTAGATATCAAAACCCCCTCGTATAATAGCTACAAACAATAACTAAGAAAGTAAATAGGAATAATTTTTTTGCACTCCACAGCAAATATTCCGCTTTTAATGCTTGAACATAGAGCATAAAGTGCGCCTTTCTCACTCTAGGGTGCACTTTACGCCTAGAGCATTTTATTAAAATTGTAATAATACTTGTCTACACTCGTTACCTTAGATACCATACATTTTTAAATAGCTTTGCCGTAATAAACTTGTCGATGTCATTTATTGTGATAAATTGCTAATTTAAAAATAATTAAAACGTAATAATTTTAAGCTTTCCTTCGTGCAAAAAGTTTTGTATGTACCTCAGACGTAACATATTGTTTTTGGCCCTTAGCGTGTTCGCACCTCATGCTATGATCTTCACGCAGCGAACCAAAAACGTCTGCTTTACGCTTTTGATACATAAATAACTATTAAAGGCTTTATTATCGTGAAAATTAAAACAAAACAATCTGAGAGTCCATATAACAGAACATCCCGGAGAGTTAAAATATCACCAAAATAAACCGGTAAGCTTCAAAGACCCTTCTAAGATTTGAAAATAAAAACAGTACAAAAAGAACATTTCTAGATAGTCAAATATTAAGCAATTGATTTTACAATTTTAGGAAGGGCGCATTTATTAGAAAACTTGCTTCAACTTAGCTGTCTCTGTTCATTGAAATAATTTAAAATGTAGCAAGCAAAATCATTATTGTTTAATATTCTTCAGTTGTCAGAAACACTTAATTTGCCTTGTTGTTCTTACTGTTTATTACAGAAAATATAGTATCGGGCTTAGTCTTCAAGCTTATCTCCTTTTTGTAAATAATTCTGATTAAATTCCTGTATAAAAACGACGGTATTACATAAAATATCAGCCGATCGTAAAATTCTCAATCTTTTTAATGGCTTATTCATAGCTTCTCTCAACTTTTACATAGACAAACTGCCTTTACCAAGGGCAAAAGCGCAGCAGCGTCTCATGCAATCAATCTTTAGACTGCAGGTTGTTTACATTTTAATTCGTGTGCCGTTCATCTGCACATAAATTGCATCATTACATAGTCTAAATATTAGTTATTAATATTCTCGTAAGGCAAACACATAAAATTAAAAGTTGACGAGTTACCAAGCAGGAAATTTTCCAAACTATCGTAATAACAAAGTTGTACTTTGTAATTACATCTGTAAAAATGACACCCAGGGAGACATCTAAAACCGTAGATTAAAGGTTCGAATTTTATGGACAGAACGTGACAGGATTCACGAAATATATTTCTGGTTCAATCAAAGGTATCCCTAGAGTTGACACTGATCCTATGTTTTAAAAGACCGCAATATTACACCCGCGTGTCATCAACTTCAAAGGTTTGAATAAAACGATTCGAATATGATATTCCTAAAAAATAAATTCGTAATGGAATTCATCAGTCATGTAACTGCTATAAAAAGTAACGTCACATTTATTTAACAGAATGTATTTTTTGTGTTCTCTTTTTAGCATGAGTCATGTTTATTTATTGTTTGATATTTATGGATATCACATATATGACATTGTATTTATATTTATAGCTTTAATGTTCTATGTTTGGTTTACTACCACTGGATGTTATTAATTATGCAGTAATAGTCTGCTTTGTTTGAAATTGCGATGCAGATGAGAATATGCACAATAAAATTGCAAATAACTCCTCCTAAGTTGAATTACAATATTTTTATTCGATAACAGTGGTTTGAAAGGAACTTAATTAAAGAAGATACATAAAAGAACTACCTATTCCAGATTAATTTAATTGTAATAATGCCTTTTCGGTTCCAAAAGTTTCTCGTTTGCTTTGCTTTCTCGTAATTGAATTAAGAAAAACCCCAAAATGAAATTCAAATAGCGTGTATACAAATATCTTAAGGTAGGTATTAGAAACAGCGCCTTGACAAAACGTTAAAATAGAAATTCGTAAGTTTAAAGATAGGTAAAACCGACACTCTCGTTTATCATTTATTTTATGATCGATGCCTTTCTCTTGGATGCATCTCATATTTTAACCTCGTGTCGTTATAAATTTTCCATTGGATCAGAATTATTACATGTTTGCAAAATTCATGTAACTTATATTTTCTGTATTTTAATCTGTTGTCAAGCTTATTTGCTATAGTGCAAAATTCATGATTTAAACTTAACACTTCATCTCAATATTAGAAGCTTTTTCCAGACGGTTAACTTATTTTAGGCTTATAAGCACCGTTTTAAAAAAATATTTATTAAGAAAATATTTGACTTCATTATGTAAATACCTCGTCTTGAGATTTTAAGCCTTTATATCTCATTTTAGGACTTAATTTTATTACATTTTTCGCGTATTGATTTTCTGTCTCCTGGAATAATTGAGCGGTAGAATTCCCTTTATTATACACAAGTTTTAAGATGGTTTTTGACATGACATTTGAAGGTTGAAAATTTAAACGTTAATATCAAGTCGTTCTCTTCCACAACTAAGTCGGAAATTTCTTAAGTTAGCATTTTATCAAACGTCATCACTGAATTTTTGTAGAACTCCTTCGGTTCTTCTAAGTAATTCTTTCTTTCTCGAGGCAAAATAAAACGGTAAGAGCTCTATTATAACAGAACAGGAGTAGATTTTTGTCAAATATTTAATTTTGAAAAAGATAAACAGAAACAATAATTTACGATACGTGAATTTTCAATTTAGCTTATTTTCTCAACAAATCATTTTTCGGTCTATAAACAACGTTATATAAAGTACCTAAATCCATTAGAAACCTGTGCTGTAAATCCGATTTGCGAACGATTTGTATTCTGCATAAAACAGAAACGATTCCCTATATATGAATATAAGCCGATTATTTAAAATTTTCCATTTGCTGGAATGAATTATCAGAACCCTCTGGTTAGAATAACACTAACAATACAGCTATGTAATTGAACGATGTTGCACCCGTACTTAGTAGTACCAAGTTGTTTTATATTATTTTTACTATTACTAGCAATTCCATCCAGCGACTTATAAAATCAACTAAATTCAAAAACTACTTTAGATTTATATTTAGTTTTTATTAATTCGTTTATATTTAAAATAATGTACTCTTCATTTGTCAAAACTTAACAGGGTCAAATTTAATCACCGTTTCTTGGAATATTAAAGCGTAAATTATCTAGGTACCTAGAAATTTGGTAATAAACTCGTGGGCATGAATTCCAAATCTGATGTAATACAATTTGATAATATTTTCTATTCGAAATTGCAAAGGTGATTAAATAACGATAATTTTATGTTTTTATTAATTTAATTCGTTATAAAGCTGATATTACTGTTTTCAATACTTTCAATGCTCGGATTGATCTATTTAAAAGAGTTGAAGTGTAACATTTTTTGCGAGAAAAGTTGAAAAAGAACACTATATCACTTCAAAATTATTATCTAAACAAAGATTTGCTTGCGTAACTGTATCAAATGTAAAGGACCATTATGAGCTGACCTGTAAAGAATAGGAACAAAGGAAAAACAGGCATCATATAAGTATTAAAATACAACAGCATTATCAAATGAAAAACTTACATTAGCTAAGTTATTTTCAAATTTCGAAGATTCCGGTCTAATTAATACTATATACTGAAATGTAATTAAGGCTGTAACGCCCTACTTTATAGGTAGTGCCTTGGAGTAGCTCGGTTTGGGTCCAGGGTGTTATCGCAGCTCTAATAAGTATAACACAGAGGTCTTGTAAATACGTATAATAAAAATAAAGATGTAATTCCTGGTACAGACAACGTAAATTATAATGTAAACTAACTATATACAATTAATAAAATAAACATGTATAAATTATTCAGGAAATAAAGATCGTTCCACCAATTATTGTGATAATTCTGTTCTGTGGTGTCCACGGTTCACCTTGCTATCTGTGAAGTGGCGCGCGACTCAGCGCATGTCGGCCTCTGCTACGGTTGTACATAGGGCCGAAGCGACTATGGCGGCGACTGTCTGGTGTGTTTACTCGATTAAAATATATAAACGGATAAATTACAAGTATTAAATATCTCGGCGATTCGGGGTATATGTTTATATCGGTCTGGTAGTGACAGGATAGTGAGTGGCTGGCTATTTGTAACTGCAGGTAAGTGAAACCCCTTATCTTGGCGGTGTTTATCAAGCTGTTCTTCTGGAGCGGTCGGTCCTGGTGGACAGCGGTTTACGGGAAGTGTCGGACACGTCTTCGACATGTGGGACGTAGGGGTTCGGTCGGACACGTCGTCTCTGATCGAGCCGACGTGGAGAACTGGAGGTCACGCCGTCTCTGATCGAGCCGACGTGGTGAACTGGTGCGAATTGTCGTCAAGGACTTGCCGACGGTCGGCATCGGTGGGTATCGTCGTCAATGACTTGCCGGCGATTTTGGTTTAGGAATCGGGTCGGTGGATTCTGATGATGTGTACGGTTGGGGCTCTGCTTATATACGTTTGTCCCGGTCGGTCGTCTCTGTCCGGCCTTATACGGGGGAAAAGGTTATATGGTCTCGTACTCCGGCGAGTCGTTATTACTGATAAAGCGGTTTTGGCGCCGCACTGTTGGGTCTGTATCCGAAACGAAAAAATTCCATTTAACGACCACCTGCACTAGACTTGCTGTATGGAAATTTTATTTACAGATAATATTCAAGGTTTTAAATACAGGTGGCACGTTACAAGGCTTAATCGCTAAAGGCGGCCATACACGTTGCGATATACCTGAGAGGTTTACCTGCACCGCTTACCTGCGCAGGTAAACCGGAACGTGTATTCCTACTACGGTATGTAAAACTGCACACGTATCCCGACCTATACAGTATACAGGCGACCGAGAAAGAATCGAAAATTAATTCTTTTTACCTGTGCCAGAGTACAGACCGGAGCGTGTGTGGCGCGCGCCTGCGCAGGTTTCAGTTGTCAATTAGTTGGGCAGAGGAATGTTGTGTAGCTTTCAGTACCGTTTTTGTCGTTTTGTGTCTCAGGAATAAGTTTACTGAGAGCTTGAGGTCTTGATGGCCGTGCTGTTGCAAGGAATCTCAAAGTAGCTGTTAGCCATTCGCGCGGAGGAATAGCTCTTCTCATAATTGTATATTTCTTGTGAATTAATAGAGACACCATTGAAAGCAATTTTAGCTAAACTTATTCGTTCATCCGCAAGTAATTAAGGTTATCTGTGGATTTTACACTCAATTCTTGTAATAACTTAATATGAGTGTATTGATTTCTTTTTAACAGCCACTCTTTACACCACTTTTCACGTTTTGTTCTTTGTTGTTCCTTACGGTATTCCACGGCGAGTAAAAGACCTACCGCCGCGAACACGTCATCTTGTGACGATGCCATTGTTTTTAAACCGAACCCCTCAGCGGTTTACCCTACCGTGTGTGAGCCCTTTGCCTGTGCAGGCATACCTGTGCGGTTTTCCTGCACAGGTATACAATGTGATTTTTGAAAAACTCAATTTCAGCAGGCCGTATTCTGACTTAATACAGACAGTTCTAAGGTTATTAAGAAAGAATTCGGCCTGCTGCAATTGAGTTTTTAAAAAATCACATTGTATCTGTGAGGCAAACCGCAACGTGTATAGCCGCCTTTATATTCTGTCCAAAAGTAAAACGATTTTAAGGAATGTAAGAAGATGATATGGCAAATTTGTACTAATATAAATTTAAATTTAAAATTTAAACATGAACAATTTCTCAGATTTTACTATTAACAAAATTTCTCATCCTTTCTCCAACATCCGCCATTAAACATTTTATCTCATTCTCTCCCATTTTCTTGTTTAGTCTATTCCAACGAATTTTCAGCTCTTCTATGTTTTTAACAGATTTACCCGTCTTCTTTAACTTTGCCTTCATAATAGCCCAATAACGTTCTATTGGTCGTATTGGGTGGATTGAGTTCCTTCTGAACGTTACTAACCTGATTCTTACATACCATTCTCCGGTTTCTTTGGTATAGTGGGCTGGTACCAAATCTAGCCAAAACATGTGTTTTTTTGTCATGTTTCTTAATGTAGGTGTGCCCTTTTTACCACATTCGCAAATGGCGTTCCAAACAAGGGCCCTTTTCCAAATTTTTCAAATTCATCTGCAGAAACCTTCCCTCCTAGCAATATATTGTAAAACTGAAGACCTGGCAAGGTACTAAAAATCAAACTTTAAACATGTCTCATCGCTTAAAACAGTGCAGAAGTCTTTTTCTTGCACTTCTGATTTTAAGAGTCTTTTAATATGTAATACTGCCTTTCTCAGTTGTTCCGGAGTTCCTTGGGCCTCTTTTATTTGATCTTTTAAACATTTTATATGGTTTTGTTCTTCTTAAAAGCAATCAATCGTTATTTTCCCTCGTGTTCTTCTTCCACTAGCCTTCCAGCTTGCTTCTGTATTTTTGTAAATTTTTCATGTAATAGGTAATTCTGATAGAATTTTCAAGCTCCTTGCCTAAGTAATTTTGAATAATATACGAATTCTGGTTTATATTCAATTTTTTTTCCTACTATTTATTGAATGTAATCTAGCATTTAACATTCTCAGGAGCATAGTTGTTCTATTTGCATCTAAGATGTTTTCACTGATGTTCTAGATCTGCGCTACCATGAGGAAACATAGCGTTTAATTGACTACCTCAATAGTTTTCGAAAGAAAAACTTTCTAATTTTATGTTTTAAACTCACCACAACAATCCTTTAGAAAATATCTTCCAAAATAATCTTACATCGTCACATGAAGCAATGCTCACATTTTCAAATTAAAAAACCTGCCATTGTTGAATTAATTTTTCAAAATCGACGAAAACGAGTGATGCCTTTGCAGTTTTGGTAATATAGGCTGGCGTTATACTTTCTATCATTAGTTAGATTTACACACTAAAAATATTTTAAAGAATACTGGACATCCCCTTTTTGGAGATCTGTTCTTTTAAATGAATGTTTCCAGGTATTTATGGAATATTGCTAAACGTTAGACAGAAATTCAAGCTTTTCCTTTTTTTTTTAATTTCTGTAATTCTTTTTTAGTTACTTCCCCACGAACAGTTTGCTGTAAAGGAACCAAATTTTCTGTTTTAATTTTTTTTATTTGTAATTTCGTACAGTAGCAATAAGCAAATCCATTGTTATTTTGATTTGCCATGGTGTTTATTATAAAGGTGAGAGTAAACGTCCTTTGCAATAACAAGCTTTTTAGATGGAATAAATGTTACAAAAGAAGTTTGAATAGCAGCCCACTGCCTTAAAACACGTAATACTACTGGTTCTGCAAAAATCCAGCGTGATTAAACATGAGATCGTGTGCTGGATGAGACCTGCTGCAGATGGATAGACTACATGCTGAGGGAAAGGGTGGCCTATACATCACTGTTGTATGAAACTGTAGCAGTTCGGTTGGCAAGAGGGTAACCTCAGGTTGGGGGGTTCTTTCTCCCCTGCTACGGAACCCTGTCATGGACGAGCTTTTGCAAGAGCTCAACAGCAAAGGGTCTTCTCCCTTAGGATACGCTGACCATCTTATCATAGCACCTACCAAACTAAGACTAAGCCTGCCTGTCTTGGTATAACAGGGGTAATGAGAACAACACCCACTGCTGCTAAGGAGACTCGCTTAGACCTTCCTCTTCTTCATATAGTAATATAGGGGAAGACAGGATTAGGAATCCATAGACTACAAAACTCACTCTACAACTTTCGTTTAGGTACAGAACACACAAGTACAGTTGTTAGCATAGAGGGTCCTCTACTTGAAATTATGGTGGAGTAACTGTATGACTTCCATTGGATTGGCACTTAGCATGAGAACTAACAGACCAGGAGAAAACCACAGCAAGGCATTCATAAACAGACCTTACAAGAAACGAACTGATAAACTACTTCTTATGGGTAAGGCACAACTCAGGATCGTCACAGGTCAAATATAATGGAGGCCTTGCTTGTAGAGTTTGCAATAAGGAAACAGAAACAGCAGCGCATCCTTTTGTGTGTCTGTGATGCGTTGGCAAGGAAAAGACAGCGCATATTCGGACAACCTATTAGGGAACCAAAGGCGTTTGTTAGACACCCGTTGAAAGACCTTTATCTTTTAATACAAGGAACACAGATCACCGAATGGCTGGAATCTATAAATCAGAGTATGCACAATAAGCCTTTTAGGCTGCAGTGTTCCCCGGAGTCAACAGCAAGACGGCCCTGAAATATTTTAAAAAACACATTTGATAAACTAATATCGAGAAAGCTTATGTTGAGATTCTATTTCTATTACACCGCTATTATCAACTGTGATAAATCTTCTCTAAACGTTTCTGATCCAACGGTAAATGCATTAAGCATTATGTACAATGTGTATGTTATACGTCCCTATTTTTACACTTACTATCATTTACCACTTCGTTTATTAACCGAACTACTTTTTTATTTATATTAACTCCGTTGAACCCTAAGCATTTTATTTAGTGATAATTTCAACAGCGAATAATATAAGTTCACTGAGTTTTCCCCTGTAGCTTCTTCCAACAAAAGATAATGAACTTCGGCTCCTTTAAGGTTCTCTGACCAAAAACGAATTGACATCTATAATTCTTTATAAGATTTGAAATGTGTGGCTTCATCATATACAATACAGTAATATAATTCGTTTGGGTAGTCCGATGTTTCTCAGGAGAGGTGGATAGAACTTTTAACTCACAACAAGTAATTCTAAAACCAAGTAATTCTAATTTGTTTATGTCTTGTAATAGCAAACCTCTGAAATATGGAGAAAGGGCTTCGGTTTTGTGTAACTGGTGTTTTGTAAACAGCGGCGTAAATTTATAACTTGTTTCGTTGTTTGGAAACATAAAATTAAAAAATTGGTAATAGGTATTTTGTGTCGAATTAGCAGATAACTTAGACAGCGCTATCTTTACTATAAACCATGTATTGTAATTTCTGCCTTGGAATATCGTCGTGAATACTTGCAAGCACAACTGTAGGTTGGTTGGCTACTGAAAGTAGAACTGACCTGAGTGTAATTTGATTTGACATTTTCAGCATGTTTTCGGGTATTGTGAAATACTCTGAAAACCTTCAGATATGACGAAAGCCTTTGAGCAAATAACGCAGAACATAGCCTCTATCGTCTACCTTCTCCAACAAATTTTCTTGAAAATGTACATTTTCCATTCTTATGCAACATTAAAAGCAATGTAAACATTAATACACGTAACAGCACCAGAAAAATAAGAGAAAGCGAAATTCGCCTTAATCCACGAACAGTATACTGAAGATCCAGATTAAACAAATGGAATTAACATCCTCGTTTTACAACAAAAATGCAGCAGAAATTCTTGTAAAATGCCCACTGCTATGCTAGGACAAATTGGTTTTAAATAACCTGAATTTCGATTACTACACCATCTGCAGTTTTTATTTATTACCTACCACAATACTACATACTCTTACTTGCAGCAACTTGCAGCTTCCCATTTAATGCGATGCGGTTCTCTCACCTTCACTAACTAAAAATTAATATACACAAGAACGAGAAGATCTTATAATGACCGATATTAAATAGGTGGACCAAAACTAAAATGAATATGTAGAGGAATTACGACATAAAAGTAAATAAGCCGAATATATTTGATTTCTCAATGCATACTACGTTTTGGAATTTTTCCCCTCTCCCTAAATTGTCACTGTTACTATTTTACGTGCAAAAAACTTGTTAAAGCAATCAGATTTCCGAAAATAGTTAAATAAGTACCTAATTAATGAATTCGGAGACTTCCGAGGTCAGTGTTAGTGTTAACAGAACGACTTCGGGTTGAAACCGTATCATGTTTGAGACAAAAGGGCTCTTTTGTATCAAACATGACACGATTTCAACCCGGAAATCGTTCTGTTAAAATAAGTATTTGATTCTGGAATTAGCCATAAAAAAGTTGAAAATTTGAAAAATATAACTTCTAGTTGAAATAATTCGACCCTCGTACTTTCAGATCCACAGTTCTAAAATTTTTGCTTAAATTAGTAAAACCGTGCCATAAAATTTAAATTCCTAATTATTTTTGCTATTCATAATGAACAAACTGTGTAGGCGTTTAATTTTCATACCAGAGTGAAATTCGTTTAATCTTTCTTAAGACATCAAGTCTAAATTAATCTGAGGCTTGATCTTTGATAACTTCGTTTAGGTGTTTTCTAAAGTTGAAGTTCATAAAAAAGTGCACATTATCGTAGCCTGAAACGTGAGATGAATAAATACGATCAGACAGATTGAAATTTTCAAATTATTAATTAGAGAACAGACAAGAACGAAGGAGGAACAATAATTAGACAAGACAAACAGGTACTTACAATGTTCTTATGGTTTTGTTCTTTGTTCTTTGCCTTTTTATTATAAATTATCTTTTGTGCTTTTTTTTGTCTGATTTTACTGTCATCTTAGTTCTATTATTCCTTCATTATTAGCTCTTCCTTTTTCATTTAATTTTTAATTAGCCTCTTTTCTTGTGGGTTTTTGGTATTGATTCGATATTTGCCTAATCAGATTTTTAAAAAGTGTTCACGTGAATATTAATTTTACACAAAGAAAACCAAATCACTAAAATCAGCTATAAATGTCTTTTAAATTTTGTTTGCTAATAAATGTTTTCGAAACATGAAAAGGCAATTCACGTATTTAATTTATTAACCCTCTGCCGCTCGCGCTAAATTTTGAGACATTTCCCAAGTAGCACAAAATGTTGGACCAATGTAACGCCAATGCATTATATATATGATATATCGGCTAAACATTTTATCGTATTTACTATAAATATTATACCTAGTACCAACATTGGCCAAACAATATATCGGCGTATATATGTAAAATACTTTGGATACATATTGGAAATCCAATATAAGATGGTATTGCTAAAGACAACGTTTATCCAATATAGGTTAGCCAATATAATGCCTTCATTGGAAGAACAATATATTACCAATATAAATGCAATATATATTCTACAAGGTAGTTTTTCTGACATAAAACCAACATTTATCCAATTTTGTGAATCCATGCTAAATATTAAGTAGTATAACAACATATATCCAATATAAAGTAAACTATATTTACTACTAAAAGCGTCAAAAACAAAAAAGCCATGTAAGTTATAAGTAATTCAACTTCTGCATTTTATTGAAAAAGGTAAATTAAATACATGCAAATTCCCATGTGATACTAAGTAAATAAAAATAAATTAACTTCTCTCGACGTTCACTGAGGTTATAGGCACATATTTAAATAAGTATGTTTGCTGAGATAACAACGTTATCAAAATTAAAATTAAATGTTTTTACAAATAAATCAATATGACACACAAAAACTTGAAAATAAGCTAGAACAAATTCAAAAATGTTTTAAAAAAGCATCACATAATATATGCATTTATGCAAATAAATCTGAAATAAGAAAAATAAAAATGGTGTCAAGCGCTTGTATTTTGTGTGAAATATGTACCAAAGGCATTCTGAATCCAAAAAATAAGCACAATGCCATAAATACCCGCTTTATGACAATTTAGCATTTCCATTTAAAAAAAGAACTGTAAATGACATAGCCTTTGGTCATTTAAAAGTTAGAACAACATAAAATAATCATTACGCATTATAACATAACGGTGTGAGTAAAACAATATAATCTTAAGAAATGTAGCACCTGCTAAAGGGCAATTATTGTATTTCCATAAAATAATAACAATCTAAAAGAAATGTAATTCATCGCTTTATTTTCATTTCAAAAAGGCACAGTGCCCAAAGGAACTAGAATTTACATGATGTCATGGAAAAATACTAATATCTAGTTATTCCGGGAATTTTGAAAATGCACTTTACAACTTAACATTCCTTGCTAAGCCGACATTTTAGGATCTTACTGTGACGTTGTCAGCGAAAGCATACAGATATCTGAATAAATGTATTAAACAAATTTAATAAATTGCAGTTTATCCTTCATATAGGAATATTCCTCGGCCGTACTAGTAATCTTTATTGTTTTCTAATACCGATTTTTAAGAATTCTACCCTAATCCTAATACAATAGAGCCCAACATTTCAGTAAATTTCCGACAAGTTTGGGGTACAGTGGCGTTTCATGTATATTTACCCGCGTTAAAGAAAAAAGATAACATTTACACGTGAAATTCTTCTACGATTTAGTAACAGATTTAAGTCTGATTATATATTAATTTAGTTAAGGGCCCCTTACGTACCTTTTATTTGTTGTTATTTCTTGCACAAGTTTCTAAGCTTAAGTTATAACTTATAAGCAGTGTTAGTGTATAATATATAATTAGATGCATAAATGGTGATTTTTATCATAGCAAAAATTCTAGCATTTGAAAATCTGGTGATTAATTTAAAATAAGTAGTGACATTATGCATGATTAAATTAAAGGCATTATCTACTACGATAAATTATAAGCAAAAACTTCAAGTGATGAATTTAAGTATATAATTAATCCTGAACAAATCAACCAATTAGAGTACAAAATATACATGCATGTCGTAAATAACATGGTTTATGTTTATGTACACGTTTTTTTACATTACCACATCAGCCTTCTCTGGAGTTACTTCAAAAAATGAAGTTACAATTCTAAGTTTTTAACGTCAGATAAGAACTAAACAATTTAATTTTTTTTCATAGTACGCTACCCTACTAGGCCAATTAAAAAAAATATTTAAGTCATTTATGAGAAAACATTTTCAAGCATTATGCAATTTGTATGATCTTAAAAATATACGGTATAGGTACGCCACTGGTTTAACTCCTTGTTCAAGAAACAAAGTGAAAGATTTTCCAAGAATAGGACAATTTTAGGTATATTTCCAGGCTGCCAAGCTGCTTCTAAACGGTTCTTGTCATTATTCATATATCTTTGTGCGTAGTGCAGCGAACTGTTTGGTGCAATATCTTTCAGTACAGCGGCTAAATTGTTTCGTTATGACCTATAAAACTACCACATTTTTCTTACAGCATTTATTTAAAAAAATTTGGCCACAGGTGAGTAAAATATATTTAATTCAGAACAGTACTTATTCAGCATTTCATACACGTCAGCCAAAGAAGTAAAACATCAAACTTAGCACGTGATTTTGTAAAATTTAAATCATCATATTTCGAATTTTCTGAATATCTAAAAATATGGTTCTATTTGAAATAATAAAGTTATTGTCTACTTCCGGCCTAACCGGAAATTGTACAATCCTAAAAATATTTTCAATCAATTTTTAATATCCAAAACCTTATTTTACAAATTTTCATTTATATAGGTACTATAAGTTTTTTTCAAGAAACGTCTAATCGACGGTCGTCAAGACACACCCTGTATACACTATAAAATTTACAACTTTTTCAGATTCCGAAAGATTATTATATCTGCACTTGTATACGAAGTGAAAGAATTAAGGAAAACTGTAAATCAGCTTCTAACAGCCACATTAATTAGCCAACTTAGGCAAAATACTGGAACATCGCCCGCTGAGCAAAATTTTTTGCAAATTTTACCCGACAAAACAAGCGAAGAATTTGAGGAATTAGAGAAAGTAATTTCTTCTGATGAAGGATCATTTAATTTATTGGTAAATACACATCTTTGTACTAGTAACTTTTTTACTAAAATATGTTTTCTTTCAGGTAGACATGCTGTATCTCGTAGGAGGGGATCATTATCGAAGCGCAATTTACGCTTGTTTGAAAAAAATATTCACTTCGGAAGTTGCCCTAAAATATTCTGGCCAAGACAAAATGAGGAGTGGCCAAAAAAAGGATTGATTTTGTGATCTACGCATATTATGTGCATTGCAAAGTAAGTTATACCTTTTTCGTTCATTTTTTGGTAAACTTTTAAAATAAATTATTTCAAATGTAATGTCGCGGCGTTGCATGCCTAAATAACCTAAATTGATTAACTTAAGTAGGTTTTAATTATATCCTATAATTTCTCATATTTTTACATATTACATAATCTTTTACAAACAATATTAGCCTATAGATACACAACATCTTTATAATGCTTTAGGGAAGAACCTAGTATGGTATTACTACAGGGAACAATGTATATTTTTAAAATTTAATATTATTAAGATATACAGGGTGTCTGATTTGTCATTGATCAGCATTTATCAGCTAAACTATAGGAAATATAAAAAAAATGGAAAAGGAAAATGTTTTATAATTTTACATTTTCTAGGATATGGCCTGATTTTTATCTTTTCATGACCTACTGCTACTTAGTAGGGAAAGAGATTTTACATTAAATTCTCTTTATAATTATGTATAACAAGTTTAGCTGATAATGCTGGTCAATGATAAATCAAACACCCTGTATATACATTTTAATAGAATTGCAAAATGATATCCATTTAATTATCGCTGCGTTTAGAAAAATAAAAAATTGCCTATATATGTATTTGTTTTTTTTTAAATTACAGATGCAGTTCATAGAAGATTTACGAACACAACAGATACATAGTATAAAGAAAGAGTGGAAACTTTTTTGTTTACTGTAAAGGATAGATATGGCGGCAGAAACAAAAGACCAATAGGTACCGACTTTTTGGGATAGTAAAGTTTTGTTGCTTTTTAAATCAAATCAAAATAGTATCATGTATGTTAATTAGTTCTTAGATTTCTGATTTCTGTATGTATAAATATACTATATATTGTATCAGAAATAACTACATTAATTTTTTTCAGTGGTGGAACTCGTCAAGAACTACAACATTTCTTATTATTTTTTTTAAATCTCACATTTATTTTGCATTTTGACCCCTCTTTAAAATAACGAGTTGTTTATGTATTTTCAAAATAATTGAATACTGCTAAGATTAATTTTTAAGTAAGTTGATTTACTATGGTAACCAAATATAAGTTTTGTGTCGAACATGATTTCCATTGGCGGGTAATGAAATTTGTGATAAATCTTTAACTAATTTTATCACAAAATCTAAAAAGTATACAAAAAACAGTTATTAAGAAATGTCGTAGTTCTTGACGAGTTCTATTACTGAGGGAATTTAATGTACTTATTTCTGATACACCCTGTATATAAATTTTTAAAATACAGTATTTTATTTTTATTAAACGTGAACTATACACAGCATAAAATGTGTTTATTTAAAGTAGGCAGTAAATTAATATCATATGTATGCATAATATTGTATGCTGTTGTAGCATTTAATAAATTTCAATATAATATCTAAAACGTATGTTTTATTTAATATACCGTGTGGCAACCGTAAGAGTTGAACACTATTTTTATCAGTATACCTGTGACTACGACATTTAAAGTAAAACATCTTTTTTATTATTAATTTCAATATCATTTTAGTTGCTTTAATTTTAAAAACAGTTTTAATTCAAATATCAAAGTGCGTATGTATGCTGATAATAATAGTGTTTACACTTTTGGGGTTTCTACACAGTAAAACAAATCAAAAAGACAATATATATCCAAACTTTCTTATAAATATTGGTTAAAGCTTGGTTGCCAACGTATAACCAACCTATAAAAGGAAATGTGTATTTAATGTATAATCGAAAATGTTTAACCTATCTAAGGTACCTATATTGTATAAAGTTTGGATGCCAATATATAACCAATATTTTCTGGCTATATATATCCAATAAACTTATCCGATATATTATTTACCTAGAGACCGAATATTGGTCAAACATTGGTACCCAACATATAACCACTATAACAAAACGTTAACACTTTGAAGGTAGGACCAACATATTTAAGCCAACATTGGGCCAATATATGTGTGCTACTTGGGTTGTGCTCGCGCACGGACTGCTACTCCGTGATGCTTAATTAGTCTGATTGTTTAAATTTTAGTTGAAAGTTTGACACAACTGGTCATACTCTGTTGTATTTATTTGTAAACTTACATTCAAGACGTGTTAAATTTGTTTTTGATGGCCTTTAAGGCAGAAAAATGAAATTTTGTAAGTATACATTATTTGTTACATATAAAAATAACTGCCATAAAGTACGCCATACTTATATTATTATATATTTTTTAACTACCTATTACAGTGGTTAATTAAAGTGCAAAAACAGTAGTATTTTCTTAAGTTCAGATTAATAATTAGTCAATTAAAACTTTTCCGATTCGGTGGTTCTCACTGATTTCAAAACAGTCCCTGCACATTATAACAGAATGTTCTAAACATAAATATCTTGCCCATGATTTCCAAAGTATTTTGTGCCCCCATTTTTCTTCCAATTACATTTAGAACAACGCCCTTTTCCACCGGAATTAGGATATACAGGAGTTGTTTACTGCACAAAAGTAAAACGCAAGTGCTCGCACACGGAGTAGCAGTCCGTGTTCTTAAATATTCTGGTTATTGTCTACCATAGACAATTGATTTTGCCACCTGATGCTAAATGACATCCCGTCGAAAGGTACATAAAGGGTCATCGTTCTTAAACCAATAGTTACAAAAATAAACAAAAATTCTGCAGCGCCCGGACTGTGAGTCCGTGCGCGAGCGGCGGAGGGTTAATATCGACTGACATGTATCAACGTTTATTGTAACATTTTATTAATGAATTCGGTTGGCAGGGTAAATTTTATTTTAATTAAGTACATTCGGAATTTAGGTGTTAATTTAGGTTACTTAGTAATAAGTGAAAATGTGTATTAATTAATATTTGCAATCCGTACCTGTCCAATACTTTAAGAGGTTTTGGTCACGATATGATTAAATATCGAAGAATAAATCCCTGGTCCTTTTTCTATCCCTGAGTTTTAACTGAAATATTTATCTAAGAATTTCTTTAGATCAACGCTACATAAATCAAATTTAACAGATATAATAAATAATAACCATAGGCGTAGCGAAAAAGTTCTGGATACTCCCACAAACAATTACTTTAGGCCCCTCAAATAGATAAATAAATAAATAGATAATTGGTAAATAAAGAAACAATTTAATGTGAAACTAGGTACCTAAACTTAAGTAATCTCTGCCTTTAAAAAATAGACTTAATATGCTGTGTCTAGGGTTTCTTCACGAAACCAGTGGGGGTCTGGCGGGTAGGGAGCCCTACTGTGCGTGTTTATGGAGATATAACTTACACCACTGTTTAATGTAATTATTTACTGCAGTATCTCACGATGTATATATTATCTCGTAATTATCTCCTCTCGAAACCGTATTGATTCTATAACGACAATAAGATGTCTATCAAGCATAAATTTACGTTGAATGCACAGATAAATTTAGAATATATAGGCAGACACTGTCAGGTGAACATACATAGTTTATTATTTTTTCTAACACTAATATCTTATACTGTTTTATTGTGCGTAAGAGCTCACTTGTTATGTTTCCTTTAAAATACGCTTTCTCTATAAAATACGTTGTCAATGACAACGTATTTTATAGGCCTTTAAATACGTCGTTGCCTAGCAATCTTCGCATTTTGTGTATTATGACGCGTCTCAAATAATAATTTGTCAAAATTTCTAGTAATATATTAGTGAAAGAAAATGTCTCATATTAGAGTTAGAAAAAATCTTGAAGACAACTCGTGTTTTAATAGTTTAAAAATCTCGTTCTATCAAATCCTCGGCTCACTTCGTTCGCTCGGATTTGAACTACGAACTCGATTTTTAAACCTTCTATAAAACACTTGTTGTCTTAATAGCTATAAAAACATAGGCTTTCAGCATATAATTTCCTTAAATTACTGAAATTTATATAAAATATTCAAATAATGCTTAAGATTTCTAGTTTAGAAGTATTTAAAAGTATAGTACTTCAAATTCTTATAGCTTTTCACATAACTTTTACAAAATTGGGCTCTGAGAGATTTTCAACGCTTACATATCATTTTATTACTATTAACTTATGACTTTTATAACCTTTCTTTGTGATTCTCTTGCTCTCTCTTTCTCCATAAGGTACATACCATCTTAGTTTTCGTATCTTTTTCACTTTTCACTTTCACTTGAATTTTTAGAATTATGTTTTTGATCTACCTTTTGGCCTATTTTCCTTCCTGAAATATATTTTTAGTATTATATTTCCCTCCGTGTTCTCTAACTTGCGACAATATATTGTGCTTTAGCTGTTCTGCTATTATCATTTGCTTTCGAAATTTTATTATTTTTCAATTTCTTCTTGTAGTTTCAATAACTTAAATGTTTATTTACGTATCTTCTCTTCGTTTTCTTCTTATTCCTTTTCTTCTTCCTTTTCGTTTCGACTTGTTTTCGGCTTCCATTGTATCTCAGAATACTCTTTCTATTCTTCTTTCTTCGTTTGCTTGTGTTACATGTAATCCTGTTTTGCAATACCTTTAATGAAGTGTCAATATACCCCCGCCTTTCTTTCACTCTCTCCCTCTCTGTTTGTTTATCTGGTTGGACTTCTTCTGCATGAAATGCCCTTCTAATTATTCTATTTGAGTTAATAATACCTCCCTTGTTCCTTTCTTTTTGTTTTATGTTTCTCATCCTTTCATATTGTTCGGTACTTCTTATACTTTTTTTGTTGGTATTTTGTTTATTCTTGCTATGTTCCTTTTCTATTTCCACTACAGTTTATAGTACTGAAACCGTGCCGTTCTGTTTGTCCTTTTTTACTTTTACTTACAATACTGTTCTGTCGACCATAGTCTTCATTGTTGTATATTCATTGTTAATAGCCACTTTCTGAGCGCATTTTTATTCAGAAAAGCTTCTTTGTCGTATCATACTTTTCTTGACTTCGCATGTTTGCTTCAGGAATTTCTTTTCGCAACAAAGTCAATGTACCTTGCTCTGTTACTATTGGTCTCTTCATATTTCCCAAAATTTCCTATTATTGGCTTATAAACTTCTTCCCTTTTTACTTTAAAATTCGACTTCGATATTATAGCTATTTAACAAATTATTTAAAACTGTTTCTTATAAGAATTAAGCACACCTAGTGTAATTTTAAATCATTGTGCAACACTATATCGCAACATCAAATAGATCGACAACAAGTCATCATAAATGTGGGATCAGAAGATATGTCAGATATACATAGATAAAGATAAAACTAAAACTGCCGCCAAAGATCATCAATAACCGATTAACATGAAGGTTGGACTTCTATCAAACAGTAGAGCAAGCACGTTTTCGGAGGAGTTTCAGTACCACAAATCACCTACAGGCTCTTCGGTCACTTATTGAATAGTCTACACAGTCTACAACATCCCAGTCTATCTAGCCTTCATCGAGTTTCATAAAGCATTTGACTCTGGCCAATTTTAAAAGCGCTAGACAACGCGCGAATCAACACACTAACTTTTATCTATAAAAGTTCTACAATACGAGTTACATAGAATTAACACTGACTTGATAACAGATACAATTCAAGTTATATTCATATATGAGTAATCTCCGATTCGCGGATGACGTTGTTTTGATAAGTAGTGATCTAGAAGAATGAAAGCAAATGATAACTGAGCTAGGTACTCAAAGAAACAGAAAGTGTCGGTCTGAAAATAAACACCCAAAAAGCAAAAATCATGATCAGAGCGCAAGTGGATATCAACGTTGCCAACATGATTCTAAGGTAGTCCGAGAGTACATATATCTAGGACACAAAATTAAACTCGGAAAGAAAAACCAAACTACCGAGGTATCACGCCGAATTACCTTGAGTTAGGTACTATAGGTAGCCTTTGGGAAACTAAATCACATAATGAGGAATCTTGATCTCCCTATTTGTTTAAAAAGAAAAGTTTATGAAGCTTGTTTTCTTTCTGTTGCAACATATGCCTTGGAGACGATGTCACTCACCAAGAAAAGTATGATTAAATTTAGAACTTCCCGAAGGGCTATGGGGAGCATAATGTTGGGCGTCAACCTCCGGGATAGAAAAACATGAGGAGATTAGACGTAAAACGAAGGTGCAAGATATACAGTATGTACATACTAAAAATGACATGGCAGTGGGTCGGACACGTAGCTTGTCAAGATCCAAACCGTTGGGACACTAAAATCATTTCATGGAAACCAAGACTAACCAAGAGAAGCGCCGGAAGACCGCAAAGAAGGTGTATTGATGACGTCAAACAAATGGTGGGAAGAAAGTAGTTCCAAGTGACTGAGGGCAGACAGAAATGGAACAGTGATTTAAGGATCAAGAGTGATAAGAAGAAAATGTAATTCAGGCAGTATCTTTAAAGATACCGAAAAGCATATAAACGATGCACATTTTTCATTCATTGTTTAAAGCCCAGTTTTACCAGATCATGTAAATTTTCAAATAATTTTCTTTATTAATATATTTGTTTTAAAGTTACTAGAAGATGAAAAAACTGTCTCTAATTTCATGGTTTGGGGGGTTTGGAATATTTAGAAAAAAATATTCATTATAAATTAAACATTTTTGTGTGAAATAACTCTTAAAGAAGCTATTATCCAACATATTTACTAACATATTTAAAGTAAGGAACTTTGTTTGGAAGGTTGTGTAAAATAATTCAGGCGTATGTATAGTGCCCCAATGCTAAATCAGGCGTATCGAAACGGATCACTGAAAATTTGCTTTCTCAAGGGTTCCCATATCTTGTCCACTTTTTTATACATGATTATGTACACTTTCCCGATAGTAGCAAAATTAATAGTCCTATAGCTTTTGACCTTTACTCGTTTAAATTTAGCTCAAAAGAAAGTAAATTGATTACTTTTTCAGTTTTTAGCATTTTCTAGAAATTACATTACAGAAATCTAAAATACATTATTCGTAGTGGGCGGTATGTTTTAAGATTTTCCTTTGTTGTCCTTTCATATTTTCGTTGTATAAGTAGAATTAGACTTTTTTCTGAAACTCAGTTTCTTTGAATTAACATAAATCTGAAATTTACAACAGCTTTAATTAAGCAAGTTACGAGTTTTAAATGAAGTACTATAGTAATTTCATACAAGACATTCTATTGTGTTCATCTATTTAGTAATTTGAACTGCAGCTGCATGTGCATGAGTGCAGATACGGTTTGAATGTGCCAAGTCCAATAAGTGGATGCGTTATGTGCTTCGAGATACTCAAGAGCGCACGTGCCTTTCATAACATCAAGTGCAGTAAGCAGTTGTTTTGTGCTTTTAAGGTAGGTCCTCGGGGTGAAAATTTTATTGCTTACCTCGCCTGTAAATTTGATTCACGTGTATAAAAGGTGCTGGTTTTATATTTCTATACCATTTTGTTTGATTTTAATTTTTTGGTTTGTCAGTTCATTAATAATTTTTTATTTTGTACTGAAAGCGACCTCCTCTTAATATAAAATCACGGAGTGTCCGCGCGTGAACATTAATTAAACAGCGACCTCTCGATTATTAAAAGAAATTGTTTTATTTTAAAATCCCCGCAAATCTTTTAAACGTGCACTTTAACGTGTGTTTAAATAATTAAGTTCCGCATGCATAGAGTTTCCATGGTCTGAATATAGATAACCTATTAAAGTTAAAGAGTCTTCGAATTTCCTAACAATTGTTTCAACTAAACCGGTATTTAAATTAGGAATTGCTAAAAGCAAGGACAGAAACTCCCCTAAAGTGACAACAAATGCACTTAAATGGGATTTTGCGGAGCGTTTCCAGAAACAGCCTCCTTTTGATGTTTCTTTTTACTTAATTATATTTTAGCAACCAGAATCTCTCTTTGTGGCACCGAAAGTGGAAAATTTTCTTGTTTTATTGTACTTGCTGGGTTAGGATTAATGTTTTTTCGGAAGCTTCCAAGTTCTGGGATAAGTAAAAATTCCCAGTTTAATTTGCGACGTTCCCAAAACAAAGTGAATTAAAAGAGTAAATGAAAACGCAATTCGACACAGGTAACTGTTCTGTATTGACAAATGGTGGAGCCCTTTGGGAAATTTGCAATCGACCCTAAACCACCACAGCAGAACGTTCACTAAAATCCAATCGGGTTTTACTTGTATTGCTATCCCGGCTATTAATACAATCGAATCAAAATAGGATGCACCTTTTAGATATTTCACGCTGCTGTAAGCACACTTTTTGATTAAACTATTTCAACATGCACGATAAAAAGCACTTTCTTATTTTCCTATTCATATCGATTTCATTAAAAGTTCTAAACTTCAAAAGTTTTTCTCACTAAGAGATCGACATTACGTCTTTCTCTTTGAAAAGTCGCAGCGCATTCATTTTATGCCATTTATTAAAAACTTTTGTTATTTTTAAACTTTTGTTCATTACGATTCGTTTCTTGAGTCAAGTTTTTTAAAAGCGTTTGGAAAAATAATACAAAATATAAAGAATAAAGGCAGAGTTGTTTACTGGGTCGGCGATGCGGATGAAAATTAAATTCTTCTCAGGACTGTGGAACTCCAAGACTTTGTTTTTATCAATAAGGTCTGTCGAGGATATTTGTGCCTTTTTAATAAGTCCTTTTTATTAAAAAAATTTACTTAGACGGAACTGGAGATTAAAGATTTAATAAGTTTCAAACTTCCCTGTAAATGAGCTCGAGAAGGCGAAAAATCCGAAATATATTTTTTACTTTTTGCTTTTATTATAAAGGCACGATTCATCAAAAAGTTTTTTCTTAATTATTTGTATTTACAGTTTCAAAAAGTTCTATTTTATAAAACAAAATTATAGATATACAGATTTTCATGGAAAAGTTTCCCCTTTAATACTTCCTAGAACCAACTTGAAAACCTACAGTGGATGGTTACTGAATTAGAAATTTTGTTCAAGGCATTATGCCGAAAGAAAAATATATGCATGTAATAAATGATAAACTAATACCTGAAATGAAATAATGAATTCCTAATAATAATGATATTTTAATGCAAGATGGGACTCCTTGCCACACTGCTAAGATGGTGATTAAACATCTTACTGAACAAAATATTCAGCTTCGATTGGCCGGGAAGAAACTGAAAGATTTAATCAGTTCTAAGCATTCTACTACCACGGAATCCATTATGTAACAGATAAATGATGTGTGGCAGTCTAGTAGCACAATTAAAGAATTAATAGACACATGCCTAGGCGTAGGTATTGCCGCAGTTATTGCCTCTAAAGGCACTAAATACGAAAGTGTTCAGATTATTATCTGAATGTTAAAATAATTATTTAATCACCATGTACCAGTTCTTGTTATTTAGTTTGATGTTAAAATACATTTACTGTTATAAATTTAAAAAATGCTAATTCAATGGCCACCTACTGTACATATTTATTTAGTTTTTTCCTCGTCTTCTTCTTCGTTAACCCTGTATCGTCCATCCTTGGACATAGACCTCTCCTATTTGGCGACATTGATTTCGGTTCTGGTCACCTTTCATCCACTTTAATCCCGCTCTCCTCTTCAGATCATTGGCCCATCTCACTTGTGGTCTTCCAAATGATCGTTTGCATGACCAAGGTCTCCATTGCTTCATGATAGTGTTATACTGTTTCAGCGTTCGTTTGTCTAGCAACATGTCCGGCGTAACTCCATTTAAAGTGTGCTATATGCTTTGCTACATCTATTATCCTAGTTCTTTCCCTTATCAAAATGTTTCTCTTCCAATCTATTAGTTTCACGTTGAAAATATCTCTGAGTTTTAATTATTTTGTCCACGTTGCTTTTTGTAAGCGTCCACTTTTGCGATCCATAGGCCATATATAATAATAATAATGATAATATTCCCGTTATTCCCTGTTGGGACATAGGGTTTTTACATAAGTTTTCCACTGCTTTTTATCATTTGCCAATTGTCTTAGTTGTTGCAATGTTTTTCCCGTCTCTTCTTGCACTGACCTCCTCTATGTCTTTTTCGGTCTACCTTTGCCTCTTTGACCTTGGAGATTCCACTCCAACACATTTTTAGACACTTCACTGTTTTGCTGCCTTAAAACATGCCCTAACCACCCGTACTTACGTCTTTTTAGTTCTGTATGTATGTCGCTTTGCTCTGTTACCCTCCATAATTGACTATTACTTATCATAAACATCTGTTCACAAACACCTGTAATTTATGTAATGTTGCTTTGGTCACCATCCATGATTCGGATCCATATAAGAGAACTGGTTTCACCATACTGTTGTAAACTTGTATTTTGGTTTTAGTGCTTATGTTGCTATCGCGCCAAATATTGTTCAGTTGTGTGAAAACACCTCTTGCCTTGTTTATTCGTGCCTCTATGTCGTCCATTGTTCCGCCGTCCTTTGATAGTATACTACCTAGGTAAGCAAATCGATCCGTTTCTTTTATCTCTTCGTTTTCCATTCTTATTGGTTTGGGATTCTGTACACCAACACACATCAATTTGGTTTTTTTATGATTAATTTTCAAGCCCACCTTGCTAGACTGATCTTTTAGAGCATCCAGTTTTTCTTGCATGTGTTTCGCCGTGTGTGATAACAAGCAAATATCGTCCGCACAGTCTAAGTCTTCTAACGTTTCTCCCGTAATTTTCCAGTTTATGCCTCTCTTTCTGTTGCTAATTGTCTTTTTCAGTAACTCATCCAGAAGAATTATAAATACTGGGTGGGCCATAAGTCACGTTACCATTGAAAAATTGAATAACTTATTTATTTTTAAGAATAAATACATTAAATAAAATCTAAATAAAAACACAAGATCCGAGAAATTTTTAATCTATTTATGGAAGACAATGCCACGCAAATGATGACCATTTTCGGCGTCGCTAAGACGGGCTCTTTTCAGAGTATTTACCATTACAGATCTCAATATTTCTGGCTGTAGAGCTCGAATTTCTGGGCGGATATTGTCCATGAGCTGCTGGATTGTCTGGTTTTTTCTTGAAAATGTTTAACCAAGCGACAAATCGTTGGTCTCGACGGCGAAATCCTAGTGTTGAAATGGCGATGGTATGCTCTTTGGGTCAGAATAATTGATTCCTGATTTTTAAAATAAAATTCTATAATTTTAGTTCGTTGTTCTATTGTGAATTTCTCCATTATAAATTTCTCAACTGTCACTTACTTATTTCTGACAATCACAAAACAAAACAATGAAAAATAAATAAGTTATTCAATTTTTCAATGGCACATGGCCCACCCAGTAGCATTGGGGACAGAATGCATCCCTGTCTTACTCCTATATTGTTTTCGAAACTTGTAGATAATTTTCCATTGTGCATAACTCTGCCTTTTCATCCGTTGTAACCTTCTTTTATTAATTTTATTATCTTTGCAGGCAGTCCGACGTTGTTTAGAGCTATCCATAGGCATTCTCTGTTTATACTGTCGAAGGCTTTTTCGTGGTCAATGAACATCAGGTATAGTGATTTACCTTTTCTATAACCGTGTTGTTCTGTCCTTAAAATGTTTTCGATTTTATTTGTTATTCTGTTTAAGATTATTCTATTAAAAACCTTACTAACAATGCTTAACAGCGTTATGCCTCTCCATAGGCAATATACAGGGTTACTGGTAATTCGATACATTCCTTTGGAGATGTGATGGGGCAGGAGCTAAGAAACAAATTTAACCCTCATATACATTATGCAAAACTCAATAGTTTTTGAGATATTTCAATTTTTGTGTTTTTCTCAAAAAAGTAGATCTTAATGTCCTTAAAGTTAATTTTAAAAAAATTTGCTTGCCATTTTTTTGAACTTTTTTACTGGATTACTTGTCCCACTCTATGGTCATCCGTTTGGAATGGAAAATATCTGGAAACATTTCGATCATGTGAAAATTTTAAATAAAAACTTATAAAAAATAATTTTTAAAAATCAACTATGAAAATTACCAATTCGTTTTTCTCAAAAATTATCAACATAACATGCGTACAAATTATTTTAAAAACTTCCTTATTTCAACAGCTATCTATCAAAGTACAAATATTCAACGTGCCCTTGATAGTTCTAATAAAAAAATAGTAAAAGTGATGCAAGTAGTATGGTTCTTATTTTTGGATAAACAGGTAAAAAGTAAAAGTGTGCGTAAAAAAAATGACAAATCGTTCATGTCAGTCAGTCAGTCCTTGACTTTCATGCTTACGCATGTGTATTATTAACTGACATTATTATCTCCGTGTCCCTTAAGTTTGTTGCTCTTGTTGAGTTTGTTGCTGAAGATTTTGGTTTAGGTCGTTGTTGTTGTTATTGTATTTTAAGTGCCATGGCCACCTACACCAATGCAGAATACGCTGACATCTTGTTTGTCTACGGATATTGTGACGGCAAAGCTGCCGAAACTCGCCGAGAATATGAACGTCGCTTCCCTAACCGTCGTATACCAAATGTTCGTGTATTCGGTACGACATATCGAAATGTCGCTGAAATTGGCTCCGTGAAACGTAGACAAGGTAAAGGTAACGCCGGTGCTCCTCGCGTTTATCAACCAAATGATGAGGAACAAATATTGCGACATTCTGATGAAGACCCAAGAACTTCAACTAATAAAGTCGCAAGACTAACCGGAACGTCACAATGGAAAGTTTGGTCTACGATACGCAGTATTCGATGACATCCTTACCACTATACTCCTGTGCAAGGCTTTCATGAAGGTGATCCTGGAAGGAGAGTGGAATTCTGCCGCTTTATGTTAAATTCAGATGTAGACAATGCAAATTTCTTACTGAACATTTTATGGACGGATGAAGATGTTCCTCTCACCGTGAGACAGCGAATGATATTTCAGGACGACAGCACGACGGTTGTCCAGTACATTATCAGCTGACAATACGACAGTTACTCGGTCAACGTTTTCCTAACCGTTGGATTGGAAGGGCAGGCCCAATACCTTGTCCAGCGCGAAGTTCAGATTTAACACCTCTAGATTTCTACGTGTGGAGCCATATGAAAGAGATGGTCTATGAAACACCAGTCGATACGGAGAATACCTTAGACAAAGGATAGTCGACGTTGCCCAACACATACCGCATATCCTCATAACCAGAGTAACAAAGACGGAAATAAGAAGACGCTGCCGTGCTTGTATACGGAGTAGGGGCTCCCATTTTGAGCAAGAAATGTAGTACAACTTTGAAATTAATTAAGAATTAAAGGATTACCTTTACAATACGGTTTTTACTGTTTATCCAAAAATAAGAACCATACTACTTGCATCACTTTTACTATTTTTTTATTAGAACTATCAAAGGCACGTTGAACATTTGTACCTTGATAGATAGCTGTTGAAATAAGGAAGTTTTTAAAATAATTTGTACGCATGTTATGTTGATAATTTTTGAGAAAAACGAATTGGTAATTTTCATAGCTGATTTTTAAAAACTATTTTTTATAAGTTTCTATTTAAAATTTTCACATGATCGAAATGTTTCCGGATATTTTCCATTCCAAAGGGATGACCATAGAGTGGGACAAGTAATCTAATAAAAAAGTTCAAAAAATGTCAAGCAGATTTTTCTAAAATTAACTTTAAAGACATTAAGATCTACTTTTTTGAGAAAAACACAAAATTTGAAATATCTCAAAAACTATTGAGTTTTGTATAATGTATGTTAGGGTTAAATTTGTTTCTTAGCTCGTGCCCAATCACATCTCCAAAGGAATGTATCGAATTACCAGTAACCCTGTATACATTGAGTAAAAACTTTGGTGTTCAAGTATATTGTGGAATTTTTTGTTTTTAAGGATGTATTTCAGTTTTCTGTATGCCGTCCATGATAATCTAGTCCTCTTTGCAATTTCTACGTATTGGTTGACTTTGTTAGGTGTTATTTGTTGTCCTAGATATAAATAATATACATACATAGGATGCTCTCTTTCCGCTGAGCCTAGTAAAGTAATACGCAATTTATTGATAAAAAACATTTATTTATAATTTTTCAAAGTATTCCCCTCCACAACCAATGCATTTTTGCATCCGTAAAAACAAAAAAAAAAAGAAATTCAATCGTTCGAGCAGCCGTGTGTGGCCGAGCATTATCCAACGAGAACAAAGTTTACGTACCTTCAAATGCTTGTGTAAAATGGTGTTAATTGCTTTCACACCAATCTTTAGAGTTGCTTGAATACTCCTTACAGTAACATGCCGGGCCTCTTCAATTATGTTCCGAAAAAGTCAAATATTCTTTTCTGTAACGGTTGTTTTTGGCTTAGGAGCTCGGAAACTGTCATTTAAGGAAGGCCGACCACGTTGAAATTCATTGTACCACCGCTTTATGGTAGCTAAAGAACACGACTTGTCGCCAAATACTCCATTGATTTCCTCAAAACATTGTTTACGGCTTAAGCCACGTTTGAAATTGTAAAAAATCGCAGCTCGATAATGTTCTCTGTTTAATGCCATAATTTCTTGCGAAAATGATTACTTTAAGCATATGTATTTTAAAATAATCAAGTATATTTGTAAACCGTCACGCTCATTAAACTTGTAAACAAATTTGTTGCAAATTTTCATAGCCCTAATAGATAGGCTGAGCAGAAAGAGAACAGCCCTCGTATTATTCGTTTACCGTTCCCAACACTTGTTATTTCACTGTTATATTTATTTGGTGTTCTGTGTTGGTCATGATTTTAGTTTTGCTTGTGTTCATTTTTAGGCCGATTTTTTCTGATGTTTCTGCTAGTTGCTCAAGCATTGTTTGCAATTTGTCATATGAGTTTCAAATCAGAATAATGTCGTCGGCAAATCTTAGATGGTTTAATTTTCTTCCCTCTCTGTCAATGCCAACATCTTCGCATGTCAACGACTTTGTATTCTCTTTCAGTTGGACTTTAAACTGTGCTTGCTGGTAGATGTTGTGTATTAATCTCTTGTAGCGATAACCAATTCTGTTATTGTTTAGTGCTAGTTTTACAGCCAATATTTCCACTGTATCAAGCGCTTTTTCGTAATCCACACACGCTAGATCTAGACGGATATGATATTCATTACATTTCTTCTTGAGCGTTCGAACAGTTAAGAGATGATCGAAAGTACTGAAAACTTTACAAAATCTTGCCTGTTCTATTGCTTCCAGTTTTATAGTTAAACGATTCGTAATTATTTTAATGAAAAGTTTATAAAGTTTGTACATTGATGAGATGGGTCGATAATTCTTTAGATTTCCTTTGTCTCCTTTTTTGTGCCACACTTTAATTCCAATCTTTCGGAATTTCTGCTTTATGTAGACAGTTATTATAGAAGTGTTTAATAATCTTTAGTAAGACTCATGGTCCCTGTTTTATCAGCTCGGTCAATATTTGGCCTTTAGTTACTAGGAACTTTGTTCGTTTTCATGTCCGTTAGGACATTAGTGATTTCATATTCTTCTAAATCCGGATAGTCTTCAGATTTTACATTCACAATTTTCCGATCTAAGTTTCGTTTAGTTTCATTGGTTGGACACCTTTTTGATTTATATAAGTCTTTATAGAATTTTTCGGCGACTTTAATCACATTGTATTTGCCCGTATATTCTTTACCTTCATCATCTACCAATTGCGTTACTTGTATTCTGCCTAATGTAGATCTAAGGTACTTCATCCCTCTATTGTTCGCAATTGTCCGTTCGTAATATTTTCTGAGATCTGCTCTTACTTTCTTAAATATGGTTTCATTGATTTCTGTGTATTTGACAATATTCCCTTTACCTTGCTGTAATAGAACTCTTCTGTATTTGAGCATTTTTCTAGTGTCCACACTAATATTTACCTCTCTCAATTTTGTTCTTTTATACACTCTTTCTTCGGTTGTCAACATAACCTTTGTTATTGTTTTGTTTACAGTGTGAATTTCTCTTCCTTCTACATAACTCCTATTTCTTTCCTCTCTCTTTTACTAAGTACGGGCCAATTAGCTCTTTTGAATTGTTTATAATTTTGAACCGTTCTATTTTATGAGTAATCGAAATTCTTGCTCTAACCATACGATGATCGCTCCCTACAGTAAACGTTTTTAGTATCGTAACATCTGCAATAATCTTTTTGTCGTTAGTTAAAATGTAGTCTATTTCATTTTAGCTACTCCATTAGGAGCTATACATTTCCATTTCCTTTGTTCTTTTTTCTTTAAAAAAAGTATTCATAATATATTGATTTTGTTGTTCTAGGTAGTTCATGAGCTTATTAAAATATGTGTCCTCTATTGGTCCTGTATTGGTACCTAAGTTAAGTTTCAAGTAGACTTAATCACAATTAGTTAAATGACAGCAGCTGTCAGTAGTTTTAATGAATAGTGGATATTTAAGAATTAATCGAAGACACTTATTTTTTTTTTCATATGTGACTCTGATAAGACGAGTTTTCTAACACTCGTTATTATAGTTACCAATTTTATCTTCTTTTCGTTTCTTGCTTAATTTTGTGTTGAAATCACTTACAATTATAGTTAGTCTAGTGGCATCGCTTTCTAGAGCTGTTATATCTCCATAGAAAAGATCTACAATTTCTTCTTCGTAGGTTGTCGTTGGGGCATACACCTATATAATTTTTAATTTGCATTTGTTATAATACACGGTGCTATTTGATGGTTCACTAAAAATCTTGCACCACCATAGGCGTTGTCATCGCTTACTTTGCGGTATAGTGTGTTACCAGAATGTAATTTTAGTTACAGTTCTCCTTTCCTTTTTATTTCAGATATGCCTAAGGATGTCCCATTTGATTTTTTTCGGTTCTTCTTCTAGTGGACCGTTTCATCTTGTGACATTGATCGAATGTTATAGGTTCCCACATACAGTTTTGTATATTTTTCTTGGCGTTTATGTTTTAAGTTTTCTTTATTTTTAGGAATCGAGTTGCTAAGCTAAACAGTGGAGATGGGGCGTTCGAAACGGCAAAAGACCCTTCAATTAAGGGTTGGTCATGATAGGTATGGAAATTGTTGAGCGCCACTATTATATTACAATCACCCAAAGAACTAAAAGGAGGAAATCCATCATAGAAAATTCCCAAGGGCTCAGAGAAAGGGTCGTCGTAGCTGCACGCTACTGCAAGATGTAACTTACCTTGCTACACTGAAATTAACTTTACTTAACTGCAAAACTCAAACTTGTACAGGCTATTAGTTTACACATAAATTTTTAACAAAACACGGAAACACAAATATGAACGGGAAGCACTGAACGCAATAACAAGACCAAACTGAATTGACACTGAAATATTTAATAAATCAAAAAGGCAAACATGAATACATGAAATTACACAAGAGGATGGTAATCAAAATACTACGTTAAAACCAACTCGTAATTATTACACTTACTTTACGGGAAAATAGAATTGAGAGCACTAAATTTACTCTACTTACTGCAAAACATTCACAAGCTTAGCCCCTAAATTCCAAACAAAGATAGGAGACACAAATATTAAACTAAAAATTTGATAATTCAATAAGCACCAAAAAATTTACATATGCAATACAATACAAAAAGAATATCTTAAACTTGACTTAAACTACAATCTGAATACAAAAGTTTCTGCTTGACACTCGTGTCCTATGTGACCACAAAATGTTTTTGTTCAAACACAAAACTACTAAGGCAAACTGGTCAACTGAATGCCGGAGACCTTCAAACTTTACTGGTGTGGAAGTGAAACTGCCAACAGGCAATCCACACAGCCTGATCACATACCACCGGATCAAACAGATGGGCCAGCCATCGACTACATCAAATTACAAGTTGCACGCAAAACACAAAATGGCAAATACAAAAGGTGGTACTCATTAAACTTAAAACAAACTGAAAAACGTTAACATCAAAAGGTCTGCCAACAAGAGATAATCGTCAGCATTGAAACTAGCGTTGAAACGCAACGGCAAAAGCAGGTGCAGCGAAAGAGGTGAATAGAAATGGTTTACCTGGCCAGCTGTTGGTACTTGGTCAGGGAGCAGGTGGCAGACATTAAACAGGCTAACAACAACGAAGGAGATGGTGCCTTACTCCAAAAGGCTGGTGCAAGACGACGAAGACTATTCCAGAGATTCTAAGGGGTTTTCTTGATCCCGAGTTAGGGAAAATGTGTGGTGACGATACTTCCAACTTCCGTTAAACTTAACACAACAATCACACACAACTGTCTCATTCCGAGATTGTATGGCCTTTCTTGGGATTATCCGGATTCTACCGTAATATAGCTTAACGAAGCTACCAAAGAAATGAAAGACCTTCTCGGTGGTATAAGGACTCACACTGAAAAAAACAAACTTGCACACCTGACTTAAACAAGAAAAACGTCGGACATGGTGAAGAGGTTCCCACGTACTCAAGAGGCGGGGTACAATACTTCAACGACGAAGAGGCAAATCCGCTGACACAGCCACGTGTACATGGGGGGATTCCCCGAAACATATCATGAGAAACTGTATTCCATGAAATAAGATGAGATCATGCGTTGCCAAAATACTCGTAAATTGGGTCACCTTGGGATTTTTAACAAAGAATATCTTTACAACGACAAAACATACTGAAATAACTTGAAGATTTCGTAGAACTACAAGGGAAGAACGTGCCGATTTAGGCTTAATCTTTCGTGTCCTCTAGACTAAACAATCTTAACAATAATTTAAAATGACTCAATAATTCCAAAATAACACGGGATTGCTGAAACACGTGACAGGCTGACCATTGATGTGGGATTCTGGACATCTTGTCCTACCCACCATGTCAGCCGTACGTCTTGGTGACTAGTGGTGGTCTAACTAAGACCAGGCAAGCCCATCATTTATTGATGTCCGCGGTTAAGACGTAATCCCACAGTCAACCACATTTTGGTTACTTAACCCTCGTCGTTTATGCCAGCTGACTACTGCCTAGTTTCCCTTTTTTCTTTCCTGTTTGTGCTCGGGGGGTATTTTATTTCCCTCCTACCCGGTATATCTACCGAGCCTTCCCGTTCCACCACCTTGGGACGCGCCCTCTATAGAGGTTACAAGCTTCCCCAATTATTTTTTTTAAAGAAAACAAATTCCTTCTCTACTTTATTCTTTATTTTCATTAATTTCTATTCATCGACTATTTGGTTTCTTGTTCACTTTAGAAAGTTTACTTCCTTGTTAACAACCACTTTTTGTATATCTGTAGAATTTATCTCGAAATTTTTTTTATTTTAAGTTGGGAAAGAAACGTTATTTATATCCTGTGTACCCACATAGTACATTATTCTTGCATTTTTTTATACTGAATCTTTTTCCTTGTTTATTTAGATAATCAATAGCGTATGCCATTATGATAAATACGTGTCTGTGGCCATTGGTTTTCCAATATATCTTCGGTTATCTAAATAAAACAAAGGATAACAACGACCCTGAAGTTCACGAAGGGTTCTTATACATAATAAAGCTATTTTTCCTATCGGAATCTTCCACCTTGCTTACTATTTACAGAAGGAAACGATATCCGAACTGTCACTAGCTAAATTACACTTGTAACATAACAAGTAACAAACAACGTAATCAAAAACCATAAAAGCTGTTCGTGTATACTTTTACTGATGATATATAAAAGCCCCTTATAGAACTTGTGCTGTAAGAATAACAATACAAATGTATTACTAAAACCTTCATATAACAACTGTTTACCGAACTTGGTGAGAAAATGTGAATTCAAAATCAATTGTTCGACTTTAGTATTACTTAAGGGGCGGTAGTTTGATTTTAAAAGGTTATAGCTGTAAATTCAAACGGGTCGTTTTCGTGCTTCGCTTTTTTATTTCGAGAGATATAAAAAGTCCAAACTATCCATAAAGGAGTTCAATTCGTCCCCGAAATTAAACTGAAAATGTGTTTTACTTTAGAATTTAATTACTGTAACGCTCTTTTTTTACGATTTTACCCGTCCAGAATTAAAGTTAGATATTCGGAAAAAAGCAGGTTTTATTGGCGTATCCGATTTTATACACAAAGGGAAGTGCATTTGAAATCTTATTATTATTTTGTCCGGGAGCCGTAATCCAAAAGCAATTATGCTGAAGCAATTCGACTCTTGAGACGTATGCAAATAACCAAATTTGAATATTTTCCAAAGTCAACATCTTAAAGCTCACACAAACCGCCTGCCTTCCTAATATTATTCTGGCTTTACGGTTTCGATAACGTGTGAAAAGACATAAAAACTCGTGAACGTTTTAGGTATTTAGATACAGTCTTATAGCTTCATAAATAATTGTAGGACTACTTCGATTTGTTTGCAGTGTTTAGATAAAACTTATCATGTGACAGCTGATTAATCGCATGTTTATTCGGGAAAACGTTGGCTCAACCTTTTTTTCCCTTTCAGCCTTTTTATAATTGAAAATAAACAGAATATAATGTTGGTTTCCTTAATACAAATATAGTACTCCTTTGGAATTACATTTCAAGCCCTTAATAATAATAATGTTAATTAATTTTAGACAGTTAGACGACCTTTCGGAAACGATATCTTAATTAGAATCATTTAATAAGGCCCTTATATCTGTAGTCATGCAAACTGAGTTTCGAAATTTTCAACAAATTCTATTTTCAGGAATTTCATAAACATTTAATTTCGATAGGCCATTAATGCTATAACTCATTAACAACTGTTATTGAATGATAAAATGCAATTTTGAATGTGTTAAGAAGCAATTTAAACAGTTTGCCACGAAAATCTACCTAACGAACAGTTATCTCGCCCTTAACGCTCTACAAAGGACCGATGTCCAAAGATAACACGTATGTAAGTGACAACGACCCTTTCCTGTATAATTATTTTACACTAAAAGCTATTATATATTCATGCCCTTAGCAAATTAACACCATAACTCGTTAAATTTAAATAGTTGGGTTAAAATGTATGTTGGGAGCGTTTTGGCATTTCGCACTAAAGAAAATCTTTAAAAGTAATAAAAAAGCAGCGGTAGATATTAATTAACAAAGGTCGCTTTCTAGCTATTAGTTAAAGATATACAAAACTAGAAATCAAAAAATTCCCGTATATAAATTGTTGAACATACTTATTTATTTATATTAAAAATAAATACAAATTGAACCTTTAAACTTAAATAGCGTTTCGATTTGTAAGAAAAACTAAAATGTATACATATAACTTCATTTTCCGTACATTAAAATCCTAATTCAGAATAAAAAAAACATTTCTTCGAGCTACTTATTGGCTTTTATAACAAATGTAAGAATAACAGCAAAACTTGCCCAAATTTTACGATTGAGAAGGTAAAATATACATTTTGGTTTTTCAACTGCAAGATTCGAGCATTTATTTGGTTAATACAAAATACATATTGAAGATGTCTGGATTTACTTTATCTTCCTTTTACCCATTAGGAAACCATTATTATTAGCTCTTATGTCATTTCGTGAAGATTAAATATCAGCCACGTGCTTAATCAGATTATAAACGATAAAATATGACAGAAAAATTGGTAAAGCTAAAGAGCAAATTTACAGTCGCAACCGATTACAAAAAGCCATTCAACATAATTGCCACAAAAGCTCTACAACTAAATTTACATCGCTGCGAAATGCGACAGTTGTAATGCAATTTGCACATTTCCTTAATTCAAAGCTTTGGATTTACGGGGTCAAATTGGGAATTGGGCATGGAGAACGAGTGGAGGCTGCTTAGTGAAGCTCAAACATCATTGTTGGACTTTCATCGACACCTGAAATTGATGACCTGGGTTGGAAAAAAAATTCAAAATTCACCCTCTTTTGGATATGAAGTAAAGCAGCAGCTACCAGTACTAATAATAATACCAATCCTTATTTATTTAAGCACTTGATTTTATAAACGTCTGTACCATGTAATGAATAATGAATAATAACGAATTCATAGCGGAGCATCTTTAAATAAGGTAAGGTATTCTTTAATAGAATAGAAGCAATCATCAAGCAAGGACCTTCTAATTTATAATGTAGTATTTTGTAACATAAAGGTAATTCATTAAACAATGAGCTTTGTGCAGATCTCGAATGCTTGAATCATTTAGTTACATATGGTAAGACCACAAGAATTAGTATTATAATTGTGCTTGTCGGTGTGAATATGAAAAGGGTTACTGTTGTTGTGAATATCTAGCAAAAAAAAAAAATGTAAGGGAATAATCTTAAAATAGAGTGACCTGAATATCTCCCCAAAATAACTGGATATAACATAAGCGCTTGAAAAAAGGAAAGTAAATTAAAAACTGTGACTTCCAGTTATCGCAATAGAACAAAACTGTGAGGAAAATCTTGTACATAAATAATCTGCCTGCAGACCAACCTGAATCCAAAATAACATCAAGTAATTTCACTGAAGAATGAGAAGAACACACCTCTACACTGCATTATGCGGTAAAAAGGGGAAAGGATTAAGTAAGTAGGTAAGTAATTTCACTGATTTGTCATTATTAGTGTTGTTTTTGTATGAGAATACCAGTTTCTGTTGTTTTTTATTCTAGATTTAGTTTGAGCACATTTGCAGTAAACCAATCATTGGCTCATTTTTGTCAATAATTACATTAAGGGACTACGATCGCCCTTAGCATTTTTTTTATTGAATAGGCTTTACAATCTGTCGAAGTACTCCATTTAAGTAGGTAGTAAGTATTTTGAAGAGTTTACATACAACATGGTGGTAAAAGTTACCTTTTATTAACATAAATTGTTTGTTATTGAGCTACACATCACTCACACACTTAATAATAATAATAATAATAATAATAATAATAACATGGGTACGGCAATCTTTCTAAGGTTGATAGGGTATGGGCGCCCCTTCCCTCCGGAGTCAAGTTACCACAGTCTCTAGGGAAGCGGTAGTCGCGGGTAGCGGTGGCAGAAGTTGGCGTAAGCTAATGGAAGTTGCAAATTCACTAGAGCGGCCAGATTGGGCCAACCCCCCGACTGGCCTATACACGGTTCCACTACGATCTGGGAGAATCTGTATTGCCGGGCACAACGGGCCTCCAGCCTCGGAGGAGATGCCCAATCAAGTTGGCACCGGCAGAAACCCACCTCGGCGTCGTCATGTGTGGACGCCCGAGTTGAAACAGGAGCTGCTTAACTTATTCGAAGCAGTTTCGCCTAGGAAGAGAGGTTACATGTCTAGACTCCATTCTCTGTGGTGTGAGGTCCACCCGGAGCTTAACTTCATGTCCCAGCAAAACCTACGGGACCAGGTAGCCTCCCTCAAACGCCAAATGCCGAAGCAGCGTGTAGATCAAGAGGAAATAGTCGCTCCTGCCTCTACTGAGCCACCTCTGTTGGAGAACGAGCATGTGAGAGATGTTCCAACTCCTCAGAGAGATCTTGTGGCCGAATTCCGAGCTGCTTTAGGCAATATTGAGGACCGTAATATTAAGGTCCACCTTAGAGTAACACCGAGAGCCGAAGACCTGGCCCAGATGGATGGCATTCTGAAGGACTATCTGGCCCCTGACCACGATCTGTGGGACGTCAGCCGAGCTGTATACGCAGCCGCCACTGTTTTATGTCCTGTACGTAACAACAACCAAAACGTACGTAAGGATGAACGGCGTATACAGCAGTTGACAAAAAAGGTGACGGTTGCACGACGAGAGACATCCAAGATACAATGTGTGATGGATGTTCTTAAGGGCACTATCCGCCCTACATCAAAAATTAAGCGCATTATTAGCAGGTTTCGCGCTAACTATCACACGCTCAACCTATCTACAATAATCCTTATGAAGCGAAAGGCAATAGATAGAGTTCGAGCTTTGTCTCTCGCCAAGAGGAAATTGGTTAACAAAGTAAGGTGGATTAAGGAGAATAACATCTTCAACTCCAATCCTTCCTCACTTTTCCGTTCAAAAAATGAAGCTCCTCGCAACCCACCTTCGGCTGACGTTATAGAGACCTTCTGGAAGGGGATCTACGAGAATGCCATCCCTGTGAGAGACAGTTCCGTGCTAGTACAGTTCCGGCAGTATTGCGATGAACATCTTCCGCAAGCCGAAGAATGCCCTCCCATAACGGACATTGAGATAAGGCACGCCCTCAGAGGAAAACGCAATTTCTCTGCCCCAGGAATTGACGCCATTAATAATTTCTGGTGGAAATCCTTCCCGTCCGTGCACCCTCATCTCGCGAGGGTGTTTACTGCATTTATCTCGGGCCACGCAACTATCCCAGAGTGGCTGGGGGAGGGCAGAACTGTGCTGATCCCGAAATCGGGGGATTTGTCTAGACCCCAAAACTACAGGCCAATTACCTGCCTCAACACGCTGTATAAAATCTTCACCAGCGTGTTATACGAACGTATCCTGAGCTCCATTGCTCCCGTATGGGAAAACATCTATGAACAGCGAGGATCGAAGCGAGGCCATTCAGGTTGCAAAGACAACTTATTAGTAGACCGCTGTATATGCAGCGATGCAGTTCACTACAGACGCAACCTTTCAATGGCTTGGGTGGATTATGCGAAGGCGTTTGATACCACATCCCACGAGTTGATCATTCGCTTGTTGGGAGACCTCCACATCCACCCTGATATAGCGAGATGTGTAGAAAGTCTGATGCTGCTCTGGAAGACAAAATTTGCCATAAGATCCGGCAAGGAAGTGGTATCTACAGAGTGGATCACAATCCAACGCGGGGTTTTCCAAGGGGACTCCTTGAGTCCGCTTCTCTTTTGCATTTCGCTATTGCCGCTATCGATCGAGCTCAGGAGAGGCAGAGGTTACATGGCTGGGCCGCGCAGTAGACGTCATCATAAAGTCACCCATTTGTTTTATATGGATGACTTAAAGATCTATGCTGGCAGCAGGGGAGACCTTCAGAGCTCTCTTGATACTGTGTCTACTTACAGTACTGCGATCGGCATGAGTTTGGGGATGGACAAATGCGCTGTGTTTCATCTGAACAGAGGCCGACCACCGGATGAGGTTGAAGATGTTCATCTGGTAGATGGGAACATCGTGAGACATCTAGATGTCGGAGAGACATACAAGTTTTTGGGCATCCAGCAAAGTGGCATGCAGGATGCGTCCGCTGTAAAAAAGGCTCTCCGCAGCAAGTATAAATCGCGCCTCCGACAGATTTGGCGATCGCAACTGTCGGGTAAGAATAAGGTCGCCGCGACGAATATGCTTGCTGTCCCGATTCTTCTGTACTCTTTCGGCGTTACGAAGTGGAACGTCGTAGAGTTACAAACGCTCGACCGAGAAACCAGAAAGATCATGAACATCAATCGTAGTTTGCATCCGAAGTCCTCTGTTCAGCGCATTTACCTCCCACGTCATCTTGGAGGTAGGGGTCTTTTAAGCCTGGAGTGTCTGCACGATCGTGTCGTCCTGGATACATGTCACCGTGTGTTAAGGGGTAATGATCCGCTCATGTTGTTTGTTAGCTCACATGAGCAAGCGGGGAACGGGGCCTTTCTTTTTCAAGCGTCCCGCAGGGCTGCAGAAAAGCTCGGACTACAAGAGCTCTCACCAGATCGGCATATAGCCGACGGTGCTCCTAATCTTGAGGAGCATGTGACAAGCGTCAGCTCAAGAACGAAGAAGGCAGAATACGATCGTCTGATGAGAGAACATATGGGAAAGGCGATACACTCCCAGTTCTTTCGTCATGTGGAGCGAGAGGGTCTATCTCGAGAACTTACCTTCGCCTTCTTAAAGTCGGCCGGTCTGAAGTCCGAGACTGAGGGGTTTGTACTGGCATGCCAGGATGGTGTGCTTAACACGCTGGTGTATCGTAACATCGTCTTTCAGGAACATCTTCCTACTGCCTGTAGAGCGTGTAAGGCCCACCCCGAGACACTTATGCATATATTGTCAGCGTGCCCCACATACGCTGTGTCGTTATACATCAGAAGACACAATGCAGCCCTGAGAGTGCTCTATTATCATCTAAGGCACTCTTACGGTATTGACAATGTACCTGTAATACCGTATGTCCCCGTTGAGATCGAGTCCGTGGTGGAAAATACCAGATGTCGTATATACTGGAATTATTCGTTTCCCACCACGAGACAACTCCAAGCAACCAAGCCGGATATAGTTCTGCTGGACTTAGATGTTAAATGTTTGTATGTCATCGAACTTTCTTGTCCAGCAGAACCTAACATCACATCTAAGGAGATCGAGAAGAGAGAGAAGTATAGAGATCTCTTGTCCGAACTTGGAAAATTGTATCCAGGACATAGGGTCAAGTTGGCCGTTTTGATTATTGGGGTCCTAGGCGGGATAAAAGCAAGCTTCGTCCGGGAGCTTGAGATCATCCCGGAATGCAGGTCAGTTTCGGCCTCCCTGACCTGCAGAATACAAAAAGCAGTACTTCTTGGCTCCCTCCACATCGCGAGGGCGCACGAGGTGGTGTAATCCGTGCTCGCACATCACCAGGGTTTGGGATGCGAGCACGTGGAAGGGCCCTACAGGTGATGCTAGGTATGATGAGTCACCCGACCTGAAGTTGGTAGAGCCTGTAGGAGATCTGGGAACCCTCCAACGTGAGTGATTGGGTGCTAGGTTCTGTCCTATCCCCGGGGTGAACGGAGGAGGGCTTCCCAGAGAGACCATCTGTCCCTAATGGATATAAAAATAATAATAATAATAATATTTATTGCGCACATATATAAATACATAAGAAATGAAATAAAACATAAAATATAAAGAAGAAAGAGAAAAGAAATAATACATGAAATTTTCTTAAAACAATTAGTTGAAACATGCTCAAAGGGGAAAGATCGGCATTGCCGTTTTTTACTTTCCCCTATCATGAGAATAAATGTATAACGTAATAGTGATTACAATAATGATATGACATACTTATACATCATTTTGAAGTTTTGTGAGAGAAGATTTAAATTTATGTCTAAACTTAAACAAGCTAGTCTCTGCAAAAACATCCTTAAATAAATTAATAATTTTAGGCGCCATATATTCAAAGGAGCCTTGAAATGTGAAGTTCTATGATGAGGAATGGCACAAGTTTCAGCACCTCTTAGGGTAGTACTACTTAGTTGTATCTCAGAACGTTTTTTTTAAAGGTTATGCAGATATAAATGCTGCTTCGATTGCATAAGTTTATATAACAAAGTACCATATACTATAAGCAAACATCTATATTCGAGTTTTAAAATGTTCAATCTGTTATAATGGGGTGTAACATGGTCTCTATAAACAATCGCCAAAGCAGACAACGGTTTTGCAAAACTTGCAATTTGTTTTTTAAATTTTTTGACAGAAAGTTATAATATAGGTACTCTGCTACCGTAATCGAGACAAGTTAATATTAATGCATTAACTAAATTCCACTTGACATCTTGAGGGAGAACAGATTTTTTATAACATGTTTTTCAAAATTAATGTTTTTATCAATAACTAAACCCAAATCACGTGCACTTTCACAGATGCTCAACACATTGCTGTTTAAAACTATTTGTTCGGTTAATTCCAGGTATGCTTTACTAACTGCTGTGTTCGAACCAATACACATTACTGTAGTTTTATTCGGGTTTAAGTGTAGACCATTATTTTCTGACCGTTCTAGAACTCGTTTCAGATTTTCATTGAGTTCGACAACCACTTCGTTTACTTCTCCCGGTAAACACGATTTATACATTTGTGTATCATCTGCATATAAGTTGTTACAGTAGAAATCACGCTCTTGTTGTTTTATGTGTAAATTCTCGAATTTACTTTCGGCTAGGTAGTTGTAAATTTAGACTTCCCAGTAATATCTACAGATTGCATGGTTGTATACAATGCTAATACTGACGTCACGCCTCTTACTATGAATTTAGTCACTAATGGGTTTAGAATCTTTAGGGAATTTTGCAAATTTTAGATTGGCTTTCGCCAAAGAATTCTGTTGGCAGATTCGTTCGTTAACCTTCTTCTGCTTGAAACATTCGTCGCGGATAGACGTCGATTACCTTGGTTTTAGAATTTTGGTTTTCCAAAATTAGTGGAATCATCCGAGGTTCGATTTTACGTAAAATGGTTTAGTAAGCCTTAGAGGCCTTTAGAGAATTTGAAACGCTAGTGAGTTTTATATTTAATTACCATTTTAACCTTTATTGGGATTTAACTATTCGACGACCATTTTTTTTTGAAAGAAGCATTTCGAAGGGCATTTTAACATCTGTTGGTATGTAACGCATTGATTCTATTTAAAGATTTCTTACGGTATTCGTTGTATTTCAGCCCTTTTTCTGGCAGTACTTTTAGTATTTCCTGTACGAACAACGTGTTCGTAGAAACCACCGGTTAAACATCTGTTATCCACGTGTTGTTCGAGGTCACGTTTTTGGGTTGGAATTTTGGAGCCGAAGAAATTAGTCCATCCTGTGCTTATTTACCCTGCAATTAGCTGGAATTTCCCCTAACTCAACTTCGTATCCTGCAAGTTTAGTTGTAAACTCGAGGTTTGATTTTGAGGTTATTTTGTGTGAAGTTAAATTTAGAAACATTCAAACACATTTCATTAAGCTTGATAATTTTGGTATTTAACTATTGTTAGTAATTTGATTAAAAGCATTTATTAGTAATATTCACAGTAATTAATTTTCATTGTAATTCAAAATATTAGTAAAATTTTCAATCGTCATTTAGTAAATCGTACTCCGTGCGATTATTTAAACATTGTAGTTGCGGTCACAGCAACGGGAATTTATGAACTGTAATTTTTTTTTAAATTTGTAAAGGAGTATTCAATTTCGTGTTTCAACTTAGTTAATTTATTTTTATATATATCATATCGTAATTGAAATTGTGGTTTCCGATAGATCTCGCAGGATATTATTATTATTTTCTTGTGTTATTATGTTTTTTTTTCTTTATAGCTGCGAAAACGACTAAAGTGAGCTCACTCTTATCTGTGTTCGTTAGTTATTTAAGTTAATTTAAGAATTATTCTTGCGAACCCTCCGAGAGTCTACGTACGTTTAATTACGATTTGGGTAAATTTAAACCTTACATTATTTTCATTTATCTTTCGTTTGTTTACATGATTGTCGTTGAACATTCCTCATAGTTTTCTTTTTGTGTTTAATTAGATCTCATTAGAAATTTAACATTTAAACTTAGTTTGTTTACGATCTTAGTAATTTTCCTTATTTGTCCTTTGAATTAATAACTTCATAATTACTTTTTCAATTTCAATTTTGTGTATGTGTTTTGCTTATGAGTTAATATATATCCTATTCGTTAATTACCGAGTCTTGCGTTTTATTGTCAAGTCAATTGACTTTTGGAGGTCTACTCTTCAGTAGGTCCGACTGAAGCTGTTTACGTTATAAGTAAGGACCTGGCGCCCAAGCAACATCGTTAGTTGAGTAATTAGTGAGCACTACTATTTCCTTTTAGGAACCTCACGCCCACGCAACAGAGTAGCGGGTTTATTTAGTGTTATCACCTCAGGATAACAATTGATATACTTCACCTAGTGCTGGTGTAGCATATTTTTTTCAAAATGCTTCTACAAAATGGTCGTTTGAACGGTTTAAAAATCCCAATGAAGGTAATGAAGAATGCTTACAATCCAAAACGACTACCGTTCTAAATTCACTAAAGGCCCAATAGGCAAACTAAAAGCATTTCCAATTATGTCGAACCTCGGATTATCCAACTAAATTTTGGATAATTAAATACTAAGACCAAAGTTGACATCCATCCATGACCGATGTTGAACGCAGAAGCAAGCAAAACTAACGAACTACCAACATAATTCTCTGAAGAACCAACCTAAAATTTCTAAATCCACTAAGTGAAAAATTCAAAATAATAAGAAGAGAAGCGCCTATGACGTATGCAACTATGCAATCCTGACGGAATTAGGGAAAGTCTAAATAAAAGAATAACCAGATCAATATAAATCCAATAATTTAACTAAATACGAAAGCGAGCGATTCCTACCACTAGGGTGGAGCGAAAATGACAAAAAAAAAATTTTTGCGACCAATAAGTTGGCCTATACACGGAATAGTTGCCTCTTGCAGGCGTGAATTACTGTGCAAAAACTTGGTTTGCTGGGACCCTTTCTTTGGCTGCCAATTTGACATCTAATTTTGAAAAGAATGGGTCATACCCTGATATGCAGCTCTTCGTTTATTTTCATAAAGAACCCCTAAGGGCTTGCTTTCTTGATGAAAATAACCCAGAACTCACCACGCGGAGGTGGCTGCAAATCGAGTACCACCACCCACCTACCCTCTTTATGTTTTCTGCATATTTAATTGTCTTTAAGAACCTGGCGATACTGACCTTTGGTCTCAAATTTTGGTAGTGCTACTCTGGAGGCGATTCTTGATATTATAAATCCGTCTCTCGCTTCATAGCCACATACTGCCGCTGATGCTTCGGTAACTAATTTAACAGAGAGTTCCACGGCTTGAGGATGACATGGAAATTTTAAAATTTCGATTTCAGCAGGGACATCTGAAATCATTTCCTGGAGTTCGTTATTTGAAATTTTTACTGTCAGAGGCGGCTCTGTAATTGTTAATTACTGCCAGTTAACTAGTTCAAAGTAGTCATCTGCGTTAAAATTGATATTGGGAATATCAAATTGACGAACTCGGTTACCATTGTGTTTTGCTTGTCTACATTTTAGTATCCTTCGAAGACCCAATTCCCTAATATATATTTTCTATCGTCAGCTAGCATCGCCAATAACAAATTTTCAGGGTGACCGAAGTAACCATTTCTTTGTAGTACTGGATCTACCACCTTCTTAAGCTCTTCAGATAAAAATCGATTTTTCTTTATTATGCCAAAAAAATGATAACTACCGTGTCGACATGAAGGTCGGATTTTAATTTCAAACCAAGTTGCCGCATAAACTTTCATAACGTATTCTGTTAGTAGGTATATTTAAATTATACAGGCTGTTTGATAAAAAACGGAGCAAGCCGTAGCACTCTTATTTATTAACAGATTTTAATAAAAAAATTTTTGGTCTTATAACTCATAAAAATCTACATTTTGCCGTAAAAAAAAATTTTTTTCGGCCTCATTGGTTAAGCGTGGTGACGTCATGATGATTTTTTTAAATTACACTCTATATATTTTTTTAGATATTCTCATAGAGAATTTTTTTCTCTTTTCAACCGTATAAATATTTCATATGGTTGCATAATAAAATTTTCGAGTTAAAGACAAAAAACCAATACAAGACTGAAACATTACGAACTTGTATCATGTCCGTCAATTCATCAGAATCCATTTTCTAATGGTTTTTCAGAGGAAATGCAACAACGCTGATTAACAACACAAAGAAAACACTTGACACTTCAGTAACGTTTAGGGCGACTGTTTTTTGTTTCAAGTTATTTTAATTTAATGGCCTACTGGCTTGTATTGGTATTTTGTCTTTAACTCGAAAGTTTTATGATGCAACCATATGAAATATTTACACGGTTGAAAAGAGAAAAAAATTCTCTATGAGAATATCTAAAAAAATATATACAGTGTAATTTAAAAAATTCATCATGACGTCACCACGCTTAACCAATGAGGCCGAAAAAAATTTTTTTTTACGGCAAAATGTAGATTTTTATGAGTTATTCGACCAAACATTTTTTTTATTACAATCAGTTAATAAGTAAGAGTGCTACGGCTTGCTCCGTTTTTTATCAAACAGCCTGTATGATGGATTTTCCGTAGAAATATACAATCTCAAGATCCTATTGGCAGTTAACCATCTTGAATGTGCTATTTTGCCTGGTTCTCGGCGTGTCACGCTTGACGAGATTGTTCCTTTAGAAATTTCATTGCATATATCATAAAGATATCGTTGATCTGTACTTAGCTCGGATCAATTTCAGGAAAACTAACATCTATTTTTCTAAACTTTACAACAGGACGTTTTTCGCAGTTTGCTAGATTTTTCCCAATTTTCCCAGAATAACCTTTTGGCCCAGTAGTTTTCCCATTTAAATTCTGCAATAAATGTCGCAATGGCAGTTCATTAGTGTGCATTAAACAAACAAACCACTGCAGAGGGCGCGCTAAAGAAAGTTCAAGTTGTCTCAGTATTCCATTCTTATCACCTGTATTTACCGCTGTCCCGTCGCATCCATTTGCTTGCACTTCGGGAATATTTATATTTTTTTCCAGGAATTCTAACAAGCTTCTTTTAATGTTTTGAGCACTTCCAGAAGACGGAGTTATATGACCGAGATAGACGGAACCCGGCTATGAAACCAATACGACATGTTCTTCTGTGATTGTCTTTCTTGAAATAATATCTCCTTCCCTTACTTGAACCAAAGTTCTGTTCTTTCTTCCATCAAAATATATTCCGTAGGCATAGGTTACTTCTTCTTCATGTTTTTTTTTTTAATTTTTGCGCGCTTTAACTTTTTCTCTTCTAATTTTAGTTCGGTCTATTATTTTAGATGATTCTTCCATTGTTATTATTTCCATGTCCTGTAAAGCAGCATTAACAAGTTTTGCAGCGGATCTATCTGAGACTCCTGTTCGGTCACAAGCCTGTGCTAATGAAGGAAGTTTTGCTCTCATCTGAGAAGTGGAAGGTTGTTTTAAAATATTATCACTTTCAGGAAGTTGAAGCTCGATACTCCCGTTAGAGGAAATACTGGAGCACCTGAAGCAATCTTCGAAAGCATTCAATGTTACTTGGCAAGTTTTATCGTCTTCTTTGGGATTTTTTTTCTGTTCTCTTACAACGTTTAGCTCTACGCTCCAACCTTTTTTCAAGGACTTTAGTTGCCCTTACATCAATTTTGCCAAGTACCATCTTTCTTGTTGCTCTCTGGTCAGTTAAAAAGCTCCTTTCATCTACTGGTACTTTAATTTTGCAAGTACGCTTTACAAAGTCTTTACATTTACACAGTGAAACATCAAATAAATTTTTCTCACCAAATTCTCTAAATTGAATAACTTTTTTTTGGCATATTTAGCTTGCCATCCTTTTTTATTGGCTTTTTAATATCACGATAGTTTTTTATGATACTCCCGGATTTTGTGTAAAATTTGTTGATCAGAGACTACGGAAACAGAACTTTTTTCCCACAAAGCTTCTAACTCCTTTATCAACTGCAAACACACATAACCCAAACTCGGTTCTTGTTTATTTTTATTTAAAAATTCTTGTCGGATAAATAAATAATGTCTAATTATGTCTTCATAAGTTGGAAGCATATTATCTTTAAAAGTTATTGGATCGCTAAACACCGGCCAGAACCAGTCTAAACGCGTTTGAGGCATATTTTGTCACAAAATATAATAACAATAAACTTCACAAAAGGAAAACAACGCTAACGGAGCACATGCACTGAGACACTGTTACCAGTTACTATTAAACTGAAGCAAGGTGTTGCTGCCGAGGCATGAATCTAGGCGAATATTTCCGAAGTCTATGGTTGATTTGTATTGGAAATAACATAGTACGGGCTCAAATTTACTTACATTTGATTTGCGTATAGTTAAATGATTATGCAACTTTTTTGGTAAATTATGGTAAAAAGTTAAAAATATAAGGTCGTTTTGGCAGCCAAAGGACAAATACGATTTTGATGAGATTTTGAACCGTTAATACATTTGACTAAAGGCAACTATTCCGTATATAGGCTACCTGAAATATAAAAAAAAGTTTTTTCGCTCCACCCTAGTGTACACTCCAGTTATGTGTTAAAACGTTAGGGAGGTCAGCAGCGAAAATAGTAAAGAGAGTTGGCCCGAGAATGCTACCCTGGGGAACGCCATACAAGACAATACGTTCTTCAGAGAAGTTGTTTTCTATTTTAACAGTTTGAAGCCTATTGGATAAATAATTTTTAAACCATAGTAGCATTTTCTCATTTATGCCATAATAATACATTTTAGCTACAAGTAGGTCACGATGAATAACGTCAAAGGCCTTGCTATAATCTAAAATGGTAAGATAAGTTACTTTAGAGTTATCAATATATTTAGATATATCTGTTGTTATCTTCAACATGGCAGTAACATTACTGTACCCAGGGCGAAACCCCGACTGCGTATTAGGCAGCAAGTTATTGTATTGAATATGATGAAGCAAGCGGTTACCTATTTACAATTTTTTCCAAGGTTTTTGATATGGTCGAAAGCACACTTATGGTCTAATGTCCTTTAGCTCTCTGGCGATATTAACTTTGGGAAGTGGATTAATAGTTGCTGTCTTCCATAAAACGGGAACGGTGCCACTATCAACTGAAAAATTTATTATATGGGCAATTATGGTTTTGCAGTATGGTAAGATTAGTTTTAACATGTTGAGATTAATATTGTCACAACCAACAGCATTTGATGTAAGGCTCTTAAATGTTCTTTCCACTTCCTCTACAGTTACTTGCCCTTGTTGTTGAGTTTTCACTAAATTTTCGTACCTGTTTCTTCGAAAGAAATCTAGCAACTCATTGTTAACAGTTATATTTTGAACACTATTTAAAAATTGGTTATTAATTAGATTAGCACCCTTGATTTCTTCAACTATTTCAGATTGTGGTTTACTGTGAATATTTCAGGTTGAAAAGTTTTTCCACAACATGCGTGGATTATTTCTATTTATACGCAATTGATGTTTGACGTATGCGGTTTTCTCATTTCTTATTGCGATTGGTAAGTAGTTGTGTAGATCCTGATGATATTTTCGGTGGGATAAAAGCTTTGGTTTCATATACTTTTAATTGCTTACGTTTTATCGTTTCATCCAAACGTGTTTTCTCCAGGTTAATCATCTATCAAGATGGATCCCCAGTTACTTGATACTTTCGGCTGCTGGTATTTGTTGGTTATTTAGAAGTACCGGTATACATGCTTCTTTTCTTAACGTGAAGGTCGCAAATATCGACTTGGTTTCGTTTACGTTAATATGCCAATATTGAAACCATCTTTGCAGTGTGTTCAGAGATTACATTGAAGATTGTGGGAGGATATACATACGTTAGTCGCAATGAGATGCCAATATCGCCGTATCATCGGCAAATTTGGTAACAATCCTGTCACTGTTGGTTATGTAAGTTTGATGTAAATAATTTAAATTGAGAAACTTCTGTTGGTAAGATATGAATATATAATATGACAGTAGTCACAAGGTAGTTTATCTTTAATTTGATGCGACAAGCCATCGTGCTAAACCTTGTCAAACGCTTGGGTGACATCGATGAATACTGCGGAATCCTCGTTAAGAACAGTTTTTCGAAGCTCTTAGAAAGTATAGCTAACAATCTAATCGGTGTGCAAGATGCTGTATCGTGTTTAAGTTTTCCTGGTTTTGGAATTAAAATTATTACTGTAGTTTTCCACCGCCTTAGCACTACATTTAACAGATAAGTTATAAATTTAAATCCTTTCTCCGGAAGTTCCTTCAGGAGCACTATTCCGTAAACGCGTGACAGCACGTTCCCATGAGAAGTGGGCGGGGTTCACTTGGAAAAGAATAAAAGGCTATTCTGTAAATACAGGAGTAGTCACGTCGTGCGAAAAATGAGTGAACTTACATCTACCGGTAAATCGTGGGAGAATCGGTCAGTTCCCCGGGAGAACGGCGATCCTAACCTTACTTTCTGTGACAATAATTTAGAGCGGCGTGTGCCATTAAAATCAAGAAATTACCTAGGTCGGTGTTACCTTGTGGTGGAATCTGTGAATCACGATGGATATTGCTGACTTGCTCATCGCTAATGAGGTAATAATAATATAATTAATTAACAAATATTACACTTACTATTGTAGTTGATTAGTAATTATAACTATAATAAGTAATGCCAAAGAACTTTTGATTAACAAATAAATTCAAGGTATTACGAGACCTCCGTAATGCGGAAGATGATTTGGAAGGGGAACGGCAAGTTCTTCAAAGGATTAACCCTTTTGTATCATTAACTGACCGAGCATTTATAAAGAGGTTCCTGGTCAGCAAAGAACTTGCCCGTGATATAATCGAAGTAGTAACTCCATTTATGCAGGCCCCCATACGACGTTCGGGAATCAGCATAGAGCATAAAGTAAATACTATCTAAATGGGACTCTATAAAAGAATACAATAATCAGATGGTAGGTACCTATTTCAGGTTCTTATTGCCCTTAGATTTCTAGGCTACGGCTCGTACCAGGAAATTACTGGTGGTAACGCTTATGTTGCTGTAAGCCAGTCAACCGTAAGTCGGGCATTAACTGAATTTTGTAATGCGATGTTGGAAAACGAAATATTTGAACGGTGGGTGCACTTTCCAGGCAACATACAAGAAATGCAGCATCTAAGAAACCGGTAAGTAAATATTCAAAATTCAATTAGTGTAGGTGCGTAATAAATAAGTGTTTTGTGTTGTTAGCTTCTACGAGAGGTTTGGTGTGCCAGGTGTAATCGGAGTCATCGATTGCACCCATATGGCAACCATAAGACCACCGAATAATGACCCTCTCCATCCAGAGAACATCTATGTCAACAGGAAAAATTACCATTCCATTAACGTTCAACTAGTGTGTAGTTTTGTATCTAGTTAATATGTGGTGCATCACATTGTTTTGTTTAGATATGTGACGACGACTTACGCATTTGCAATGTCAATGCACGTTTTCCTGGCAGCTCCCACATATGGCGTGAATCTGCTGTTTCTCAGATAATGGAGCAGGTCTATAGACACAATGAAGAAAATTTGTTTTTTTTATTGGGAGATTCTGGTGAGTCACATATACTTATGTCGGTATAGTCCGAGGCCTTTATTCCAACAGGTGTTCAAAACGAATCCCAATCAAAAGTTGGCTATATTTTTACAAAACTAGCATATGGGATTGTACACCTCGCCCAAAGTCTTTAGGTAATCTATAATTTTAGGTTATGCATTGCGCCCCTGGCTGATAACTCCACTAGAAGAGCCTCCCATTCCAGACACACCGGCAGACCGTTTCCATCATGCCATTAAAACTGCTAGGTGTTCAATAGAGAGATGCAATGGTGTCCTCAAGAATAGGTGGCGGTGTTTATTGAAACATCGAACTCTCCATTACACACCTACTATGTCAACCAATATCATAAATACATGTGTCATCTTACATAATATGTGTTTGCACTATAACATCCCAGAGCCAGAATACGATGAAGAAGAGCGTAATGCTGATTTTGGGATATACATGCCACTAGAGCAGTTACAAGAAAATGAAGGCGGTGGTGTTGGCAGAGTAGATCCAGATCTACATGCTGCCAGACGATCTGGCAAAGTGCACCTCGACTTCTGGGTATTATTCGGTACTCCATATTGTTGCTCGGGTTAGGAATTATACCGCAAATTGTTCGTCCACGAATTTAAATCCGAATTAAGAACTTGAGCATTTGAATTTTGAATCTGATTTAGAAGATTTGGAATTCAAACAAATTCTGAATTAAAATTCAAATTCCCAATTTATGAAGTGAAATCGTTTTTATTTGAGTTTCTGAATTTTAATTGAAAATCGTCAGATCTTGAATCTAACTTAAAAACGGATTTGATCTTCAAATTTGTTTTACAAATGTGAGCCTTTACTTTCTCGAAATTAATAGTTATTTATTATACAAGACGATAAAGTTGTATTTTATCTTCGAGGGCGTATTTTAGCGTCGAGACGCCAGTCGAGACGCTAATTACGCTCGAGAAGATAATTAAATTTTATCGTCGTGTATAATACTCTATTTATTTTAAAGGAAAAAAATTATAATTATAAAATAAAATTTATTTGACATTGACGTTTAAAAAATTACAAATCGAGTCACGTTTTAAAATGTCATTAGTTTCTAGGGTTACAAACAATAAATAAATTACTTTATCTACCCTTGCTGTCAAAGGGGTGATTCTTTATCTACTCAAATTAATAGATAAAGTAGCACTTTAACAGCTGCTATAGAAAAAAAAATCTAAAATATTTTCATCGATTTATTCCCTTTTGTTTTCACATTTAGTTTAAATGTTAAAATTATTATTATTATGTTATATTTTGATTCCTACGTTTATGTTACGAATTGAAGAATACTGGAATCATTAGTTTACCTTACAAGATTTCAAATTCTAAATTATTTTACTTTAATAATTTCAATAACAAGGGTTTTAAAGCGACAAATACAATTATCGGTTCCAAAACGAGACAGAATCGTAAATAAAACCTGCTTTTAGTTAACACATGACTGTTTAGGCACATGTGTTTGATATTGCCTGTTTTATATCGCTTGCTGCGATTGCTTCTCTCATTTCGATGTTCGAATTTGTACTAATTTAGAGTTTGCTTTGCAGTGGTAAAGACGTAAAGAGCGCATTGTAATGCAAAGATTTAGCAATTATTGTTAATTATTTATGAAAATTATATTTGAATATTTTAATTTAATGCCAAGTGATAAGTTTGTTGTTTGGGAGCGTTTATTGGTAAGAATTTTTGTTTAATTTGAAATGTTGGGATGCATTTTCGGATTTCATGACAAATTCCTTCAGATTTGGTTACCAGTATTTTTAAAATTTGATTTTAGGGTTTTCATTAGGGCATTTAAGAACAAGTCGAGTAATTCGGTAATAAAATAAACAAACCAAAAATAGCGATGGAAATCTTTTAATAACGATTCGAATTAAATGTTACTTGTAAATAAATTACAATGATTTGTTATATGAAAATTAATATTTCGATGAATAATTTAATTTTGTACACAGAAAGAAGTCTTATGCGTGTAACTGCAGGGTTTTTACGTAATGCTCAGAAGGTTTTGTTTTTTCCTTTTTGTGAACAATATACCTAGCTTAGGAAAATAACCAGATGTTACTTTATACTCTATCTGTTTTAACATTAAAGGGAATTTGTTTTCGTAACACAATATTAAACAAGAATCAACTCGTCAAACTGTAATGCGTGATAATATTAAATTAGGTACTATTTTATTATGTTACAATATGATAATATGAATCTTAACTAATAACTTGAATCTTCAAACTCTAACTCTAACAATATTCGAAGTTTTAATTCGTAGGTATATTTACAATCGAAAATTTGTATTTACGAATTGAAAGTGGTGACGGCAAAAAAATTTCCGGTAAATTTCTAGTCACTTGTGGTATTACTTCTGAAAGTTCATAACAATTTGTGGAATTACTATGATTTTCGTTTGTTTCTAGATAGATCCTTTGATGAGAGAGGTTTGATTGGTCTCGCCAACAGTTTATAAATTTTTTAAAACCTTGTTGCCTTATGTGTACTAAAAAATGCTTTTGGAGAAGTTTTCTTTATACATCAGCAAACATCGCAATCTTATTGAAAGTTAATAACCATTTGTGGAATTACTATGATATTCGTTTGTTTCTAGGTTTGATTGCTTTCTCCAACAGTTTATAAATTTTTTAAAATCTTGTTGCTTTATGTGAACTAACTAAAAAATGCTTTTGGAGAAGTTTTCTGCTGTTCGTAAATGAGCAGCGAGCAATAAACGTTGGAATACACTAAAATGACTTAAATTTTGCAGAGAAGTACCTTGAATTTTTCTCTTTTTCAAACTGCAGTTATTTTTGCAGTTTGCAGGAGAAAACCGTTATTGTTGTTTACTTACATTAATTTATAAAAATTCTCTTGTAGCTTCGTTCGTAGCGAATTTTCGTGAAAGTCGGAGGGTTTCAGTGTAATAAAAGACAAACATACAACTGTTTGCCAAAACTTAAGGAAATTTCGCCGACTTTAAAAAATTCGCGACATTTTAAAAAGTTTTGAAGTTTTGTTAAGTGATATGTCCAATAATAGTATATTGTGTTATTAGGAGTAAAAGTGTCATTTTGTGTGCCGAGCATGACGTTTGAACGACGAGCGCTAGCGAGTCGGACTATTCATGCGAGGCACACAAAATCACTTTTACTCCGAATAACACATGTTATTTTTTCTTCAAACGTATAAATTAAAAGCAATTCAGCAAGAAAATTTAAAAAAAGTCAAAAACGAACGTCATACCAGCTGTCATTGCTACGGGTTGCTTTGTTATAAAAAATAAAAATTACGAGTTGCCATTGGTTCATTTTATGTTACTTTTACTCCCGGAGTAAAAGTGGGCACTTTTACTCCCGGAGTAAAAGTGAATGTTTAACTGTGTGTATCCAAGGACACAAAGTCGTGTTTTTATGACGTTTGAAGAAAAATTAATTTTTATGAAAGCGTTTAAACTAGTTGAGTGAGTATGTGCGGGAGTGTCGGTCGGGTATGGAGAAAATCCTTAATCCCAAATGATTTTCTTGGTGGTTCCATGACGATACTGCATTAGGGAGGCAATAAAAAGGTGAGCAGCTTATTTGAAAAATATTTTGATTAGCTTTCGTTTAAACTTTTATGGCCGATCTCACCGACAATACTTATCACTAAAGCTTAGCTAAGTAGTTCTTAAAATAAAGTTGTTCTTAAATTTGTGTTTTGTCTCACCAAGCGAGTTAAGTCGCGACTTAGACAAAGTGTAGTTCGATTTCTGCCACTAAAGCGGCAAAAGGCTTTTACATTGGTTAGCACGTTCGAAATCGATAAACGGAAGTACCGCTTCATACAAATGGGGATATGACCATTTTTTGACTTTTAATTGACAGAACGCAGTGACTTATAGGTTATAGGTTAAGTACCGTTTTAAGTCACCGAAATTGGTAACTTATATTTAAAACGTTTTTAGAGACATAAGACTTGCAGAAATAATAAATCGTTGTCCAAGTCCATTTTTTGAAGTTCCACTACTTTCTACTGACAGAACGCGGCAACTTATAGATTAAGTAGCGTTTTAAGTCACCGAAATTGATAACTTATATTTAGGACGTTTTTAGAGGTTTAAAAAGGTTTAAATTGACGATGAGACCGCATAAGTATGTCTTAACAACTTAAGTCTTTCTTAAATTTTAAGAACGCTCGGTGAGATCGGCCATTAAACTGTTTAATAATTTTAAACTTTTAAAATTAGAAAAAAAAACCTACAAATTTGGTTTGGATTTTTTTCTAAAAAAATTAAAAAGTTTTAATAAAAACTAAAGAACGTATTTTCGATTGTTCCGGGTAAGTCCCACACCGAAGGATGGCGTTTCCAGGATAAAGAAGCCATCAGTAAGTTTCATGTTTATATTTGAATTATCTTAAATGACTGTTTAGCCATTTAAATTGGTTTCTTGATAATTAACTCTCTCAATTCTGACACATAACTTTCATTCCTGAAATGCAATACTAATTTTGCTGAACATAAATTTTATTCAAATTTGAGCTTTCATGATATTTATCCAAGACGGTTTGGAAGTGTGGGGGTCGGGGTAGTTTTTATGGTATTGTGTGTTTTAAGTGTTTTATGGTTGTGCTCGTATATGCACCATAAAAGTAAGTACTACTTTGGCATGTTATTAAATTACAACTAATTTAAATCATTTTCAGGTAACAATGATGTGAGTTATTTTTACTGCATTTTCAGCAGAAACTACTTGCTACCACTCTTTAACATTTTTTTTAATATGCCACTTGAAATACATTGTCAGCATTGATAAATTTTGGCTAAATATTGTTTACAATTTATTATTTTTCAGGTTTTAATTTTTCAACATATTTTTTCAGCATGGATATATTTTTTAAATATCTCAAACATATATTTACATTTTCAGGAGCTGCCTTCAATTTATTCTGCTCTTGCTCTTTTCAGTTTTTAATCTTTTGAACTTTTAACATTTTCAGCATTAAACCTTTTCAATTTTTAATCTTTTCAGCACGTAATAGTTTTTTTTCAGTAAATATCCTTAATTTTTAGTATTTGATATTTTAACCTTTTAGCTTTTTAGTCCCGAGTGTTTTCTGTTTAATTAACTTTTCAGCTTCTAATCATAATCATTTTTCAGGTGAAAACAAGGTACTTCTTTAAATTTTAACCCTTATATTGCTATTAATTGAGTTCTACTTTTCAGAATTTAATTATTAATTTCCCAATTTTCAACTTTGAGTTTTCAGGGTTTAATAATGTTTAACCTTTAATATTTTTTTCAGGTTTTATTCTTTTATGAATCTGATTTGGGATTTTGATCTCCGAATCCTGATTCAGACGTAGTAAGTCGACCCAAACTTTAATCCAGGTATTATAATTTATGAATTAAAATGTTTTTAGTCTGAAATTGAATCGCCTTTTATACATCAGCAAACAGCGCAATCTTATTGAAAGTTAATAACCATTTGTGGAATTACTATGATATTCGTTTGTTTCTAGGTTTGATTGGTTTCTCCAACAGTTTATAAATTTTTTAAAATCTTGTTGCTTTATGTGTACTAACTAAAAAATGCTTTTGGAGAAGTTTTCTGCTGTTCGTAAATGAGCAGCGAGCAATAAACGTTGGAATACACTAAAATGACTTAAATTTTGCAGAGAAGTACCTTGAATTTTTCTCTTTTTCAAACTGCAGTTATTTTTGCAGTTTGCAGGAGAAAACCGCTATTGTTGTTTACTTACATTAATTTATAAAAATTCTCTTGTAGCTTCGTTCGTAGCGAATTTTCGTGAAAGTCGGAGGGTTTCAGTGTAATAAAAGACAAACATACAACTGTTTGCCAAAACTTAAGGAAATTTCGCCGACTTTAAAAAATTCGCGACATTTTAAAAAGTTTTGAAGTTTTGTTAAGTGATGTGTCCAATAAATTAATTTTTATGAAAGCGTTTAAACTAGTTGAGTGAGTATGTGCGGGAGTGTCGGTCGGGTATGGAGAAAATCCTTAATCCCAAAGGATTTTCTTGGTGATTCCAGGACGATACTGCATTAGGGAGGCAATAAAAAGGTGAGCAGCTTATTTGAAAAATATTTTGATTAGCTTTCGTTTAAACTTTTAAACTGTTTAAAAATTTTAAACTTTTAAAATTAAAAAAAAACTTACAAATTTGGTTTGAATTTTTTTCTAAAAAAATTGAAAAGTTTAAATAAAAACTAAAGAACGTCTTTTCGATTGTTCCAGGTAAGTCCCACGCCGAAGGATGGCGTTTCCAGGATAAAGAAGCCATCAGTAAGTTTCATGTTTATATTTGAATTATCTTAAATGACTGTTTAGGCATTTAAATTGGTTTCTTGATAATGAACTCTCTCAATTCTGACACATAACTTTCATTCCTGAAATGCAATACTAATTTTGCTAAACATATATTTTTTTTTACACATGATACGAAAATAAGTATTTTCTTCAGGATAAACTCTATGTGAAAGTGCTACATTTTTCATCTAGAGATGAAAACATTTTCACTTTTAGAGGCGAAAACAAGAATTCCAAATCTTTGGCAACAAAATACAAAATGCGTGTGTTACTATGGAAACGATTAAACAAACAATTAATAATTTGCATTGACACAATTCGGTTTGAATTAAGTCGAATTAAAACTTATTTCAAACAGATAATTAAAATGTCGTAGAAAAAATGGCGTTTACTACTCGACATGAAATATGTACGTTTTTTTCGTTCGTGAGATTGCCCTACTCGCTGCTAACGCAGCTCGTGGACAAATTCCCATCTCACGAAAACAACGTTATTTTCATGTTTTGTTGTAAAATATACTATTACTCAAATTCGAGCTTTCATGATATTTACCCAAGACGGTTTAGAAGTGTCGGCGTATTTTTTATGGTGTTTGGTGATTTAAGTGTTTTATGTACTATTTTGACATGTTATTAAATTACAACTAATTTGAATCATTTTCAGGTAACAATGATGTGATTTATTTTTACTGCATTTTCAGCAGAAACTGCTTGCCACCACCCTTTAACATTTTTTTTTAATATGCAACTTGAAATACTTTGTCAGCTTTTATTAATTTAGGTTAAATATTGTTTACAATTTATTATTTTTCAGGTTTTAATTTTTCAACTTATTTTTTCAGAATGGATATGTTTTTTAAATATCTCAAACATATATTTACATTTTCAGCAGCTGCCTTCAATTTATTCTGCTCTTGCTCTTTTCAGTTTTTAATCTTTTTAACTTTTAACATTTTCAGCATTAAACCTTGTCAATTCTTAATCTTTTCAGCATGTAATACTTCTTTCAGTAAGTATCCTTAGTTTTTAGTATTTGATATTTTAACCTTTTAACTTTTTAGTCTCGAGTGTTTTCTGTTTAATTAACTTTTCAGCTTCTAATCATAATCATTTTTCAGGTGAAAACAAGGTACTTATTTAAATTTTAACACTTTCATTGCTATTAATCGAGTTCTACTTTTCAGAATTTAATTATTAATTTCCCAATGTTCAGCTTTGTGTGTTCAGGGTTTAATAATGTTTAACCTTTACTATTTTTTCAGGTTTTATTCTTTTATCCTTAATGAATCTGATTTGGGATTTTGATCTACCAATCCTGATTCATACATAATAAGTCGAGTCAAATTTTTAATCCAGATATTATAATTTATGACTGAAAATGTTTTTTTCCGAAGCTTTAATTATTAAAAAGAAAAGGTTTACTTTATAGGTATTTGAGAGACAAAAAATTTCCAAGTTGCCTTGGTAACTATGCCCAATATTGCGTTTCTATTGGTCGTTAATTAGTGTCGTACGATTTTCGGAATTAAATATTCTTTAACTTTTGATGTTTTTTCCGCACTTAGTGTCTGTTTTCCTGTTTTAAGGAATTTTTTAAAATTTAATGTTCTTTCAGCTAGTAATAACTGTTCAGATTCAAATTATTACGTTTTCCGATCAGAAATTTGCATTGTTTATAATCAGGTCTTATTTTTCAGGATTTAATGATTTTCATTTCAGGGTTTTAGAATTATTAGGTGTCTACCTTGTAAGCTGTTAGGGGGGCACTGAAGCCAGGGGGGCTAAACCCCCGGTGAGTAGATTCTGTTTATTTCATTTTGAACAGATCAGTAAGATTTTTTTATTTTTTATTGGATTAAATGGATGGCTTGGACGTCGAAAATTTGCTGAAAGTGAAAAAGTCCGTTCCTAAAGTCACGAGCCGCCACTGCTGTGGACACCTCCCAAATGCGGGACACTGTTTTAAATTTTGTTTGGTTTACTATCCAATCAATGTAATAAACACCTCTACAATATGGACACGGACATCAAAATTAAGAAGAATGGGCAAAAATATCTTAGAAAACAAGCAAAAATATTTAAATCTCTTATGTGGCATATTATTCAGTTCAATTTAAATGGATATCTATTTACAGAGTTCCCAGAAATTGTTTACCAAATTTGCTTTCTTAAATTTGCCGACTTTAATAGACAATTAGAAACTAGATACATTTTCGAATGGATCATTTAACCCTTTATAGGACTCTGGTACAAATACGTACCACTTGCTTTAGAGCTCAACTGGCGCACTGTTATCCATTGAAAATGACCCTTATGGGTGTCTACTTGTCTAAGTAACGCTCCTTGGTATAAATCTGTACCACTTTTTTGCTTCTGCGCCGTCTACGTTTGAAAATGTAAAATGTGGTATACAGTTGTACCAATGTGCATGCACTGAGGTGTACAGCTGAACCACGTGTTTTTGAATTTTTTTATGGTTTTTATGGGCAGTGTGCAACTATTTTGGATTCTGAGGTAAATTTATTGCTTATTGCATACATAAATCATAATTAGCTTTGTTTGTTACTGGCAAAATTAATATGTACCAGTGAACTTAATGTGATATCTTTTACTCAAATGGACTCTGGTACATATCTGTACCACTCATTTTCAAAAAATTTCTAAATAAATTTTGAAATATTGATACCAAAAATTATTACCTTACAAGCCAAATGAGTGATAAATAACAAAAAATTGTTATTTTTTCAAGTCCCAGGCTCTTGCGCGTTAAAGGGTTAAATCCTTTCTAAGTAGTCCGGCATTGTTTATCCTTGTTGCGACAAATTTCAACATGGGGTTGGGCGGCAATGCAGCTTCCTATCGTTTCTTTCGGATTTTAGCAAGGCGCCATCTATTGTAGACTCACTACACTGCTTGCTCACTTCTACAACTTAACATTATGGCGGCTACTTTGATTTTATACAGAGTCTTATGAGATAAGCTTTCGTCAACGTTAGCACTCAGAACGTTGGATCAATCCTAATTTATTTTATACTATTTTATTTATTTATTTTCCTACGACCATATAAGAAAGCCGCTCCTAACGCACAAAAAAGCATGCGTGAAAATTGACAATATCATCTGTGCGATTTACTTTCGCAAAACAAGTGAAGAACCCGTGCGTTAGCAACACGTATAGGAATATAACGCACAGTTTGCGCAATAATAGGAAGCCGCGGCCGGTTCAAAACAAAAAATGACGGTCGTTTTATCTGAACTGTCATTGTTACTTTTTGCGTCAAGTAGCAACGTACAAACGTAACTGAAAACGGATGTAGAGAAAATAGTAACACCAAAAACTAATAAAATGTTCATTATTCCTAATTAATAATTATTATAAACATAAAATGTTCATTATTCCTACTTTCAGTGTATTTATTATAAAATTCTAAATTGTTCCAAACTAGACATGTACATACCTAGTTTTTTTTTTTTTTGTCGTAGGAAATAGTTATTTTCGTATCAAGTGTCGAAAGTAGCAAATATCAAGCGAGTGTTTATAAATAGATATACGAGTGCGGAGCGAAGCGGAGCACGAGTAGAAATATTTATAAACACGAGCGGAGATATTTGCCTTTCGAACGAGTTACGAACACTATTTTTCCCACGACCAAAAATGTACATGTCAAAAAGTAACACTGACAGTTCAGGTAAAACGACCGTCATTTTTTGTTTTGAAGCGGCCGCAGCTTCCTATTATTGCGCAAACTGTGCGATATATCCCTATACGTGTTCATATCGCACGGGTTGTTCATTTGTTTTGCGAAAGTCAATCGCACGGGTGATATTGTCAACTTTCGCGCCTAGTTTGTTGTGCGTTAGGAGCGACTTTCTTATATGGTCGTGGGAAAAATAGTGTTCGTAACTCGTTCGAAAGTCAATATCTCCGCTCGTGTTTATAATAGATATACGAGTGCGGAGCGGAGACTTGGATTCCTATTGTTGTTATTACTGGAGAATGACAAGCTGATAAGTGATAAGTCTAAACACGATTCGGCCTTAAGGTAGTTCGGGTTTATTCCTTTTAGTCGGCGCTCCAATTGGCGGATGATTCAAACCCAATTTATTAAAGGCTTTGAACAGTTCTCTTCCTTGCGTTGTAGTAATCATGGATCCCTACTTTAGAATAAACTAGAGTAGCATAGTCAACGAATAACACACATGTTATGGGATTCAGGTACGTGATTAAAAGGTTAATGTAAATTAGGAAAAACCATGGTCCGAGGATAGACTCTTGTGGAACACCGTGGCTCATAAAATGTTGTTCCATGCTGTTGAAGAAAAAATAATTGCTTACCTAAATATCAACGATTTTATGAAAGAGTGATAGATAGTACACCGGTATTTACCCTATGGTTCACAGGGTCGGAAATATTGTGGCGACAATTCTAAACCCTCTACTATATCCATAATAAGAACATATGTACACTGTGGATCTCTTCAAACTGCAAACAACTGATAAAATTGTTTCGCTCATAACTAACAACTTTTCAAATGGTTTTAGACATATTACAAGAATTGCAAATATAAGAATCATATGAATTTTTAAAGATTACATATTACTTCTAGCTAATTTGTATACCTTCTTGTACTTTTTAATCAACGTAGTGACAGCTTATTTCTCATAAATTTTTATTTATCATTACGCCATTTCACACTCACCTTCTGAAAATTATAATAGCTTGGAGAAAAAGAACCCTTGTCCGCGTATTTTGTATGTGATGATCTCTTAAAAAAATTTTATAAGAAGCATAGCTGTCCGGAAAGATATACACTAATTTTTCAAAGGTGACTCCAGACAAATTCTATGGATGTTTTAGGATTTAACTTGGATACGAACAGCGGGAATCTTTTCGGCCGGCCTTCATTTGACAATTTTGATTCAATCCCATCACTGATTTTACTCCTCCTCTATTTTTGATCTTCGGATCGGAATTTTGTATTAAAACAGGATAACAGCCTAGATAAGAAAGTATGAAGAAGAAGAAGAAGAAGGATCGGAATTTCTCTTTTTAACATAACAATATCATTTATTTTAGCTTAAGTTTGAATCTCTAAAATAGATACATCAGCTATCGTTTATGTGTTACCTTACCTAAGAGAATACTATCTTTATCAGGTGAAATTGTACATCATCATACAATGACTGACTTTGGTATTAGATGTTTTGTGTTATAGATACAGGGTGTTAGGTAATGCTTCTGCCAAACTTTAGGGGTGGGTTTGTAACGATAAAAGGAATAAAAAGTTCTTATACCATTTTTTTCCCAGTTTTAATATTTTTTTCTTTAATTATTTTGTGGTTGTTAATAAAATTTTATTGTTACTTGATGTATTAGACTCTTATTTATCCGTAAACATTTTATTCCTGTATCTTTAACCCTTTGTTTTTGTTTTTCCCGGCAATAAAAAGTAAAATTAAAGTATGCTTTTTCTCAGAAACTATGCATATTAGAAAAAAATTGTATACTTAATACATTTTTGCTCCATTTTTTATTATATAGCTATTCCCAAAGTTTGACAGAAGCATTACCTAACACCCTGTATAGAGATATAGAATTTCTGAAACTATCCATTATATTAAGTTGTTGTGGCAAAGAAGTTCTTGTAAACTGTTGATGTTTAATAACTTTATCGTTAGTAAATCGTTTAGTAACCGTACTTGCATATTTAATATTTTACACGAATTATGATTTCCCTGATTATTGTCAATTTTATATTCATATCGTGTTCTACAGGACATAGTAAACGACAGACTAAAAATGAACTACATACATTCCTTCTGACCCGTGAAGTGTAGGTCCAAGTTTAATAATGCCAGTTTTTTATAGCAAATAGCTATTATAATAAGTAACGATAATCTGTTAACGTTAATATATTTTAAATTGAAAGAGCTTTTTAGCATCTTTTAAATATCCTTTTGATCTTTCATCCTGATATGTTATACAAACTAATGACCTAAAGGTAAAAACGTCACTGAATGTAACATAGTGCCACATTTTACAATTCTAAGATCATTAATCACATAGTTCTTTTACTTTGGCAACATTTCGAATAGTGGTGAACAATATCCTGAACAAAAATCGGGTATAACTCTCGTTGTGCAACTTCGATCATCTCGGACTAATTCATGTTTTTTTTTAGTAATTCACGTGTCAACTTAAATATATCTTCCATTGATATTTCATACTTGTAGAAGCATGAGTAAGAATAATTTATATTCTTTCAAAATGTACTTGTCTCGTGCTAACTTTGCCTTTATTTATGATAGCACTTTTGATGTTAATAAAAAATTTAAAAATTAAACAATAGAAATAAATGTCCATTGCTACACAAAAACTCCGCTAAAAAAAGTCTAAATAGTTGGATCAACGATGCTGCTGTAAGTGCAGGCAAGGGTTTGCGTAATTTGTTTTAGTCAGTAAAGCGAATTAACACCGAGGATTTGCTTCTATACTACATGGTGTATCGAAAATCGCGCATAATATGTTTATCACGCGATTCTACGTCAAAATCCATGCAAAAAACTCCAGTACCAATTTGCTGTTAACTCTTTAGTTATGGAGTTATTAGTAGCCTTAAGTCGTATTCTGGTTTGCTTGTCGTGTCATATTTTTATGAAATAATGATTTTTAGCTGTAGTTTAATCAACAAAAGAAACAATCTGTAATTGTACTCAACATTTTCATTTAATCAGAATTTCCATCCAAAGTTTGAAATTTTTGCAGTGCTTGTGCTGTTCATAAATGTTGCAACGATGTACAATGCAATTATATTAAATCAAGCGGGTTGCTATTGTTGATATCGCAGGTGATGTAGTATGACCACACAGTGTTGCTAAATTTACAAAACTTTAATTAACAATTCTTCAAAAACTACACGTTTTGGCCTAAAACAGTTATACAATTTATTTAAAAAAAAGAGTACAATCGGTTAATAAAAAAACCCAAAACAATAATGTAATTAATAATAACCAACAAGAAAAACTAGGTAGGGCCAAAAGACTAAAGATATACTTATGTAAAATATATTTAAAAGGGAATGGCATTTTAACATTTGATACTAAACGTTGTAAGTTAGCTTCAAATTTCGTCATGGAAGCTGAAATTAAGTTTTTTAGTCACAATCGTTCCATCATTTGTACAGCGCCTTCTAACGATACGCGCACCTTTTTTCTGAACCCGACTACACATGTGTAGAAGTTCTTAACGTTATTAAAAATTTAAAAAGCTTAAGAGGCACTGGAATTGATAATATACATATGTATCTCCTTCGCTACTAAGAACGTATGTTATGAAACCCTGTAAACTGTATTTATTGAGTCGAGTCAGTAAAATTTGCAACCATATTGTATATTTCATCAGTGGCTAGATCACTAACGTAACCTTATAATAAAATTATATCAAAGAACTATCCAGATTCACAGAGTCGAGTCAGTGGAAGTAAACAAATACACGGGAATAGGGCAGAACCTTGTTTACGAGTTGAATTACTTGATGATTTGTTTAAAGCCGCATTTGTATCTAAACCTTTTTTATTGCTCTTTACCTCTAAAAATCAAATCAAGTGCCACAAATAACATTCAAAAAATATTTAAATATAATAACAGCGATGTAACTAAAATTTATGTAACATTACTAAGTTTAATACGCGAGAAGTTAATTCAACTCTGGTATCATTTATCATAAAATCTTCTTGTTGGAGTGGTTGCTGGTCTCTCTCCATATGTCTTCGAACCACGAAAGTGCTTGCACTTCTACTCCAAGCTCCAGAGAAGACTTACTAGGCATAATACCTCGGTGGTTTACCATTGCCTTCCGAGGGAAGCGATCGGGTGTTTTTATGTACGTGTGACCCTGGGAATCGAACCCGGGCCATCTCAGTAGTCAGACGCACGCTGAACCAACTGGGCCACGACCGTGGCGATAAACTTTAGCAGATAAGAATATTTACGCAACTGAGAACTGGAATACGGAGTAACTAAATTAAAATATAAATAAGAATTATGCTAATAGTAATAATAATAACAAAAGTGAACTAAACTAAAAGTCCGATTGTTCAGTGCTACTAGCATCAGCATTTATATTTATAATCAGAAGTTCCACCCCAATTTCAATATTGTTATCAAGTTCTCACATATTATTTTCAACAACGTGAATTACGTGTTGCACACTGTTTGACCATTTCTGAATAGAATTCCATTAACACCCTTTATAAGAAGGTTTTTAACATCTGCAAGCTTAAAGGTAGTATTTTTTGCTGCCACGTGGCATTTGACCTGAGACCAACTTAAATCGATTGGGTTCAGCTCACAGTGGTAAGGAGGAAGTCTAAACACAATTTTATTTTCTGCTTTCGCCATTTTGTCAATCACAGAAGAATTATAATTATGTTTGTGTTGTTTTACTATGTATAGTAGTTCACCTTTTAACATAATATATTATGTTAAAAGGTGTCTTCAAAAGTAATACTTTTAGAAGACAACCATTGCTTAATTTCAGGCTTATTCCATGATGTAGTTGGAGTTTCTAATTGTCTTCGAAAGTGATACGGGGCATTATCAAGCACTATAACACAATTATATTCAAGTAGCGTAAGTACATTAATTTGCAAGCCACTTCTCAAAATTTTCCTAGTTCATCTATTCATGATAGTCTCCAGTCGTTTTCGATTCGAAAACCCAGAGACCATCATTAACAAAACCCGTGCCACTACCGAAGTGCGTGATAATTAATCTTTTGCCCTTGCCCGATGCATTTTTTCGAACGGTGGAATATCCCTCTAAAAACGCTTGTTTTGACGATTTGATGGATTCGTCTTTCCATACTTTATTTTGCGTGAGTCCAGCATTGACCCACATTTCGTCCATATAATAAATTTTTTTGCCTTGTTGGCGATACTTTTTTATTGACCGTAAGTAATTTCTTATCCACAGAACTATTTCTTCTTTATCCAATAGCATACTGTCTCGACCGCGTTTAATTTTTTTAAAAGCTTGTGCCTTTTAAAATTTGGTAAATCCTCATCTTCGTTAACAACCTGAAGCACTTTGTCTACAGTAGGCAACTCATTGCGAAAAAAGCTCAATTCGTGGACTTTTCTACGAATTGCAGTTTGCACAAAATCGGCAACGCTGTCCAGAAGTTTGGCACGTGGTTTAACTTTTTTTGGTGATGATAAATTACGGCTACGTTTATATTCAGAAATTACGTGGTACACAGACCTTTCACTAACTCCTGTAAGCTGGGCAGTTTTTGTGATTATTTCAGAAACTAAAATTTCGGAATTGGATTGCAAGTCTGTCTTGTAAGTATTTAAAATCATATGTTTTTCAGCGCTAGTTAGTGGAGTTCGTTTGCTTCTTTTCTTAGGAGGAGCCAATTCTAGTGCCCCGGTTGGTTCAGATTCAGATTCTATTGAACTTGACATTGCTAACACAAAACTCAAGAATTATGTACTGATACACCTTTACATTATAACAGAGAAAAGCAAACTAATGGTCACGTTGATTTATACTTAAAAAAAAAATCATATCAAGAATATACTTGTCTAGGAAATATGTGATGTGGGTTGCAGATTTTACTGACTCGACTCGGTAAATACAGTTTAGTATACTATTCATTTGCTTTTTGAAAGTGATATTTTTCCAGTTGCACTAAAAATTGCACTCATTGTTCGTATTAACAATTATTATACAGGGTGTAAATTAATGTCATGCAGATGCAGATATTTTAAGGGGTGATAGTACTCGGCAAAATAAGAAAAAAACGTTAATATACACATGATCAATATCGCGCCATTTTCGACATACAGGGTGGCGAAGTTTCAATTTGTTTTTCGTATTTTTCGTTTTTCTACCGTATGTTTTGAGATAATTATTTGAAATGTAGTACAGCTACTATCTCTTAGAATCTCTACAATAACATGTCAAAACCATCAGTTGCATTATACGGGGCGTTACAAAAAAAATTGTTTATAAAAATTACTTTTAATATAGTTTTTTATAAAAATTGAAGCAAATATTATACAATATCGTATTAACCATAAAATTAAAATATATAAACGGAATGTTATTTTGTATGCTATTTTGTGTCATGTGTATTGAATAAGTGTTGTATAAATGTAAAAATGTGTAAATAACACAACAATATGTATAACAGAAACGAATTTAAAATACACACACCGGCAAAATTAGGGGAACATAAAAAAGGCCATGTTTTAAAGAAAGTTTGAATACTATATCTTTTATGTTTGTAGTGTTAGTTCAACATGTACAATAAATAACAAATAGCGATATAACACTTAAATCTACCCACCTAATAAAGATTGATTGTCATTTATCCTATTGTTAACATGTTGCTCGTTGTTTCGTTCTGTTGAATATGAGTCTTTAATTCGTGTTGACTTTAGAGCAAGGGTTAAAAATAATTTCTGTTTTTGTTGTTATTCTAATTCTAATAGGTTAAAATCAAAAATGACCAATTTAGTTGCCACTGATGTTGCTAGAGCAGTAACAATGATCGAAAGTGGCTAAACTAAACCTATAGGTCGGTCGGCAGAATTCACAGTGTTTCAGTCTATTCTGTTCATCGCAATGTACAGAGGTTCAGACAAACCGGATCTTACGTACGAAGACGTGGCCATGTGGCCAAGGCAAAAAAAGAGTGACTACTGCAAGGAACGACCGATTTATTCTGTTGCAGACTCTGAGAAATCGACGTGTAACAGCTGTCCAGACCAGAAATGCCCTAGAAGATGTACGTTAAGTGCGTGTAAGTGAACGAACTGTACGGCGAAGACTTAATGAGGCTGGTTAAAAGTCAAAAGTTCCCACAATAGTTCCCAAACTTGAGGTACTGCATCGTGTAGCGAGATTGGAGTTTGCAAGTGAACAACAATTTTGGAATTCATGACAATGGGGTAAAGTTTTGTTTACGGACGAAAGCCGTTTCGCGTAAACGCAATTAACGATAAAGAAAAAGTGTGAATGCAACAATGGGAGCGATATTCACAGTGCAACATTGTTTCCACGGTCTCATATGGAGGAGGCTCACTTATGGTTTGGGGTGGGATATGTTTGGGAGCACGCACTGAATTGGTCCTAATTCAAGGAGGTTCTCTGACAGCTGCACGTTATATTACAGACATTCTGGAAGAACATGTAGTGCCATTTGCCTCATTCATAGGGGATGATTTTGTTTTAAAGCACGATAACGCCCGCCCACACACTACTAGCTGTGTTTCAAATTTCTTATTTCAGGTTGGTATTGCTACCACATGGGACATACTGGGACGACGGGTCAATGGTAGAAATCCATCATTAAGAAACCCGGAAGAGCTAGCGGCTGCACTAGTGAAAGAATGGAACAATCTGCCTCGAGCAACCATTGACAACGTCATCGAAAGCATGAGCAGAGATATCGAAGCTGTGACTACGGGCCGTCGGGGTAACATGCGTTATTAATAACACCCCTACTTTGGAATAAAATGACAGAAGTTGTATCACCTCAATTTTTTTTATAATGGATAATTAATTTTTATGTTCCCAATATTGTCATTTCATTCAGTTTAGCAACCAGAATCATAAATTTAATTTGTGTGTAGTTGCAATCGTTCCAATGTGAATTTTCTCCTGCCAAATTAAGTTAAATTAATCTTAAAGCATGGAAAAAAACTGAGTTTTTTTGTGTTTCTCTAATTTTTCCAGTGTGTGTATAAAACAAAAGATTTATCACAAAATATGTATTTAAGTAAAGACATTTTGAAAAATAATCTCTGCAATAATCAACTATGCTTCTAAATTAGTGCATTCTTGAGAATTGTAACAATAAATATTGTAAGAATGCTAGTGAATACATATAAATGTTTTAACCGCTTTTCCTTTTATTGTAACTGTCTGTTAGTTTCTTGACAACAAACAATCGTTGGAAAATCAAATAAAAGAATTCACAAGACTATAAATTGTATTGAAAGTCAAAACTGTTACATAACATATTTGTTTCTTATTTGTCTTATGTACAATAACACGTGAATTATCGTAATTTTCTTCTCAATTTTCAAAATTAGTCATCAAGAATATCAATACTTCGGAAAATAATTACCTACTTTAAAGAATAAACGACAAAATTGATATCAACTGTTAAACTAAGTAGAGAGAAGTAATAAAACTAATATGGGATATGGCAGTTGCCCGTAACAGATGTTTCCAAAATGTGTAAGTGGATCGGTGCTTCCCAAACTAGACCTATGTAAATTCAAGAACATTTGCGAGCAAATTAGATTCTTGGGTCTTTTAGTGGACAGTTTTTCATTCAGTTGATTTTCTGTTCTCCACCATCCACGAGTTGTACGAGAACTTTATTTTCGGTTGAATATTCTAGAATAAAATAAGAAAATTGAACCAAACAATCCAAACATTTCATTGTTAAATGTCTTTCAAAGTAAATATTAGTTAATTGTTTTTGAAAAGCAAAAGCATCAACTATCTGTAACATTCAAAACTAACTTTAAAAATTCTTTCACTTGGATATTTTTCTGAAAACCAATAAAAGTAAAAAGAAACAAAGAAAATGTCGAACGTATCACTTTGATTCATCTTGTAAGTGACGAGGGTATTTCGCGCTAGAAGACGCTTTGAATGTACGTGACGTTTAAAATAATATCAAGAACGTTTCTCATTTAAATTGAAGACAAATATAAAAAAATCTGAAACTGGATGTTGAAAGTCATCAAATTTCCGATAATTACATTTTCTAAGTAACATTAACTGGGTCCTTCTCTTTCTAGGACCATTAACACAAATCGTCTAATTAACTGTAAGTGAATCGATCCGCTTTCAGATTCTAAAATTTACGGGGTTTGCATTTAGATTTAATTTCTATAAGGGTGCGAATTAGAAATCGATCGGTTACTGTTTCCGTGCATTTTTTGCACGAAAACTTCAGCATTCCGGTCTCGTTGTTTTGCCACTCACGTTTTTAGGGAGTTTAACTGAATCCTGTTTGAACTAATCTCATAACTTATTCTTCCAAGTGCTCGTCATTGGAATTTCCATATTCCAATCGCAATCTGGTATCTTTTCCGGCCTTTCGTTTCTCCCTTGGCCAACTTGGCGCTATTTTTGAAGCGAATGCGTAGGGTTTCCTCATTAATTCTGTAAATTAACGGACGTCACTTAAGCGTGTCAAGAAAAACGTAAAGTGACACGAATCTACCACAGCCTACGGTGTCGTCTCGAAGAAAATAAATTTAGTAAAGTTTCAAGTCGTTCCCGTTTGCCGTACGAGCACAGCCAGGAAGATTCGCTGCTACATTGAAAAAATCATCCTTTTACTCTGTTTTGGCACGTATTTTGTTAGAATGACTAGGGGGTATTTCGGATTTTTTCCAGTTTTAAATGGAGGTAATTTAGAACGGTTACGGGAACATAAGCGACCCTGCGTAATAAAATTAGGGTTAGCGAAAAGGTTGGTAGCAGTGCGTTCAAAATTTAGTTAGGGAAAGTTAACAATGCAAATATTTTGGGTCGGAGCGGCGTTTGAACGGAGAAGAATAATCGTTTCAGAACTCTTTTCGATTAAGAAATCTCATTATATGTCTGTCGCCTTCGAAATAAACCTTTTTCATTATTTTAACAAATTTTCAATCATTTTTTAATGCACCGCGGTTACGACCGTTTAAAATTAAAATTGAATGGGGCATATCGCCTGTCACTTTTGGTAGTTTTTGTATTTGTGATCGTACAATGACGCAATGCTGTTCATGACAGGCACATAAAATTTCGTATCTGTGAACATAACGAAATAATCATATGAGATCGCTTTACTCTCGTTTCAATGAACAATCCCATCTTTGATAATGGAGTATTGATTCGTTGTGATTTACAGTGAATACTTTAAGATACTATTTCAATTTTTACGAGCGTTATCACCATTAACATTCATTAGTTTGTATTTTTTTTGAAATTGAACTAATAGTTCATCTGTGAATATTCATACTTAAATGCGCTAAATAATGTTATATCTTACATATTCCTATTTTAATTTTATTTATCTACTGAGAATGGTGCATTTCGTCCAATATCTTCAGATTTCATACTCCGTATTTGGTATTTTTTAATTCTTCGATTTTTATTCGATATAAATTTTGACGCCTTATGGGTTCTAGACAAGTTAAAGATATAATACCGAAGCGTCGACTTCGAATGAACGATTATTAATCCTTGGTTTAATACGATCGCCATTTTATATCCAGGATAAATTCTTTGATTTTGTTAAACTGTTATTTTCCTAACACCAGTTTTACAAAATAATTACGTTAATATTGATTTGAAGTATTTTAAGTATACGAAGTTTGGTAGAAAAATGATGAAACTGATTTTCTTTTAACCTTGAATTTTATTCTTTTCACAAATCAAGGTTATCCCTTTCAAAGTAGTTCCCTTGGGCAGCTCCTGGAAGGCTTCCATTGAAATGCCTTTCAACTCATAGGTTACGCCCTTCTGGATATTATCCAAAGTATCAAAACGGTGCCCTCTCAAATATTTTGGAGATCCGGCGAATAGGGGGGCTGGGAAACCACAGAAATGCTCTTTTCTGCCAAAAATTCGTTGACGGAAACTGCCGTGTGACATGGTGTCACGTGCTAATTCCGCACTACGGCAACTTATAGGGAACGCCAAAGTTCTGTTGCACGCGGCTAGTAAGCAGTCGAAAAAGGGGTTTCGAAACTCTAAACCCTTCAAATAGGGGAGGTCGTAATCGGAAGGAAAATTGGCGCCACTACGGAAATCACCCAAGATAGTCTCCAGGAACGTACCGCAGATTGTTCCTTTGGGCTCGAAAGGGGGTTGGGGTGGCTGCACCCTACTGCTGGATGTTACTTACCCTTACTTTACTGAAATGAAAAGCTGCTGCTGGTAGATAGGCTCACAAAGCTATACACAAATATTACACAATAGACATAAAAGACAAATAAAAGACAACAATGAATTAATAATGAGATTTAATGAATGCAAGAAATATTTAAATTTTATCTTAGGTTATATGAAAAGGGTGATTAAGGGATGCCATATTTACTAAAGTTACGGCAAATATAAATATCGTCTAGGCTCTCTTAATCGCAATCAAAAGAATGTTGATAACAAAACTTAAGCTATAAATCTGATTACAAATGATTTTACACATGCAACATAAAGGTGGTAATCATTGCGACACTACACACTAAAGCAAAACCTAATACGCACTGGTTGAAGACTTAAACCACTTCGCCAAATAATATAAACGAAACAAAGATACTTGAGGTACTTAATTTACAGACAATAATTTCTGGTATCTGCCCATGAGTAAACCTGCAATATATGGTACTGAATTTGGGTTAAGTTGGTGTTCACACAACCGGCAGGTAAAAGGGCAGCCTTCAATTACGTTATCTGGGAAATAGGGCTTGTTGAGGGTAGCCCAGTGAAAGCGATGGTCGGCTTCTCTAGGGAGGGATAGCAGCGGTCGGCGTAGAAAAGGGATGGAGTCCATTTTCCGGAAGCAGATGTGAAGACAACAAGATGTCCCCAACTGGTAGATTATTTAATCCAAAAGCTAAAACTGTGTGGAACGGTAACTTCACCAAACATCAAACAAACGGATCTTCCAACACAGAACTTATATTTCCCGATATGAAAAAGACACTCTCTGGGATAATCCGACAAATATGTTGTAATGTAGGTTTTTTCAAAACTACACGATAATGAGAGGCCGACGAACTCGGGATTTCACTACCAAATGCCCGGAAACGATAATTTGCACAACCGCTAGATGTTAAAGTTGGATAAACTCTGATTTGCCTTGCTATTCTTCCGCAAGCGCAAGATGTTAGAAGAAGATAGACAAACGCAAAAAAGTTTGATTGACAGTTTGTCCTGGCGGCAAAAATTCCTTGTGGATGATCCCATGACTGTCAAAAAAACAAATGAACATCAATTTGATATTCGATTTGCTCATTCTCGCTTTCTTGGGATAGGGAGAGTTTGTAGCATGCCACTCTTGACTTTCGCGTTTTATCTCGGGGTCGTACTCAAAAATTCATGATTCATCACCTGTGATGACGCTACTAAAGAATTCTAGATCCCTCTCAAGGCGTCACAAAAGATTAAGATACACATCCTTCCGATTGGCTTCTTCTCAGCCAAGAGGTTCTTTGGCAGCATCTTGGCGAACACTTTTCTCATGCCATGTTTTGATATAAATTGCATTTTTGAGTTTTTTATCCTTCCGGCTTCATTTTTTTTATTGACATAACTGTATAAAAATTGCTTCTGTTAGTGTATCCGTATGTGATAGTTTAATATTCTTCGCATCCATATAGAAAACAATCTTTTTCTTCATGAAAACGTAGATACTGCTTTTTCTGCTAATATTTTCAGTAATATTACTTAAACAATTTGGCATAGTTAATCAAAAAATCAAAAATATTAAATTAATCTATTATTATTATAAGTGAAAGAATGAAACAGCTTTAAATAATAATCAACGTTTATTGAAAATAGTAAGAACAAGGATATAGTAAGTAACAAAAAATAAAAAACTTATTCTAATATACACAAATTGAAATCCTATAAGTCATTTTCATCATCGAAATGAATATTTTTCGACGCGAACGTTTTTCCAACGAGTCTGGTGGTTGGAACTATGCTTTGGGTTATTTAATTAGATTAAGGATACCATTACGTCTTTCCCGAAAAATATTCTTGTATTCTGTCTGTCGAATAGGCTTTGGAAAACCAGTTTTCCTAACCTTTGCATTTAGAAAATTCAGTGGTAAAGGTGACCCGTCATTTTGCCTCTGTGGGCAAAGATCTGAACGATATCGTGCAGCTAAAAGTTTCCTTGTTTTAATTTAAATTTGGAACTGAAATCTTTCCACTCAAAGAAGTCTTTCAACTCCATCTCTAGACAATTACTTTGAAGGAGTTGACATTTGAGACGGTTTTTTTAAAATCACTGAATTCTAGATTTCATTTGACTTTTTTATGCTTTACTTGGTGGTGCAATAAGTCTACAGACATAATAAATGTATGACCTGATTCAAAACAGTTTATAATTATTTCTTTATCAATAATATCTGAGGAATTTACAATATAAATGAGAAGACATAGCAATGCCCAATTCTTATTTTTAACAGTACAGTTATTTATCCACTATTTTGATTCTATTCCTGTGCTCTAAGAAGAATATGAATGCCAGATTGTTGCGGTTGGTTTTAAAGATTTATTCTTTGAGCTTACTGGAACAAAGCTCTCATTAAAAACAACTACTCTACCTGTAAATGTAATATTGTTGCACATTTCTCATCTGAGCAACACTATCATCACTCTTTGTGAGTCCTCTGAGAAAATGACCTCATTGTCAGAAGTTTCTTCTTCGCCATCAGCCCTGTAATGAATTCTAGAGAATTCGGCCTTTTTAATATGAATTTGTCATTTTTCACAGGGATCACGGTCTAAACGTAAAGGTAAAGGTCATTCTTCTTCTTCTTAGAGTAGCATACCCTTTGCAAGGCGTTGTCGGTCCTCCCTCTATGTGCTTGTGGTCTGCGTGTCAAGTAGCCTACAGACATAGGGGACCTACAGCTTCACGTGGGCTCTGAACCACGAAAGTGCTTGCACTTCTACTCCAGAGAGGACGCTACTAGGCAGAATACACCTCGATGGTTTGCCATTGCCTTTCGAGGGAAGCGACCGGGTATTTTCGGTGTATATGTGACCCTGGGAATCGAACCCGGGCCATCTCAGTAGTCAGACGCACGCTGAACCAACTGAGCCACGACCGTAAAGGTCATAATGAACAAAAATGGGGATTTTTGCATTGAAATCCTTAAATAAAGTTTGGACAGATATCTCACTGGATAAATACCTACGTAATGGTGCATGCTCGCGGCGATAAGGTGAGATGAATGAAGAATAATTTTATCATGATTTTTCTTGTTTGGGGACTCAGTCAGAATCTTCTATCTTTTCTAGGAATAACTAGGCTTCTTTTTGACCGAACGTAGTTTCCACAGTTTTATCATTGCTTTTTTGTAACCCAGTGTCGTTAAAAAAAACGATTTACTAACGCAAACCGACTATCCTTCTTCATTCTTCAAATATGACTTATTACTCGAAATAAATTAATACATACATTAAAAACAATCGGAACCAGCAATTACTTAATAAGAATTGTCATCGATCTGTAAGAGAACAACATCCCATACGTAAAGCAGGGTCGGTTTTTGTCAGAACCTATTCATACTACTAACGGCCTTAGACAAGGGTGCAGCTGCTTATCCCCGCTCTTATTCAATATTTATGTGGAAGTAATATTAAGAAAATGGAAGCAGTCTTGTCAGGGAATGGGATTTACGATTTACCCATCAATGATGCCCACCTTTTTACTTTGAGCTTCGCAGACGATCAGGCGATAATAGCACCGTAAATACCGTAAATACCGTAAATGGGGTTTAGAGATGAGCCTGGAGAAGACGAATACCTAGTCATGGGGTCCGATGCGAAATTTAAGGTACTTATAGATGACGATGTACAAGTTGGGCAGATAGAAAAATTTAAATACCTCGGAGTAATCATTGACGGTGATGGTATGGGCAGCCAAAACATAAGGTTCAGAGTACAAGAAGCTAAAAAGGTCATAAGAGCATTGAACTCTGTCTGGCAGGATAAGAACATAACTAAAACAAACAAAAAGAAAATTGGACGAACTATGGTTGATACAGTACTGACATACGGATGTGAGGTATGGACATTGAAAGAAGACGACAAAAGACGAATAACAGCAGTCGAAATGGACTATTTAAGAAGAAGCGCAAGAAAATCAAGACTGGAAAGGGTCCGAAATGAAGAAATAAGAAATACAATGTCTGCGACAGAAACAATCATTGACCGAATTGCGAAAAGAAGTCTGATATGGTTTGGCCACTTGCTTCGTATGGAAGAGTCGAGGTGGCCCAAGCGAGTATTTTCATGGCAACCCCAGGGAAGAAATAGAAGAGGTCGCCCTCGCCGGTCGTGGAATGAAGGGATCGCAATGAGAGGGCGAGGTATGGACGAGAATGTGGCAAACGATCATGTAGCGCGGAGACTAGGAATGGGAATGCAGCGACCAGCTATCTAATTAATGTACCATTATATGTTTAATACTTTTTAATGTACATAATTAAACCCAAATAAATAATAATAAAAATTTATATTGCCCATCTAAAGAGTTGGTAAAGAAGGATATGCTTAATATAATTTTTCAAAGCCAGTTTTAAAACTTTTTTGTATCCAGAGTTAATCATTTTTCAAAATTATTAAGTACAGCCTCTTATTTACTCTTCAGTAAAATCTAACCATTGTTTGGGTTTTAGCTTCGATTGCTTCAAATTACCAAAACTAATATGAAATTTATACTTCATAAATTACGTAAATAGCTGTCATGCATTCTAGTCCATTGGGGCGAGTTACATTATAATTGTTTACTTAAGATTATAATGACTTATTAATGCGTTTTCTATGTTTCTATGATTAATGATGACTTATTGACCCGGATTTACTAGAAGCAATTTCATTATTTCAATGTACTATTCCTAGAATATTTAGCGATACGTTAGCTGATGCAATATGAAACTTTGATCTAATAGTAACATATTACTTGGTACAATCTGAAGATGTTCTGTCTTCTTTCATTTAATGTAAATTGTAAATATACATATGATTATTACTAATGTAATAATCCTATATAATGTAGATCTGTTCGAGTAATAAGTAGAGTGTGTGTACGTTTCACCTACCAACTACGAGTCTGTACAAGAGTCTGTACTAATAAACCAGTGTTTCGCCCATAACGCTTTTTATTTCAAGTTAACAAAGATCCCGAAACATAATTGGCGACGAGGATGGGATATTCCTTACAAACACCTAAATACGTTTGGTGAATTTTAATTCTTTAAAGGAATAACGAGAAATAAAATACGTCTTCAGTTTGCGAGAAATCACCCTTGCCTGTCCGGAAGTTTCAAAGTGATTTCCTGAAGCAAACTACGAAGTTTATGGTTCCGCAAGAAAACGCTCCCACTTACGAGGATTCAACATCGTTTCAAGGATAAAAAGAAACCTGGTTGCTGCTCTGGTAGAAGACATCACTCTCACAAACGAAATCGGTCGTTTAATCGACTTCAACATCTTCACACCACCGTTGGTAAAGAAGAATTTCAACGTCGCATCCGTGACCACTTCAAATTTTCATTTAATAGAAGCACAAAGGGTAAGTTTCCCCATATAATTATTGAGTATTGGGTTAAAGAAATTATAAATTGAATAAATAATTTAAATTTCAAACATAATGGAAAATCAAGGTAGACAAGCTCAAGCCAGACAAGTTTTACCATTTGATATTAAACCATTAGATCAAATCCCGGTATTCAGTGGAGAAAATTTGCCACGCTTCTTAAAACATTGTGAACATGTCATAAATTTATATTATGATAGGGGTAACCCAAACGCAATGCAAAATAAAACTGTATTAAATGCAGTTACTACTAAAATTAATGATCAATGTTTTTCTAAGTTTTCCATGTACCCATTTAATAATTGGGAGGAACTTAAGCAATTACTAATTAAACATTTCGGAGACAAAAGAGATGTAGAAACTCTTTTATTTGTTCTCGTAAATTCAAAACAGAATCGACGAAAATGTTTAGAATATTATAATGAATTTTCTAAAATTTTAGATTCCTTACTAACTAAATTAATAGACCCAAATGAACGAAATTTCTACGTATCATTGGCTATTAAACATTTTATTAGAAATTTAGACCCATTAATAGGTATCAGTGTACAAAATAGATTACCTCAATCCTTACCGGAAGCATACGAAATCGCTCAACAGATTGAAGATGCTTATCCTGACTATTTCGCTAATAAAAGAAATAATCAAAAACAAAAATTACAAAAGGTTAGGCCAGTTCCTTTAACAATGCCTCAACCTTCTACTTCTTTTTACAACGAACAAAGAACTCCGTTTACGCAATTTCCTAGACAACCAATCCAGTTTCAAACTAGGAAAATTAACCAACATTTCCCTACTAATCAACAAGTTTTTGGAAAACCTAAAAACGTTTTTGCTCCAAATTCTAATAAAAATATTGTTCAACCGAAACCTACTCCCATGTCTGTTTCAACAAATTTCAGAAGTGTTAGAAATCCTACACCAAATCCAAATTTCAGAAATCCTTCACAAAGCTCTAATTATTTTAAAAATAACAGTAACCAACCACCAAATTTCGTGAGTGAAGAATTATTCGAAATAGATTTTGACAATGAGTTAGAAGATAATCCTCCAGATAAAGATTTTAATAATGAATTAGAAGATGATCCTTCAGATGACAATATCGAATTTACAGACGAAAATAATGTTCAATATCAAAATTTTCACATGTCTCCTCAAGACAACCAAATCACGTAACAAGTAAAAATCAAGCTTTAACTAATTATACTTTAGAACTTAATAATTTTGAGGAATATAATGTTTTGCCGTATATAACTTTAGAATTCCCAAAATGTAAATTATTAATAGACACAGGTTCGTCATGTTCATTTATTAAACCCGATTTTCTAAAGAAAGAAGTACGTTTATCAAATTGTCAAATTATAGATGAGGATGTATGTATAAAAACAGCAACTGGAAGCGAAAATATTAAACAAAAAATATTTTTTCCAATTTTTCAAAGTTATGATTTTGACGTAAAATTACCTTTTAAAATTTTCAAGTGCCATGAATACTTTGACGGTATTATAGGAATGGATTTGTTGAAAGCATTAAAATGTTCTTTAAACTTAGTTACTAATGAAATTCAATTTCCATTTGGTACCTTTCGAATGTGTACGAATAGGACAATCGAAAATAATTATTTAGTAGAATTACCTCCACAATCTATCTCAAAAATTAAAGTTCCTTTTAAAGAAGATGGTTTTTATATTATTCCCCATATAAAAAATGAAATAAATAATACTGAAATTATCCCTGAAATAATTCAAACTAAAAATAATATCGGAGAAATTCAAATAAAGAATTTACAATCGAAAAGGACACCTTTTCAACTATTAGGAAATTTTCCAGCAAAAAGAATTACTAATTATGTTAATACTAAAATGGATAATCCTCATAATACTAATAAATTTAATATGACTAAAGATATTAGGTCCGATCATTTAAATTTTGAAGAAAAATCAAAATTATTTGCCCTACTAAAAGAATTTAGTTCAATTTTTCATAAAGATGATAAATTAACTTTCACAAATAAAATCAAACATGAAATTAAAACTACAGATGAAGTTCCCATTTTTACTAGGTCTTATAGATTTCCTGAAATACATAAAACAGAAGTTAAATCCCAAATTAATCAATTATTAAAGGATGATATTATTAAGCCCTCAGACTCTCCCTGGTCAAGTCCAATATGGATTGTACCTAAGAAACTAGATGCTTCAGGCAAAAAGAAATGGCGAATGGTAGTTGATTACAGGAAAATCAATGAAAAAACTATAGATGACAGGTATCCGTTACCGAATATTGAAGAAATTTTAGATAAATTAGGACGTTCAGACTATTTTACCACCATTGATTTAAGTTCAGGTTTTCATCAAATTGAAATGTCAGAAAATTCTGTACCTAAAACTGCCTTTACAGTAGAAAATGGTCATTACGAATATAATCGCATGCCTTTCGGATTAAAAAATGCACCCTCAACCTTCCAACGTGTTATGGATAATGTCCTTAGGGATTTATTAGGAAAAGCATGTTTAGTTTATATGGATGATATTATAATTTTTGGCAAAGGTCTACAGGAACATTTAGAAAATATTAGACGTGTCTTTAAAAAACTCAAAGAAGCAAATTTAAAAGTTCAATTGGACAAATCAGAATTTTTAAAGCATGAAACTAAATTTTTAGGTCACATAGTAACTACCGACGGAATAAAACCCGATCCTTCTAAAATTGAAGCTATGCAAAATTTTAAGTTACCGACTACAACTAAACAAATAAAATCATTTTTAGGAATAACCGGATATTATCGAAAATTTATTAAAAATTATGCAAAAATAGCAAAACCTTTAACAAACTGTTTAAAGAAAGGTTCAAAAATAGAACATACCCCAACCTTTATTCAATCTTTTGAAATTTTGAAATCGTTTTTGATAAATGACCCAATTTTAATTTATCCTGACTTTTCAAAACCATTTCATATAACAGTAGATTCATCGAATTTCGCTTTGGGTGGAGTTCTCTCTCAAGGTGCAATTGGCTCTGACAAACCAATCGCTTATGCCAGCAGAACACTTAATAAAGCTGAAATTAATTATTCCACAATAGAAAAGGAATGTTTAGCTGTTGTTTGGGCAGTTAATCATTTTAGGCCTTACGTGTATGGAAGAAAGTTTAATATTATAACTGACCACAAACCTTTATTATGGCTTTTTAATTTAAAAGAACCAAATTCTAAATTAGTAAGATGGAGATTAAAACTCGAAGAATATGATTACAAAATTATTCATAAAAAAGGTAAAAGTAACAGTAATGCTGATGGTTTATCTAGAATGGAAAATCCCACAACCGATGAAATTAATATTATCACAGATTCAATTAAAGTAAACCCGAGTTACACTTTAGTGCAACAAAATAATGACAATCAGTCAATTCAAACTCAACATTCACAGAATGAAAATATAAGTTCAAATTTAAAAGTATCTGAAGATCCTATAAATAAATATTTAAAACAAAACATACTTATTGCTTTGCCCTTATTACAAAACGAATCTTGTAGATTAATTAAACAAGAAGTTCCACACCGTAATTACATTAGGAAAACGTTTGCTTTAAATAATCAAGATTTACAGCGAAGTCTTTACGAATTTCTTAAAAATCATGTCAAACAAAATGAACCAATTAGAATATTTTCCTCAATAGATAATATCGTTGAAAAATTATCTCTAATTGTACAACAATTTCGAACTTTAAATGTTACTCTTTTTACTAAAAAGTTAATTGATATTGCAGAAGAAGACAATCAATTTGAACTCATAAAAAATTATCATGAAGGTAAAACAAATCATAGAGGTATTGAGCCTATATATAAATCAATGTCACTTAAGTATTATTTTCCAAAAATGCATGAAAAAATTAATAGATTTATAAATAATTGTGAAATATGCCAAAAAGCAAAATACGACCGAATACCTTTAGATCCCCCGCTAAGTTTAACGGAAACACCTTCTAAACCATTTGAAATTTTACATATCGATGTTTTCTTTATCGAATCTAATATGTATCTAACCATTATTGACAAATTTTCTAAATTTTTAGTAATTTACCACCTTTTAAGTACGAATCAAACTAACATTGTACAAAAATTAACTGAATTCATATCTCAATATAGTATCCCATTAAAAATTGTTTGTGATAACCAATTTGATACTACAATATTTAAAGAATTTTGTAAAGTATATAAAATTCAATTTCATTTTACAACAGTTAGATCCTCAACAGGAAATTCAACCGTGGAAAGAGTTCACAGTACAATAATCGAACATGCAAGAATTTTAAAAGAAAAAGATAAAAATTTTACTTTTTTAACTTCATACCCTTTAATTGTTTTAGCGTATAATGATACAATTCATTCTACAACTAAATTAAAACCCCGAGATCTTTTATTCGGACATTTTTCTAATCCTGAAATATTCGAACGAAACCCCGAAGAAGAATTGAAAAATACTTATTTACAAACCCATAAAGATTATATGAGAATCTTATATGAAGAAGTTAAACAAAAAGAACTTAGTAGAAAAACCAATATTATTGATAAACTCAATAGTAATAAAAAAGGTCATGATTTAAATTTTTCTAATACTGGTTACGAACATTTAAAACCAAGAGTAAAAATTCAACCTAAATACAAAAAGTTTAATTTTGTTTCAGATAATAGTCAAATTGTTACGAACCAAGCAGGAAAAAAGGTTCACAAAAGAAATTTCAAAATTCGAAAATTCACTCATCATGAAACTCCTACTAATATCGATCTTGATTTACCATTGCCTTCAACTGGTCAACCCAGCAAGTACTGATAATTTTCAAGTAATCGATTTAGACAATAAGTACGGTATCTTACCTTTTAAATTAGGTCAAGGTAGAATTAAAGATTCAATTTATTCTTATGTTTATCAAGTAGATTTAAATGTATACACTGATAGCTTTAAACAATTACGTTCAACACTTAATAATTTGCCTAACAAAGTTAAGGAATGGACGAAGCTTCATAATACTTCATTAATTTTAATTAATCGTAAATTTTTTGACATTAATACTAAACTTGTAAGTATTTTACCTACATTTAGAAGTAAACGAGGTTTATTTGATGGTATAGGTTCAATAGTTAAATTCTTAACAGGAAACCTAGATGCTAATGATGCAGATAAATATGATAAGGCTATTGATAAATTAAATCAAAATCAAAAATCTTTGATTGAACATGATAACCAAATAATTGACAATTTAGAAACTCTTGACAATAGAACCAAAGACTTGATCATTCATTTTAATCAATTTCAAAATGCAACAATTAGTTGGCTAACTCAACTTCATAAACGAGCCACTGATAATGAATATTTATATTATTCAAGATTAATGCTAGATGAAATTTTGTATCAAACACTTGAATTAGATTCCTCAATTAAATTAATTAATGATTTAATAAGTTTAGGACAACACAATATTATTGATATCAACTTGATCAATCTAAGTGATTTAAGGAAAATGTATAATAAGATCTACGATATGTATGCTAATAGATGTTTTTCTCAGATTACTGATTTTGAGTTATTGCAAATTGTAAAACTTAAAATGTATCAAAAATCCAATTTATTAACAGTAATTCTTGAATTTCCATTATTGAAAGAAATGACTTACGATGTATACAATCTCATTTCTGGCCCCAATAAAAATAACCAAATTATTATACCTAAATACTCATACCTTATGTGGGTAAACTTCGAAAATCATGTATATGTTAAATCACTAAATATTAAGATTTCAGATATATTTTATGTAGATACTAATGAACAATTATTTGATTTATGTGTTACTAACATTTTAGCTTATAAACGTTATAACTCTTGTATGTATTACACTATTAACCAGAAGGTAAACTTTATTGAACAGATTTTCAATGATTATCTCTTGCTTATGATTAAAGAGGAGAAAATTGTAGAAGTTAAATGTAAAACTACTACCTCACTTAGAATTACAGGCAACAAAGTAATTCACTTTCCAAACTGTAAAATTATAATTGATGGAAAAGAATATAACTCATTTCAAACCAAAGAAAGTTCAACTTTATGGAATTTACCAGATATTGTTGGTAATATGAGAGAAGATCAAATAAATCCAATTAAATTAGATTTACATTCTCAAGATTTAAGTATTAAAGAAATTTCGAAAATAGATAAAATTTGGCCTAAAGAAACTTTACATTTCACAGTCTATCATTGGATTTCCTCTGGTATATTACTTTTAATGATTTTTGTAATAATTATGTATTTCTTTAGACATAAGTATGCTAGGTGCTCATGTCCTTTCCACAAGAAGAAGCCAACACAGGAAGAACCTTCCGAGGAAATTAGTTTTCACGAATACACCCCTAATTTCTCGTCTTAAGGAGGGAGGAGTTACATTATAATTGTTTACTTAAGATTATAATGACTTATTAATGCGTTTTCTATGTTTCTATGATTAATGATGACTTATTGACCCGGATTTACTAGAAGCAATTTCATTATTTCAATGTACTATTCCTAGAATATTTAGCGATACGTTAGCTGATGCAATATGAAACTTTGATCTAATAGTAACATATTACTTGGTACAATCTGAAGATGTTCTGTCTTCTTTCATTTAATGTAAATTGTAAATATACATATGATTATTACTAATGTAATAATCCTATATAATGTAGATCTGTTCGAGTAATAAGTAGAGTGTGTGTACGTTTCACCTACCAACTACGAGTCTGTACAAGAGTCTGTACTAATAAACCAGTGTTTCGCCCATAACGCTTTTTATTTCAAGTTAACAAAGATCCCGAAACATAATTGGCGTAGGAGTATTTGTTATGACTGAGAATGAAGTATTCGATAATTATTTTGATAGCAATTAAAACTCGTGAAAAGTACCCAGTACCTGTTTTACTGCGGTTATGGTTTACGGTTTTGTTGTTTGTCAGCTTGAGATATGTATTCCAATTCGTTGTTTCGGTGTCCTTATGTTTTGAGTACAAACTGACCGAAAATAATATAAAGTGTATTCTGAAAGTGAATTTTAAAACTCTTCCATTAGAGGAAAAACATAAACAATTTTGACGAAAAAGTTATGGAACATTTTATTTCTCAGAAAGACAGAAGACTGTGTGTATTAGCAGTAATAGTTTTAAGGTATTATTGTCGTGTGTGTGTGTGTGTTTTTTTTACGTCTGTACATAAATTTTTTTTTCTATATGTATGAAATTACTCAACTACTGAAGGTGTGTGTTTATTATATATTATTATTTGTTTATATTCTCTCAGCAGCTAGAGCCCCCCAAAATAAATTGTCACGAGCCGCCACTGCCACCTTATTAAATAATACCCCAAAAAGAGCAAAACTGAATCCTCAAAAAATAAAGTAAGCCAGCCAGATATGTTGTTTATTGATGCTGAAAAAATAAGAAACGAAAGTGTGGGTAAACACAAAAATGGATGCTGAATGAAAATCGGGTAGCGAACGTATCAATGGGTAAAGTTCAAAAGCAAATCAAACAGTCACAAATACGGGGAGATTATCGCAACCTACGCGAAATAGCCTTAAGATACAACGGGTAGATTATTTTGGGAATAATATCAGACATGTGCGTAAGCAAGTAAACAATTATTTTTTTTTAAAGCAGTGGTATTTATCTTTACAGTCTAAAAGATTTGAGCATTAGTTCGTAACCTTCTAAACCCCGATTTTTATACTTAGAAGGATTTAATTAATCTGTTTTTTGCAATGGCATGCACTATTTATTATAGGTACCAATAATCACAAATTATATGTTTTTTAATTCGTTTTTAAACTGACTAGAGAAAATTTTCATCAGATATTATTCTGAGTTAACAATTAAATAAAGTAAATATATCATAAAATGTTTGTGTTCTGTATGTTTCATACCGATACTGACAGATCATTTCTGTTACCACCCCTTTTTCTCTAAAAGCGTCCACTTGCTTTTAACGATGTTAGTCTAGCATTATATTTTCACGAAGGAAAGCAAACCAAAGTGACCTGATTGCGCGGCAGCGTTGCATCGAACTTCCTTTTTAATGCACAACTTCAACAATTGCGCTTTTCAGAATAGATTTACTTTTATGAATCTTCTTTCAGACACGTTTTTACTAGATTTAACTCGTTTTATTGTCACGTTTAAACTAGGGGCTTTACTTTACCGCTATATAAAATTCAAATAGTCCCCCTTTCTTTACGTATTTCCCACAATAGGCGATTACTTTTTTCTTTTTTTTTTCGTGACAATCGAGGTTATTTTAACACGGTGAAATTGACCCTGGAACGTGCAGAATTGCACAGAATGAAATTTATTCATTTAGTAATTGTCCAATCTGTGGGACAATAGAATACTGTGCAGTGGAAATATTCTATAGATAGAGCTTAACAACTGAAGGCAACAAAATCAAATTTCTCGCGCTGTGAATTTCAATAAATCGACAGAATCCACCAACCCAAGGGATCTATGCTGGCTGGCCGTGATAACACTCATAATGACAATCCATTACAGTGATCGCCCCTTTTGACACTGTCATTGTTAACGAGATTCTGTCTCTCATTGTTGCCACTTATAATTCAAATCCCTAGAAACACGGACCATTTCCTTTTCGCATCATACCACGTTCCATCTAACGCTTTTGGGCTGAGGAAAAACTGTATTTTTATGTATTAAACACCACCATCTCTTAAACAACTTCTAAAGAATTGTCAAAGTTATCTTTAGTTGTTAGCAACCGTTGTGAGTCGCGAGTAAATATAATTCTATCTTCGAAAATAGCATATTTTATTCATATCAACGTAAACGTTTTCAAAATTTGGGATTACTTGAGCTTAAAGTCTTGAATATTGCCCGGTTTCGATGCTACAAAGTTCAAATTTCGAATTTAAACCTTAATTTAGCCAAAAATTTTACAGTCCGAATTCAAAGTTGCATTCAAAATTTTGTTTGAGAAGAATAAGGCTTTTAAAGTTTAATACAGAATTCTGATTAATTTTAGGTTTTCATTTTCAATTTTAATTTTAGAATATAAACTAACTGAGATTTTTAACATTTAAATCTAGGTTAGGGCTTCACAAGGCTATTAAATAAGTTGTTGTTGGCCGGTTTAAGTATAAACACTTTGAGTTATCGAATACTGAATCACATAAAAGCTCACCAAACATACCATTTACTTCAGAAAAGGATAGCAACTTTATGTATGGACATTTAAGGGCTCAAAAGGTGTATTGTGTATTTATATCTTAAACCGTAAACACATAAAGGGAAGTTTCATCCAAAATTATGTTCATGGTTTTTTTTACATGGCTTGGAAGTGTCCCAAGAACACTTTTCGAGCTGTTGAGAACTACTTTGCTAGCCTCCACAGGTAATCGATCTGTGATTTCATTAGCTACTGTTGATGCCTTTATGCCTAGAAATCAAAAAGTTTAGGACAAGGAAATGACCCCGTTTGACGTAACTTCAGGAATATTTAAGAACTCCAAAGGCGTGTTTATATCTTAAACTATCAAAGGTTCACATAAACCACACACAGAAAGAGAAGTTGATGATTATCGTTGCACCTTGCACATGAAATTGTTGATGTAGATGATGGGAAGATGCTAAAATCAGTAGTAAAGATATTAGTTATTATTATCCGTGGTATTCTTCCAAAATTATCTTCAAGGTTTTTTGTTTGACATGACTTGGGATTGTCCAAGAAAGCATTTCGATGAGTTAGAAACTACCTTGCTAGTCACCACAGCTAATCGATATGTGATTTCATTACTATTATTAATATCTTTGTGCCCAGAAATCTGAAAATTGTGGACATGAGAATATCCTGTTTAACTTCAGAAGTATTTGAGGACTCCAAAGACTTGTTTATATAACACATAAAAAGAAGTTTCTCATTATCATTGCACCTTCTGCACGTGGAATTCCTGACGTACATGATGGGCACATGCTACATTCAGTAGTAAAAACACTAGTTATTATGATCAGTTATCTTCTTCCAAAATTATCTTCAAAGCTTGTTATTTAACATGGCTTGGGGGTATCCCAAGAACACATTTCGAACAGTTGGGATGTATGTACTTTGTTATGCTTCACAGGCAATCGATCTGCAATTTCGTTACTGTTAATACCTTTGTACCTAGGAATCTAAAAGTTTAAAATATAGTTTGTAGTCCAGGGTTGCGTTAAGATCAGAAAATATTTTAGTACTAAATTTGAAAAGATTTCGGAATTTTTTGACAGTCAGTGAAGACACGGATGTTTCCCTACGGACAAGCAGACTGCAGAAAACTAGAGAAAGTGTAAGTTACATGGTCAGTTTATCTCCCCTCTTCTGCCATTCTTACTCTAAACTCTGCGTGTAAATTTAGGTTTCTTGGTTTTAAAAGAGGGACTGGCAGATGGCCATTCGTCTAAGGTAGAAATGATTTTATAGGAAACATAAAAGGTCGTTCATTAGACTGTGAAATCATAATTTATTCATTAACTGATTATAAATATACGCGAGGTTATGAACCTGCTTTTGGCACTTCGACTCTCTGTACCCTGAGCTGTGTGGGATCCATCTGTGTACCAGACTACTCCTTTCGTCAGGAAGAGTAGCGTTGCTTGTTCTAAGTCATTGGATCATATCTCACAGTGAATAGTTTAGCAAAGGAATATTCAGGGAGAGTAGGCAGTACCCATATATAAGATGAGATTTCCTTTAACCCTCCCTGTATTCGTCTGTGTCCACAAGGTTCATTGTTGTACATGTGTAAATTTCATTCTATGTGTGTTACAGTAAAAACTTATTAAACAATAATAAAAGCCATAATTAAATTTGTAACGCTTTATTTTACGGTACTCTTACTTTCGGCGCAAGGCCAATGTTTAAAATTAATTACAAAGAACAATAATTAAATGTTGAATAGAAAATGGATTAAGACTTGTTAAATACACACAAAGTTAAATGTACTTAAAAATACAAATTTAAAGTTAAATATCAAATATATTAATAATTCATTCATGAATTAGAAGATATTAAAAAGCAAAATTTATAAGAAAATTAAACAAGAAACTAATTCATGATTGAATCAAATTACCATGACAAAATACAAAATTTATCTAAGCATTAAAATTTATAAAAAATAACAGGTGGACACACACCTGTGCGGCATTTAATCTGAATAATATGTAAAATTTTATCAAATACAAAAAAATATTAATAACACTTATCTTAGTAAACCTTCCTTGATAATGAATCATAAGAAATCTGGAATTCAGCAACACTTGAATTCAAATGGAAAATGTGGTTGAACAGATATGACATCTAAACGGCATAGGAAAATGGCTTCCCTCCTCGTGTAACGAAATTACCAAAAAGTTAATTTCCAAAGGAAATTAAAATATTCCATCCAGGAAAATACACAAAGCTCTTCCAGAAGGAAAATATTTCTAATTAACACCATAAAAATTGAAGATAGGTGCAATTAGGAGCTGAAAATTCCAATGCAATCAGAAAAATGGAGATTAAAGAAAATTTAGAAAAAAAGGTAACTCACCACTAAAAGTGCGAAAAAACTGTTAATTAAGCATAACAGCAAACATTTCCGAACATCGGATTAATAAAAGAAATTACGATCATTAAAAATGAAACGCAATAAAATGATAACTTTCCACGAAACTCGAGCGTGCGTTCGGCAGGAATTCTAACGCCAAAGAGACCTCACTCGTATCAAGAAAAATTCACAGCGCCTGACAGAGAAAATTACTGCGCAGGTTCAATATAGTAACACCAGGATGACACTTATACAAATCAAGCTGCATAATTAGTAGGCGAAGATTTCACTAAGGAAAGCATCCAAAATGAAAACAAATAAGTTATGGTAATTTGAATAATACAAAAAGAATATAAGAATAATAGACTCGGAAAAATATAACAATATAATTAAATTTAAAGGGAAAATATTAAATTTTGAAAATCAATTAAACAATTTAAATTAAACAAACACAAACACAAAACAGAAAAATTCTTCACGCTCACAACATTGGCAAAGGCTTGAAAAAATTGGCACAATTAATTTGTAATCCAAAAAATTGTAACATGTGTAATAATCCAAGCTTCCCCTTTAAATACAGGGTGTGTATAAATTGGCGAAAAAACTACACGTGGCGATGTTGGTCATAAAATTCTGAGTCGAAAATCTTAATACCAAAATATTGTACCATACTTCCTGAGTATACACGGGATCTCCAAAATTTGAAAATGAAGTCTTTTAATAAGTATTTTAATTCATTATCTGTTGACACAGAAAGAGCTGCAAATTAGAAGAAAGAAAAATTGTAAAAATTATTTTTTCATAGATGTTGTTTTTCAGCCCCAAAAGCGTGTTTTAAACATTTCTTCGTTAACTTATTATTGTAATAAATACATATGGCAACATTCAGGGAGTATTGCGATGTAACGGACATCCTTAGTTACCGTTCTATAACAAAACACCTGTGGTGTGTGGATCCAATGCTGTCAAATGTACGTTCCTTTAAAATGGTTCTTGAGAACAGAGGAAGCATTGTCCAACATTTTGGTATTAAGATTTTCGACTCAGAATTTTATGACTAACATCGCCACATGTAGTTCTTTAACCATTTTATACATACCCTGTCTATACATACTAGATGATTCACGTAAGACGCGCTCAAATTTCTCAAATGCAACAAAACATACATGTTTCCAAAGCTGCTAGAAATATTTGCAAATTTAAAAACAAAATTTGATCAAGTAGATAACACAAATAATACGTATTGCTTAATTATTTGTCAAAAGTTGTAACGACCTGCCGTAATTAACCGTATTTAAATTAACCGTGAATCAAATATTCACTATTTGAAATAGCTTACAGACAGTCGTTTAACGAAATTTTCCGTTCGAGGACGTCACAGGCCGTAATCGAACACCCGGCGAAGATCGCTCGTCGGATTGCAAAGTGTACGTGACTACTCGAGCCTTTTCTAACACATCAAATTAGACGGAGCCCGCAAGCGCTCCAATTCATATAAAAGCAAGCCCCAAAACCGAGTTCAGCAGTCAGAGTCCTCCGCGGCTTTGAGAGAGAGTCTACCGGAGTCTTGCAGAACAACCCTATTCTAAAAGCTCACACCGACCGAACTTACCCCTAACCTACAGCGTGGCTAGTAGCTCGCAAATTCCTGAACCGACCCCACTGAGCCCGATCCTGACGCGAGGCTGTAAGCCGGCGAATTCATAGCCCACCCGCACTTGAACCCATCCTGACGCGAGGCTGGAAGCCGGCGACTTCCTAACCACACCGAGCTCACAATTAAATTCAAAACCCAGTCCCGCAGTTTCACTGCCTTAAGCAACAAACAATATTACAGCTTATACTCACGGTATTTAACCAGGGTAACAAACGTGAGTCCTGCACAAACCCGCAGGCCACTCGGGATCGAATACGAACGCATCCAGACCTCAGACACCGTCCTGTTAATTGCTTAATCCATTTTAATTAGCATTTTGTTTAGCAAGATTACGCGACACCAACAGGCCATTTGCATTTCCGAAACTGACGTTTAAGCAACGCCTGTCCCGCGCAGCCCCCAAGCAGCACCGGCGCAGTGAGGAAGTAAGCACGCCCGGAACACCGCTCAGCAAGAGCGGCACACCGTCTGAGAGGCCACCACACCGCAATTTCGGGTCGAAATCACGTGCCGCTTCCGTAACATAAACTTTTAGTTATTCTTTCAGAATCCCTTATTATTTCAGTTTTGTTTTACCGAATGTGTGTATTTGTGAAACCAGTTTTATAATATATATTTAGTAATCAAAGTCATACCCGTTCATTTATAGTTATATTTTATTTATTATCACCTGTACATTAGAAAGACATTATAATTTATTAAACATTTATATCGAAACTCTGTGTGGATTTCATTATAGCCTCAAGGAACCTCATCTTCGACTAAGCTACCCGTAGTCTAACAGTAACCCCAAATAAGGGGGGTTACAAAGTGACAGTTAGGAATTTCTAGTTGTCAAAATAAATTTTCATTAAGGTGATTTGCATATAAAATTATTATTTTTTGTATATTCTATACTAATAACTGATATAAATTTATTTTTGTTATTTATAATATTTTTCTTCATTTTATAGTTATAAGTAATGAAAGGTTTCAGTTTGGAACGTAACATTGACATGATATATAATTATGTATTGCCATTCTGAAGTAAGCCACCTCTGATTGTATATGTTTAATCGAGAATTAATAGATCAGCGTTATTTCCGAATTTGTAAGTTGGGTTGCCAAGGAGATTAAATTTAAAAGTACTTCTATAGATGCTCAGTACTGCTCGTGACTCCACAGATGCTTAACCTTGTGACAGCTGTTTTTTGTTATAATTGTGCCCATCAAACTAAGTGCTTTTTGCTGTCATGTGTACCTAGTAGTAGTAATAGTAGTAGTAGTAGTAGCGTAGTGTAATACTACTGAGCCATTTTCGGTTTTAGTCCCCATGTTTTCCCAAACAATCGCCTGTTCACAATAAGAAATTATGGAGGCAACTTTTGACATGTCCTACATACGTTCCATAACTTGAGCAGCTTATTAATGGGAAAACTACAGCCTACGGACAAAGTTTGGCTCTTGAATACATTTCTTCAACTCATTTGAATTTTGAGTTTTTCAAAATAAAATTTAATATTTAAACCCCACGCCAAAGGAATACAGGATGACAATTCCTGATCAAGTAAAAATTGCAACTACTCACCATTGCAGTAGATTAGAAACCTCGCTTCTGACTCCACTACCAAGTGTAATTGCACAAAGCCGAGTATTACTTTCGTAGATGCTATAGGAGTGGTACACAATGCTCCGGTTATTCGAATACCTACAATTCACTGTAGGTGGTGTTACAAATGTGGTAATTTACAATTTCGGTAATCACACTACCTACCGCAGAATGGATTACTACTGGAAACACTACGATTGTAGGTACTACTGGTTGTAACCTATATATTTTATCAAAATTAGTACGTTTTTTGGATTACTCTTTTCAAGATGGTGTTTTTAAATCATTTGTATGTAGAATAATTCCTGGGCCCTGGAAGGAGAACTGATTCTTTGAAACTAATCGAATTTCTTTGTTTTTTTGGACGGATTTATTAATATTTGTTTTAGGTTACATCTACTTTGAACAACCGCTAGTAGTCGTCGAACGATTTCTAAAACAGTTGTTTCAAAAATAATATCGTCCCAAAAATAATCAGATCATCTTGGGTGTAGTAACCTTTGTTGTTTAGTTTTGTAACATTGCAAGGTTGGCACAAAAAACCATCTTCGATAGCAAGGTAATCTTTTATTGTACTGTAACACTTTGATTTCTAAGCAAGTTATTGCAGGTTTAAAATTGGAGTATATAACGAATCAGTCTAGGACATTTAGGTGCGCACCATACGGCGCCGGTATTTGGGCGCAGGAAACTTTAGGCGCGGGGACGCTTAGACGCCGCCGTTTTTAGCCACGGGGGCGGTTAGACGCCAGGCATTAAAAATACAGCGCCACCAATCAAACAAGTCTGTCAAGTTGGCGTGGTGTGGTGTCGCTGTATTTTAGAGGTACACTCAGTGTCAATAGTACTTTGGCGGTAAATTTAAACGTGTAACATTGTGTATTTGCAAGTTTATTAATTTTTATTATGTACCTACGTTCTTATATAAATTTGTTAAAACTGTTAAAAGAAAATTTAGTAGACAAGTACCAGAATTAGATTTGAGAAGGAAATAAATAAGGAAATTTTATTTTTATTTTAGATAAATTTTGTCTACTATATTTCTGGCTTCGGAATGAACAGTTTTTTCCCTTTACTTGCCATAGCGATAAAAGCGATTAGAAGAAATGGATTCTATAAATAAATACATAAATAGCAATTGAGGTTATGCGAAAATTTCATTTTAAAAATACTTTAAATTATCTATAAAATATATGCCTACCTTATTAGGAATAAGTCGAACAAAAATAATCTTAAAAAGACTGATTTTTTTTATAAAGAGGAACGAAAGCAGAGAAAATTAAGAAACACAAACACGCGATAACTGTCAATTTGTTAGCTACTTTCACTTTTGACACGGAAGGTACAACGCCGGCAGGAGTTGTAGGTATTGGCTTAAACTTTTACCGCCACGAATTTTTAAAATTAGTTGGCATATTTTCCGATGGATTTGTTTGCTTGGTGGCGCTGTATAGGATGCGTTTTCATTTGTACGTTAGAATCGTACTTGAAACTAAATTGCTTTATACGTAATAAAAGATTCTCTCCGTACTATTTTAAGCAGAATTTAACTACAAATATGTTATATCCTTGATTCAGCAGAGATGACCCGCGATTCTTTTGTCATCTGCATATGGGTTAAGATTAAAATTCCTAGTCAAATTTGCAACTGTCAACATATTTGTGTTTGGCGCCAATTTTGAAATTACTAATATGGGTGTACTTTTAAAGCACACAAGTTGCTTGAATTGAAATATGTAAAAATAAAAATACTACATAATAGATAATTTTAATAATTTTTATCTTTTTTAATTTAATTGATTAAATTCAGAAATTGATCCTAATACACATTTATTTAAAAGTATTAAAATTGGTAAAATCACTTAGTACAACAGATTCAAATAAAATTTTCAATACAACACATAACTTAAGCATAATACTAACAGAATTATGTATATACAGGCCTTGTATTATGTGGCCAACACAAATAATAAGAATAATTTTGTAATTTTTTATTTCACTTAATTATTTTGTAGATTATAACAAATTAAAGTACAGCGATTAAAATATATATAAAATACAGCGACAATATAGTAGGTAATATAACTTTAGTAAGCATACGGACGAGCAGAGCCTTCTGCTACAACCCGTAAAACAAGAAGTTAGAATGTTGTATAACAAGGGAGGAATTACGTATTTATACTGATCAAACTCGATGATTTCATTACGTTCATTACAGTTTAATTATTGGCCTTTTTGTGTGCAACTTTTAGTCTAAATACATGAAGTCATTTAGTTCTTGTGGTTTTGAACAAAGAAGTTCGCTAGAAATGATCTAGTTACTAATGAGCTAATATACAAAAGAATTTTTATGTTTCCGATACACATTCAAATTGTTACAATGTAATGAGAATTGATTACAAAGCTTAACACTTTGAGGACTATGGCTTACATTTACATGTATGTATGTATGGCTTGACACCCCAAGTCGGGGTTTCGCCGCTTCTTAGAAGCTTTCTAGATCTTTTGAGGTGGATCAGTCCCTGTCCGGTCTTCATTCAATTTGTTTGCTTATTTTTTCCCATAGTTTTCTGTCTCTAACTTTCTCATCTATATTTTCGATTCCTATGTTTCGTAGGTCTTGTTTTACTTCATCCAGCCATCTCAACTTTGGTCTTCCTTTTTTTCTCTTTCCAGCTGGTATCCAATTCATTATTATGTTTGTCATTTCTTGCTGTTCTGTTCTCATCACATGTCCAAGCCATTTGACCCTCTGTTGCTTTATTTTCTTTATGATATCTTCTTCTAACTCCTGTGCTATCTCATGGTTCATTCTTATTCTGTACTCATTTTCTGTGACCTTGATTGGTCCTAGTATTGTTCTGTAAATTCTTCTTTCCATAGTTCTTAATTTTTCTTCTTCTTTCTTGGTCATTGTCATAACTTCCGCCCCATACATTGCTACTGGTCTTATTAATGTGTTATAAATTCTTAATTTGTTTTTCTTAGAAATAATTTTATTTTTTAATAACTTCTTATTGGCGTAAAATGCTCTGTTAGTTGCTACTATTTTGTCTCTTATTTCAGCTTCTATGCCCCCATCTCTAGATATCATGATTCCCAGGTATTTGAACTTATCGACTTCTTGATACTCCTGATTGCCTATTTTTATTTTTCCTGTTCCATCTTTCTTCCCCATTCTCATAATTTTTGTTTTGTCCTTATTTATTCTTAGTCCAATTTTTTGTCCCTCCGTTATTATTTCTTCTAACATATTAATTAGTATGTCTCTTCTCTTTGACATTAATACCACGTCATCCGCGTATGCTAGTAACTGCCCTCCCCTTGTTCTTAGTGTGCCTTTATTTATTTTTCGAGTTATGTGCTCTAGGCTCATGTTAAAAAGTGTTGATGAGAGGGCATCTCCTTGCTTAACTCCTTTGTCTGTTTTGAATTCTGTGGTTTCTCCTTTCTGTGTTCTTATACTGTTTCGTGTTGTTTCCAGTGTCATCTTTATGAGTTTCCTTAATTTTACCGGTATTCCCAATTCCTTTATTACTGCCATTAATTCTCTTCTATTAATGGAGTCGAATGCTTGTTCGAAGTCTATGAATAGTAATTCTAGTTTTATTTTGTACTCTTGCGTCTTTTCTATTATCTGTTTTAATATATATTGTTATGCTCTTCCACTTAAAAGAATTACATACAATTTTTAATTATTCTTCCGGCTAGCTCAATAATAAGATTTAATTAATTTCTTTCAGAATCTCCTAAATCAAGGTCTTTAAAGGGTTCCCTTTGACGAATTTCAAAATTTATAAAAATTCACCAAGATAAAATTTTAAAAATATAACACCTTTCAAAATTATGATAAAATTTTACAAAGAAATAACAATAAATAATTCTAATAACAAACTAAACAATTTTCTAAAAATTAAAAATATAAACTACCTTTTTTATATTTGAAAAACAACTTGAACAAACAACACTCCCTGGCTTGACTTCTAATGTATCCAACTGTTGAACCAACCTTTTCACAATGAAAGACTTTTCCCTTTGACTCAAACTCCACCAACCTGACTGCAACTCCACCAACCTTACTGCAACTTCACCAATAACACAATTTCCTTCTTTCGATTTTATTTATATTTGTGTAATATCCAAATTTTTATATAAACTTCTTCAAAAATAATAATTTTTATTCCAAATAAACTTTTATTAAATTAAAATTCCAAATTATAACTTCTTTTCAATCTTTATTTGTTTACAATTTGTTTTCAGAATATTCTTTTGGTACTTTAATACGTTTTTTTTAAGAGTTTTTAAAAAAACTCAACTTCCGTTTTTCCAAAAAAAATATTCAACTTCCGTTTGTTTTTTATTTGTTACCCTAGTTTCTTAAATTTTAACACTCTACAAAATTATTTTTATGACATATTTACAAAATTACTATCTAGATTCTATCCTACTTATTTACAATATTCATTTTCTAACTTATAACTATTTACAATTTTATTTACACTAAATTTTCATACTTTCAAAAGGTGTTCATTCACTTTATCCAAATTCAATTAAAACAATATCACCTCAAAACCCTACCTTGTTTTTGTGAAATTTTTGTTTTCAAACACATTTTCTCAATTTTAATTTCGTTAAGTTAACAACCCTATTTGTCATTTTAACATATAAAATCAGGTTAAGTTAAATTTTGACTTTTCTTTAGATCTGTCATTATTGACATTTAAGTCATTTTTGACTTTTAATAAATTTGACGTTTGACATTTGACATAATGTTTCTATCTTAATTTTTTTTAATTTTCAAATCGATATAACATTGATATATGAAAAATTAGAGGAATTTCTCATGTATTAATTTCAATTAATTATCAAACAAATTGCAGTTTTAAATTTTAAAATTTAACTAATCATTTAAATAAATTTCAATTAAATTTTTCATTTGGTTCATGTAAATAGCATTTAACAATAAATAATTAACATTTTAACAAATAAACATCTTAACAAAGTTTTAAAATTTCATTTTTATATGATTTTATGATTTTTATGTCGGTGGTCCATGAATTTCCTTCACTTCCATTTTCTTCTTGTTTCTAATATGTCTTTTAATCATTAAAAGGCTCTGTTTTTCAATTTTAATTAATTTAGACCTTTTAATTGAATCAAAATTGTTATTTTGTACACCAGTTTTAATAAATGGTTTAGTATTTTTATAAATTAAAATCTTCTTGCATATTCTTACACAATTCTTCGCACTATTAATCTTATTTGATTTTGAGAACCTCTTTTTAATCTGTTTGGTCATTTTCATTTCATATTTTAATTTTCCAGTTTTAATAAATAATTTAATTTTTTGTTTAATTAAATTCTTCTTATTTATTCTTACATAATTCTTTGGAGTACCATCTTTGATTACCCCTGAATTTTCTTTTTCACCATCCTTTATCAATTTAACATTTTCAATTAGTAATTCATTCCTTTTAATTGTATTCTTCTTATTTATAATCTTCTCCATTGCCATTTTATTTATTACCGTTTCAATATTTTCATCTAATTCGGCAATTTTATCTTGTATATCAAGATATTCTTCTGTAATTTTAATTTCTTCTTGCACATCATTTATGTACATTTTATTTTTATTTAATTCAATAACTTCAGGATTATTAACATTATTAATATTTTCCTGAACTTCTATTTCCTTCTGTGCCTCTACACATTCTTCTGTAATTTCTTCAGTTTCATTCTTTGGTTCCTCATGTCGTTTATCCCATTCTTCATGTTGTTTCCTAGAATATTCTTTATATTCTGTAAACTGCTTATTTAAATCTTCTTTCAATTCTTTAAATTGTTGCATCATTATTTGTATGAATTGAGCTGGATTTGTAATAATTTGAGAAGTTTGAACTTGTAATTGATCACCAACACTTTGAGGTTCCTCTTCTAACTGTTCACCTGCATTTTCATGTTCCTCTTCGATTTCAACCACCTCCATTTCATTTTCCTCCTCTTGTTGTTCCATTTCCTGTTCTTTGTCTTTCCTAGAACTTCTTAAATTTCTTCTGCCCTCACTCATATTATCAATTTCTAAACTTTGTCAAAATATCTGTATCTCGTTTTATTGAATTTTATTATTTGAATATTTAAGCAAAAATTTCACACAAAACAATGAACAATCAAGTTTGTCAATTTTATCAATTTGTCAAATTTAATAAACTTCAAACTGACATTTATTATGAAACAATTCAATATTTATGGAAATATCTTCTACAATTAAATTCGTTATACTTTTCTTTATTGATTCAAATCTGTATTATTTCAATTACTAAATAACTTTTATTCAAAACTGTGAATGACCCTACCAAGTTTTTATTACTTCTGTTCTCTAGTTAATATTTTATTCACTAATTTTTACCCTACCTTGCCTTTCAGAACCCCTTCAAAATTATTAATAACAAAATAATATTAAGCCTCACGTTGCTGGTCCAATTATTGTTATGTATGACAATAATTGTTAGAATGATGTATGCAAAATTATCCTGTCACTGTCAAAATAAACTCTTCGGAGCCCTAAGTAGCCCTACGAAGTCCTATCAAAACCCCACGAAGCAACCACGTTGGGCGCCAATTATTGTTGTGCTCCACGTTGGGTTCGACATTTATTGTTATATGTATGACAATAATTGTTAGAATGATGTATGCAAAATTATCCTGTCACTGTCAAAATAAACTCTTCGAAGCCCTAAGTAGCCCTACGAAGTCCTTTCAAAACCCCACGAAGCAACCACGTTGGACGCCATTTATTGTTATGTATGACAATAATTGTTAGAATGATGTATGCAAAATTATCCTATCACTGTCAAAATAAACTCTTCGGAGCCCTAAGTAACCCTACGAAGTCCTTTCAAAACCCCACGAAGCAACCACGTTGGGCGCCATTTATTGTTAAGATAATTGATGTGACAAGCAACCACGTTGGGCGCCATTTATTGTTATGCCCCACGTTGGGTTCGACATTTATTGTTATGCTCTTCCACTTAAAAGAATTACATACAATTTTTAATTATTCTTCCGGCTAGCTCAATAATAAGATTTAATTAATTTCTTTCAGAATCTCCTAAATCAAGGTCTTTAAAGGGTTCCCTTTGACGAATTTCAAAATTTATAAAAATTCACCAAGATAAAATTTTAAAAATATAACACCTTTCAAAATTATGATAAAATTTTACAAAGAAATAACAATAAATAATTCTAATAACAAACTAAACAATTTTCTAAAAATTAAAAATATAAACTACCTTTTTTATATTTGAAAAACAACTTGAACAAACAACACTCCCTGGCTTGACTTCTAATGTATCCAACTGTTGAACCAACCTTTTCACAATGAAAGACTTTTCCCTTTGACTCAAACTCCACCAACCTGACTGCAACTCCACCAACCTTACTGCAACTTCACCAATAACACAATTTCCTTCTTTCGATTTTATTTATATTTGTGTAATATCCAAATTTTTATATAAACTTCTTCAAAAATAATAATTTTTATTCCAAATAAACTTTTATTAAATTAAAATTCCAAATTATAACTTCTTTTCAATCTTTATTTGTTTACAATTTGTTTTCAGAATATTCTTTTGGTACTTTAATACGTTTTTTTTTAAGAGTTTTTAAAAAAACTCAACTTCCGTTTTTCCAAAAAAAATATTCAACTTCCGTTTGTTTTTTATTTGTTACCCTAGTTTCTTAAATTTTAACACTCTACAAAATTATTTTTATGACATATTTACAAAATTACTATCTAGATTCTATCCTACTTATTTACAATATTCATTTTCTAACTTATAACTATTTACAATTTTATTTACACTAAATTTTCATACTTTCAAAAGGTGTTCATTCACTTTATCCAAATTCAATTAAAACAATATCACCTCAATATATTGCATCTGTTGTTGATTTTCCTTTAATAAAACCATGTTGGTATTGTCCTATTACATTTCTTGTCTTTTCGCTTAGTCTTTTCTGTATTAATGTTGAGAGGATTTTATACGTAGTGCTTAATAGAGTTATCCCTCTGTAATTCTTGCATTCCTGTTGACTTCCCTTCTTATGTATTGTGATTATTTGTCCCACCTCAAAGTCCGCTGGCATCCTTTCTTCCCTCCAAATTTTTTTTATCAGTAGAAATATATATTCCATTATTGTGTCACCTCCGTATTTTATCAGTTCCATGTTTACTCCATCTTTACCAGGTGCCTTTTCGTTGCGGCTGTTGTTTATAATTTGCTTTACTTCTTGTAGTGTAGGTTCGTCTATCAAATCTTCCGTTAATTCTTCTTCAATTGCTAATTCTTCTTGTTTTTGATTTGTGTTTAATAGTTCTTTGAAGTGCTCTGTCCAAATCTCTTTGTATTCATTTTCCTGTACTATTACTTTGCCCTGTTTGTTTTTTATTCCATTTATTCTGGGTTTGTATACCTTATTTTGGTTACTGATTTTCTGATAGAATTTTCTCGTGTTTGTTTTCTTACTTTCTTTTTCTATTTCTTGTAATTTTTCTTCTATCCACTCTCTTTTACTTCTCCTTATTATTTTATTACATTCATTTTTCTTTTCTCTGTACTCTGTTTTGTCCTCTTCTTTATTAGTTCTTAACCACTTTAATCTTGCCTTTACTTTTTCTTCGTGTGCCTTTTTACACTTTTCATTGAACCATTCTTTCTTTTTTTCTCTTGTTTCGTTTCCTATTACATTTTCTGCTGTTTTGTTTATAGATTCTTTAATGTCATTCCATCTTTCTTCTATTGATCCTTCTTTTGGTTTATTTTTTACTTGTTTTTCTAGTTCGTTCATATATTGCGCTCTTACTTTTTCATCTGTTAGTCTTCTTATATTCCATTTTTTCCCAAATACTTTTCCTTTCGTTACTCTTCGTTGCTTTTGTTTTATAGTTGCAGTTACCATGAAGTGATCCGAATCGGCGCATGCCCCTCTGTATGTTCTTACATCTGTTATTGATGATTGATGTCTTTTTGTTACTAGTACGTGATCTATTTGAGATTGTGTTTTGTTGTCTGGTGACGTCCATGTCACCTTATGCTTTGTTGGGTGTTCGTACTTAGTGCTGCTTATTATCATGTTCATTCTGGCGGCTAAACCACATAGTCTAATTCCGTTGTCATTGGTTTCTTTGTGTATTGTGTGTTTTCCTGCTACTTGTTTTATTATGTTCTCTTTGCCAATCTGTGCATTGAGGTCTCCCAGTACTATGATGAGATCTTCTTTCGGTATCTTCTCAATCTTTTCTTCCATCTTCTCATAGAACTGTTCTTTTTCTTCATCCTTATGAGTTTCTGTAGGTGCGTAAATATTCAAAACAGATATCTTCATTGGCTTCATTTCCAATCTGATGTAGGCCATCCTTTCATCTATTAGTTCAGTTTCTATAATTTTTGATCTCATCTCTCCTAGTAGTATAAAACCAACACCATAACAGCCTTGTTTTTCAGCCCCTGAGTAGATTATTGTGAATTCTTTTTTATCTATTCTTCCTTTCCCTCCCCATCTTATTTCTTGCAGTGCCGCTATGTCAATCTTGTATCTTTTTAATTCAGACGCTATTTCTTCCATTTTCCCCGTTGCTAACATTGTCCTAACATTCCATGTACTTATTTTGATTTTTTTACTGTTCTTTACTTTTTTATTTTTTTCTTTCTTTTTTAATGTCAAATTCATAACCTTTTCATAGCCATTGTCGTTAACTCTTATAATCCTTTTACCTTGTTCCTTTATCAGTTTTTTGGGCCGGTTCCTGGCGTTTCTCTTAATTGTTGGTTAAGATCATCGCTTCTCTCATTTCCATCGCTTCTTATGGTCTTATTTAATTGGTCCCCCTCTGTGATCGGTCCTTCTCTTGTGTTATTTTCATTATTTGTGTTTGTTACAACTCTTTCTTTCCTATATACTGGGGCTGCTAGACTTTGCGTCCAATATTTGTTTCTTTTGGGTATTGCTCCTTTGCCGTATAATTCTTTGGGTGAATTTTCTGTCTCTTCATCTGTAGATCTCACTCTTTTTTTATCCAACTTCTGTCTCTCTTTGTTTGTTTTGTTTCCTCTCTTTTCTTCTTCGTCGGGTTCTTCTCTTTTTTCATCTTCCAATTCTTCTAGTTTCCATTCTTCTTTGTTTATAATTAGTTTATCATCTACATTTACATCCACAATATATATATGAATAAATGGCTGGTATAAATGGCTATTCTTAGCAGCTCTGCTAGCAAATCCTTTTTCACATTTTTGTCGTTCTTGCGGTAATCTTTATCGGTGATTTTACTCGTCTTTACGTTTGATTATGATTAAAGTAAAATTAGTCACTTTCACTGTCACTGCTAGAACTAAATTCCCCTAAATTGTCGACATCTATTACAACTTCTTCCACTGTGATATCTAGAAGTTTTTCACGTTCATACCAACGTTTAATAATTTCTTCGGTGTGGCGCACACAATTTTTCCATATTTCTGGAGTACATTGTTGTAGAGCTTCTTCCCATATGGCTATGACCTTGTCATCACCATAACCATCTCTTCCAATATTTTTATCGTAATACGTTTTAACATGTGCCCATATCATTTCGATTGCATTAAATTGGCAATGGTAAGGTGGAAGTCGCAGAATTTCATGGCCATGACTTCTTAACAATTCGTCCACTTCGTAACGCTTCTCCTGTTTGTGTGATTGAGCCAATTTAAGTAATTCTACTTTGTGCAAGTGCAGATCGAAGTGAATGTTATTTGTAGTTAACCAAGCTGCAATATTTGCCTTGGTCCAGGTCGAAGTTGGCATCTTTTCAATCATAGTGGAATGGTATGGGGCGTTGTCCATAATAATTAATGACGGTTCTTCCAAGTGGTTGATTAAGCGCTCAGTTAACCATTTCTTAAACATTTCTCCATTCATTTCGCCATGATAATCTTCCTTTTGTGATTTTGATGCAAATAACAAGGAAGCGTTTTCAACGAAACCTGCATCAGAGCCAGCATGGACTACGATAAAGCGTTTTCCATCGTAACCTTCTGGTTTTCGCACGCTTCGTGTATCTTTATCTTGCCAAGACCTTCTAGGATTACCACTCGTCGATGCAATGAAGAATTTAAATTTTTCATATAACCTTTTAAAAATTGAAGTCGCAATATTTGAACACTCGGTTTTTCACATGAAACTCTTCGATTGTTATCCTTCTTAAATTTAAAACCAACATCATGCAGAGTGCGATTTACGCTGCTTTTACCCATTCAAATATGGTGTTCAGTGATTAGAAGGTAAGATGTTTTTCTGCAAAAGGGACAAGTAAGTAAACCAAAATCACAAACTACCCCTAATTATAGAACTTACTGTTCGAATACATATTGTAGACTGTATCTCGAATTACCATTTTTGAAGAATCAGGCAAATCGGACAATCGGTGCATTTCGGCTTCTTACGTGGTCGCTTTCTACCAAGGCTGACTAAAACAGTGTTGGTTTTGCCACGGGCTTTAATTCTCTTAACCGACGAAGCGCTAATCCTTAAAGCATCTGCTACACGCTATAAAATTATAATTTAAAATAAAACATTGCAATTCTAGCTAACTAATAATCTATTTGTTACCTCTGTGATACACGAAAGTGGTTTGAGGTGACCCCCATTTTCTTTTTCTCGTTCAAAATAAACAAGCAAATTTAACACCAATTGTTGGCTTTGGGATCGAAGCGTTTTCCCTTTTACGGACATAACGATCACAGCACAAGCAAAAACTAGTTCTGAAAAGAACAGTTTTACACAAAAAAATTCCAGATAACTCGTAAAAGGCAATGCAAACAACTAAAGCGAAATGTCAGCTGACAGATGGCATCATCACGTGACCGTACGGCTTGATTCAAATCAACAGTTAGGGAGCATTAGACAGACTAATATCTTTTATCCTTATTTTACTCATATGAAACAAGTACACATACGTGAAGAACTTGTCGTAACTAAATTCTTCCAGTGATGACGCAGGGGTCTTCTTTTAAGAATCGGGGTATATGTATACAACTTACAATAGAGCAGTGGTGTTCTTTGAATCCGTTACTACCATGAGATCGAAAAAAAGATGATTCTGAGCAGGCCTTGACTAGTTCAACACGATTGGCAAGACTGATTTCAAAATGTGGCAGTAGGTTAGAGGTTAATAAATGTCAAATAAATTACAACACAAAACAGTATTTATTTAGGGAACAAACTGAAAACTAAGATGAATACATGTTAGAGTAGGTGTTCAAAATGTGATCCTTCACTAGTATTACAACGATAAACTTAAATAATTCTGGAAACAAGATTGCAAAACTGACTTACATTTGAAATGTCACTGTCACATTATAATTCATAGGCATTCTAGAACCAGTGTAGCCAATCGTGTTGTACTAGTCAAGGCCTGCTCAGAATCATTTTTTTTTCGATCTCATGGTATTAAACGATACTAAAACTATCGTTATGTACTTTAAAACAAAAAATTGTAACAATTTTAATAATTTAGAAGTAAAGATAAATGACAAAACGTTGCATCGAGCTGATAGTTTAAAGTGCCTAGGCATTTATGTTAATGAAAAATTGAGTTGGAATACGCATGTAGCTAATTTACGTAGTAAAATAAGTAAACAGGAATATATCCTCAGAAGATTGCGTTTTAGTAGTAACTTGACAGTCTGTAAAACATACTACTATGCTATGATATACCCAAATTTTGAATATGCTATATTAGTGTAGGGCTGTTCGGCTCAGCTTGAACCTTTACTTATTCGACATTAGAACTGCTTGAGAATTATGTACAATTTACCTCAAAGAACTTCCTGCAAAAATATCTTTATAAAAAATAACATTTTATCATTACCATGCATCTATTTATATTATGCTATAATATATACTGCCTTTCAAAAAAAGTGCAACACCTCGAGGCCGTTGGCCGATTTTCATAAATTTTTCACAGAACAAGTATTTCGACGATATGAACAAATGATTAAAATTTCAGATATCTAGGAGCCGTTTTTTTTTTGTTTTTTTACCTTTGTAACAATAAAACGAAAGAAATTGGTTTGTGTTTTTCCTGGTTGTTATCTGTACATTTTTGAAAATAAGTACGATAAAGTGAATTACAAGAGTGTTAAAATGCCTAGAGTTCGTCAACCTCGACAGTACTATCATTTGGCTGAGTTCCAGAAGGGCCAGATTATTGGCCTAAAAAATTAAGGAAATTCTTTTCGCGGAATTGCGAGACAAATCGGTTGTAATGCGGCAACTGTTATGCGATGGTGGCGAAGATAGAACGAGGAGGCCAATTATCGTCGACGAAATGGGTTTGGTCGTCCTAGAGCCTCCACTGTACGTGAAGATCAACGTCTTCGAGTAGTAGCTGTCAGAGGCTGATTTACCCCAACACGAGCAGTGGGAAACGAGTGGGTTGCATCAATAGGACGTCCAATCTCAACAAGCTCCGTCTATAGAAGAATTCTTTCTTTTGGGCTGCGTTCGCCCCATCCTCTGTTAACCTTTCCCCTCACTCCTAATCACCGGGCCCGTAGACTGGAATGGTGCAATGAACGGAGCAACTGGGCTCAAGATTGGCAACGGGTGGTCTTTAGCGACAAGTCCAGGTTTTGTCTTTGGGCTTATGACCGCCGTGGGAGGGTGAGGCGTTTTCGTGGGGAGCGGCAAAATCCCAACTTTTTTGCCGAGAGACACACTGCCCGTACATCTGGGGCAGTGGTTTGGGGAGCGATATGCCATGGAAGCAGGTCACCATTGGTATTCCTTGAGGGCACTTTGACAGCTCCATCTTACATCGCGAGTGTGCTGGAGCCCGTTTGTCTTCCATACCTTCAAGGTCTCAACAACCCTATTTTCCAGCAGGACAATGCACGTTCTCATACGGCAAGGGCTTCAATGCAGTTCCTGGAAGATGCCAACGTTGACGTACTTCCATGGCCTGCTTGCTCTCCTGATTTGTCCCCCATCGAACATGTGTGGGATATGATGGGAAGAAAGGTGGGGCATTTGCGCTGTACCCCTAACAACTTGGAAGATCTCCGTATGGCCTTGAAAGACGCATGCGATGGCTTGTCACAAGCGGCCATCGACCACTTGATTGGAAGCATGCCTCGCAGGGTTAATGAGTGCCGGGAAAATCGTCGAGGACCTACACATTATTGATTTTTTCTTAAACTTTTAGTGTTGCGGTTTTCAATTTCTAATCATTTGTTGGTATCGTTGAAACACATATTCTGTGAAAATTTGAATAAAATTGGTCAACGGCGTCAAGGTGTTGCACTTTTTTTGGAAGGCAGTATATATAAAGAAAAACTTAAATTTATTTCATATTTCTGAAGGGGCTCAGAAATACAATTTGAGAAATCCTAAATTGCAGTCTATCCCGGCTAGCCTTGAATTGTTTAGAAATAGTCCACTTTCCACGGCAAAAAGAGTACGTATATAATGTTTTACCTAACAAGATTAAAAGTACAGAACCTTTAAAAAAATTTAAATCATCTGTATTAATTTTTTTGCTTGACAATGCCTTTTACAGTTTAAATGAATATTTTATTGTTTGTGCTTGTGATATGTGATATTTATATGTATATAAATGTAAGATTTTAACTGATAATGGCTGTGACATTTTATATGTACGTAAAGCCAAATAAATAAATACTAATATTTAATATAATATTGAACATTAAGTGATAATAAAAAAAATTTAGTATAAAAAATTACGTAAATTATTTATTCGCATTACCATACTACAATATTTTTTAGTTTTGAAAGATAAAAATAGTTTACTCTTATCAATTTAAATTTTACGAATTTTTTAGATTTTAAAAGATATACAAACTTTTTAACAATGAAGTTGTTTGAAAATTAAAAACTGTTTTTCGTATTAAAGGCTTTTTGAAAAACATTGTAACATTGCAAAATGGCAAGACTGTAAAACAACAGTTAGCAATATTAATAAATATGTGTGTTTATATAAATTCTAGTTACTTGTGAAGTTTTTCAATTTTTTTTTCTATTGTATAATTACCGAAATTGTATTATATAGTTTTATTTTTTAGTAATGTTAGAAAGTGCTTTAAACGTATACTTATAGAACGTACAAGTAATAGAAAATAATAATTTAAAATCCCTTAAAATTTGTTGTTCCAAAAGAACATGGGAATACCTGTGTATCGTAAGTACCGACAAAATTTATTTTAAGTATGATTAACAAATGCTTTTTAATATAGGGCGACTAACCCTTCATATATTTATTTTGTAAACCGATTTATCACTGAATAATTTCCATTATACTTTAAATTGATAACAAAAACAGTGGTGTATTATTTCCTTAAATATTTTATCACAGACACTCTAGCAACTCTCCCTTATAAGACTTCATTCACTTAACGCTAGATAGTAAATAGCAATATAAAAGTTTCCAGCGCCTAAAGGTGCGGCACCTAAAGTGTTCGCGCCTAAACGTCCCTGCGACCAAAGACGCCTGCGTTTAATATCGCAGCACCTAAAAGCTCGCGTCTAACAATGCGCACCTAAAGACCCGCGCCTACTGTCCCTTTCCGATAACAAATGGACTTGGAGGTTCATGTAATTAAACACACTTTCCCTAAAAAGCATACTAAGTAAGATAAATGGCATGTCCAGGTCAGTACCTTAGATGTGCTCTTTTTATATAGGTACATATATTTTTTAACCTTTGGATATGAGGAAAAACCGTAAGTCGTGTGCTAATGACGGTTGGTAACATGCAGATTCCTTCCACAGATGGAAGTCACTTAGACAAATTTCTGGTAGAATACGAATGCCAATAACCATAGCAGTCTACGTGTCCTGAGACTCTTAACACCTGCAAGCCTAGACCTTCCCGATAAATAACCAAATAGTTATCATTTGTCCCTTCACTGATATGAAAGAAGCTTGTTGGCATTATTAGTTTTGTTTCTGTGCTAACCGGTGTTTAAGCTTGGAGTTGTCAAACAACTCAAGAATTGATATTTTAACAACTGTCAAAATAATTAAAGGTTCAAATATTTTAAGATTCTACCTTTACAAACAATAATACATATCTTATAGAGGGTTACGTGCAGTTTCGACCCACGCGATTTCAGCTCATGGCGTTAATCGTGCTGTTTTAACCCAGCGATGGCAGGTAGAGATAATTAGGTGCGCTTTTAGCCCAAGTCATTAGCATCTACTCATACTGACAGCTGATATAAATAATCCTCTTTTGTAAAAAAATAATTTCTCGATGGACGTCATGAGTCGAAATCGTACGGGCAAAACTACACGACGCCCTTATAAAGTCACTTGGTTTTATACAGTGTGTTTCACTTTACATGAAGCCACCTAAATAACTATTCTATTAATACCGCATTTAGTATAAAATTTTTACCAGTGATAGAGGCCATTAAGACGAATCTTTTTTGTAGGAATGAAATATCACTGGTAAAAATTTAATACTAAGTAATTGCGTTATTAATAAAATAGTGTTTTAGGTGGCTTCATGTAAAGTGAAACACACTGTATATGTTATTGTGTCTTGATATTAAAATTATAAATCAATTACATCAACAGGTGTAAATTTAATGAATATTTAAGAAATATCCGTGTAACGTTTTAAGGAATAACATTAAACTGGTTAAATTAGCCTGGTTAATTAGTAAGCTTTTTTATGAAACGGTAGCGTTTTCCGTGTAAATTATAAAATCTTAATTAACAGGTTAATTCAGCAACGGAAGATTCGATTTGGAAAAAGAGAAGATTTTGCCTGAAGTTTGTTAATACATATCTTGCAGGCAATATTTGTTTCACTTAATTAATTTGAAACATTTACTTACTTAATTTGCTTAGCTTTGGAAAAAACGTTTTTACATTAACTTAAAAATGACTGCTCTCTCACACCTTACTTAGAGAGGTTGTGTTCGCAACATGTAAATATTTCACTTAAAAAGAAGGCAATGAAATTAATACAACTTAAATCATGTTGAAATTAATTTAGTTCAAAATTTACACGGTTTTCAGATTTATATACGGCAATTTAAATTTTCTAGCTTTATTAATTTAGTTATTGTATTAATTTACTATTAACAAAGTAAACTACATTGTAGGTACATACATACGTCAATGCTTTAATTCCGTAGTCAAATTTAGAAAACTAAGTTCTAATGTATGGAATTTGACTATGGCTGTTTAATTTGTTGCTACAAACTACGAATGCTAAACTAAATTTGAGATTATATTCAGGATGGAAGATTATTACAAATTTAATTTAAATTTTCCTACAATTTCTTCACTTTCTAATGACCTAAACATTTTCCACCCGGCTTTACTAAAAAACTAATTAAAAAATATGCACAGCGATATTACTTAACTAAATAATTAGTTTAAATTTGAAGTACATACTTTAAATGCCATGCTTAGTTTTTAAAAAGGCTAAAATTTCGGCAGTAAACAAAACTAAGTAAATATATTCCTCTCTCCCTTAAAAGTTTTTATTAAAAAACCTTCCGCAGCAACAATAGGTAGGTACCTTAGAGGAGCGTAACAAAAGGTATCACCGTCTTTTTATACAGAATACTAAACTTCGCATATTTTAACTTAAGAAATTAGCAAGACGTATTAAATAAATCAATTTAAGGATGTTATAGATTAAAAATCATCTCAAACTGCGCAAATAAATGTTTTCCCCTGAAAAGTTTACATGAAACTTGAAATTTCTTGAGGGAAACTGGCCACATAATTACAACCACCGCCCCAATTAGTTTTACTTCCCGTCTTACTGATTTCCCACAACTTCTTAATGCTATTTGCTGCAGTATTTGAAGAAACTTTGCAAGTTAGTTCTCTTTTTTTTACTAAACGAATTTGACGAATTAAAATTCTCCTTTAAAGAGCATTACTTTTTTTATAAAAGGTAAATTTAACATATTTGAAAACCGCAAAAATTTGTTGAAGGATAAACTGGAGTTTTTTTTTTTACCGTTTTGGTAGAATTAAATAGGTTTACTTACTCCAGGACAAGAAATAAGAATTGCTAAGGCAAGGCATAAAAAACAAACGTTACTGTCATTACAATAAAATGACCAGCATGCGTTTAGTCAAACTGTCGTTAAGAGGCCCTTTAATCGCAACTGTATCATCATTTATCAAATAAATGATCCATTTAGCGAAATGTGATTGGTTTAATTTATTTTCTCGCTAAAGCCGCATGATGGATTTTATGTAAAAAGTGCTTTTACTCGGCGACTTCAGTATATAATAAATTTCTTGGCGTTGCTCTAAGTTGGGTATTAATTTATTTATGAATTTGAAGGATTTCCGAAAGAAATTATACGTCATCGGCAGAACATAGCGCTCAAAACTGAAAAAGTGGAAATTATTCCTCATTTAACGTACTGGAAGTTTGTGGCTGTAATTATTACGTTTAAATAATCTAAGCGTTAAATGATTAATTAATTTAGTTCCTTTAATTACAACCGTACGCGTGCTGAGTAAATTGTAGGAAATTTCAGGGTAATTTCTGACAGTTTTAGGATAGGATACCTAATTGCAAAATACGTATTACAGAATTTACCAAATCTTTTATTACTCAGTGACATATGTAACGTTTATGTTGATCGTTATTCAAGTTAACGCAAATTTTCATTAATTTAGTTTATGTAGCTGAAATAATGTGTGCTATATTTTAACCCGGTCAAAATATACACAAAAATGCCCAAAGTTTGGAATAATTCGCATGGAGCTGAATTTTTGTGTGAACCTTCATATTATAGTTCTAAATGAAATCTCAAAAGTCCTCATCGATCCGAGTGCTGCTAAAAATTTTACGCGGGGTCAAACGTCATGAGAAACGGTATTTTGCGAATATCTGGTTAACGGTTAGTTTTATTGTAAAAATAGTTATTACCGAATTTATAGCTTATACAATTTTCCACAAGAAAGGTGTAAAAAGTGTAAGGAGTGACCATTATCGAGATATTGCTATATCAAGAATTGAAACTGTCATCTTTTTAAAGAAATGCATTCCTTTCCACACCACCTTCGAGGTAGAGTACTCGGCGCGTTTTTTTTTTGTAATGTGGTATCCCTAGTAGGCCTAATCCACGATTTTTCTAATAAAACAAGAAATTAGTCTTGTTCATACTTCGTTTCTAAAGTTACATATTCTCCTTCTTCCTCCGCCTCTAGCTGCTGTATTTCCATAAAAAATATTGTGTACCAGACACCTCCAACTGTAGCAGACGATATGAGGCAACGTACCATGAGATCGAAAAAAAGATGATTCTGAGCAGGCCTTGACTAGTACAAGACGATTGGTTACACTGGTTCTAGAATGCCTATGAATTATAATGTGACAGTGACATTTCAAATGTAAGTCAGTTTTGCAATCTTGTTTCCAGAATTATTTAAGTTTATCGTTGTAATACTAGTGAAGGATCACATTTTGAACACCTACTCTAACATGCATTCATCTTAGTTTTCAGTTTGTTCCCTAAATAAATACTGTTTTGTGTTTTAATTTATTTGACATTTATTAACCTCTAACTTACTGCCACATTTTGAAATCAGTCTTGCCAATCGTGTTGTACTAGTCAAGGCCTGCTCAGAATCATCTTTTTTTCGATCTCATGGTATAATACATGCTTTTGAAACAGTTTCCATTGAGATGTTACAAGACGTAAATAGGTCCTTTCTGTCAAGGCTGCAAATGTGATGTTCTAATCAAAATGCAGGTCACTTTGAGAATTTTTTGTAAATATTACCTCTAACGAAATTACAGTTTGATACTTTTTGTCTTTATTTGTTTTTGTTTGTCAAAGCGTTTGCCCAGTACACTAGATCGAATCGAAAACAAATAATTTAGCGGTTTGTAATGAAAAAGTAAAAATATCTCTGAAATTATTGGGTTTGGATATAGGACATTATTAACAAAAATTAAGCGCAATTAACGCGTGATTCCAAAAATTTAATAATATACAGGGTGTTCCATTTGAAAAAATTCAGTAAACGCTCTTTGAGAACCGCCAAATTTACTGCATCGCATAATAAAATTAATGTTTGATTATTTTGTAGGTTCAACACATCCCTTGGCTGTATACTTACCAAATAATTTTGTCTTAACTAATCGTAATACTGTCGCATGGAATTAGTATGGTAAACCTTGTCGCGACCATTTTTTTTAAATTTTCGTTAATAACTCAACAATGCGCCATTCAAAAACAAAAGCCCAGAGATCGTTGAAAAGACAATTTAAAGCAGATTAGAAAAAACAAAAAATATCCAGGGTGTTTCATTAAAAAAATATTCTCGAATGTGCCCCACTTTAGAGCGTCACCCTGTATAATTCAAATTATTTTTTAAATGTGCGTTTTTTGTTACTGTGCCACTTTTTATAAAATAAATTCCTCCAGTTTTATTTAATAAAGTCTATATTGGACTTTGACGCACTAATGAGCAACCCTGTATAACGTGTGTTCATAAACAGTCGTCATCTTGGTTGCTTTGAAAAACAAATTACAAGTCTTAGATTAAATCATAGACAATGACATTTTACAAATCTTGAGATTTGGTTTTGTGTTCTGAATCAAATTACGAAATATGTTTCTGAAATCACAACCTACTGGGATGTTGACAGTTAGACAGTTTATGGACACCCGTTAGTTACTATTAATGTGTTATTCATTTCATTTAAATCTTTGTTTTTGCATTCTTTCTCAATGGTTTTTATTTTTATCTCTATGTTATGCTTGCAGTTAGTTGATTTTGCTCTCAGAATGCCCGTGTCTATGCTCGGAGTGTAGCGTTTCAATTTAGTTTCTCTAATTTTGATACTGATATTTATTGAGTCTAGTACAAATAGGTGGTCACTATGTATATTAAGTGTATTCAGTGCAGTTACGTCCTGTACAATTTGTTTATGTATTGATATAATATAGTTTATGCACGATCGCATTATAATTTGACAATTATGTCTGAATTTTTTTGACATAAACTTCTCTTTATAGCCCGTGTGCGTCTTTATAGCCCGCCGGGCTATAATGAAACGTCAAAAATTGATAAACAGTTTAACAGTCTTATAAAGAATTTTTTTAAGTTAAAATCGAAAGTATGCTCTTTATTAAAACTCTATTTAGGGCAATTTGTATTAACAACAAAGTTAACATAATTATTTATGTGAATATTCCTAGGCGCAACCGCTTCAACCATTTGACAGTAGTCAGTAAAAAAATAAATAATTGAGCAACTAACTACTTGATGTGGGTAGAAAATTAATTTATTGCTTTTATGGCCTTGGTACATAAATAACTATTATTCTTTGGCATTTGCTGCCAACTCTTCTACACTTTCTAAAGTATCAATTTCTTTGTATAAAGATAATAAATCATTAAATTGTATTTAAATAATTTTTGACATTTGCAACACTAGAAAAGCACACAAGTTATACCGAATTTTTATATAGGGAAATAAAAAAATAATTTTAGAAGATATCCAGTTCCTCTAGAGCAGTCGAACATAAAGCTTTGTATGTAATTCGTACATAAACAAACTTTATAGACTCGCCTTGTTTATTAGACTCGCTCGCTCGCTCGCCCGTCCATAAACAGTGGCTCGTCCAATAAAGTTCTATATTATGTACTAATTACATAATAGTAGATTACGTGTCAAGTGCCGAAAAGTGGATTTTTACTAGACGAGTATGGCAGGTTTGAGTACGAGCGACAGCGAGTACTTAAATGCCGTACGAGTCTAGTTAAATCACTTTTCGGACGCGGCGCGTACACTATTTTTTCGCATTTTATATTCTCACATAAAAAGTTATCTAAATTTTTTGAGATACATTCTGAATAAAATTAATAAAAACACTGAAAAAAGTAGGCAGATTCTCGATCTGACATGAACTGTTTTTGACATAACAGAATTCAATTCAAACAAATAAATACATTTATTTTTGGAAATCTAATTCCGAAATGGACTTGAGTGACGAAAATAACTTGTAAAACCATTCAGAAGATATTTTAAATGCTTCCCGAGAAGCTATCAAATTGCATTTTAATGAAACTGACGTTGCTATGCTGTAATGGTTGCTATGCTGTAAAGTGGCCCATTACAGTACGATTTTGAGTCCCGTAAAGTAATACATTACAGTACGAAATGCGAAAAATAGCTATTATTTCTTTTTTATTGTCAGGACTATTCACGTCCAGTTTCTTTATTTCTTCTTTTTAAAAAATGAGTTCATGGCATAGACGTTATAAAATTGAGTAGCTATACTATTCCTTTCATCAAAACTAATATTCTTTGCTTTCTCCCTGCCTTTTTGTCCAGTTTTGAATTGAAATCTCCTGTGGTAAGTGAGTTATTTGCGTTACTTTTGCTTAAACTATTTGTTATGTAATAAGAATAATAAGAATATCCTCTAAATGCAAACTGAAAATAATACAGTGGTATGCTCCAACATCTACAAGTAGTGACGAAGACACGGAATCCTTCCATGAAGACATAACAAAAATAGTCTAAGTACAACGGTTGTTGTACAAGTAATAAAGGAACTGTGACTTAAATCACATAAAACCACTTACTCACGCTGTTAAACGATTATTGTCCATCAAGAAAAATAACGAAAGCAATTGTATAAATTTGTGATCAAAATTGTTTTCCATCCTTCAAGTAAAAACTTCAAGCAAACGCTAGCTTGAATATTTAATTTTAAGTTGTCTTGTAAATCAGCAAAAACATTTGTGATTTCCATCTTAATTACTGTTGTAACTTAAGGAGAACAAAGGCAATTTGTTCGTTGTATTCTCTTTTTGGTGGTTGTCGGACACTCGTGCAATTAGCGTTAATTTCTGTAAAATACGTCTACCGCAATAAGAAAGCAGCCGTTGCCAGAAAATGTTTAATTAAATGAAATTGAGGAAATCCAAAGGGACTGTTCGCATTTCTCACCGCTCACTTTTTCACGGTATGTTACGAATCCCTGAAGCCCTCTAAATTAGAAGCTGACAATGAAACGGGTTTTATTTCCACTTAATGGACACAACACCGTTATTATCTCCTAACGCCTTCACGTGTTTTCTGGCTAATTATTTTACGTGTTAAAGGTTTACGTCGGCAACCGGAGTGCCTTTCTAAATGGGGAAACAAAAAAATAAGTGTTTGCTTTCTAGCTGAGCGCCTTTAAATTGTTACACAAACTGATGGATGTTAACTTAAACAAAGAGATTTCAGTAGCATCGTTATTATATAACGAATAACAACTGGGATTATTTATTTGAAACAATGTGATGAATTTAACGTAATTAAAAACAGAGGAACTTCGTGCGAATGCAGATAACCAAGCACTTATAGTAATTAGTTGGCATACAAGAAGCATTGTTTTGTTTATTTATTTTGCATTTTTAGCATGGCTTTAAATCCATATAATTTACTTCAACTCGAAGTGAAAATGAATGTAAACCAACTCACCCGACCTATCTAACTTTCTACTTAAAGTTTAGAAAGAAAAAGCTGGGCTTTTTGTATTATATAACTTTATTTGGTAATTTTAATAAAAACCAAAACTTTTGACGTAAATGTTCTGAAAATATCCTGAAACAAAAGTTTGAGGTAAAATTTAATTTTTTGCTATTTATAACCCGAAAGATTACAACAGTCAGCTGTTGTTTTTGAATCAATTAGAAACCGTGTAAGAAAGAGGACCAATTTGTAGGAATTTGAAGCTTTCTGGGTCTTTTTTCGTTATTTTGCTCACCATTAGGTAGGTAGCTGTTGAGATATGCATGTGCTCATGAGCTGTACAATAAATTACTTTTGTTTCTGGTTAGTTTAGGACGCGAGTTAAATTTTGCTCACATCCGTTTAGTTCTTTCAAATGATTAAAAATGAAATGGGAATTGAACGGGCTAAATTCAATTGCGCTTGTAATAAAGCTGTAATACTGAAACAGAGTCTGGAGGCTGCCATAGGACCCCCCCCCCACTGGATACCTAAGTATGTATAGGAAATGAATTTCAGGTCAGCCTTACGATTGCAAGTGAAGGATATGTGGAATGATAAAGGCACTGGAGAAAGACACCAACCCGAAGTAGTGGTGGATTCCCTCCCGCCAACTTATATATTTAGCAAACACTTCAGCATCTTTTTAAATACTGAAGTTACAGGCGCAGGCATCTTTTCAGATGAACTGAACCTTCATAAAATCTTACCACAGTCTTTCAAGCAAATACAGTGGCTGTAATGCAAGGTGCAAACATAATTCTGGAACGTAACATTCGGAATAAAGTCATCAGAATAGCTAGTGAAAGTAGCGCTACTCTATTAAGTAGTACCGGGAAATTACAAAGTTGTCTCAGGGATAGTACTCCAGTGTTAACGCACGCTAGAGCTAGTTACTGAAAATAATATCCTAGAACACATCTGGGTTAAAACTCATGCTGGGCTAGATGGTGACGAGCACGCTAATGCTTTAGCAAAGCAGGGTTCAGAACAACCTTTTAGGGGCCACGAGCCAGCTTTTGCACTTTCATACCATAATTAGCTAAGAAACCCACAATCGCCACTGTGATAGATAAGTGAACATAAATTAATAAATGTCACTATGCAAAGGTGGCCATTGCAGCGCCCTCAAGAGAGATGGCAAGATTTTGTGCACAGTTGCCCCGGAGCAAACTGCTACTCATCGTAGGAATACTATCGGTCCACTGCAAACTGAATAAACACATGCACAGGATGGGGTTGACTGATGACTCCACCTGTCGAGGGTGCAACCTTGAGGACGAGATAGTGGAGCGTCTCCTGTGTGAATGTCCTGCACTCATTCAAATCAGGGGATCCATGTTGGGGGATTAACATGGCTGGAATTCGCAGCACTTCTCTGGCAGATACCCTCAAGTTCGTCGAAAAGGTTAAATGGCTTGAGTGAGACTTCAGAGGGCTATGCTGCAATGGAGTTAGTACAACGGGCCTAAATTAAGGCCTAAGTGCGTGTGAACTAGTTCACCCTTCTCTTACAATCCAGAATCCAGAAGCCCTAAAAATTGATTGTAAAGATTTGATGTAAAGATCGATCTTTTCAACTCCTAATAAAGCCATTTGACATTTTCTTAGAAAACAATTGTGGAGGTAAAGGCTACCGAGCACAATGACTGAAACGTAAATTTATTAGGTGTTGGAAAGAAGACCGTATATATTACTATAAGGAAGTAATGCTAACATTCTCATTTAAAAAAGTTGGCTCTAAACAATGAAAAATCTTCAAAGATAATCATTGTTTGGTTGTATAAAATTTGACCCTAAATAGTAGTGATTATTAGTTATTAATTACTCGTCTATTTATTTACTTTTTTCCATATGCATTAATTTTCCAATTCTGTTTAATCAGAAGGTGATTTTATCCCTTTTTATTTAGTTGTCCGGTTTTTATTTTCTACTCAATAGAAGTTCTTGTTTCTGAAATATCGAATACAATACATTTTCAGTATCGTCCTGAAAGTTTTTGTAGTCCTTTATTCTATATTTTTGGTGACATCTGACCTTTTATTAATAAGCTTAGACATTAAATGTTTTCTGTTTTTTTAAAGGTACGTTTCATTTAAGTGTCTTCTTTGTTTTTAAGGAATTTATTTTTAATTTGATCAAAGTCAAGAGTTTTTCTAATTATAAAAATTTCTCATTCAAATACTTTATACATATAATATTTTAATAGACATCTATAAATGTTAGAAATAAAAGCATGAAAAAACATTCAAAAAGTATAATAAATAACAAAGAAATCGCCGAAGCAGGAAGTAGGCCAAAACGAGAAAAAATAACGTTTGAGTGCAAAGTTGACGGCAAACTTTATCAATCAAAGGCAAAGACGCAGCTAAAACTTTTATAAAGCCAAAATTATACCACCAAATTCTTTTTATAAAAGATAACAAAAAAATTACACAAATTATAAGTAGAATATTTATTATTTAAATAGGAAAATCCTCCGCTCTTAGGCAATTTAAAAGTGAAGAAGCGAATTTATGTATTGTGGAAGAAAAACTAACACAGGAACCCCGAGATAACTCACAGCCTAGAATAAATTTGCACTAAGCAGCTCTACGCAAGCAATTTCTGTAGAGAAAATTAATTGTTAATATTATAAAAGCACTTAAGTGTAAGATTGAGCCTCAGAAAGGCGAAGTAAATGTTCATATTTAACAAGAAGTGCTTTACTTTATTAAAGACGCTACTAAGAACAATATAACATTTGTCAGTGTCTGTTTCGTCCATTATTAACAATTTTAGCTATTATTTATTTCCTATGTCCTGATTACCGCACTGAAAAATTAAATTGAAATTTTAATTCTGTAATCTAATTAAATTAGTGTGCAATATTAAAATTTAGAGACTATTTATCGAAGGAACTTTTCGTGATTAATACCGTATATCAAAAACAAAAACCGGGTAGAAAATTAAAGGGAGATGCATTAAATATTCCGTTAGCCCCATAATTCAGAAGGTTTTTTTTTATAACGAGATACTTCAAAGCTTGTAATAAGGCATCAAAGCTACGCGATTAATTACAGCCTTAAATTGCAGCTTTATAAGCTGTTAAAATTACGCTCGGTTGAATTATTTGAGCTTTTTGTATTAGTGGGTTATAAAGCTGTTTAATTTTCTTGTTAAGGGTAATATATTAAAGAAAATTAGGGTTGTTATTTGATCTTTTGATGCTTCTCGGAAATATAATGAAAAGAAAATTAAATACCGATTTGCTTAAAATTTTAAATTAGATATTGCTTCGGAGGGACCGTTATTTTGTTTACACGATTCTTATGAAAATATACAGTTAAGATATTATCGGGAAAAGCTTTGTATTTTTCAGAGCTTTTTATGTTTTTGGGCTTTTAATGTTAAAGAACCTTTATTATATTTTAAGCTTTGTGTAGTCAATTTAATGTTGTCTCTTACATGAAATTTCAGGGGGCGTTCTGAATTCGGGCGGTCTTTAATATAAAAACTTTACGTTTAAAATTTCCATTTTAAATAACATTAGACAAATTTGCATTTGGTAATATTTTCCCAATTATTTTCTCACAAAAATATAAGGCTTAGAAAACAAAATTAATTTTCTTCAGTTTCAGTTTTTAAAGTAAAGCTTTGGGACATATTGTTCAAACATTTTAAATCTGAAATAAAATTTGTGAATCTACTACCTACGTAAGTGAGTAACTTTTATTTATAATTTTGATTCCAAAATTACAAATCTACGTTTTTATTTCAGATATTCGCTTAATTAATATTCAGATGTGAATTTAAGCTCTCAACTGTTCCACGGCCCGTCCTTCATTTCTAGAAAGTTTCGTAAATTATTTAAAAAACAATTTTGGCAATAACAGATTTTTTGTTTACTGTACTTATGAAATCTTGGGTAAATTAGACGCTCCTGAGAAAGCTTAATTAAGATGGAAGTTTTGATGTATTCTTAATAACTTGATAATTAACTACAGATACAAATAAAAAAAATACTTCAAAGCTTCCACAGAAGGCTTTAATTTCATTAATAATTACATTAAGCATTTGGCATTCCTTTTGTATCGTTATGTTTCCAATCTGGAATTCAAATGCAAACCCTTTGTTACCCCTTTAATTTTTAATTTTTAATCCTTTTCCATCTTTACACCATTAAATTTTAAATTGGCCATGTTTTGCAAGCCTGAAAAATCCCGAATGTATTCAAAATAGGTCACAGAAACTCGTCTTGTAGCTCTTATTGATTTAGTAATTTATATTTGCATACTTTCCCTGTTAACAGGGATTTGTGAAGTTCTTGCTGTGGTTGTACGAGATAACTAACTTTTCAGACACTGATTCACTTCTAAAACTGCTTAAAATAAAACTTGCTGGCTTTACAACCAGATATTTTAGAACGCCATTTTACGCATTACCACTGATGGTATATATAAGTTTTAAACGCAGAAATTTCTCATCTCATTGCAAATGGTTACAAATGAATTTCTTATTGTTGTTAAAATTTTGAATTTTTAATATTCGTCCGAGAAATGTCAATTTTCTATTGAACTTCTTAATGCGAGGTTATAGAAACTTATCTTCCAGCTTCACAGGAAAATCTTTGTTTCACACAAAGAAAGACGATTCTCATAAATCTAATAAACGGACCCTTAAAAATTCTGGAGTCCCAGCAAGGAAACCTGTTGCGTTTAATTCATAACTTAAACACGTGCTTTTATGAAATACGAAAATTAGAAAATTCTTACATCTTTTGTCCGGTAGTGAAACTAAGATTATTGATTTTTCGTCGTCAAAATCAATAATCATTATAATTTTGAACAGAAACCAAATTTGCAGATGGTCTACGAATTTTCTCGCCTGGAAATAATTTTCTTTTCCTTTTCAGGGCGCAACTACATTGGGTTTGTTAAGAGAGGGCGCTGGTGTACTTCATTTTGAGAGTTAATTTTCTTTCACCGCCAATCATTTTGAATGTGTATCGTAATTATTACTACAAATAATTGTAGTAAACCTGCGGTTTGATCTGTAAAATGTAAATGTAGAATATTGTGCCGGGATTATTTAAAAAAGAAAGAATTTGTCATAAAGGTTAGAAAATCTCAAATTAATTAAAACATAAATATTTCCGAAATTAGACAATAAACGTTTAAGGTGGATGAGTTTTTAACCGTGGCGAAGACTAGTAGCATGTTGAATTTTTTGATGGGCAATAAAACTTTTATGACCGTTTTAAAATAATATTCCAGCATGGCGTTTATGTTTATATTTGACTAGGATTTTTCGATCGTAAAATAACACGCCCGAAAAATAATATTTGAAGTGGATAACTATTTATGCTGCTTCTAACGACGAATAAAAGAAAAATATCAGAGCTCGATAAATTGTTATTTTTTCCAAGATTGGGTAGATTATTTCTTAAGATCGAGTTAAATAGAAGCCACTTTTTTCTTCTCTTAAAAGCAGATAACCGTGTTTTGTTAAAAATTAAAAGAGGCAGATTAAAGGCAAGCAGGTCTAGTGAAGAGCTCTTTAACAGGTTGTACCTTCAAGAGAGCACGTTTGGTTTTGTTAACTGCTTTTATCCAAAGTTCGATTGATGTCGTCAGGCCCACGTCCTAGATTTTTCAACCGTGAATTTATTTTCAAACTGAGGCTTTGTTTTCCTTTAACCTTTTTCAAGACTACTAGTTGTAAATATTTATATTTATTGTTGTTCATTCATCTTCTGTTCCTTTAAAGTTTTGAGTGTCATTTGGTTATAAGTAGGTAATTTCTAGAAATTTTTTTGCTTGTAACACGGTGAATATTTTTACCATTCTAAATTTATTATGCATTTAGTTGTTCTTGTAAGCATTCGTGTTTGAACTCTGTGTGAGAGGATTTTAAAGTGAGAATTCGATTTCTAAGAGTTAGCCTTCTTTGTCAATAGGAGTCAAAGGGTGCTTATACGAAAATGTTTAGATAAGGTTATAATGGTGCTGTTCAAAATGTCGTGGTAAAAATGTCATTAGTTAAATGAATAATAACTGGAACCTAACCTGAATTTCTCAAGGCAAATTTAGATAAATTTTGCAACCAAGTAGTTATATTTGAATGAAAAGACATGGTACAGAGTAATATTGGTTTGACTGAAGTAAAAAAGTAATCGATTATTTGTTTATTGAAATAGTTCGAGGATCCTAGTGTGACTGTGAATTACAAAGGTGACAATTAAGTTCGTTCGGCAATTTTTAAAATCGCCCTAAACGCTTCGGGCTAATACCTTTACTTTCCATGTATACTATTTTGTTACCTAAAATGTATTAAACAAGTACACCTAATCTGATGATATTTCATAAAATATGGTTCTCCGCTGTTATAAACTCTTATCAGCGCGGAAATCGTGTCTGTAACATTCTTCTTGAATTAGGTTTCCATAGGAAGAGGGTAAAACGAGTAATTTCTCGTAACGAAGAGTTAGGAAACTTCAAACGACCACGAACTGCTGTTGTTTCGCGATTGATAACATCGGAGACGGAATTCGACGAAATCCAAGGCGAGGGATAAAACAAATGGCCATGGAACTTGCAATAAGCAGAGAGAGTATTTAAAATATTGCTAGGAAGAAGCTTAAAGTGAAATTTTACAAAAGACACTTACTGTCAACAGCTAACAGAGTGACAAGGGCAAAAATTTCTTCGGAGTGCTGTTAGAGATTGTCTCAGGTCAGTCTTTATGAGAAAGTTTCTGCCATAGATCAAAAGTTTCATAAACAACATTTGCTAATAATTTCTCGTAGTATAAAAAATGCTAGGGATAGAATTAGATGTGTTTTTAAATCAGGATCACCTTCAATGTTAATGAGCTGGACTGGTATTACTGCGAATAGAAAACTTTTTAGGACTACGCATTATATGCCCGAACCATCTCATTCTTTATGCTTTTGTGAAGCTTATTATGTTTTATCCGCATATTTCGTTCTCTACTTCACTATTCATTAATCTTCTACTCTCTCCTCCTTGTATTCTTACTGGTCCCACTATCATTCTTATTATTTTTCTTTCGAATCTTCTTATTTATTCTTCCTCGCTTTTCGTGATAGTTTCTGTCTCCATTGGTCGAATTAGTGTTTTATAGAATTCAGTTATTAATACAAAATCAAGGACGTATAAAATAATCATTCAACTATGTGCTGAAGCTAACAGCTTATCTAACTCGAAGCCGGAAAACGACATAAATGTTAATCTACATATTTCTCCACGGCCAAGTGAACATCGTTAAAATTAAAGCACCCTGCCTGAGATTGGTAACAGTTGACATCTAAAGTTTAAATTAAATTTTTTAGCATTAAGTAGATGAAATTAAATGAAACTTAACATAAACTTAGCTAAACAATTGAAAGGTTCATCTTAACTGCCTGCAAAGTCCTCCTCTCCCTTAACTGCAGTAAAAAGAGATCAACAATGGACGGTGGTACTAAAAAGAAGCGAACAAGGATTTTGGCCAAAAGTATTAACAGAGGAATGAAGAAATAAATGTGAAATAAGCTCCAAAAATCATTCACTTATACGTTTACAGATTAAATCTCAAAACTATTCGCAATGGCCTAATTAATATGTGAAAAAATCCAGAAGTACCATCTGAAAATCTAGCATCTAAACAACCAGAAAATTATTCGTATTTTAAAGTTGGTATCTTCTAAGACAACTTGATAAAGGCGATTGGCCCTTGATTTATGGCTTGGTGGTATTATTGTGCAACGTCTTTAAAAATTACGAAGAATAAAGAAATGTCAAACAAATAACAGATAGCTCAAGATATATGTTCAAAAAGCTATGTTCATTTGTTTACTATAAGATATAAAGTCTTTCAAATAAATAGATACACTTTTATTGTTTCTTGAAAGAACTATATTTGATATAAATTTGCATAAGTGAACATTGAGCAAACGAATTTATCTGAAACGAATAAATTTAAATAATAATTATATGTTAATACTTTTTTGTTGTAGGTTTTCAGTTGAATATGGTGCGACGTCTATCTTTCTTAAAGCTTTCCAAACCGCATACTGAATTTTGCAGTATTTTCGTATCAGAAATAAAAATAATTATTACTTCAGTGTACAGCTCTTGATATGGAAAATTTAAGATATTTCCCAGTACCTTGAAAGAACTTATGCGTTTTATCTAACGATATAGTACTTACTGATGATTTTTAACATCAAATTTAAATTGTTGCACAGGGAAGCTTCAGCTCTTCTAAGTGTTAATGACTCATTGTGGTATCAGGCGATTTCTTGAAGGATTTTCAGATCAAGCTAGAATTTTCTTCATGAACCATCAACTCCTATCAATAATTTAGAGAAAATCACAAAAGTTCAAATGATTATTCAAGTAGCTTTCCCTTAAAATTTGTAAATAAGCTTACATCTCATAAAATACTTTACTTACTTTTGTCCATCCCTTTATGCCCCTAGGGCGTCGGGTTTTCTATCCATGTCCTGTACTGCTTACGATCGTGTGCTAGCCTCTTTGCTTCTAGCATTGTCATTCCTTTTCTTTCCACTAAGGCCTTCACCTCTTCCTCCCATTTCTTCCTCGGCCTACCTCTTGTTCTACGCCCCGCCACTCCCATTTCCAGTACTACTTTGGGTATCTTGTCTTGGTCCATCCTCCATATGTGACCAATCCATTTCAGCTGTTGCTTCTCTATTATTGCTACTACTGGCTCCTGTTTTAATTTGTCTCTGATTATTTGATTACGTATTCTCTCTCTTATTGTATTTCCTGTGACCTTTCGCAAGTATTTCATTTTGGCTGCTGTTACTGCTGATTTATGTTTGTCTGACATCGTCCAAGTCTCTGCTCCGTACGTTAAGGTGGGTAAGTATACTGCTTTATAAATTCTCATTTTTGTCTTTTTACTGATCTCTCTTTTTCCTACTAACGTTGTTTATTGTACTAGTATAATATATTTGGTTTGCCTTATTAATTCTATTTTCTATTTCTCTGTTTATCTTTCCATCTTTTGTTATAATTGTTTCTAGATATTCATAACTGTCTATTTCCTCTAAATTTTTATTGTTTATAATTATGTACTTATGTTTCCCATTGGTGTACTCACCTCATAAAATACGAGTATATATTACTTCAAATGTAAAAATTATTCAATGCGTCATGTCTAGAATTTCTACTTCTAAACATTATTTGTGAAAATAAAAAATATGTGCGAGGTTCAAGACTAGCCGAAGGCAGGAGCAAGTCCATTGAAACTGGAAAATTAATTTATAGCAAAATTAAATGAAGTGATAAGTTGTTTAAAAAATAGTAAAACATTCAGGGCCATATTCATAGACAGTGTTTAAAATTAGATGTTACTAATTGTTATAGCAACATATATTAATTATATTGGTTTAATGTCTACTAATCCCCTAATAACTTTAAATATTGTCTATGAATATGGCCCTCATTGTTTAAAATTTCTTTCTTAAGTTATAATTGTATACTTACTAATAGGTTGTTAAGAATTCTAACCCAAAAAATATGTTATAATAATAATTTTTTATTAAAATAAAGCTATTATTCGTTAATTACACCTTCTTTTAATTGTTTAATTTTGCCATGACACTACATCCATTTTACTAGAAACACAATAAAACTTTCAATTATTTCAAATGGTTTCATGCAAATTAGGAATAACTATTGCTTCCTAAACGACTGGCTGACTAAACTACAGTTTGTTATTTTCTGCTGTCTAGGAGTAATAGTGGACAATACAACCCTTTCAGTAATGCGTAGCTTCCCCTCCTCCATTTTAATGAAATTATTAAAGCATACTGAACTTTAAACAATTCTTATAGCAGTACTTGCGGAATATTTATTGAACGAAGACATTTACCCTCGACAGCCATTTTCTGGTATTTTTCTAGGCCATGTCGTGCTATATTATTGTTATGTGTAAGTTCGTCAAAAATTGAGAGCTAAGATAAGCAGAAAAACAAAACTGTAACATAATTTAATTCTAACCAACGGAATCGTTTTTCCGTAATTATTCCTGACAGTTCTTTTTCTTTATTATGAAAGGCCTTGTTGAAAAATATAATTGCATATCTATTAACGCCAACAATGCTGGATTTAGTATGTTTTTCAACAGGTGCTTTTGATTTGAAATATTAATCAAACCGACGAAATTTTTACGTATCTTACAGCAATTTTACGTAGTGTTACGAGGGTTGTTTTCCATTTAAAATTAAAACTATTGCAACGAAAAGAGTTATATAACGTTACATTAATCAATGATTCAATTAACACACCCAAGGATATGTGGTCTATTATTACCAAGCTAAAACAAAACAAAATAAAACCAATTTATCTTTAATTCAAGCTAATAATGACTTGACTACTGAAATCAGCAGATATAGAAATCTTTTGAAGTTATTTTTCTCACATATTGAAATTAAGTTTGTTAATCACCTCGGAACTAATCTTTAAGAAATATGTACAAAATCAAGTAAACTTTTAGCCACACCTTTTTCTTTAGGTCAGCATAACAAATCCGTAACTTTAAAATGTACTGCGATTATTCCTATACGATAAAAAGGGCCATCTCGCCTTGTTGAAAATTGCAGGCCGATATCTTAAATCAGTAATTTTTCTAAAATCTTTGAGAACGTACTTTATAAACAAATTATACATTATTTAAATAGATTTAACATTCGCATACATGTTAACACAGATTTAGATTTCTACTGAATCAACTATGGTGGATTTGACATTGACGAATACGTAGGTAGTTGTTATGTCTTCCGATCTAACTAACGCATTTGATGTGCTTGAAAAACAATTGATGAGTTTCTGGCATATTTAAAGAAATCCAATTCTTTATTACCAAATTTTGTAATTTCACTTAAACGGGAGTTTCCATTGAGCTTTTGTCTAATTTTTGGTTCCTATTTATTGAATATCATTATGTTATGAGAAGTACTTTGTAATTAACCACCTATTAACTAATTTTGCAAAACAACGGTAGTTTATGTAGAGAAATGTTTCCTATATAAAAAAGAAATGAAAACTAAACTTTTATTGAGGCAAATAGTGCAACACTACACTGAATCTTAGATGTCGTTAGTGCCACCACTGTTCGTCATCAATATCGGTGTATGTCACTTCTTTTGGAACTATTTGTTTCTGACTGCAGATTTAGCTAATAGTTGATTTCGTTCAAAATTTGTCAGTTTCCTCAAGAATGCTAATTTGTTTGATTTTATTGATAGTTCTTGTTGCTACAGTGGTTGCATGTTGATTTCAGTTGGTAATTTCTTAACATTGCGAACGTATATGGATCAGCATTGTGTTTGCGTTTTTTGACCGCACTCAAGCTAAAATCCTGATCATTAGGAAGGCGAGAATGATCTCTAATTGGAAAACAGTAAATGATCTGTTTAAATAGCTGTAAAGCATATACCAGAAAATAAATGAATCTGACCGTAATATAACAAAATAGCACGGTAACTCAACTTGTCAACCAAGCCAGAGGCTAAATCTTTCTGAGAAAAAACAGAAAAGGCAGTGAATTTATACCGGCTGTGACCGGTCAAGCGTATCGGACGAAGAAGCCCCTTAAAAAAGTAGGCGAAACGTTGAGTTCTTCTGTCTCAACAATGACACGGTTTCAACCTGGAAGACATTCTGTTAACACTGACACTGACCGTGGAAGTCTTAGAATTAATTATCGTCATGTAATGTTTATTTTGGCCGAGGCAGCCATCACTAAATAATATTAAAGCGTCTGTGTTTCCTCCGTGTAGATTTAGGGAATTTAATAATAATGGTGTAATATCGTTTTGTTTCTTTTTACCAAACCAATTGTTTCGTCATATACAAGCATTTGCAGCCAAATCGTGCACGCCAAATACGGAGTACCATAATGAACTTTAAAAAAACACATCAGCATTTAGCAGTTGAGGCAAAGGCAAATTCTGCATAAAGGGTATCCAGTGAAACTTTGGGTAGACGTCATCAATATGACGTCACACTTCATTCATGGCAGCCACTCCTATATAAATTAATTTCAAATTATGAATTTAAAATTCCACTGAATTTATTAATGTTTCATTAAATAAAGATTATTTTAAAACAATTATACGTACGAGACTAAATTTCCTGCTAAACATAAATATAATACGTTTAAATATTCGCGTGTCTTATAAAATACAATATCATTATGTATGACGTTTGTCTATTAAGTTGGTACAGCTGTTCGTGTCGATAGCTAGGCTGTCAGATATATTTAATTTTCCTGTTTACTTTTGTATTTGACACATGTCATGTTTAAGGTTAGTTTTAATAATAACTTTCATATACCTTTCCGTAATTACCTTATTACTCCAAATTCACCTAACACACTGCGACTTAAAAGTGTTTAATACTTTGCTTGCTACAATTAAAGAATATACTGTTTTAACACAATACAAAAGTCATCTGAAGAAATTTCTTATTAAAAAATAAATTCAATGAAAACTGTTTTGGAAAAACCTGTAAATGGTGATTGTTCAGTTACATGTGACAACACTGCCCAATATGATGTCATAATTCATCAATGACGTCTACCCAAAGTTTCACTGGATACCCTTTAATAACTATAATCAGGCGATAAATGGGTTATTTCACCAGCCTGTGTTTTGCATTTCAGCTTTACTTAAGTGTACGTAATTTTCAGTAATAAGTATATATTTTGTTGTTTAGATGTCCTCGGTAGCATTAATTTGCAACATCAAACAATCACAAACTGAACCGGTATCGCTTCCTTGCTAGACCAACAGCTATGTTAAATTTTGTTCTAAATACTATCCAATATGATTTCTAAGTAATGTTGATCTTGTAATCGTATATAGAAAGACTTTCGGGCACGTATAACCGATCTCGAATGTTACGACTTGAATAATGACTTTGTCGGGCTTTAAACGATTCAATGTGCTGGATAATATTTTTCAATTATTTGGATATTAGGCCAGGCGTCAGGGAGTTCAGCAGACGTAAATGTCGTGTTAAATCGGGAAAAATATTTATCTATTGGAATCGGTTTATTGTAGGTTTCTTTTATACGTACTCATTTATTCCCCTGCGCACCCCCCGGAACACCCCCAATTTCGGCGAAATATCGCTAAAAAATCGTTTTTTTATCAATATCTCTGTTTTGAGCGGTCCTACAACAAATAAGATATGAAAATTAAAGGTAACTGAATTCTCTATCGAAAAGATTTAAACACATTTTTACGTAGTATCAATATTCTCGGAGCTACAGGCGGAAAAAGTCACGCGTCGTATCGCATTCGTGGAGTATATTATACTTTTTCCTATATTACCACGCTTTCTACTTACTACTACGCCTAGTTCTCAGTTAGGGTCTGGGTGAATACATTTATTATCGATTTTCAAATTAGAAATATATTTAAAACATTTAGTATTTACAACCATTATAATCGTTTCATTGACCACTTTGCAAAAATAGTACGCCACTGCTTTTTCCAAAATAGGTGTTTCTTAATCGGCAACCAATTCTAAAAAGAAAAGGCCTCTTGAGTTTTTCTGGTAGCCCAAACCGTTTTCGAGTAATAATCAAAAAACTTTTCCTTTGCAAGCGTTATCTGAAATAACTACATAGTTCAAATTGTTTTTTTTGCAAAAGCTTTTCGATTATTACTCGAAAATAGTAGGTCCTACCAGAAAAACTCAAGACGGCTTTTCTTTCTAGCATTGGTTGCCGAATAAGAAACAAATCCCAATTTTAAAAAAAATACTACAATTTTTTTCGTCAAAATTATTCATTTTTTTGCAGTCACGCACGCCACTGCTGGAATTATCAAAACTAGCCGGATCGAAAAAGAGCCTCTTCATTCCAGTATAGTGCATACCAAAGCCTTTCGGGCCCTTATTTATAGGAACTTTTTTTCTTATTTTGACATCAATAACACGCCCTTAAGCTATGGGCCTCGAGTAATGGACACCCTGTATTTGTAGTTTGAAAATCGGGTGCGTCAATTCGATACGACACGCGACTTCCCCCGCCTGTAGCTCGCAAGATATTGATATTACGTAAAAATGTGTATAAACCTTTACGATAGAGAATTGAGTTATATTTAATTTTGATATTTACATTATTTGTAGCAGGATCATCCAGAACCGAGATACTGGGTGAGCCATAAGTCACGTTACCATTGAAAAATTGAATAACTTATTTATTTTTAAGAATAAATACATTAAAGAAAATCTAAATAAAAACACAAGATTGGAGAAATTTTTAGTCTATTTCTGCACGGATATTGTCCTTGCGCTGCTGGATTGTCTGGGGCCTTTAACCAAGCGATAAATCGTTGGCATCGAGGGCGAAATCCCTAGTGTTGAAATGTCGACGGTATGCTCTTTGGGTCAGAATAATTGATTCCTGATTTTTAAAATAAAATTCTATAATTTCAGTTCGTTGGTCCATTGTGAATTTCTCCATTATAAATTTCTCAACTGTCACTTACTTATTTCTGACAATCACAAACAAAACAATAAAAAATACATAAGTTATTCAATTTTTCAATGGTAACGTGACTTATGGCCCACCCAGTATTAGCAAAGAAACGATTTTTGGGCGATATTAAACAATATAATATGGAGGAACAAGTATATGAGGTTAGGAAGTAAAAAAAGAATATATAAAACAATAATTCGGCCAATATTAACATACGCAAGTGAAACTAGTGCAGAGGCATCAATAACAATGCACAAAGTAAGAACAACGGAAATTAGAGTCTTGAGAAATATAATAGGAATAACACTGAAAGACAGGCAAACAAACATTGAAATAAGAAAAAATGCGACGTGCCAGATGTGGTAAAATGGATTAAAGGTAGGCAAAAAGAGTGGAATGAACATGTGGAACGCATGAATGATGACAGTTTCGCAAAAATATGTAAGAACAATAAACCAGGGGGAAGAAACACCGGTACGCCCACCCAAAATATGGCAGAAGAGTTGGTTCTCGTCACCAAAACAATTGCTTTTTAATTTCGAGAATCACAACTGTAGCTTCTGATAGGACAAAACCCTTAGGCGTCATTTTAGACCATAATTAAGGTGGTTTGGACATGTTGAGTATGTCTGCTAAAAATTGCGTTTTATTTATTAACAAATTTATAGTACAAGCTGAACAAGGATACACACAAGATTCTGTATTTTTCAGAAGTTTATTCCACTGTATCCCATAATATTATAGTTTGGGGCAAATGTCGCGATACTACTAGGGCTTTTCTGCTGCACAGGAAAATTATTCACCTAATTTTGTTATCTACAGTGTTCATCAAAAGTAACTATACAACTTTGTCAATGAATAACATCTGAGTGGATCAAGATATCTAAACAAATGAAAATGTTACGTGTAAACAATTACTTAACAAATGTCAGTCTGCTATATTTCAGCGAAATAATGGCAGCTAGATATTCTGTTGATCAAAGAGTGTTTATTGTGGAATCTATGATAAAAAAAACAATTATTCGGCTACGACAGTCGTTTTTAGCCGCCGATTCTTTCAGCGGGCGGCGCAATCGAGGGGCGGCATCATTAAATCGCACTTCTTTCGAAAAATTTCTAAATGAAGGTCTATTAGAATATGTCTAGATCAAAATAACGTCTAATTTTACATAAAATGGATTCTTGAAGTTTTAATTAACTTTGACGATGGGCTGCGGGGCGAAGACATAACCTCCAAGGTTAAAAACAGTTATATCTTTGGTTTGGATTTTTCTTTTTCAAAACACTCGGTATTTTCCTAAAGCTATAAATATTGTCTATTGAAGATATTAGTTTAAATTTTTTTTCAACTTTTTTTCTAAAATTCTCGGCGCATTTTAGCGGAAACTTGCTTTCAACTGCAAGTATCTCAAAAATTTCAAATACAAAGGCACAATCATTTTATTTTTGCGTTATGAAGAAATTAAAGACGAAAAGAATGCAAAAAACCGGAGGTTTTTACCATCAATAGAAGCGGAAATATCGAGTAAAATGCAACTACGAAGAATTTTTCCGAGTTAGCTCAGTCATGAATGGGTTGATTTCATTTGTTTATAAATCTGAAACGTCAAATCTCTGATTTGACTTTGTTTTCCTTTGTTATTACCTTCAAACGCTGAAGCAACAGCCCCAGTCGATAAGTATGTTTGGGCGATTAGCATTTAAATTAAAATGGTGATATTTCTGGTTTCAGTTTTTTCTCAAAGCATTCGACATTTCCGAAAAATTTTGAAGGCAATATTAATACGGGTAGTTGTGAGGTTCTTATAAACAATGTCTTTTAGACGACCCCAGAGGAAGAAATCCAAGCTCATGAGATCAGGGGATCATGGGCTCCATGGAAATATGCTCCCTCTGCCAATCTACCGATCAGGCAATCCCGCTTTAAGGTAATCTTTAACTGACCCTGAAAAGTGAGCAGGACATCCATCCATTTGTATTCACATGTTTAAAATGGTGGCCAATGGAAGACCTGGCAAAGGGTCAACTAAAAAGTCCAGGAACACTTGACCATTGACAGTCCGATTAAAAATGTGAGGACCAATAATTATCCGTTCGACAAGAATTCCACACCAGACGTTTACGGACCACTGATGTTGGTTGTCTACTGTGCGCATCCAATGTGAGTTCTCGTTCATTTTAGAGTAAAAGTGCATATTGTGGAAATTTAATCGGCCGTTGCTTTTAAATGTAGCTTCGTCGGTCCACAACAAAATCTGATTCAAGAAATTCGGAGTTTCTTCTAGCATATTTCGCATTCGGTAACATAAGTTCAGTCTGCTCACAAAATCATCTTCGGTTAGCGACTGATGTAACACAACATGGTATGTATGTAAGCCTTGTTCATTTACAATTTTAACAACTGTTCGTTGGGATATCCCCAACATTCTTGAAATTTCGCCTGTACTAACATGGGGATTTATCTCAATGCACGCCAGAACATTAATCACATTGCCTTCATTACGAACTGGACGGCACCTTTCTCTTTCTGGAGTTGGTTGCACTGTTCATGTGGTTTGTAAACGTAACGCTAATCGACGGAAGACTTTTCTCGATTAGGGCTGCCGATTGGGATACGTAATGTTGTATGTTCTTGAAGCAATCAACTCATTTTCGTGAAATTGAAAATAAATTCGTAGCATATCAAAGGCTTCAGCGTTTGTGTAAACCATTTTCAGCAAATAGCAAATAACAAAATCAAGGCGACGTTAACAAGAACAACTCGATGAATAAGTAAAACACAATAAAAACTAACATGAACAGGAACAGCAACAAGAACAATCACAAGAACAGAAACAACGGAATTATTAATATTTTGCGAAATCAATTAAAAAGCAACAAAGTCAAATCACTGAAGTTAGAAATTTGACCTTTCAGATTTACAAACAAAATCACATCGGCCCATTCTCATGAATGGGTTGATTTATCTTTGGGTAACTCGGAAAAATTCTTTGTGGTTGCATTTTGCTCAATATTTCCGCTTCTATTGATGGTAGAGACCTTCGGTTTTTTGCATTCCCTTCGTCTCTAATTTCTTCATAACGCAATAATAATATTATTGCTCCTTTGCATTTGAAATTTTTGAGATACTTGCAGTTGAAAGCAAGTTTCCACTAAAATGCGCCGAAAGTTTTAGAAAAAAAGTTGAAAAAAAATTTCAACTAATATTTTCAGTAGACAATATTTATAACTTTAGGAAAATACCGAGTGTTTTGAAAAAGAAAAATTCAAACCAAAGATATAACTATTTTTAACCATTATGTCTTCGCCCCGCAGCCCATCGTCAAAATTAATTTATATTATTGTTCGCTTTTATCTTCAACTGCTAAAGATTGTGGTTAAGGTATCTGTTCAAGTCCATGCACTTATCTTAGCCACGAAATTTCCTTTTAGCTATTTGTGTTATACGCTTGCTTTTTGATTGTTCTCTTGGGGCGAATTCTCGGTTCACTTGGTTGTAATAATAATATGTCGCAATCTAATACTTTATCTTATTTCATGCGAAATACACAGATATGACTATATTTCTAAACAGGTTATTATTATTATTTAAATTCAAATAAAAGAAATTGGAAATTTAAGAAGTACTTTCTGTTTACCAATCTTATAATATCGAAAAAGGGAAGGGGATAATAATTATAAAAACTGCTGAAAGCAATACGAATCAGGTTATTATTAGCATTCCAATTATTAATAGTCTATATTAGCAATTTGTAGTATCGGAACTTTTATCTTTTTAAATATTAAAACAGACACTGTTACACATACTTACATACACATTTATTCACAAAGTCTCACCTTAAAATCAACACTGTTACCTCTTTATAGTAAACTAATTTATTCTTCTAGAATAATAAAACACCCGCTTGTTATTTCAAAGACACGTACTGAAATTAATTTCTTTTTTATTTTTGGAGCCTTCATTGTTGAATCATAGTTTTTATAAGGACATTAAAAAGACATTATAAACACATTAGTTGGGAATAAAATATCATTTATATTACACTATAAAATTACGTTTATAAAATTATAATATCTGAAATTGTAGGTACTTCTACATCTAGCTATTTTCAAAGTTTCAATAACTGTCGAAATCAGATTAACTTTTAAAAACCCTTGATTTTTAATGAAACTTGGCACAAACTCATTTGCGACTCGTTTTATTGTTACGTGCGAAACATGTAAACGGAATTCCATTCATAAAATGACTGCTAACGAGAAAATTTCAATTTTTGATTTGGTTGATTTTAGATGTTGCTGTAAAGTTAAAAACTCTGTGCAAGGCTATTAAATTACCATAAACTGTATATTTGTTTAGTTAGTTGTTTCATTTTCCACCGCAAAAATAAATAATGTTTGCCAGTTTACAGATTTATCAGATTTATAGAGATTAATGACATTTTAATTTGCTATTTTGCATAAAACTGCAATTTGGCAAGTTTCCATTGCAGCTGTTGCACACCTTAGCTCAATATCTGAACTTTGTATGTGTGCCTTTAAAATAAACAAGCACTTTGATGTTGTTTCAGTAAACCTTATCCTACTAAGATTAATGAGGCTACTTTACTCGTACTTCACCCTTATGCTATAAATTAACTCGGAACATTGTTCCTTTAAAAAAAATTTTTTTCGCGAAAATAAAATATAAATTGCAAAACACCACTGTTACTTTCAACTTTAGAAATCGGCTTATAGAGCTTTAAGATTTCCATTTAAATCTCAGAAGATGTGGGGTTTAATACTGACAAAACCAAGAAGAAGTTCAATAAAATCTCCTTGGTTATTTAAAATAACGATTTTGAAGGGGATTTGAAATGTGAAGTTTATCAAGATCAATTTTAATTTGAGAATATCATTCGGAATCGGTAATTACTGTAATGAAGAACTTTTTGTAGGTCGCACGGGCGAAAAATATTAATGAAATCTTTTTCAAGGCAATCATCTAAATTATGTCAGTGGGAATTTTATTGAAATTTGCACGTGGATGATTTCTAGTTGACCTACGGCGAATAGAAAATTTGGATTTCAATTAATTTTCAAGAAAAGGTACAGGTTTTACTTTACTTTAGCTATGTTGTGTTCCACGTTAAGGAATTAAATACAATTTAATTGTAAACTTATTTATTAGAAAAACACTGACAAAGTAACATTAAAAGCGAACGGGCAAAATAACTTCTCACTACGAGTGTGCCAATAATTTTGCCTCTAAACAAAATGTGTCTCTTTATAAATGCCTTATCTTAGACAAAAAAACCTGACAGCAGGCATGTAAAACAAGAGATCGTTGTTTTTACTGGGTGGCCCCATCTGGATTATATTTGGTGTGAAAGTGCATGTTTTAATCCTTACTCAAATATGACACAAAGAAATCATAAATCATACGTTTTAAGTGACAAGCAAAACATCCTATTGAAATGATTAACACAAATGAAATATTATCATCTAAGGAAACAAATATAAGTAAAATATAAAAGTAACAAAGCATCCAACTATAATATGTTAAAGTATCCAACAGCTAACAAATTAGTAGGCGGTTTTATGTAGGTACTTCTTTGAAAAACGTTTGGCGTTTTGATTTAGGTGGAACTAACTTTTTTCGCCCTCCGGCTAGAAACACTCAATTTTCATGCGTATAAATCGTCTGGAAAATGCTATTTGCCGGACTAGTCCAGAAAGTAAAATTAGGATTTTTGATTGGTGGCGCTGAACCGAACTGACTCCGCCCTCTCATTGCTACGCCCATTGTCACGCCCAGAAAAATAAATTCCCTAGAAAAATAAATTCTCTAACGTCAAATATTTGAATAAAAAATGATTTTTTATAATTAACGTATTTTTATCGGCCGAAAAAATATTGTGTATCACACGCCTAGAAACTGCTTTGCAAGTACTCGTACTTGCAAAGTGACAGTTTCTAGCCTTGTGATACAAATAACTATTGAGTTTCGGGATAAGTTTTATTAATTATTTGTTATTTTTATTTGATGTGAAGTATAAAATTCCTTATAAAGCATCATTTATTTAACTGTTATTAAAATTCAGAAATAGACACTGGGAAGGAATAAAAGTTTTACATGTTTTAGCATTTTCTCTTGAATAAAGTTGAGTTTTAAGCCCCAGTTTTTGCAACCCCAAACCTTATAATTTGTTTGCATAATGTTAAAGGTCCTTAAGACCTAATATTACAAATTTTTGCCCTCGTTTTGAAAATATTTAAAAAAGTTTTTCTTCTCCAATTTGTACATAATTTTCGGCGACATTCAAAATAAACGCATAACACGTAGATGCCCCATTGTATCACGCAGGGTTTTAATATGAACAAACTTCCCGCAGCTACGGACAAGAATGATGAGTTTAGAGACAAATCGTGGCACTTTATTTCTATGTTTTCTCTTAATACGATGTATACGCAACGCTCCAGAACGAATTTCTTGCGGTTTTATTTTTTTGACTTGCGTCCCAGCCCACTTTCTAATCGTCTGAATACCATAAATCTTTTTGTTTGTTCAAGAAGTATCAAGCCTTCACTTGAACAGACGATAACACCATATTAAAGTGGAGCGTTTATATATAACCCAGTTTAATATTTTCTCCTTTCTCATGAAAACCTAAACTTCGTTTGTAGTCTTAAGCTTTTAAGGATAGTGAACGTTTCCTGCTGTCTTTAAGTAGCCAGCTTTGCTGTATGCACGAGTTGTAGGCAATAATGAGAAACTAAGGAAAACGAAAGAAATTCGTCTTGATACCCTTTTATTAAGAAGTAAGTGATCAAAAACCGCCCACGTATTTTACTGATCCTTAGGGTGGGTCAACGTCCTTGAAGGGAGCTAATTCTCCGTACGTGACTTTAGTTAAAAGTTTTTGGTTGGCAAATTGTTGCAAGGGCTTATGCTTAATTTATGATTAACTTTCATTTCAACCCACGCATTTAAAAAGATGCTAAAAATAATTCTAGGAAATTTCCCAGTTTAGCAGCTTTTTAATTGTGGGATCAGCAAACTTTATAATGTTCAGCAATTTTTAACTTGTTTTATTTCAAAAGCTTTTATCGTACCCTCGCAGTACAATTATTTGTTAGAAAAAGAACTGAGCTTTAAATTAAAGGATTTGCAGTTTACGACAGACGAGACGTAGTAACCAGAACTTCCACGCGATTTTCTCATTGTACTACATTAAATAATTACTCTTCATTTTGGGTTATATAACAGAAACGTGATGGGATTAATAATTCTGGTAATACGAAACGAAATCTAACTTTAATAAAGTTCTATCCAACTCTATATATGTTGATATTATTCTCGTGCAAACACATTTCCATACGAACAGTGTTAAAAATAAAACAATTCGTTATGAACTCAGATAATATGTTTGTTTCATTTGTGCAGAAAGCTGCATTACATTAGTCAGTTCTCAGTTTTTGGTAGTCCTTTGATATTGACCAAGAATTCAGCTTTGAACAAAATTTATTTGTAGAATTTCATTAAATTTTGAAGTTGATCGATTTTTATATTGATGAATGAACATCCTTTCTATTTATGTATTTACAGTCTTCCAATAGAACTATCTCCAATTTCTCCTTAATATAGTTCTACTCTGTGTTTAGCGTGGGTGAAAATACACTGAAAAAAAATAACGGTCTCAAATAGTTTCAGCTGACCGTCCTTGATGTCAATAATACCAAGGATTCCAATTTCATCTTCCTTGTATTTACTTAGTAATTAGCACAACCGCAAGGTAAAGCCTTGGTTAATGTACATACACATACCAAGTAGTCCTCCCTTTTGTTTGGTCAATTTAGGTTTGCATTTTGTATTACATTATATATCAAGTTTCACAGTTAATTTCCTACTGTGATTAAAACCAATAATATGATATTCAGTACTTATAAAACGTCATATTTTGCCCCAATTTATTACAGGTGGCCGTTTTTATTGCTGGTGTTGTTATTTACCGACTCAAATTTCTTTTTGTTTGTTGTACTTCAGGGAATTAAATCGATTAACTTGAAAAATAAGGTCTGGAAATTCTGTACGGATTAATCAGATTGAATTTCGTATTTCAGCGAGAATTTTCCTTTAAAGTGATACTTTCATTATTAAGAAATATTATTATTATTGTACCGCAAATTTGAGAAACTTAAAATTAAAACTACATTTAAGGATAATCTTTAAAAACTTTAAAAATAATATTTAAATTATTAGTTTTGTTTAAATGTGCTGTTTAAATAACAACTAAGCTTTTTATAATCTCTTGAACTGACATTTTTCATAGGCTTTCAAAAGTCAAACTTTTTAATAGTCGAACTTGGAAGTCACATTATGCACAATCTGTTATATCTGTAGTTGTATTGCGTTTCTCAAGAAACTAATATCGAATTTTATCAAAAACTTTCGCTCAACTCCAGACGGGATTTATTATTCTGTTCTCGCGATAACTTTTATGCCTTATTTTTCCGAAAGTGTTCAATAAAACTGTAAATCTATTGAGAGTTATGAGCTCTTTCTCGTCATTTTTTTATTTTTATGATTTTATAAATTTATTATCCTTATTTCTGGGTTTTTTATATTCCACGCATAGGCTTGTAAATCCCTTTGTTTAAAAAATTAACCTCCGCTGTACTTCCGGTTGATTAAATAAGGGAATAAATTAGCAATAGTCGTTGATTTTATCCCCAACGCTTATTTAAAAAAAAAAAAATGGTGCAAATAATTTGATAAATCCATTTTGTTTCCTAAACATATGTAAATTCGAAACATTAAGGGGCCCACAGACCAACGCGAAATATCCGCTGACGCTGCGAATATTTCGCGGCGATAATATTCGCACGCAGCGCGGCGGCGAAAATTTTTTGTTTATTCGCACCGGAGCGTCAGTGCGAATAGCGGTAAAATTTAATGCATTGTTAGTTTTTGAAAATGGGTACTTCATCAGACGAAGAAGAGGCTATTTTGTTATTTACCTTAGAGGCTGAAGAAAATGCCAAGTTAGTTATTTTTTTTTTTACCACATCTAACAATTATTATAGTGTTTTATTTCGATAAATGTATCCTTTTCTTCAGAAAAAAAAGGTTAAGAAAAAAAGGAAGAAGGCCCATAACACTAATTTAGAACGACAAATTTCATACCTTGATGCTTGTGCTTCAAAAGATGAAAAACGTTTTTAAATTTATTTTAGAATGGCCAGTAAGTGTTGTGATGAAGTTTTAGGCCTCCTCACAGATGATATTCGGAAATTTAATACAAATTATCACGAAGCAATTTTACCAGAAGAATTAAGGTATGAACTTCAATAGTTTTTTTTTATTTATTCGATTTTGTCATGAACAACGATTTTTATAAAAATATGCGGAAAATTAGAAGAAGATATTTACAAAAAAATGTGATGATCAGTTTATGGATTTTTGGAACCGCCAGAAGCTGAACTTGGAGCTTTTACTAATTTAGGGAATGATCCAAGGCGGCTAGCAACATTGGTATTTTCTATTCGAGAAAAGTTTATGGATTATTTTGATCCTTAGAAATACATACATACAGGGTGATTCAAAAGGTATGGTCCAAACTTAAGGGTGTGATTGGTGATGTTAAAATAAGTAAAAAATGCCAATAAACGCATATCCGATTCACAATTGTTTTCTAGTTATAACAACATTTACGATAATTTATTATTAATGAAGAACGTATAAGTACAATTACAAGAAAAATTAAAAAGTATCACAACAAATGTTCAAAATGTCCACCTTGTACTTGTATACAAAGTTGGCAACGCGGACGCAGAAAATCTCGAACATTCCTCAACTGTTGAGGATGTCTTCGAATATCTTCAACAGCTTCATTTATTCTATTAATTAAATGGCTCCTGTTCTGAATTTCCGTTGTATAAACTTTTTCTTTTAATGCACCCCACAACTAAAAATCTAGTGGAGTAACGTCAGGCGAACGAGCCGGCCTCTTCCAAACTAGCGCTGTGAAAAGCGATTATTTAGCCAAATCCTTACCTGATGTGAATTGTGCAACGGTGCCCCGTCATGTTGATACCGCATGGATCTTCACACATCAAGATGCAGATCTTCTAATAATTCCGGCAAGGTATTATCTAAGAAATCTATATACATGGCAGCATTAAATCGATGTGGTAATACATATGATCCGATAACATGATCGCCTATAATACTGCCCCAAACGTTAACACTGAAGCGTTCTTGAAAAGCAGTAAAACCTCTGTAACGGTTAGAAATAAGGCAAGGGTTTATTGGTATTTTTTGCTTATTTTAACATCACCAATCACACACTTAAGTTTGGACCATACCTTTTGAATCACCCTGTATGTAGATAGTTGATACATACTCGTAAATATTTATTACTATGTTTTTTTATGTAGTTTTAAAAAAAATTATAATAAATGTCAATAATACGCTGTCATTAAATTCTTTTGCTATTTCCATCCATATTTTATCCTGTGTTCTTATATTTTTGTACTCTGGATTGCTCTGATCGTTTAAAATGGGATATTTTTGCACAATTGAAATCAATTTGTCAATAGTTTTCATTGTATGAGGCTGCGAAATTATATTGCGGAGCGAAATAAACGCTGTCAACAGCGAACTGAATTCGCCACGAATAAAAACGCTGCATACCCGCAGACGCGTCGCGGGCGATGTCGCTCAGGTCTGTGCTTGTTCATAAACCGCCATGTATATACAGCGCTGGGAATTTATCGCCGCGAAATATTCGCGGCGTCAGCGGATATTTCGCGTTGGTCTGTGGGTGCCTTTAATCTTAATTATTCATTTCCGCTTTCCAAGCTTTTCTCTTTCTGTAAACGCACACTGGTTGCTTTTTAAATAAATCACCAAAGTAGCTGCATTTATTTGCACTGGCTGTTATACGGGCATTGTTTCCACCTGGGGGTTTTTGCAAATTTGAAATGGCACAGACTCAGCATAAATTATTTATCGTATTTAAAATGTAAATAACATAAACTATCTATTATTTGGTAAGTGCGTAGAATACCCTCTGAATTATATTTCGTATAATTTAAAAATGACAATTCCTATAACGTATGTCTGTCTCCATTGAAGCACAAAATACACTGAGCGTTTAATAGAAGGACCAATAATTATTTAAGTGAACAGCTCAATCAATGTTAGTGTAATGGACTTGATTATTTTCGTTATTATTATTTAGTATTATACTCTCATGTTAAAAAAGTTACTTTAAAAATTTAGGTAGAGTATGTGACCAACGTCGCCACTTCGATATTGCTTGGCTTTTTACGAGAGGCTTTTATTCAAAGTCAATTTCAACTAACACAATGTATTTCACATATGTGCTTAGTGTCAATTCAAAGTAAAGTGATATAAATTATTCTTCTAAGTCCCGGTTACATTCAAAACGACCAAGTCCATAAAATGAATTTAAACAATTTACACAAGTCCTCAATTACATTTTAAGTTGACATAAAACAATCTTACATGTATTTACTGGAACATCATCTTGAAGGGTGTCGATTTACCGAAGGTACTGCTTGTTTGATGGCAGGATATAAACCAGTGGCGTGCGGTCCATGGAAGCGATGGAAGCCCCGCTTCCCTTGCTTTCACAAGACAAAACAATATAATTTATTAATTTTTTTTTTGTTTCAGCAGTAGGTTAAAATTATTTATTTAATTTTCGCTTTATGTAATATAATGCGAATACTCATTGCTAAAATTAACGCATTTAGTGTCCCGGCAACGGTACTTCATACACGGGCACTTCAGTGAGATTTGTTTGTAGCTTTACGGCAACCGTCGAACATCGTTGATATGCACGAACGCGGCAATTAAATTGCTTCCACTTTAGGCACTTTACGTGCAGTACATCTGCGCAAGCTATAGGAGAGGGCAAAGCCCTTGCAAATTTCGTATACGTGATTTTTGTTTCAAGAAAAGCGCTAGATATATCGCATCCGCATCTTTAGGTTTGTTTGTTTGATCTGTTCAGAGCAAGCGCATGTGACGTCATAGTGCGAGTTCTAAACATCAGATGTTTTCGACGTGGAAATGAACGCGTTTCGTACATCTTATGGACATTTCTTTTAAAATCGATATATTTCTGAATTAAGTGACAAAATCAAAATTTTGCATTAATATAGACAAATGGCATCTTATTGTTAATAACAATAACGCATCCTACTTAAAACGAACGACAACTTTGAAGGTTAACAAAATCAAATAATTTAATTTAATATTTAGTAGAAAATCTCGCATTATCTTAAACAGCTTTTAATTTTAATTATCTACATATGAAAATTATACAAGTTTGTACGTAAATCTGGCGTAATTTTTAGTTCCTCGTTTTTTCTTCTTTTCTAATTCATGACAAAATTTTTAATTACGTTCAGATCAATTGACCGCGCGGGAAATTTTAAATAACTGGCAATTTCGAAATTATGTAGGCTAAACCATCCCCCATCTGCTTAACCACATCTTAAATTGTTTTGATATTGTACTATTTGTATTGCAATTATTACCCCGGCTCCACACTTGCGCTGTTCGTGTACAAATATTCGCTATTCGGATAAAATGCCGCAAGTGTGGATGAAAAATTCGTACCTATTCATATACGAATATTCGGCACTTTTTCATGAACACAAATGTTTGCCAATCGGTGTCGATAAGTTAACACACATCAAAGGCGACGAATATTCGTTGTAAGGTCTTTTCCGCATGCCCTCCACACTATCGTGTGCGAACATGGAAATCGGCTGTCTATGTTTCATTTATTTTTGTGTTAACAATTGCACTAACATGTGAAAATGGAATGGATAAATGAAACTGTATTAGAATTTTATAAAAATTATTTTGTTCGAACTCGAGTGGATTTTCGGACCTAAACAACTTTCACAAAAATGTGTAAGTAGGTAGGGTCAAGTGGGGTAATAATGAGACAATTTTTAAATCTTTTGAGTTTTTGAGTGTAAAGTATTGAGCAAATAAATTGAAACAAAGGGTAACAGATGTAATAAAGGTTGCTCTTTCGTATAGCTTCATTTAAATTGAGGTAGCATACAACTTTATCATTTGAAAGTGTATAACTTCTGTCTCATTTTTGCCTATAAAATAGGGTAAAAAAGAGACAGCTATGTTGAAAAATGAGACACCCATGTAACTCCATCTAAAACGAATTTAGACTGAATAGAGGGCAAAAATAAGACATGGCAGTAAAAAAATAAGCCAGAAAAAAATGTTCCATCTTTTTTTCACACCATAAATTAATTTTCTAAGACATTAAATATGGTTTTACTAAATAACTCAAGAAAATTCTGAAAATATCAGTAAAAACTAAAAGGAAATTTGTTAACTGAACTTACAACACTAACACATGAACAAAATAATGGGTACTTCTAATTAATACACTAGAAATTCACTTAAATCTATTGGAAACACATACTGCAGGGACGCCCTTGCTGTACAACAGATTTTGGGGGAGGTGGTTTTAGTACAACATCACCTTTAAGTACATCATTTAATTGTTCTTTCTCCGGATAAATGAATCGGCTGCCTTTACGGTGTAAATATGTTACTACAAAGTTGTCTGTTTCAACTGATAGTACATGGGCTACATAATGAACCACTCTTTTCTACAAAGTTTGAATGGCGCAAATGAAAGTTTTCTGGGTTCATTTTACAGTGTTCTATTGTACATTTTTTTCAGTGAACTTCTATCACTGTAAGATGAAATGCTATATGGTTTTGTAACAAATAAGCTCTGCTTTTTTAAATACAATAATAATTATTAACGAATGTGTTAAATTAATATTTTTTTATCTACTGTCTTATTTTTTACCAACGTTTTCTACTGTCTCACTTTTACACCACTTAACCCTACTTATTAGTAAACCAGAAGCGCTTCCTCAAATAAAAAACTCACCGCACGCCACTGATATAAACCATACCTTTACTGTATTTTGGTCGCAGTATATACACAGAAAATTGATCGCCTTCTTCCAATATTCAGTATCTTATCTCATGCGCGTGGGTACTACAGAATTGCATAGATAACACGTACGAGGTGTCAGGTTTCACCATTCATTGCACTTCCATATGCATGCATTTAAGCGATGCAACCTTGACACGGCGCTTGTAGCTTGCCAGCGAACGACCTGATCGAATGACATCATATCAACCACGCTTGCATAGATTGAATGCATTTCAAACTTTGCTTAATATTTTTACATTTGTCTTTGTTACAGTATGTTGGTTCCGACTAATAGGGAGTTAGGTTAAAGATTTCACAATCAAAAGCGAAATTTGTTTCCGAAATGCCATTTGGAATACTGTTACCGCAAAACTTTTGCAAAATAACACCAGTAAAAGATTATAGCATCTAGATTGTAGGACTATCGAACTAGCGCTAGCGAACAATAAGTCTTATCCCATAATTATCAAAATTCGCTTTAAGATCATTTGTGATGGAATAGGCCCAACAATATACGCGAATCCCACGGAAGTCCCAATCGCATTCAGGAAAATTGAAAAACTGTGGAGTATTTGAAGAAACTTAGACGCTTAGTAATTAAAGACTATATATCATATATTTACCTCATCATAATTGAAACCGACAGCCTGGGTAGCTCAGTCAGGTAAGTGCCTGCCAGCTAGCCGGCTGACACGAGTTTGATTTCAGCGGTGGCCATAATATTATGGAACCGATTTGGGTCGAATTCGTTAGTTAAGGCTTAGGTTTAAGGTGTGTTGTGGTTGAAAGCTGGTTAGTGCGTGATGCAAATTCAAAGATGGACCCATCACCTCCACTGCACACCAGCAAGTCTGAATGAGCCCCGACACAGAGCATGTGGATTTTTAAAAAAATTATGGAAACGATGGTCTGAAAATGTACCAGACCCAAAATCAATCTTTTAAAGTACAAGGTGTTTAATCTAAACTGGTACATTACTTTAATTTCCTATATTTCAGACGTTATTATGTAATTGATTAGAAACTTTTATTAAAAATACTTACCATACAGTAAATGCATTGTAATTTAAGGTCGATTCTCACTTGCGCTGCACTCAGCTCGTCGACGCGCCGCGACGCAGCGATACAAATTGTCGCTAGTTAAATATTTCATAGTTTTAAATGAATACGTTCTCACAAGCGCTGCACAAAAGGTTACGACGCGTCGCTTCGTCGGGCGGCAACGTTGGTATTGTTCCGGGAACGTTAAATTATGTTATGTCGCGCTGCATCGCCCAGTATCAATCCTAATTTTATATAAGTGTACAGTGTACATGCTGTTTTGTTGTCCAAAATGTGTTCTATGGACGACGAAACGGCAGAGCAATTGATGATCCTTGTGGCTGAACATGTAGAACTTTACCATCTAACGAACAAACACTACAGTAATCGGCAAAGAAAAGAAAATATTTAGAGAGAAATTTCTTTAAAATTAAATGAAACTCGTAAGTACAGCGTCACCGTTAAAGTCCGCATCATATGGGACTTTTTTTTATTATTTAGTTTACTGAAATTTAAATTTCATGAACAGTTTTTGCTTGGAAAATAATGCAAAATGACGTTGACGACCTTTTTTTATCGATCGGCTATACCTGTCAAATTCGACATATTTTCAAAAAAATTACAAAAAGTTTGGTTATTTTTCAAAATTTCGAAGAATGTTAAATAGAAAAGTTGTTTATTTTTCAGTTTTATACCCACCTACCAAATTTGAACAAATTTGAACAACCTTGATATTTTTCACGTTTTCTTAACATAACAATTTTTTGGCTCATTCGAATTTATTAAAATCTGAAAAGACCCGTAAAGATGTAATACACTAATCTGCCAAAGGGTATTTTTTCTGTTTAAAAATGTTTCTAATTGGATTTTTTCAAAAAAATTCCGAATATGCTAACTGAATTATGTCATACTTGATGCAAAGTTGCTCTGGTTTCAACATTTCACAACAAAATTCGCTTTATTCATTTTTATCACAGTACAAAAGGGCATTTCTGTTAAAAAATGTCATAAACCAAAATTCTCAAATCCATTTGCCAATTAATAGACCTCCAGTTAATTAAATTAGTTTAGCAAGAACTGGAGGTATATCAATTGGCAAATGCATTTCAGAATTTTGGTTTATGACATTTTTGAACTGAAATCCCCTTTTGTACTGTGATAAAAATAAATAAAGCGAATTTTGTTGTGAAATATTGAAACTAGAGCAACTTTGCATCAAGTATGACATAATTCAGTTAGCATATTTAGAATTTTTTTTGAAAAAATCCAATTATAAATATTTTTAAACAGAAAAAATACCCTTTGGCAGATTAGTGTATTACATCTTTACGGGTCTTTTCGGATCTTAATAAATTCGAATGAGCCAAAAAATTGTTATGTTAAGGAAACGTGAAAAATATTAAGGTTGTTCAAATTTGTTCAAATTTGGTAGGTGGGTATAAAACTGAAAAAGAAACAACTTTTTCATTTAACATTTTTCGAGATTTTGTAAAATAACCTAACTTTTAGTAATTTGTTTGAAAAAATGTCGAATTTGACAGGTATAGCCGATCGATAAAAAAAATCGTCAACGTCATTTTGCATTATTTTCCAAGCAAAAACTGTTCAGGAAATCTAAATTTGCGTAAACGAAATAATAAAAAAAAATCCCATATGATGGGGACTTTAAGGGTGACGCTGTATATAAGCAATATGGTGCAAAATTATTTGTTGTGACCTTCTGTTAGTTTGCCAAGCCACAGAACCACTAGGTGAACAAAAATGATCTTTAAAACTGTCCCGAACTTTTACTTTATCGATAGAAAGCCTTCCAGAAACATGCGGCAAATTAACCAAAATTGGAGTTTCAGTTTGCTTCTTTTCATCTTCTAGTGTGCTCAAATGAATGTTATCGTTTCGGAGAAAATTATGTAGGCATAAGGCAGCTAAAATAATTGAATCTGCATTGTTTGGATTGAGCTGCATCTTACGGAAAAGAAGTCTGAATTTTTGGCAAAGGATACCAAAGGCATTTTCACTTACTCTGCGAGTTTTTAGCTATAGTAGGGACTAAAACTAAAAAGGAAATTACAAAAGCTAAAGAAGAGTATATACATATGACAGAACGATGTAGGGAAATAGAAGAACTCGAGAAGAAATATGATGCATTCAACCTACATAAGAAAATTAAGGAAATGACAGGTACAGGAAAGAAGAAACAACGAAATATCTTAAAAGACAAATACGGCAACATAATTGTAGACCTACCCAAGCAAATAAAAATATGGGAAGAATATGTAGAAGACGGTTTTGACGACAAGAGAACACTAAGAGCAAGAATGGACAATGCCCAACTTAACTCCGAAGGTCAGGCTATAACAACAGAAGAAATCAAACATGCGATATACATTTCCAAAAATAAGAAAGTCGTAGCCGTTGTGGTCGATGTTTGTACCCCTGCCCAAAAAGAACAATCCTAAGGACTGCTCAGAATTTAGAACAATAAGTGTAATGAGCCACAGATTAAAAGTGTTTCTAAAAGGTATCCTAATAGAATCTACAGAAATTCTAATACAGCGATGTCTTGACATGAATATAATAGAAGTATATACAGGGTGTTTACGGTCTTGTGATTTTATTTTCAAGATGTGATTAAACATCTTAAAAGAAGGTCATTAACGTAAAAATGTCTTAACAAAAGTTGCATAATAAGAGAGATATTACTGTTAAAAGTTTAGGTTATTTTTAAATTCAAACGATGTTATCAGCGAATTCTTTACTAAGTAGGCTGATGACAGTAACTTTTCCCATCTGTCAAGCTGTTTCATCAGTTGTCACTGCACTGTGGTTTGACATAAATTCTTCCGAATAAATCCTAATAAGGAAAGTAAAAATGGCCCATCGCACTAACAGTGAATACGTTGACATGTTGTTAATTTATGGGGAAGTACAGTTCTATGCAATAAAATCTAGTACAGTTGTTTTTGGGCAGAGTGATCGGGCTTTGGTATCTATAGAAACTATGTTTTTGTTAATTAAAAGTCAAATTCAGAGATAATAACACAGTAGCCATTGTAGCCAAGAAACCCACTTTAGAATAGCAAAAAATACCAAAAATCGTTCCCAAGAGTTGTACTAGATTTTATTGAATAGAACTGTACGCCAGAATTCTGCTGCTGCAAGTCGATTGTACGCTGAGTGGTTTCCTAACAGGCCAACACCTATTCCACAAAAATTCACCGCTCTAGTAATCCGTGCACGAGAAACTGGTGTACTGCAAACACGTCAAGGGATGGTGGACCTGGCCAACACCAACGAATTTTGGTTTCTATTTATGGGGCGTTATGAAGACAAAGGTATATACCAACGACGAAATAATTGATTTAGATGATCTTCATAACCGCGTTGAGGCAGCTGCCGCGACAATTCGACGGCAAGATCAAGGCCTAGTAAATTATGCCAATTCATGGATACGTCGAGCGAGACTTTGCGTTCAACAACACGGCGATAACTTTGAACAACTAGTGTAAAGTGGATTCGATGAAAAAAATAAAAAAATTGTTTAATTTAATATGCTTAATACTTACTTACTTAGATGGCTTCTCAACCCTATATGGGTTATTGCCTGCGGAAACCGCCTTCCCCATCCACTGCTTTCCTACCGAAATGCTTAATAACCACTTAAAAATAAAGAAAAAACAACAAAAAATAGTAATATCTCTCTTATTATGCAACTTTTGTTAAGACATTTTTACGTTAATGACCTTCTTTTAAGATGTTTAATCATCCCTTGAAAATAAAATCACAAGACCGTAAACACCCTGTATAGTAGGATTCATAGACTATGGATAAGCCTTTGATAAGGTAAAACATGATAGGCTAATAACAATTTTGAGAAATAAAGGTTTAGATCCCTGACATCCATATAATTCATAGTCTCTATTGGAATCTACGTGCAGCGGTCAATGTTAACGGTCGGGTATCTGAAGACATCGAAATACGTAGAGGCGTTAGACAAGGGTGTGTGCAGTCACCTGCAATTTTTATCATCTACTCTGAATATATATTCAAGGAGGCTTTAGAGGACCAGCAAGGAAGAATAATCGTGAATGGACAAGCAATCAACAATCTGCGCTACGCGAACGACACCGTCATATTAGCCTGTATTCCCGATGACCTTCAAAACATGCTACAAAATATCGATAGAGTTAGCAAAGATTATGATCTCAAGATGAACTTAAAAAAGACTAAATTCATGGTCATCAAGAAAACAGGAAATAATAACGTCAATAGTGTAAAAATAAAAATCGAAAACACTGAAATAGAAAACGTTCACAAATTCCAATACCAAGAGACTATAATAGATACTAGTAATGATCAAACTATTGAAATCAACAGACGGATTGAGATGGCTAGGTCGGCGTTCATGAAAATGAAGCCGTTCTTCTCGAATCGCAATCTCACATTAGATCTTACAATGCGCATGGGTCGATGTCTTTTCGGTTCTAGTATATGAAATGGAGGCCTGGACACTCAAACAACAACATACGAAAAAACTGGAATCATCTGAGCTTTTGGTATACAGACGGATACTCAAAATATCATGGACAGGACATATTTCTAATGATGAAGTCCACCGTCGCATGAATAAAGAACCAGAGCTGCTCCTGTCACTGAAAAAACGCAAACCATAATTTTTTTGGGCATGTCATGAGAAGCGACAGATATAGCTTATTTCAATTGATCATACAGGGCAGGATTATGGGTAAAAGATCGAGAGGAAGACGAAAGATGTCGTGGCTGAGAAGAATAAGAAGGGGCTAATTGAATCCAAGTAGTAACCAATGTTTCAATTCCAAGTTTAACTTTAGCTAAAATTTTGTGTTTGATTTTTTCACGAAATTGTATCAAACCAACATTTGTCAAAGCATGTATCAAAATATGAATATGAAAAAATATATTTACTACCAAGTAATTTAACCAGCAGTACGGCAGAGTGGAAGTTCACGTAATACTGAAATATTGAGAGTTAAGCAAATGTCTGCTTGGTCAGAACTTGGATGGGTGATCGCTCTGCGGCTCGGTGTGTCCGGCCCCCTCGACACTGTAAAGGTATAACAGGGTAAAAGGGAAAGAAGAAGAAGGAAAAAAAAACAAGTAATTGACTGCGATACTGCGATACAGTATCTAGATTTTTGCTTTTTTTTTAATTATTCCTACCGAAAATAAATTAATGAAGCTAATAAACCATTGAATATTTAGCTTAATCCAAGGGAAGATGCGATTATACAATGTTGTAATTTTAGTGTCAGTTGTCAATAAATAAGTGTAATTTTATATTTTATATATAAATTAATTTAATTTATTTGATACAATTATGGGGTGCTAGAAGTAGTGAAGCGCAAAATAAAGCCTCTCCTACTTAAATGCCAGCCTCACCTACTCGTGGTGCACCCTGTGTCAACAAACGAGGTAATGGCGAGCTGTTAGTGTAAATCTATATTTCATGTTCTTTTGCATAAATATAACGACTTTCAATTAGTTTTGCCTTCAGTACGTTTTCCACGTAGAAACAAAGTCATTTTTTCATAAAGAAATTTTTTCTCTGAAAAGGTTATAACTCAACGAACTGTTTGTAACATGCAATATTAAGATATTAAGGGATAAAAGGAATGAAACGCCTATTATAGAGCCGTAAGACAAAGTGGAGGGATGAAGAAGTAATAAGAAGGTCGATAACAGACTGAAAATGATGAAAGATGCCCTACAGTATGAAGGAACGAAAATGGGGGGAATTTCATTTCAGGTACAATAACCTTTGAATTTTCTTTTGTTATGAAAAAAATTGAAAACGTATTTTAGCGTTTCGATTCTCAGGCCAAAATTTTTCACTTTGAAGTGAACTATAATAAATAATTTTTAGTTTTATATGTAATTCAGGGAATATTATAACCAATAATTCCGTAATAAACATTATTCTAAAGTAGAGCTAAGTTTAGTAGTAGTCTTGAAATCGCTATTTACCTTGTTGTAATAAATAAACAAAACAATTCTACGCCAACCGAAAGCTGTAATACAGTTAGAGGAAAGAAATGGTTGGTGTCAAAATCAATCACCGAAACTAAACTTTTGAAACAACTTTCCCGAGGCGACGTTAATTCTTTTAACGATTCTGTACTGCAAGCGTCAGCTGTAAACAAAAAAAATAACAACTTGTCTTAGAAACGAAATTATAAACGTTGCTAAATGTTGGATTGCTTGTTGGAAATAAAATAAATTTACTTTGTTGGGAAATGCTTCGACAAATATTTTTCAGGATTGCCCTAACGTAGTGGATGTTAATTTACTCAAAATTTTATTCGTTTGCAATACATATCAAAATTATTAACTTAAAACATAATCTTTTGGGGGTTGGACTAAAAAGATAATAAATAATAGTAATATTCGGTGAGGTTTTCCTCAGAAACTGTTCTGAAGAGTGCTAAGTGCTAATCTTTTCCATTTTTTTAGATTAGATGTAAATTAATTTTTATACACTGACCGGCAAAAAAAGTGGCCACCCCTATATTAAAAGAAACCAAAAGGAATTCCAAGGTCATTTTTATTTATACTATTTATCGTTCAATTACAACTAGTTTTTATCCAGTTTGCTTACAATAATAATTTAAATAATAAAATTAAAACGAAAAAATCATTGAAATAACGGTCACGACTTTAGTGAAATACCAAAAACAAAAGATAATAGAAAATTTTAATAACGAGTATGTGCTCCTCTGGCATCAATAACAGCTTGCATACGTGCAGGCATCGACCGCAACAAATTTTGAATCGTTTCCTGTGCAATACTCTATTATTCTTCACGAAGAGCAACTTTCAATTCCAGTAGAGTTCTAGGGACCACAGGACCTCGTTTAACCCTTCGTTGAAGTTCATCCCATAGATGCTCTATGGGATTAAGATCAGTACTGCATGCCGACCAATTGAAAGCGTTGATACCAACCTCCTGCAAGTATTCTGTGACAATTCTGGCTGCATGGGGTCTCGCATTATCGTGTATGAGTTGAAAATCATCTCCTATAAATGGTGCATATGGAACTACAGCCTCTTCTAAAACTTCTTCGATGTAACGAGCAGCTGTTATTCCACCATCCCATCCAAGAAAACAAGCTCAGTACGACCATGGAATGATATACCTGCCCAAATCATAACGTCACTACCGGCTTTATTTTTTCTTTGCTTGATTGCAGCTGCTTGTGCAAATCTCTCAGTATGCCGTCTACAGACTCTTTCGCGTCCATCTCCTACATGCAAACAATATCTGGATTCGCCCGTAAAGAGAACTAGTTCCCAATCCTCTGCTATCCAGTGTAAATGCGTTCTAGCAAAATTTAATCCCTCTCTAATGTGAGGTGGTTCTAATTCAGAGGCGATAGCAGGTCTTCTGGCCTTCAAACCAGCTTCGTTTAACCGCCTTCTAATTGTACGTTCACCAACGTTTACGTCCCTGACAGTCTGAAGACGATTTCTAGCATCCACAGCAGTTTATTTATTTATTATTTATTTATTTACAAAACTTCGGGTAAATAACAGGTGTGCATTGAACACGCACGCCCTATAACAATTTACCACAAAATATATATATTATCAGGCTACCAATTACCAATTGGTGTAAGGTTACAATTTTTCCAAATAATTATCTACTGAACAATTTAACTTAAATTAAATTCTATATACAGATTTCTTAAACTAAAATTTACTTATTAAACTGAACAAAGTATTATTATGTACTAAAATTAGATTAAGTTCAACTACATTTCTATAACTAAAACTTTACAGTCGCTTTCATTCTATATAGTTTTTATTTTGGTGCACGAACTCACTCCACTCTTTTTTATTTTTTGCTACGTCACTTGCTTCTTTCCACGATTTTCCTCTCTTGGTTAGTATTTTTCCCACTATATCCTCCCACGTTTCTTGTGGTCTTCCTTTACCCCTTTTCTTTATGACTTTTGCTTTCCATACTTGCTTTACTTGCCTGCAATTCCCCATACGTTGGGGAATGACCCCACCAACTGAGTTGTCTCTTCTCTATAAATTGGTGTTTGGATTCGATCCCTAATTCTTCTCTCACTACATCATTTCTTATTCGATGTTTTAATGTTATCCCTTTCACTCTCCTCAGGTATCGCATTTCTGCTGCTTGTATTTTACTTTTTATTCTCGCTGATGTAACCCATGTCTCGCAACCGTAAGTAAGTATAGGTCTATATATTGTTTTGTATACGTTCTCTTCGTTTGTTGTGACACTTCTCTTTTGTTCATAAACTTATCTTTTATTGCATAGTATACTCTATTGGCTTTTTCTACTCTCTTTATGAGGTCTAGTTCTTGTCTTCCTGTCTTTTCTATTGTCACTCCTAGATATTCGAAGTTGTCCACTTGTTCTATGTCTTTTCCTTCTATTTTTATTTTTATTTTGGAAGGTTCCTTAGATACTGCCATCACCTTCGTCTTATCTACATTTAATTTCATGTCATATTCCTTCAAAGTTTCATTCCATAGTTTTAGGTTTGTTTGTAAATCCCTTTCATTTGCTGCTGTTATTATAACATCGTCCGCGAATGCACATTCTGCTATCTCAACTACTTGAAGATTTCTATACCCCAGTTTTAATTTTTTAACTCTTATATTACATTCTGTTATAATGTCGTCCATAAGTATTGTAAATAGCACTGGGCTCAAGACTCCTCCTTGTCTTAGTCCCCCTTTCATCCTGAAGCTCTCCGACATGCTGTTTCTGTTAATTACATAGTTGATGTTGTTCCTGTATAGGCTTTTAATTGCCGCTATCAATCCTTCATTGACATTGCTCCTGGCCAAGCTTTCCCAGACCATGTTTCTATTTACTCTATCGAACGCTTTGTTTAAATCGATAAATGCGAAGAATACTTTTGAATTATATTTCATTGTTGTTTTTATTATATGTTTTATTGTAAATAGATGATCTTGTACGCTGTAACCTTTTCTAAATCCACTCTGCGATTGTGATAATGTCCTTTCAATTTTTTCTCTTAATCTTCTTTCTAATATTCGTTCATAAATCTTCATGGGTATGCTTAGTAGGATGATCCCTCGGTAGTTGTTACAATTTGTACTGTCGCCTTTCTTGTGAACTGGAAGCACTTTTACTATTTCCCACTCTTTAGGTATTGTTTTAACCTTCCAGACTTTATTATAGATACTTAGTAATATTTTTCCCCTTCTTCTCCCATGTGTTTTATTAACTCTGCCTTTATTTGGTCCTGTCCAGGTGCTTTTCCGGTTTTTGTACTATTTATGGCTTCTCTCATTTCTTGCATCTCTATTTCCTCTCCATCTTCTCTTCCTAAGTTCTCTAGGTTTTTTTCGTTATCTTTTTCTTTTCTTTTTTCTTCCTTTTCTTTTCTATCCTTTTCGTTTTTCTAGTCCCGTCGGGTTCAGCAATTCTTCGAAATATTCCCTCCATCTTCCCATAGTTCCTTGTTCGCCTACCAAAATTTCTCCTTGCTTATTCCTTATCCTACCCTCATAAGTTGGTTTGCTGTTTCGTAGTGATTTTAATATTTTATAAAATAATTTCAGGTTCTCTTTGCTATTTTTCTCTAGCGTTTCTCCGAATTCTTTCAATGTATCTTGTTTAGCTTGCATTACCAAATTTTTAACTGTTATTCTTTGCTCTTTGTATTTTTTGTATGTTTCTTCGTTTCGATTATTTAAATATTTCTTCCAAATTTCCTTTTTAATTCTGACCTGTTTCTTAATGTTGTCGTTCCACCATGCTGTTTGTTTTTTGTTAGTTGTTGTTCTGGTAATTTCACATACTTCTGTTGCAGCTTCGAGTAGTACATTTTTGAACATTTTCCATAATTGTTCTAAGTTTGCTTCTTCCCATTTTTCTTGAAGTTTTCTTATTTTTCTGCTTACACTTTCTTTGTATCGATTACTAACTTCTTCGTTATTTAATTTATAAGTTTTTAATGTTTGGAATTCTATGTTCTTCTCAGAATTTCTAAACAAATAAATCGATCATCTCTTACGAAAGTTGCTCGTTTGCGACCTGAACCAACTCTTCGAGTATACATCTTAGTAGGCTGGCAGATTATACTGAACACCATGGACATTTATGTAAATCGCAAAACTAGATTACATGTACATTTTATAGGGTGGCCACTTTTTTTTCCGGTCAGTGTGTAATATTCCTTCACAATTTGCATCTTGTTTTCCTTAAATTATTAACAAATTTGCTTATTTCGGCACACCTTCTTTTCTATTTTCTAGTTTTTTCCATTTTCGATATAAGAACATTTTCAAGCTGCCTCTACATCAGGAATAACTCAACTATCCTATTTCTGGGAGAGTTCAATAAAAGAACTCGTCCTTTTGTTAGGAAAGGCAAATCGTACGTTTTATGCATGCAAACGAATTTCAAATAATCTCCTGTATCTAATGTTTAAATTCAGGCGTTGGTGCTTTGCTAAACCCTAAAATTCAACAAAATATCTGTCATCCCTCTGACGACTACTGTTCGAATTTTAATGACTCCCTTGATCATTTGACTTATCTTAGCAGCGAATAATTAAACAAATTTAAAAATAATACTTTCCCAAGCTCAATATTATTCTCATGAACACAAAGGAATAGAATTACACGGAAATGTAAAAAAGAACATTGGAAATAGATTCGTTACAGTAACCTTGATATTGATCCCTCTAAGTCTGTAGAAGATTGATAAGAACGTAAAACCCCCAAAAAATTTTATTTACAAAAAGAAAAGAATCCTTTAGGCTTGGATAATAAATGATGACAGTTTATTTCAGTCAGTTTCAAGTTATTTTATCATAGTAGGCGACCAATTTTGACGCATTCTTTTAGGGGTATTTTACGTATCAGAAAGTGTGTCACATTGAATAACTTAAGAATCTTATAGAAAATGGTGGTCGTTAAATTCGGAACGTAAAGCCTAAACAAATGTCCTTTTAGAAATTTCCCCATAGTGTGAAATCCTTTGTGTGTATTTTACCAAGAAAACGCATTTTGCAAATTAAGCATGCAAGCACATCTAGGATGCTTTATGTCGCACATATTTCACACTTAAAACCTTCCAGACATTTTTTGTGACTCCATAAGGAAATTCAGTAAATTTTAGAGGAAAACGCAAATTTATAGCACCGAATTCAGACGACTTTGCATTCTTCATTTTGGGTTTACTGGTAGAATATTCTTTTATTTGACGGGATATATTAAAACATCAGTCGATGATTTGCCCCGCCTTTTCAGATGTTTAGATGTTGCCTTTTTTATTAACACGTTCAATCCATAATCTGTGTTTGATTCGAACGTGAATACCATTCAGAATTTTATAAAGTCGTTTTAGGCGTGCCAAATCGTTTTCAACACATTTGCTAAATCCTGAAGCGACTGGAAATTTTCTCTTTAGTGATATTTAGGGGAACATTAATCACTTTCATAAATTCATAACCGAAACGTACAAATAGAGAAACATGAAAGCACTTGTCACTTTAATTTCTTTTTGACCTTTTTGTTAACACTTAATAATGACATATAAAGACCAAATGTTTTTGTGCAGGAAAATACCAAAATGATTACAGTTTTAGCCAATAATCTGAAAGGAGTCGAAATATAGTTTGTTAGGTTGATAATTTGAAATCTGAATTATTGCTTATTTTATAACGTTAATCTTAAGTAGAAAACTATTTAACTGATGAAATATAAGTTTGCGGCAACCCAGTAACACTTTAAATTTTGAACAAAAGTAAAATATCAATGTTTATTTATTTATTTATTTATTTATTTATTTATTTATTTAAACACATACTGGTTCACCAACAGGCCGAGGCCCTATTATAGGTGAACCCTTGAATACATTTACATCATTAACTAGGTACTACTATAAAATTAGTGAGTAATAACAGAAATAATGCATAATAATATACTTATACTATAATATTTAGGATAGAGAAAGATCACAAAGAAGTAAAACAACAAAGAAGAGAGAAAAAGAAAACAGAAAAGACAAGACAGTACGATCGATTACTAGAGATAGATATTTTCACATATTTGAGTGCATTGATACTAGGTTAGACAGACAAGCACGTTTAAAAACAGATAGTGATTCTGAAAAGAGGTGCACATCATGTTAGTAAAGTAAAATCAACTTTTTATTGTTTATTACAAATGATTGTTCGATTAATTGCTCTTACATCTACTAACTTATCACATTAAAGATAATAGTTATTTATGTACCAAGGGCGTAAAGATGCTTTTATGGCTTGAGACGTGATTTTGAGCCCGAGACGCTAGTCGAGGGCTAAAGACACGTCGAAGGCCATAAAAGCAAGTTACGCCAGTGGTACATACATAATTTTATGCACGATCGAAGATTTTAAAACTGAAATAAAAGGAATAAATTAATTTTCTACCCACATCGAGTAGTTAGTTGCTCAATTATTTTAATTTTTTACTGACAACTGTCAAATGGTTGAAGCATTTACGCCTAGGAATATTCACATAAATAATTGTGTTAACTGTGTTGTTAATACAAATTACCCTAAATAGAGTTCTAATAAAGAGCATACATTCGATTTTAATTTAAAAAAATTCTTTATAAGACTGTTAAACTGTTTATCAATTTTTGACGTTTCATTATAGACCGGCGGCCTATAAAGACGCCCATGGGCTATAAATAGACGTTTATGTCAAACAAATTCAGACATAATTGACACATTATAATGCGATCGTGCATAAAAATAATTTTTTTAATATATTTTTTAAACACGCAAATAAAATGTTTTAAAGTCGTCAAGCAACTTATCTTGGAAAACTGTACAAATAGCATGATTAATAACAACCCGGTTAGTTTCAATGAACGAAAGAGATTAGAGATGAGGCCTTGATGGAAAGGACTAGAATGGAGCTTCAGAAAAGGTGAAAAGGTCAGTAAAAGTTTACCTTAAAATTACTACAATTTATGCTACAATTAACTAAGGTAATGATAACCCTTGGATGAATTTCAAGCTACTTTGGACAATCTAAGGAAAAAAGGTTTCATTATTATGAAGGGTTTAACTCCATATTGTTCAAATTATTATTGTGTAACACAATCGTGCACCATATGTTTCGAATTGTTTCCTTTGTTTATGAGCTTTGCAGAGTTTATTTAGTTATCCTGTATTACAGTAACACGGCTTAAACATGTTGTAACCTAAACCTTTGCGAGGATATATTAATAAAATACGTAGACTGTTTCTCCAACAACTTTGACCAAATTCAAATACAGAAAATATGAAGGTTCAAATTACCAAAGAAAATTTAGCATATTTTATTTAGGTTTTGACAGGGCTTCGCTAAGCCGGTGTTCATGCACACAGGCGGTAATGCAAGGGAGGCAGTGGCGTAGCTACCGTGGAGCAGTTGGAGCAAACTGCTCCAGGCGCAGGAATCAGGAGGGCGCAAAATTAGAAAGGGCGAAATAAAAATTTGTAAAAACATTTGTATAAAAACAATTTCGATTTTCCAGATTTTCAACAGTAATTACACAAGTGGTGATAATTTTTTGATAATTTTAACTAGATTCACGAATCTTTATTACTATGGAATTTCCTACTACACAATGATGACAGTGCTGAATTTTTAATGTTTGTATTGAGACAAATGGCTGAGCTACCTTAACAACCAAGTCAAAGCTAACTTTTTTATGCATTTATTTAAACAAAGATCCAATGAAACAATGTGAAAAAATTGTCGCTGTAATCAGCTACTAGCAAATTGTCAGCGTAATTTTGATGCTATTGGTCGATTTGAAATTTTTTCTCATTATGATTGGCTGACAGGACTGTTTAAAAAATAATCTATAAAATATACAAAAAATAAAAAATATATTTTTTAGATAAATAAAACTATCAGCACCTAAATATTTTAGTATGCACTTATTATAATTTTGATTTCAAAAAATATACGTACATTATAAATTTAACTTTTTATACACCTAAACCTGTAAAAATGTATGATGATTGATAACAAAAACAAAAAACAAAAATCAATCAGCTAAGTACCGTATTCCTTTATGTTTTAATGAAAAAAGATGAATACTGAAAAACCAATCGAAGTGTAAATAAAGGAAACGTTTTGTGGATTTACTTAGGTTACTGATCAAACATAAGAAGGATTAGAAAAAAACAGTTTTAAAAATTATTGAAAATTTTACCGATCTATCAAAATTACGTGGTCAAGGTTACGATGGGGCTGCGAATATCAATATGAGTGCTGCCTAGTCAGAGTTACAAGTAAGAAGTAGACAATGAAACCCCGCTGACAGATTTGTGCACTGCTGTTTTCATAATTTGAATTTAGTGACAGTATCACCAATGTACAGGAAGTCAGGCAATTTTATGAACAGTTAGAAAAAAATTACTTTTTTTTAGTTCTTAATGTTAATTGAAATGAATCAAACCAACTTAGCAAAAACATTGAAAAGAGTTTGTTCAACACGATGGTCTTCCCGTATTCAGGCTCTTGGTGCATTATGTTCTCGTTATTTTGATGTAATTAAAAAATTGACACATTTATCGTTAAATGGCAAAAATTATGAAGCTAAAAAACTTGATTAATTATTTTGAATAATTTTCAACAATCATTTTCATAATAGTACCTAGTAAAATACTGGAACCTATTAATACAGTCTCGAAAATGCTGCAAGGGGCTCATGAAGATATAGAGAAATCCGTTGAGATGCTTCTTTCATCACTCCTAACCCAATTCCAGGACTTAAGGAATAATTGCGGATTTGTTAAAAATGATGCCCTTGAGTTATCGTTATCAGCTACTTAGATGGAATATTGAACCTTCTTTTCCTAAAAGAAGATTGCGTCGCGTCGTGTGAAAAAATTCTTTGATGAATTACAAGTAGATGGGCGCATTAAATTTGAATTTGTTATTAAGTAAGGTTTTAAATCGAAATAAGTACATATATGTTTTTTAAACTAAATGTTCAAAACAAATTTTCGCCAAACCTCTTCCGACAAACAAGGGGGCGCACCGATTTTACTTGCTCCAGGACGCTGAACATGTAGCTACGCCACTGAAGGGGGGTGGTCGCCTGTCCCGTATTTAATAAAAAATATTTGTATATAAAATCATCTGTAACCAACTAAATAACATTTCTACAGAAATACTTAGGGCCGGTCTTTCATCTCCTAATAAGCTATTTGGCAAATATTTTCTATGGAAACGATTTTATTCAAAAGTTGCCATAGAAAATAATAGGAGGATAAATTTATTAGGAGATTGAAAGACCGGCCCTTAGTATCCTAATAATTACACAAATTTCCAAGAATTATATTAATTAGAGTGAGCATGCACATTGTTTAAAAACAAATTAATTCATATACTCAACGAGCTGGATGGCTACTTTTCATGATGACGTTTTTATCAATAATTGTTATTATTGCACCGTGTGATTTTTGAACAAAACATTAGAAATAGATTTGTTTACATTTACAAACGCGAAGATATCAACGTTGCATTAAAAATTAAATTCTTCCGAGTTTATAGACAGTTTTAATAATTATTGTTCTTACTTCTGCTGACAGAGATAATTTTTTGAAGGTTGTACTGGCATATACCTATTTTTGTTTTGTAAAAATGTTTGGAATGGTAAATACATAGAACTAATTGTATATTTTATCCATTAATAATTGAATTTCATTTACATCACAGGGATTGGTTCGGAGGAAAACTTCGGCATTTTCTTTTTTATCATTTGAGAAAGAAATGCTAAACTATAGCTTCTACTATTAAATTTTCAAATACACATGAATAATAATAAAAAATACATTAAATATACAATGTGTACTAAAAGGTTCGCACCATAATATGGGACATTTTTATATTATTTGATTTAAAAAATAAATTAAGGGAATCGTATGTGCTTGTCTAAAGACTAAAAAGGAACTGTTTGGATTTTGTCAAAAATCACAATTTTCTTGTAAAAATTCCATTAAAAATATTTTTAAAAATCAAGTACAGTCAGACTTCGGTTAACGTTATATGTATATACATCTGATAACGAAGCTTCGGTATAACGAAGTCCGCAATTTCAAGCCCCATTTAACATAAAAAAAATAAGGCCAGCAGCTGTACAAGAAGAAGGAAATGACATCCAAGAAATTAGAGATACAGTTATCCAGATGACCCAATGTAAATACTAATCTATTTCCATTGCGAACCGAGTTAGAAGTTAGAGATTCCTATAAAGGTAATCGTTCATTTTTTTCTTTTTTTGTACAAATCCAGAAGTAAACTACTATTTACCATATTTTTTCGTACTCTGTTTTTGAGCAGTATTTTTCATTGATTAGAAGAGAAACACTCTTTAACAAAAGCCATAAATCCATCAATGCTTCGTCATCTGCTAATAGTACGAAGTTCTACTAGAAAACTGATGGTAGCGGCAAATCAAGTAGGACACCGAATTAATGAAACCAATACCAAGTACAGTGAGTTAAAAAACAATAGAGGGGCATACAAAGAAAGAAAACTAAAGGTATTTGAAGAGGAAAAATTCGTAGAATTCGAAGAAACAGAGGAATGTATTATGTTTCTGGGAATATAATAGAAATAGATCTGACGAAGAAAAAGAATAAATCTAAAGATTCCCAAAAGTAACAGGTGCGCAAGAATAAAATAATAAAATCAAAAGGTGTTGCACGAAAGACAAAAATATTCAAAACGATACTGTTATGCGGTTACGAAACATGAGCGCTGCCAAGAAAAAATCAAATAAAAGTAGAGATATGGAAAAAGAAAATTTTAGGTAGGATATTTCAAGGAAAGAAAATACACGACATGTGAACAAGAAGAATTAGTGCTGAATGTAGGATCACAGATTAATTAAAAATATTGCATACAGGATACTTGAAGGAAAGAGAAAAAATGCAGTCTAAGGAGAAGACGGAGAGAAGCAGTAAAGGAAGATCTGAAAGAGATAGAGGTCAGAAAGCAATCGCAAGAGACAAGAAAGGGTGCAAAAGAGTTACAAAGAAATATTATATATTCATTTTAATTGATTAAAATAAATAAAACATAAATTAAATTTTGCGCGAAAGCTGAAGACGTTTTTGTACAAAAAAAATTGTTTTTGGGCAGAAAAGGATAACTATTTTTTAAAATGTTTTACTGATAATTATTACGTTGGTTCAAAATTAAAATTTTCCAAACAAACTTGTTTTCAGAGCTGTTTTTCTGAATCGAAATAGCAGAAGACGGTTTTAGTCAACAAAAGCAAATTTCGTAGGAATAATTCAACAAAATAAATTGTTAAGTTCTGCTATTCATATTTATAATTAGCAAAATGATTAAAAGTACTTTTAGATTAAATATGCACATTGCACAACCTAACCACCTATTTCACATTCACTAAATATCATTCCGATGTTACTGGCTAGACTATTTTCGAGTATTTACAGTTCACTCTTGCATTTCTAAAAGACCTATCATAATTATTGCGCAATGCTCAACAAAATCGAAGGCCTTTTTAAAATCCGCAAAAGCCAAGTATACTAGTACGTTGCATTCAGCAGTCTTCTTAAATTGTGAATACTTAGGTGGTCACATGTGCCATAATCGGTTCTAAATCCTGCTTGCTCACTGATTTGATATTCATGTAGCTTTTTTGTTAATCTGTAGTTCAGGATTCTTGTAAACAACTTATAAGTCTGCGATAATAAACCTATCGGTCTGTAATTTTCTAGATTCTTCTCCTTTTTCGTACAGTAAATACTATTACACTTCGCGGGAATATTTTGTTCCAGGCTGCACTTATTGTTTAATTGGGTTAGTTTACCTATATGATTTCATATCCTCCTTCTTTTGACGTTTCTGCTAATACGCCTTCTTCACCTTCCCTTTTATTATTTTTTGTTGTCCTTAAGGCTGTTTTATTTCTTCTTCTTTTATTTCAAGGATCTCTTCGAATTTACATTCATTAGTTTTCGTTCTTCGTTTTGTGTTTGGTCTTGTTTATCTGCTTCTTAAATGCGTTGCTGTTTGTAATTTCCGTTCAGTCATGACATTTTAGACATATTATTTTTGTTTTTCCTTACTCTTTTCTTAAATATTTTAGATTTCTATTTTCTTCTATGTATAACTTTTTCTATATCGGTCTCGTAATATTTTGACAAATCTTTCCGTAGCATTTTTCTTATTTCTTTACAGATTTCTCGGTATTCGTCATATTTATTCTCCCTAAATATCGCTCTTTTTCGCTCTATCATAGCTTCCGTTTCTTTATTTACTTTATCTATTTTGTTCTTTACTTTTATTATTTTATTACTATCAATGCCGATTGCCTTAGAATTCTGTTCAAATGATTCGCCGTCCTTTACAAGGCGCCTTCTTTTTCTTCCTGCTCCTTACTAAGTTCTTTTATGATTTAGTTTCTGTACTCACATCTATTTCGTTTCAGTAAATTTGGTTCTATGATCGTAGTTTTCTTTTGTCGCAATTTTAGTCTATCTTTTTCCAGCTTTACAAGAACTTTTGCTTTTACTAGTCTGTGTTCGTTTCTTACGTTGAATAAACTGAGAGCTATGACATCTTGTATTATTGTTTTGTGGCTTGGTGTGATATAATCAATTTCATTTTTGATTTTCTGGAAGGAGTGCATATAGTATAACCAGTGTCTTCTACTAGGTTGTATCAAGAGTTTCCGCCACTTTTGATATTAATTTTGAAGGCATAGTACATTTGGAACTGGTTCGAGATGGCAGAGCTGTTAATGCCGCCCTACACTGCCAACAACTAGATAGGATGTATGCCGTCTTATCGCAGAAATACCCGTCATTGGTCAAAAGAAGGCAAGTACTATTTCAATAAGACAATACTCCAGCACATAGGTCACGTTTGACTCAGCAAAAAATTCAAGAGTTGGATGGGGTGGCAGTTTTACCACATCCAGCATATAGTCCCGATATCGCTCCATCCGATTATGGTTTATACCGTTTATTGGAACATGATTTGCGTGGACAACAATTTTATAATGTTGACGCGGTCGAAGAGACATGCCTGGCATTATTTGCGTCAAAACCAAAAGAATGGCACTGTGACCAAATGCGAAAACTCGCTGAAAGATGGTGTATAGTCATCGAAAATAATGGCATTTAATTTGAAGAACAAATCTTTTCTTTATTTTTTAATTCATTTGGTTTTCTGTAATAAATAATACACCTTCAAAAGGGACGGAAACTTTTGATACAACCTGGTATTTTCTTCTATTATTCTAAATATTCCAGCATCATTGATCCTCTCGGGTTCGTCAAAGCTATATTTCTTGTACATTACATTCTTCACTTTCTTCCTGTTTGCATTAAAATCGTTTCCTATTATTGTACATGCAGTCTTGTTTTCATTTAGAGCTGTTGTTATATCTTCACAGAATAATTAAGTAAGTAAGTATTAGTTAGCGCATAGCATTGGATGTTCTTCATTTTATAGCTATCGAATAATTTCACTATACTTTCCGGCAGTTTTTTTGTTAAGAATCCTACTCCCCTTTCACTTTCGTTTTCATATCCTTTGTAGTATAATACATGACCGAATTGGGATTGTAATGTCTTATACACTTCGTTCTTTTTTCTTACTTCCTATATTCCTATTATGTTCCATAATATTTTCATTAATTCATTTTCGAGGTTGTATAAATGGGTTTCTTCCATTAAACTTCGTAAACTTACCGTATCTATTGCCATTTTCGTTTGCCTCTGGCAGCCTGACGTAACCCGGAAATGATTAACATCCCTGATCCTACTCTTGTTCCCGCTGCTACTAAGGTCGCCGGGAACTTGGAGCCCTCGTGTTATATTACTGTCCATAGTATCCATGAAGTTTGTAGATAAGAGGTAAGTATTTGGCATTAAGCACCACTCTTGTCAGGCGGATTGGTGCTTAATATGGATAAGTAAGGATACATGGAGGTCGGTAGGATTAAGGAACTTGATTCATTCCCCGTCATGGGCGGGCAGGTGGAAGGAAAAAACCAAGGCATGCACGGGTAGGGCTGTTTCCCTGAAGTAGACGTATCTTCCACCAGGATCCTAATGGGGTGTCTACTTCTACCCTAGAAAAATATATTAGAATATAAATATAGAAGATACAAAACAAATTGTTTAAATCCTAGTTAGAAAAATTTAGTTTCTATAATGCTTTTCAGTTTCGTTTTGTCTGGTTATTCTTTGGTATATTATTTAATAAATAATAATATTAAACAACCTTCAATTATTATGTTATTTCGATTTGGGTAATTATTTAATATAACTAATACGTTTTTTATAGATCGCTTTCCGTTCCCTTTTTACTATTTATTTGTAAGTAATTAACAAAAAATAAACATTAGTTTTATAATCTCACATATTATGTGTGGCATATAAAACTTGTACACTTTATTTAGTTTATAACTGAACTGAAACAAAAAAATTCGTAGTTTAATAATACGGCCCATGGCTGGCTGCCAAAGATCTAAGTCCGGCGTCGGGTTTTGAGATAAGGTTTTTAATCTATCTATCTATATACGTTAACTTTGGTGCACAAGTGTATTCATATAAATTTTAACAAAATATTTGTAAATTTTGATAATTCAGAACCATTTACTCTTTATTTTAGTTATTTTTGAATAATGCATATCTCCATATTATAATGGCCAAAACTTGAGAAGATACGAGGATAAATTTTAATGTATAGGCGTTAATTAATGTATAGTTTTTCCAATATGGGCATGTTGGTTCTTTTTAGCATGTTTTCGAGGTATGTTCTAGATATATGTATCACTATCAAACTTATCGCCTTCTTTTATATGTTTCTGAAGTGTAAATAAAAACAAATGAGTGTGTTTTCGTGGTTTGAGTGACACTTGTAACCTTTAAAGCTTTTGTCATTTGTTGGCCACCAACCCCAGGTATATTGTCTTCGGTTAACAATCACCTTTGTCGTCACTAATTAATATTCCTAGATACAAAGTGTTCTGTAACTTCACAATTACTTATTTGTCGTACATCTGTTCTGTTGCCTATTGCTCAGTTTGAAATCTTAGTCTTTTTCTGTAAAGCATCTTTTTAAGGCCCGTCTCCATACTATAATTTTTTTAAGTTGTCATGAAGTCCTCCGGTGATAAAACCTATCAATATCGTATCATCGACAAATCTTATAAATCTTGAAGCTTCGTCATTTATGGAGACGTCCCATTTCTGTTACACCCCATTATGTATTAACTAGATACAATATACATATTGTTTTAAAATTCGCCTAACAAGAGTTTAGGAGTGACAGCGGATAACAAAAGGGTTGCAAATTTTTTTTGTAAACCTTACGTGCGTAGCTTAACATATGAACACCAAAGATGACTTTGAAAACAAATCTTAAATTAAAGTACGTAAGTACGTAATTTACTATACTTATTTAAATGACAATTCATGTCTACATTTGTAAAAATAAGTAGTACTTTAATTATTTTTTTTATAGAATTTAAGTTTTTAGATGTGACCGTAAAATAAACGTTTCGTGCTTTTTATGTTTTATAAAATGTGAATTCAAATTAGTTGACGTGTGTAATTACTTCACGGTTATTTAGCGATTTATCCTGACGTAGAAATTACATTATTTTTGGAGAATATAAAATAAAATTCCATTATTTTATTGTAGAAATTTCAAGTTGGTTGCTGAACATTCCAATTTATTACTTGCGCTTTTTTAATTTCTTCGTTACGAATATTCCCTTCTCCTGAGCATATTTGCCCTTACTAATTTTTCACATTTTTGTATAGCAATAAAGGCAACAATTATTTAGAAAGTAGCTAAATCGTTTTCTGTTAGCTGCCCTTAATTTAACATACGGAGTTCCTCATAATATGTACAAAGTTTAAAGATTTAGGAATGTTTACTGGCCAATAACAATAAAGTCATGGGTTTACTGTGCATGATAGAAACAAACACAGACAGTTAATAATTTAGAACGTTGTTAAATAAACTCTTAAGTTATTACCGAACTTCATGGTAGGATTATCATGCAGGCGGCACATTAGAAACCATTCTCTGAATGGCAGGTATGTTGATAGAGTCCATTCGAATATGTTTAGCAGCCGGAAAAAATCAGAAATCAGAAAATAATAACCGGTAGAATTTAAAAGTCGCCGTGATGTCCTTCCTTTTATAAAAATAAATTGCCCATGCCTAAATCTATTCACTACGAAAATGGACTCGTATTGAACCCTTGATACTCATCCTGAAAAAGGCTGTGAATGGGTAATGTCAAGATTTTCCTTTTTCATTTTTTCTTTTTTGCTTCTAGAAAAAATACCATGGAGTTCAAATAACTCTGATTTATAAACTTTTAGCGTTTCATGAATGAAACGTTTCAATTTTAGATTTATTTAAATTTCTTGCACGTTTTGAGAACGCCTATTGAAGTCAAAAGGTTTTTTAAATGCTTTGAAAATTTTATACGATAGAAAGAGTGACCCAGATAATTTTTCTCGTTTAACTAAAAGCGTGCTTAGCATTTTAACAAATTGGATATCCCAACAAAGTACATAATTAAAGATGCAATCTGTACAATAAGTAATTAGCAATATTTGTGAAAACATTAATTAAATCATAAATTCTGCATTAAATCAGCTGATTCTTATGTACTACAATTTTATTCAAAACTAGTTAGTTTGAGTTTAACTTTGTGAGTCGCGATATTATCATAAAATAATCTCGTTTAATTTATTAGCTAATTAATTAGTTGGTAAATTAATTACTGTTGGTGTTAAAATATGAGTTGCCTAACGTTTCCTCGTATATGCGTGGAAATATCTACAAACAGGGTAAAATCAGGAAGTAGCTGACATGCTTTTACTACATGTTTTGGGTAATTATTATGTTTCCTTATTAACTCAAAGTAATCATACAATCTATCCCCGGTGCGGATAATAAGTATTTGTTATGAATAAGATTTGTGTTATTATTTTCAAGTACGTTAATAAATGAGCTACATATTAAAGAAAAACTTAGGTGAAGATATCCATTATTTTATTAAAACATTCCATGATTCAAGAAATGAATGCAAATTGCTTGTCAAAAATATATTCGGAAACTTACAAACGATAGCTATTCAATACTGACAATTTAATTCATGTATAAAAAATCGCATAAGCCGCTGTGGTTTTGTCACTTTGACAGCGGATAAAAGTTTGCCCTAACTTTTATCCGGCTAAAACACTACCTTAACTTTAGTTGCTATGCAACTTTGCCTTATACGTTTAATAATTGTAGCTTCAATACCAAATTAAAAAATTAATTTTGTATTGTTCATTCATTAAATTGTCTCGCCGAATTACACTCGAGGTTTTATTTAGTCGGGATAAATATTTATTTGCAAAACTCAAACTAATATTGCTTTACAGCAATTAGACTCGAAAAATTGACAGCAGATAAAATCAACTCCGGCCTTCGGCCGTCGTGATTTTATCTGCTGTCAATTTTTCTCGTCTAATTGCTAAGCAATACGTTTTCGTTGCAAAAAATATTTATCCGACTAAATAAAACCTCTTGTGTAATTATATTCGATAATAAAACGAGCTTTGAATGAAACATAAGACGCTCCAAGCTGTCAATTTAGCTGTTTATGCTAAATTGTGAAAAACAATGGCTGGTGAAAAGCTAGTAAGTGCGGAAATACGTAATATCATTATAAAATCTCACTTTTCTGGTAAAAGTGGCCGCAAAATAGCGAAAGACGTTATGCTATCGCCATCAACCGTTGCGAATATTATAAAAAAATATTGTACTAGTGGCTGTTGACATTTTGAAAGAGACTGGTAGAAAACGATTATTTTCTGATAGAAATGTTCGCGTATTAATCAATATTGCAAAAGAAAATCGTTGAAGTAGCTTAAGAGATTTCAGTAAGCTATGGTCAGAGAAGCAATAAATAAACGTGTTTCAATAGAAACTACTCGAACTTATTTGAGAAAACGAGGATATAAGTTTTACAAGGTAGACTTCCTTTTGTGATTATTAATTTATTTCCCATTGTCTTACTAAATTTTTATTTATGCAATTAAGTTACGCCGCATATATGTAAACAAATCGACACACGCGCTTTCTAGTAAAGTGCAAACAAAACAGACCACAAAAATTAGGATTTGGAAATAGACCTTTAAATATTAGATTTATTAGTTTGAACAAGTGCCTGCTGCACACTCATGGGAACGTTTTGCTAACAACCCACTTATGAAATTTATTAGGTTTTTGAACAAGTACCAGATGCAAACGCGTGAGAACGTTTAATTAACACCCCTTTAGTATCACGGATTTTTAATATAAATACGCTACAAAATCTTACTACAGGATCCAGTCTTGACTATTCAGTCTGTCTGTATAGTGGTCTGGAATTTCGATTAGTACGCTGATCCTTTTATCTAATTGCTGTAAAATATACAGTTCGTTGTATTGCACTTTGTTGATCTGCACTAACTTGTGGAAATTAATCATCATGCGTACACCGCTGTAAAGCATTACTTTTCCAGCTGTCTGTATTGGTCAAAGGGTTACAATAAAGTAATTTCAGTTGAGGGGTCTCCCAGCGAAATCCAAATTTAACGCACAACGTAAAAGTTAGCAATTTTAATATACTTAACATATTCAAAATTAGACTTTATCAAAATTACATTATGGTTGCCCTGTCGTACGTGCTGATCACAATTAGTTGCGACAATTCTGACTACTGAGATATGTCTTGAGCATATTCTCAATCAACGATAGGAATAAACATCCCTTACAAATACGAGGTACCGAGTGGTCTCGTACATTTTCAGTTGTACATAGTGTACATAGACATACCCGTTAATTTAAGAGTCGTGCATAGCACACGTACTCAATTGGAGGGAAATTGCACCCTCGTCAAACTTTAAAGGTTGATTGTAATACCACCTTTGGCTCCGGCCGCTTAAGATTGATTTTAATATCAATCACATGAAGGATCGATCTTGTATCGCTTATCTGACTGGCGCACTGACTTACAGTATAATTCCTTGTGATCGATCCACCGAACTCAGGCCACCCAGATTACATCAAAATCATAAAACGAATTAATAATAATTATTCAAGCCACTGCCCATATTTAACTTGCCTAGTTTGATCTTCATACATTATGCATAAGCATAATTATTTACTGTATTTGTAAATATCTGTACATAAATATGTCTTTATAATACAGGGTGTTTCTTAATAACATGCTAATATTTAAGGAGGTTATTCTTGGGTTCATTTTGAGAAAAAAACTTCATATGAACATATGTCCTAAAGGTCTTAACTTTTGAACTACAGGGTGCTAAAGTTTTAAGAAAAAAAATTTTTTTTTTATGATAACTGGTATGACCCTAGATATTTTTGTGAAACGTAGTACGCATCTTCTATGCATCAAAAGGCATTTTCTGCTGTACAACATAATTTTATAATGTTACCGTTTAAAAATTATTCTCTTAAATAAATTTTTGTTTAAAGTTACATAAATTGTTTTTTCTCGTAAGTGGTCTAGCGAAACGCAAATGACTGAATTTTATTTTTTTATGCGAAAACCGTAAGTCAAACGAAAAAAATCAAGAGACCAGATTTGCTCAGAAAGGAATGAGGATTTCAAAAATAATTTTTACTTTAAGAAAAAGCAGTGGCGTATCACTTTTCTCTTTAAAATGATTCAGTGCAAATCCCGCACGAACGCCACTGGCAAGAATAAAAATTATGTTGTACAGCAGAAAATGCCTTTTGATGCATAGAAGATGCGTACTACGTTTCACAAAAATATTTAGGGTCATACCAAAGTTAACATAAAAAAAAGATTTTTTTTCTTAAAACTTTAGCACCCTGTAGCTCAAAAGTTAAGACCTTTAGGACATATGTTCATATGAAGTTTTTTTCTCAAAATAGACCCAAGAATAACCTCCTTAAATATTAGCATGTTATTAAGAAACACCCTGTATATACTGTATTAAACTTGATGAAGTATTTATTTCTTGTTTTATAAGGTGAGCTACTCTAGATCAACGAATCACAACAACATTAAAGGTCCTCTGACTAAATAGTCAGTTATCTAAATAAAGGGTAAGATTTTCACTTAACCAATAAGGGTTGAGGGTAAAGAAAATCTTAATGAAAACTAGAAGATCACAGTGAAAAACTGTAAAGGGTAACACACCTGACGTACGTATAGTTACAATACAGAAGAACTATTACTTGTTTGGGGCTCGTATAAATGAGAGTTACCTAATGCCATGCAGAGGGCCTTCCAATGAAGAGTAAGAACTTACAAACTAAAAGCACAACTTAACTTAAATTTAGTTTAGCTACTTCAATTGAATCTTTTAGGAACATCCGATACTTTGCACCTCTTTAATTGTCTGACTTCACCTTCGTTGTCTAACAATGAGATTTCCAGGTCTTTGGGATGCAGTTGGAGTTTAGCACTGTGAGACATACTAATTTTTTTTTATTTCATCGCATACTAAAGGAACTTTTAAGTCACTGTGAATTAGTGCACTAAGTACGTACCATGCCGCATTAACTATAACACGGAGCACTTTATTTTGAAATAGAGGATTTTCAAATTGGAGTTACTGGCTTTGTCCCGTAGCTCTATCCCGTATATCCAGATTGGTTTCAGAATGGTTTTATATAGGAGGAGTTTACTTTCTAACGTCATCCGCGATTGCTTTCCTAACATCCAATACATTGTTCGAAGTTTGATTCCGAGTTGCTTGCGTGCTTACGTGAATATGTGTTTCATCCGTGTCATTCTCTTACCTAGGTTTTTTTTTCTTAACTTTTAATAACAATCAGAATGTAATGCAGTCTATAAGCTAATGTGATAATTTAGTGCGAGATATACAAAGACCTGCATTTGACGCGGAGAGGAATCCATCCAACGATGTCACCTCAGTTTCCTTTGAGTTCTATGGGCCACTGTCTTATGAGCCTTCTGTTAGGTGCTGCTTGAAGTAGTGCTTCGAGTAGTGGATTTGGATGGCCCACCAGGTTGTAGTGATGTTTGTTGTATCTTTGTCTAATGACTTAATTTGCGTAAGGGATATTCAAATCGTTATGTAGGGTATGATTTGTTATATACCAGGAAGCATTTGCTTACTACTACTCTTACCTAGCTGAAGACCAGAGTGTTTAGCTGCATCCTCTTGGGGTATTAGCTGGCCGTTGATCGTTACTAGAGGGCAGTTACTTCTTCTCAAAGTAAATGGGATATGAATTGATTTGTCTGTGTTTGCTTTAATTTTTCATTTTTGTAAACAGGTTTCGATGTCGTTCAGATGTGCTTGCAGATTCTGTGATGCCAAGACAACAGTATCGTCCGGAAATATGGATGTGAGAGTTGTTTCTGATACTGGTATATCTGCGGTGTAAATTTAATAGAGCATCAGTCCTAGTACGCTGCCTTGTGGGACACCAACTGATATTGGAGACAAGTCGGTATATGCACCCTGAAATTTGACACAGTATTGCCTATCGGTTAGGAAGGACGTTAATAATTTATATATTTAATTGATATGGTAGTTTAGATTTCATCTTGTAGCATAGTCTTTATGCCAAATTTTCTCCAACGCTTGCCGTGTATCGAGAAACCCTGCTGAGTAATCGTTTGATCTCTAAGTCTTGTGTTATTTTTTTAATAATTCGGTGCACTTGTTCAGTTGTTCTGTGCATTGTACGAAACCCGAGCTGATGGTTGGGAATTAAGCTTTTTTCTTCTACAACTACTTACATTTGTTTTAACAGGAGTTTCTGGAAGTGGCGGTAGGCTTATAGGCCTATACGATTCTGGTTGCATCGGATTTTTTTCCAGGTTTGGGTATTCCTTCCTTAAGGCTGCATTGAAGAAGTACGTTATGGCTTTTATACATTTCGCCAAGACTTTTAGAACTTTCCCTATAATAACATCAAATCAAGAGGCCTTCTTTGGATTTAGTTCTGTATAAATTATTGTTTTGGCTTCTACAGTAGTTGTGTGCTTAAGGGATGGACACATTTGAAATGGCGTATGAAGCACCTGTTGAATGTCACTAAAATTAATTGAAAATAGTTTTCAATATTTAAGTTAGACGAAGGTAGCACCCATAATTTCTGCAAATTATTATTATTATGATTTTAAAAATTTTCTATCTTCGAAAGAAAGCGTTGCACGACTTCGTGACCAAGTGCCTTCGCAGAGGACTGTCCAGTGTCCACAGCTGGTATAACGGATTTAAATTTGAAAGGGTTTGACTCAGCGACGATTTTCGCGAAGGGAGACCAATTTCAGCAGTTACCGAAACAAACATAGACGCCGTGTGTGAAATGATTCAAATTATTAGGAGTACCTTAGACATTGGCATGACTGCAATAAACAAGATTTTACAAACTCATTTAGGTGTAAGGAAAGACTGTTGTAGGCGGATACCATACAGTTTAATAGAAGCGCAAAAACCACAGCGTGTGGAATGGTGTAAGAAAGCTCTTAAGAAATATGATGAAGGTAGGTCTAAAGCAGTTTGCAATATCATAAGTGATGGCGATAGTTGAATGGAATGGGTGTTTCCAACAGATCTTAATCCAGTTAAACTGAAGCAATATCGAAGTGTTGGTAAGAAAATGATAGCCTGCTTGCTTCTTCTCAAAATTAGGACCTATCACAACTGTCGTGTTTGAAAATAAACGTACGGTTACTGCAGAATGGTACACAGCCGTCTGCCTGTTAGACGTTATTTAAAAAGATCGTTTACGGCGTGCAAGAAGTGAGATCCTTCTGCACCACGACAAGGCTTCAAATCATACCATACGTCGAACAAAAGAATTTTTAGATGCTTTCGGGCTAAAATTGCTAAATCATCCGCCATACAGTCCTGACCTAGGACCCTCCGATTACTTTTTATTTCTTTGACTACAGGATAAAACGCGTAGTGTGCGATTTGCAACTCCCGGAGATGCTTGGAAAGCTTCAAAAATCTGGTTTCTCAGGTGACTCAAGAAGAGTGGAATTTATATTTTGAAAATTGGTTTAATCGAATACGTAGATGTAAACAAAAGGCTGTAGTGAAAGTTTCTTATTTTTTTGAGAACGCCTTTTGCTTCATTCCAGAACTTTAAACGTTGGGAAATTTATTCGATTTTTCTGCTTAAGAATATTTTTTGTTGTTCACAAATAAGCATTTCATTTTAGTAGGATAATTGAAATTTTCTTTTTGTTAATAACCACTGCATTTTATTATTCCATTCCTATGTAGCTATAAAATACATGTACTCGTATGTATCTAGCATCATCTAAAATGCCATTCCTACATAGATGTTTTTAAGCCGTTTTATAAGTAGGCAAGGTTATCAATTGAATGAATGGCTCAACACGTTTTGAAAAGTCCACCGCCTTAATCGTTCTATGTTTGATATTAACTTCGGTCATTTGCCTTTGTTTAAAATATTTAGGAATAATACTAAATCCGGCGTCGTTTCTACTTCTAATATTGTTTTGAAACTATATATGTCAGCTTTTTTTGGTAGAATCGTCATTTATTGCAGTTTTTTTAGAAAAATCAGGTTTCGACTTAATGTGTTTATAGACGAAGATCTTAGTTTATTTATTACAACTTTTTCGATTTGTTTACCTCTGTTTTTAGTTTACAAAAAATATAGGAGTAGTTGAAAGTTACGCTAAAGGTTTGCCTGCAACGGCTGTGGTTTGATTTCTGCAATTCGCATTCGAAATATTAAAACTATCGCTTTCAGAACTCGTTTGAAGAACAAATACAAAAACTGTATAAAATTAGAAAACCTCTGAATCGATTACATTTGCTAAAAATAACTTAGACACAAAAAACATTAATTTAAATAATGCATCTTATTCACAAACAGAAGGAAAAGTTTAAAATTAAAACTATTCAATAAAATGATGAAACTCGCCTAATTACGATTGATGTAACTGTAATAGTTATTTATGTAATAAGGATCATAATGACGATTATTATGGTACTAGCCGTGAATATTATGGGGCGAGGCGTTAGTCGAGCCCGATAACACGGCATGTACCATAAATAATGATAGATTTATGTTACGTATTACATACAAAATTTTATAATTATGCTGGCATCATTATATATTTTTTTTAAGATTTAAAATAGTATTTTTGAAACGACAGGTGCATGCAGTTATTATTATAAAAAATAGTAAGCAAGCCGCGCTTTACTTGCTGTCAAACACTGCTGTCAAGTAGAAAGCGTTGTTAAAATTAATTTGCAATTTCACAATTTGCAAATTGAATTTGTAGTAAAATTTAAGAAAATGAGTGATATTGATGAAAGTTTACCTTCGAATTTGAAGGAAATTGCAGAAAATGTTGTGTAAATAGTATCTACTTTTTGAATTGAGTACCATAATGGATTCATTATGGTCCAAGGACTATAATGGATTCATTATGGTCCTTGGACTATAATAAACTGCCTTACCTCACTCAAATACAATGACATAAAGTTGTCATTATGATACGCCAGCATATAAAATCCTTTAGTTTCTTCGGCGGTGTGAACCTGCTCTTAATTTTATTCCCAAACAACCAAGGTTATTTATTTGTTGAATGTTTATTTAAATCTATTTTTATTTAATTTGTTATTGTTGAGATTATATTGTTCTTACAATAACAAACGGAGAATATAGAATTTAACAATTGTGGCCATTTTGTTTTGTTTAAAACCTTTCAGAAACTTGAATTATTTTATTCTTTCGAATTGTCAAACTTTTGGAAAAAAAATGGGTTTCGCTCTATATGCTTTTGTGCACAGTTTATTGCTAAGGAATTTTCATAAGGTAAATGTCAGATCATAAATTCAGAATTTTGTTTTCATATTTATTTATTAGTAAGTCAGATTGCTGCCCATTGTAACTTACTTTTAATGTACAAATTTTAATTTCAATTGCAAATTGCTTACAATGAAAGTTAAGGAAACAAAAGGAAAATTAAAATTCAGTATTCAACTTTTGTGTTCAAAAAGTTATTATTAAGTTAATCCAGACTATGAGAAAACACTCAAAATTTTGTTTGTATTGCTCAGTAAAATTATAAATTTTAGAAATAATTAATAAAATGTTTTTTTCTACTCCTACTATTGAAAGTTGATCTTTCCACATGATTTTTAATGCTGAAAGCAATTGTTTGTCGAAACTGTGCGACAAAATCCAAAAGTGTGTTGCAAAGTACTTTGCAACACACTTTCAAAATGGTGCCGGTTAACTGTATGGTTTGTTTATATTTGTGATATGTTTATTTTCATAGCAACGGACTTATTTCCATAGTGACCATAGTTTCCATGAGCATACTTAATATTCCACAAAAAAATTATAAAATTTGCTTTAAAATATTAAATAGTGAATTAAATGTCTTTCTTCTGTAGGAGTAGAAAAAATAGTGTGTAATAACACTTGTTGAAAGTGTTTTGCAAAACTCAAATGAATGCAGCCTTCGACTTCGTCTCAGGCTGCAACCTTCATTTTCGTTCTGCAAAACTGTACTTTCAACACTTGTTATACAAATTACTATTTTCTACACATGATACGAAAACAAGTATTTTCTTCACGATAAACCCTATGCGAAAACGCTACATTTTCTATCTAGAGATGAAAACATATTCACTTCTAGAGATGAAAACAAGAATTCCAAATCTATGGCAACAAAATAAAAAAATGCGTGTGTTACTATGGAACCGATTAGACAAACAATTAATAATTTGCATTGACACAATTCGGTTTGAATTAAGTCGAATTAAAACTTATTTCAAACAGATAATTAAAATGTCGTAGAAAAAATAGCATTTACTACTCGACATGAAATACGTTTTTTTCGTTCGTGATTGCCCTACTCGCTGCTAACGCAGCTCGTGGGCAACTTCTCATCTCACGAAAAAAACGTCATTTTCATGTCTTGTTGTAAAATATACTATTTCCTAGAAACTCCTTATTGAACTTGTTGAACAAATTCATTATTAAAAAGTAAATAAATAATCTTAAAATAAGACACAAATTATACCTTTGTAACTCATGAAATGTGCTTGAAGGTGGTTGGAAAAGTATCGAAATCTCGATGAGCCTTAGTTTCTATGCATCACTTTACAAACATCTAAACCAGAAATTTAATGAATTTTTTTAAGAAAATCAAAAGAATTGTTGATTTTGGCAGCTTTTAGATTTCCTGAAAACTACTCGTACTAATACTTCTACTTGCTCTTAATTTATTTGTAAAGATTTGATCATAGAAGAAATTTTATTGTACTAGTTTCAAGTTTTATTGTTAATTTCCTAACTGCTGAAGATCCCAACTTTAATTTCTAGTTATTTATTTTCGCAAAAATTCAACAGCTTATCATTAATCAGCCCACTTGCCGTAACAATTTATTAGATTATTTACAACCTGTTCTTACCTCTACAATTTAGGCATCTCGTCAGGTTCAAGGTTTCTAATTTAGTATACCAAAATATTAAACATTCTTGACATCCCAGAGGTAAAATTAGAAAATTTTTGTAAAAGCTATTATCTGCTTTAGATAAATTATTTTGGAAAAACACCAAATCCGGAACCTCCCACAGTTGTACCAAATTACGTTTATTTATATTTTTTGTTGCATTGCTTCCAATAACCAATAAGTTCATCAACATTTAATGTGACGTTACTGAAGAAATATGCAGCAACATAAGTAGTCGTTGTGATTAGACCAGGTTCGTTTAACTTCATCCATTGAACCGGTTTTTCTTTTAAATAATTTTTTTTCTAGTCTAGCAGTTCCCAATAAATTTTTACCTGTTAAAAGAAACATTTGCCTAGTAAGTTGGTTAACTTTTTAATGTGATTTTTCTCATCTGTAGTTATTCTTCATCAATCTCTTTTATGACCTTGTAAACAGCCACTTAAAAGTTTACAAGTTCGCGCTGCAGAGCGAGTCCTGTCGCGCTTTTCCGTTATGTTCGGTCCGCTTCGACCAAACTTTAAGCTCTTATCATTCAGGAGCTTTCAGTTTACTTCCGACTACCAACTATAAACGCAGAAGGTTATCAAGTGTCGATTAATTAAGTACGCGATTTTATTTTATATTTAATTTTTTTAAGCAGGTGGTTCTTGAAAAATTTGGTTTATGAAAATTGTTGCGTAAGTAATTCCTTACATTTTTTTCTGACGAGTTAGAATAAGTTTTCAGAAGTTTCAAGTATTAGTTTTTAAAAATGAAACGCTTGGCTCTTAATGTCTATTGCGTAAGTAATTTGTTATATTTTTTTCTGGCGAGTTAGAACAAGCATTCGGAAGTTTTCAGCATTAGTTTTTAAAAATGAAACGCTTGGCTCTTAATGCCTATTGCGTAAGTAATTTGTTATATATTTTTTGCGAGTTAGAATAAGTTTTCGGAAGTTTTCAGGATTATTTTTTAGAAATGAAACGCTTGGCGCCTTAAGCCTGCGGGGTGTAACAACTACAAAAAGAATTTTGGTAAAGTTTTTCGAAGTTTTTCAAGTTTTTAGATGGGTTAAAAATACGCTTTCCTTAAGTTTTAAAGTTTAGTTTCCCGAGTTTTCTACTACTTTTAATGTATACCTAGTAATTTATAGGTTTTAGGTTTGATTTTAAAATATTAAAATCATTCTTTATGTCTAAGTTTAAATATGTTTCGGCTTGTTACAAATTTTTTAAAAGTAAAAAAAGCTCTCGAATGAAATAAATTTCAAGATGTTGCTTAGAAATTTCGTTCAAAATTTTATAGATTTCTGAATTTAATTAGATGCGCAAAATTCCAAAAATAATTATTCGTTGCAACATTTAATTACTTACAATTCGAGTGCTAACAAAATCAAAATTCCGTTGTATAAAACTGTGTAATAAATTTAAAAGTCAAATAAATATATTTAAAAATAAACGCCAAGTTAGATCTAAAAATAATTTTGTATCAAATGGAATCAACTCGACACAAAGATTGAAAATTTAGAATAGATGGAAATAACTTTATAGGCAGAGAATAAGTAATATCAGAATTTCTGTTATTTTCTATTTACGAAGAAATTCGAATCCAATATACGAATAAAAATCATTGCTTATTTTCTGTTAGTTATTGCATATTTTCCTTCGTTTCCAAACTTATAAATTCATTTTTTGTTGGCTACTTACAAAATTGAACGTGGGTGTTTTATGGAATTTTTTCAAAATCTTATTACGAAGTATTATACATTATCAGATGACACTCCAAGGATATAAATCCTTAAGAAATGAATCGGAAAAAACATTTGTAATTTTTATTGTAAATGCGAATAAAAGCAGATACTTCAGGTAAAGTGGATCCTTATGTAATTAAAAAAGAATATAATTTAAAATTCGTTACGAGAAACGTCTCAGATTTGTTTGTTTGTCTCCTACAAATAAATTTGTGTGGGTGCTTAAAATTACTTCTTAGTTTTAATCGAAATTTTAAAACGTATTTCCTTAAATCTTTAAACTTAAAATTACCTAAAAATGAAAACAAAAGATAATTAGAAAAAAATTTCCGATTTACAAAATGTCTTTTATATTTAAATAAACAAGCCAACAATTTTTCCAATTTAATTAATAATACTTGGGAAGAAAATAATTTGCCCAAAGATAAGCATTTTAGGGTTATAAAAAGCGAACAAAACGGTTATAAAGAAAATGTTATTAATAGTTACTCTGCTGTTATTACGAAACATGTCTGCTGTTTTTATTATACAAGAATGCCGATTTAGGCAATCTAAGTGGCTCTGAGAATTTTTGCTTTTTTTAAACTAAAAATGTTTTGTGCTCTAAGCGATCCTTCTAGTTTTAAATAAAGTTGTACTACCAACGGATTTTTCAGTATTTCAAATTTAATTTCATTGGAATTTAAAGAGACAGTTGAAGGCTTTGCCATCGGAAAAATGTAGAATAATTTCTTAAGCTTCAATCTATTAACAGATAAAATTAGAAATTAAAATTCAATTATCTAAACCTTGTATCATTCTGCTGGAAATTTTATCTTCGATAATTCAAATAATTAAATTCTGTATTTTTCCGTTGTGATATATTCCGAAATGATTTGCGCAGTCGTAATAATTCAGAATTAATCAAAAAGTCTTTAATTATTCCACGATTTAATGAAAGCAGGTGAAATAAATAGTAGCGTAGCATGTTAGAAACAAATTTTGTCGAAACTGGAAAAGCTAAGGCATTTCAAAACATCTGGAATCTAATTTTATTTAGAGGTAAGTAAATATTTGGAAACCTCACGTTTTCTCTGGTAATCAGAACAAATTACACAAAGGAATAGAAATTTATATTCTTGACGTGTTATTCATTATAGTTACAAGTTCAAGTCTAAAGTCTCAAAATTATGCAAATCTACTTTATTCAATTATACTTACTGGAATTATTACGCACACACCACAAAAATCGAAACTCTAGCAAGTCTCGAGATTTACACGGGATTTTATAAATTGTAAAAAAAATAATAAAATTCGAAGATGTGAAAAAAAATGAAATTTAGAGGAAGTTACGATCGGAAATGCAATTCCGTAAACAAATTTTCAAGAAACTTAGGAGACACCAGAATAATCCAGTTATAAAGCGATATTGCTAAATTATGACAAGATTAACTTCGAACTCCTAATTTAAGTACCAAGATGTGCCATTTGAGCTGCCCTTTCAATTAATTGGGGTCTTAGGTTACTGAACTGAGATTCTAATTGGTAATGTATTAATGACGAATTGGCGACGTGATTTGAAAATCACATTTGGTACATCTTTTCCTTCATGTCACATCAGAAGCAATAGTTTAATTCATTTCAGAGCATTACTTTGATGATTATGTACCCCTAATGTAGCAAAATTCCTTGTATTCGCAATAATAAACTAGTGAAATGTAAAATATCAAATTAAACATGTTAAAATTAAAAATCTGAGTTCAATAATGCTTGAATTAAAAATTAACACCAGGATAGAAAAAAGGTTGTTGACTCCTAATAAGGTTTCAAATCTTTTAATTACTATGTTATACTCACTTTAGGAAAGCGTGGATAAAAATAATTACGTGCGGGTTTATTTACCTTTAAATATTCGCGCCTAATGTGTTTTCCTCGTATTTCTAACCAAACAAAAGCAATTCATTTATTTAGAACAATACCTAAACACATTTTGGCTTTTAAAATTTAATTATTTTTATATTCCCTCACCTTTTAAATTATAACTTTTTAATCCAAATCTGTAGGATACTTCAACAATTTCCTTCGTCCTTTTATTCCTAGTAAGTAATTAGGCAAAGAATTCAAAACGCGTTCGATTTTTCGTAAAAGAATTTAATATTAAGCTGTGACCATCGTAGCTATCAGAAAAACCTTCCCGGCTTTTAATAAAACGAATTAAGCAGGATTTTTAAAGATTTTTTAATATAGAGGTCTGTAATAGGAATTTTTTGTGACGAAGATGAATTATCCGAGACCAATTTCCGGTAGTCGAAATTGAGAGACGAAAAGGGTTTCGTACAAATATCCGGGACCTGAAATAATTCATTTATGTATAATTATTATTCCGAATTTAACTTAATCTGTTCCTATTTTTCTCTTTCGTTCATCAGTTCAAGATTTAAATGTTGAATTTTTAAAGTTATTTTTTGGTTTTAATAAGAGTTTATTTAACTGAAATTAAACTCAAACAGATTTAATAAAAGCAGGTTTCATAAAAATTACGAAAGTTTGTAAGACATCGAAGCCTATTTTAACCACATTATAATAAAATTTAAGCAGATAAAGCTCGTAAATTTAACAAATCCAAATAAATAATGTCAAGTTAGCTTCTTTTGCATGTTTATTACTTCGTCCTTTATTTTCTGTTTATTTACACGTCGTTATTTTCTGCCAAAGGTCGGCGTTAATAAATATTTTTTCTTAATTAAATAATTTTGATGGGTTTATTTATGTATAATTATGCAAGTTCGAAATTTAATTTACGATGTCTATTCCATAAATACAAATATTTATTTAAAATTTGTATCCCGTTATTCATAGAATAGCCTTAAGGAACTCGCGATTTTCTCTTGGAAATTTTCATGCTGTTCTATTTATATGCATAACACTGGTACACTTTGTAATAAACTGTGAAGTATATGATTAAATTTAATGAATAATATTAAACTAGCCATTAAACACTGACAGTAAAATTAAAGCAAGTTCTCGACAACTTGAATTTACGAGGTTTCTTAATTTATTCTAAGCTAAGCTGAACATTTGAAGGGCGTGCAAGTGTTAAATTTCGCCCTGAATTGTTTGACAGTTTGAAAAAAGGACGATTCTTGCATTCTCGGGCTTGCAGACTTGCATTTGTAACTTAAAATCCGAAGTTTAGCGCACCACTTTTAATTTACTAATACAAAAACGCAATTCAAGGGTAACAGCGTGGTTAAAAGATTTTAAAATGAATCTGGTTTCTTGCAGAAAACAAAGTTTTAGAATTAAGAACAGCCTTGAGCTGTAAACTTTTATACAACTTTTTGTATTTCCACTTTAATCTAATGCTACTTCGGATGCTGTTATAAGTTTTAATGTACGAACTTATTTAATATCATACGTAAAAATGTTTTTCGATGTAGAACTTCATCTGTCATATATTGCTATAGGCATAACAAACCATGAAACTAATTTGGGCGATGTTTTGTTGCCTTTTTTAAGTTTGAGTTATTTTTTTTTTTAATTTTTTATTATATCTTTTAGAAAAAAATTCAAATAATTTATATATATTTATTGATAATAACGCTGGACCTCTTGTTGGTATTTTTAACAGAAGCTTGTGTGTTTTGGTCCCTGAAAATTTCCTTTGTTTTATTTATAAAAAATTATGGACAAACATACACCTTTCTACCCTTAAACACAGCATAAAATATTCACACTGTTTTACGTTTTACTAAATGTTAGTTTTTCGTCCTGTATAAACATTTAAGTTCACGTACGTAACCACTGATTTTGAAGGTTATTATTTTCATATTGTCTGGCTTTTCAATGTAGGTCTTGCGAAATTTCGCTCTTGAATTAGATCGGAATATTCTGACTAACTTGACTTTAAAACAGCTTCGCCTCCGTTGCTGAAAAAACAGGAATTGTGTGATTTTGATTTTATATATCGTTCTATTTGTAGGAAAATACAAAAGGAAATCAAAGTTGCCTAAATATTTTAAGTGTGAAAGTAAGACAATATTTTTTGTCTGCATTTTTAAGTTTATGTTTCAGTATTTCGAGTTTTCTTTTCACTGATCTTGTATTCTTAAGTTGGTGTTAAAGTTTTTATGAGGGCTGAAAAACTGATATTTTATTTCGTCAGTTCAGGAACTGAAAAATCTGGCAGAGAATTTATTTTTAGGCGCAAAATTTTACAAAATTCATGCAAGCTTTCTTCTGAATTCATCGGTGCGTGCTGTCATAAAATTCAAGGCAGTGTTGCAAAAAGTGGTTCGGGCCGAAGAGACATGGTTTGTAAGATTATTAAAATTCAATAACATATAAAAACTTAACGTCCAAAAAAGTTTAAATTAAATCCTTATTTTCTAAGCTCGATTTAACTGAAAGAACTTCTGAAATATTTCTTTTTTCTTTGTAAGTGCTGAGAACTATTTGAATCTATTTTTTTTTAAGATTTAAATAAAATATAAAATTCTAAAATATTAATAAGTACAAATTTTACTTTATTCAATGACTAACAAGATTCAGATTGTTAGAAATGTCAGTACTTTGAATCTAATTTTGTTTTGTTTTAAATAAAACATCTTCTTCTTCTTCTTCCTTCTTTTTTCCTAGACTGAAGCATGTTTTCTTCAATATAGTTCCTCAGTTATTCTGTGCTCAAGTTGTCATGCCATCTTCTTCGCAACCCCTTCCAAATGGCGACTTGTCTCTTACGATTTTTACAATTCTTTGTTCCTCCATTCTGGGTATATGTGTCTGTTCGACTCTTATTTTCGTTTGTATACTATTCATTTATATCTTCTACATTGCATTATCTCCTGATATTTTCGCTTCTCTCTCTGTCGAATAAGGTTTTCCCTGATATTTTGCGTAGTTTCGGTTGTCTCCAGAAGCCTTTTTGTTCTGGACGTATCCGGTCTCGTCTCTGCCATGAAGGTTAATTATTGCTTTTATATATATTTGCCTTTGTCTCCTTTCTTATGTGTCTATGTCGCCACACGGTGTCATTGAGACAGCCTGCTATTTTTTTCGCTTTTATAACTTGCTGTCTGATCTCCTTTTTGGTATTTCTACAACTGAATACATGTAATTTAATTCCCAAGTATTTAAAGGACATTACCAGTTGGATCACTTTACCATCTACTTCTAATTTACACCTTATGGGGTTCTACTGAAGTTGTCATGCACTTGTTTTTTTTTTTTTTTGAGAAATAGCCATGTTCAGGTCATTTGCTGCTGCATTGAAAATGTGCAGTGGTTTTTGCAGGTCATCTTCATTATTCGCCAAGAGAACAGCATCGTCCGCGTAGCATAGGATTTTAAGTTCTTTAGTAGGTACACCCATTCTATGTCGTTTTCCCTTTCTTACTTTTTTGATAATTACGTCCATAATTATGTTGAATAGTAAAGGATTTGGCTTATTCCGTTGTTAACCGGTATGAGCTAAGTTAATTTTGATTCCACCTTAACTTGAATTTTATTATTAGAATACATATATACCTATTTTTGATTGTTTATGAGGTTGGTTGGTATTTCTCTGTTATGAAGTAGAGGTACCACGTCATTAATTTGTATTCGATCAAATCCTTTTTGTAAATCAATGAAGCACAAATTTGCAGGTTCATTATATTCAATGCACTTCTCTATAACATGTCTTATTACGAATACTGCATCTGTACATGACCTTCCAGATCGAAAGCCTTGTTGTTCATCTGTAAGTGTTGCGAGGGACTCTATCCTTTTCTAATTATTTTCTTCGAAAGTTTAAGTGCTACATCAAGCAAGTTTATTCCCCTATAATTGTCTGGGTTTCTTCTCATCGCCTTTTTTAAACATTAAGATTATATAATATAATTTTGTTTTGTCAATTCTTTTGTAAGAGACAGGTTCATCGGAAATTAGATCTTGGTCTGGTGTTTTTCTATTTTTTAGATCTTTTAATATTCCTTCTACTTCTGAGATCTGTATATTTGATTAATCGCTTACTTCTATATACAGTATGTCCACGGATTGAGTTACAAAGAGGTATGATTGACAAAATAATTTTTAATTTAAATTGCATATTTGGGGATTCAACCCTGCTTGCTTTAAAACTAATTTTAAGTATATTTTTGCTTGTTCCAAATGAAGGAGGTCTTGTTGATAGCTAAAAAAGTATTTTATATTTAGTTAAAGTAGCCTTTTTATACTAACTACGGCAAGACGTGATTGAGAAAAGTATTTCCCAACGTAAAATCATCGATCCATGCAAAATTTCAGAAATATGGGCTTCCTTTTATGAAATCGTGCCTGCTTATTGTTAGACTTAATATGTTTACAAACCGTGAAATTCAAATTTTATTTACAATAAAAATTTATTCAAATAAACCACCTCCTAAATTAGCGATGATGTGAATTTGAAAATAAAAATCGTCTACTCAAGTTTTTCATGATTTTTAATAAAACATTTTGTAAGTCCAAAATTTCGAGATAAATGTGAATAAAAAAAGAACTGTAACAGTTAGCCCAAAAATGAAAACTGCTTTAGGGACCCGAAAACAATCAGACAACTTTATCCAGAGTGACTTTTCCTGAAAAATTGAAAATAAAAAATGTTCTCCTCTTTGTAACTCAATCCGTGGACATACTGTATATTTTTATTGGGACTAATCTCGTCTCTTCTTGTTCAGTTAGTTAGATTACCCATATATGGTTAACTTCTATTAGTTCATTAATTTCTTTTCTTTATTGTCTTATTGTTCTCCTTATTTGTTTCTGAAGACTCTAAAGGTCGCATTCCAATACTCACTTTTCGGGCGATTTACTAGAAGTTTTGTTTCGTTTCCCATTTGCTTGCCGTTTTTGTAGCATTCTGGAGTTTTTTGTGATTTGTATCTTGAGTATGCGATCCTTTTTTCTGCGCTATTTACTTTGACTTCATCTCGGAACCATGGTATTATGTTCGCTTTCTTTTTTGTGTTGACTATTCATGTTCCTAATGCTTCAATTGGCGCATCTTCTATATTTCTTTTAACTTTCTCCCAACTGTTATCTACATTCTCTTCTTCTGTTATGCTATTTCGTTCCATTTTTTCTGCTAGTCGTGCTTGGTATAGTTGTTTGGTGAATTCATTCCACAATTATTGTATGTTGAATATTTGTTCATTCGTCATTGGTTCGGTGACATTTTTGCAATTTTTCATCATTTTTAGTCTAATTTTTGCCAGTAATAATTTATGATCACTGCCAACATTCGTGGAGTTCAAAGTTCTGACATCCAATACTGACAGTGGATATACATATACATTTCTGTCGGCAACTATATAAAATAAAACATAAAATTCTAAAACATTGATAGCTACAAATATTGCTTTATTCAATGACCAGAAAGTTTCAGGTTGTATTTAGGTTAGAAATTTCAGTACTTAATCTGTGCGGAGGGAGGAAAATGTTTTCTAAGAATCCTTAAAGTAGACCTTAAAGGAAATACTTAAATACATTAAAAACGGAAACATCCCACAAAAATATTAAATTTAAAATTTAATTAAATTGAGACTTTTCAGGAAATATTAAAGTTATATGTGAAATTTGAATCGGGACTGTGTAGCTTTTCCGAAAATATTAAAAAGTTTGTTTTCCATTATAAATTTTACAAAACAGCTAGTTTTCGTTAATTTTGTTAATTTTGAAACTTTCAGTTCTGTTTTATCCAAGAGTGTTTCTAAACAAATGGCTCATATTTTCAAACTCCCCAAAAAACTAATTGTAATTTAAATAGAATTATATTTATTATCAGTTAGCATATTCAAAGGAGTTATCACATATTTATATTAAAACAATAATAATTAGAAATCAGTATAGCTACTGGCAAAATATTGCATTTTATGCAACATTTGCTGCTCTTTACAAAAAGCTTGTAACGACGTTCCTGGTAAAATTGCTGCAACAAGGACTAATATGAGAAACATTAGCTGTCCAGCCTGTTCCCGTCGCAATAAAAGAAAAATATGAATCCAATTTTAAATTTCGTATTCAATAAAAGTATACAAATTGAATATAACAACAATATTTATGTTCGATCATTTGGTTCTGAAAGTCACTAAATATGGATATAGACAAGACGAACATTCAATTTGCTATACGCAGACAGGCGTTCCTTACGGGCAACCCCACATCCATAAATTTAGCATGCGGTTATTTTAAAAAATTCGGGAACATAATAGAATTTTTTATTAAACGTCGTATTTTTTCAGTTTTTCTTATGTAAAAACGTAAAATGCATAATTTTAAAATACATCATTCTTGATACATCCCACATTTAGAATTTCTAAGTTTGTTAAAAATTTAATTTCCTGAACTTGAAGAAAATTATGTACATCCCAAAATTGGCAACCAAAACTTGCCTTCCTAACCTTTCTCAAATTACCATAAACAGAAACTAACATCAAACTTTGAGCGATGAAGGGTGATTAGTTTCACCTCAAGAGAATAAATTTGTTGTGAACTATTTTAATCTATATGAACCCAACCTACATTTACTAAAATGACAGTTTCTATAAAATCGATGAAGTTGCATTAAAAATGTTAGTGAGTTCCGTGACAGGGATTGATGTTGTTGTAGATATTTTTAAAAATCATGTCGATGACATACTTAAACACAATTTGTTTCAAAATGTATTTAGATAAAAATAAACTATACTAAGGCGAGACAAGAATTTTTACTTTGACTTGATATTCGAACCCGTTCTGTTTACTCACTTTGAAGTTTTCTAATGTATCGTTATTGATTGGAGGCTCTTGTATTTTACAAAGAGTGATTTTGTAAGTTTATAGAGCTAAGTACTGTTTGTTATAAGCTGGTCTTTATTGTGTAATCTCTAAAGATAAATACTCCAAAATTTAACTTTACTTTTGTAATGTTTAATCCTATTGGCATTTTTGGGCAAATTATTCAAAGTTGAAATTTTCCATGTTCGGAAAGAAATTTGAATAGGATATAACGTAATATGCCGAATAACATAACATATAACGAGGCCTTTCGTACCCGTAATAAGTGTAAAGGTTGGGTTGTTTATAGTTTTGTAATTCACTGCATTGCATCTTTCACTACACTGCAGTGTTATACATTTTATTACAATTTTAGTGAAGGTTTATCCTTCCTTGGTAAATTCTTTAACACACATTCCATGTTCCTTTCAATTTTCTCCTGTTTTTTCCATGTTGTACTATACTTCTTCGTATAACTTTTATTTATTTGTTGTCATCGATCTTTTCCAGGAGGTAAAACAAATCCGTTTTCGTTACGTTATTTTTTGTTGTTGGTTTAAGATGCAGATTGTTAAGGTCATATGGCTATTCTACCTAAAAGGGTTCAAACCTCAAAGTCTTATAGAAATTGTAAAAGCTATCGTCAAGGTTTGAACCTATGTGAGCTCAACAACGAAGCAGGTTTTCAACGCACTCTACCACCGGAACCCCATGTTTGCGATTTGTATTGACTTTGCAACTTCTAGCTGTTTTTCTATTTTTCAACCCCGAAGATTTTTCTTATATCTATATTTCATTTCTATAATTTGGATCATTTTGTTTCATTTGCCTTTTCGCATCCATAGATTAAATTATTTATTCTGTTTTTCTAGATATACAGGGTGTCCACAAACTCACTTCACAAAAGAAAACTGCAAATTCTAGAGCTCATTTTATGTCGATTTGACGTAAATCACCTTATCCAAAAATGCTTGCTAAGGGAGCTAGAGCTCTTTGAACATGAAAAGTTCAAATCGATTTTTTTCGAAAACGGTGCGTCATAGCGACTTCGGATAAGAGCATCATTTCCCGAATTTCCCTACTAACTTATCTATACTAATCCTACACTCATAGTTACGTTGAAAATTAAATTTGTTTTCTACGTTCAACAGTTCCCAACATATAAATATTTCCAATTTGAAACAGATTACCAATAACCAATTCTTAGCATTGAACCAATTTCAATACCAAACTGATTACCAATTACCAATTCTTATCATTGAACCAATTTCAATTCCAGTTTATTATTAATTTATTCAACTTATATTAGTACTTATCCAATTCGCATGCAGTATCAAAACTTATCCTCAATCCAATTTTATCCAGTTTCAATTCTTCCTCAATTACAATAATGGAAGACAAATAGAATTATTCAACTTTAAATATTATTGAAATTTTAATTTAATAATATTTATTTTCGCCTGGAAGATGTTTTTTACTTCCTCCTCGCAAAATTATTTTTTACTGTCTGTTTATTTTGGATCTTGTTTTCTGTCTCCCTGGTTTTTCGAAAATTCTTTATCTAATTGAAAAGTTTCTTTTTTATTCTGGACAACCGTAACTACTTAACTTTTCTATAGCAACCCTATTTAGCTATTCATATTTTACAACAATAATAATATTTACATTTTCAACACTTTTAATAAATAACCTGTTAAAAGAAACTCTTCCGGGTTGGGACCGTGACCGTGAGAAAGAACAACTCAACGTTTCGCCCACTTTCTTAAGGGGCACTAAAAGAGCACTGTATCTTATCGTGTCAACCACGCCAGAACTAAATAACTAAAGGAAGAAGCGCACGCTAACTCAACTTGTTGATTAAGTCATACGTGAAACCCTTCTGAAGAAAACAGAAGAAAGCAACGACTTTATACCGGTTATAACCGGTTAAGTGTAGCAAACGAATATTAGCATTGGTCATGGGTGGAGCAAGCGGATCCATTAGCGATGATAGACTTCCATATTTCCGACGATGATAACCAGCGTGGTCATTTAAAGTTATTCACTGTTGATGATTTCAATAGCCTCACACATTTTCCTGTTGAAACAGTAAGAAGTAATGGCAATAATCGATTATTTTTCAAACAAGAGTTGTGATTGTGTTCAGCAACAGCTGAGTGTGAAAGAAGACCTAATTTCAAGCAGCGTTTGTGTTCACAGATACGTTTGTGCACAAAGCGACCCAATGTACACTAAGCCACAAGAACAAGGGATGCTGTAGACGCCTCTTAATGACAGGGATTGAGGCTTATCTTTTACTGAAGGAAATATTTGTTACACTTTTGGAGGGGGTTTGAAGATGGTTTCGATATTATGTATTTTGCGAATCCTACCTATGCGACCAGTAACCTGACGAATGTATGGCAAAAAGGCAGTAGCCTAGGATGTACATGTGTTCTGTGGACTTCCAGAGTGTGAGAGGTGTGACGAAATTGTCTTGTATTAGGGCTAGCTCGACATAAAGACCGTCGGTTGGGATACTGTAATGACACAGTGAACGAGAGAATTGATTATGGGGAGCTTTTATGTCGGATAATGATGTGAATTGGTAGGAAGATAAACAAGGTGGCCACTCAGTTTGTGGGTTACCAGAGCGTCGAGGAAAGGGAGAGGAGCATTTGATTCTATTTCCATAGCTAACTTGATATCAGGATGTTGATTCTTGAGATGTTCTAAGAAAGAAGCAAGGTTTTGTCTTCCATAGGACCAGATAATAAAGATGTGATCTGCATGAAGGAACCAAACCTTGGGTTTTAAATCAAGGGATCCTAGAGCTATTGCCTCAAAAGATTATAAAGGTGTTTGCAACTGCCGGAGAAAGATTAGAACCCACAGCATCGCCTGTCACTTGCTTATAGAATTGATTGTTAAAAAAGAAATATGTGGAAGAGAGACAATCGATATAAAGTCATTGCTTTCTTCTATTTCTCTTCAGAAGAGTTTCACCTCTGGCTTGGTTGACGACCTTGAGGGTACGTTTATGTGGACGCATCGAGCATTGCGTTTAGCATCGCTGCGAGCAACGCAAAAAGAATGCAAGTGTTTATGACGGGGAAACGCGCTGACAAAGCATCGACTTGAATACAAATTTTGGGAGTGGACGTGGAAAACTGCATTTCTAGTGTTTTCTTACGGTCCTCACTGAGGGATCATCACCGCAACAGATACCTTCTAGATAAACCATGGTAAGTATTACAAGTAATAAGTAGTTTTTTCAACATGATTAACATTAATATTTTGGGTGTCTGCATTGATCTCGCATGACAATTAGTCCATTTTTTTAGAAGATGTGCTTCTATCATGTCATGAATGTAGTCAAAAAACTTTTACGGATGTCATACAGATGGCAGAACTCAAACCTTTCAGGGTTTTTTGTTCGCCCTTTTTACTCTCTAGTTCTTTGTATCAAACTGAGTTACAGCGCGGTAAAACACAGCGTCATTATAAACAGTTATAGATAGAGTTGCACATCGCTTTAAAAACATCGACGTATGTAGCGATGCTAAACGCGATGTTCGATGCTTCAGCATAGACCTATCCTTAAAGCAGGCGAAACATTGAATTCTTCAGCCCGGAAGACATTTATTTAACACTGGCACTGACCGTGGAAGTCTTCGAATTCATTTCATCAATATACTTTCTTGTCCTTAATTACAATATTTGTTGAGTTATAAATAAATCATCTGAAATACTCTAGTTTTCGTCTAAAGCCGCTGTAAACATCAAAAAACTTTATTTCTGCTATTTTCCCAATTCTTCTAATAACAGAATCATACAACTTAAATTGATCAGAACGCTGACTGCGGACTGCTAAGTTATACTAAATTCAAATGTAAACATTAATCATATGCACTAGTAAGAGTAGATAAAGAACCTTACCAAAAGATGTAATTGTGTTGCTAACAGTAATTCTAAAGAGTCACATTTAAGTCGGAGGACCTAAACGCTTTTGTAGCTATGCTTAATAAGAAAATCCCTCTTGTGGTCTTGTGTATCGGTAGAATTATAGCATTATTTACCTTTTTCTCCAAACAATGTTAACAATTCCTAGCAAGTACTCAATGACTTTGTTACTCAAACATTTAGTCATTTATGTGGCTGTTTAAATGCTTCCTAAACTTTTTCCAGATTTAAGTCTTTTACTTTGTTTTTCAAATGCTTTCTTTGTTATTGGATCTTTAGTTATATCTTCATCATCGCTTCATGGATCTCTTTATTTACCCTGCCTTCTTTATTGTGAGTTGAGTTAGTTTGGATTTATTGAAATTCTTTTATTTCAAAGAAACTACGAAGTCTCAGTAAGATCGTAAGCCAGTAATTAAAGAATAAAACAGTTTTCCAATTTAAAATTAAAATAGCTTTTGTGTTTTCTAAAAAAAAATCTAGGTGCCGAATTTGAATTGAATGTGTACATTATATTTTAATACCATTTACTTGAATATTAAAATATTTTGTGTATATTCAAATTTATCGATTTTTTTACCAACCTCAATTTACTTTAATAAGTCTGAATAAATGTGTCTTAGTATGGTTCACTTTTTTACAAACCTTTATTACTAAAGTTTCGATTCCTGTCTATAATTCATAATCAACTTTTAAAATCCTTAAAGTTGTACATAAACATTTTGTAGCCTTCTGCAATTCTCACAAAATTTAAAGGTATATCAAGTTTTATTGCATAAATGCATATAGTTAAATTTAGTAAAAATGATTTAATTTGCAACTGATTAGAACCTTTTGATCTACTAAATCACGCTATTTAAATACGAGGAAACTCTTTCGGCAACATGTAACCATTAACAAAAGGCTATTTTGCTTCGCGAATAACTCACACAGGGCTCGAATTATCGTTGATGGCGTGCAAAATTTGCACGAGCCCGGAGATACGAATTTAATTAATTAAATGCAGATTACACTGGTCATATAAGCATTGCAGTCGGTACCATAATTTAAGTTACAAAAAAAATTTGATGAGGAAAAAGAAAACTTTAAACAGAAAGTATATACGGAAATATGTTTAAAAACAAAATTGTCTTTACGTTTCGGTACTTCTTCGTATATTTTAAATATTGAAGAACTTCAAGGATATTGTATTCTTCACTTTTATGTAATATTACTCACTGCTAATTTATTCTGTTCCCGCCTGAAAAATCAAAAACAGGCAACGCACCATACAAGAATATCATTCTCATGGATTATCGAACTTGATTATTTCTGGAAACTAAAATGTGTTGTCTATTTAGTAGTGTTCAGGCTGGAACAGAGAAAATTGGTAGCCAGTATAAATAATAACAGAGCAAGCTCTACAATACAAATGTTTCTCAGTTCCTGAAGCAGAGAAACTCATAAAATCGTATTATTATTAATATTTTTCAATAATACTCCCTACAAGGCGGATTTAAAATATGAAAAGGGAATATGGAATATTGAAAGTTTATAAAAACAGTAATACGAAAGGCACATCAAGAGTTCCTTGGGTGGAGTTAACCCCCGAGTGCTAGGAAATGGAGAAATCTTTAGAGAAAACGAAATCGGATCTTTTTACTAAGATAGTTCTACAGAATTGTGTATAGTTTCTGAAGTTACAGCAACGAGATAGACGGATAGAAATTTGTTATGAGGTTCGATGGCTCTACAAGTCTTACGAAAAGTTCTGTTGGGATTCTGTGAATTTTTTGATATAAAATGTTTTATAAGAGCAGTAAGAGCTTTGCAACGTTTCTGAAACCATTGAAAATTGATTATGTCATTTTTTTAAATTCGTAATCTATCTTACTTTGCAATCGCCAACTATTCAATGTAATTCAACTCGGTTTTCCAAACAAGCTAAGCTATAGAAAATATTATCTAAAGAACATTGGTCACCCCCAAACCGAGATTTTGCCTAATAAGTAAATACAAAATATAACTTTTATGAAACGAATTTTATTGTTTTAGTCTGGAAGATCAGTTTTAATTGTTGTTTAATGTTATATATTTATGATTTGTTTAACTTTGTAGAAGGTATGTTTAGAAAATAATGAAATGTTTACTTCACGTTTCATTTTAAAAAATACTTCGAACTTGGGAAGTATAAATTTCGTTCAATATCCTGACTATTCCAATTTAAGAAAGGAAAATCGTGAATGATTCTTTGATGTTTTCTTTCAAAAAAAGGACTTAGAAGTATTGTGAACTATTGATTTATTATTCTTTAAAGTAGTTTGTGACTTTGATACCTATATAAGATATATTAATGTCTCATTCTATAATACACAACATTATCAAAGGCAATTTTGGAAAGTCAGGTAAAACGTTTAGCTTATCTGAAAGGCAAATATTTAAATATTTGTTGAATAAACTCGCGTTTATGGATATTCTTTGTACCTTATTAACTTTTTCTTCAAAAATTGGCATTATCTGACCTCAATCTACGGTAACAGATAAGAATTTTACTTTTTCTGCAAACTTTTAAACATTAAAGTTTCTAAATATGTAGAACATTTAAACTTAAACTGTAATTTAATATGAGCTTTTAACAAATGTATTTTCTGTTTAGTTCGTTATTCGCCTGTTTTCGTATTTTCCGTCCTAACACCTTTTATATTTTTCAATGTACTTTCCAATATTGTAACTTTCCTAAATTTATTAAGAATAAGTATGAAATTTCTGCTTTCTACTTTTCATATTATTAAAAAAAAAAAGCAATTTGTGGCCATGAATGTAATAATTAATTTCCATAATTCTTTTTCTAGATAACACCCATTATTTTCTAAATTAAATACTAACACGCAAATAAGTATCGTTGCAAATTAAATGTTTTATCTTTTATTTCTATTTATTACATTAATTATAGTACAATGCTTCCACCAATAAAAAAGGCAAACGCCTCCTCAGTTCCCCGACATCAGTAGTTCACTCACTTCTTTCTGTCTTTCACGTTATCAAAATAACGAGGTGTGCAATTCACTTAACCATTATGTCGATATTGAACTCTGTAATGAAGGGCCGCCGATCAATGTTATTGTGTCACTATCGCAGTTTGAATCTAACAAGGTAACAAAACCCTTGTTGTCTGATTTAAAGTACACAACCAAATTTAATTTTTAACAGGCAAGGTTTTAATCACGGTGTTATTAAACTTAGGTGCAAAAAACTTAATTATCCTTATTTGCCTGAGGATGTTTTTTTAACTTTTATTCTTTCTTTGATGTTGTAAACATATTTTCGGGATGTAAACCTTTTCTGAATTTACTGAAATTGCAAATCTGTGTTTTTCTATTGCCCCAAAGGATAATTTAATGTAAACATATTAAAATTCCTTTTCGATTGCTTAATTTTATTTTTTGTGGTGCAAATTTCGTTTGCAAAAATTAATTGTGTATGAATATCAAAACGGTAATAAATCTAATTGGGTTCTTGGAAGCTCTTAAAAGGTTTATATTTATATCGTTGATTTTATCGTTATTTTTGGTTTTTCTGGTCTATTTACAATAGTATATAAAAATAGACCTTAGCAAATATTAATAATACAAAAAAACGGGAACAGTATGGTACTTTAAACCTCTAATCTTTAATCTCTCGGAATTAAATTCGATTCGTTTTGAGAGAGTTGTGCTAATAGCAAGACGATTAAATTTTGTCCAGGGAAGAATTACTCTACTTTCATGGTAACATTCCCTTTTAAGTTTTGTAAAAGATCATTTACGTAAATATTAAATTCATCTGGCGTTAGAAACTTATCTTACATAATTCTGTTAAAATGTAAAAATAAAACCAAGTAGGTAACTTAGAAGCCGTTAAAAGCAGAAGTATTTACAAATGAGCTTTAGCAATAATTACTTCAAGTCTTAAGAGGAACTATGATTCATATTTTAATGCAACTGCAAATAACGCGGAAAAAATTGTGCCCCTTTTATGCTTACGTAGAATTTTCCAGAAAAGGCAACGTAACGTTTCTAAATCTTAGTTTATGTAAAGCATATTCTTAGGATTTTCAGAGCTATTCAAGAAATTACCAGTTGAATACAATATGAGAATCTAGCTTTTTAACCATCTTTTAGAGCAGAATTTAGATTTTCTCAAATAAAAACAACGTCGAATTAATTAATTAACCATAAGCAATGTCTTTCGAAATCTCCTGATCTTAAATTAAAACTTCAGATTACTTGAGTTAATTTGGTCAAACGGCAAACCAAAATTCTTCTTCTCCTTCTTCCTTTGATTTCTATCCGTTTCGGATGTTTGCATCCATATTAACTATCATCAGTTTATTGAATGCGGCCCTAAATAACTCTGTAGTGGTCATTGAAAACCAGATTCAGAGATTCTTCTCTTTCCTACACCTCTTTTTCCAGGTAATTTTCTTTGCAGTATAGATCGCAGTAGGAGGAACCTGCTTTCTCATAATGTGATCATATTAGTTCTGAATTTTTCGTGTTTTTATAGTGACCAAAACATCTCTTTCATTATTCATTCTTTGGAGCATCGTCTCACCTGTGACATGGTCCCCCCACGATACCCTTAGTATTCTACGATAGACCCACATCTTGCTTCAGTTAACGTCCATGATACCACATCGTAAAATAGGACAGAGAATACATAGCAACGTAAAAATCTCATTTTTGTGTTTAATGTTAAGTTATGACTTAAATATGGCGCCCATCTTATTAAAAACTGCGGTAGTCATTTCAATGGGGGACTTTATTTACTGTGACTGGTCATGATATCGGTACCAAGATATGTGTACTTATTATTTACTCGTTCAGTGGGTATTTGGTTGATCTCGATTTGACAGTTTGGTATGTTGGATTTGCTAATGACCATTAATTTTTATCTGTGTTGATACCCAATCTGTAACTCTAGCTGCTTACCACCACTCTATTTATTAGCAGCTGTGGGTTTCGTAGGCTATCAGCAAAAATAGCCGTGTCATCTGCATATCTAATGTTATTTAACCTTTCTCCATTCAGCGGAATTCCTAACTAAGGGTCTTCCAAAGCTTCCTTGAAAATTTGTTCGAGTAAATATTAAATATTACTGGTAACAATATGCATCCTTATCGTACACCTCGAAGAATCTTAATGTCATCTGTAGTTTCTCCTTATAATCTAAACTCAAGCAGTCTGGTTCCGATATAGGTTCACAACTAACTCTTAGATCTTTATCATCATTTTCTTCTTTTTTTTCCAGCCTTTATATCGGACCACTGCTGGGCGTAGGTCTCCCCCAGTTGCTTCCATCTCTGCCGATCTTGTGATCTCCTTTTCCAGTCTTTTCCTGCTATCCTGGAAATATCATCTAACCCGATATCTTTTAAAATGTCTACCATTTCATGATGTTGCACTCTATCGAAGGCCTCCTGATAATCTATAATGAAACATACGTAGATGTCAACGTTCATATCTCTAAATCGCTGGAAAAGTACTTGAATGCTGAATAGGGCTTTACTTGTACCAACTGCATTTCTAAAACCAAACTGAGTGGCGACATATGTTCTTCACGCCGTTTGTATATTCTTCAGTAAATTATTTTAAGACACAACTTCAAATCAGAGTTATTGTTCTATAATCTCCACATGTTTTCACTCCGGTTTGTTTGGGGCAACGTGATACATTCATCTTTAAGCCACTCATGTGGAATATTTCCAGAGTCATAGACAAGGTTGAACAATGAAGTCAGCGTTTTTATATTATCTTCATCGAAACTTTTTATGTTATCTGGGCCTGGTACCTTATCTTCTTTCGTTGTTTTAATTCGATTTGTACTTCTTCACATCTACCATGATGCTAGATCCTGATTTCTAATTTATTTGAGTGGGTTCTGGCCGGTTATCATAAAATTGTTACTCCGTATACCTCTTCCAGATACCTTTGATTTCTTCTTTACTAATACTTATATTTCCTTCGTCATCCACTAATCTATTCACTCGATTTGTTTTGTATTTTCCAGTCATCTCCCTTACTTTCCGACGAAAGTTGAAACTATGATGTTTTATTTGTAAAGCTTCTATTTCTGCCGCATTTTTCCTTTGCTTATTTTTCTGTGGCTCCTCTAATCTTCTTCTTTATTACTTTGTTGATGTCTTCGTACATATTTGGATTACCTTTAACAAGTCTTCTCTTTTCCATCAGCTGGAGGATTTCTTCGGTCATCCATAACTTCTTTTCAATGGCGTCGGGTTGCAACAGATCCTTTTTACTATTTTGTGGTGTTTAATTTATCGATACCTTCTTCATTATTCGAAGTGCCTGATACTACTCCAAGTTTGTTATTGATCCTTGTTGTTGCTTATTGATTATTATGGGTTCTTTCAGTTTTCTTAAATCGTATTTCTTGACAGCTTTCTTTCTTATCTTCATCAATTTTATTCTGTATACACCGACTAGAGGAACATGATCCGATTGTATGTCGGCTTTTGGATACGTTTCCACAGAAATACAGCTGTTTCTACTTATATCGTTTGTTTACAAGGATAAAATCAATTTGATTCTGTATAATATCTTCACGTGAGTCCCCAGGTGACTTCCAAGTATACAGCCTTCTTGGAGAGAGTGCGAAGAAAGTATCCAGAACTACTAATTCTTATTCATTTATCATTTACAAATATACTGATTTGTTCGCTTCGGTCGTTTCTTTCACCGAATCCATACAGACCTATGAAATTGGCTTCACGTCTTTTACCAATCATTAAATTAAAATCGCCCATTATAATTATTAAATCATGTTTTGGTAATTTTTTCCTTAATATTTTAATTTGAAAGTAAAATTCTCTCACCTCTTTATCTTCGTGTTCTGTTGTTCGAAGGTATACTTGTACAATGTATAGGTATATTGATGAGGGGTTGGCATTTATTGAAGCAGCATGATACGCTCTGATATTGATATGAAATTTGTAACCAATTTTACAACGGAGTTACACACCATGACTCCCACACCATGCATGTGTTTTCCATTGGATGTTCCTGAGTAGATCGGCGTTCGTTGATATCATAGTATCTCATCTCACCTACAGCCATAATTTTGATTTTTATTTTTTGCATATCCTGGATTGCGTTATTTATTTTTCCAACCTGTGCCATGGTTTTTACATTTCATGGGCTTTTTTTAACTTTTGTAGCTATGCTGAGTTTCTTATTTTTCTTGGCATCATTTACAGCCCATCATTCCCCCTCGGAGATCCGATCGGGGAACTTGAAGCTCCGGAACAATTTGAAGTGAACATAGCCATTTATGACTGAGATTAGAGAATATCCCTGTGGATCTTTAATGTGTTCTTGCCATCTTGCCTTCCACATCGTTACGCCGTGGACACATCTATCGCGTGTTCATCCGCCTTAGGAGCCAATTTCTTAACCGCAGGACCAAAGAGTACTCATCATCTACAGCTGTTAAATCATTAAGTCATTCGGTCCTTACCTGCGTAAGCCGTTCGAGCTGAATGTCGTCTGCCTTCAACCACTCTCACACTGGAGCATAGGTCTCTAAGAATTCTTTCCATCCAGTTCGGTTTAGTGCCATGTGTTTTACTTCCAGCCATGATCTTCCCGCCTTCTGTACTTCTCTGTTGGATTTTTCTCCGCCAGGTTGTCTTAGGTCTGCCTCTTCTGCAGCTGTTCAAGTGCTATTTTGGCTATATTATTCACATCTCTTCTTAACACGTGGCTAATCCACGACCATTTCCGTTTCCTGATTTCGGCAAATCAGTTTGCTTGCTTCTTCTCCATGGTTCGGTGTTAGTCATAAAGTCCGTCCATCGAACTTTTGCAATCTTACGCAGACTTCTGTTGACAAATGTTTGTAGTTTGTTGGTTGTGGGAGTTGTTGTTTTCCATGATCCGCAGCCATAGAGAAGTATGGATTTAATGTTGGTATTAAATACCCTTACTTTGTTATGTAGTGTTAGGTGTGGGCTGCACCATGTGTCTTTTATCACTAGGAGCTGCAGGTTCGGATTTTTCCTTATTTGAGGTTAAGACCTTTCCTAACCTCTCTAGAGCTTTTGAAGGTAAAACAAATTTAAGTTAATTTCATTTATAACTAAGTATTTTGAGTTTATGATATTTAATTCTTCAAATAGTCCAGTAAACGGAGCCGAAAAAGGGGGGTTACCCTGCAAAAGGTCGGGTAGTTCTGAATTCTTGATATGCTGTATAGGATGGTTGGTTAGTGAAAAATCCAAATTTCCACAATTCCCTCTCCTCCGCTCCCGCCGCTATCTTGTGGAAACCACCGAAAATCGGCACTTCTTTCAGTTTTTTGCCTATAACCTCTTTCTGATGAATTTTAGCGCAAAAAACGTTATTTACCGACTTGTATAGAACAAAATTTCCTGCAAATTTGTCATTTGAAGTTTTTTTATACGATTAATATCAACGGATCTATCAAGCTTCCAAAAAAGGCTAAAATTGCGTACTTTGCAAATTTTTGAGTTTGTTTCCACTTTACATCGCAATAACTCCGTAACACTTCATTTTAGCGTAAAATCCTTTATAATCAATCTTGTAGAGAATTTAATTAGCTACAAAATCCATGTATCAAGTTCTTTACGTCCAATGCAACAGAGTGGGGATAAATTTACAAAGAAAAAACGAAAAAGGGAATTTTTTCAAGTTTAGTGCAGCAACTCTCTTTGGTTCATTATTTCTAATAATAAAAGTATTACCTTTCATTTCAAACAGAATAATCTGCATACATAGATGAAAATTTAATGTAATTATGTGTTGGCGAACGTCAGTGAAGTCTCGTGGGACTACTAGCAAAACTTAAAAAAAAACTGCACTTTCTTCTTTTATTTGCCTGCGACTTCTTTCTACTGCTCTTCAGCTCAGAATGAGTTATTTGCCGAGTATTATATATATTCTAAGGCTCAATTTTCTAAAAATTTGGCTTATTATGTCTTTTGTGAAACCAATAGCGGTGGAGCTGTACCGCCCCCAACAAGGCAAAAGTAGCGATCTTAGAAAAATATTGAGTTTTTTTCCAGTTTTCCTAGCTATAAGTAAATAGATAAATAAATAAATAACTCCTCGGCAGTTGAATAGAATCAATCTTGTAAGGAATATCATCAAATTTCATTATTTAGTTTCGTTTTTTTTTTTGTAAATTTATTCCCACTCTGTTGCATTGGTCGTAAAAAAATTGATACATGGGTTTTGTAGGTAATTAAATTCTCTACAAGATTGATTAGAAGAGCTTTTACTCTGAAATGAAGTGTTACGGAGTTATTGCGATGTAAAGTGAAAACAAACTCAAAATTTTGCTAAGTACGCAATTTTAACCTTTTTGGAAGCTTCATAACTCCGTTGATGTTAATCGTACAAAAAAACTTCAAATAACAAATTTGTAGGAAATTTTGTCCTCTACAAGTCGGCAAATAAATTTTTTTAAGATCGCTACTTTTGCCTTGTTGGGAGCGGTACAGCTCCACCAATAGCGGTTTCACAAAAGACATAAGCCAAATTATTAGAAAATTGAGCCTTAGAATATATATAATACTCGGCAAATAACTCATGCTCAGCTGAACAGCAGTAGAAAGAAGTCGCAGACAAATAAAAGAAGAAAGTGTTGGTTTTTAAAAAGTTTTTTCTGGTAGTCCCACGAGACTCCACTGACATTCGCCAACACATAATTACATTAATTTTGCATCTATGTATACAGATTATTCTGTTTGAAATGAAAGGTAATACTTTTATTATTAGAAATAATGAACCAAAGGGAGTTGCTGCACTAAACTTGAAAAAATCTCCTTTTTCATTTTTTCTTTGTAAATTTATCCCCACTCTGTTGCATTGGACGTAAAAAACTTGATACATGGATTTTGTAGGTAACTAAATTCTCTACAAGATTGATTATAAGGGCTTTGACGCTAAAATTAAGTGTTACGGAGTTATTGCGATGTAAAGTGCAAACATACTCAAAATTTTGCTAAGTACGCAATTTTAGCCTTTTTTGGAAGCTTCATAGCTCCGTTGATATTAATCGCACAAAAAATCTTTAAATAACAAATTTTCAGGAAATTTTGTCCTCTACAACTGGGTAAATAACTTTTTTTGCGCTAAAATTCACCATAAAGAAGTTATAGGCAAGAAACTGAAAGAAGTGCCGATTTTCGGTGGTTTCCACACGATGGCGGAGGGAGCGGTGGAGGGGGAATTGTGGAAATTTGGATTTTTCACTAACCAACAATCGTATACAACATATCAAAAATTCAGAACTACCCGACCTTTTGTAGGGTAAAATCCTTCGTTTACTGGACTAAAATTAATGTTTGACTCATCAAAATATATTTTTAAACCTGCTTAGTCTAAACAAATTATATCCTACAATTACTTATTAAATTTTATTTACAGCAAAACAGTAGAAAAATTTTATAACATTTGTAATGTATGTTCTCTGATCAAATCATATTCTAGATTAGATGCCGAAATGGGCTCTTAATTTGTTTAATACATTATTATGGTTTTCAGGGTTATACAGCGTTCTATTGTTAACCATATGAACAACATTACTGCATGTCCAGCTTCAATTACAGAAAATTAATAACCTTAATCAGATTATCGATAATAGTTATCTCTCTAATGTACAACATTTAGTCCATTGTTTCCTATGCTCTGATCAATATATTTCATTATAATCGAATAATTATATCAGGTCTAAAAAAATCGTACATGCAAACCCAAAATAAACAAATTTGATTATTAAATTGCTTAGCTATTCAAGAAGGACGCGTAAATACATAAGAAACATAGAAAAATTGTATGAATATGGCAGCAATTAATAACTACTATAGTGTTAAGTACGCCTTGTAATTACAGATACCCATTACTAAATTTAGTAACATGCTAATAAAAAATTAGTGGGGCAACGTTATTTATAGAGAAACGTTTAGCACGGGTTATTTTGTCAGGCACGAAATTTTATACACAAAAAGTCTATAGTTTTTCAGTGTTACCTTAATTTTCCATTTTAATAATTTTCATATTAATTCCAGCTATATACGTATTACTTAAAACAAAATAATCAGGTATTCAGAAATAGGCACGAATTCACTCAAGGCCGAACATTTGAATATTTGCCAAGTGCATGAGGAATTTCTTTGTGAGTGCATTTTTTCACGATTATGATAATTGATAAATATTTTCACAACTTATTACATGTTTAAAAAATTTAAAGCAATTTTTATGTAAACAAACTGCGTTTTTAAAATTGCTACATTCATCAAATGTTTATATTAAGTAAATTAAAAACCAATATTAAATTCACATTGTTCAATTGCCATGGTTTTATTATTTATTAAGTTTAACTTAAAAACTAGCTTTACGGTTTAGCAAGATTAGTCAGATCTAGTCAATTTTGTACATCAACCAGTTAAATTATAAGCAAACCCATGAACTGTTAAAACAAACATTCCTGTAAATATTGTCTAAAGGTTTGTTGTTGTGAGCTTGAGGTTTTATATTTTTTAGTTGTTAAATTAATTAACTAATAACTCTCGTGCGTTGTTGGTTGATTAATTTCATTCTTTTTTAGCAACTTCTGACGAAAAGCCCAACTAAGAAATATAAAATTCCTTTAAAAACAAAGATTTAAAGCTAATTTTATGTAAAACTCAGGTTGCTTTTGATTTCATAAAAGTTATTAATTCAAAACTTGAAAACTTTCCTAAGAAAAATGAAAATATAATACAAATTTTGTTTATGGAGGTCTTCCTATTAAGATGCCCATGTTTATTAAAATAATTTATCCTTTTCTGCGACAAACTTTCGTATGGATATATTCAGTTCGGTGGATAATTTTAATTAACGTACGAGCTGAACATGTCATAACACTTCGAAAATATTCTAAAATTATGATTAACTATGTTTTAAACTAAAACCCAGGGGCTTGCATAAAATTTAATTACGAAACTCGGAGTTTCATTTCAAATATTTACAATATCATTCGCCATAATACCAGGTCGTATTTTGTTTTTTCCTAAATCCAAAAGTTCCATAAAAAGAGCTTTAAAAAGATGGCAGTAAATTATTATTTATCGCTTTCTTAAGAGTTAAGGATTTAACTAGGCCGTTGGGGTTTTTTAATATTGAAATAAATCGCCCTGAAAGCCGGTTTTACAAACATATTTAAGAACCTACCCTTAAAATCCCCAAGAGGGTTAACTAAAATATAAAGTCGAGGTTTACTTAAGTACTTAACGCAAAATTGAATTTCAAATGCACCTTTTTGCTTTAAACGGTTTTTTATTAGGTTTTAATTTGCTGTTTTGCTACAAATTGTTTAAACGAACATTACTTTATGTTAAAAAATCCAATTTAATCCAGAATTTTATATTTCAACAATCCGATGAAGTACGCAGAAATTCTTTGGCAATGATAAACTGACCTTTACTGTTATTAAACTCAAAGAAGAGTATCGTATTAAGGTTACACCCTATCACCTTTTGCCCTAATTTCCCCCCTTTTCAAACACTCTTGTGAGTGTATTAAAAAAAGCTTGATATTTTACAGTCATCAAGCAACCCTCGAAGGCTTGATGCAAGAGTAGTGAACCTAAACTATTTTTTTCTAAGATAAAAAGTATCGCTGATGAGGCTTTCGGAGTGACAAGCTCGAACGCCTTGCTGATAAATGATATACACAATCTTTTATGAAGGGATGCTACTAAAATTTTCTGTTTATAATACACTTTTTGTGACTTGAGATTCGCGTCGAGGGTTTGTTGAACTCTTTTCCTTGCAGACCCATTGAACGAGCTTTTGGTTTTTGTTTCGTTAATATTCAGGTTTAACATTTAGGTATTTTAATTTTAAAAGTAAAGGAGGCCTTTGTGTCGTTCGATAATATTTTAAACCCTTAAAATTCAAATTAAGGCTTGTTGATGAATGTTTACTTTTTAGTCCTTTATAATTGTTTGATTGTGAAGGCTTTCTCTTGCTTCGGATATTCATGAGCTTAAAATTTTTATTTAACCGAAATTCTACAATTTGGACATTGCCTCTGTGTTAAAATCCGGACGAGTAATTATTTTTTTTTAATTGCGTGCTGGTTTGAAACTGTCACATTTTAATAGATGTTCAGTGTTTGGGTATACAAAAATCTGTGAATAGTCAGCAATTCAGTTTTTCTGCTATAACAATCTAAATCTCCGCTGGAAAAGCCTAATACACGTCAATTTGTCCCTTTTTTTAATCTAAAAGTCCAACATACAACCCTTCAAAGTGCCAACGGACAAAACACGAATTGGAATCATTCGAGGCCAAAGTCCCTTGTATTAACTTCAATTCCTAGCCTTTTTTAGATGAGGTTAATGAACCAGTCAACGATAATCCTTTAAAGTAATAGGCAACAGCCGAAAATCTTTTTTCTTTACATTTGACTCCTCAGACGGATTTTCATTAAAAGTTTTAAGGGTCGGGTTTCATTTACCCTTCAGCGACGTGTGCACGAGACGGGATTTGCGGTTTCCTTTAGCATCCCTCTTATAAGTAAGTGCCTGGAAGTGGAATTTGTATCTTTTGAAAAAGCCTTTGCCCATAAACCATTTAAGAATCTCAAGATATTTCTCGTGCGCCCTATGTCTAGTTTTACGGATTTGCATAAAATCTTGTTTGGAATTGTGCTCATTAAGATTATAGCGGAGAAGTGGTTGAAAAGTGTTTATTTATGGTGGCATCTATTTTCGTTAATTTATTTCTCCCACTTTCTCTTCCACTCTTTCTATTTAGTTATCTTCCAGAGTCCTTTGGTATCTTTCACTTTAAGAGACGAGATGGAAAATCGATTTTTTGGTACGTTAGAAATAGAATAAATAAAAAACGCTGTTGAAATACTATTATGTATTTATTGAAAGTTGAGACTCAGGTGTGTTATAAGATTTTTTTAAGTGTGGAGATCAAACAAAACACCTTTTTAAAATACACATTTGGATATTGCCAAATTCAAACAGTAAAGAGTATACTTCACAGTTTCCTCTGATAATTTTATAAACAGAATAGCTTCCTGAATTATGTATGCTTCAGCCAACTTTACTGTTGTAATTTGGTGAAGTGATTTTGGTGAAGTGATTATCTTCAGAGTCCAAGTCCAGCCAACTTTGCCAGAGAAGTCTTTCACTAAGGAAAGCCAATGTAGTTGCAGGAACGCGTGTTTTGTCTTGATACCATGCTGCGGTTTTGAAGGATTATTCAACTTCTGCTGATTAGACTATGGCCTCCGTTTTAGGTTTAATATTAGTCAGCCTTTAACGTTCGCAGCAATAACTGTACAAATGACAAATTATAATACACGGTCGTTTGTGGAAATCATACTTTCTTCAAATGGTTTCAGAAAAACCATCTCAATTAGTAATTACGGGTGGGGTGGGGGGGATTTTGGTCCTCACGCTACCCCTATATCCTTCAGGCGGGATTTGTTCAATACATAATTAAGTTTTATTTTCTTTTTTTAAATAACAACCGTTGATCAATTAAATAGCATAGCATCAGATCAAAAACGGTCAGATTTTTATGCAAACTAATAGCTATTTTTGGGCCCTCTTGGTGACGCAACCCAAACATGCAGTATTTCACCAAGGATGTTGAGTGCAACAATTTTACTTAACTACAAGAGTATTTTTAAAGTGATGGTGAGGATCAAGCTACAAATCATTATGCAGGAAACCACGCTCTTAAGTGAAGTTTGGAAGATTACCTTTACCAAAACTTTTACAGTAACTTCATTGCCAAAATACGTACCTACTTGATTTCGTTAAATACCGTAAAAATTTAACTAAAGCATTTTTAGTGTTTTTATTAAATTGTTTGCTTATCTTTGCCAAGTTTAACTTTTTACATGGTGCCAATTGAGCGACTGATTTTTTTGTTTGTTAAAACTCAAAACCCAATAACTAAATGAAATTTAAACTATCAAAACAGAAGATATTCGTTATAAGTTACAACCCGCATATTTGGAAATTCAGAAATTTAACCTTTCCAGACGATTGCTTAATTAAATTTATGCTTGAATTTTAAAATTTCTGATTTCGGTGGTTAACGAAGGAATTTCATGCAATTAAGGGAAACATTTTCAGAATTAATAAAAGTTAACTCGCTTCAATGATATCTTCAATCTGTCAGAAAACCCTTCAAAATTAAAAAGAGATAAAGCTCTAGTCCTTACTAATTCGAAATTATGAATCATATAACTTGCTGTAAGTTGTTTCAATTAAAATAAATTAAAAACACAGTACAAGTGTGAATCAACAACTGATCTACAACCAAAACATAAAACTAGATGGTTTTATCTTAGGGTATAAAACGTAAAGTGCACTTTAAAAACAATTAAATTTATTGATCTCAAGAACGTCAGAAACGACTGTAATTTTAAATAGAATATTTCAGGAAGTACTTACTCGTATTCTAACCTCCTAGCAATTCGTATAATATCCTGACTATTTTACAATGCTGGTTATTGACATTACTACGGTGAATATTGAAAAAATTTCGAAGTAAACATGTTATTCAATTCCGAACTCTCATTTGTAAAAAAGTGTAACTATCAGAAGACTACGCATTTAATAACTACTAATAATGCAAATATAGAAAATAACATGTTGATCCGTTTGGACGATAGAGCAGGTAATAAATTGCATCGTTGTGAATCATTCTTTAAGGTGGTGTCTCATTAATATTTATGTATTAATCCAGTTCCATTCATATTTTCATTCTACAGGGACAAAATCGTACGTTGAACGACTCCTAAACCTGTATGCGTTACGTTTTTAAACGTCGAATGTCAGATAATTTAAAAAAGGTTTCGGAAATGGCCGTTATGGTGAACTGATTATGCTAATAATTGGTTCTACTTTGCCATTATATTTTTTGTGTTTTATAATCAATCACGAATTCTTTTAGCGTACGCTAACTGGGTTTTACCTGTTTTAATTTTAAGGGGGGAAATATGCAAAGACCTTTTTTATGTTAAATTGTTTAATCTGGTCCGTAAGCTTTTAAATTTCTAGCTTAACTTTTTGCGTCGAGGTGGTGTTTGAATATTTTAATTACTAATCTATCAATTATTTTTAATGTGAATATAGTATTGTTTAGAAAAGTTGCTTGTTGAATACATGAAAATTATGTAAACTAAAAAACATGTGAGAGGACAGTTCCTTCAAGACCAAAATTTATAGATCTGCAGTCTGTTTGTAAGATAATATTTTCCATTTAGTTTTAGTAAAGTAAATTCAAAACTAGCCAATTACTAAATGGTTAAGATAAATTTAGCTTTTTATATAGGCAAAGTGGAAAATTCATTGCATTATTGCCTGAAGAAGGAACTTCCAAACTTATATTTGGTGGGATAAACCAACTTTTTGGTTGTTAAAATGTAAGAAATCTGAGAAGTATTTGGTAATGTTTCTAGCAACAGAGTTTCTAATTCACACGAGCATTAGGAACATATGGTGGTTTCACATTTCAGTGTGCAGGCGTTGTTGAAAATCGCCCTTAGCTGCTGCAACAATAGACATTAAAATTAAAGCAGTGAGTTATCAGACAAACGTTAATTAACTGAGCAATTTAATTTCCATAGCAAATAGGGCGCTAATTGCAACTGAGTGCAATTTCCTTTTTTTGATGCGTTACTGGGTAAAATATTGGATTAATTAGAATAATCTAATGATTTCTATTAAGTTCTTTATAAAAGTTTTATTAGCCATGCAAATTTATCTTCAAGCCTTAACGGGTTCCTTTCTTTAATTTTCTGAATGAAGGAATTTTAATAGAACAAGGATTAAAATCTACTTAACAAAAGACCGCCGTTACTGTTTCTGGACTATAACACACAAACAAATCAAAAATTATGTTTAGTTACTTAATGGCTTATTATTTTCAGGCGATTCCCTCAGCTACTGAGATTTTCATTCAACTAAAGAAACTTCGACGCAAATTTTACTTACAAACGAGGTAAGAAGTATTGGTAATATTTATTTATTGTGCTGTTATGTAATCTTAAACCAAACTAATTCTTCTTCTTGAGAATTAACATATCAATAGTACCGGCTTTAAAAATCGGGCCGCAACTGAGATTAGAACCTTAATTATTCTTCTAAATGCAAAACATACACCCAACTCACCAAAATAACAGAAGATCAAAGTGTTAAATACAGTTTATTACTGAATAATCTTTTGTAATACAGTTTGAAGAAAGAACGTCAATAAGCTTAATTATCGCCAAGGAAATTCGTTAGGAAACCGAAAATAAACAACGATATCCTTAATTAATTCTAATTTATTGACAATTCATATTTCTAAAACCTTGATGATTTTATTTGAGCTCTTGTTTACGTTTAACTCCTAATTTGATAAGCTGACAAATTATTGCAAGTTGTAAATAAAATAACAAATAAATAACCAAGTTTATTGATATTTTCTTTACTAAAATGCTCGTCAATTATGTTTGGTTAACTGCAGGAATTTTGCATTAAGTGGCTATAAAGATACATTGGATTCTTTTTTTAAGTAACAAGCTATAGTAATTCCTGCATTAAAAACTAGTTCAACAAATATTTATATTTGCATAAAATATAAATTTCGAATAAAAATGGATTAACATAAAGGAAAGTAGGAAAACACCCTGACAATTAATTTCTAGTAGTATCAATTCGAAGCACATGACCATGGTTTCGCAGCAGTTGCGGCTCATCAGATATACGTACCTAACTATTATGATTCGGCAGAAAAACAAAAGTTAATAAAATGGTTCCGCATATTTAGTCTGACACTTGGGTGACTTTTCAGAAAAATACAGGGTAATTCAAATGCAGTCCACCAGATTTCCCAAACTTAAAAAAACAAAATTTGTTCTAGTAGATATATTCGCAAATGCTTCTTGTATATTTATTCATTAAAAGGAACAGTTTTACGTTTTTCCATATTATAATATTTATTTTGCATAGTTTTATACCGTTGATATACATTTATTTTGTTATTAATAATTTTTTCTTTAAAATTCCCTAGTACATAATATGTACTGTCGTTTTGAAATAAGACATCTGTGATTATATACGTTTAATTGGGGATTAGCATAGATCAATGTTATTTATGAATTTGTCAGTTAGGTGGCCTATTTAAATTGCTAAGGGGCGCGTCTTATGTGAATCACTCAGTGTATACAGGGTAACCCAAAATTAGACCGAAAAACTTTGGGTGGTTATAAAGGACACCAAAACAAGTAATTGATAAGCCCAAGTCTGCAAATGAGCTGTTTTGGCACTAGAGTGAATCAAAGACAGCTATTACAACATTATTTACACAATTTGCAGCAGTTGTTCGAAGTGTTGGCCATTTTTTCAATGCAGAGATTACATCGTTGGTTCATGGATTCACAGACTCTATGGAATATTCCCGGAATAGCTTACACATGCATGCAAGCGGCCATTACTCTTGCCAACAAATCCTCCTCTCCAAGTACAGGAGTCACGTACACCAGAGATTTCACAGAACCCTGAAGGAAAAAGTCAAGGGCGGTAAGATCAGGAGATCGCGCAGGCCAAGCTACAGGACCACCTCTTCCAATCCAACGGTTCGGAAAATTCTGATCCAGATACTCACGCACGTCCACACTGAAGTGTGCCGGTGCCCCGTCATATTGAAGCCACATGGCTCGTCTGATATTCAAAGGAACATCGTCTAACAGATCTGGTACAACATGTTGCAGAAACTGGAGATAAATGGCACCATTCAGACGAAGTGGTAGCACGTACTGGCCAATCATATTATCCCCTACAATTCCGGCCCAAATGTTGATTGCAAACTGGTGTTGGTCTCTTCTACGGGCCGTAATATGACGATTTTCTTCGTCACATATGTGGCTGTTGCTACTGTTGAAGAAACCATCCCGAGGCATCCGTGGATTTCTGTGGAAGCAGACTGTACCAACTGGCGACCCAAAAACCAACGGCAGAAAACGAGTCTCGGATGATAGTCTGCAGGGCCCATCGCTTGCACTCTCTAGATGTGGTAAGGGCGGAGCAGTTGGTCATGGAGAACACGCCATGCCGTCAACTTGGCAGCCTCCACGTGGTGTGCAATTGCGCGCACACTTCTGGAAGGATCTTGCTCTACAAGGTCCAGGACTTCTTCTTCAAACACTGCAGTTCGTGCTGTTGTTGGACTACCAGCACCAGCACAGCGCTTCAGGTTGCCAGTTTTTCGAAGATGACGATGAATGGAAGCAAAGGTTGTATGATGATGATGATGATGGTGACGACAATGATGATATCCCGCTTCATACAAGCGTGCAGCTTCTCTTCCATTACATCTAGCTTCCCCATAAATAAGATGCATATCGACCAGTTCCTCAAAAGAAAACTTTTCCATGTTGAAAACAGCGGATAGCGGATACACAATAAAGAAACGCTGTGACATTGAGCTCGTGAGTCAATAATGAACAATAACTATTCGACTTGCTTATAAATTCCCAACAATTGTCAAAGTGAAAAACACCTATCTCAGGAAACAAAATTGCTGATATCATGTACCTGCTTGCTTGATATGATGACCCTGCTGTTTATTTGGAGATAGCAACAAACACCAGGACCAGGTAAGAATTGTACGTATCAACTGCCTTTGATTCACTCTAGTGCCAAAATGGCTCATTTGCGGACATGGGCTTATCAACAATAATTGCTCGTTTTGGTGTCCTTTATAACCAACCAAAGTTTATCGGTCTAATTTTAGAACACCCTGTATATTCTCGGTTATAGCGTTTTCCACCTTCCGATACCCAAACTCCATTCTCGCTTGTTGTACCACATTCTTTCCGTCAGATTTCGAGCGCTCATCCCTTTTCGCATACCATCACGCCATCTCCTGGGTAGGCGCCCTGTTCTTCTTCGTACAGTGGGAATTCATTCCATTGCTTGTTTTGAAAACCTGTCGTCAGTCGTTCCATACACGTGCCCATACCATATCAGTTGTCGTTGTTCTATTTCGTCCACAACTGTTTGTTGTATACGTATACCCATATTCTGCCTGATAGTATCGTTTCTAACTCTATCTTTTCGAGGTGTTCTAGACTTTCTACAGGTTCTTCTTATGGCGTCCATTTCGGTTGCAAGTAATTTCCTCGTATTCAGTTCGCTCATGTGCCATGTTTCTGCTCCATATAGAAGAATACTTTTAATCGTCACGGTATAGATATTCAATTTTCTTTTCTTACTAATATCTCTGCTCCAAGGTATACCGTTTAGGCACCCAATGGCTTTTGTTATTCGATTTTGGATTTCGAGGTCGTCTTTTCCTGTTTTATCAAGCAGAACTCCTAGATATTTGTATTTCTGGCATACTTTAATTATTTGATTATTTTTTTAATTTAGATCAGGTCATGGGTTTCTATTCCGATTCGTAAATATTCGGTCTTATCCAGGTTAATGGTTAGGCTCCATTTGTTGTATTTCTATATTAGCTTTCTACACATATACCGCAAGTTTTCCCTATCCTGAGCCACAACCACCTGGTCATCTGTAAATTGCATTATACAAAGATATGATGTTAATGCCCATTTCCTTACATTTCCTTTTCCAGATTGATAAAGCTGTAGATATTAGATATATATTGAAAAACGTTGGCGAAATGCAACAACCGTACCTTAAACCCTTTGTTACTTTAAAACTATCGGATAATCTGTTTCCCACTTTGATTTTTGACATAAGGTTAGAATATAAGTTTTGCAAGGCTTAAATCAATCTATTATTTATGTTAGACTGCTCTAGAGCTTCCCACAATTTGCTTATCGGGACATTACCATACGCCTCTTTAATATCCACGAATAGTAAATATATCTCTTGATTTGTTGCTGTCATCTCCTGAACTACCTGTTTAGTACAGAATATGTTGTCATTGCAGGATCGTCCGGCTCGAAAACCTTGTTGTTCTTCTTCATCAGTATACTAACTATACGGCCATATAAGAGATTCATTGTGCTAGTTCTTGATATCCCCCTGTAATTTGCAGGATCTTCCTTGTTGCCTCTTTTTTATAAAGAGAGGTTATATAGGCATCTTTCCATTCATTCGGTACCTGCTGACCATTCAAATATTTTGCAAATAAATCTTTGAGCATATTTTCTTAGTTCCGTTCTTTATTCGTTTTGATTTGATACCTTCTGGAGCCGGTAATTTTCCGTTCTTTAATTTTCCAGCTGACTCCTCCACATGCTTTACTTCTGAATAATTTTTTCCCCGTCCACATTATTTATCTCTACTGGATTTATACTTTCAGTTGTATATTCGCTTCTGTGTTCTGATAGCAGCTCCTTATAGTACTTTACCCAATCAGACATTTTGATTGTTCCTACTGCCGTTGTTTGCCGTCTTAGAGCTTTAACCTTTTTTATGAACTTCCATACTTCGATGCATCTTCTTCCCGCTATACATCTATGTATCTACTTATTTCTTCAGACTTGTTTTTCCATACTTTGTCTTTTTCTGCTGCTATTATTCGCTTGGTATTTCTTTGTGCTTCCTTATATCGTGCTTCGTTTTGATTATCCTTTGAATTTAACCATTTGAGTCATTTGAGATAGTGTTCCTTCTTTTGTTTCATATTCTTCAATATCTTTATTCCACCAGTAATATTGGTTCTGTTTCTTTTCTGCTTTAAACCCTATGGCTTCATAAGCACCATTCTTGATCCATTGTATGATATCTATATATGCTTCGTCGGGTGTTCGATCGTGTTCCTGTTGTAGCTTACTGTCAAGCCATTATTGGTACATAAACCGGCGGTCATACTAACACCTTTAACAATAGTTAACCCCGTATCACTGTGGGTCGATCTTCTTCTCCTTATTCGATGGGTAAGGTTATCCTCCTGCCCAGCATACGTGCTAAGACAGTTCACAAAACTCGTTATTATGGGTTACTAACAGGCTATTGGCCTAGACTTCAGCCATAAGAAGAACAAGAAGAAGTCTGCAAAGCTTTCTCTGTTATGTGAACCACATGTTGGTCCTCGGTGTGCTCTAACGTCATTCACTTTTAGTTTGGTTGTATTTTTCACAATAACGTAATCGATAATAGACTGAATTCCTCTTGTGATTTGTCGTCAGGTGTAGGTTTGGGCGTCTTTATGCTGATAGAACCCGTTCATTATTCTTAATTCGTAAGATTCGTACAAGTCAATTAATCGGTGACCGTTATCATTTAGGATGTGAGTTCTCCATATGGATCAACAATGTTGTCTTTTTGTCTTCTACCCGTTCTGGCATTAAAATCATCGATTAGTATAACTTCTCGCGAGGTTCCAATGTTAGTTATGTTCTCATTAGAAACATTTATATTTTTAATACCTTACGTAAAAAAACAAAATGTCCCTCTAAATAAATCGAAAACTCAGTTAATTTTTTTTAAAATTAATTAAACCAAAACATGCTTAGATTTAAAGGAATCATCTTTTACAAGTGGTACTTTTTCTAATTATTTTTAAAAAAGCGACTTCTCAATCAAATCAATTTTATAGGAAATTATTAATATCAAACTTGGTAAAAGCACTAATTTATTTTATTATGGATGTACACGAACGATAAGAAGCTTTTAAACTCATAAGCAGCCGAACTATGAACGAAAATATTCAATTCAGTGCAACAAAAGTAAACCCAGTAAAAAGCTTTGTGGGCGAAGGGTGAATATTTCCATGGAAATCGCTCCCACATGACACAATCTAAGAACTTTAAGGAAAGAAATCTTTTCCAAAGCGTATTCGTATCGTCGATATCCTTAGCTTTTAATCGCCTTGTCACGTCACATACGCAAGACCGCCTGCAAGGTGCGATCTTTTAACCTCCAATTTACAATGTTTTTTTATTCAAAATTCTTTCGAAAGCTTATGCCTCCTAAGTTTGCCGCTGAAGAAGTGGAAGGTATGTTTTTATTCAATATTCTTTTCTGTAAATAAGTGCGGCTTTTAACCTTTGCTTAGTTCAAAGTGCAATGTCATCAAAAAAGAGAATTTCTTGAAATTTTGCTGAAGTTTCAGACTTTCCAGGAAGTTTTTGGTGCTGTTTAATTTTTAGAAAGTTTAAATCATATCGTAGTGTTCTACTTTATGTATGAAATTTTCAAGATATGAATTTACGAAAGCAAAACCTTTCTTATTTTGAGAAATATGGTTTTGTTGTGTTATGAATCTCAACAAAATTAAAATTAAATCTTTTTAGAAGGTGATAATCATTTTAGAAATGTTCAGGTGTCTGAAACTATTCCCTTTTAAAAAAGTAATTATTTCTGGCTAAACTTTTCAGTTATAAATCGCAACATTCGATTGCATCTACATGAGAAAATACAACTTGAATTGAAAGGGTTATTTCCCTCAAACCCCGACACTTTAGCGTCTTGCTTTATTTTTTGTGTATTCTCTACCCAAACCCTTACGTAGATCGTCTCCTGTTTTATGAAACGTCGAATAAAGCCCCCAAAAGCTTGCTTTTAGCCTAGGAATAAATTTTAAACTGAAAACCCTTAACAGGTATCTTATTTAAATTTCCGTATAACCTATTCGAAAATCTATTGGAATATATGCATTGTTTTGTACATATTCTGAACGTTTGTTATTGGCGAGTTTGACACTTTTTTGTGGATATTTCCGCTACCAATTTCTGAAAACTAAAAATTAAATAAGTGAAACACGAACACAGGCAAATAAACCTAGACTTACTTTAAATTTTCAGAAAGAAAGATACGTATATTTTATACTACTTGTAAGTGTTTGAGAAAAAGGAAATAAACTAGATATATTAATGTAAAAACTACAGCTTCAGCCTTTGTAGCCTGAAGCAAATCCAATCTTTTAGTTTTTTTATCGGTTTGTGGCAATCAATCTATTTATTTAAATTGTATTGCGAAGATTGCTTTGCTTTTATTACTGAAAACGAAACTTTTTAATTTATAAATTACTCTTTTTCGGATTTATAGAAAAATAAGTGCTTTCTGAAATTAAGTATACACTTTTAAAATATAGGTCTAAAATAAACGTAATTTTCACTGAAACATTTCGACCTATCTTTCACAGAATGTTAATGTTGAAGCAGAAACGTCAATTTTAGTTAATTAGTGCTTGGAAAAGAGCTCTTTAGTATTACATCAAGCAAGCAATACAAAATTCAGCGGGTTCCAGTAAATACTATCTCTTCTAAGCTTTGATCTTAAATCATTACTAGTTTTTGATGTTTTATATAACTAACGTTTTAAGCGGATTTCGGTCCATTTTTACATAAAAAGTGGAGCACATTTTAGTTATATTTTTAACGGATTTAAAATTTTCCAGTTATGTGTGATTTTAGCCCTTTGAATGGAAATGAAATCAGCATTATCGTATCATAATACTGCATTATATGAAGCTTAATGTTCTGTTTTCGTTGTATGTTTTACTTTAAAAATACGGCTTTTCATAAAAAAATAGGTTAGTAGTGGGTCATTTTTGGTGGGCTATTTTAATTAAGTTTAGAGAAGAATTCGCCTAAAAGTTTGTTCATGTTTTTATAGACTGCCTATGCATTTAAATTAATTTACCGAATTATTAAATCAAACTAAAAACGACCATTGCAGCGTTAAATTCAGTTCATTTTTCATCGTTACTAGTCGACGACTTCTCTCGTCTCTTAAATTAAATAAAATTGTCTCATTTTCTCTAGCAAAACCTCGAGGAATGAAACCTTGTTTCACATTTAATGATCTCTCAAGGTAAAGGTCTTGTTTTCCTTTTTAATTTTTAAATAAGGGAACGACCTTCGAAAAGGGATCACTTTTCTCCTTTTCTGATTAAATATATGAATATTTAAATATTTTCTTTGCCTACCTTACTTTCCTAATTTAATAAAAACAAATTTCAAATTTTACTTCTTTTTGTTTGCAAGAGACATTATTTATTTTTCAATTTTAATTTAAATAATTTGTTGATTATAAACCAAAAAAATTTGGTATTACATCCTCAAGCATTAGTGTAATCTACTTCACAACTTGGAATGGGCATTGCATCCGATAAAGGAAATTCTGGACAGAAAAAAGTTGTTCGTGATACCCCCTGAACTTTGAAAAGCGAAACCAGAAATTGAATAACAGCTAAAACTTTACTTATACTGGAATATAATTGCGCTGGTTTTATCACTTAAAGTACTAAATTTCAACAAGTTCTAAAATAACTCGCAGACGAGAAGGTTATTGTTCCCTTTAAACTCCAGACGTCCCTTAAACTTACTACTACCTGAATTAAGGTAAGAAAAGTGGCGATTATTCACTGCTTAATTAAACATTGCTCGAGGATACCTCGATATAATTTGTTTACTGTTAACTTAGATAATTAAACCTGGATAAAAATCAGAGTAGCGAATTAAAATGAATCTGAAACTGCTTTTCAGCAAGTTTATAGAGCAGTTTGGATATCAAAAAGGTAAAGATTGTACAGTTTTATGTTACACTTCTGCTACGTAATCACAAAAATGTAAGTTTATGTCAGTGCAAAATGTTCCGACAATGAAAGTCGAATAAAATCCAAATAATACTCAATAAATAAGGAAGTTAATGCTATCATAAATATTGTTACTTCTTTTTATTGGCAGAGGGGCATCAAGACGAAAAAAGCTTGTAACTTTTCTTGACTATAAGTTATTGTAGTCGTTTCTAGTAAACGGATACGTTTTTTTTCTCGAATCTCAAACATATTTCATTTTGAAAGTCAAATCTGTTTGCTAAATATTATTGTTAAGGCTGGCATTTACATGTACAGTCAATTGCTATTTGACGTATCTAAAGTTGCATAACTACTTAAAAAATCAAAAAGTCATAAGAAGGCGCGTTTAGCAGAACGTCAAAAACGAGTTGAGGTTAGAGGTCAAGAATTGCGTAAGATTCATATTTGAAAATTTGCATATTTACATAGTTATTTGTGGTATGGCTGTAAAAGATATGGCACAAACAAAACTACGAGTTTCTGTGTATTTAAATTGTAATCTCCTTGTCAAGTTTGTGGAAAGTTCGGATTTAAAGCCGTTGTGACTGTGCTGTTTGTGTTGCCTAGTCTAGTGTAGCGTAAATGGGTCATTTAAACCGATTTTTCTAGAACATTATTTCCAGTTTTTCTGGAATAATTTACATTCTGAAAAAAAATTCTTGTGGCGTTTGAAAGAGAGTGGTTGTGTCTATCTACTGATAGAGAGATTTTTTCGATATTAATATTTTTGTAAAAACTATTTGAAAATTTTGAAGTAAAATAGAGCTTTAGATTTTTTAATACTGTAAAGTTGGTTTTTAGAAATTAAAAAAAATCTTTCTATCAATAGATAGAAAAGACATGGATAATTACAAAAAAAAATGCTCTGCCGTTCCTGCTTAAAAAATGAGTCTAAAAAACTGGAACAAAATGTGCTTAAAATGAGGTATATTTATTTCATGGTGTAAATGCCAGCCTTAAGCTAAATAATTTAAATTACAACAGTGATTGACTAAGGGATTCCAGTTAATACATAAACGAATATTTAATTTATTTTATTCAATTTTGCCGTATAAACTGACGTTTATTTGTTTCTGGCCTGCCCATAAAAGTTGATGTTTTATAAACAATCGTTTAAAATTTTTATTCCGCTAGCGATTTAAAATTTTTATTCCGCTAGCGCTTTAAAAATGTCAAATCGCTTTAAAAATGTCAAGTAAATGTCAAAATTGAATAAACAGTTGTATTACACTTGCGGATTAAATTAATGTATTAACTCGCGGTATTAACGCGCTTGCGGCTACCGCCGCTCGCGCGTGTAAACGTACCGCTCATTAAACATTAATTTAATCCGCATGTATAATAAATAACTATAAAGAACTATTATGCATATTACTAAACCTTAGTCGTTTTTTAATTGCAAGTAATACAAATATTTTTGAAATACCTTTAAACATGTTCAGCCCAATTTTTAAAGCTAAATTTATCAGCTTATACGTAACTTGTGAATGAATTTCAATTATGTATTCTCACAACCATCCCCAAAATTGTTTAAAAACCAAACGAACGTCGACGCGATATTAAAACAAGCGGAATATCAGTTTTACTGTTTGAACTTCACAATTTTTTACTGTGTTTTCTGTGTGTATTTCAAGCAATTTCCAGTTTGATTTTAAACAAATCTATGGTAGCAATCGACTCATTTATTGACTACTTACTTTATAAATCGGTGTGTTTGGGGTCGTGTAAACGAAAAATTAATGCTACAAATTCAGGAACGTTTACGTTTCCCGTGGGTATCCTAACATTCCGATACTATGCCAATTATATTTGATTTGTTTCACCTATTAAACAATCGATTTGTTTGTATTATTAAGCATCTATTTTATGAGCGGTAATAGCTTCGCCTTAATTGAGAAAATCCGCTTTATTTAGTGTAATTAGGAATATTAACTTCCACGTGAGGTTTCTGGTCATGACTGACTGTAGCATTTCGTCCTGAAATTATAGATTTATAATTTATGAGAAACATTTCACATATTAAACCCCGAAATAGTTGTTATATTTGTGGTATTACACGTAATCTAGCTATGGATATCACTGTATGATAAACTATGTCGTTTAAAATAGAATTTACAGATATTTATGGTTTTGTCAATAATATTTTGACGTTATTAAGCTGTAAATAAATTGTTTTAATTTGCGTTTTCTATACCCCTGGGATATAGCCGTGCAAAATAAAATTAAAACATGCCTTTTTTTTTTTAAACATAATTATATTGTATTCTGTTTTTATTTATGTGCTTAATTTCTTTCCTTTTTGCTTATTTCCTTCACTTAAATTATTTGCTACCAAAACCCCAACAAACTATTCGTGGGGGAACGAATAAATTGTCTCTTAATATTTTTTCCTTGGAAACTTAGGATAATTACAGACCTTAATACTATTTAATTCTTTATCAATTTTGTGTTGTGGGTGTGATAACAATCGAGTATTATTGTGATTATAACAGACGCACACAACATTCTAGCTTAAATTCATATTTTCAAACAGTTTTCTTCTGCAACTTTTTAATTTATAAGTTAATACAATTAGAGTATTAACAGAGTTACTTAAATCTATAATCAAACCTATGGTTTGATCGAATGAAACCCTAGACAACTCTGAAAAACCATTAAAGTTGAAAGTTCAAATAGTATTTCTACAACAAGTTTTCATCCTCAATGTAGAACTTGTTGAGCACAACTAACTGCAGTTTGGGCCCTGAAGATATTATTCGCTAAATTACAGGAGTAAAGTGGGTTGAAACAAACCTCGAAAAAATAAACTTTTAGCAAATTCTCAAAGAGATTTAGACGTTTATTCGAAAGATAAAAATTAGTAATATAAATTTTCTTTTTCTAATTTTACTGTTAGCTACTTTCTTAAGAGTAAAAATAAAATACAATAGAAACATTTTTTTTTGGAACGTCACGGCGCTTTTATTGAAACTTTTACTGTGTTACAAAAACCTTTTTCGCCCAAAATCACTCATGCATACTCTGCTGTAATTGGTGTACGCAATTCAATCAAGTATACGGATTTTCAAGTACACTATTTTTTAATAAAACCCTCTGGGAACTGCAGTCATCACACCCTAAAGCCATTTTAGGTTAGGTTGTTATTCATCAAAGAAAATTATATAGGTAGATTGATACTCTTTCTACTCTGCTTGAAGCCTTTCCTACCTTCCAAAAACTGTTTTTGCTAAAGATATTGTTGTAGATACTCGCGTACCATTTTCGAATATAACTCTTTGAAACCTTCAATCACTATAATCATACCTTAATGCGACAGTAATTTAAATTATTTCTAGAAGCAATAGCACAATTTAATCTTCAGTTAATGTTAATGCATTCTTCTATTTTTCTTCTTGTCGAAAAGGTTTTCACCACATATTTTTAAAATGCATTAAAGTTTCTGCACCTAAATAACACCAGTTTCCGACTTTCTTTTTTTTACTTTTTTTGGCAGACTTCATACATCAACACAATATTAAGTTTACCTTTTTTTATTTATTTGTTCCATTCTGGTCGAGGTCTTAAATAGTCCTACTGCACTGAAGCTCTAGGTTTATTGTGCCCCATGAAGAGGCTTACACCATTTACCCCATATCTTTGAAAAAGTTAAGAATACTGCTGATGAGTGTTGTCGCCATTTCACTGGATTCTGCATAATATGCCCCAAAGTGCATGTCTCTTGCACGGTGGTTAATAATATACAGGGTGGGTTTTTGAAAACGAAACAGAGCGAATAACTCCCAGGAAAATTATTTTTCCGAAAAACGCTGAGACACGTCGATTTTTGATGGAAGGGGGACATCTTTTCACATAAATTTCTTATTACAGACTTTACCCCCCTAGAGAGGGGGGGCAACTCCCCAAAAATATTAATAGGGAAGGAGGGTTAAGTGACACATCATTTGAAAGGTTTTCTAATTCTCTATACAACCGTGTTTTATTTTTTGAATTTGACCGATTAGTTTCCGAGATACAGGTTGTTAATAAAAAAACCTACTTTTTACAAATTTATTTGCAAACTTTTTTTTCTCCATCTTTTTCTGTTAATGGCACCGTCAATCGTCATAATTGTCGTTATTGGTCCGATTCTATCGAGAATAATGAGAATTATCTCGAAGACCAGTTGATATTCCAACAGGATGGAGCTCCCCCACACTACGCCCTGTCTGTTCGGCAGTACCTTGATCGTAGGTTTGCGATTCAGTGGATTGGGAGAAGAGGCGTCATAGAATGGCCTGCGCGATCGCCGGATTTGTCTCCTTTGGACTTTTTCTTGAGGGGTCACTTAATGTCCAAAATTTATTTCACTCCACCTACTTCCCTTCAAGATCTACTCCAACGCATTGTCAACGAATGCCGACAAGTTACTCTAGAAATGTTACAAAATGTGCGTGAACGCTTTTTACAAAACTTATATTATTGTATGGAGGCTGGAAGTCATCAATTTGAAAACTTAATTGGCTGACATGTAGTAATTTGTAAAAAGTAGGCTCTTTTATTTACAACCTGTATCTCCGAAACTAATCGGTCAAATTCAAAAAATAAAACACGGTTGTGTAGAGAATTAGAATACCTTTCAAATGATGTGTCACTTAACTCTCCTTCCCTATTAATATTTTTGGGGGGTTGTCCCCCCTCTCTAGGGGGGTAAAGTCTGTAATAAGAAATTTATGTGAAAAGATGTCCCCCTTCCATCAAAAATCGACGTGTCTCAGCGTTTTTCGGAAAAATAATTTTCCTGGGAGTTATTCGCTCTGTTTCGTTTTCAAAAACCCACCCTGTATATAATACATATAAATTATTAACCACCCTGGTCTCTTGAGACGAAGAGCCGAACAATCACATAGGACGTGAAACGCTGTTTCCTCTTCTTCTCCACACAGTCTACACGTTGGATCATTAACTACCTTCATTGTGTTAAGATATTTTCTAAGGTTTCAGTGTCCTGTTAGCAGTCCTGTTATATGCCTTTTAGTTGTGTTCTGCTTAGTTGTAGTAGTTATTTTGTTCTCTTGTTGAAGGGAGACGTAACTAGAGACCCTGTATATATTAGGATAAGAGTTGGGAAAATGAGACTATTTTGACAGCAATTTTTGATCCAAACACGTGATCAACACAAACGTCATTTTAATTGTCATCACAGTGTCACTTAACCAGTCAAATATAAAAACCGCAAATATTTTAACACAAGATTTATTTGAACAGATTAACATTATTTTCCTTTATTTCAGCTCTATTATTACAATTTCTTGCGCTGCAGCCAGTCATTTTGTCGTATTTGACCCTTTATTAATAAACATCAAAAGTGTCAATTTTAACAGATTTCAAGGAAATGCATTTTAATTAAGTAGTCCATGCAAAAATTGATCCAAACCAATCAAACTGTATCACGGCATTTTCCCAACTCTTATTATCTTTATATATACAGGATCTCTAGACGTAACTAACGCTCTAGACTCTAGAGTCTAGAGTGTGTGTGTGTGTTCTCGTATTTGTTCCTAGTAGGTGTTGTGCTTTTTCCGCAGTAGGCAGTAGGTGTCTGATGATTCCTTTAGCAATTAAGTCTTGCATGAAAGTTCGGGACCCACTAGTATTTATTCCGAGGCTGCTCTTGCTAGTTGATTAGCTCTCTCGTAGCCTTCATAGCCTTGGTGTCCTGCAAACATTGTTGTAACTGGCCCGTGCCACTAGTGATTCTGTGCAGTTAAGTATAACTTTTGGGTTTATTTCAACATACCCTAAGGCTTTCAGCACCGTTTGGATTTCTGTTAAGATGGACATTCGCTTGATTGCCAAACTTTATGGTTTAGTTATGGCTATTACCTCAGCCTGGTATACAGAAGTGAAGTGTCCCAGGTTGACCCTAATACCGATCGATCCCTGGTATTGCCTCATAAATTCCTGCTCCCACGCTGTATTCTGTTTTTGATCCGTATGTGTACTATACTGTTTACGTCCTTCTTCTTCTTCCCTTGTAGATACTAATACCCTAAAGGGTTTTCTGAAGTCCCAAATAGTTCCGATTCTGTCAGATTGCTTCCAATGTTAGAGATTCCACCACTAAATGAAGTAGAGGAAGACTCAACAATGTTTTCATTGAGGCTGTTGGCGTGGAAGACATCGCCCCTGTTAGCCCAGGCAAGCCAAGTGGTTTATTTAATTTATTAATTGTCAATCTGATTCTGGTCTTGTGCCACCAGATGATAGACGCATATGTTATTGTTGGTATTACCACTTTTAAGGTCCTGATGGCTGTATTGATAATCTTCCCCAAATGAGGATTCAAGGTTAATTTGGTGTTTAAGGTGATTCCCAGGTACTTAACCTCCTTTTCCATTTGTATAAGCTGTCCGCGGATTTTCGTTGACTTCGAATCCTGAAAGTTTCTGTTACGAGTAAATGGAATGATCGAAGTCTTCTTCTGATTAACCGATAGTCCTTGTTTTGAGCACCACCTCAGAGCTTATTACATCAGATTTAACACAACTACCCCGAACTTCCCGCAAACGAGTATAGTGATATAGTGATCAGTAAGAAGCTCGTCAATTACAAGGCTCCACAGGAGAGGAGAGAGTACACCGCCCTGCGGGTATCCCCTAGTGACGATAGCCTTCTTGGTAGCACTTCCAAGCAATATTACTATTTTCCTATTGTTTAGTACATATCTGATCCATTTTATTAGAGAACCGTTCTAAAGCTCTGAAGATCAAGTTATTACCGAGAGGTGTTATCGAAGGCGCCTTCTATATCAAGAAATGCTCTCAGCACTATCTCTTGGCTGTTGATTGTACATTGTGCTCTTATGGTTATCTCATGTAGGCTTAGCTCTCACGATTTTCCTGTTTGATAAGCAAATTGGTTTCGATGTAGAAGGTTGTCCCTCGATACATCGCCCCTTAAGTGTCTATCAATCAGCTTCTCCAAAGGTTTAACAAAGAATCACAAATTAATGGGTCTGAATGCTTTAACCTGGGCGTAGGAATCTCACCCTGGTTTCGGTATGAAACAGACCCTTACCTAGTTCCAGCTATCTGGTAAATAACCAAGTGCCAAACTTGCTCTGTACAGAGCACATAGTGGTGAATATGCCATCCAATCTTGCAGACTTGTATGGTTTAAAAGAATCAATAGCCCAGACAAGCCTGGTTTTATTGATTAACTAACCTAACCTAACCTAATTAATCTCTATTCTGCTTTCCTCGCCCGGTACATTGGAATTTCCAATGAGTCGGAGGTGGTATTATTTTTGTGAATTTTTCTGCCCGGGTAATGTGTCTCCAGCATTAGCTGGAGAATATCTTCCCCGATTTCTGTATAATCACTATTGGTTTTCTTCAGTGATCCCAATTTTCCCTGGTGTTCCCGCATTAAAGCTTTTTGAAGTCTAGCACATTCTGGCGAACTTTCGATTTCTTTGCAGTACTTTCTCCAAGTGAACGGATTTGTATTCTGCCCATTCGCCAGTTCTTATCAATCTGTTAAACAGTTTCCTTACATTTCCCCTAAGGACCACGGGGTCAAATTTTTCTCTTTTTAACTTTTAAGTGGGAAAAACTTTACCTTACAGCCAAGTAGTTAGACTCAAACTGAGTAATATTTGCTTTACAAAAATTATTCAATACTTAATTTTTCAATTTTTCGATTACCATGTCTGCTGCTTCTTAGCATAAATACGTTTCAAATTACGAAATAAAACATGGTTTAAAGCAATTTTCGGTTACTGAAACTTGTGGTTTCCTATTATCTTCAGTATATTGTAGCTTTATATCATGATATTCATCTATTACGAACGTAAAACTGGTTCTAAAGATTTTCCTTTCCCGCTTTTCAAAGGCGTTTTGCTTTGTATACGAATTGACAATAACATGAAAACTGTTTCTTGATTATAAAATACATGTCTCACGATAGCAAATTTTGTCGGAAAAATCAGAATCGCCATAAAGTTTTTAAAAGAATTTATAAAGTTTCAGGAATTGGCATTTCAAGTTTAATACTACTGTTTTTATTAAAAGTAAGATAATCAGATAACCAAATAGTATTCAGTAACTAAACGAAATACATTGTGTTAAGGGTGGGCAATTCGACCATAAATCTCCAAATTTAATTCAAAAGGAGTTAAAACAAGATTCCTTCGGAGAATCTTGCATGTCTGAAGTCTGAATCCAAAATTTAAATTTAGGTTAGACAACCAAAATTCTAATTATAATCTGTACGAGTGAATTATCAAGCTTTGGACTATAATGGATTTTAAATTAGATTTCTACAGGCCTGATATTTGATTCTGAAAGTTTGATTAATTTAATTAAAATATGAAATTATATCCATGAATCTAGTACCAGGCCCCTTTGCTTCAAATTGTAATTTTTCGCGTGTGTCATGTAAACTTGACTTTCAAAATTTTGAAATCAAATTTGCAGTATAAACAGCTAGATCTGATTTTTTAAATAGAATTTGTATGGCGAAATGAGAAATCTGGCTACGTTTTAGTTTCAAACTTTAAATTGAATTTGTAACCTTTGTTTCAAATCGGAAATTTCTAGTTTATATGAATGAGATCAGATTAAATTCTCAAATTCGAAAGTCAAAGTTGAAAGACAAATTTTTTAATGTTACTTTTAAACTGAAAATGTTATACATAAAACTGAAATTTGAATCTGAACACGTTTTACATTTAAAGTTGGGATTAAAATCGTGGATTTAGGTTTAAATCGTAGTCTTGAATTTCAGGAACTTATAATTAGCAATAATTATGTATGATCGTGACCAAACCTCAGTGTCTAAATTAAACTTTATTTGAACTATTTTCTAAAGGTTTGTTGTGACAAATTTTGACATTTTCTATTTCTCAATTAGGTTTTTCACCACCAGTTGTTAAAGTAGAAATTAATTAATTAATAATTCACGTAACGCTTGGGATTCAAATAATTCAAGAAGCTTGAAAAACGAGCAAAGTTTTGTAATTTTATATGACATACAAAACTATAAATTAGTATACATATAAGAATGACCCTGAAGTTCGCGAAGGGTTTTTATGCGTAATAAAGCAATTTTTCCTACCAGAAGCGCAACCGTGGCTGTTATTTACAGAAGGAATCGATATCCGCTGCTTTTCCAAACTAGTGTATTAGAAATTTTGAATGTACTTTTGTTGTAGTTTCGGATTAGATTGGCGAACTTAATTTCAAATCAGATTGACTGTTACTGCTCTAAAACGATATTCTTTAAGTGAAACGTAACAAAAAAGCTTGTGGGTAAATATGCATACAACATGTGTTTCTATTTTCGTTTCATATCATTTTCCTATTAAATGATTTTGTTATGTTGTGGCAACGAAAATTGAAATTCATGAATGATATGAAAGCCCGGACATGTTTGTTGTCTAAACAAGGGTCATTCAAGCATAAATCTGATAATTTTAGCACGTCTCGTTATAAATCCCTCATCATTTATTTTATAAATCCCCCATTATACTGTCTGTTGCTCCTGAAAATGTTAAGTGTTGATATTCTGAACATCAAACATATTGTTTGGGGCAGTAGCTTTGTGTCCGTAGCAAGAGCTATTTATTTATGCAGGCATATTCGAATTAATATTAATATTCAATATATTTTTACGAAAATTACAGCAATCATTACCAAATTTCTAAGTTTTTGTGTTTCTGTGAGCTTCAATTTATTAAATAAGATTTTTTGTTTCTTTTTTCTTTATATACATCTAAAAGGGCCTACATTGTAGATAACAGTTAGCTATTACCTACAAAAAAAGAAGAACTGCTTTTCAAACTGCTAATGTAAGTGCATAAGTTCAAAACCATGTGTTTTCCTGTGTAACTTCGTTCGACTAACATTAAAATTCAAGGTCGGTTGTTGCCCCATTTTTCCATTCTAAAGTTATTTTTCGATTCATATTTCTATCAATGTCGATTTGATTGTTTGGAAGTACTTAAATCGGCGAGTGTTGACTAAATAATGAACTGAAATTTATTTACTTTGGGTTTTATTTTCAAAAATCACGCCGAATGACAACGTCCAACTCAATTTTTTGTTTTAAACGTTGTTAATTTAATAAAAACCAACAATAAATTTTTATTTTATAAGAACTTTCACAGCATCTGCGTTAATCCAGCAAAAGCTAATTTTTAAAATAAAATATTAAGCTGGGAGTTATATATGTACTTCTCTGAAGTTTCCTGATGGGAAATAAGGAAGTCCTGAATTACTAATTACTTTGCTCAGTATTCTAAAAACCACAAATCCAGCATCGCTTCCTCTTAACGACCTTAGAATTACTTTTATTCCTCAATAATCCTTATAGGTTGCAATTTACTTAATGGATGGCCTGCCATAAAGTTTTGTTTATGTATTTTTATTCCGCGTTACACCACTTAGCGTTAAGTTAAGCCTAATTTATTGTAAGAAAGTAGATATTTCCTAAAGGTTTATATCATTTTACTAATTGGACCGAATTTGGGTTTAAATTGAATTAGTACACGAACAGAGGCTGTCTTTACAACATTTAGCAATTTATTGAAGAACTTAGGTACTAAGCCTTTTAGCATACATCTAAAATTTTTCAAAAAAATGAAGGCGAAAAGTCTGCAGGATACTGTGTACGTTTGTTATAAATTTATTATAATGGAATTATTAACTCGCACAACAGTTCATAAAATAAATTACAATGTTTTCTTGAAGCACGTCTGGTTTTATGTCTTTGAATCTCCCGTTGATCGTAAAGTACACGCCTAGCTAGTGTTCTTCCACAGGATCTGTTCGACTTAATTAACGTATTGTGTAAATCAAGTTCCAAGTGGTAAAGAAGACACAATGAACACTGAATAATTTCCGAGAAAACGTCAAAAGATAATATAATACTATCAAAAAGTTTTAATCGCCTTTGAACGTAAACTTAGACTTACTTGTATATTAATTTGATTAAGATTAACTGGTAATCTAAAAGTTTACTCCAGACAGTATTAATAATTGGGGTTGAAAGGTCACGTCGTCAAATTCTGTTTCTAACTTAAAGATTGATTAAATTATAACATTTCGTACGTTTGTATTTTAACATTAACGGTTAACGTGTCATTCTGTGGTTTACACAAAATGTCTAAACCAAATTAATTATCATTCATGACCAACCAGATACCTTTGAACAGTAATACGCCCATTAATTTTGATTTAATGAATTTAAGTTGTTGGCAATTAACATATTAAAAAGATTTAATTTTACATTTCTAACAAGAACATTTACTAGTTTTATCCACGACGCCTTTCAGCAGAAAGTGTTTGGAAAGTCTATTGAAAATTAATTATAGAAACACGACAAATTTAAATTCACATTTAATAACCTAAATTTTCAGAAATAAATAATCAAATTAATTAAATCCAGAAATTAATAACGTCAGAAATACATTTTAAGTTAAGACCTTTGATGGAGAAATCTAAATTATTCAACCGCTGCCCCCACAATTCACTCACGAACTCCACATTTTCCTGTTGCCCCTTTATGCCCGAAATGTTGATAGTTTTTGCAGAGAGATCGCTCAAGGGTGGGACTAGTCAAGCTTGTCAGCTTTTATCTCGAAATTTTGTTGAAATTAGTTTTTGTGGTAAATAGTTTCTGTATGAATATATGAACATCAATTTTGAACCTTTAATGCTTTTTGAAACCCAACATTTTAAAAATCTGTTAAACCTATGCATGTTTTAAATTTTCGTCACAAAATTTTTAAATTATGTCTACGATTTATTTAACATTGATTTTTTTATAATTTACTTTTTTTTAATGTTGGTTTTTAGTCAACTTTAAGTTTACATTTAATAATTTTAAATGAAATTATTTAATATAAAGGCTTTAATTGTTATTAAACCAAGATATCTCCGGCGAGAAACAGAAAGAGAGAGGCGGTAACAGTAGAATATAACAAGAAAACCTAAATACATTCCTACGTACATTTCAAAGGGAATCCTTTTAAAAACTTGACCTTTAAAACTGAATACATTGCAGTACCTGCCTTTGGTTTCTCCCTTTGCGTTTTATCTCTGAAACACAAGAAGTGCATCTCGTTATGTAATTTCAGTTAATACTTATGTTAAACTCAAACAAGCGAAATATCAAAATTTATGTATTCAAACAGTACTGTAGCAGAGAATTGATAGCACAGCATGAAGCCGTCAAAGAAGTTCAATAGCTTCGAAATATTTTTCCAATAACAGCGTTAGAGGAATAAGACTTCCTTATTTTCTTAAAAATCGAGTTGAATTCGTATCTATTCATCGAAGTTATTCTCAGTGTCTGAATACATTTAGTTTTCTTATTTGATTTCTAAGAAAACAATGCCGGTTGGGCTTACACTCATAGAAAAACGTCAAATCTAAACTAATCGAAAAATTCGCAGCCGACTTACTTCTTACTGAAAATTTCTACAGATAGAAGAACTGATCACTAAATTTAAATTAATTAAATTAACATTCAAAATTTTCGATCTCCAAACAAAGGTATTTTAGAATTAATAAAGGGTTTAATTGACATACACCAGCTATAAACTTGTAACCAACTCAGCATTGTACACCAAAATTCTAGAAATTCACGTATAATTAGTAATGTTTGCTGTGTAATTCACAAACAAGAGGAACTCGAGCTAGAGTTTGTGGAAGTCCTTTAATTATCTCTCGTGGTTTTCATGCTGTTCTGTTTTTGTATCCTGCAGTTATATTTATTGCAGGTTAACCATGTAGGCTTTGATTTAATGGAAAATTTAAGCTTTCGAAAATCTGAAGACAGATTGAAAGTTTAAACTGCAACCCTATTAAAGTTATCGTCTGCGTTCGGTACAATATCAAAGTATTAAGTTTACTGAGATTTATCAGAACGTGTTTGTTGAAGCGAAAATTCCTTTCAGTACAGTATATTGTTAACGCTTTAGGAAACAATTCACTTAAATTGTGAGTTTTCTTTTCTTATCTCCAAGAAATTATGACGGCGCAAAACCCCCATCTGCAATAGGGTTAGTCTATTAATAAACCAAAACATGCATAATCTCAATTTAATCGTCCAGATTCCTAACGAATCTCTCCTAATGTATTCATAATGGTATTCTAAATTTAGAAATTTTGTTGTTTGCCTTCACGCGACTAGCAAACGATATTTACTAAAGTAAATTTAATTATTGGTGCTAATCTACTCAGACGAAATATTTGCAATAATTTCGTTTAATGGAAAACTAATTACCGATGAGGATAAAGTGTAAAATTGGTTTTATTGTTGAATTATTGCGTCCTTTTGTTACGAATTATATATTTGTTCTGCTTTACCAGGGTTGAATCAACAGGTAACAAAATCGAGCAAACAGAATGGAATAGAAATTGCTCTTTTACACCGGAATTTCGTGAATTCTTTATAAATTTCTTGATTATACGTTATAAATGTACGGGAAATGTTTGTTTAATCGGAAATTAAGCCGGAAAACCTCTGGGTATAACTAATGGAGAGATATTTTCTATGCTTTAAAAAATATGTATATTTTGTAGGTTGCATAATCTTTTATATCGTTAATGTTAAAATTTTTTCAGTTTACTAACTATTTAAACAATCAACCTGAATGTATCTTACCTATCAAAAATTATTTTCGCCTTAACATTCTCAATTTCCTAAATATAAAAAGACAATCTTTGTAACTAGAATATTTTGGAGGAATTTTATTCATCTTACGTGTGATATGAAAGTAAAACAAATACTAGAAAGTGAATGGTTTTCGTCTCCTCAGTAAAGTTTTATCTTCTACTGTAAAAACGGAAAACAAGAGTCAAAATGTACCCCGGCATTTGACAAACTTGGACAGTAAATTCTGTTTGTTTTTATCTGAAATTGAACAGGCCCAAAACATATTCTTATAAAAGAATTTTACTTCAATTTTTCCAATAAATATTTACTTTCACAAGAAAGTTCAAAACAGCTTTTGTTGTGTAAAAAAATTACTCGTAAATTTTAAAAGGAATAGCATTTTTATATGTTCTTAAAATGTTAATTTTTATTCCCCTGTTTTAGTGTGACTATGATTTACCAGATACATTTGGTTTACAGTAAATTGAAAAAAGAATTAGTTTAGTAGTTTGTAAAATTATGTTACTCTTCAAAAATTAAAATTACATGAAGAATAACTTTAAGCAGTTATTAAAGGGCAATTATTTTCTCATGGGGCTAATTTATACCTTTTATGAACGCAAAGGTCTTTGCTCTGAGTAAAATTATGGGATATTTAAAGTTAACTAAAAAGGTGAGGCAAAATCTTTTCCTTATGTTTGGCTTTCCTTGAAACATCTTTAATTATCTAATTGGTGGCAAAACCCCTTCAACTTAAATTCTATTTGCAATTAGTAAAATATAAAGAACATAATTAATTTTCGATGGATGAATCAATCTCTTGAGATTTCTTGACCTTTTCACAAACGAATCGTAAACAAGAACTTCCGCAGCAGCCAAACTATGATAATACTAAATTTATTGTTTCACTCCAAGATCCCAGCCGGTTTTAATCTCTGCAATCCACATAAAATTTATTACCTACAAGTTCCAATCCGCAAAGATCAGATAAAGTAAATTAAATACGTATCCAATCAACCATAACCCCAAATAATTCAGGATAAAGTTAAGAACATCAATAAATCGTTTGAAGCTTTTAAACGACTTTTAGGGTATCATTTTGATTCTAAATTAATATTTTCAGCAATATTTACTAAGTTTCAAGAAATTTAATTAAATATAATTAATTTAAAACCCCAATTTTGGTTAACTCAAAGCTGCAATTTTATTTGTAGCAGATTTTACGTCAAAGATGATTCGAAGTATGCCTCAATTTATTAGAACGGATCATATTTTCAATTTGAGGAGTGCTCATATTTCGTACTTATACGATAATCTTCAAAAGAGAAAAATCAAAAATGGTTCTTTAGAAAACCGTAAACAACATCCAACGTTATGTTTGTGACATGTACTATTATTGCGATTGCTTTTCGGTTTTATTTTTCAGTAAAATTTATATTGCTATAATAAAGAATCGAACTAACTTTGTAATCCAAAACTTTATAACTCAGATTTCTTAAATCGGGGCACACAAAATCGATACGACACACACACAACCTAATTGAAAATATTACACACTCACTTTAAAGTTGCTTGCCTACACGTGGATTACAAAAGGAGCACTTAGAAATTTTTACTTTTATTACCAACTTTACGATTTTCCATCAGACAGCAATTGTTAACACCCCAGCTTTGTCGTTAATTAAATTTTGTTTTCTTTCATCAAATTTGAATTATATACTGAAATTCTTAACAAAGAAATAATAGAAAATTCGTTTTTATTTTCCACTGCTGATATTTTAACATTTACAATGGTTGAAGTGGCTTTTGTTTTCACCGTATCTGATTTACTGCATGCAGAGAACGTATTTCAGGGATTTATCTCAATGAATCCCAAAGGTCACTTTTACATAAGATTACTTGTCCTAACAAATGGTTTTGCCACTTGCTGAGTTGTCTTGTCTTGTCCTTGTGGTGGTGACGCTTTTTTCTTATTATTGTTGTAAATTACTTATCGATTCCCACACGGGGACGTTAAAAAGTTAACATAACTATAAAATGTCTTGCCGAGTCATAACATTAAATTACTCATTCATTCGATTCGACTAGTTTCAAATGGATTTAAAAGTCATTTCTAAGTTACTTTTCCATTTTCGTGGTGTAAATTATCAGAGTCGTAATAAATTATAGAAAACTTTCAAACAGCCATAAAAGCAAAGTTCAAAGAGTACAAATAAGGCTTATTGCTCTAGAATTGTTTCATTTTGGCTGAATTTTTATCCGTTAGAGTCTAAATTGCTTCAGGGTGCTTAAATTAAAGTTCCATTGTGTTTACTTAACCCAGTCACCACGAAATGATCTTAAATTGAACTATTAAAAACGAAATTAGGTTTCTGTTCCAACTAACTGTAAATGAACTTGCGAATTTATATGATTCAGTTGATAATTTTAGCAAATGAGACTAACATTAAAGTTTATTATCTTCCCTAATGAAAAATAAACAAAAGGTATTCAATGTTTTTTATAAATTTCAGAGAACGAGTACCGAATTATTTTTTTGTGTTCAGTGTGAATCCCTAAATCCTCATAAATAGAAATCAAACGATCCAGCTCTTAAACCTTTCTTCGTCGCGTATTAATTTAGTTTAAATAATAATTGATCCTATTAATTTAGCAAGCTTTATAAATATTAAAAGTATAATTTCTAGTAAATCCTAAATTAATTTGTTAAATAAGACACAGATACTAATGAAGCTTTTATTTCCCTTGACCACCATAAGGGTAGAAAGAAGCAACAAAACGAAACATCAATCAAAAGGGAACTACTATTAGAGACACGCCCGAAGAATGATATCTCTAATCTGAGAAAACATATCCCTTTGACATCCTGAGGAATCGAGTCAATCAAACTTCTTTTATTTAGTTTTGACATAGAATCCGCTTGATATTTTTTGCTTAAATATAAAGATATAACTGTTCGATTTAGGATTGCAGAAAAACCTTTAGGTAACTCAAGGTTTTCATTCTTTTTTAATTATGTGTTAATCGTCTGCGATAAATTAAAAGAATAATTCTCTTGTTACAATCATTTCCTTTTGTTCTAATTTAACTGTTCTTAAAAAATTTTGGAATGCGTAATGGAACACATAAAGCGTGTTACAGACAGACTAATACTGAATCGAACATTTGATATAAAACTCATTACAGGCTATAGAATCGTAGGGAATTATTTTTAATACTATTTAACACGCGGTGTGGGATTGTTAGTCCCCCAACAGGCGCCTCCCCAAGTGGCGGATTAGGGGATGCTCACCAAATATGGTGAGTAAATAAAATACCCGGAGTGAATCACCGTGAACCAAAACTAGCTGGCATTGGGCAGCAGCAACGTTAGTACCAAGATGGACTTCGGTACAGCTTAACGCTATATAGTCAGTCAATCATCGCATATAGATTGAATTGGCTCTGATATTACGATGAAGAAGATAACGAGAAACCACATGAAATGTTAATAGTTTGAACGAAGCAGGCAAAGCACATAATTTAATGATAGAAATGAAAAAATTACGGATAAATATATCGGGAATTAGCAAAACACGATGTCCAGCATGAGGGATCCATTGATCGGGTAAATACATGGAAACTCAAACACGTTATGGAGTAAAAGCCATGATAGTATCAAAAACTAACCAATCAGTATATAGTTTTACCCATTTTCGGAACGTATCGTATTAATTCAACTTACAACTTCTATTAGGCAAAATGAATATCATGCAAATCTAGGCCCCCACAAGAGACAAAGATGACTATGAAATAGAAAACTTTTATCGAGATGTTGACAAGGTTCTTAAAGCGATGAAAAAGCATGAAATACTAAATGCAAAACTAAGCAAAGGAAAAATAGGAGATCTGATAGCAGAGTACTGACGCAAAAAGACATGATCGAGACAATCTCAACATAAATTAAAGATAAGATTACTCAGATGCTACATTTTTACAATCCTTCTAAGTATATGTAGTAGCACTTTTCAGAAAAAAACATTTCAAAAAACTACAATCTTTCGAGATGTGACTCTATCGAAGAATTTTGAAAGACCCTTGGACAGAAAGAGAGGATAATGAAAACATTTTGAGAAGAATGGGAAAGCGGCCTGAGTTATTCTTCACTATGAAGAAAAGAAAGCCTGAATACCTGGGTCATGTCATGAGAGGAAGTTACTCCAGCTAATTATCCAAAGAAGGAAACCACCTTGCGTTTAGAAGAAGAACATCATGGCTGCGTAACCTGAGGGAACGGTACAACTTTAATTAATATAAGCATTCAGCGGCTGTAAATAAAGTACAAATGGCTATAATGCTAGCCAACCTTCAGGAGATGACACCTTAAGAAGAAAAATGACGCGGTATTTATATCAAAAGCACCTTCCTTTGCCTTACAAAAGCTTGGCATTTATTTCCTCTAAACTTGATTAAATTCATAATATTTAGCAGGCCTTAATAATCCCAAGCTCAGAACAAACGATATACAACCACACCAGATAGATAAATAAAAGCCACTTAGAACAGATACGTTACTAAATTTAACTGCACGTGTTCTCGAGTTGTAACTTACAATACCTACCCCTTGCATAATAACATTTTGCATGTAATAGAAACCCTTTGAGATATTGAACGAAGATTATGGCAAACTGCTAGGTATAAACCTGTGGACAGACGGTTGTCCTGTCGGACACCCGCTTACGATTTATTTCAGGACACCTCCGAAATTTATCAAATATTTTGCAGTCAAACATAGGGTTTCTCTAACTTCCAATTTGGGTCCGTCTTAAGCGTGGATTTCGCTTAACAACAGTTTATGTTCTAGTACAATATAAAAATTGCGCCTCTTAAAATTAATGAGATAAAATTTTTAAGAGCACTGAAAGTTACCCTAGCATTGTTCCAGTTACAAATGACTTGTGAAAACGTTTTCCATAAATTAAATCTATACAAACTGCACGAAAATTAATTTCTTTCCTCATTTTTAATATCGAAGCAAGCAATATTATTTAATTGCACGGGAAGTTTGTAACAAAAGTAAAGCACAAAAGAATTAAAGTTTGTCCATGGAAAAAACAGAAAAGTTTGCCTAAAGGAAGTTCCTGGAAAGCATTCTGTAAAAGAGTGATCGATCTTTCGAACTGCAGTTTCTTTTATTAACTTGCGAATCTCGTACGGAAAGTAAATTTGAAATTAAGCTCACATTCAGCAGACAAACAATCTTGTGGACTTCGTAGTCGGTTTTGGTAAATCGTTTGGACCAAACTGTGGGTTTCCTGATATAAAAGGATTATTGGTTTTTATATAAAAAAGTCTGAATCTATTTTTGTTTATCGAAAGTAAAATTGAAAGCTTAACTAATGGTGGAGTTTTTATTCGATCGTGTGTAGGAGTTTTTAGTGCCAAATCCATTTTTATTTTGTTTTTTTAGATAATGGGGAAGATCGGCAACGCCCTGTAAAGAGCACGCCACTTCTAGATGAAGATAATTTCCGGGTTAATGCTGTTTTTGAGTTATCATATTTTGGTAAACTGTTTTGTCTCTACTTAAATTTCGTTCCCGAACTTTAGAGATTTAGATCGTTTAAAAATTATTTTTATTGCCTTCCTAAATTTCAGTTACCAAAAATAAAGTTTTAATATCAACTCTTGGTGCTCTAATAAAGTAACCACTTAACATTTTTATTTTACGAGGAACGCAAAAAATAGGTTAAGTTCCATCAGTACATAAAACCTTAATTAAGTTCTTACAAAATTAAAAATTAAATTTAAATACAAATTTCCCAGACTGGCGATAAAACTTGGTCTACGAACACAACCCAGAAGGAAAATCAATTATTCCATAAACAAAATTCATATTTAAGGTTATTAATAAAATAGGCCACGAACATGGAGTAAATCTGTTTGTTTTTAACTTTAACCTAAGTGCTAATGTAAACAAGAACTGACTGGTTTTTGTTGAAAGTTTTAATTGTTATAATGGGATATTAAAAAGGTCATGATTGCTATTTAGAATTAAACTTTACATTTTGGTTTAAATTTTGGGTATGCTCTAATGTCGGTTGTTTTCTGTTTTTGGATTATAAAATCTTCGTAATTAAACGTACGAAGGACTTGATAAATTTAATTATTATAATAGAAAATTAACTTCGTCCACAAGGACGTATATTTGCATTATAAGAAATGCAATACAGCGTTTCTTAATTTTCTTTTTTTGTAGTACCTAAAGCAGTCTCAGCTGGCTTAAGTTCTTTTTTTTTTAATTCTTAAAGACATTCAGTGTTTCGACAAATTTGGATGTCGATTCAAGCTCTTTGCGTATTTTATTAAACTAGTATTCTAAAATCTATAGAACAGTATATAATTAGGAGTTTAAGATTTCTCAGCGGACGATTTTGTAACCACAACTAAGAGAACATTGGTACGAATCATAGCAATGGTCGAATTTTTAGATCTACAGGAATTAAGATGCCTGCAAGACAAGTTAGATTAAGATTAAGATTAATGATCTAAGCCATTTAGGACTAAACTGTAAAAATAGAGTATATCGTCTTACTACGACTGAAATAAGTAAATAGAAAGAAACGCAGTTTGTGAAACACGTAGGTATTATGTGAATTTAGAAAGTGTAGTAGTTATATCTTCATATTTTTATTAACAATTATTTTAAAATGCCTTTCTTAATATGAAAATTTCTAAAAAAGGTGTACAAAAATAGTAAATAGGAGAAACAAAAGCAGAATTAAAGAATACTCCTAGGTGGATTAATCCCGATTTGTAAGAATAACTGACAATTGATGTTTATTGTCCTCTATTGAGTTATCAAAAATTCCGAAAAATTCTTGTATTTGACTCAAAACTTAAATGTGACTTGAACATCTGTTTTTCTTAATAAAAACACTTAAATTTCTAAAGCAAAACATGCGTTTTCGTCTGGCATTATTGGTAAATAGCATGAGGCTAACAGTGCCTTCTTAAAATCATACATCAACTGATGCAGCTTTTATGAAACGTGGAAATAGGAATGGATCGTAATTTGGTATATTTTTGAGAACCTTATAGATAGATTTTTTAAATAAATATTAAGTTAGCCCATGCAAAATCAGCCAGTTGAAGTTGATCCGACATGATAGAACTTTGTACTAGTTAAGTTACCCTTCTGTACGTAAACATTGAGTAAAGTTTATATACATTAGGTTATGCATCAAATCGCTCATCTTATTCACGTGCATCACCTGTCAACGTATGTTGTTATACTGACTTTAACCCGAATAAGACTTAGTGGAAACTTAAATCCATATACATCATGTTCTTAAAATTATACAATTGCAATATTGTAGATGCTCATGCTACGCACGAATGCACTGCACAGCATTTTTATAAAAATGTTATTTCTATAAATATGCAACACTGAAATACGTAGTATATAAGTATGTAAATGCATAAGCGTGAATTTCATTTTAAATGATCGTTATATAAGAACTTCCCGTTTACTTTAAAATTTATTTAATTAAGTATCTAACGATCAGTACAGTGTTTCTGTTTGATTTTACTACTTGTAAAAATATGGTGTAATTTCCCCTCACCTCTTCTTCATCTTATCGCTGGAGCCTAGGTCTATGGAGCATCCACGTGTGACATTTGTTTTCAGAATATTCTAAATATTTTACTTATCAAGTGTTTTGCAAATACTTTAGATGATGGGGTAACTCAAAAATGGAAAAAATCCTGAAATCTAAAACATTGTTTCTACAACATTCTGAAATAAGGAAAATGTACTAGCCTAAAAAGTATCTATCTGTTTTACAAACAAACCCCAGAAATATTTCTCTCATTTAGGAATTTCATAAAAGGGTTTACTACTTGAAAAAAATTAACAAAGAGTTGGATATTAATTTACTAAGATGGTACGTTTTTGGAATTTTCAATTATTTGTCGGTTTTCTGTTGTCTTCACCAACAATGAAATAACCTTGATGCTTTGAAATACTTATCTAAATACCTGCGGATCGTTGCGGGCTTAGTTTTTCAGAACTTTTTAATTAAACCCAACATAAAATTCAAAAGTTCGCGAATTAAACAGTTGTAGCTAATCAGTTTCAGAATTTAGAAACAACAGTCGCCGAAATTCGAACCTACTGAAGAGTAAAACCATTTTTTTGGCGTATGTGGTCTGTCCATCTTGTTGGTCATCTTTTTGTAATTTTTCATTATTGTCATTTTCTACCATCAATCTTGGTTACATGGTTTTTCGTACGATGTGATGTTCCCAATTACAATTATTTTTCCTATAATCGGTGACTGCTTTTTTCTTAACATTGAATATCGATACATTTGTTCTTCTAACTGGCCATATATAACGTTTCCAAAAAGTACTTCCACTTTCTCTTGTTTTTTGCAAAGGCTTTTACTTCTCTATGGAATCGGTGCATCGGCAGTTACAGTACATCCCTATGTATTTTTGGATGCCCCTAAGGTCTTGTGCAAATGTGCTCTTCTTATCGTTTGAGGCCTCCCTAACAGTATGACCTATTCAGTTTTACTTGCGCTCTTTAATTTCAATAACCAAGAAAGACATTGATTCACAAAAAGTTGAAGTTTCTGTAAAAGTCTATGTGGCACTTTTCAAGTTTCTCATGGGTCTGGAAAACTGACTTGACGTTAGTGTTGAAGATTCTAATTTTTGTGTTTGTATTTCTAACAATATATTTTCGCCCAACAGGCCGCGACCTGGTAGATTTTCTGCAGACCTTTCCACGAATCTGTGAAACCGAAACCGTCCCTCCGGTTCAAAGGAATAACGGGGAGGCAGCCCAAAGGCTATAAATTATATCTGCAGCGTTAGTTGGCACTTTTAAGAAGGCAGGAACTGACCGATGCAAAAGAAGCAGGTGGTTGCAATGTTTAAAATATAGTTGTAAAGTAATGCATGAATATGGGGAGTGGAAACCAAATAATAATGCCGCCTCTCTCTCTCTCTCTCTCTCTCTCTCTCTCTCTCTCTCTCTCTCTCTCTCTCTCTCTCTCTCTCTCTCTCTCTCTCTCTCTCTCTCTCTCTAGGTCTTCATTCTCTTGACTGGTTTGACGCATGTTTAAAATCTCGTCTTCTCTCAGATTTTCTTTTCATTTCTTCATACTTACGCGCGCCCACGTCATCCATAATTTGTTTAATATATCGATTGCGTGGACATCCCCTAGTTCTTTTTCCTTCTATCTTCCCCTTTATAATTGTTTTCGGAATTCCTTCCCGGCGAAGAATTTGTCCAATTAGCTGGGCTCGTCTTTTCTGTGTCTGTTTCCATATATTTTTCTTTTCTTCGGCCCTTTCTAGTACTTCGTCATTAGTAACTCTGTCCGTCCAACTAATTCTCATCATCCTTCTGTAACACCATTGTTCAAAAGCTTCTATCTTCCTTTTTTCTTGTAGATTAATGGTCCACGATTCGCACTCCACACGAAAGTGTATATAAATGCCTTTTTTGCGTATAGTGAGATATTTTTGCAGATTAGAAGACTTCTTTTATTTAGGAATGCTCTTTTGGCTTGTATAATTCGGTGATTTATTTCTCTTTTGCTTCTTCCATCTTTTGTGATGATGCTTCCCAAATATACATATTCATTCACCTCGCCTAATTTTTCCCCATCAATTCTTATCTCAATCTTGGTTTTATGTGTTGATCTTGTACATATCATGATTTTAGTCTTCTTTCTATTAAATTTTAAATTATATTCCGTTTTCATTAACTATTCCATGATATTTAGTGTTTGTTCTAACGGCGCCTAGCATTACAGAAAATCGAAAATAGGCAATAAGCGCCGCATGCGATTTTTACATACACATATACATAGGGTTAATAATTAATATTGTTAGTAAGTAAGCATAAACACAAGAGGAACTAACGTAACCTATACTAGGAGTGGGAAGACAGCCGGAAGTCATAAGCAACGGAAGAGAACGCGAAATCTAGTACACCGCCCAGTATGGAATTAAAGTAGAGAAAGTAGCAGATGACGGCAACCGCCTACTTGCAGCAATGACGAATCAATTAACAGAAGGTATAAGACACAAATAAAAACACAAGAAAGAAGCCCTGGACTTAAGAAGAAAAATCGTAGATATGGGAGGAAAAACCAAGAGGAAATGCAACTCCAGCTGTACGAAAATATCGTAGACTTAGCTGGATCACAGCTTCGGCGCACCATGCAAACCGACGCGACGCCTATATAGAAGATTTGGGAATGGAAGGATTCTGTGGAGAAAACAGCACTGGAGCAAGATATAGAGCGATCGGGTACACCACAACAAACCGGAAGAATCGGCAAGAAACAAAATTATAATGACTCAAGAGAAGAATCAGACGAGGAAATAGAAATAGAGAAATAAGATGTAAATATCGAAGAATAATGTAGAAGAACGGCGAAGGAACCTATACCATAATAACAATGACAATAAAAAATAAGGAAACAAGGAATACGTATACCTGTGAAGTACAATTAAAAATAAGATTTTTAATAATGATAATAATAATGATTAGACTAAGCTAGCATAATGTAATAGGGCAGACATGTCTGCGCTAAGGCGTTTTATATCATAGACCTAGGAAATTAGCGGCAATACCAGAAATAATTTTAGTATAAGATGATAAAACATGTTTAGCCGCCTCGGTCATATATTCAATTCCCATTGAATATGTGATCTACTAACTACCTTGCACTGTAGAAGTGGTGTCTAGCGGCTGGCGTCGCAGACATGTTAACGTTCAGTACTCCCAACTCCATCTATCATAACAAATCCTTTCACACTTTATTGACATGGAGTGTTCCTGGCGTAATTCAGGATTGATCCACGGGGATCTGCTCCATGTCAATTGATGATGATGTTGATGATGATGTATTCCATATGCTGTTTTGGCATGCCATAAACTTGACTTGTTTCGAGAATTATTTATTCTATATCCCTATCTATGATACTATCAACATAGCAAAATTCCTGAAATTGTTGAATTTCTTGACAGTCGATAAAGAAACGTGGCCTCTCTAATTCTTATAGCTTTTATTTTTTTTTCTACGTTTACTTGTAGGCCTACTGCTGCTGCTTGTTAAACAAGATTGTTTAACATATTTCTCATATATCGAAAACCGTATGACATGTGTATGACCAATACCATCAGGGTATTCTAAGTCTACTAGACCTGTTTTTCTTAAGTGGTCCCATATTATTCCATTTTCTGTCCTAATTGTTTCCCGTAGAACATGATTAAGTGCTATCTTAAACAGCAAAGAGGAAAGAATGCCGCCTTGTTTAATTGCTGCATTTCTATTTTTCACTCAAATAACCCTCTAGTATTCTTTGCATCTATTAAGTTGTTGCTCTACTGTAGGATGCAGTCTTCCATCTTTATTCCTAATTGGCTGATTTATATTGTTTTGTTTTCTCTCGTAGTTTTTGCTTCTGCTGCTTCCTCTGCTTTCGTGGTTAAAGCATTTGCCCATTTCTTCTTGTTCCGCTTTATATTTCAATTTACTACCCTATTTATTTCTTCATAACTTCTGGCAATTGTTTGCTTTTATTCTACCCTGTTGTATCATTAACTTTTATATTTCGTCTTTGCATTATTAAGTCCCTGCTATCTTGTGTTATACAATCTGACTGTCAATATTCTATGCCACACAAAGACTTCTATTGCAAGGCGTTGCCGAAAATGTTTTGTAAAGTTTCAGACTGCTGATTTTTCTATCTTACCTTCATATAATTTCATCGAACTAATTACCACCTGCTAACCACCAATCCGCTTCTCTCGGAAGGCAATGGCAAACCACCGAAGTATTTCTGCCTAGTAAGTAGAAGTGCACATCCGTGGTCGGAGCCCACGTTAAGCTGTAGGTCCCCTATGCCTGTAGGCTACTGACACGCTCACCACAGACATATGGCAACGCCACTTCTAGAAGAAACCGCCAATCGCGGTCGTGGCTCAGTTGGTTCAGCGTGCGTCTGATCACTGAGATTAAGACTGGCCCGGGTTCACTTCCCAGAGCCACACATACACTGAAAACACGCGATCGCTTTCCTCGGAAGGCAATGGCAAATTATCGAAGTAATCTGCCTAGGAAGTCTTCTCTGGAGTAGAAGTGCAAGCACTTCCGAGGTTCGGAACCCATGTTAAGCTGTAGGTCTCCTATGTCTGTAGGCCACTTGGCACGCACACCACAGGCATATGAAGAGACGGCAACGCCCTCTAACGGGCACACCACTCAAAAAAGAAGAACCACCAATGCCTCGTATTTGCTAGATTTACAACAATAGTTTTTGTTCTTCTTTGTTTATAGCTAATCCAGTTTTATTGCCCATACTATTAAGAATTATCGATACTTCAAATATCTCCTCTGTCATGCTGTAAAAATAACAGTAGGTATCTTCTTCATTTTTTTTATATGTTAGGCCCGGTAGTCACTCTGGCTTTTCAATGTTCCAAAGTATTGAGCACATTCCTAAAGGCACGTTTTCGTAAGGACAAATCGGGGCGACTTGTTAGCCGGACATGTTTGCCGACCGACAAGTTGGTAAAATTGACAGGTGTTTATGTTGTCACTTATCTGCAACGGACATGTCGAGAGAACGATCTTCGAATCGAAATCTGCATTTTTCAAGATGGCAGACAATGAAGCAGTACAGGTTATATCAACTTTCATAGTGTTGGCAGGAAGCCATGCGATACTAGAAAGTGAAAAAGAGTCAAAACGGAAACGCAAAAGATGGTACGAAGTTTTTTAGCGAAGAGACGTTTGAAAGGTGCATATAGCTCGTTAATGAATGGTCTTCGCTTGCAAAGTGGATACGAGAACTTCATTCGTATGTCGAAATTTGAACAATTACTTCACCTAGCTGTGCCTTTTATTATTAAAAATTGAGTGTTTACGTAGTGACAAACGAACGCCGATTCGACATGTGTGGCCAATTTTTGCATTCGATATTAACATGTCGTCCGATTGTCCCGACATAAAATGCATTTCGTTTACATTAGAACAGACAAGTCGGCGGGCATGCCGGCCGACATGTTGCGTCCTTACGAAAACGTACCTTAATAAATAATTATGACGGTAGGTCCCGAGTTGCGGTAGCTAGGCACCCTAGTTCAGCACGATCAGGAAAGTTAAGCATCGTTGTATCCGATCAGTGCTGGATTGGGTAGCCCTATTGCTCCATTAACGCAGTACCTCTCTTCCACGAGGACCGGTCACTATGGGAAAGTAGACCAAAAACCCGTCACTCAAAAGTGAAGGAAGCCTTTGTCCTTGAACACGACTGCTTGTTGCGACGAAAATCGATTTTCTAAAGCAACAAGCAAGAGGGTTCGTGACGGCAAAAATTGCCTGTAAAATTCTAGTCACGAATGGTATTCGGAATGACAATTCCTCGAATTATAATGAAATTACTGAAATACTTGTCACTCAAAAAATTTGACAAACGTTGTCTCTAAGCAACGCTGCTAGTCGTAAAATTTTCGCGTAAATTTCACTAGTAGTGAAATTTTCAGTATAATTCGATTGTGATTGGTTTAATTCGCCAAAATAATGTGATTTCATTGGATGACAGATTATGAGTGGAATTGCCATAATTTATTTCAATAAACTGATGTCAAGACTTTTCTATCGTTGGTGGAACATCTGTAAAAAGTAAATCATCCGAGTGATTTTTTTGTAATTTCTCAGTTATTTTATGGGATAAAACAAGACATCATACAATACTTCTCTATAAAGCTGTCGTTTTGGTTTTTATATAGAATGGTTAGTTTAATCAACTGAATGGTTAACTTTATATTTTTAAACAAAAGTAAAAAAGTGCTCTGTCCAAATACAAGGTAAGGTTAAATTTAATCTTTCGAATAGTATATGTATAATAGGTACCTACTTATTGTTTTAAAATAATTAAAAGCTTAAAAAGCAAAAATTTAAAGTAGAAACAGTATTCCAGAGTTTTGAAAGAGTAGACAGAAACTGCAGCACACACAAGATTAATGCCAGATAAAAAAATACCACTCGAAAACAAACAACAAAAACAAAAAACAACTCGAATAATTACTGCGAGGTGCGAGGTTTAGAAAATTAAAGTGGGCCTTGATATTACCGATACCAACAGAATATCGAGCAATCGGTTCTGTATAATCTGAAGTTTCGATACTAACACATGGGCTGAATATCTCAAATTTTTGTTCTTGTAAAAAAGTATGAATCACGCATTTTACCTACGTTTTAAGATTTTCTTCTAATTTTTAAAATACCTGAATTATTTAGAAAAAGGATCACCCTAAACAAAGGAATATAAATTTTTCATATTGTAAAATATTTAACATTTTCGTGGACAGATTTGACCTTATCCTGTGGAATTCACTTTATTAGAAAATTCTTTGACCTCCCAATTGTTACATGAAGTAGCACTTTGCTATCATGCGATGTAATTGCTATCATTCGGTAGTTTTCGCTTTATGCATTCTAAAACAAGCTGAATAAGCGAAAGAAATAAATATTGTTTCTGAATACAACAAAACGTTTTCTGTTCGCGCCAGTTGTGCTAAAATATGAATCTGAACAAATATTTGCCGTATTCTCCTCCACTTCGATTTCTGTTCGTGGCATTCTCAACCTCAATAACTGGCCAACTAATTGCTTATTTACCCACAACATTAAACGTGTTTTCTCCTATAACCTTGCTTTTATTTCACATCTTACAAATGTCACCCTGAAATTTTTATTTAGGAAGAGATTTCCTCTCGAACACTGCCAATTAAAATTATTAACTGTTCAAACTTGGAGCGTTTGTTTTAACTTCAGTAATTAAAGCGATTATTTGATAAAGTACGGCTGTTGCATTTACGTCCTATTTCCTTTTTTAAGCTTAAATTAAAGTGACGCAAAGGCCTACGAATTTCACTCCCTAATCTACTTATGTCTACACGAACGCTCGGTTGAAAAGGAGCTTTCGGTTTCGAAAGTTCGTTAAACTAAACTCTGCGGGTGACGTAATTAACAATAGCGAACGTAAGAAAAAAAAACACAATTCTCAAGTTCCCAATTCTAAATTCATTAAAAAGGCATAAACGGGCACAATTAAGGATTATAGGAGAAAATCAGCTGCGCTTTATTGTTATCCATTAAAGAAATTACGGAGGAAATTTACGATTATTTATTCATTTTATGGACATCACTCAGACTTAAATATGAAATAGAAAGGAAAATAATGGACGTAATAAGCTGAGTGTAAGTTAATGGATTCGTTAGGTTAATTAGAAGTTGAAAACAGGAATAAAAGGTGCCTCGCTTTTTGTTTACTTATTATGTTATTACGTTTCTTTAGCTCTTAATTTTCTTTCCATTATTCTAATTTACGGCTTTGATTTTTAATCTCGCGTTACGTAAAACGTTTACTAATAATTATTAAAATTGCTATTTACTGTACCTGTAAGACGTTTACACATACTCACGTTGGTTTTGAATTTTTATTTAAAATTATAAGAATAAAGGAAAATTACAAGGATCATTAATATAGCCTCACCTTTCCCTGTATTTGGAAGAATATTGAAAGATGTTTTTTCAGAGTAATATAAACCAAAATATGTTTAACAATTCCGAAAATATTAGATAAAATTAGAGTTGTTTATTTATGACTTCTTAAACCATTGGTAATTCAAACCTTCTTCGAAGTTTTTAGCAAGGTTTACTTAACTAAAAAAAAAGCAATTATCTAATACCGTTTACGGTTATAACGAAACGAACGGATTTTTCCAAGCTAAAGGTTTGATAACATCAAAAAAACGCCTTGTTCTCCAGTCTTCTATTTGCCTTTGTACTGTATTTAAATCAATTTGCTTTATATTTGAATTGGTCTTCGTTATTTCGAAATAAGAAAGTCAAAAAGAATGAAAGGACACTAAATATCATATATTTTGATTTTTGTTTCTGTTACTTTTGTGCTCTCACGTTTTATGGATACATCAGCACAGTACGTGCTTGCTTTCACTTTATCCGGGGTGCTTTCATTTTTATTTTTTCGCCCTAAATTTATGTCCTTAAGATCAACCACCTTATATAGTGTGTTGAACCGTACTTCGTTTGAAACTCATCTCTTACATTACTGCAGTTCGCAAAAATTACCAAGTTTTATTGAGTTTCATAACTTCAATTTAAATGCCAGTTTTCTTTGAATTGGGCTTGTCAGGTTTCAACATTGAAAGATTCAGATTTATAGGATTTCTAATTATCGAGGAAAAAATGAGTTATTGGTTATATAAAAGCAAAAGTAACTAAATTAACGCAGCAGAAGTTCGTTTAACTGTGAATTCTTACAGACTTTAATTAAAGGAATTTTTTTCCTTTTTCTTATCATATTCTGACTTTCATGCCAGGTTAAAGGACTTAATATTAAACCATAATATTTCAGGATATATTTAATACATTAAAAGGTTGATGTGCGTTGTTTTCATATGCAGATCGATTAGTTTAGATAAACAGAGCTTAATAACAAATGGGTATGTCCAACGGACAACAATTTAGGAGTTTTGGTCTTTTGTTCGTGAACAAAAACTAAGTAATTTTCTTATCAAGCAAGGTTATCTTCCTGCTGATCATGCAAATTAGTTTGGACTGTGAACTTCCTCGTTGCTTAGTTTAGTTATATTTTAGCATTAAAGCGGGACTAGTATTGATGTTGATTTTTGTTTTGAGTGCATTTTTTAGCATTTAACATGGTGAGTCAGTTAGTTCGACTTAATTTCCTAAAAGAAATTCACTTTATTGTTAAACATGGATTGCTATGAATTACTACTAGAAATACTCCTACATTTTGCAAATTCACTTCAAAGCGTATAAAATTAAGGATTGTAGAGTGACAACAAATGAAAGGTCCTCTTAACACTCGATATTAATTCCAAATCTATCTATGTTTGTCTGCCAGTATTATTTCCTATTTAAGCAAACGTTTTAGGATTTTAACCTTAAACCATATTTCATTGATTTTTATTTCAACACGTCAACTGAATCTGACAGTTTGTGTAGAAATATTGGTTTCTCTCGTAAGTTATCTCATGACATAAAATTTTATTTGTTCTATTTAACAAAACCGATGCATGTTCAGTCATAAAAATCTAGGACATAAATCCCTGTGTTCGAAATGCAGTCTGAAAACAATCTGGAATTAACAAAAACGGCGGTTCAAGGTTAAAAGAAAACTTTCATCATAAAAGTGATAAACTCCGTCATTTGCAAAACTTTAATCGTAGAACTCAATATTCGCAGCTAATCAGGTGATTCTTTGCTAACTGTTTATCATTTTTGAGTTACATTTCTTTATAACATGAGATGCCTTAAAAACAAAATATTTCCAAAACATTTCAACGCAAAATAAAATGTATTTCCACTTGTAACAGAATTTAAAATAATTTGCATTAAGGATAAGAAAATGAAAACACAAACCTACATTCACTTTCATTATTGCCTCTGTAAATTCTAATTGTTAACTTAATTCCAAATTTATTATAAACGTAATTTAGAAGAAAATTACACAGAAACCTACATAACATCTTTATTAACTGAAACTTTGTGCTTGTTTCTCACAAAGTCAACCAAGATAAAGACACAGGAGACGACAATAACAGAAACGACACAACTAGAATTTAAATAATACAAGTCAGAGAAGGCTTCGTGGATCAACAGGTGGAGTTGAACTTGAAACGCGGGGTGAACGTGGGCTGAAATTAAAATTTAACGTTGAGATTAAGCTTTGCTATACTTTAAAAATTAAGAACTAAAAGGATTTTTCTTCAATTGTTTTTGGTGGTCTTCAACAACATGCTGGTCGTTCTAAAGTTAAGAAATTATTAATAATTAGGTTTAGCTTTACCCTGTTTTCTTGAATACTTTAATTTAAAAAAATGAATTTTGAAGACTTCTGCTTTCCCTTACATTAATTTATAATGTTAATAGAGAGATACAATTTTCTACATTCATAAAAAGCCGTTTAAATTGCACCAACAGTAAAAGGAGAACTTCTTAAAGATTTGGTATTTCAATAAATTTAGCATTTCCCATCAATAGGATCAATGAATACACAATAATGAAACTGTAAACCGACCTCTCTCCGCTTGTACCTTATTCGAATTTTCTTGAAATTTCCCTTTAAATTAAAGAAGGTTGCCGCTAATAAAGCAGAAATTCTTGTGGCATTTAACAAAACATCCGTGAAAGCTTAAAGGAACGCAATTTAAAGAATTTCGAAAGTAATAGGATTGTAAAAGAGAAAAACTCGGGTGTTTTTAACAACCCCTGTGTGTTTAGTCTCCATCATTGAAACTCCGAATAATCGTTTGTAAATACGGGGCGCTCTTTTCAACCTTGAAGAACTTGTTAGCATCGATTTAAAGAAATAACAAAAGTAATGAGCGTTTCTAAACGAACCTTAACAAATAATATTTGCTTAGGAAAAACATCCGTTGCTGATAAAATTTATTATTGTTTTTTTCTTATCGAATTTACTTCTTTTACCGAGAAAAAAAAACGGATAAACAGATTATCTAAACTTTTGGAGGTGCAAAGGCAATAAAGCAAAATGTATGTTTGCAGCGGGCTGAAATAACTGAAAATATAAATCTTCCGGACAACACATAACAGTAAATTTTCAGCATTGATTCAATCCATAATTTTTAGGTTTCATGGTTTTCAAGCTACAAATCCAAAAATAAACATTGATTTATTTCCACTGACCTAATAAAAACCTGAAATTGGAGTTGTACATTTGATAGGATTCGCTTCTAGGTTAAGAGCGTAATTTTTCCTCTGAAAGGCTTTTATTTTACTTTCTTATTATAAGCTCTTCGCACGTTAAAAGCTTCTTTTCTATCGAAACACGCGTAAGCTGATCAGATCTAGAAACACCTTGATCCGGTTGTCCGTTACAACCTGCCAGTATTTAATAAACGACCAAATATTTTACTTAAATGTTGTTTTCCTCTCAACAAGTGGGATATTGGAATGTTTGTCGGTTAACTTACCGGTTATCGTTCATTAGTAAAATTAACAGGTGAAATATTTTAAAATTTAAATTTACGATTTACATACAATGTTGATATTTGCCTGTTTTGGTGTTATTTACGTTTTTAATTGAATGTTCGAGTTCTAAATTCGATAATATTCTCATGTGATTATTTTTTTGCTCCAAATTGGTTCAATGTAATTACAAAATTGTTGCGGATTTCAGCAAATTTAATCTTATTTTTAAAATGGTTGGATTTTTTTAAAATATTTGTAGGACAATTTTACATTTTGGCGAAAAACGGTAGGAAGAAAAGTTCGGAAAAAAGAAAAGACGTAAAAATTCTAACCTAAATGAAGTTTCAGTAAATCCACTAAACTTTTAACTCAGTAATTAAAATTCCCTTACATCAACACCTTGCTGTAAGCTGTAAGCTGTGAGTAACACTTAAGCTTAGATATTTCAGATTTGAAGATAACAAAACCTAATGAAGGGAAAAGTAAATTATTTTATTTATTAGAACTGAATTTCGAAACTATTCAACTAATATGCATAGTCGAAAAGACAGTTTTATACAATACTGTGATCAAAAAATATCGAGAATAGTTCATTTAAATTGCGCGCGTGAGGGTTGACGCTGTTGCCATTTTCTCCCAGTTTGGTAGGATTTTCAACGACATCTAGCCAGTAATCTGTATGTCATTGGAAGTTATCGTTTTCAAATAAAAGCTTGTTTCTTGTGTAAAGAATTTTTGCTATTACGATTTTGCAAAATGTCGAGTGGAATTGAACAATGAGCCTGCATTAAATTTTGTTTTTGCAACAAAATGTCTACTACAAAAACGTTGGTAATGCTTTATAATGCTTTCGGTGTACGATAATCTATCAAAAATAAGAGTTTTCGGGTGGTACAGGATATTCAAAGAAGGTAGAGAAAGCGTTAAAAATGAACCACGCGCTGGTAGATCATCCATTTCACCTGATGAACAACACATCGCTCAAGTCAAAGACTTGGTGAATAAAACCGAAATGGATAAAATACAAAGGGCAACTTGTCTAGGAATACTGGTGGCAAAAAATACAACCCCGACAGCTGTATTAGAAGACCTACTAGATCTCCCCCCACTACACTTGCGGATGTAGACGGAGGGGAGAATGGGGGCATATCGGCTGAAAGCACAAGAAAATAAAAATCTTTCTGCGCACTAAAAAGTTCATACAGAAATCTTTAACATAATCAGCCAAAATTCTACATTATAGGTATATTAATTCAGACAAAACAAAAGTTTAAAAAAACTTTCAAAATACACCTACAAGAACGGGAAGAATGGGAAAAGGAAAAAGAATTCCTTAATAAAATTAATGGAGAAATCTGGTACACAGATGGATCCAAAACAGACAATGGTACAGAGATCTAGGAATATATGGAGCAGGACCAGGGAATGCAATAAGCATAAACCTCGGACGGTATACAACAGTATTTCCCACCGAAATCATTGCAATCCTTACCTCTGCTCAAGATAGTATACAGAGGACTTACAGAGGTAAGCAAATTTGTATTGTATCAGACAGCCAGACAGCATTAAAAGTATTGGTGATAAACCGGATCAGCTCGAGGGTTGTACTGCAATGCCATAGGAAACTAGTGCAACTGGGCGAACACAACAAACTTTTCCTTGTGTGGGCACCAGGGCACCAAAGTATAAAGGGCAATAAAAAAGCAGATAAATTAGCACCAGACGCTAGCGCCAAACAAATAATAGGACCAGAACCTTTTTTTTAAGGGTGTCGCCGGCGCAATACGACCTGACTGGATCGAGTGGTCCTTCTGAATCCCCTTTTCCCCTTGGTACCGCTTACGTATTACTTCAAGAGAGGGCTATCCTAACTTATCTTCCTTCATGCCGATCATTTTTTCAGACCTCTAACTATCGTGTTCCAGTCCTTTCTGCTCCTCAGCATGATTCTGACTATGTTGTTTCTTGTCAGACGCTCAGCTGTTTCCGTTTCCATAACCAATCTTTCGCTTGTCCATCTCGGGCAATGGAAGGCAGTATGTTCTGCCATATCTCTTTCCTCGCAGTAGACGCATTCCTCCGACTCAGCAAGATGGAAGCGTTTCAAGTACTCGCCAAAGCCGCCGGATCCGCTTAGGACCTGTGTAGTGTGGTACTCAACTTTGCCATATTTTCTATTCGCCCACATTCGTACGCGCGGTAGCTCTGTTGCTGTTCTCCCACATGCTACTACGGGGAGGTCGTTGGCGTAACCGATCGATACAACATCCTTTGGCATTTCCATTCTCAAGATGCTATCGTAATGTATGTTCCACAGCACGGGGCCAATTATGAACCCTTGTGGGACCCCACACGTCACTTCTATCTCATGTTCTTGGCCCACTCTCATCTTCCTGTTCGTGAAATAGCTACAGATCAATTTTATCAGATAAGTCAATATGGTTTTATGCTTCAATTCGTTTATGATTCCTTCCCATGTCGCGCTATTGAAGGCGTTTTGGATGTCAAGTGTGACCATAGCGCAAAGCTGCCTTGTTCTGAGGTCCCCCGTGTTTGCCTCTCTTGCAATGTTCTGCGCTGTTTCTATAGCATCTATTGTGGAGCGATCTTTCCTGAATCCAAATTGTAGCACTCCTTGCCACCATAATTATGATAACTTTTTTGGGGTTTTTCAGTTCTATGTTCGTGACGCTATCCGTTAGACGTTCTAGTGGTATTCCTTCGAACATATCTGCCCCTCCTTCCGTTTTTTCTTTGATTGTGAGCGTTACGTGACCGGCTCTGGTCTTTCCAACGTTTTGTATTTGTACCCCGACTTCTTCTACACCTGTCTGTTATCTCATTGTTCTTAGAACACTTGCAAATATGTTACCATTCTCTGCTATGGGTTTAATTTCTATCGTTTTTTTGTAATTACTTCGCTTTCCTATAACGTGGGATTTCCCATTCGTTATTGTACCTTATGTGCCTGCTTTCTTTTAGTTGTTCGTGTGTCTTCTGGTTGACTAGCCATGCCTTTTCTATTTGGCTTTGTTGAAGAATACATTCGGTCATCTTTCTCATTTTTCGTGCTTTCAGTGTATTATAGATTTTCTCCTCGTTTTCTTCTTTGGGGGATTTCACATCTAGCCTAATACATATATACGGTTTGTTGTTTATTAAATTTTCTTTCTTTCATTTCGTCGATATCCTTTATGGAGCTTCTGTTCTCTGTATACATGATTTTGTTATATTCTAACATTTGCTTTTTTATCATACTCTCAACTTGGGGATATTTCTCTATACAGGGTGACATTGAAAAAACTACAATGCATAGTACCACGCGATAGAGGACCATAAAATAATAAAAAAAGTTCTTATATGTTTTGATTAGCCCTTTGGTCTCGCCCACCTAGCTATCTATCATTTATGACTTTGTTGTATTCCTTGTCATATCTTATTGGATTTCCTAGTTCGATTCTAGTTTTGCAGTATAACTATATCATCTTTCCATTCCATTTGCGCTAGTTCTTTGTAATCCTCATATTTCATGTTTTTCCGTAGGTGTATTGTTGCTTCATTGTTTTCTTCACATTCTATTATTCTCGTTTGGAAGTCCCTTGTGTCTCCCCCCCCCCCCCTATTTATTTCTTCTTTGTCCCCCAGCGTATCTATCCATTCCTTCATTATATCTGTTGACATTTTCTCCATATATAATAGGTTAGGCTTGTTGTAGTCTCTTTTATCTCCTTTTTTATGTTGTAAGAGCCATCTACCAGCTTTTGTAAGTTTTTAACACTCTTCTGCATTTTACTTAGCGTTTTCTTAAATATTTTATACTCCTCGCTTTCATCTATCTTCTTTCCACTTCCAGGTGTACTTTGTCTCTTTCTTTTCGGTGCTGGTTGCCCTGTGGGTGCTTTTCCGACTTTTGGGATGGCACCATGTCTCTGTTTATCTTCGTCTTTCGTGTGTGAATTTTCCGGTAAACTATCTGAAACTGTGTTTCCTAATTCTTGAGTTCCCTTCGTGACTCTGCTAGTTAGTGGTGTGGTTTTATCAATACGGCCCTTGCTTAGTTGTGGTGGGAGGATTCTCCCTATCAGTTCTCTTCTGACAGCCAGTTCTGTATCTTTGTTCTGCGGATTCGCATCGTCCTTTATTTCTGTGCTATCAGTATCTGATGTAGACGCTGGTTTCGTTCGTAGTCTAGGAGGAGTTCTTTACAGCAAGCTCCTTCTTATAGAAATATCTGTCACGTTCATCCACTCATATGTAGTGGGGGTTTTGAATTCTTCTTCTATTCCTCCTTCTAAGGAGGGTGTCTTATTTTCTTTTTTGCTTTCGTTGTTCGCAGCCATTCTAATCTCTGATATTACCACTGAATTTGTTCAGAGGTAGGCAACCCCTTCTTTTTCTTTCTTTCATTAATACACAGTACACACCAATTTATACTCTTATGACTTCTACTTCAATTATGTTATTGCGAGGACCTAACTAACAGGCCTCAGACAAAAAAATTTGAGGAAACTGAAATTGCACCAGAAATGATGAAACACATTAGTATAAACAGCATCTTAGCATTCTTTGAAGAAACAAGGCTGCCACTATAGTGTTAGACTTAACGGGAAGCACAATAGTCTTTGTAGAACGTGATGCACGGGACTCAAACAAACCCGAGAAAAAAAGATTTGATACTCATAGATCGTCGCATAACAACTAAAAATATTATTGAACATGTTCCAATATCATTTGGATCGTGTTAAGCAATTTTAAAAGATCATTTGGGCTTGCGAAAACGTTTTTCCAAAAACAACGACGTGTTAAAGTGCCCTAAAAGATGCTTTCTCAAGATGAATCCTTCAGGGAATTCTTGAAATGCATCATTATACTGATTATGAAACCAGAATTTATACGTTTGCCACCGAAACAACTCAACAATCCAGTGAATGGCTCTCGAAAGGTGAAGCAAGACGAAAAGCCACGTCTAAGTCAGTCAAACATCGAGATAATGTTGACGGTTTTCTTCGATTGTTGTGGTCTGATGTTGTGCATCACGAATTCCTTCCCACTGGCCAAACCGTCAACAAGGAGTGCTATTTGAGCGTTCTGCGTCGTTTACCTGATTTGTGGCGTTAACTCATGGACTTTGCATCACGATAATGCACCTACTCGCAATGCTTTTGTTGTACGTGAATTTTCAGCCAAAAATTCAACAAACACGATTCCTCAAGCTCCGTATTCACCCGACACAGCACCGTGTGACTTTTTCCTATTCGCTCGACTAAAATTTCCTCTTCGTGGTTACCGTTTTGAGTCAATTAAAGTCATCAAAGGAAGTTCTCTGCGACTTTTGAAGGGATTTTAGAAAAACGGCTTTAAAGTATGTTTCAAGAATTGGAAAAACTGTTGGCTTAAGGCCATGTGTTAATAGACTCAAGGCATTTGTCAGATATACAAGACGTTAGAAGTTATAGAGGGGCGGATGGAAACTCAGATCATTACCTGGTGATCGTAAAATATAAACAAAAGATAGCGACAGTAAAGGAGAAAGAAGGAGACGGTAAAATAATGTATAATACAGATATGTTAATAAAAGGTCAAGATGTACAACGGTGGTATTTGGAAGCATTACAAAAAAAACTAGGGGGGAAGAAGAAAGAAATGGAAGAAAGTGTGGAAGGAAAATCCTAGCAGGCAATAGATGTTTTTATGCATTAGGAGAAATGTTTAGAACAAAAAAGCTCTCAAGAAACTCCAAAATAAAGATTTATATTACCGTAATAAGACCAGTAGTGATGTATGCCTCCGAGACGTGGAACTTAACGAAAAAAGATGAAGAGATGTTAGGAGTATGGGAACGGAAAGTGTTAAGAAGGGTATATTATATGGTCCCGTATATGAAAATAATAGGTAGGTATATAGAGAATAAGGACAAATACAGAGCTAATGACATTATTTGATAGGCCAAGTATATTGAAAGAAATAAAAAGCAGAAGGATAAGTTTGCTAGGACATTTAAACCGTATGGAAGATGATAGATATACAAAGAGAGCTTTGCACTGGAAGTTGGAAGGTAGAAGATTGAAAGGACGACCAAGGAAAAGATGGATGGACCTAGTAGAAGAGGATTCAAGAGAAATGGGGTAGGAAAATTGGAAACAAAAAACTAAAAACAGGAAGGAATGGTCACAGATAGTAAAGAAAGTAAAAGAAATATAATAAACGAGCACTCCTTGGATACTGTTTCAAGGGGTTGAACAGGCGGCTAGCCACCGCGCTCGGCTAAACACAGGCTTGGTTACCGAAAGGAGGCGATGGTCCACGGAGGACTCCGAAGCCACAGATAAATAGATAGTTGGCTTAAGGGTATTGCAGTGAGAGGAGATTACTTTGAAGGGGACGAAATAAATTTTGATGAATAAATATAAATTTTCCATTTTATTGAACCATTCCCGACACTTTTTGATCACAGGTACTTCAGAATGATTTGTTTTTCAAAGTTTTAAAAGTGTATAATTTGGAAGAAAATACTTCAAAAGTCGTCTCAAAAATTTTGGAAAATATCATTTTCGTAAAGTTTGTAAATTAAAAAAGAATTTATAATACCCATTTTACAAATCTTATTCCTTGTGGTAATATTTTAAGCCGGTCTTAGCCTTGAAATCACCTGAATAGGTAAAAAGGTTTCCTTTTCTCTTAAATTTATAATAAACCTTAGTCTGCCAAAAATTTCAACAATTTGCACGTGAATAAAACTTCACATTCCGCATAGATAAAAACTTTTGTAGTACTGAATTTTTAACATCTTCAAACGTTCTAAAACCACCTAACTCTTTTTTTATTGCCCGTAAAACGGTAATGGCAAAGAAAAGTGAAAATATTTTTTTATATTCTTATTGCCTAGAAGTAGAAAGTACGTAGTGAAAATCCTTGAGCTGAAAAATTAATCTTGTTTTTTATCCTACGAGATTTATTTAAACCTTCATGACTTAGAGCTTTTCTCAAGGTTGGGTTGTACTGATTTAGACTTTGGAATGCTTGTGATAATTTAATTAACTTTCAGTTTCAATTGGAAAAAATAAAACAATATATTTCTAGATTCGGTATTAAATTCTGTAATTTGAATATAAAGAATAGTCCAGGTGTCCCAATCAGCTTGACATCGTGTAAATATTTTCAGGTACATAATTTCAAGCCCTTTACTAAAATACTCGTTTGGCTACTGGCAGTTCTGTTATTAAAGGACTTAGTTCCAAATATTTAGAATTACTAATCAAAACCCAAACGTCATTATTTGCGTAAACGGTTTTCAAATTAGGCACTTCTTTCCATTGTATGTGAATTTAAATTGATTTTGTGCAATGTAATTGTTTGCTTTGTCCTACTTGAAATTCAGAACAACACTATGTTCAAATAGTTGTGAATCCCTGCAGGTGATTTGCAGAAACACATTGAAACACACTGAATATTCATAACTGATACCATTGAGTACAAAGTTAAACAATTTTAATTAAATTTACTAAATGATTAGAACGTGTTTGTAGAATATTTATAGTTAAATCAAGTAAAAGTAAAATTAACAGGCGTAAAATTAATTGTTTGTGTATCTCTTTTGAGCTTTCACTTACATAGTCTTAGCTTGTAGCTTCAGATCTTTTTATTTTTGTTCTGAATATATGTTCATACGACGTTGTTTACTACTTGTTGACTTGTTGATATTTTGATACAAAAATTATTTAATCCTTTAACCCTAAACTGTAATGCGTTAGTGACATTTCCTTTTGTAACATATTAATCAAGGCCCCTCGTATTTAATTTCCGAAAGTGTATTTCGATACCTCTATCACGGCCTACTTCGTAATTATTCGTATATTAATCGTCTTCCGTTTCCATTATGAACAGTAGCGACCTTACAGGTTGATTAGTTTAGTTTGGGAGTAGTGGAGTGACATTTTCCTAATGACTTTGTCATCTTTCTATTGAAACCATAACCCTTGCTTTATGAGTTAGAAGTGTCATTATACGTTTTCAACTCTGAATCTTATTTTTGAGTTGTAACCAAATCCAACATTTAAAATAAAAATATTTCTAAATCTTCTTGAGATTTTAAAGATTTTAATCTCCTGATATTCCTAAAGCTTGCTGTACAAATTTCAAGATCAACTTGAAACCAGTGAAGGGCGTAGATAACCTAATTGTGGGCCTTCACTGTCCTAACAGTATCTATAGCAAGCTTATTTACGGGAAAGTGCAAATACCAGTTTGAATCTATAGAAATTTACGCACGAGCTAGGAAAACCACAATGATCTAATTGTAGACCGTTTTGCCCATTTAATGTAAACACAGTACATCACGAAGTTTACAGCCGATTTTATTTGTTCACCTGATTCAATTTGTTGACATAGCGCTTACACACGAAGGTCTTATTAACTTGGTCAACATAAGGAGTCCTTGATAATCTTACAAACAGAAACCTTTCATTGGGATGTATTTTTAATTAACTATCGTCATTTTTCGACTTGTTAAAAAATTCCAATTTTATCTGAAATTGTTGAACTGTTACATTTTATCTTATCTGATGATGATGTTATAAATTATAAGGTTTGGAAGCGTACAAAACTGAAATGCAATCAATCATTAGGCGTTATCAACAAAACAATTATCGGGAAGATATTAAACAGGTGATTTTATCTCCTTTCAATTTGTGAACAGCACGCCTGCTGAAATATTTTACAATTAAGCCATTTTCCCGTCTAATAAACTCGTTAATTTTATTTTCTGTAAAGTTCTTTATCAAACAAATTAAAATAGATTTTACGAAGCTTATTTGGTACAATACTTCTATCTCCATTTAACTAACAACTCTTTAAAAAAGAAGGACCTAATTAAATAATGTATACTCATTAAAATTCAGCTTCAAGAAGAAAAAAGTCAATGATTTCAGTTATTAATAAACTGTAATAAATTCCTAAATAGTTATGTAAAGTTCAACCTAATAAAACTAACAAGATCAAACATTTCACAAAACTTTCCTTGAATAACGAGCTGTCTTCGTTAAAATGTGCAAGAAAGTCCTTTAAAGAAAACTTCAAAAGTTTGCTGACGTACTGATATATGCGAGTTTTCTATAAAATCGTAAACAAACTCTGAGTATTCATACTCTTCTCTTCAGACGGGAACTTTTGTGTTGTGTGTTGTTAATGCTTTCAAACTTGGTAAAGCGTTATTTAAGAGGGCATCCTTTCTAGTTGGTCATTCCAGAAAGCGGAGGTATTACTTGATATCCTGAAAAACACTGAAAAGTTTATGAATGATTTATAAAGAATGTCGTTAGTTTTTTACGTTAGTGAGATTTCTTATTTTAATACTTTTCTCAAGCTAGGAGTCTTTCAAGAGGTTTAAAAGATTATAGTATTTAGAAGTAGAAGTAGAAAACATAAACACGCGTTAAGGTCACCAAAAAGGTTTAAAACAGATATTAAAAAAATTAACAGTGAACAAAAAACTTAAATTAGGCAGCTAAAACATTTTTAAATATGAAAAACTCAGACTGCTAAATTTTGTATGAAATCAATGTGGATTATTATTTTCAAAACTTTTGTGTCAGTAATTGTTAATATGGTTGCCATTTGTTTATTATTTTTAACTAATTTTTTTTCATCTTTACCTTAGCTTTCCTTTTTAGCTTTGCATCCTCATTATGTGTTTCATGAATAATATCAAAAAGAATACCCAATATAAAACATGAAATCTTTGAAATGGGGTGAAATAGAAAGACAAACGTTTTTCGCAAAGGTGTTAGTAAAATTACCAAAGAAATAATTTCCATTACGTCAAAAACATTTTTTAAAATGCAAATTGGGCATTTAAAAGTGTTTGTGTTCAAAAGCAGCCTTTTAAGGCATTCATAAAACATAAATTGTGATTCATTACACTTGAAAACGTTATCTTTGGACATAAAAAAGCAATTTATATGCAGAAATTTGTTCTCGAATTTTTTATAAGGAAACTTTTTAATTGTAGGGTAATTTTACTAAGTTCGCCCACTTTTATAGCTTTGCTTGAAAGCGTAACATGTGTATCGGTACTTTAGGCGGGTAAAGAGGTTATACTTAAAACTTAAGCCGACAAATTAAATACCAACACCCTTTGTTCACATCATTTGCAATTTAAAACTTTTTAAATGGATGAGGACGGCTTGTTTGGAATGATCGACACGGAATTTTGTTGAATTTTCGACTTAAAATAAGCGTAGCCATTATAAATTAATATTTGTGAGTGAATTTAAGCTTTCTTCAAATTCTTCCATAACGAAATATATATTACTCTTCAATTCCTCATATGGTTAGGGCTCTACAGATGACGTCCCAGTAGTGTCACATTCGACCAAATGGTTTCACAGGTTCCTCTTAAAACCATGAACACTTTAAGTTCGCTCCAATCCCTTAACCTACTTCCGCAGCAAAGCACATTAATTATTTGTAAAATGGTACAATTCAACCTTTGCAATAAAACTTACACCGTTTTAAGGATTTACACTCCCTTGAATTAACCAAATGTAGGCTACTCCGTACAGACGTACGGAAAATGTGAAGAGTCTCGGGTTACCTCGAGAACTTCCCAGATTGAATTACATATTCTCATTTATAATTCTGTATGTAACGGCTCATATTTACACTTTATTAAAACTTGAGTGATATGTAAACTAGTTGGTGAACGAAACTTGCCATGTCTGCCCTTTCTAACTTGATAATGTATCGATAATGAGCTAACAAACTTATTTTACTGTGGTGTTAGTGACGGACTTTATAAATAGCTTTTACATTATTATTCTAAGACCTTACACCGTCATTATAAAGAGACGTTCGATCACGTCTGGCTTTTTTTTAAAGATATTTCTGGCTACTTTGAGTGCATTTAGATGTTCTTCAAAGTTACAGAATAAAATTGAATACAATCTTTTCATCCTTTGAAATGCATCTGCAGTGGCTATTACAGAAATACGGAGTACATCAATGGATACGAGATTTTCAATTTTCTTTGAATTCTTGGTGTATTAATTTTTCTTCTAAGAGCTAAAAGGAAATATCTGCTATGCATTTTCATTATTGTAAATACCTACTAATTTTCTAGAGAGATTCCAGCCGCTTTTTCAAACTGGTCGAAAAATTTATCTTGAGGTAATAATAGATGAATTGATAAACTTATTTCGGTAGCACTATATATTAAAGTACCAATTACATAATTGCACCTTAAAATAAATACAGTTAAAATAATAACATTAATGCCTAGTTATTTGGAAGTTTACGTATTTACAAAGATTAATCAATTTGCAGCAAAAATTTTTTTCAACCAATTGATAATTTAATTGGTTGAAAAACGAAGTATTCTTATTTCTGCAAGCTATTAAATAATTTTTTCCGAATTTGATCTGTAACGCAAAGCCATACAATAACAAGTATGGCTTTGTAATATTAATTAGCAGATAATTCGCATTAAATCAACCTTGACCAACATAGTTATTCATTGCAAGATTTCTAACATCAACACATGCATATTTATGCTTATAATCAACATACCTCATAAAATCAGCGGTAATATTTTATAGAAGATATTTTATGTACATATGTTACAAATAGAAATGGCCCTAAAGTTAATCCTTCTGATACCCCATTCTGTACATTAGCCGCTAATGGATAATACTGTTCTACACTTCGATTCCACAAACTCCATAATCCAAGTAAGCTAAACTGTAATCAACAAACAATACTAATAAAAAAAAGTCCTCAAACTGCAAGGTGGTGAAGTGGTTCTTAGATTACTTTCACCTGTACGTTGTTCTTGTTGCAATTTAAATAGGTTTTATTTTAAATGTTTATCTTGTAGTGATTTCTGATGTCTTAAACCCTTTGGTAAAATAATTGCTTCCACTTGTTCTTCTTAGAAAATTCTCACGCCCTAAGGACGTCGAATAACTGCATTGGCCTCATCCTACGTTTATCCAATGTTTTCATCTCTTTCGGTACTGTGCCATATGTTTCATTTCGTCCCTCTGTCGTATCGAGTCATAGTTCCTCTATTCTTTCTGTCTCGGTTTTCCTTGGTTTTTTCTTTTTTCTGTTTGAAGTTGTCCTAGCTTCCGTCATTTTTCTTGTTAATCTCTCCAAATCCATTCTCATTATGTGTCCGTACCATTTTAATTGTTTGCTTTCTAATTTCCTTATAAATGATTCTTACTCTTTCCATCTCTTGTATTTCTGTATTCCTTACTCTGTCCCATAATTCTCACACAATGTGCAATTCCCCTTCTTATAGATTGGCAAATTTATATTATTTGTCCAGTCTTTTATTAATTTTTCCTGTGTCAATGCTTCGTTGAATATTTAGTTTATCTGTCTATTTTATCTTCTCCCTCGGATTTAATTTTATTTCGGGCTTCTTCTACTTCTTCTTTTATTGTTTCTCTTGTGTGTTCGGTTATTTTTTTCATGGCCTATTTCTTCCATTTTTATTTCCTCTTCATTGCATCTTTTTTTGAATTTTTCCTTACAGTAGTCTATCATGAATTTGTTGTTTTCACCACGTTCCAAACTTTTCAATTGTTGTCCCTGAATTTTTTCCGGTCATGTTTTTTGCAACCCTTACTTCCTTCCCTAGTTATACATTCTACTTTGTCATTTAACTCCTGTGTATTGGCAAATTTCTTTCATACTTATTTCCTCTTTTTGATTTTATGTTTCAGTTCTGATGTCCACCATTTGATTATTATTTGATTTGAACTTATTTTATTTTTATCACATCTTATTTCTACTGTTTGAGTTAGTATTCGTTTCAAGTTTTCCCGTCTTTCATCTATGTTCATATTGTTTTTGTTCTTTCAAAGTCTATTAGTGCTTTATCAGTTACGATAAACTAAAAACAATTGTTGCACTTCTTCACGTCTTTGGCCACTGGCTTGTTTCATTTATTCTATTTTCTTCGTATATTATATATTTCTTGTAAGGCTGATATACATTCAATGTCTTCTCGGCTTTTCTGCGTTATTCTTTTTCTCTAAATCGCTCCTTCGCGGTCCTCCGTGCTTTCGTACTCTTGTTTACTAAATATCCCAACCATCGTAACTGATGCAAACTACAAGCTCATCATGTGCCGTTCTTCTTCACCTATGTCACTCTCTTGCTCGCCGATAAGTACTTAGTACTCAATTATTAAAATTTTCCTTTCTCAAATCATTTTCCATTCATTCTCATATTTTGTAAGCAGCGTAAGCGGTAACAAATATATTTTTGAAGATACGTAGTTTATTAGCTTTTGAAATATTTTTGTATACACACTCACTCATCTACATTAACTCTACTATGCTCCCGTCAAAATTTCTAACTCTAAATAGGCAGATCTCCCCCCTCTCTGCTTGTTCTAATTTGTGATAGTCTTTGAGTTTTCTCACATGAATTATTTGTAAATATGTCTGTTTATGCTGTTGATTGTCTCCCGAGCTAAACTACTTCGCCTTTCTTTCATTACTTTCTGATTCAAGCTTTCGTACTTTTTGCCAATTTTCCCTATTTTGACTTTCATACCAGTTAACATGCATAAGACAGGTATAGATCTAGATTTACAGCAGGAGTACTTCTCTCTTGTCCCGTTGCTTTAAAACTATCATGGGTTGTAGAATGTAGATTCTACTAATTTCCGATTTTTACTTGGTTTATGGTTTTTTCCAGGTGGTTCGAGAATCGAAGTCTTTGGAGTATCTTTTGCTTTGCCCATCGTACACCTGCTTGAATTTTCCGCCAAAAATTTACGTTTTGCTCGGATTTCGTTAGAGTAAATTTTTAATCAACTGTAGATCCCCTCCTACCACACCCACACCCGTTGCAATAATCCTCGATTATTTCATATGCGTCAATTCATTCGCCCATTTATTCGTTCAGTAAGGAGTAGAGCCTAAAATTTTCTGGTAGAAATTGGTTCACCTTTTTATAGGTAGAACAAGTTATTGTTTGGTGCCATCTCCATTTTGCCGTATTAACGCTATTAAGATAAGTATTTACCACTCTAGACTTTTAATATTTTTTGTGCTTATTTTAATCTTATTGTAATTGTTTTTCGTACTTTTGATAAGCTTTTCGCTTCCAGTTTTCTTGGCGTGGGTGCAGCTACGGAGCTACGTTCAATTACGTTTAGTTTATATTTTTCAGTTCATCCCAGTCTCACTAGCTTTCTAGTCATTACAAATTCTTTATAGTGGTTAACCCACAGTTTCCCCCTTCTTCGTAACTGGCTATTGATTCTTCAGTTGTTGTCTTCTTTATTTTGTTAGCCTCTTCTATTATACCTTCTGATAGAACTTATTCACTTCATATTTATTGAAACAGTTCTCTGTTCCCTCTAACATCTTACTCTAATAGATATGCTTTTCATCTCTGCAGATCTGCTTCGCTATTCTTTTTATTTCCTTAGATGGTTCTTTGTTTTCTTCGTTTAGAATTCTTTGTTTAGCTTTTCATTCTTTTGCCCAAAGACTACCACTCTTGATCGTACCAGTAATATTTGCAAACTTTTTTAGTAGTTCGATTTCAACACTTCTATTTTATCACTTTTATCAGTAATGTTTTTCACATTTCCCATCCTTCTTTCAACTTCATAATTGCTTCTTCTTCATTTAATTGCCTTCCTAAGATGGATCAGTAAATAGTCTATGTCTGAATAGGCTACTCCGCAGGTTCTAATATTGGTTATTTTTGCTGAACTTTATTGTTCTGTTAATAAATAGTCAATGATATCCGTACCTCTGTGGATCTCTCTATGTGTCTATGTCCCAAAAATGTCAATCTAATTCTTAATTTTCTTCCTACCGCGAAAATATCACCTTTAATCCGTTATTACTCGTATTTATTCATTTTCACAGTCAATATAAACTGTAACGTGTCTGAAAGTTTCAGTTTCGTTCTTTAAAATTAGAAATACTGATTTATTAAAACCAAATCTAAAATCAATTTTTACAACTTAAGTTAAAATTAAAATTGAAGATTTTAATCAGAAAATTTGAATTTTCTCTTTTGAAATCGAATGATCGTAAACATTCGTATCCTAGCGTAGTTTGGTTTTCAGTTTTAATTTGAATGCTTAGACAGATTTTATAATCTTCTGATAAAGTTAATTTCCAGACATTTTGCTTCATTTAATAAAACTATTTCTATAGGTTTCTGAGAGGTAAGTTTAGCAGGAGATTTCAAAGCCACTTCTTAAAGTTAGTTGAGGTTTTTACGACTTTAAGCCGTAATTCTTTTCTGAGAAATATTACGAGTAGCTACAGAACCTTCAATATTTGGGTGTTACTAATTAATAATGATTAACTTGGGAAATTTAATAAATGTTCAACAAAACGAATATTTCTCTTTAAAATTCTTTCAAAATACTTTAAGAATTTTAACAGCAGGCTAATTTATTGACTGCTTGGTATTTCCTAATTATTAAATTAATTAATTTTAAATTTAAAAAGTTCTGTTTATTCTTCCCTAAGAATGAGAACAGATTAAATTTTTATTGTTACTTACCTACATTAAAAGTTTTCGTTTTAAATAATCGTGGTTAAAGATGTGTTAGATAAAAGAACATAATATATTAGAATGTTTTTCTTTAATTATGTAAGCAAGCTACTTCGAAAACTGCATTAAATTAAAAACATTGTTACAACATTCAGTTTTGTGCAAATGTCGTAGGTGTCCTTTTTGAAAATTTGTTTTCTCTAAAGATCTTATTGTTAAAGTGACACGTTTGCTGCTATATTTTTGTAAAAGATTAAAGGCGTATGTACAAAAGTTAAAAGCAAATCTGTGATGACAACGCAAAATCCACGCGCATTAGCTACAAAAAAGGCATGCGATGCGTAGTTTAAATGTGGACATCCTGTCAGGGATTTTGCCCTTTTAATCCGCACTTTAATTCTTGTTTTTTGTATGTACTCTTAATTGAACCCATAATTCTTATCTTTAACACGTAACGATTTAGAAGTAATGTAGTAAGAACATTGCCAAAAATCGTCTTGTTTAAAATTTAAACCAACTTCTAAAATTAATTACAAGTGGAATTTTAAATATCTTAATTTATGTCAACGTTGTTAATAGCTGTTCTTATATCAGTTTTTAGTTAATATATGGAGGCCTTAACTGTGTCAAAAGCAGTTCGTGACACATCTAATGATTGATGTGGTTTCTCATTGTCTTTGTGTCTCTATATTTATCTACGTTATGGTAAAATAACAGACACTCGCGCTTTTCATTAAATTAATCTGCATGAAGATGTTTGGCTTGTATTCTAGCTAAAGTTTCATAAATTCCTAGTTAATTGTTTCTAAAAATAGTTGAAGGAAATTTCAAATATAGAAAGAAGTAATTAATCTGTGAAATTATAGCAAAAATATTACCGCTTTTAAATTTTGGATCTCTTCTCACATGACCAAAACTAAAAAGAATTGTTTTTATATATAAAAATAAACTAAAGTTTATTCAGCGCAACATGTTCATTATAAAGGTTTAAAATACTAAAATTAAGAAACGTTTCCACAACATTCTACCATCTGTTTACAGTTTTATTTTCATAACAATTCGGACTTCGCACAAATCAAGCTAAATCAAAGGAACGAATCCTTAAAAGTTTAATTTCTAAAAAAATAGGGAGTATAAAAATATAACGTATTTACTCACGTATTGATATATAAATGCAGCAAGAGCAAAACCAGCAGAACCGTAAACCCTTTCGTATTCGAAGTTTGCATATAGGATACAACGCGCTACATATTTTGATCATCAAGGTATCGTAGCATCATATTAGCGGCCTTTACACGGGAAGTTTTAACCGCGCGAATTTAGAAAAGTCCGTTCAATCGCGCGCGCATAACCCTTCGTATAATTATGATTTTTAAGACAGGTTTGAACGAGTGATCAGTGGCGCGATTGCAGCGAAGAAAGCGCGTGAAGTTAATTTTTCTGACGAATTTTCGTTTCGCGTGCGCAATTTTGGTAAGTATAAATAAATATAATTTTATTTTTTTTATATGTATAGGCATAACATTTCTTAGTGAAGCTGTCTACTCTAATATGAATCGCTATACGAACGCCGAGATGACTGATATGCATTTTATGTATGGACTTGCCAATTGGAATTCGTTAGAGGCTAGTAACAACGGTAGAATTGGAAGAAAATGTGCTAAACGTGGTAGAGGATGATCCCAGGTACTTCTACCAGAAAAATGGCAAATGCGTTCAATATGTCAGTAATAGGACTGTGTGGAAAATTTTGAAGTAGTACTGCTTGTATCCATACCATATTCAGCGCGTTCAGGCACTTATTCCTGCTGATTTTCCTCCACGTATTGCATTTTGTCATCAATGGCTTCTGCATATCTGCATACATTGGTTCAAATCCCTCAACTACTGGCGCTGATTCTTTTTACTGATGATGCAAATTTCTCCAGAAATGCAATTAGGAACTTCCATAATAACCTTGTGTGGGCTGATGAAAACCCACATGCGGTAGGTACTTGAAGATCGTTTCCAACATCAATTTTCATTAAACATTTTGGTTGGAATTGTAGGTGACTGGCTAATTGGACCGGTATTTCTACCGGGAAGACTTACCGCTGAGGTGTATCGAAATTTTTTGGAAGATCACTACCTGGGTTTCTAGAGGATGTACCTACCATCGACAACGAGAAATGTAATGTGGTTTATGCACGATAGCGCACCAACACATTTTAGTGTGGTTGCTCGTGAGTTTTTAAACGCAAAATATGAAGATCGTCGGATTGGACGAGGTGGACCTCACTTATGGCCAGCCTTGAATCCCTTGGATTTTTTCCTATGGAGCCATTTGAAGACATTAGTTTACACTATTCCAGTGGAAAATGAAAAACATTTGAGAAATAGGATAATTGATAGGTGTGATGCAATAAGAAACAACCCTGGTGTTCGGCAGTCAATGAGGAGAAGATTGGATGCATGCATCCTAGCTGGTGGTAGTAATTTTCAGCAGTTTTTGTAATTAAGAATCTTGAAAGTAATAAAGTACTGTTTCTTTTCGAAAAGCCTTTATCGCCCTGTATTTTCGCAACAAAGCGTCTTTCCGAAAATCATTCAAGGGCACAAAAATCTTAAAATAGCCCAAGCAATAACCCCCTTAATTTTTGCTGCGTGTTTAGTAAACACCCTATATATTATTTATCTAAAAATAGAAAACTAACCGATAGTTTTTTTTTGCATCATTAAACCTGCTTCAATTATTGCAAGAACATAACGAATTTGTAATAAAATCTAACATTTTATTTAATCTTGATGTTTCTTGATAAGTAAAAGTGTGTAAATTTCACAAATTCTACGCGACAAGCCGATCACGAGCGATTGAATACAGCTTTGCATTTACACGGGCACTTTTGCTCGCGCGATAAATTTTTACACATTCTTAACCGCACGACCGAGCAAGACGTAAATTTTCAAGTTTTTCGGCGCGGCGGTTTTACGCGTCCAAATTTGCTCGCGTTCATTCGCACGCATTATCGCGCGTCCCTAATAACGCGGGTAATCTCTCCCGTGTAAAGGCCGCTAATAATTGCCGTTCAAAACAATCCAAAGACTACTTGTTGTAAGGGTTTGGTTTTTGGTTTTCTATGACGAAGAATCCATTATAAGGGGAAACAGAAACGAAGATGAAAAAGGGGACGAATAGAAATAGCCCGACAAGGGGTAAAAAACCACTGGAAACTATAGAAGCAAAGGAGAAAAGTATGGAAAGCAACAAAATGACAGAATGGGAATTAAAAATTGGGGAAAAAGAGTAAAAATTCGAAAGGCAAAGAGTAAAAGCATCAAAGAAGTCTAAGTTTCTTATCTTTGGAAGTAAAGGGGTTCTTGGTAACTTGAAAGCCCTTTTAGTTGTCGGCGTTATTTCTTTTTAAAGATAAAAGTAACTGCAACACAGCAACATCAAGAATTTACCACTTATAATAAAACAATTAAACATAACCGCAAACATAGGTTTATTATTGATCAAACTATAACAAAATTCACTACGTAAAGGCAAAACTACCATCCTCAATTAATTAGGAGTATACACTATACAGTATCTGGAATGTTAATTGGTCCCACATTAGCGTGGAAACATTTACTATAATCAAAAGCAACTTGGCATAGGTCACTTGATGTTGCAGTATCTTTACATTTCTCAATTGCAGCTTCGGCTTTGGCCCTGTCTAAGAATGGTGGAATGCGACTTTTCAGAACGTTAACATCAAACGTCCCGGAGGCTGTCAAAATGCCTTCTTTCTGTGAAACGCACTTATAAAAACATTTTAAATTGGGGTCTTCAGCAAAGATTCCTTCTCTAAAACCTCTTTTTACATCTTCTAATTTCGCGCCCGTTTCTGTTAGGCATGCATTCCTATCGGCCATCATTTTCTTCAAATCGAAACCCTAAAATTCGATTATTTTTCTTATTGAATTAACTTATCAACTTTTACTATTTCATTTTAAATTTAACATTTTAATTTTATATAACAGTGCAATCGTGCAGTTTCTTTTGGTTATTTTATTTTTGAATTAGTAAAAACAGATATTGTATTTTGTACCTACATACTTAAGTATGCTAAAAAATAACCACGTCCTTGAAATATTTAAAAAAAAAATCGTACAAATCATATAAAACGTCAAAGCTAACCACCATCGCTTGGGAAAAAAATAACTGTGTCCAATTGTACAGTCTTCAAAATACAAAATGAAACTTTTTGGTAAAGTATGGATGTAAACAATGAAAAGAAAGTCCAAGAAAAGAACCTTTAGAGCTTCTTCTTTTAAATAAATAAAAATAGTTATGTAAACCAAATGTATGTCCTAAAACTACTTAAACTGATTGTAAACATTTTTGCAAAATTGCTCAAACATGAAATGGCAAGTATAAAAATATAATGTACTCACTTGTTGATGCGTCAGGGCAGCAAAGCCCAAAACCAGCAAAACCGTAAAGCCTTTCATATTTGAATGCCAAAATAGTCGAGCTTCGTATAAGTTTTAATACTGCACGTTTGGTTTAATACTTCAAGGGTTTATATATACCAAATTTTAGTTGAAAATTCATTATATCAGTTATGAATTCCGGGTAATTTTTCTAAAAAAAGTTTCATTCAACAAAAGGAAATAAGGTTAATAAAATTTACACTTGTGTTTTGTCTGTTATAAAGAATTAACCTCCCATGCATGTAATTATTGTAAATAGCGAAGGTTAGTTATTGAATTTGAATTTTGTTAAAGATTATATAATCATCACGTTGTAAATGAACCCATTCATATTTGAAGTTAGAATAATAAGTTAGCTTCCCATTCAACAAAAATCTGTTGTGTGTGCAGATTTAACACAGCGATAACATTCAAAATATGTTACATAAGACGGTATAATTAAATTTAAAAACTAAAAAATAAAAGCCTTACATAATTCCGTGCCAAAAGTTTTAGTAGAGATATTCAATTGATACTTTGACAACCAACCAACAACAAGCCTTTGTTAAATTTCAGCTTCCGGTTTTTAGTCTTAAGTGAATTTAAATAAAGTTATTACCACTGAACCTGTTCTAAACTTCAATCCACGACTGCTTAGTACTCAATAAAACTTTTACGGTTATCAGCAATGGTAAAAATCCTGGGTGGTATTACGTTTTATTATATAAATAACAGTTTCTGCGTTCGTTTCGCATGTGGGTAGTATGGGTAAGCGTAAACAGCACGTAGTCACTTCATTGCTTCAGTAAGTTTTGACAATATTTATTTGTTTCATAAGAAAAGAATATCATCAAAATCATATAAACTTGATTTTGATTATGAGTATGTCGACCTCGATGGCGTTAAGGTGTGCATATTTGCCATATAACCCAGAAACCGGTTCAGGTTGGTTCAACGCTTAACTTGAGCACGACAAGCCGTGGTGCAGAAAAATAAAAATGAAGACGAAGAAGCTGTGAGCGAGCAAAGGCTATGTTTCAGCATAAGACAAGTACCCGAGAGGGTATGGAGAGGCAAGACATTCGGACTTATTCCCAGTGTTAAATTCTTCATATAAGTGACACCTAAAGAATACAACGGGTAAACGGCCCACCAGGACAATAAAAACTTTACGATTGTCAGCAATATTAAAACTACTGGGTGGTATTTCGCTTTATTGTGTAAATACACTTTCGTTTCGCATATGAGTAGTATGGGTAAGCGTAACCCGCACGTGATCACTCCATTGCTTCAGTAATCTAAGTTTTGACAATATTCATTTGTTTCATAAGAAGAGAAGAGAATATCATAGAAATCACATAAATTTGATTTTAATTATGAGTATGCCGGCCTCGATGGCGTTAAGGTGTGCATATTTGCCTTATAAATCAGAAACCGGTCCAGGTCGGTGAGATGCGGAAAAATACCATGAGATCGTAAAAAAATGATTCTGAGCAGGCCTTGACTAAGTACAACACGATTGGTTACACTGGTTCTAGAATGCCTATGAATTATAATGTGACAGTGACATTTCAAATGTAAGTCAGTTTTGCAATTTTGTTTCCAGAATTATTTAAGTTTATCACATTTTGAACACTACTCTAACATGTATTCATCTTAGTTTTCAGTATGTTCCCTAAATAAATATTGTTTTGTATTTTAATTTATTTGATATTTCCTGTTTTGAATCAATTAGATAACCTCTAACCTACCGCTGCATTTTGAAATCAGTGTTGCCAATCGTGTTGTACTAGTCAAGGCCTGCTCAGAATCATTTTTTTACGATCTCATGGTATATGAAAGTGTGTCCTCTTTTAGATACGAAATAAAACTATAGATCCCATATCTATGCGATGTTAGGCATAACGATTCTTCCAAGGATGCAAATCCCTTGAATTCGGCAAGATTCTAGACGGGTAATGTCAGTGGCCGTAGTAGTCGATGCTCGTTGAAATCCCTGACACCCTCAAAGCTTAATTTCACCCAGTAAATAAACAAACAAACAATTATTAGCGCTTTCAGATGAGCATTTTTTTAAATTCCGAAGAAGGTGCTTATCGGAGACAGAACAACAAATATAAGCTTTTAATGAATTTCCCCTGAAACTAGTCAAAACTGGTGCGGTGTTTATAAAACAATGCGTTTCTACTTCCGGAAAACATGTCTAAATTTTCTAATGCTGTAGATTAAAGTCTGAGAAAGAATGAAACCTTGAATCCACCGGAATTGCTTTCAATCTTCTTTTTACGTTTCAAAACCAATAGCATCTCTGAGAGTAGCGTAAACACATACGTTCTAATTTGAAGCCGTCCGTGTTTACGAACAACATTTATTATTACGCAAAGCTAAATTAGAAAATCCAAACAGGTATTTTCTTTTGTCACAACTTTACTGTAAAAAAAAATTCTCTTAGTTTAAAGTGTAAGCTAATCGTTAGGTTAAACTAGTATTCTATCATGTTGTAAACTGAAGTCAAATTGAACAAACAATAAACGCTTGTACATTTCCAAGCACTTGCAAAATGCAAGTTGATTATGCAACTCCTCCAGCAAATCCTTTTACCTAAAGAGTTACAATTTACTTTAGTTCCACGGAAATTAAATTCTCGGAAATTACTTGTCTTAAACAGGATTTTAGTGGAAATTACCTTTGACGAGTCGATGAAGAAGTTAAAAGCTTGTGCTGACAAGGAAACAAACAGTCGGGATTTCAAGTTTTCAGAGAATTCTTATTAGAACAATAACTCCAAATATAACCTAATTTTGCAAGTCATTTAGTTTACCATTAAAGCAAGCAGAACAGCTAAAGAAATCTTCCTGTGCATTCATTTCAAAATACCCAATTTGCTTACGGCCTGAAACTGACAAACTCATCAATCTAAATAATGTTCGACGCTCGAATAATCTCCGACGTTACCATGACGAAACCCTTCGATGTTTGCAATTTAAGATAATTCATTCACACGCGCACTAACAATATTGTTAGGTACATTATCGTTATGATCACCTTCCGAAGCAATTTTTCCGAGTAATAAAGCTGACCCCACTTAATGGAATGTGAGGTCGGTTACTAGGTATTGAGGCCGCTTCAATACAATCGGATTAAAGTGAATGAAAATGGCATTTTTCAAGATGTTTTTACCTTATTGAGAGAAACTGGGAGATTCCTAAAGAACAGGAATAATAGGATTCTTATTGAACGTCTTCAGAAAGCCAAGAAAAAATATTGGGGGAATGTAAAAACCACGAAAATTCGCATTAAAGGCTGGTCATTTTCAAAATCCTTCCTCGCGTTTAAATTAAACAAGAGCCTTAATTACATCGGATTTATTTTAACTGAAAATTTTAAAATAGTGTATGTACTTTCTAGAAGAGGAAGGCTTTAATTTAATTATGGTGGAGGCGCCAAGCACGAATAAAAATTACAAAATTCTAGAGCAAAATAAATAAGGGCATCACATAATGTGCGACAATTTTTATTTAGTTATTACATCCGGGTTACTACAAAATTTCCTACATTTTCTATAAGGTGACGTCATACTTGACGCTGTTTCGAAAATTCAAACAACCTAAACAAACAAAAACCTAATATCATTGCTCCAGTTTGCATTGCGTAGGCTAAAATTCCTTCATTTTAGCTAATTATATTAACGTTGACCTCTTTATGACTACAAAAAATCCTTCTTGTCCCATTAATTAAGTATATTACGTCTCTTGAGTTTCTAAATAACAAACATTTTCTCTTAAAAATTTAATTTGTAGCCCTTTCTTGATTTATGTTGGATATTTAATAAAATGTATAACGTATATTTAGCAGGATTTATACCGCATTTTAATTTAATTTAGAGCGTAATTTGTTAGAAAATTAAGAAAATACACCAGTTGGGGAATATTTTTTAACGGAAACAAAAGGAATGGAGTTCTTAGGATTGGTCGCTTGAAAACTTTACGATATTATTTTGTAAATTAATTTAAATTGGAGTATCAACAACAATTTCAAAAACGCTCATTATCGTTAAGAGTAAGTAACTACAATAAAACAGAACGCTTGAATTAATTACGCTCCAGAATAGAATTGTCTAAAAAAGAGTCAACAAACGAAAAATCCGTGTAAACTGCCAACTTTCTCTTCCGACATGGCACATAAAATAATTAAAGGAGCTAAATCTAAACAAAAACCATTCCCTTATTCTTTATTTTATTGCCTCTTGTGTAGTTCTTCGCAGTCTCGTCAACCACGATACCGGAATTGTTTCGTTCCTAAGCAATTTTGTGCATCTCCAGAAATTTTCATCTTGAAAATGAGACTATGTAGGTATTCTGTTCCCTTTTTTGTTAGAAATATGGAATCTTACGGAGGGTTGGCATTTATCATGTCTTATTTTATATAAATTGAAGAGAATATATCCTATTTTTCATTTATTTTTTATTAAGTATCGACTTGCAGCATGGCAAACATTTGTTCGATATTCCCTAATTATTCTAAATGAAACCTGAAGATTTTGTTTAGCTTTTTGTTTGCCAGAAATCCAGAAATAAACGTGCAACCATGTGGAAAATTATAATTAAAGAAGGTTCAAATAGGCAAAGCTTAAAACGATCATTTTAAAATAAAACAATTAGTAATTTTAAACCTTTAAGCCTATTTAAAGTTTGAATTCTAAATAAAATTGTTTATCAGAAACATTAAAAATTCGCCCAACCCTTTAACAATAATCTTCAGAACCTGCTGAATTTTATTTTTAACTGTTTATTGGATTTTTTATAACTTTCATTAGACTCCAAATTTTCTATAAATCCTAAGTTAAAACAAACAAAATAAACGTGATTCATTTATTCGGAAAAATAATGGAACGCAGCATATGAAAATAAAAATTCAGAAAATTATCCGTAGTAAACATATTATAAAGTAAAAACAGCATCGATTTTGTAAAAACAAAGCTCACATATTCTACTGACCCATTCTTCCTTAATTTGAAATTCTAATCGAGTCATATTAAAATACAGGAAAAGAACATCCATTTTATACAAAATGGACAGTAAAATAAGTCTTGAAAAACATAAACCCCGTTGAAGAATTTAAATCAAAGCTCAAAACCGCCAGTGGCGGATACGGAACCGAATATACCAGTTTTATTTACAAAAACTTACAAAAAGTATTTGCTACATTAAACTTTGAGCTAATGTAGTGGCACTAACGATAAATCCCTTTTGCGATAGTCAAACTTGATCGCCTGTTTATTGTCAGTATGCGAACTAGAACTTTCAGAACGTATCAATTTCAGACGAAACTATGTTGATAAATACCACTAAATCTATCAGACCTTTCCATTGGCTAAATTTCAGTACGCCGAATAACGTAATTACTTCACAAGTACAGCTGCATTTCACTGATGCAGCACATTACCCGCCTAATAAAGCCAGCATTTGAATGAATACCCATGATCAATCACATCTCTAAAACCAATAATTTTGGCAAAGCGCCAGCAGTAAATAACCAGAACATTATGGCCTCCGGTGTTTCGTATATTATTTTTTTATCTTCAGGTTTTACGATGAAACAAAATTACTGTTAAAATCGTAATTAATCTTAGCACATTTGTCAAATTGATGCAATTCACTCTGTGAAAACACAAAAAAAGCTTAAGTCTTTGACCGAAAAATTCCGTTGTTGAATTTAGCTTTGGCAAAGCAGAAAGCTAGTAGTTCAAAAGGATTCCGCTTTTTATTATTACAGATCGTACGGTGAACTTTCACATTTAATCTTATTTGATTTTAGTTCCAAATAAAGGCCTGTTGTTAATCTTTTGACAATAGTCTTTAAAATAGGTTTCGGTTTTTTTCTTAAAACTGCCAATCTTTAATCTACCACCCATTTTGTTACTTGTGAATTTCAATCGCTTTTCCTAAATTGCTTTTTTGCCCTCAGAAGTTAGTTCTGTTAATGTGAAAACAATATTTTGAAGTGTTCATTACCAAGTTTCAATGAGCTTAATTATCTTGAAACAAACAAAAACTAATTTTGTTGTGGTTTTTATATTCCACTGGATAACTAAAGAAATTCCAATTAAAATTTCTGATTTTTTGTTCCAGCTTTAATGTTCCGGAAACTTTTGTAAACTAAATGTTTTTCCGTTTAACTTTTCCTTAAAAACATATATTTATCTATACTGATGATAAAAATCTCCCTATAAAACCGATTTTGTTTAACGGTAAGTAGGAAGATCCTTTAGGTTTTCAATTTATATACTCCTTAAAGCTTGCAGATGTTTACAAAGCTTTAAAGCTAACCGAAAATCTATCTGAAAGAATTGCTTTTTGGCCTTTCAAGTTTCTATGTTTAAAAATGAGCCCATCGTTGATGATATTGAAATTTCTGCAAATACCTAATACATAGTGTTCGTATACTATCATCAAAAAAATTAAACTTGAAATAAGTTTGAAAGTTGTTACAAGCTTTTGGTAAATAAACAACATGCAAGTTTGCCTCTTCAAGAACATATATGAAACTCACGGTCATTTTGACTTTTACACGTGTTGAAGTTCTGAGTGTAATCAATTTAAGTGGCTTAAACATTAAGTGCTTGTGATTAACTATTTCGGTACGAAAGTGAACATTAAAAGTAATCAAACACAAACAAATTAGGCCGTTATGTATGGCGTGCCAAATAATGAATTTCAAGACCCGCCAGCTCCAGCAATGGTTGTTGATCAGGGATTCAAAAGCTGTATGTGTTAACAAACAATTCCTATGCAGTAGCAACAACCATCGCATATACCTACGCAACCAATAACTCAAACTTCTACATCCCAGCCGCAAACCTTTTATCTTACGCAATTATCCTGTCCATATCAATCTTCGAGTCAGCATGAAGAAAACATACCAACACAAATTTCAAGAAAATAAAAACGTAACAGCACCGAACAAATACGAACGCTAAAACAAAAGAAGCTAGCAGATTACTGGTTAAGTACTCCAGAAATATCAAACAGGTTTAACGCTCTGTCAGAAGAAGATGACATGCAAGAAAATAATGGAAATAATTGAACAGATAAAACCACCACCAATATTTGTGTACGGAGTCCATAACCTAGAACCACCAATAGACCTGCTAGATGAACAAGCTAAAAATAATTACTTCATCAAACTAATAAGTAGCACACAAGCTAAGATTCAGCTAAACATACCAAAGAATACAGTACAATTATTAAAATCCTAAAAGACAATAATACAGAATTTTACTCCTTTCAACATAAACAAGACAGAAAGTTTAGGATAGTACTGCGTAATATGCACCCCACAGTCGACTTAAAAGAATTTGCAAAAGAAATTAGCGATCACGGGCACAAAGTACCCACCTACTCAACATATATATCACATCAAACATAGGGTCACTAAAAATCCCTTACCATTATTCTTTGTAGAATTAGAAATTCTTACTGAAATCCAGAATTACATTTAAAGCCCAACACGTCAAACATGAAGGGATACAATGCCTCTACTGTCAGAGATATGGCCATTCTAAAAACTACTATCATAGAGCACCAAGATGTGTCAAATGCGCAAGAGATTACCTAACAAAAAACTGTGAACGGAAGGAACGTTCAGTGCGTAAATTGACAAGGAAATTATCGTACAAACTACAGAGGTTGTTTGGTGGTAAAGGAAGTAAATTTCCACCAATACGACCTAGACCAAACTCACAAATAGTTCAACGAGGCATATCCTACTCCCAACGAGTTGCTGAACAAGTACCGCAATCATCGCAAGCTGACAGTCAACAACAACCACAAAATGAAAATCCACAACAGTCACATATACAAATGGAAGCAATACTAGTCAAACTAATGAAACGTATGGATACTATGCTCAACCTATTCACTACCATGATCTCAAAAATGCCGTACTGCTCCAATTTCTAAACATCGTACTCTGTAATACCAATGGCCTGGCTCAGCATAGCCAGGGAGGAAAAATGTTCATAACAAGCAATGTTGATATTATGCTAATCTCCGAAACCCATTTTACACAGAAATCCTATTTGAAAATACCTAATTATTCAATCTACGCCACCAATCATCCAGACAGTACGGCTCACGATGGGACAGCAGTTATTGTAAAAAATTCAATACCATTATGAACACTTGCAAGCTACATGTATTGCAGTTGAAGAAGTCAACAGAAATATAACTTTTGCAGCAACGTACTCTCCTCCAAAACACACGATTAAAAAAGATACCTGCCAACAATTCTTCAGTACACTTCGACCACGATTTGTATCAGGTGGAGACTATAACGCAAAACACCAACAATAGGGATCAAGATTAACTTTACTTCGGGGTAGAGAACTATTCAAAACTATGTACGAAGACAATTTAAACTACGTTTCAACCGGTAAACCTACCTATTGGCCTACAGATCCGAACAAACTCCCTGATTTACTAGACTTTTGTGTTACAAAAGGAATTGGAACAAACAATATAAAAGCGGAATCTTGTTTCGATTTATCTTCGGATCGTTCGTCTGTAAATATTAAATACAGTAGCCAGGTGTTGACAAAGACAAAACCCATTGCACTTCACGACAAAACTACCAACTGAAATACATATAGAGAACTAATTGATGAGAAAATCCAGTTAAATATGCCTTTCAAAACAGAACAGGATGTTTACGATGCTGTAGAACATACACAACACAAACAATACAAACTTCTGCTTGGACCGCTACCCCGAACTATAAAAAACGGGAAGACACGGTAATTATTAAACAGGTAGTAAAGGATAAGAGAAGACCCCCTAATGACAAGGCTAAACTTAACAAAGCAACATAAGAATTGAAATCTTTCCTGCATAATATTAAAAACCAAACAATATAAGAATATCTATCCAGACTTTCTGCTTCAAACGACATCAATTATTCGGTACGGAAAGCGGCTAGAAATCCAATCAGAATAGCAAATGGAAAGTGCGCCAAAAGTCCTAACGAGAACGCAGCTACCTTTGCCACCCGCTTAACACAAGTATTTCAAGTAAGTATTTCCTCAAACCTGTTCTGATGACGAAGAAAGAGAAATACACGAACTTATGGAAGAAAATATCCAAACAACGCAAATCATTAAACCATTCAATGTGTTTGAAGTTGATTCAAGTATAAAAAGCTCCTGGCTATGATTTAATTATGGCCAAGACCCTAAAAGAATTACCTGGGAAGGGAATATTCAATGCTACTCTAAGGCTAGGATTTTTGCCGGGGCAGAATGGAAAATAACAAAATTAATCTTAATCCCAAAACCAGGAGAGGACGTAGAAGAAGTTACATCATACAGACCAATTAGCCTGCTCCCAGTCATAGGTAAACTTTTGGTGAAGCTTTTAGTGTTACGAATGAAACCAATTCTTCTGAAAAAAAATCTTATCCCAGATATCAGTTTGAATTTAGAGAGGGGCACGCTACCATAGAACAGGTTCATAGACTAGCTACAAAAATCAATCATGACTTGCAGTTGAAGATATACTGTTCTGCAACATTTTTGGATGTGAGCCAAGCCTTCGATAAGGTTTGGCACACAGGACTTCTATACAAGATAAAGAAGTTTTCTACAAGATGTTAAAAGATACTTCCAAGTCAAATACCAGGACGAACCGACTCCGCTCTACCCAATACAGTCTGGTGTTCCACATGGCAGTATTTTGGGACCAGTGTTATATCTGTTTTATACTGCAGATCTTCCAACAATAAGACAAACAATGGTAGCCACCTACGCAGATGACACTGCCGTGCTTGCATCCCATAACAACCCAAACATAGCATCACAAATACTCCACAGAAACGTACGGAAGATAGATGACTGGTTGAAACTCTGGCTAATAAAAGTAAACGAAAACGAGTCAGTGAAGTCAAGAAATGCGTCCTCCAGTAATCCTAAACGGACACCAAATTCCCCAACAAGATAACGTTAAATATCTGGGAATGCATCTTATTAAGCTATCTACATCTGGAAAAGAAGAATACAACTAGAGCTAAAATTTCGACAGGTGTATTGGTTAATAGGAAGAAACTCTCAATAATGTTGAGTAAAACAAAATGTCTTTCCCACTTGTTATATTGAAAATTACAGTTGCATAACCAGGTTTCGTCTCATAGAGGCATTATCAAATGCTAAAATAACATGTTTGGGACCATTTATCTCGTAACGGGATCAGGCATTTTTAATATTTGTTTTTTAGTTTTTTATAGGGAACCAATACCTTCAAGGATAAATGTCTGAACCCGTTATGTTTCACCTGTTAGTTTTTGTTTGGGTAAGATTGCGACAGTCTTTAGCTCTGATTAAGTTTTAGTAACTATAGATTATTTTAGCATTTGATAATGTCTCTATGAGACGAAACCTTTTTATGCAACAATACTGTAATTTTCAATATAACAAGTGGGAAAGACAGTTTGTTTTACTCAGCATTACTCATTATTCAACCCACTATAAGTATCCGCAATGGATGGTCTCAATACATTGGTTTACAAGAAACTCTCAGTTAACAATAGATAATAAGCTACACATATACAAAAAAATAATAAAACCAATCTAGACGTATGGAATACAGCTATGGGGTCAGCTACTAACTCAAATTTGGAGATTCTGCAAAAATTTCAAAGCAAGATTATAAGAACTGTCATAAATGCTCCTAGATACTGTTCCGACCATTAGAGAAGAAATACAAAACGTCAGCAAGAAATACTATGATAGACTTCATGTCCACACCAACAACCTGACTACGAACCTGATAGAGAGAGGCCTAACATTGTAAGGTTAAAAAGAATCGATCCGCTAGATCTCCCAAACAGATTTGCGTAGTTTCTATTCATAATTCTAAATTTGCAATTACCTATAATATTTATTAATATTAAGAATAAGATATCTTAGGAAACAGAGCTTTCGTTGGAAAGCCCTCTTGCGTGTTGTAAATCTATTTCCATTCTATTTACTGAATGTATTTTGTAAATTTTCTTGGACGTTAATAAAAAAATCTATATATTTCATTACGTATGTCCTTATATTATCGTCGGAGTGGCCGAGTGGTTAAGGCATTCGACTACACCTCGGATGGTGTCAGGGTCGAACCCGAGTCGGATGCTCGGCGGGTGGCCTACCCAGTCACTGAAAATAATTGGGAACCGAAACACAGTGGTGGAGTAGAGAAAGTAGGCGGTTGTTGAAGGCTTTGTGCTTATCACACCACCCTGTACGTATAACGTGCAAAACATCCGAGGTATGAAAGCGACTTAGGATGACTGAACCCTCCATGATGCCGGCCATGCTACCTCGCAGAGCGTTAGTGCCGATACCTTTACCTATGTGCTTGTATTATTTTAAGTTTCCCGAACTGAAGATATTCACTTGTGGGAGTCTTACTTACGTAAATTTCAATTCAATTTTTGAATTTGCTCCCATAATCATAACCAAACTAGTAGAAAAAGAGGAAGCGAATTCTTACAAATTTAGGTAATACACAGAAGCCCTGTTTAGTGATGTTGAATCTTTAGCCAATTTCAGTACTTCGTATTTTAACCCAAAAGTTTAGTTTCAGAGCATTCAGGTTTGATAGATGTGGTTTACTTATTCCACCAAAAAGTCATTTCCCAGTACATAAACTTCTCCACTGATTGAAGGCTAATATCATGAACTTTCGTATATAATTAAAGTTGTTAACATCAAGCCTAGTTTTCCAGGAAAACGCTTTGATTGTTCGCTACATTTCAAAGCTTTGATCCAAAAGTAAAGCGACTACATCTTTTTTATTTTTACTCTCGATTTCGAGCTTTTAGAGCTTAACTCACTTTTATACCATATTTACGTATTTTGTTTTGTAAAAAAGGATGTCATAATCGTTCAAATATCAAATCAATATTTTGTATACAAAAGAAGAACTTTTCACATTACAAAAAATCCAGTTAAAAACTTCAACTGGAACAACAATAAAATTTCCTAAATTGGTTCAGGTCGCCCCATATTTATTTAATCGACCCACATCCCTAGAGCTACCCGTTGAATTAAAAAAAAATTAAATTGGAGTGTCGGCTTATGTTTGCCAGGCAAACATTTTAACACTAGCAATATTGATAAAAACTGCGTTGTTCTGACGTCATATCTATAAACTTTAGAGATTGTAAAAATATACCTTGGACAAACACCATCCTCGCTATCTAATAATACACATTGAATGCACTTTATTTCTTTTACTTTGTTGCCCTCGTTGTGCTTACTGCCTTTAAATGCTGGATTTTCCCGGTGATTATCTTCATCTTCCGATATTTTTGTTTGCTTTTTATTTTCGTTATGCTTGTTTCTTAGATATTTAAACAAGGAATTTCCATCAAATTTAAAAAATTTGTTAAAGTTAATGCAGCAAAATAATAATTAACATCTATCAATAATATAAAAAACGTTTTACTAAAGATCACTTTCATGACAAATTTTCTCTCAGTCCTAGCAATATTTGAGCAGTTAGCGAGTGCAAGTTTATTCAGCATTTGGATAACGTGGGATTAAACGAGAGTTTTGTGCACTTAATGCAGTTTCATAACCTGCAGCTTTGAGGATTAAATCTTACGTAAATGAAGTAAATTTATGCAGGTCAAATTTAATAAACTTGCTTATCTCGAATTACCAGAAAGCTGCAGAAACGTTAGTTTATATTTAGGCCAGTCCACTTGAAATTATCAGTTAAATGGTCTTACTTTGATAAAAGCAAAAGCTTTTAATTATGTTATGTAATCACTCAGCTTTTTTAATTTGTTAACAGACATTTGGATATTAATATCACATCTAAATTTGTTCCTCTTAATGGATTACGGTTTTTGGGATACACAAATCGAAGTTTAACTGTGATTTAAAAACAGACAATTGAAAAACAAATTGAGAGGGCAAACAGTAACTTGGATTATAGAATAAAATCTGATAACTGTTTAAATTACAAACACGCACCGGTAAAATGACAAAGGATCTAAATTTCTATTTTATTTTCAACTAAATTATTCAAAATCGTCATACATAAATAATAATTTACACACGTAAAGCGTCAAGTTCGTTTCAACATCACGATTCTACAAAATCGAACGCAGTACAAACAAATCTTCCGGCTTTTGCGAGTAATTCGAGGGTAACACTATATAAAAGGGGTTTAAATCAACGTAATTTACATGTATTTTATAAAGGCCTTTGATCCTTGCTCGTAGGAGCAATCAAGCGCGCCACGTTTTTGCGATTTTTTTCCTAGCACCGAATGCAAATGTTTCAATGAATACAAAAATACAAAAGGCACTTTATAAATTTTTATTGCTAAGATAATGGCTTATTGAGTGAAATAAAACGATAGATTTTCTATTTTACGTAGCAAACAGGAAATTTTGCTTTATTTATGAGGCGTAGGCAACGAACCCTTAATGAAATATGATTTATCAACAGGATGGAGCTCCGGCGCCGAAAATTTCTAATTCGAGAATTTATTTCCGCAAAGGATTAAACATCTAAAAGTTGAGATCATACCAAGGTAAAGTTCGTTAAACTTAGCTTCGTAAATAATTAATAAGAATTTTAGAAGTGTTGGGGTTCATATTTCAGTTGATCCTCTGGAATATGTACGTGATTTCCGCGTCTTATCTCTTAGATAGTGTAGCTGTAGACGAATTAATTTCAAGTAGCAAGGGATTTAAAGTATGATAATTCAAGCGGCACTATTAGTCGATTACGGTTACTAAAGGGTCGAATACTAAAATTTTGCATAACAATGTTCGCCCACATTCCGTGGCTTGAAGCGAGAACTCGTAGATTTTCCTTAATCTAGTTGAATCTGAGACAAGTCAGCAGGGATTTTATCCGATCCCGAAATTTGTGCATGTTTTAAGTGTATCAGCATTTGTTGTTTCTTTAAGAAGTCCAGATGGGGTTATAAATGATCGAAATGAAGCATGACGGGCTTAATAACACGTTAAATTTAGAACACTGGCATGTTAAGGAAGTGATTAATGTTCTTCAAAGGAATATTATAACCTAAACATTATTAATTTTCGGTTAGTTTTATGTTTAATTCATGTTTGTGCAGCACTTCGGGGTAAATCAAAGGTGGTTTATGTTGTAAAGTTGTTATTATCTACAAGGGAAAGTTGTAAAAACAAATTTCGATCCAATATTTTAATGTGTTTTCTTTAATAAAAGTAATAAACTGTGTAGGTAGCGTCCTACTTGTAAACTTTTGATTGAGTGTTAAACATGTCTAGTTTACTTTTGGTATTTTCATCTTCGAGTTAATGAGAAACAAGAAAATTTGCTTACAGTGAAAACAACCTGTTGTCCATTTAGCAAAACGAAATTATTCCTTAATGTTTGAGGTTTAAATTGCTGCGTAGTGTACATTAGTAGAGTTAGTTTTGCGGTTTACGTTAACTTTGGAAATGCATTATCCCTCATTATTCTCTAGTCACTTGATATATTAATGCTACTAATGGATCTTAGATTATTGCCGCTTATACTCGTCGTATATTATGCCGTCTGACGTCCTTTAAACGCATTATTTATCGGTGGTAAAGGCTTACTTATTCACCTTCTACCTAACGACCTGGAAACGATTTCGTAGTCCTATTTGAGTATTTAGTAAACGAAGCCGGAAAATTTTGATAAATCATAAGAAGATTCCGTTCTTAATTAAACAAACGCAGTATTCCACTTAAAACGTAGGTATAAATTCGGAAACCAAATAAACAAAAATGTAATTCCGTTTACGAGGGTAAATAATTCCCTAAATTATTTCTCTGCGAAATCCTTTGATGGTTTTTAACGCCTCTTCGGTCATTAATATTTCGAAGTAAAAATTATTTTTCAATGAATGTAAATGGTTATGTGTACCGGAAGAGAAGTTCGTAAAAGTCCCAAAAGAATTTAAAATACGAAACGAAAATTATCTTTCAATACGATTTCTTGCCTAAAGCTTAAAAGTAACTGAAGATTAAGGTGCGCTTTTTTCCTAAAGGACAATTTATGAAGGCGTCTTTGCTAATAAATATGAAGCTTTGTCAAAACTGAAATAAGCTTTTGTGATAAATTAATGCCAGTCTTTAAAAGACAAGTTTTTTAAGAATTTTAGAGGTTAGCTGAAGATTTGTTCGTTACATTTTCATACCTATCAGTGTTTTACTCAAAGCTTTGTTTTTTAATGCCTCTTGAAAAGGTAGGCAATTTCATCCTTTTTTGAGGTGCTTGTCCCCCAATGATAAAATTATATAGGTACCGTTAATAATCCCTAAAGTAGGTACCAAAACATTTAATATTGTAATTTCAACATCCTTTCAAGTGAATATTATTAATTTTGTCTCGAAAATCCTTTACGCCCCTTTCTATAAATTTAGAACAGCCGCATTACGTGATTATTATATATTTTACTTTAATTGCATGAAGTTTAGTGTTAGACAGCGCTTTGAACTTGAACTTTAGCAACTCTTCAAACAACTTCAAGTAAAGATTTACTGTATCTACTTATCATTCCTAGAAAATTACTCAAATTTCTGTTAAAGTTCATAAGGTAAATGTGAAAAGTTTGGGAAATTACAGGTGGCCAAAAATAAACTTGCTCATTTTCAAAGTAGAATATTAGTCGGTGAAAAATTATTTTCTAGGTTACCTTCAGCAGGCTACACTTTTTAAAATATTGCGAATCCTCAACAGCGGTCCCATCGTCTAATCTTTGCATTAAATGCATTAATTAGTTTCTAAAATAATCCTTAAAATGTTGTACTTATGTTTTAATTTGTTGTTCTCATCCCACTAAGTATTATAACTCAGAACTTAAACTTTGAACGTAAATTTACAAAATAAATGAGAACGTAGAAAGAAACAACTGTGATTAGGACTAAAATGTCCTGTAGTTGCCCAAGTTTTATTCTAATTTCCAGAAACCGTAAATTAAACTAGCGCTGCTCAAAGTTTAGGAAAAATTATTTCATTCATGTAAACGACGCCGAATACATTATAAATTAATTTAATTAATTTACAGAAATTTTCTCAAGTTTAATTAAATTGCGGATAATTATTAAAATATGAGAAGCTGTCTAAAATTTCTCTTTCAAAATCTGACAGTTGAATAAGCAACCAGCTTGAGGTAAATACGTTTAAATTCAAGAAAATTTTAAATCCAATTAGAACTTTTATCCTTAAACGCCCAAATTACTTACTTAAATTTCAGAAGATTTAAATACTCGTATTTTGTGAATTGAAGGATAACTAAAAACTCTTAAAAGCTTAGGCCTTCAGTTTTAGTCCTTAAAATCGTTAAATTGCTTGTAATCTATAAATTTGTAGTTTTCCCATTCATTTTTTAGCATTAAATATTTTAAAAGAAAAGAAGATAGAATTTTAAAAACTCATTTTATGTGATAGTATTTCTCAAGCTTTTGTAATCTAAATTTTCATTAAACCTTAGAGATTAATTTTTTGAATTATTTTCTCTAAGCTTTAATCTTGAATTCCAGATGTTTTTAAAGTATCCCTTTCGGAACTATAACCCAAAATCTTTCCAACATTAAACTGAATTTTGTATACATTTTAGGAAGCTCAGGCATCCTGCAATAAATCCTTTTAATCGCAAGTTGAGCCTCGATAAAACCAAACATAACAAAGAAATTACCAATACCAAAAATAACGAAGTGGTTCTTATCACCTTAGCATGTATTTAACCAATTTAGATTTATGTAACGAGGACATCTTTAATTTTACAATTAGCACCGTATTATATTCTTTGAAATTTTTTCTACCTATCATATTTTTAAAAAAATATGTCCTCCTTTATTAACAAATTCGATTATCATTCGCTTGTAAAAAAATGGTGTACGTAGAGTCAGTTTTTCCAGGGATGACCTTATTAGAGTTTACCCACTAATTTTATTATGTTTACCGTACAAACTTTGTGACGAAACGGTGATTGCAGCTCGCAGTAGCTGTTTAAGTTTCGTTTTAAAAACTCATCCACGATTTCTCACCTTAATAAACCGTTAATTATAACATAAAATAAAATTAACAAATCTTAATAAATGTGCATCTATGAGTTAATTACGTGTGAACGTTATTCCGTATACTGAGAATCCAAAGGTAAGAATCAATTATAACCGAACCGTTTTTAGTTGCGTAATTATTCGCATTCGTTTCCTGACTTTATTAATTGCCGGAAGCGAGGTTTTGTTTCAAATGTTGAATACTATTAACGTAATCCCTTGGACAGGTCCATTAATACTTTCAAGTTTCTGTAACGGACACCCAGTTTGGAGAATTTCAAGTGTTTTGTGCGTAGTTTCCTAACCGTACTTAATTTAATTTGTGCATCACCCCCATTGAGATTTCTGGATAATTAAGGTACAAATGATTAATTGCTGAATTAATCCTGCTAAATTTCTCTAATAGTATTTTCCGAAAAAGCTAAATTTACAAGTAAAGCCTGAATCGACCATCAACCTAGTGTTACCTTTTTTTACATTAAACAAAAACCGATTTTGAGCAGCATGTTAGCGTAATAAGTTAATATTCTGCAATGAAATTTTAATCCGAATTTATACTGTAATTCACACCCACACTGCATCAAAAGAACTCTTGACAGAATAAAATTTCATTTAAATTCGTATAGGTGCTCCAATTACCTAATTATCCGACGATATTAAATAGGTCGGCTAATTTAATTTCAAACATATCACCAAGCATTTGGAAGTATGATTAAATCTCATTAAAATAGGAAGATGCGCCCTAAACTTTCTTAATTAAATTAGAGGAGCGTTTAAAAACGGACTTTCGTGCATACTTTATGATATGCATGTTGGGTGATAAGGTAAAATAGTTGGATTGTGTCCTAATTTACTCTTAGTTGAAACTTTCTAGTTAATGAATTTCATACTAGCAACTTTGTATCTTTGATTATAAACTGTCCAGACAATTTTATCGGCTTATTTAAATCTCAGTAAATATTTTGTTGAGAACAATAAATGATTGTCATGAAATTGCACGAATCTTTAAAGCTTTGCTTTTTATAAAACTGAAGTAATTTAAAATTCCTTTAGTTCATTAAAAATGTGCTAGAATTAATTAAGTTTGAGAATGAAGTAAATTAAGAAAATTTCTAAGCTGCATGAAATAACCTAATAAATTCATAAGGTAAAGTGAAGGATTAAAAACATTAGGTTGTTTACAACAAACGTTGGAAAGTGGCGTAGGAAAAATAACAAAATTTAAATACTTATTCCTCTTTTCTGCTTTTAAGTGCGTTCTTCAAAAGCAAAGTATTGGAAAAAAATGAAATATCAGAAGTACTCGTATGATATTACACCGAAGGTAAACGTCGCTGTTTGGTCTGAAAAGGGTTGTTTACCGATAAAAGCTGAACGTATATTAAGTTCAATATTTATCTTTTCACCGATAGAACAAAGGTCCACAAGATCATGAAACGAATCCCACGTAAATATTGTTTATTCAGATCAAAATTGTCTCGTATTATAAGTAGTTGTGAAACACGTGTTTTACACAAATATAAATATTAACGTCACAAGAAGATGTGGAGGGCAGAGCCTAAAGCGCAACACTTTTTAAACACCGCTTAAAGAATATACCGAAACGATAAATTGTTTTCTTCGGGCATTTGTACAGGTTGCGCATATTCTGAATTAAAATATCATTCCGTTTTTAATCAACATTCTTTGAAAATATTAGTAAACCAAATGACTTGCTTCTCTTAGAGCACCCCGTATACTCCATCTGCCGTATAACACAGTTTAATTATTCCATTTTGTACTATCGAAACCACAGTGGACCATTAAACAAATATTACACCTATTTGCAATTACTTTTTGATATCAGTAATGGTAATGAAGCATCCAAATTAAAATTACTTAGTTGCTTCTCTTAGACTGCTGAATGCCATTGTTTAATTTCGCGTTTCGTTTCTGAATTTCTAATTAATCCAAGTAAAAGCAGAGGGACAAAATTGGCCAATTGTGAACTTTGTAAAACGAAAAGCTATTAAGGCATTATTAACTCTTGTAGGAATGCTAAAACTGTCATTACTTGAAAACTGTCCCTTTCTTTGCTTCTTCTAGTTCTTCTTTGTTTTTAATTTACACTTTATTTTATTCAACGAATTTTGTTATTACACAGACGATCTTTCGGTGTAAAATAACAAACAAAAATCTGGCATTAAACTTTTGGTCAAAAGCAATGATAATACTAAAACATGAAAACATCAATATAACTATTTTTTCTAACATTCTAAGAAAAATACTACCTAATAAATTAAAAATTCCATCAGGAGCTACTGAAAAATTAAATTACAGAGAGCAAAACCTTAATTAAGAATAAATAATGGCCTTTTTTTTATTTTAATGTTAGTTAAATTACCAAACCAACAATTTGTTCAATTCTATGCGGCGCCAACAACTGCCTTAATATAATTCTTAATTTTTCTCTACAGAACTATTTATAGAAACATTTCTTTTACCTTGAAGTGAAGTTTTAACAAATTCTTCATGTGGGGCTAAGGCCCCGTTGTCTCTACAAGATCGGCGCCGGTATCTAATCCATGCTCTTGTCAGTTTTACACAGACTCAGATGTATTTTTCTGTTCATTCTGATTAATGATTAAAATAATACTGAAGTGGGAAATCATTGATGCTACACAACACTCATTGATAATTGATCCTTCAAAATCTCAAGTTATTCAGACTATTTACTATACTAATAATCACCGCGATAACACTGCACATGCTGGTTCTGCAATAATTATAAAACAAACGATTAGTCACTACGAATTACAAAAATTTAAAAAAGATTACCTCCAGGCAACCTCAGTTAGAGTAAAAAAGGTTACGTACGAACTGTCAGTTACAGCTTACAGCTGCTTACTGCCCACGCCACAATTTAAATTAAAAAATTAAAAAGGAACAGTATGAAGAATTTTTACAAAGCTTAAGTCCAAATTTCATCGTAGGGCTTGATTACATTATAAAGCTCCCGGCCTACAACTACTAAAGGTAGGCAAAAACTGTGCAAGAGAACAATTATTATTTCTTCCTGGCGACGAGAACTCCTACATATTGGCCCACGGGCCCAAACAAGACTACAGATCTCTCGGATTTCTTTACTTTTATAACTGAACCTCAGAATCATACCTAGACATAAAAGCCAGTTATGACTTATCATCTGATCATTTCAACAGTTGCTGAAACTGTTATCAACAAAGTACTCGCGCCTAAACTGCATAACTGAAAAACAGATTAGGATAAGTACAAAGAATTAACCTAAATATTTATTAGCTTAAAAAGCCCTCAAGAAATCGAGGAAGCAACAATTGAACTAATAGAAACACTAGAACATACGATATGAGAAGCAACACTACAAGTAACAACTGAAACCCAACCTGTGAATATCCCCTTAGAAATTAGATAAATTATTGCCGAAAAACGAAGAGCAAAGCCAAAATGTCAGAAAACTCATTTTCCAGCAGATAAGGATGTACAGTGACCGGCAAAAAGTCCGCAACATATGGGGAAAAAATTTATTATTAGAGTATCGAAAAATCTTTTCTGGGAGATCGGTTCTGCATGTGCGATAACCTAAAAATTGAATTTGATGTATGTCACGTGTCCACTGGTATGGCGACAAATTTAAAAAAATCGCCGTGAAGTCGCAGAAAGTCGGGTTAGATAACAAAATATCGAAGAAAATCATTTGAAAAAGTTGCTTAGAATTTAATTTTAGACCCATTTGCAAAATTTCAAGCATTTATTTAAAAAAAAATTAAAATGGCAATTTTTTGTGAATATTTTTTTATTTCTTTACAAATACACAATTTTGTCCTTTTAAATAGCTTGATTGTACTGAAACCTCTGTATTTGGATAATAGTGGAAGAACTTTCTCGATTTTTCCATAATTGACAGGACTAAATCTAAGAAACAGGTTTTCGCTAGGGCGCTCACTGTTGCAATGGTTTGTATCTAGCAGTTGTTTCAAAATTTTAGAAATATTTTTATGCTGGAGCACTTAGAAAAGATCAGTTTTCTTGGTAATAATCAAGTTTCACCGCTAACCGTGAATAAATCTCCCTTAAATATTATAGAAAGAAAAAGAGAAAGAAAAATTATATAAGAAAAGTGGTTTTTAGTTTATTGGCTATTTTATTCTTCTTTGTTTCCTAAATTGATGAACTTTGACCAAGAAAATTTAGCTTTTCTAAGTGCTCTTGCATAAAAATATGTGTAAAAATTTTCTACAGTTTGTTAGATACAAACCAATGCAACAGCGAGCGTCTTAGCGAAAACCTGTTTTTTTAGATTTAGGTCTGTCAATTATGGAAAAAACGAAAAAGTTCTTCCATATATATAGATTTCACTTCAATCAAGCTATTTAAAAGGAAAAAATTGGGTATTTGTAAAGAAATAAAAATAAAAAAGAAGGCTGATTTATTTACTGAACACCTTGCCAATGTTTTTACACCATTTAATGCCGATCCTGATTACGAAATAAATCAGTTTTTGAAACAAACAACACTAATGCTTTCTACCAGAAAAGAAATGCAAGAAGAAATAAAATTATTAAACAAAAAGGAATCACCAGGATTGAACTTAATAACTCCTAACATGTTAAAATAACTGCTAAAAAATCAATAATAAAAATTTTACATTTCTTCAACTCATCACTGATGCCTCAAAGTTGCTGAAGACCCAAAAGAATTAGAATTGTACAGACCCATAAGCCTATTGCCTACGATATCTATGATGTTGGAAAGATTAATAAAACGCAGGATTAACTCAGACGCGATCTTCCACAACTCAATTCTTGATCACCTATTTGGTTTCCGCGAAAAGCACTCTACAATACAACAAATACACCGTATAATGCATATAATCGACCAAACTTTTGATGATAAAAAATACTGCAGTGCTGAATTTGACACCGTAAGCCAGGCTTTTGATAAAGTCTGGCACGACGGTATACAGGTTATTCAAAATAAAGCAAAAACTTCCAACATATTATAAAGTACTAAGCGGGTCGCCGTTTTAAAGCCAATGCAAATGGGGAAACATCTGATTATTTTAACATTAAATCCGAAGTACCACAAGGGAGTGTTTTAGGGCCACTGCTTTATTAATATCCACGTCATAACTTCCAAGAACAATGCATACAACTGACGATACGGCTATCCTTGCCTCTCACAAACATCCCGCTGCAGCTTCAGATTATTTACACCATTTAAACTTATTCAAAAACTGGCTTCAAAAACGGGGGATCAAAATTACTACAACAAATCATCGCATATAACTTTTACTCTCGGACAAAGACAATGTCCATCAGTCACTATAAATAATATAGAAGTACTTAGTGTCAACGAAATATCTAGTAATGCACTTTGACAGTAAACTAAACTGGAGAGAGCAAGCACATCGCCAAGAAAAGCAAACAAATGGACTCAAACTATACTGGATAATTGGAAGGAGCTCCTACTTATCCCAGGATAACAAATTATTAATCTATAAAATAGTTCTCATGCCCAGCTAGGCATATGGCTTGGAAGTATGGGGCTGCGCCGATAAATCCCGTCAAGCCATCCTACAAAGGTGACCAATCAAAATTTTTAAGAATAATAAATAACCAAAGCCCCACGATACATGTCCAACCACAACCTCAATATTCCATTTATTAAAGACATTGTTCAAGAAAGGTATGGAAAACACCACGAAAAATTGGAAGCACGCCCAGTGGTGACTTGTGACTTTAGGAATGGGTGAAGCAGATTATTAGGTCCCCCCTCACCCCTTTGGGGATCGATCTGCAGGGACAGCCTCCCGGTTGTGTTTCCAATGTTCAAGGTCATTCGCTTTTTTACAACTTGAAATTTTGATGGAACCCGGGTTCACTTAATGTAAAACTAAAAATATATATTTTGGAATTATTCTTTAAAGGTGTGTTAAGAGCAATTTTAAAGAAATTAGGGGTAATAATAAACATTAATATCAAATCCACATACCATAAAACTTGAAAAAATAATCCACTACTCCGGATCGTTTGATGGGAACATTGCATACAAATTCGCGTAGTCTGCCCGTTAAAATGAACAACAAACCAAAATATGTAACACCGACACCAGAAGGCAGGTTGCGACGGACGCAGGTCTAGAATCTGCTTCAATTCTCCGTACAAATTCATTTGCCAGTGTGCCGTTGTCATGGCGACGGCACCTATGCAAACATACGAAAATTGACGCAGTATTCCTGTATCAGCGAACCTGCTTCAGTTGAACGCTTGTGGGCTGCAATATGTACTGCGGAACGGCACAACCTGCAGGGGCTTGCTGTACGATGTCTGCGCGCCGGGCATAAAATACATAAATTAGATTTCTTTTCTGTATAAACTGAAAAGAAAATTAAAAATACCGTGTTCTGCGGTGCGACATATAGCTACTAATAATTAGGAATTGAAGTACATAATTATTTCATTGTTTTCTAGTTATATCAACTGAATTAAAGAAAATAAAAAAAATTAAAATTATTTTGGATTTTGAATAAAAAAAGACATTTAACCGAAAAATGTAGGTGAAGTAGCGCTTCACCTGCGTCATCAGACGGGGCGCCGCTGAGCACACCCCGATCCTACCCTACGCCCACTAGTAGTAGGAGATTGAAAAAAGGTTGGCTGACCAACAGACCATCATCATATCAAACTGCAGGACTGCAGCAAACATTTCCGAGCCGTCTAAATAGCTTATATGATATAATTTAATCTGACTGCTGTTTGAACTGTAAATTTAAAAAAAGAAAGTTAGTCAGTTATTCGAACGTGTGATTCTATAGACTTCAAACGCATAACTTAGCAGTTGATAATAAAAATTATAGATATTGTACATATTGCGTGCTGGTTAATAAGGCTTTCTTTAGACATCGGTTATAAGAAGCATATTAGTTTATTCTCGTATGTATATTCAGAAAAATTTTGCAATACAGTATTTTTCACCTAGGATTTGGGTTGTGTCGTCAGTTGGATTGTGAATTTATCAACAGTGCGTTGATAAATTCACAATCCAACTATACTCTATACTTCATCTCTTTCTAAACTAGGTTTTCATTACCTACTGCGCACGAATGCGTGTCTAAACAGACAGTTTTTGGACGGGGCAAGTTGACGTCAACCCAAATGCTAGATGAAAAATACTGTACAGGGTATCCCCAATTCGACTATTCGCCATTAGGATCTCTATTATTTTAAAAGATAAAAGGTAGGTTTAAATTCGACACTTTTAGTATCTTTTGAGGCCAACTATAATCGAAGACGCTAAAACTGGCCACCAAAAAAATGCAATGAACTACACTAAAAAATAGATGAATATAACTATTTGTAAAACAAAGTTAATAATCATTTTGAAAGGACGAAGCGTTTCTAATTTATATGCTTTAAGATTGTAGTGTGGCTTAGAAAGTTTCCCTAGGAATTTTGTCATCAAGCTGTGAGCAAACGAGTTTTTTGTATTTCAACTTTTTAAAATTTCCTATTAAACAGTTTCCTTCAATTAGTTGGGATTTCTTTTCAGATTATATCTTATTTCAAAGTGCTGCATTTAAATCTCCCTATTTTATAATAAATGGGATTCTAATGATGACCTTTAACGTTGAAATATCTTGTTCATCCTACTTAATAGAAATACTAAACTATGTCACAGGAAACACTAATTTTGTACCACTTCAATCTTTGTGACACAATTATGTACTATCCTTGCCTGAATAAGCTTTTGCGTCCAGCTCACATATCTCATAATTGACTGGACTTGATATGCAGAATAGAAAGATTATGCTTCTTCTCCTTTTCTCATAAAAACATTATTACAATACCGTCACATTTTATATTAGTAAGATAACATTTCTATGTTAGTGTATGATAATAATATGAGAAATAAGAATCTGCTTACGCCACCATTAATTTCATAGAACCAGATACATTTCTGACAAAAATAATCCAATTTTGGTTTTCTGGAAAACGGAGGCCTTGTTTTTGTATTTATTAACTTTTAGCTTCAGCAACTCCTGCCAAAAAAAACATATAAAAGTAAGAATGTCAAGGCTATCTCCACAAATAATATTCAGAGAATAATGCGTAATATAATTAATAATTAAAGTAATTAAAACATGCGACTCGAATTGTAGTAAATATGTCTGCAGTAGCACATGTGACTGTGATTCAAAAATGATATCAGTTAGTTCAAACCGCCGGCTTCCGCAAAGGCTAACAGTAAAAGGTATATACCTAGAACTCTGGCGTCCTTGGAACAGGCATAAACAGTTTTGTTCATGTCTAATGGCTTGAAACTAAATCCATACGAACGTCACAGCAAATTCTCCCCAAACGTTGCAAAATCGTCACTAAAGGGGATCCTTGGAGAAATATTACTAGCAAACATCTGCCTTAGTCTTCTTCAGACTCGTTCATGTCTATCAAGAGCTTTTTAGTTTATCCAGATTTCCACTTATCTGCAGATCTCATGTTTTTTTATTCCTGAATTACTTAATTGTCTTCTACTAGTTGTGGAAAAATTAATACATTTCGAATAATTTCGAGTATTCATTTATCAATCATCACTCTGAATTTGTGACACTCATATTTCTTAGAAATCTTTATCTGTGAAATCGCTCGGTCTCAATTATAAACGCACCTTTTCGATTGTAATCTTCCAAAATAAGGTCCACACATATGAATTGTTGCGTGGCTAACTCCTAACAAATTAGCAACATACCGCTGAGGATATCGTTCCATCGATCAAAGCTGATACTCGCACCACTTCATGTTCTGCCTCTTCATGGTTTAAGTTTCAGAACTGAATATTTCCAAAAATCACTCACATTTGTACACAGCATTAATTAAAAAATAAAGCTTGTATTTTATAAATTTTGAATCTATTATTATGCTGAATTGCTTATTTACAGGATATTAGTTTGAAATTGTCGAACAAAAGCAATCATTTGGTAACAACCGATGCAGATATTCCAAAAGCTTACCATCCAAGCGTTTTAACGGTTCGTTAATTTTGTCCAGTAGTTTATTAGTTTATTTCAATCTAGAATTTCTTGGGGATGGTAATTAATCTGATTTGATCTCTCTTACAATTTCACTTTGAGATCGTGCAGCAGATATTACAATTTACACCCGTTTTCTTGTTAACAAATCATTTACGTCAACGCTTGTGCACACCAACCGTGTTTATTCACTTTAGAACTAATTTTTTCCAAAATTCAAACAGATTCCAGTAATTTAATTTAATTTAAATCACATAATTATTATTAAATGGGTAAAGCTAAAGGTATCGTCATTTACACTACGCGGGGGCAGTATCGCCGGCAACATGGAGAGTTAAGGCTACCTTATAATATAAGTCGCTTTCAGACCAAGGTTGTCTCGCACAGTATGCATACAGAGTGATATGGTAAGCACCACGCCTTCCCCCTACTCCACCCCTATGTCTCGGTTCACAATTATTTTCAATGGCTAGGCCGACCATCCCACTCGGGTTTGACCTCGAGGCCGTCCGGCCTGTAATCAAATGCCTTAACCATAAAAAACTATAAAAGAAATTTATTTTTAATAACTTTTGGCCTCATACAGTTAAATAAGTTAAACTAAGTCACAAACTTCACAATTTTCAGTTTAATTCAATTAAATCGCCTGAAAATAACCCATTTAAGCGATTTTAAGTAAATTAGCCCTTTAATTTGTATTCTGCGGTAAACAAAAACTTAGGCTGTTTTACGTTACCGTAGAAAGTTTAGTCTTCGGATTTCATCAACAAAAACAAACATTGTAAAATTATTAACTTAATAAAAAGTTGGTGGTTGTTAACTGACTTTGGAATATGAACAAAAGGGAATTTTAGAAGGATGGGATATTGTTTTGGGGCGGCGCAGTTAATTATTAAAGTTTAGCTGTAGAAATCGAAAAAATTACGATTAATTTTAAAATTAATTAGCTCAGTTATTTCGTACCCTGCTTATTTTAAAGATTGTCTTTCAGAGTCGAGGAGCTCATTTATGTTTTGGTTTTCCAGATATCATGTTTTCGTACTAAATTTGTTGTAATTTTTTGGTTCAACTTTATTTTACTGTATTCAGAGCCCAGCAATCGCTAGGTTAGTTTTGTACGTGCATTGGCAAATTAAAACTGGCAAGCAAAAAGGCGTGCAGTAATTTTGTAGTAAGTACTTACCAACAAACAACGCACATAAAATTCGCTTGCGTGCTTACGACAGAGCTTTTAGATTCTATAATGCTAATAAATTTCGTGTATTTTTGATTAGGTACCTCATCTAACAATTCATTTTAAAAACAAACGACACAAGTCTCTCTTTAACCATCCAACTGCAAGAAATGTCCTTTACGATATTCAGATTCGATTCGATGACCTGGAAAAAGTGCCAACTTCAAAAACGAATAAGAAATAGTCGAAAACGCATAATTTAACAATGTTTTCAGACTGTCGAGTGGTTTTTTACAATAAAACCAAAGTAAATATTTTCCCTCGATTCAGCGTATTGTGAAAATCGAAAAAAGCAGATTTTAAAATGTTCTAAGTTAACCTAAACCTTTTCGTATATTTTAACAAAACGTGCAGGTTTAATATGCTTGCTAAACTGTACACTAACAGGCACGAAATCCTGTTATGCGGGATTAAGATATCACTGCGGATGATGGCAAACGCGGAAATTTTATTTTACGAAATATCACATTTTTATGTGAAAATTCCAGGTTTGAAAAAGCTAACGTTAATCAGTATTCTAAAAGCGAACCAGTAAAAAAATAAGAAAAACGTTTATTTTAAAACCAAAGAATAACTAACTAAATTTCCACAATAAATCGAGATTACGCCTGAAAAAAAATAAATCTTAAGTTGACCAGGCTAAAGCTCATACATATGCAACGACCTACAATAACATTAACGGGATTAAAATAGAGACTTCTAAATTATCAAAACCCGAAGTCTAGGCTTCAGCATTTTAGTAAAATAAACCAAACTTAAGAAATAGCTTTAAATGTAACATAAACTTGAGAAATCATAATACGAAATAATTCACACACAATACACAAAGTAAATATAAAAGACTGACACCCTGCTTGGATTCGTTCTAAAATTATCTGAAGTTCTAGTTTTCGGTTATTTACACTGTTTTGACTTTAAAGAAGTGCAGATATACGTTTTGTTTACATAAGCTGAGAGACTTGCTTAACAACATTAAAATATACTTCAAGTGAATACGGAAGTATAAACGCAGGTGTTAAAAGAATTTCCTTTCATTAGATGATTTGTGCCCGAATCCTCAGTTTACACAAAAACTTAGATGAATTATGAAATTAAAAATGATACTAAGTGCCGTCGATAGTTAAGTTTTTTAAAACTCTAAAGCAACAGAAACTGGACACGCGATACTTAATAAAAGAAATTATTTAATCAGATATATTAAGTCTAATTATTAGCGCTGAATTTAAATTAGCAAGAGATTACGTTAACAGTTTAGACCGTTTTTGCAATTTTTTTTATAAAATTCGACCTATCTACTCTCTTTCGCCATTGGTCTACTTACGCAAATTTGGTTTCAATAACACATGGCGCTATTTTACATAAATTAATAAAGAGCTTGTTAGTAAATCCAACAGCTCGGAATAAATATAACTCGTACAAAAAAAACTGTGGGAGGATTAAAAGTTGATATTTTAATCAAAACCCTTTTTTGCGTAAAACTCATGCCAGTTTGGTAAACTATGATTTTTAAATCTGGAGGTTGAACAAAGGTTCGTAAAAAATTCGCCCTTTGTACCATTTATTTTGTTGTTTTTGCACTAAATTTTCCTCTGTTTGTAAGCTTAGTTCCAAAACAGTAATTAGTTGCACAAAATGGAATACAATATAAGTTTGTTAATTTTTTTATTTACTTATCAATTGGCATTTATCTGTTCTTTTTTAACAACTTCACTTTTTATACATATTTAGAAAATCCAGCTTCCGTTTTCTTTTACTGAAAATGTTGAACACGCATTTTCTAACTTTTAAGCCAAGTTAAAGGAAAATATACTGACAGTTAGACTCTTATTATGTAGGTTTTACAAATTGCATTCTGGTACATAAGTTAACTTCGAACTTTCAAACTAAATTATTAGCGTGTTTGGAATTCGAAATATCGAGTAAACCATTATTTGCAAGTCTAACAGATTTTATTGCAATTTTCTTTACTTTTATTTGCTTAGCTTGCACTTTTTTTCTACAAAAACATGTTTTTCGAAAATATTTAATTGTTAATCCTTCGTTATCGTCGAATTTTAATATAAAATCTAATAAAGTACGAAATTTCTTTTGTTAAAATGTTGTCAAAATCAATTTTAAGTTAAAAAAGAAATTAAATTACGCTGAAGGTAGAGAGAAAATTAACCAAAGTTTCTGAATTTCCTTTTACTAAAAACATCACTAATATGTTTTCCTGCCTTTTGAATTATTCAAAAAATTAATTTGGTAACTTCTTTCAAATTCTGTAACTAAAGAATGCTTCAGCTACGATTTCGCACAGTTCAAACGAAACATTTTTGTTTCCCTAGTTTCTTTTACACAGCGCATCGAAAAGATCCGTCTGGATTTGTATTTTTACATCTGAGAAGAGGCTAATCTTTATCATCAATAACTCTCTGTGAATGATTTTCGTATCATACCCACCCCCTTAAATCCATCTCTTACAACATCAGCCATAAATTTTCATTGATAGGCTCATCTCCTTATTACGTTTATTGAACTTGAAGCTTCCAATCTCCATATGGTAAAGGAAAAGTAATCATTCGTGCTTTAGCAAATTCGCGAAAATCTGCAAATCTTTTTTTCATAGAAAAAAATCTATTTTTAGGCTACGTTTTTTCATGTAGCTAATAAAATTAATTAATGTAATCCATTTATTTTTTTCCTTAAATTAATTTCAATTGAATACTTTTAAAGCTGTTTTTATAAAGTTTGATCTACCTACAACACACTTAGTAAATTACTTTTATTTTTAACCTTTATGCAGGAAGCGGGAATGGCAAGATGTAAGGAAAGTTAAATTAGATAAATGGTAAAGTATTCACTGTGAAAACTAACGAACTAAAGAAGTTCTCTTTAATGAACTGTCTAGTTTAACTAGCAACAATTTTTATTTTAATCAAAAAATAGGTAGGTGTTTATAAAGAAAGTAATTTGAAGTAGCCTCCTTTGATCACACTTTTTACAAAAAATCGGGCTGCGTTCGAACTTAATACAAAGACAAGAAACAGTATCTTCTAAAAAGCACAAAACTGGCATATCAATCATTAATTTTCTTTTATAAAATATGAACTAATCTAAAATCATAGAAGAAACATTAAATATTTCTTTTATGATTTTAGCGATTGCCTTACACATTTATATAATTGCTGAATAGTTTTTTTTTACTCCAATGTTTAATTAACAATCTGTTCTGTATAATCGTATAAATCGTATGGACAACATATCAATCCATATACATACACATGCATATGCCCTCCTGCTTGCGTAATAACTTGATGGAACTAAACACCCGCTGGTATTTATTCGCTAAGTTTTTAGGTATGTGCTGCACTTAATCACATCACGACTAGTCAACTAAGTCCGTTGGATGCAACCGTTTTAATCGACCTAACCCTCTGCTGTTGGCTAGTCAGTTGACTACCAAGGTATACCACGAATGCCAGGAATATTATTCCAGTTTCTTTTACTGTATCTTAGCGTAAGCCTTGGTCTCGATGTAATATAGCATTTTGTGATATACCAAATACTTAATATTTTAGATTGAAATCTTTGAATTATTTCTTCTTCTTCTTCTTTCTTCTTTATATAGGCATATTGCCTGTCTTTCTTCGTTACTTTGCCTACATTTCGTTGTTTTGGATGTTGTCACTCCATCTTTTTCGAAATTTCTTCGTCCTGATGGAGATTTTTCCCTTGTTATTTTCACAATTCTTTTCTCTGCCATACGATTAATGTGTTCGTTCCATTTTTTTCTTGCTATCTTGTACCCAGTCACTTCTTTCTCTATGCATCAGTGTTTTCTCGGCTATCCTGCGCACTATTTTCATTTCTGTTGTCTCTAATATTCTTTTTGTTTTCGATGTCCCGGAACGGGTTTCTGCTGTATATGTTAGTATAGGTCTAATTATTGCATTCGATTCCAATATGTTTGTTTCGCCATATTCTGTCATTTAGGTATGCCGCTGTTCTCGCCGCTTTTGCGGCTTGGCTTCGTTCTATGCCTAGATATGTAAACTTCATTTCCTGTTGTATGATGCTATCGTCAACCATAAGTTTGCATCTAATCGGTGTCTTGGAAGTAGTCATACATTTTATCGTTGCCGTTGATATTATTATTTTAAACTGTTATGCTATTTTATTAAACTGGTACAGTAGCCTTTCAAGATCATCATCACTCTCTGCAATTAGCACTGCATCATCTGCATAGCACAGGATTTTAATTTCTTTATTTCCCATTTTATATCCTTTTAGTTTGCGTACTTGTTTTATAATTTCATCCTAAATAATGTTAAACAGCAGCGGGATTAAGAGTCTCCTTGTCGGATGCCTATGTTTACCGATATCTGTTCGGTGAGTTCGCCGTTTATTTTGGCTTGAACCTTGTTTGCTGAGTATATATTTTCGATTGTTTTGATGAGGCTATGAAGTATTTGTCTGTCGTATTCGGTCGAAAGCGTTCTGTTGTATTCGATGGACTTCTCAGTTATAGTTATAGTTTTCCGGTACTTTTTTATCGTCCTTTTTAAATAACATGATCGTGGTGCTGATTCGCCATTCACCTGGGATTCTATGTAGATTAGGATTGTTAATTGTTGCTTAAGCTTCTCTACCCCGTATTTTAGTAACTCGTTAATGATATTATCTTGGCCCGGGCTCTTCCTGTTTTTTAGTTTCTGAAGTGCTGTTTCCATGTCTTTTTGTTCTACAGAAACCTCATCGTTGGTCAATATCTCTGGTGTGTTCGGTTCAGTTTCCGTTTCTTCTTTGTTGTAGAGTTCCTTTAAATATTTGCTCCATGTATCTTTTTCTATGTGGCTAGTACTGATGGATTCATTTGCCTCTATTCTTTGGCTTTTGCTTTTGATGAATCGCCATATCTGATTTTGTAGCCCATAAAAGTCATTTTCCGTTCTTTTTGAAAATATTTCCCAGTGTTTGTTCTTAATCTGTGTAATTAGTGATGTAGTATTGTTGCGAATTCTCTTATATTCTTCATGTGCTTCTGTTGTTTGTGTCGATATGAATTTTAAGTAAGCTTTGTTTTCCATTTTGCATTGTTCTTTAACTTCTTTGTAGAACCATGGTGTTTTGTTCGGTCCTTGTTTTAGTTGGTTTACAGTTCGAGTTGCTTAGGGCTTCGATTACTGCGTCTTTAATATTTCTCTTCAGTTTCTCCCAGCTGTTGTTTATATCTTCTCCTTCTTCTATCGGGTTCTTATCAATAGTCCCCTTTAGTCGATTTCGGTATAAACCTTTTATAGTTGTGTCCCACAGTGATTCAATGTTTTTTTCTTGTGCATGTGTCCTTGGTTCGGTGTTCTTTTTCAGTTTAAGTGTTATTTTGATTTTTCCGAGCAGCAAACTATGGTCGCTTCCTGCATTAGCAGAATTTAGAGTTCTGACGTCTTGTATTTGTAGTGGGTGTATGGATCTATCGGTTACAATATAATCTATTGTTGATTGTTGTCCTCGAAAATTACTGAATGTGTACCTATTTAAAACTGGTCATCAGTTCTCCGTTGTCATTTAGTGCGGCTTCATTAAAACGTTGCTTTATGCCAGAACTCACCTCATTACCAATGCGGGCGTTAAAATCCCCTAATGTTGTCGTAGGTTCGTTCTAAGGTAATGATTCAGTGATCTTTTGAAGTTAATCGTAGAAGTTTTCCCGCTCTTGTTTTGGTTTATTGTCTTCTGGTGTGTATATCGACATTATATTCAACTGCTGAGTTTCTGTGCGCAGTTAAGTGATTAATATGCGTGACGATATACCATATTGACAATCTTCTACGTAAGCTATCTTTGTATTTGAATTATTTCAAAGTTTGATTTGCTGGGTGTTCCCCGTAGCTGCAATCCATAAATCCATACTGGTTTCAGTATGAACTGGTACACAACCAATTTGCTCCTTAGCGACAGTTGTGAGTTTTTTCTTAGAGTTTTTCCCAATAATCCAGTATAGCTTCCCAAATTGTGTGTTAAGTTGTTTGCGCTTATTCCAAATGTGGCTTCTCCATGGGAGGCGTGTATCTCGGTGCATTCCAAGATACTTAATACTATCTGCTTGTGGTAGTTGTTGTCCATTTAGCGAGACTGAAGGGCATCTTTGCCTGCGCATTGTAAAGGTGTTACTTGGCACTAAATCGAGTTGATATTGAGGGTGTTGAGATGCTATTGTTGGATCTTCACTGATTGCTTGTATGGACGTGTCATCGCATATATAGCAACTAAGACATCTTCCGGACCCAGCACGCTAGAGCAAAATCAAAACGAGAAGGTCACTCACGTGACTAGGCGCCGTAATCTAGAAAGCGTTCGGGCGAGTCCAAATTGTTACGGAAGGGGAGACTCTTTGTTGTTTGTCATTGAAGTTCCTGGTGTTTGTTGTATTTGTTTCGTTCAGCCCCCCCCTCCTACTGTAATTTTCCCGCTGCGCAGATCATTGATGACGTACAGGTCCTTCTCGTTTTAGTTCTGCTCTACCTAGTGGCACTCCTGCTTCAAGAATATATAATGAAGTATATTCTGCTTGCAGTTTGATTCTAAAAGTTCTATAACTAAGGTATGACTTTATAGAATCGGTGAGGTAAACTATCTTTAATCTCATAAAGTAGGCTTTGATGCCACACCTTACCAACTGATCGACTTACATCCAGCATTGCAGTGGTTCGGTATAACTTTTCTTCTAAAGCTATATTGATTTTGTCAACAACCCTGTGGATCTGCTCTATTGTGCTGTGTTCTGATCTGAACCCAAACTGATGGTAAGGTATTAATTGTTCCTCTTCCAGAATGGGTGACAGCCTTTGTAAAAACAGTTTTTCAGCAACTTTTGGTAATAGTGGAAACAGACTTATTGGCCGATATGATTTGATCTCACGCGGAGGTTTTCCTGGTTTAAGTATGATAACTATATCAGCAAGTTTCCATTGGTCAGGAAAATGACCTGTTCTCAGGATGGCGTTGAATATTAACGTCATGATCCGTATTGCCTTTTCAGGGAGTTTCTTGCAGTTACCAAATCAAACCCTGGCGCTTTTTTAATTGTAAGATCCGCTTCAATGAGATTCTGTACTTCCTTCCATTTAATTGCTTTAATTGGAAGTGACTTCTGAAAGGGGGCTTCTAAATATTCAACAATTTCCTGTTCTTCTTCTCGAATCCGAGGGGAATGGTTGAAATACTTTCTCAAAATGCTTAGCAAAGACTTTTTTTGACCTCGCTCAAGTGCCGCCTGTTTTCCGTATTTGTGGGACTGATCATATTGGTTTTTTGTGGCTTTCGACAAGGAATAATCAGTGGCTTTTGTTGGAGCCAGGTGTGATTGTTGAACTGATTTGCTTTTATAATTTCGCAACGTTCTCTTAGCGTGTTGTACCACATTATTAATTTTTTTTTGTCTAAGGGATGGCCTGGTAGCTTGTCACATCGTTCTTAGTCTTTGGTTTTTTGCTATAGCTATTCTTATATTCATAGGTATGTCATGGTTTTTTGATTCATTGGTAACTTCCAGAGTAGATAACCATGTGGCCTCTTGCGTTAGTTGGCTTAATTTTTTTATTTTCTTGGCTATACCTTCTTCATTGGCTAACCGACTGTTTAATGTAATTTGTATTTCTATTATCTAGTTTAGGTTCGACTTCCTTCTTTGTCAAAAGAGAGCTAATAGTTAGTAGGCCCCGAGGATAATCAGATTATAATTCAAAGCACCAGACTATGTTACTATATTCTTCAGTTAAGCCCCTCGTTACGAAAAACATCTAATAAATCCGGTAACTTGGTTTCATCTGCCGGCCAGTAAGTCGGTTCTCCAGTAAATGCTGTTCTTCAATAGTTTTAAGTAGTTCTCGTCGTTCTCGACAGTGTGATGCGTGAACCCCAATATGTACTAGTGTTTAGAATTATAATCTGCACCTGCTATAAATCTATTTCCTAAGGTTTAAAAGGAATTTTTAAGGTCTTCATTTTTAAGTCTGTGCCTTAGGGGTCAGTACGCTGCTGCGAGTGTTATAGGGCCTTTGCTGTCAGGTGACTGTGATTTCAGTGGCTTATATTTTATATTGTTGGTTAAATGTTAAAAGGGAATTAAGTCAGTGGTACCGCGCAACTAACATTAAACTTGTTGGGAATTTTCCAATAAATAATAAGTTTTACACTATTATGTTTATTAATGTTTTATTCAATAAAAAAGTTTTACATGAAGTGAAGTTAGACACGCGTGATGGTTACTAACCCGGCACGGTAACTTAATACATGCTACAAAAGTACCGTTGGTTCATAACAAAATGAGAGCGACTATACAATACTACTAATCAGTTGTTAAATAATACTACAAAGATGTAAAATACATCAACAAAACTCAATGGTTCCCCGTTTGTTGTCTAGTTTCACACCGTAAATTTGGCATAGTTAATTAATTTAAATTTTTGTTTATGTTTGTCATAGTTTTACTTTATTTTATAAAATTACATGTGAGAACAACAAACAAACAATGTAATTGGGAAAATTCCCGATTTGTTTGTAAATAAATAAATAAAATTAAACTTAAATCCAGCAAATTTGACTAACATTAATATTTTTTTTCAGATTGCTTAAATTTTGACTACAAGGACAACCAGTGGCTTCTATGAAAAGTAAATAAGGGACGGGACTGAAGTCAGGTAACAACGATGATTTTTTGTTCTCTAAAATTGAATTTTTAATTCCTTCTATGAAGATTTGAAGGAAAAATAAAAAGTTCAATGAAAAAGTTCATTGAATATGTTTTTGTAAATCTCTATATAGAAAAATAACGCCCCCTCAGGAATTTAAACCACTGGCATTCGATTTTACCAGCTAATACTTCGCCAGTGGAAAAATAGGTTTTTTCAAATTTCATTTAAAATATTTTCCCAAAGGAGTGAATCCTTATACATGTAATCTCTAAAACAATTTATGCTTTATTATTGCTTTTTATGTATTTTATTATAAATTCTAAAAATATGTAACATACATTTGCCTCTTAATATGATTCCCAAAAAGGTAATTTAAATTTTTAAGAAAGAAGTCTTTATTGAAAAATGAAATAATGGACTCGTACGGAAGGAATACAAATACTGTTTAGGCAATTTCAATTTACTAAAAGAAATAAAATAAAATTATATTTTTTTATGGACATTTTTAGCTTCGCTTTAAGCCATAGATAAAACAACAAGAAGAAAAGAGGAAAATGTGCTTTCTTAGCGTGAAAAGCTATTGATGATGTAATGGTTAAACGTCTACTTTGTCACCAAAAGGATAAAATTCGAATCCCATTGGTGGCTGTATTTTAAAAATACTAAACCGACTGAGAATTGAATGCCGTCAGATAGGATAGATTATCTAGGGGCCTTAGAGTGAAAGCCATAAATTTAACGAAAAAAAATCTAGCTTGTTGATTTAAATAAAACATTTAAAGGAACATGCACTTAATGATAAATAATTCGGTAATGCATATTTCGAATACTAATTCCTTGTCTCAAATATTTAGAAATATTTATTTAAATTAATTATCCTGACCAATTCATAGAAGCATGAAATAACGATGTTGTTTTCTCTATTAAATTTCCTGTTAATTAAGCAATCCAATTAAGTGTTACCAGATGCGCGAAATTTAAAATTGATTTTTTATTAAAACATTTGGTTTGCGAGGGCAGTAATCGTATTATTTCCAGAAATATTTCCAATTCGAGACGAAAATACTTAATACGTAGATGTTTGTGTAGTGATCGTAAACAAGTTAGAATTCATCAGCCTACGCCTTTATATTTGACCCAAAATACCAAAAGTGTAATATTTGGTCGCCATTCGTAATACTCATCCTCGCCCTGTTATAAAATAACTCAATTAGATGTTTACTTCCACCTTCTAATATCCTAAATGTTTTATACAATCGAAGTTTTAAAAAGCGACCTTCTTTATTGAATCATTTTATACAAATGCTTCATCACGCTAATCAAATTTACACAAAGATATTTTCCGAACGTGCTTTACGTGTTTTTGAAAGCTCTGGAAGGGGTTTGCTATTGGCAACCGTAACGAACATAAGCACGGTCATTTTCGACCTACTTACGCAGAACTGCACTAGAATTACATATTGTGTGATTTAATGGCCCAACTGAGGCTTAATTATCGGACTAATAGAATCAAGTGGTATAGGGTGGAGTGCATCCCCGCTCTGGTGGCAGTTGGCTATGACATTTAATTGCCAGAGGCTCGTAATAAACAAGCAAGACCAGATGTTACTTTTATGAATGAGATTTTTTTAAATTATCTTCAGGTCTGACAATTTTATGAAAACGCCCCCACTTTTTAGAAAAACATTTCAACGTGTTTCAGAATTGTTTTTACATGAGCGATCTATGAAAATTATTCCGTATATCAGATTTCAGATTGATTGACGAAGATGAAAGCTTTTCTAATAATTAGTAATTACTTTTCTAAAGTAGCAGAGAATTAGTACAAAGCTTCAAAGGAAGAACAAAATCGATTAACAACTTGTGCAAATTGAACTTAAATCCTTTAAATTTTTCAAATGGAATGACAAGCCTACTTTGATTAATGCTCAATCGTTTTTTAAACAGATCCACTTCTTGAAACTGAAGGAGCCCTCAAGTCAGTATCAATTTCTTAAAGTGCACATAAATAACTGATTCAGAACTTATTAATCCTGTTTTCTGAAAAGATCCTAAAGCTGTCCTTGTAAATTAAGAAAAAGCATTAAATAATAATTACATCCCTTAGCGACCGAAATTAAAAATGAATGAAAATCCTCCGAGAAACGAGCTCACCTTAATTTGATGACACAACCTAGTTATTTAGTGTTGATTTTATTTTACTAAAATCAACGGAGATAATCTTCCCACATAATTTAAACGATAACGGAAATGGGAGATTAATTTATCGACTCACAAGGGTGTGCTTGTAATTAATAATGGGTTTTTGACTCGGAAGTCGAAAGTACAGGATAGGATTAAGTTAAACGTGTTTCTTGTAAAAACTTTTCTTCTCGGTCGTTGGACGAAATCCGCCGAGTTAATTAGGCATGGGGGATGTAAACCGCTAAACCACCGACGAAATTTTCACGGCAGCCTTTGGGGAAGTTCCCAAGTTATACGCCATTGGTTTTGGTTTAACTTTTACTAGAACTTCGTACGCTTGAAAACTATTTACTTGTGCCTGTAGGCGACAAAATAATTTAAGGAAGATTGAACGAGGTATGCGATGTCCGTTCCGTTATTTTGCGTAGGAAGTTCTATTTGAGGCCTTCGTTATTATCCTTCTTGCTCACAATAACTGAGCGTCTCGGATCTCGGATGAAATCCTTTTTTAGGGAAACTTCGATTTTATATTCTACCTCTTCCTTGTTTACAACAGGGGATTATCTACTTTGTAACTGTCAAAATACTACGTTAATTTAAATGTAGATGTAAAAATTTATATTTTGATAAATTTCATGATTTTCTGCATCCATTTTCAAGGAACCCCAAATTTTATATTAAAAATATTCATCTAGCAAATTCTAGCTGAAACAAAATCCACATGTTTACATTATTTCATTTTAAAGTTTTATAATCCCTTAAAATCTTAAAGAAACTTTATTTATTTAATAGCATTGCTGGTTGTTCAAACGCTTTTTAAATCAGAAAAATCGAAATTGAGTAAAAGCAAATTTCGCTTTTTACAAGTATTTTTAATCAGTTCAACGTTTCTTAAAGTTGCGCCATTTAAAAGTTCTTAAATTTTACTTAACTGAAACAGTTTAAGGTATATAGTTAACTTAATATTTCCAAAGTAATAAATCAAACTAACATCAAACAAACTTTATGATGTCAATTTTGACCCTTTATAATTAACTTTATTAACACGAAGAATTCCAAATCGCACCATTAAGAGTAAATAAACAGTTAGAAAAATAGACAGTAAAGAATCCTGAAATTTTGTTCCATCTGGAATAAGTTTGATATCCTCCAGGGATAAATAAGCAACCCGGCAGTATTAAAGCAACATTTCTTGTGTCCTTAGCAGGATATCGACGTGTAAAGTGCGGGTCTTTAACCCTCGCCAGATATTTAATTCTATTCGTCTCCTTAAAGTTTTTGACTTGTCTTTCTCTTTTTTTTTGTTAGTTTTTTCTGTTGTTTATCGCTTTCGCCTGTATATTTATTCTCATGGTTTTGGCCCGTCTTAAAGTGTGTTGCTCAAAATGTATTTCGCATTGAACTCAATAAAGGGAGAAAATGAGTTTTCAAATAGATACTTCTATTATTTTACGGATATCTAATTGTTCAGTTTAATGAAAAGATCTCTTTATACAACTGATACATTAATCTTCGAAAACACAATGATCTTTAAGCGAATGCTTCAATAACTTGTGGTTTTTTCAAAAAAAGAAAACAACAAATTTATAACATGTTACACACCATAATCCAAGCCAGACATCAATTCAGTCTAATACAACAGTTTGCTCCCACGCTAAAATCGATTATATAAGGTCTTTTCGGATCGAGCATCAACGGAAATGTTAGAAAAAAGTATAAATTTGTACAATCTATCAGTAAACCTCAATTTCCTTGTCATTCTGAGACGAAACTTTCCAGTTTTTTACCCCCAAACGCGCCAATTTGATTCAATTCATTCTTGACCTTAACGTTTTTTTATTATTAGATTGTAATTGGTTTATTTCTATCCCAATGGACAGATTTACAAGATTTTCTATTACCTTTTCAGATTTGGATTTATCTCTTTACGACTACAGTGAATACGTTACTGATTTCATTATTAAATACCAGTATTTCGTTACGTATGTTTAAGGATTTAAACTCGGATTCAAGACCCGTGTAGGTATCGCCTCTATAAAACATGTTGGTTACATTAGGAGAACATGATTGGAGATTATTTATTGTTATTAGTATACTTAGTCCTTCCTAAAGCATAATAGACCTCATAAAAGATTTTAAATTTTAAGTGTAGTGGCGTAGATACAGGCAAGATTGATATACATACATAATACATACAGGGTGGGCTCTTGAAAACGAAAGAGAGCGAATAACTCTCAGGAAAATTATTTTTCCGAAAGACACCGAGACAGGTCGATTTTTGAGCGAAGGGGGACATCTTTTCACATAAATTTCTTGTTACAGACTTTACCCTCCTAGGGAGTGGGGGCAACCCCCCAAAAATCTTAATAGGGAAGGAGGGTTAAGTGACACATAATTTGAAAGGTATTCTAATTATCTACACAACCGTTTGCAAATTACTACATGTCAGCCAATTAAGTGTTCAAATTGATGACCTCCAGCCTCCATGCAATAATATAAGTTTTGTAAAAAGCGTTCACGCACATTTTGTAACATTTCTGGAGTAACTTGTCGGCATTCGTTGACAATGCGTTGGTGTAGATCTTGAAGGGAAGTAGGTGGAGTGAAATAAATTTTGGACTTTAAGTGACCCCACAAGAAAAGGTCCAAAGGAGACAAATCCGGCGATCGCGCAAGCCATTCTATGACGCCTCTTCTCCCAATCCACTGATTCGCAAACCTACGATCAAGATACTGCCGAACAGGCAGGGCGTAGTGTGTTCTCGATAATGTTTGTCAACGCTGGATCAATGTTGTTCTCCAACAAATCCAGGTACATCTCCCCGGTGAGATTACCTGATAAGAAAAAAGGACCAACAATACGGTCACCAAAAATTCCAACCATACATTTAATTTTTCCGGATGTTGTGTATGACTCTCATAAAATAGCCTGGGGTTAGAATCGGACCAATAACGACAATTATGACGATTGACGGTGCCATTAACAGAAAAAGAACACTCATCCGAGAAGCAGATATTAAAAATAAAATCAGGATTGTTAATAGCTCGTTCACTTATAATTTCACAAAATTGTAGTCGGCGGTCTCAAAGTCATCTCCATTAAGTTCCTGTGCAAGGTGAATTTTGTATGGTTGAAATTTATGATGTTTCAAAATTTTGCGAATTTTGTTTCGCCCAAAACCGGATTCAGCTGCCAGTTGCCTGGTACTCGTTCTGGGATTAATAGCAACATGGCCAAGAACCGCCACATCTACTGCTTCATTTCTTTCGGGATGTCGCTTTTTATTACCTACAGATCCGGTCTCCTCAAACTTGGCCACTAACTCCAAAATGTACTTCCTGTCAACATGTTTATCCAAGTGCTGCTGATTAAAGATTTCTGCTGTCCTATTAGCACACTGATTATTTCCATAAAAGAGTGCAATTATTTCCACCCTTTCTGGAATCGAATAAACCATTATGTTGACCAACTTAATAATTCACGTTCTGATAGTATTATTTATATTTCAATTTATTACGAACAGTAAAAGGAAATGTCACTCTGACATAAGGGCTGACGAAGGACGACTAATTTTAGCTGTGGTCCATAAAAATACGACTAAGTACGTTAAACATTTAAAGTAGTTTTAAAAACGGAACTACAGTTTTATCGCAGCTGATGGAGGAAAAAATGTTTGCAAATAAATTTGTAAAAAGTAGGTTTTTTTATTAACAACCTGTATCTCCGAAACTAATCGGTCAAATTCAAAAAATAAAACACGGTTGTGTAGAGAATTAGAATACCTTTCAAACGATGTGTCACTTAACCATCGTTCCCTATTAATCTTTTTGGGGGGTTGCCCCCCCTCCCTAGAGGGGTAAAGTCTGTAACAAGAAATTCATGTGAAAAGATGTCCCCCTTCGATCAAAAATCGACCCGTCTCAGCGTTTTTCGGAAAAATAATTTTCCTGAGAGTTATTCGCTCTGTTTCGTTTTCAAGAGTATAGTTTAAAATAATAAATAAAATAAATAATAAAATTTTACTAGTGATACGAAGCGACAATTTTTTGAAAACAGTTTATTGCTAGTTATATCCCACAGAGAACAATTTTCATGTAAACAAACTTGAATGTGGACTAATTTATGAAAAATGATTCGATGGAAATGATTTTTTTTCGTTGAATAGTCCCTCAAATACCATTCGTGGTCAAAGAGTCGTAGATTATTTTTGCTGTAAAATCACTCAAGTTCCTTGTGATTGCGAATACCACTGGTGCTGTGCACTCGTGATATTTATATGCAAACACAAGGATCATTCGTGATGTTACAGCAAAAAACGACAATTCTTTGACCACTCGTGGTATTGTAAGTGAATATTTAATTCCTTGGTCAGTTTCGTAGTTTGGCAAGCAACTTCTTCAAATGTCGGAACAGTATTACAGTTTATTAAGTTGTACTTATAATTGAAACATACCTCTACATGTACTAATTTTAAATTATTAATATGTCGTGAAACGTCCTTTTGCTGTTTCTACGACAAAACACTTCTCGATTTGTTTAGAATATTGTACAGAAAAGGTCTTTTTTTCTCTCTTTCTTCTTCTTTTTCCTTATACCCTGATAGATGCTTGATTCTAAGATTATGTGTTCTTCTCCTGAATCCACTTCCTCCATTTTTGCTAACTTCTCTCTTTTTCATGTTTTCTATTCTCCTGCCTCTATTTTTTCATATTTCCCTTATTATATCCACATTTGGCCTTCCTCTCGTACTTTTCTTTTTTAGTTCCGGTTCAGTAACCTTTTTAACCAACCTGTCTTGTCCCATCCTCGTAGTGTGCCCGTAACAATTGATTTGGTTTTTCTTTGTTTTTTATAATATAAGTTGGTGTTTGGTGTTGCAGTATTTCTCTTATTTCTTCACTTCTTATTCTATTAAATTAGATTAACCTCGCCATTTTCGATTTGTGTAGCATTTATCGATGATTCATGTAGGTATTTGTTGTAGTTATTACCCATGATTCACAGTTGGTACTGTTATGATGTTTCATTGTTTTGTACATTTTGTTATTTATGTCTAAATATACTTTCCCGTCCTCTGAAATTACACTTCCATGATATTCAAAACATATTAATAGCTATTCTAACATTCGACCTTCATAGTTCTTTTATAATTTTTTTTCTCTGTTTTCTTCATTTTAGTTTCTTACTATCTATATTTACTTTTTCCGAATTCATTTCATATTTATTTTTTTATTTCCTCTTCCCATATGTCTACCAACTCTTGCATTTTGTTTTGCGTATCTGCGATCGATACTATATATTATCATCAGCAAACGTGTGTCCCCTTTTATTGGCGTTAAGTTCTTGTATTCTATCGGTATCTGATACTAAGCTGCCTTTACCCTGGTGTTTTTCAGAATATCCATTATTAATGTAAACAGAAACAGACTCAGTCTATCTACCTGTTTTATGCCTTTTCCTATGTTGAATATTTCTGATCCTTCTGCCTTTATTTGGACTTTAGCACTTATGTACCTCTATATACGAATATTGATTTGGAAACTTGTATCAGTTTTCGTGGGGCCTAATTTTTGTTCATTGTATTACATATTATGTTTCTGTATGTAAATAGAGCTCCTCCCCTTTTACTTAGTATAATTCTATAATTCTAGTACATACGAGGGCGTATTTTTATGTTATCTACCTAGCCCTGAAAAAAACACGTATCACATTAACAACCCTTTATTTTTCTAAGTAACTCCCTCCAACACTTATACACTTATTTAATTTTTTTTCAATTGTCCCGTGCCCTCAGAAAAAAATTCCTTCGGCAACTCTTCAAAATATTGTTCAACAGTTTCTTTGAATGCTTCACCAGATGTAAAACGCTTTCCCCTGAGATGCTTTTTTAAGTTTTTGAATAGAAAGAAATCTGGCCGAGCTACGTCAGAGTTATAATTTAACTCTATGAACCCACAGTCAGATTATCTGCTGGACTTTGTTTGCCTTATGAACCCGACAATTGTTGTGCGGCAACAAGTTTTTTTGCGAATAAGAATGTGAGCGTTTTTCCTTCAGAGCAGTTTTTAAATTTTGCATTATGTTTCCATAGGCCTCTGCATTTATAGTAGTCCCTCTCGGCATATATTCAATAAGCAATACTCTATTACCATCAGTTTTTTCCATAAAATTGTGTTTTATTTGGTGGAGAGCCCTTATGAACCCACTGCATGGATCCCTGTTTACTGGGAGGGTTCCAGTGAATAATTTTTGAGCCATACCTTCTTTTATCAAGAACTTTATGACACTGCGATGTTTCACCTTAATCTCCCTCATTTAATTAAGAAGTACACTTTCCCAAATCTCTATAAACCACACAAATTAAACACAACTTAGCCCATGTACTTCTACTAATAATTGGTTCGACATCGTCGCTTTTTTGTTTCATGGCTAGGTAGATAACATAAAAATAACGCCCTCTTACCTTGAAAATTGTTGATGATAAACATATTGCTGTATAATTCTCACAGTTCATATCATTTTATTTTCTGTATATCGGTATAACCAAGACATTTTTTCAATCTTAATAATACGCCTTTCGGGTTGGGACCATGTCATTGTTCTTCTGTCTCAACAATGACACGGTCCCAACCCGGAAGGCGTTTTGTTAATACTGACACTGACCGTGAAAGTCTTTCCCCCATGCCTTTACAGATTTTCCATAGCCTCTATTTTCCTTTATCTCCTAGCTATTTAATCATTTCAGTACCTATGTTGAATACGAATACTTCTACGGTCAGTGTCAGTATTAACAAAACGTCTTCCAGATTGGGACCGTGTCATTTTGAGACAGAAAGACTCTTTGAAGACGTTTTGTTAGTATTTATGTTGTCATCCCCACCTACATTTCCTTTCTTTTCAGGGCTTCTTCTATTTTTTTCTTCTTATTTTCTTGATTATTGTTTTTTATTCACCATCCCTCCTATTTGTTGTTTTTTAAATTTCTTCATGTAAAACCTCGAAAAATAAATCTTTTCTCATTTTGTCTAAACTACGAAAAGTATTGAAATGATAATATGCTAATTACTTATGGAATATAAGCTAAAATTGTTTAATACTTGTTAGTAACAGATTTTTGCTAAACTGTCTTATTAACGTTTTATTACAGCCCTTTGATTAACACTGGCTGCTTGTTTGTTATAAGTTATAAGAATACAAAATTAAGAAAATGGTTATTATTATGAATAGAAATAACAAAATAACTTGTCTTATTGCAGTATTATAAAATATTTTTCAGAGTAAGAATCTAAGAATCGAAAGGTGATGATACTCGTATGTTAGGACATTATTAGATAGAAAATGGAAACAGTTTTTTTGACATTTATTTTTAATAAATATTTTGCAACCGTCTGCAAAAAACCAGTTTTCCATGATTTTTGCTAGGTAAGTTCACGTGACTAAATTTAAATAGCATCTTTCAGTCTTTAGACAAGCACACGCGACTGCTACAAACAAAAATTTTCTACGAGGGCGGTTTTTTAACACATCCTGTATATTTAATGTGTTTTTTACTGTTAGACAAGTGCATTCCACAGAAACAGGTCTCTCGCATTTTCTAAAATATTGAAACAAGAACACCGAAATTTAATTCTAAAGCAGTAACCATTATATAAAAATCAAATCATTCTTTATGCTTCTGCTTACCGGTTTAAATATTTTTTTGTATCTTTATAAACGATACAAAAATATGTCAGTACACTGCTAAGTTACTCCTTGACAAAACTAAGAATAACAACAAAACCTGCTCGTCAACTTAGGGTGAATTTATTTTTAAGGCATCATTGGAATGTTTACGTATATAAACGTAAACAAATGTTCCTGTTTTGTACAAAAATAGGATTGTTGAGTATGTTGAACAATAAATTACTTGGTTTCACTGTCATTCATATCATATTTCTTTACAAATTTGTAAAATGATTAAAAGATGCAGGCTTCGCCACTTACTTCTGTGGAAATATTATTTAAGGACAGACAAATGAAATTTGTGTTGTAGATATTACAATTATTGCACGTTTCGTCCGTTGCGGATTTAAATTTTTAAAATCTCTGTTAAAAATTCCATAAAATTATTGTATTAGTAGATGATATCCACTGTACAGATACTAGTTCTTGTTTAACTCATTCAATAGAGAAGTCAAGCAAGAGGTAGGTCAGGTAAATTGTTCCTGTAGATTTAAAGACTTCCACTTGAGCAATTGAAGTCGTTCCATATTTCTCATACCGTCTCTCAGGAATTCTTTAAGAGGATGTAGAAAATATTAAAGACCTCACATTACCTCCAGCTTCCTTGACAAATCTGACATAAATGCCATAAGGAAAACCAGAAAATTTTATAGAAATAAAACGTGCATTATCAGCGGCGGCATTTCCTTTCTGACCTGGTTTTGCATCGAGCCTTAATGGCACTTGAAGCAGATCCACGCCATCAGCTTTGCGGCAGGAACTTTCAGGATAGTGTTGAAAGTCTCGCTATATATTTAATAGCCTGTCGATTTTTAGAATTTTATCAGTAGAGCGCTTATGTATGCTTTTACGCAACATGAATCTTCCAAGCAGAACGGTAAATTTGTACGTTTTGCTGATGTTGTATGTTGAAAGTGCTCGAATTCATGAACCACGCTCGAAATTCTAACATTGCCCATTTATTTTCCGATTTTCCGGATGTTATGTTGGCAACGAAACTAATTCATGCTGGGGTTTCAATTGAATGCCGATGTAATACATTTTATTTGAAGAATTTCCGTTGAAAATCTGAAATGTCTACTTACCTACTTTGAAAATTCCTGAAATAGTAACGTTTAATTATAAAGTAAAATTATTATAATTTATTTTGTGAAAATGGGACTTACACTAACTGTAAAAACTGACTAGGAACACACAGTCTTCCCAACGCTTTTACCATAGACAAATCGAGTATTCCTTTCAGCTCGGTTTTATTTTTGTGTGAAAAACTTGGTAAGATCTTTACATTTTTAAACCAGAATTAATCCAATAAACATAAAAGCCTGATTTGGTATTCTGTCCTGAAGGTTTTAAAAACTTCGAAAATTTCCTAAAAGGGAAACTCGAACCCCAATCAAAACTTTTTAAATTAATAGTGCATTTGTGGTTATCGATCGTATATTGGTCACTTTCTTTTCAGAGGGTCAAATCTACTTTGCAAATGCCGAAATCTTCTAACAACGAATATTTTTGAATTAATTACGGTTACTGAAATTGGAGGTCTTGATAGTAATGAGAAATTTGTTTGTTGATGGATTATTATTTGGTGAATATGTTTAGGTCATCAGGTAATTTAGGGATTATTAATTCGTACTCGTATTTTTATCCTTTCCATTTTAAAAGCTTTTCTTTCTTTTATGATTAAAGAAAAGGCCCCAGTGACGTCGTGTGTTTATTTATAGTCAGAATAGAAACACAATGTGTGGGTTGTCCCTTTAGTACTTACCAATTCGTAGCATTACCTTTAAGCCGATTGTTTTATTTGAACTTAAAATAGACTTAGAGTTTCCTATTTTATGATTTGATATTTATTGATTGTGCTGAAAGCAAAAACCGTTTGGGTAGGTTTATTTGTGCTTAAAACGGCTTTTCTAAAAAATATCTTTAAACAAAATTCCAAAACATTTATGCGTTGCAAAATATGCCTACCCTTTTCAACTGTCTAAATCTAAAGTACAATATGGAATATAAGATTTCTCCAATCTGAAAAGATAAAAAACAAATTTGAAATTCTAAAATACAATTAGAGTTCCGGATGCCGATATTTTTATAATAATAATAATATTTATTTGGCTACTTTATATAAATAATTACATTTGTAGCAAGTCAATAGTAAAAGAACAAACAATATTACAATAAAAACAGCCTTAGTACATTTAATCATGTAGATGGTTTGGTAGTACATCAACTAGAAACTCGTTTACAGAGTAATAACATTTGACAATAAGCAACTGTTTGACTTTAAGTTTAAATTTCCTTAAATTATAACTTTTCCATGTAGACGGCAATTTATTAAAAAGTCTGACATCTAACGAATTACGCATAGATTTGGTTTTTTTGTATTTATTCGCAATGATTAGGTTACACGATCTTGTTTCATAATGATGATTATCTGAATGAGTTCGAAAACAATCCAACTTCTTATAAATTATTATCACCGAGTGATAGATGAATAGACAAGGGAGTGTCATAATTTCTAATTCCTTGAAAAATGGTCGACAAGACTCTCGAAAATTAATGTTTGCTAATACTCGAATCGCTTTTTTCTGCATTATAAACACCTTGCCAGCATGACACGAGTTACCCCACAAAGTAATGGCATAGGTCAGATGTGACTGAAGAAGGGAAAAGTATGTCATTCTCAGGACACTTCTGCTTACGCAGTTCTTAAGCTGTCTTAGTACGAATAACTGTACCGAGAGCTTGCTACAAAGATGGTTAATATGTGCCAACCAACTTAGGTTGGAATCAAGAAAAACTCCAAGTAATTTCAACTCATTGTTGGAGTGAGAGTTATTATTATATGAGAAGATGATATTTTGAGTTTTATCTTGGTTGAGGTTTAATTTATTTGCGTTAAACCATTCCCTAGCTCTTACGTTCGTATTTTCTAAATGTTGAATTAAGCTATTATAATCATCCTTGGCACAAAGTAAGGTAGTGTCGTCTGCAAATAGAATGCATGTAGTTGGTGACATGTATTGCACTAAGTCGTTAATATATATTATAAAGAGCAAGGGTCCTAAAATGGACCCTTGCGGTACACCTTGATTAACTGGACATTTGTCTGAAGATTTATCTTGGTAAGACACAAACTGTAGTCTATTAGTTAAGTAAGACTGAATCAAAGACAACGGGGAACCTCTAACGCCGTAATGTTCAAGTTTATGAAGAAGTAAGTCAAAACTGACACAATCAAATGCTTTGCTCAGATCGCAAGCTGTTGCAGCTACCTTACTGTCAAGTTCTAGGTGTTCAACTACGAATTGAAAGTCGTTAAGCAAATTACGGTTTTCGAAATAGTTATACATCCTAATATTTATCAATTTTTCAAAAATTTTGCTAAAGATGGGAATAATTGAAATGGGTCTATAATTACTAGCAAGAGTTGCATCGCCTTTCTTAAGTATTGGAGTGACCTTAGCTAATTTAAAGGCATTAGGATAATCACCTTCGACAAAGCATCTATTAAATAAATGGGTAAGCGGATCTGCTATCAATTCGCTTGATATTTTGACTAACTTACTATTTAAGCCATACGCATCTAAAGAAGTGGAAGTGCTTAGATTATGGATAACGTTCGTTACCTCGGTAACCGTAATAGGTACAAAAAAGAAGGAAGAAGTGATATTAAAGTGTTTGTTTAGATTATCAATCGGATTAATTTTTGTATTAGGCAAAGAACTGATAATATTTTCTGCAACAGTACAAAAGTGTTTATTAAGCTCGTTATGTTCAATAGGAATGTCCTTAGAAGAACATTTCGTGGTATTGCGTTCATAATTAATTACCTGCCATGCATTTTTAGAGACATTTTTCGAATTCACAATAAACGAATTGTATGCAACCTTTTTTGCATTGCGAATAGCTGAGTCGTAAGACCTTTTGTAAAGTTTAAAACAGATTATGTCCTGAATATTTTTTGTGGAGTCACTGATTATTTTCAAAATATCTCATTTATTTCTCATAGACTTTAAATCATCATTGAACCATTTAACGGGAGGTTTATTGCGAGGTTTAAAAATCTTCAATGGAAACGCTAGCTCAACTGCAATCTGAACTTTAGAAATGAGTATATCAGCTAAGTCATTCATACTGTAAGACATATCACTAAATATATTCCAATGTATCTTGGAAAGAACAGAAAGAAATTGTGTTATACCCTTGTCATTGATTTGCCGTTTAGAAATATGATAATCAGAATTGTCCAGTTTTCTGTCAGTACGTATTTTAATTTTCATAAATTGAGCGCGATGATCCGATAATGAAGGTTCAGTAACACCTACTTCATAAGTCGATGCTGGCAAGTTGGTCACAATGTTATCTATACAAGTAGCAGATTTCCTTGTTACCCTTGTATACTCATCTATAGTGACAGACAGTCCAAAGCTAGAGATAAGGTTTACAAGCTCAGTGACATCACTGTTCATTAATTTAAAATTTACATTAAAGTCACCGACTATTACAATATTTTTAAATTGTGTACTTACTAAGTTTAGGAGATTTTCGAACTCATTCAGGAATATGCGAAGATTACCATTACAAGATCTGTATACATTGATTACAACAGTTTTTATATCATCCACAACAATGCCAGCAAATTCGGCGTGCAATTCGATGCAGTAATTCGTCAATGCCAATGATTTACATTTCAAACCTTGTTTAACAAAAATTGATGTACCACCATGTTGTAAATACGACCTACAAAAAAACGAAACAAGTTTGTATTCATTTAAATTCATTTTCTTTAAACAATTTGCATCTAGCCAGTGTTCACTGACGCAGACAATATCATATGTTTTATCTTCTAGATATAACAAAAGTTTATCAGTTTTGTTTGATAGACACTGAACATTTAAATGAAAAATTGATACAAACAGACAATTATTATCACGATTACATTTATTTGAAACCACCATAGGTACTATGCTGCGGCTTTTTTTGGACCTTTGTGTATTCAGATGAAAAATACTAGATGGATTGGCTATTGTAAGCTTTCTTCTACTTCTTCTGTACAAAAATCCTGACATTCAACAACAGTGTTCGAAGACACTCGCGACGAAAATGATTCATCACTATTACAATTTTGCGTAACAGTATCTTCCCCATTACCTATTATACGTATTAAATTAGCTGCACTATTGCACAAATATTTAAACTGACACACATATTTAGCTAAATTATTAATTAGTTTTAACTTTCCTTGCTTATTTAGATGCAGTCCATATTTAGTATAGTCACGGTAATTCATTTTCGAATTAAAGTCGAATACACCAACATTATTATTAAATCGTTGTAGATGTGTAATATTATCATATATTTTTATATTTGCTTGATAGATATAACTATTGTAGCTAGGCTGAAGGTCATACCTATAGGGAAGAGTAGAGACAATTAAATTTGTAGAGAAACAGATATTTGTTATCTTATTTATTGTTTTTAATAAGTTCGAATAATTATTATCATTCGTGCCACCTATAACGATGACATAGTCGTTAATAGTAAAGTGCTTGATTAAATTTTTAATATCACTACAAACATTTTCTAACGCAGCATTTGGTTTGTAAAAGACCTTAACGTCAAAAATATCTCCGTAAAATTCATGCATTTCTTGATATAAACCACGGCCGTGACTGTCGCCCAAAATAAGTACTTTACTTCTATTAATCGTATTTATAGGATACATTTTAACATTTTTATTTACGTTTCTGCAATTAGGAGAATTTAATTCAGTAGATTTATCCAATTTATTTTCATTGTCACGGGTTTCTTTTACCTGGTTACGTAGGTGCTCTAGTTCTTTATGTAAAAACTTACATCTTGTTGATAAATTATCTATATCTCTAAGTTGATCGTCAATTTGATTTTGCAGTAAAGCACAAGAATCACAAAGTTTCACCACTTCAGATTGTTTTTGATGATCACGAATGTCTTCAACTGCTTCAGTTTGGTTTTTTGGATAAAACAGAGCACTTGAGGTAATCAACGATAACAGTTCCACTAACATACATTTTTTTAGTCCTTTTGTTTCCACTCCGAATTCCTGAAGCTTGCACTTTAATTCACACACTTTCAGCTCGGCGTACATTTTAGCTTTTTTCTTGTTTTTTCACTTCTGCATTGATAAGAAAATCGATCATAAAACGAATACTAAATATAATGGGTTATAATATTTATATCTTAGAAATTTAATATATAAAGACAGATTGCTAATATAATTATTAGTTATTATAGCGGAGCTCTTTGCAAACATCCGTACTCAACCAAGTGCAACACGCGAATTATATATGATACAGTGTGTTTCACTTTACATGAAGCCACCTAAATAACTATTTTATTAATAACGCAATTAGTATAAAATTTTTACCAGTGATAGAGGCCATTAAGACGAATCTTTTTTGAAGGAATGAAATCCAAATCTAGCCAACTATGATTAAAATAAAAACTAGCGTTTCAAGTAAAGTCATAGCAGCGATTAAGATAGAGCAAAAAAGTATTTAAAAAAGTTGTTGCTAATCACAAAAATACTCCAAATATGAAGTTTCGCTGAAAAATTTTAATCGAAACCATTTTCAAAGAAAACTTGAAATCTAAAATTTACTTGATGAATCTTAATTTATAGCTTAAATTTTAGAAACTTCTCATAATTTATCATTAAAAAGCCAATCATGAAAAGAGAAGTCTAAATTAAATGGTTCGGAAAAGTGGATTCGAAACTGAAATAGCTGAAACTTTACTTTTTGGATACGAAAGAAAAAATCCAATTTAAAATGTTAAGAATAAAATTTAAGCTTTTCGGGTTAGGTTTTAAAATCGAGGGAGCGAATTACATTTTGATAATTACTTAAGTCAGTATTTGAAAATCTTAATCCCGAATCTAAATTCGGAATTATACTTTAATCTTTCACATCACCAAATTGTGAATTTTGACAATTGTCGAGTTATTTACTTGAGATTCGAATAAATCTGAGAGCCAGAGTATCACATATTTAGAAAAAGTATGCAATAATAATCTTGATTGAAATGTGTCTTTTCCGTAATTAGTGTATTAACCAAGTCTTAATTTGAAAGAAATCCTGTTGGGTTCTGTCAACCAAATTTTCCAACACGATACCTTCAAGGAACATCACCGTGTATCTGCATATGATATAAGATCTCCATTTATATTTAATTAAAGGGCCGACTATTGTTCCCTAAGGCACTCCAAAGTCACTTGCTTTGAAGACACTCCTCCTTTTACAATTGTATCTTTACTGTTGATATGATTAATCTTTACTGTTTGTATTCTGTTTCAAAGATAAGATTAAACATGTTCGCTATGTTTAATTCAAGGTATTTTAGATTTGATAACAAATTAACGATAAAATTAGAGGATAATTTTTGTAAGTGCTTTGAGTGTTTACATTTCGAAGATTAGTTATGAATTTGCTTTTATATCGAAACAAACCCCTACGAGGGCGGAAGCATCAAATAATAAAGGTAAGAAATTTAGTGCTAATTCATTAAATTATTTTTATCCATTTGTTTGAGGCACATCTCCCTTATTTCGAAGTTTTGGACGCTAATATGTCTATCAAACTGACCTTAATTTTTAAGCTTCTATCGCCCCCTAAAATATTTCTATTCCATTTTGAATCACCTTGCGTATTCAATCGACAATTTTTATAGTTTTATTATAAGGATTTAAACTGGTTGATCTGTAAAATCTATCTCCAGTATAATCGATTCCCAATACGCTTTTTTATAATTCTTTTAAATTATACACCTAAATATGTAATTCGTTAAAGTACATTAATTTACAACTCCTTCAAAAAAGCAAATCCTTAATAATTTAATTTTTAAAAATCTTCTACTTTAATTACAGAGAAGTAAGGCCCAAACTCACTTAAATGCAGTCTTAGTGAATTTACAATTACATTAAAAACTTCTCCAAAGGAGTAAGTCGTTAAATTTACATTTTTTTTAAATCTTGTGCTCTAAGAACAAACAAGCAATGCCCAAGTTCCATAAAAAGGGCAGATTTAATAAATATAAAATGAAATAATTATTCGTCTTTTTTTAATAAATTATGAAATTAAATAATTTGTACCTACACTAAAAATTTTAAAAAAGAAAAAACTAAATATTTATTTCTTACTAGTTTTAAAGAAATTATGAAACTAAATGACTTCTGAATATACATTGAAAACTGCTCCTTAAGCAAATACTGTTTAAAATGTTGTTCTCTAAGAGCAAACAGACAATATCCAAATCCCATGAAAAGGCATATATTTAGTGAATTTAAAATTAAATAAACATTTATTGTTTGTTTTGCTAATATTCAGTTTGAATCATTTGAAAGGTTGCAATCCGAAATGGAGTGACAGCTCTAATACTTTCTATACAGCTTTTGTTTTTCGGGATATTATTTTTTGTAACGATGAACTTGTAAGTCTCACACCATTTCTTATAAATTACAAAAACTCCAAATTAATGGAAATCCGGAAATTTCTTTCCTACACTTTTATTTACGTCTATAATAGAAATAAATCAAGAAAAAGCGTATTACATTTTTCATCTTACTTAATTTCTGCTCTTCATTTTGCGATTAATACTCAGTATTAATAAGCTTGTTTATGTTGTCTACACACAAACTTACTTTTTTATTTCATCCAATTCATTTTTAAAACATTTTCCGCCAAGGTCAAGGGAACTTGTTTTTCTTAATTTACTTACACTTAGAAAACCTGAAAATTTTGAAACATAGATTTACGATAGAAATTTATAAACTTTCAAACTGAAAACTAGAAGAAATATAATCGAAAACTAGAATAATTAATACCCTGAAACTCTATAATATAACACATGTCGAAAGTGTTGCGCGTTTCGAATTCAATACTTTAGAATCTTTAGATTAACCTAAAAATGCCTTACATAATTAGTTCATTCTTTAATTCGTGAAAATGCACCAAAGGACTTCTAATTTAAACCTATAGCTAAATTTATTCCACGTTTTCTTTTCTTTTGTAAATTGTTTAGCTGACTTTGCAATATTTGATAATTAGTAGAGCAGAGTAGCAGTGAGTATAAGACTTTCTACGATCCTTTAATTTGAGCAAGCTAAAATGTCAAGAGCAACTAAAAAACCGAAGGTGCCTCGCCCCGCCTCCAACACCGACTTTGAAGATTATTGAAAATGTGTCTAGTACTGTAATGAAATACTAAAGCCTAAATTAAAATTCATTTTTTAAATTTGAAAATCGAAAATGAATTTTTAGAAATCCTAAGGCATTCGTGATATGCAAGGTCTGAAATTAATTAGTACACAAAACTTTTCACCCACTGTGACTCCCTGACACTACAAAATATTTGGGAGAAATAAATTTATTAAGGGGCGTTAAATAGAAATTTGAATTAAATTTTTTATTTAATAAAATTCAGCGAAAATCAAGTTTTAATGATTAAGAATGCGAATGGAAGATGCAAGTAATAATTTTCTTTTTGTTTCCTTTGACCCCCAAGCGTATATTTTAAAAATTAAAAAGGACCTATATAAATATTTACGATTTAAAAGCAACCTACCTAATTCTTGTAAATTATAGAAAGGAAGCTCGTTCTTTTGTTAAGAATTTCTACATTGTTTAGTTTAATTCCTTGGTAATTATAGCAAATTCAGTTTTCAGTCTAACTAAAGCATTCTTTTCAGTATTCTAGTTTGAAGCGAAGTTAAAATTCTAGGAGGGTAATTTCAGGACGTGATTTATTTCAACGAGAATTAGCAACATTTTTAGAGTAAAAGAAGAAAGTTAGACTGATTTTTAGTTTGTGTATGTTTAATTCAGCTTAAATCATTGTTTGCCTAATTTACCTTAATTTTAAATGAATTTTCAAGGGATATCACTCGCTATTGTTGTACTATTTTGTTAAATTAATTGTCTATCTATTATTAAATTATAATCCAAATTCATTCATAGTAATAGCATCCAAAACCAGTTAATCAGCATTGAAGATTCTTGAAGCGAAGGCTTTACATTCGAATGCTCAGCCTTATTCCGATTTCGCGCATTGTCAGTCAGCATTTAATGTATTTACCTTTAATCCTAGGATCCATGTAAATCGACCGCTTATAAAGCCTCCCTTTTACCTTTTACAATGAAACATTTTCGATGGCATTATCCTAAACCCAAATTTATTATTTACATTTACTTAATCTTCCAGAAACTTTTATTAAAAGTAGGTACAACAAAGATTTCAATAATTTTAATCCGAAACTGACTTAACGTTTATAATTTTATTACCTCTTCATCTCATTTTCTACCACTTATGAAAGTAAAACGTAGATGGAAAACATGCTGGCTTAAATGTAACACTTAAATGGTGCAATTTATCCACTGCAATTTACTCAAATATGTTCGCATTTAGACGAGAGTGTTATTATCATAGCCATCCAGTTTATTACATCATTTTTCATATTTAAATACAAGATTGATGATTATGAGTGAGTGCTTTAAATTGGCGGGATGATCCATAAAAAAATATAAACGAAAAATATCCCAACCGAGGTTCATTTGCAAAACAATTAAGTGGATTTTTTTTTTCTGAAAACCTCCTTAAACTTGGATAATTTCTGTACCATCGGAAAAGGAATAAAACTCCTATAAGCGTAAATCAATTGATTTGCACAACCCATTTTAAAACTTTGTTGCTTTTACTACCGAAAGTCTTCAGTGGTTTAGTTCTAAATTTTTATCACTAATTAAACCGTGATTTTCCACTCTGGTTATTCTTGTATTTTTATAACCCGGATTTAATTAAAAGCTTGGAGAGTATCTGTTTTTTTTTAAAGCACAAATAGCTTCGATTATTATCCATTCGATTGTTATCCCTTTATATAAAGGAACTTTTTTAGTTAATTGGTTAAAATAAAGGATTTGAGCGAGGGATTAAATTTGAAGCCAACTTTGATTGGCAAACAAATTTTTCTCTGAGCCTGCTGCGACCTAAATATAAAACTTCCGCCTGAATATTCCAAGGCTTTTTCAAAAAGCACAAAAAACTTTTTAAAAAATTGTTTACGGTGTATACCGTTCACAACAAAAACCTCCTAAGGAAGAACGCGTCATTAATATTGATTGATCAAAAAGAAATAATTTCAAGGTCCTTCTTACATCGAACATTGAATATATAAAAAGAGTGATACGACATGCAAAAAACTGTTGAAACTCAATTTTGGTTTGGGAACACGTCGGATTTCGTTAAATTCTGTAATTTATTATGCAATCTGACAGAGTTGTAAATCCGTACGTGTAAGAAACGCTTAAAATGTGAGCCCTAACAAGGAAATTTGTCACTCTAAAATTACCCTGACGATCCTACGGTGTCAAATGTTAAGTAAAATGTATATGGTGGAGGAAATGGAAGTTTATGTAAAATAAGTTTTGTAACGGAAGCTTTTTAGGGATAAATTTGTTATTTCCTGAATGGCTGGATATTTCGAAAACCTTTTTTTATAAGTTCAAAATCCTTTTTAGTTAGGTTATTGAGAAACGTAAAAATGCATCAAAGTGTCTCCAATTGACGTCTGATATTTTGTAAACTGAAATGTGTTGCTAATTTTAGAAGCTTTTATTGTTAAAGACATTTAGATTTTTCGTGGGAATAAAGTGAACTGAATTTCCAATTACATGCTAGACGTATGAATGGAAAATCCGTTCTGAAGTTGCTGAATATGTCGCTGGTTTTAAAATTCGATGCAAGTGGAATTCCAATAATTCAGAATTTTTAACAAGTCAAGCATCCTTATAGAAAGTATCAATTCTTCCTTCTCAATTGCCAGTCCCTAGATTGGTTGGAGCCACATTTTTTAACATCTAACATCCTAACTGTACTGTGCGGTTTGTATTAAAAAATATACAGCTGTTTTAATTTCTAATTTAAAGAAATTACGCTTGCCTTCCCTCAAACGCCTGTCACCTGAACTGAAAGCTCCAGTATCTTAATTTCAAATATGTTATTGTGATTTTTGAATTCTTTTTCTAAAGAAACTTCAGTTTTATTATTAAGCCAACTCAATTATGTTACTGCTTAAAATATGAGGTTCTATACATTTTTGTCCCTAGAAAATCATTATTCACAATGAAAATATGCCACCATATTTCTAGAGTATAACTACACCAAAAATCTTCTTGAGTACGAAGGGCTTGCAGTCAAATCTAAATCAACATTTAAAGTTCGAACCTTTATATTTGACGTTCAAAATTTGAATCATTATTTAATTGTCAAATCTATCTACCAATATTACAACCGAAAGTCTTCAATATGAACTGCAATTCTAAATTATAGATTTTATTCGTCTAAGAAAATCAAGTATTTGTATCTAATCTGAATTTCTTTGAATCAAAATCTCTCACTCAAATATGATTTGATTTTATGAAGTCGTAGTCTATATTTTAAATATCAGGTACCTCACATAATTTTGCAACTGAAAATGTCATCCTGAAACCATGAATAAATATCAGATCTGGAAAAATGACATCGAACCTGAAATTTGAGATGGCGAGTATACTAATACGAAAATAAAAATTCCAAGTCAAAATTTGGTGATCAAAATTGATGTTTCAAATCGGATTTTCTTGACTTCATTCATAAGCTAGGATTTGAAATTTTGAACCCATACACAAATTTAGAATTTGTTTTCATATTTCCCCAAATTCGTGATTCAAATTCTGAATTTTTTTGAAGTTTTGAACTTTTTAAGTGTTTATTATATTCTCCCACTGACTTCGGTGTTGCCAGCCGTCCGCGTTTAATCCCTTTTCATCCATGTTATTGCGGATTACATCCATCCAGATTTTCTATGGTCTCCGTCTCTTCCTTCGTTCTCTTGGGACTTACCTCCATATCTTCTGCGGTATTCTCTCCTCGTCCGTTCCTCTCGTGTGCCCGTACCATAATAATTGTTTCACTACTGCAATTTCTGCTACTTTCTCTTTCACACCCATTCGTTCTCGTATCTCTTCACTTCTAATGTTGTAGAATTTAGTAACGCGGCAGCTTCGACGCCAGTATTTAATTTTGTCAGCTTCTAGGCCGCGATTCAATGTCGCATTTGTTCCCATTGTTCGGAGCCACTTCTTACGCAGCTTTCAAAGGTCGCCTTGTATGTCATTCTTTTGGTTTCTTTTATTATTCCCCCATTCCACAGGATAGGATGCAATGCTCTGGTTATTCTTTTTCTCTGAAAATTTTATTTAGTATATCCGTTTCTGTAACCACTACTCCCAGGTAATTGTACTTATCTGTATATTCTATAGTACCGTATTCTGTGCCTTTATCTGTTCCTTTCCCCCCTAAGACCATATTGGGTTTTTTCCATATTCACTTCCAGTCCACACCGATTATATATTTCTATTAATTCTCTCATCATATATTCATCTTCTGCGAATAATAACTAATCATCCGCAAACAATGAAGTGTGGACATAGATACTCTTCTTTAGCAATACTCCCTTTACTTTACATTTCCTCGTTAATTCTTTTAGCACTTGGATTAAGTAAACCTTGAATCTTTGTTTTAAATCTTTACTTACTTTTAAAGGTTCGGACATTGCTTTTCCTGTTGTTATCGCGCCGAAGTTGTTAATGTATAGTCTCTTCACTGTATTTATGTAAATAGGGTTGATATTACTCGAATTGATTGATTCCCAAGTTTTCTTTGTGGTACAGAATCGTATGCCTTGTTAAGATCCACTAATATTACATATAACTCTGCCGCACGCTATCTTCTCGTCCGTTAACGTTGTTTAAGGCTAAATTAGTTATCAATGCACGATCTACCTGGTCGAAAACCGCTTTGTTCCTCAATCTGTGCTATATTTTGTTCTATTCGATTCTTAATTATACAGCCTGAATACCGTGCTTATCCCTCTGTAATTGGTACATTTGCAACAGGTATATAAGAAGAATTTATGAATGATAATTTCCAATCCGAAGGTATGTACGTCATCGTCCTGCAGGCATTTATTGAAATTTTCTTGAATTATTATTACTATCCTAGATCTTCTATCCACCAGTAGCAGTTTTTGAATTTTGTGTTTGTTTGTTTCTTATCCGGAGGTTCTAAAGCTGCTTGGTGTATGTGCTCTTTAAGCCAGTCATATAATTGCTCTGCATTTCCTCTTACCTTTTCTTTAAGTTTGTGTGCCAATCTTAATTGATATCCTGTAGACTTTCTATGTTATATTTTGACCATTTTTGCGCCTCGTCTTGTTGCTAATTATCTCTTGATGTTTCTTCTTTAGGTTTTGAGGTATGCTTAAAGTATATGGCTGCTCTAAGTAATGATCTGAGCCATATTCCGCTCCTCTTTTGACTTCTACATGCAACATTAATACGGCAGATTGCTGTCGTAAAATGATATAATCAATTATTGACTGAATATTTTTGGTGGGTATATTTGTGCAAATTTTTATATTAACCTTTAACAAGGTATGGTAGTAAAAATTACGTAAGTACGGAGGTGGGGTACTCACAATACCCCTCCCAAACAAATAATTACTTGTGATACGTTCGAAAATAGTGATCAACTGCACATCATCTCTAGACTCATTAGACCTTTACAAACATTCAAAAAAATGTTAGAATAATAAATTTTGTGAAATCAAGTCTTTATTCCTCTTTAAATATAAATTAACATATTTTTTATCAAATATCAATTGACTTAACATAGAACATTGAAATAAACTTTGAACCTGATTATAACATTCATTGAGGAACAAAAAAGGAGAATAAATTCAAACAAATATTATAAGAACAAATAAATGGTAGTATCACTCGCTTTCAGTTGAACCACTTCCTTCCTCATTCTGCAAACAAGGTTCACAAATTCATTTCATGTGAGACAGGCACATGAATTTTTCACATTTGTAGCAATTTAATTTAGTTTTTTTATCATGCTTTCTGGAACAAACTACACAACGTCCAGAAGAGCGAGCTGGACGTGTTGGGACAGGTTTACTTTCCGTCTCTGAAACTTTGGCATACTTGGCTGCCTTCTCCTTCAGGAACCTGGGAATATTTTTCATTGAAGCTCTTTTTTCACTTAAGGTTTCAAAAGTTCTAATCCTAATCCCCTCAAAAATGTTATTCGAATCACTTTTGTATTAGGATTATTTGCCAGGAAGATAATTTGAGCATTGATACCCGCGATGTCTAAAAGTCTAAAGAATATAGCCAGTGCCCAACACTTGGTTCTCCTTGAAACGGAATAAGTAGCACACATCTTGTCAATCGCATCAACAGCACCTTTAGTCATATTATAGAAGGTGATAATTTCTGGCTGTTTGTCATCACCTGTAGTCGGATCGATAACGTCAGGACCACAATGCATGGTTAAGAGGAGTAACACGTTCTTACCTTTTTTTGGCACCTATGATGAAGTCGTGATTTGGTTATTGTAAGCAAAAATTATACTTATCACTTTTCTTCTTTTCACATCAATCAATTGTGGAGGAATCTGAGGCTTATTTTTACGTAAAGTGCCAACCAGGGATATCTTCTTTTTCAACAGTTCCTCTGCAAGAGGTACGCTAGTAAACCAATTATCTACCGTTACGTTTCTAACAGATTTAGCAATTGGTTTAGTTAGTCTTTGTACTCACCTTTGGGAGAATTTGAAACACAGTAAGGACCTTCAGGTTGCTTTCCTGGATATAATTCCATTTCCAGTGTAAACCAGGTTCGAGCATCGCAGAGAGTAAGTATTTTCAAACCACACCATAGATAATATAAAATACCTACGGATAGAATGGAAACTTTTGACTGAAATTTGTCATCGAATAGCGCCCCTGGTGAGATGTGCGGCTACTAAAACGTAGGCGCGCGCGAAATTTAAATGTATAAAATGAGCCTGAAATTAAAAATGTTTAAATAAAACACATTTTTAAGCAATTATGTTTGTTTTTTTAAACTTTTTGAAAACATACATTTTGCTAAATATATTTCATCAGGAGCTTCTAACAAAAACTCGTTTGTCAGTTTTCTTTCGCAGATTTCGGTCATTTACATCATCGATATTGTAGTGTGAAATATGTCAATTCCTGTTCCATCTGCAGCCAACAAATCCTCCAGGTTCTGTTTTCCACCTCGAAATGAACCAGCGATTATTAGCGAACCAATAACAGGTCGAACCTCTGTTGCATCCGTTTGGCGAACTAGACTTTGGTTTTTATAATTGGGCTGCATTTTTCTAATGTCAATAATAGAGCTTTTTATTTTTGCCTAAATCAATTATGGCATCATTTATGAGTAAAGCAAAGCAATCCAACGGACATTTAACTTGCCTGGCGTGTAATGTGGTTCCTGGAATGTGACACACAATATTTTGTTTTGCTGTCTTCTATAGATGGGTTGCTATTTAGCAGGCTGCTATTTTATAACTGCTACACAACAATAGCAATAACAGGTTGCTATTTGAGAAAAAAAATAACAGGTACACACACAGACCAAAATATTTTTTGTAGCAGTTAATAAAATAGCAAGTAGCAGGCAGCGGTGCACCGAGCAACAACCAACGAACCAAACCAACCACAATATTTCAGCTGACAGCTGCTATTCTGCTATCTTTTATTCGCTTCGCAGTCGCAGTCCGGCGCGTGTCTGATCTGAGCGGAGAAAGTGCTCGCAAAAGCAAAGCAAGACGGAATGATTCAAAATAACAGTTGTTATTAATTAGCTGCTATTTGTTAAAACAGTAACAGGTTGCTATTGCTATTTGAAAATAGCAGTTTTGTCCATCACTACTGTCTTCACGTTTCGAGGGCCTGCAATTTTATTCCATGTTGTTTTCTTGTCTTTACCCAACATAATTTGTTGGTCTGAACTATCAGATTGCTCACCTTCACTCCAATCATGGTCTTCTCCACCATCTGAGTCACCATATAATATCTCTTCTTCATCATCACTCACATGGGTAGCTTCATCATGTAAGACTTCATCTAGTTCATCATCGTCATCCGTTGAGTCCACATAAATTTCATCATCTTCTTCGACTTCAAGAAATAACCTGTTGAGCCTTTCTTCTTCTTGTTCATATGTTCTGTATGACATTTTATTTTAAACCAAAAATACATTGCACCAAATTATTATCATAATCAAAATTGGAATATCAAAAATATATATTGTAACTTCTAAAAAAATCTATAACAGGTAGAATAGCTTTGAGTATAATGACATAAAACATAACCTCTAATTGAAAGATAGACAGTGCCGCGCCATTGTAGCCAACCGTATTTTGGAATTCCCTACAATTTAATATCGTGGGGCGTTTAACTAGGTATGCGGGGTACCTAGTTAAAACCCATTCCTGATTATAAGGGGGTATCCTTCGCATGTTTCGATTAATCTACTTCCATAATCATTAACGCACCCTCCCAGTGTTGTCCTACTATCTTATCATTTTTCGTTTTTCCCGTTCGTCCATATCCCCAATCAATATTAGATCTTTCCAACAACCTACTTATTCTTTCCAGTTCGGCTGTCAAATTTTCATAAAATAGTTCCACTTCTTCGACTACTGCATCGTTTGTTGGTGCATATGCTAATACTATTGCAATCTGTTTTTTTTTTTACATACGTTAATTTCCATTGTTACTATTCTTTCATTTCCTGGGTTCCAACTTCTAATGTTCTTGAGAATTTTTTTTCGCTACAGTTGCTACTCCAGCCCTTGCCTCTTACACGTACAGGTATTTTTCTTTATATTCCCCCCGCTTCCCTTCTTTTTTGTCTCACCGTCACATCTATTTCATATCGGTCTAATTCTTCAAAAACTTGATTTTGTTTTTGGATCTGCACATTCCAACATCCTATTCTCATGGTCCGTCTGAACTTAATTGCCAAATTTTCTCTATCTGATTTTGAAATTTGTAAGCTTTGAGCATTTATTTATTTTCTAAATACAATGAGGTTTTTGAAGCCGCCAAGCATTTATTTAAAATTTGAAGAATGCCTCTTAAACGTTTTTCCCAAATTTTGAATACAATTTGGTTTCCGAATCTTCATACCCAATGGAAGTATTCATTTTTGTTACTATTTAAGCATTTAGTTCTAGTTTCATACTTCTTGATAAGTTTTGAACGTTTATCTGGAACATTGAAGAATTTTTTAAGACTTAATTTTCGAAATGTTGAATCTTTGGTTTTCGATATTGCCAAGCTTTAAGAATTTATCTCAAACCCTGAAACAATATCCCAAGTTGGTTTTCGACATTTTCGGCACTTCAAACCTTTATTTCGAAAACAAACAAAAGTTTCTACAAACTTTTAAATTTTACTGAACCCAAAACTTAATGTAATCCATGCCCCAAAGGAAAGAACTTACAAAAAAGTTAAATGGGTAACATAAATCTATTAAAATTTCTTTCACAATTTAATATTACAATTTTATAGATATTAATAATTTACTCGAATCAGATTATTTAATACAGGTCGCATACAGTGAGCACGTAAAGGTTGGAATAAATTCGATAAAATCTTTATTGGGCAAGTAAGAAAATAATGCTCGGACACGTCGATTTTCTTTTTTAGATGCGCATTTTTTAGTATACGTATATTTTTTATTACGTAATCCCTCTTCGAGTTATGACGTCATCAGTTTTTTTAAATATCAACACCCTCTTTTGATAATACCATTTAAAAGAGCACATTTTTCTGAGTATAGACGCCAAATTTTGTGGTATGTTACATAACAATATTTAAAAAAAAAAAACGTTTTAGAATTCATAACAATGTAATGAAATAACAATAGAAGAAATAATAAATACAACTAAAACCCATCAAATTAAACGTTGAAATTGCATCTTGTTGGTACCATATTGATTCGTCCGGCATTTGGGGATTTTGATTATTTGGATATAGTGCTACAAGCGCGGGAATTATCTGTTGTTGTAAAAAATTCAAATATTTTTCAGCATTTAATGCGCCGTCAATAAAAAATGGTGCAACAATTCTGGTACTAATTTCTCGAAAATATTGTTATATAACATACCATAAAATATAGCGTCCATACGCAGAAAAATGAGCTCTTTTAAATGGTACTATCAAAAGAGGGTATTGCCATTTAAAAAAACTGATGATGACGTCATAACTCGAACAGGGATGACATAATAAAAAAATATACGTATACTAAAAAATGCGCATCTAAAAAAGAAAATCGACGTGTCCGAGCATTATTTTCTTACTTGCTCAATAAATATTTTATCGAATTTATTCCAACCTTTACGTGCTCACTGTATATTGAAAAATATTTCCTGAATTTCATGAAAAGTTTTTGTGAACAGATACGCAGTTATAATATATAAAGCAGACTAATAAAATAGTTTTCTGCCGTTGTTAATTTCCACAAAAGCATATTTACATCCAATTCCGGTGTCATTTATAGACCTATACAATACATTAAATTCCAGCTATGACGTGAAAAGGATTCTAATTTTATTAAATCTATTGTTTCGAGTCGGTTTCGAATATCTATTATGAAATAGCTAACTTTGATATTAATTAATCGACTCTAGTACATCATTTCCGACGTGGTATTTACGTATATCAATATATCCTGACAGTTTAATGGGATTTAACTGTTTTGAGGGTCTCGATTTGATATACTGATGAATACGTTATATCCCTGAATAATTTGTAGAACTAAAATCCGGAATAAAACCGCGAATATGTTTATGGCGCTTCCGTAAAACCACAAAATGGACTTGGGCATGTTTTCGGATTAATATACAATAACGTATTTTTCCCAAACGCCATTTAGATTCGTGTTTTCGGTACATCTGTCTTCACCACGCTCCATTTATTTTAATCAAATTCATTCCGTTGTTGCCGAGTGCGTTTGGTAAACCATACTGACAAATTTTATTCTTTCGACTGAATTTTCGTTTTACGGTGTTTTTCTTTTACGTAAAAACGATTTTTGGCATCTTAATTGGCTGGATGTTTACTAATCCGGAACTGCTAACAGATAACATAATTTGGCAGCCTGATTATTTTGTTGATCTTGATTGATGTTTACAGGAACTCGTGGAAAGATATAAACACCAATTAATGAAATGTTAAATTTTTCCTGGTATAAAACGAAAGTTTTTATTCTCATTACATAAAATCCCTTAAAATCCCGTGGGATATTTGTTCGCTTTTTTGCGAAAATTAAAAACTGAGAGACTTTCCATTGCTCTAATTTCGGAATAAAACTCGTAAAAATCATATAAATAAATTAAATGATGAAAACAAGCAAAAAAAGAAAAATAAGTCTCCCGTGCTCGGTGAAAAATGTTTTAGAAATTTATCGCATGAAATAAAAAGCAAATTAAAATAAAGTGGGTTTCCAAGTCGTGTTGGCAAGAAAAGAAAGCTAAGTCTGATAATTATCCTTGTGTGTAGAGTACATAAACAAGGTTATTAATATTGAGTATTAATCACAAAATGAAGGGCAGATATTAATTAAGATGAAAAATGTAACACGCCTTTTCTTAATTCTTTTGTAGACGTAAACAAAAATGTAAGAAGGAAAATGAGATTTTTCTAGATTTCCATTAATTTTGAGTTTTTGTAATTTATAAAAAATTGTGTGAAACTTACAAGCTAATCTATTACAAAAAATAATACCATTAAAAACAGAAACTACAGCTTTTTTATTAGAACACAAACCAACAAAAATTATATCAGAAATTACTGAAAGCTTTACAAGAAAACCACATAAAAATAACAAAAATATTTCACAGCAAAAACCTAGAAATTAGAAGAACTGTCCCTCGGTTTCGGATTTAATTTTTTATGACTGCAACCTTTCAGATGGTTCAAACTGGAAGATTCAAATATAGTTTAGAATTGCATATTATACGTCTTCAAACCTTATAGCTAAGTAAAAGTTACATAGGATTCAAATCCCAATTTTCGAATATGAGAAAATTTGAATCTATATAATTCCGAATTTAGATTCGAGATTAAGATTTTCAAATCCTTACGTAAGACGAATTATCAAAATGTAATTCGATCTCTCCATTTTAAAACGTTCCAGAAAAGAACAAATTTTAAATTGGATTTTTTTTTCGTGTTCCAAACATTCATCTCTTTCAGTTTCAAATCCGTTTTTCCGAACTATTCAATTTAGACTTCTGGTTTCAGGATTGATTTTAGTAATAATAAATTATGGGAAGTGTCTAATATTTAAACTATAAATTAAGATTTCATTTCATCAAGTAAAATTTAGATTTTTAGTTTTGTTTCAAAATGGTTTAGATTAAATACATAACTTCAATCTGAATAATTGTTAAAGATCTGTACACCGGGTGTCTCAGGTAAGACGCACCATAGGGAAACACCAATTTATTTTTTCAGAAAGGATCCACGATACCTTTTGAATATGTATGGATTCAGTGTTCAACGTATGTTATTGGATTTAGTTAACGCTAGAAAGAGATAGAAATACCGAAGGTGTCTGCCATTGCGACAGGCAATTATTTCATTGTTTGGTTTTTAAATTTGTCAATTTTGACAGCACCTAAAACTTTCATTTGCAATAAAAATACGCAAAATACGTAATTTTTTAATCGCCGTTTCCGCATTCTGCATATTTTAAATTGAATTCGCCTTATCACAACAGCACACGTAAAGAAAACGTAAGTAAATTCTATAAACATGGAATAGTATTGAATCCTATCAAAAGAAAGCAAATGATCATCAGTCATCGGTCAGGTACCGAATGAACTTAAAAATTTAATGAAAATAAGAATTTGTCTAGTCAGAAGTTATTAATGCAACTTACAAATTTTAATGGTTCATGTAGATAGGTGTGAAATTGGTTACATAGAGAAAAATGTATAATTGGGTGAAGCACAAGTGCAAGAAAAATGTAACAATTATACGTTTACGTAAATAGTAATTTTAGTAAATATGTAAAGTATTATGGCATTATAAATAAATTTTTTAATTATACTTATTGTTTTAGTATAATAATAATAATAATAATAATAATAATAATAATAAATCTATAATTATTGTGCTTCATTGCATTGTAGATGTAGATTCTTTAGTAACTGACAAGTTTAACAATTTGACGTTTTGTCGCTGCCAAAATTGACAAATATAAAAAATAAACAATGAAATAATCGCCTGTCGCAATGACAGATGCTTTCAGTATTTCTATCTCTTTCTAGCGTTAACTAAATTCAATAACATACGTTGAACACTGAATCCATACATATTCCAAAGGCACCGCGGATCCTTTCTGAAAAAATACATTGGTCCCTTACACCCGGTATATAAAAATCTTTCCTCCATGGACATTTCAACCACCGATTTCGGGGAAAATCTGTGAACGTTGAGCATTGAGCATCAGAGGTACAACATTAAATCCCAAAGGAGCGGATCCTTAATAATTTTATATTTAAAATATAAATCTTACTGAATTTATTTTGATTAATAAAGTTCCGGTTTGGGAATTAAAATTTCGGTTCACATTGAATTTTTGATATACACATAATTTAAAATTTCAATTTATATTGAAGCTTAACACCGCAATATTTAGTTTGAATCCTGATTGAGATTCTAAACTGAAAATTTGAATTCGGTATTCTGATTGAAATTCGAAGCCTCTTCGAATTCTTGAGGTTTTGTCGTAATAAGGTTTTAAAGGCATTCTGATGCTTAGTTTTTTGCAAGTTTCAAACTTCTAATTTTGTGTTCGGGTATACATCTGGAAATTATATGGAAAATCCTAATCCTGAATAAAATCAGCGCTAGAAGATGCTAGCCTCAAACTTTTTGTCAGGTAGATCTAATGCTAAAGGTTTTTTTTTGATCCATGCACCATCAGTAAGAGTAACTAGATTTTCATTAAAATGTGAAAAATTGGGTTGGAGAATTTGACTGCCAATTCCAGTTTCATATCTTCTTCTTCTTTAGCGAATCCCCTTTGCCTTACGGCGTCGGGTAACAGGTTTTTTTATCAATTTCCTCCAGTTGCTCTTATTCACCGCTAGCCTTTCTAATTCGTTAATTTTTCTCCCATGCTTTATTCCAATTTCTTCTATGATCTTCCTCATGGTTTCTTTCTCCCACTATTCGAAGTTTCTAAGTGCATTTTTGCTTGTCTATTTTTCATTTCATTTCATTCCTGTTAGGTGGCCGAAGCATTTTAACTGTTTTATTTCTATTTTGTTTGTGGTAGGTGTTTGTTGGAGCTGGTGATATATTATGTGTTCGTTTTTTATATGGTGAAATTTAGTTATATTTTTTATTCTTCATATATAACTCATTTCAGCAACGGTAAGTTTCTTGTGATGAGTTGTCAATGTTGGCAATACTTCCACTGAGTAGAGTAGTGTAGGAGCTACTATTTTATTATAGATTTCTAACTGTTTTTGTAGCTAATTCCTTCTTTTTTAGAATTTTTTTGTCTGTAGTTGTTATCTTGTTGGCTATTTCGAAATCGATTCTACCGTCATTGCTAACGATTGTTCCTAGGTAGTTGTATGCTGTAGCTTTTCAAGCATTTCGCCGTTACAGGAAAAAGTTGTTGTGTGTGTTCTTTTGCAGTTTATTTCCATAACTTCAGTTTTAATTGTATTTATTGACATGCCTGTTTTCCTAATTCCATCTGCCCAGATGTTAATTTGCTTTTACATTTTTTCAGGTTTATCGGATATTGTCATCTGCATAAACCAATGACCCTATTTTGGTTGGGATAAGGTTTTTATGGTCAATTATTGTTTTTGGCGTCTTGTTATTGCAGTTTTTTTAGAATTCTGTCCCTAAAAATTAGAATAACGGAGGGCTCAATGAGTCTCGCTGTTTTACCCCTGTTTTCATGGCGAACTTTTCAGATTTACATCCATTGATTTGTACTTCGCCCCATACGTTTGTATATGTGATTTTTATGGCATTTTACAATTTTGGTTTAACTTCTAATTGTTTGAGGCAATTCCAGATGATTCTTCATTTAACTTTATCAAAAGCAGCTTTCAGGATTATAAAGTATAGCTGAGTTATTTTCCATTTTTAGTTCCATTATTTTGCATATTACACTAATGTGATCTATAGTCTGTCCACATCTTCTGAAACCTCCCTGGTCTTCTTCCAATTCGTGTTCTATTTGTTGTCTAAGTCTTGTTTCCAGAATTATACTAATATATTTTAAGCGCTACCGGTGACAAGCAGATCACCCTATAATTCTCGCAGTCGGTGTGTAGTCATTTTTTATGTATAGGAATGACTGTATTTAATTCCCAGTTGTCTGGTATTTTATATTGCTTCCAAGCCATGTTACATGTGTCTGTCAATCACGATCTGACTTTTTGCCCTCCCCATTTGGTAAATTGTAGTAGTACTTCGTCTGGCCCTGCTGCCTCTGATAGTTGTCTTCTGGCACAATTTCTTCTATTTCTGCCGTGTCTTCTAACGCCTTCTTCACAAATTTTTCTTCATAAAATTGTTTCCAAACTATCTATCTATTATCTTCCCTTTTTCTGTGCACAATTGTCCGTTTCTGTCGTTTATACTTCTTATATGCTTGTTTCTTTGGGTTCTTAGTGCTTTTACTATTTTCCAAAAACCTCTTGAGTTTTCTTCTTTTAAACGCTGTACTTATGCCCCAAAGTCCTCCCAGCTTTACTTTTTGGCTCTTTGTAAAACTGTTTTAGCTTCGTTCCTTATTTTAGTATATTCTTCTTTATCTTCCGAATTCCCTGTGTGGATATATTTTTTCCACGCAATTTTCCTTTTTTTTAAGCCTGATCTCTTCGTTCCACCACCTAGTTCTTCTTTTGCTATTTGTTATTATTTTTTCACCGCAAATGTTACAATCAATGCCGGGTGGCCTACTAGTCCAGCTAGAGCACAAAGTTCTAATAAAATAATGAAACACAATGGTAACAATAAACGTATCTATTAATATAAACAAAATTACATAAAGAAATTCTTGAATATAAAAATTACCAGGTATAAAAATTAACACAATTTGACCAAAAATAGCATAAACAGAATACCTTGAGTAATAAAGATCGGTGTTAACTTTACTAAAATAAAAAAATAAAAATAAATTAACTACACCAAATCGATCTTAGTCACTTTCGGGAAATAAAGATTCATAAATAAATTGAAAAACCATATATACAAAATAATAAATACTAACAAATAACACTTACTAAATTACAAATCCGATATCCAGTAATGATAAAAATCTTCTAAATTCTTAACTTCGCTGATAAAATGACTTCGTTGATAAAATGACTTCTCTGATAAAATGACTTGGAGAACAGATCGTCAAACAAAATGGTACCATGGAAAATTCCACAGGAAAGTTACCAGATGCTTACTGCACAAAATGTAGTTGAAACGCCATTTTAATCTTCAAGCATTCAAAATAAAAAAAAACAGCTAACCAAAAGTTAGTTAAAATGCATGGAACAATGCGCAGAATAAAAAGGCTGCAACCGCAGTACCAAAATTAGTTACGGCTAAGCAGATAAAATAAGAAAAGAAAAAAATGATCACCAACAATTGCCTTTTTAAAATCGGAAAAAATGAGGGCTTAAGAACCAAAATCCCTGTCTTAATATTTCTGGAAAGAATTAGGACTCAATCTTCCACCATTTCCCATGTAAAGATTTCCAAATTAGGAATATACTTCAAAGAATCATCGCAAAAATTAACGATGTGAAAAATACATCTTGACTCTTCAAAGTCAAATTGAACAGTCCTCAAAAATCAATTTCTGCGCAACGAAACGGCAAATTTCCAAGCTCACATAGGTTAAAGTGCAGCAACGATAAAATAATCGAAAGGCACGCATTCGAAGAACTTTTGGTTTTTAAAGAAATAAATTTTAAATAAACTTGAAATAAATCCAACCAGAAATAACCCAACTACTAATTGTAGTAATTAATCCCCCCCCCCCCCAATACCTAAAGGAATAACAAAAGGAAAATAAGTAAGATAAAGAATAAAAAAATTCGTAGCATTTAAATTACTGAAATCATCCAATTAATGTTAACAAACATTATTAATCATCTATCGCACAAAAGATATAAACAGCGCCCCGCTAGATTAACTAATCTCCACAAACACAACTAGTGTTTTTAATCCAATCAAAATTGACAATCACAACTAATCAAAAACTACAGTAATTAAACACCGAGAAGAAATAGAAATCAATAGAAAATCAGGATTGGGATAAAGAAAAATATCTACAAAACAATCACAGAAGAAGGATTAAAAGGATACTGGTTGAATTAAGGATAATAGGTAAACCCAGGAACGGTTTAACTATGAAAATGTTTTCAAATGACAGAAACATAAAGATAATATGCAAAAATAAGCAAAATATCGCGGTAATCAAGACTAACACAGTAATAAGAGGGAAATTACCCTTTAACATAAAGGAAACATGGGGATAAATAATTATAACTAATAGTAGTTATAAAAAAATATGTTGAAAATAAATGAATTAAATAACAATTTACAAAAAATTGTTACAATCTCCTGTTCGAATAGTGAGTTTCCTATCAGTAAATCATTCTCAATGCAAAAAGTTATTATTGTTACATATGCCGTTTTTATTCCATATTCCACATTAAGTTTTTAGACTCAAATCCTAAGATCCATATTAGGAAAAGCATATTTTAAACCAATCCACTGCAATCAATACAGCAAAATAAAGCTCCAAACAGGAACATTTTTTTAAAAAGAAAATGAAAAACTTCGAAGGAGTTAAGCTAAACTTTACAATCCTAAAAAGTATGTTAAACAAACATTATAAAAGCCAACCTTTCACTTGTGGGAGCTTTTAATTGAGCCGACTACCTAAAACCTGTCAGACTTTGACTTTCACTTCAAAAGCTCGAAAGTACTCGAAAACTTTTTCAATTTCTCTTAGTGTGCATAGCAAGTGAGCCAAACAAATTACAGAATATTTGAACAGACTATTTGACTTCCCCTTACAGTTTTGCAGAGGTTAGGTGTTAATTTGGCACGCGAATTGTGATGACACAATTGTCGTAGCACGTGCTCGTAACACGTTTCCTAAATTTCCATTTCATGCACAGACTTCACATTTACTTTCCCTATCAAGTTCAACTTAAATGCGGTTTAACCGTAGACAACTCTACATTCTTACACGACGTATTTCTTGTGTAACTAATTTTATCTGCATAATTCCAGGCTTCGAAAGCTTTACTAGTTGATGCGTTGAGGGGTGAATTTATCAACTTTATACATTTTGCATACATGAATAAATTATTTTGTTTTACTTTACAAAATAAAGGGATCGATTTAACACTATTAAATTTTTTATAACTTGTCGAATATCTCTAGCTGGTTTTGTCTTAACTTTAAAGTGCTGTAAAAAAGTAATTATTAACAAGATGACATATTACAATATCTATTTTATTTGTGGGAAAATTGGGAAGGGACTTAAACACTTTATAAAGCATGACCTTAAACTTTTACTGTATTTTCACTTTTACTTTTTAATATTATTAAAGCACGTTTTCCTAACAATTATTTTTATAAAAATACCTAAATTCCATTTCGTGATTAATTTTTGTAGAAAAACGTTTCGGGATGGAGAAGGTCAAGTGACAACTTTTCAGCATTTTTAAGTTGTTAAATTTCCTGTAAAATAAGCACCGATTTTTATACTTGAGTAGGCTCATCTAGTAACACAAAAACATTAAGTGTGGAATTATCAGCTTTAAGCACGAACGAGAACTCTCTTACGACGTTAAAACATTTGTCAGCATCTTGTAAGACAGATCCTTTTGTTTTTCAGATGTTCAAGTTCATATTTATCACCTCGCTTAACACGCTAGCTAATATTGATAAAATACTGCTGGAAATGATCCTATAAATAATCAAAGGCTGCGGAATTTTTCCGGGATCTTAGGAGCTCTACCCCTATATTAAAAAAGCGAAGTGGTTAAAATTTGCTTTATAAAAGTAAAATTTGCGTATTTCAATCAAAGTGCTCAAGACCGGAACTTAGTTAAGGCCGATTTCAATCCATGTAACGTAGAGCAACAAAAAGTAATTAAATAAAGTTTGGAAAGCTCAAAATAATTTAAGAAATTGCTTATCCATACAAAAACAGCTATTTTATTTTATGCTTTCATCTCAAAAGCTCTCGTAAAGTTACAAATGGTTTTGTGTGTAAAAAATTTTACAGCCAATTAACTTCAAACCAAACCTTGAAAATGTCGCTCACTGTACTGAATTTTTGGGTAATTCTATAAAATATTGTTGATGGTATTTGCGACGTGTAAAATTTTACCAGGATTGACGGTGCTTAAAGTTAAAACCCATCTGTTTTCCGCTCGAGAAACTCAATTCGCGATTCAGCTCTTGTATCGCCCTTTCGGGAGTGTCAGAAATGTATCAAAGCGTGCTGTAATTTTAGGCATTGGCTGTCACGTGCTGCGTAAACTAAATGTGTGGTTGGGTTTTGTTTTACTTTTGATTACAACGCTGACGAACCTTTTACATAATGGAACAGGAAAACAAGGAAAACTTTAAACCTTAATTAATTTTTCCAAAGTCATTCCTCCTCTTTCCAAATCTAAATAAACTTAAAAGTCATTAAACCGTTAAGTCGAAAACTGTGAATTTTTATTTTAAAATTGGGAAGCTTTCTGAGCTTAAGCACTAAGGAGAAAGTAAGAAGTTGTTTTACAGGATGGATAATAAAATAATTTGCTGAAGCAAATTGATTTAGTAAAATGTTGAAGTATTCTGAGATTCAGGGAAAATTAAGAAGTTCTCCTGTAGAGACAGATAATAAAACAAACTGCTAAAACGGTTTCATTTGGACCTATCTACAAATATATCTTATTAAATACGTGCTTGCAACTAAATCCCTCGTTTGAAATCTGTTGAATCAATACTTAGTCAGGTGTAGGATTGAACGAGTGTAAGTTCGGTACGGAATACCAAATTGAAGGTATTATAAGTTCTACAAATTCAAGAGAGTATTTTTCAAGATCCAGGAAACTTATAAAAGTGCCAGCACTTCGCTCTAAATTTACAGAGAAGATTTTCTACGCTGAAAGTGTTGAAGCGTCAGCATATTGATGATAATTTAGAAAATAGCTGTTCCAATTTAAAATAATTTTCTGAGATTTCTTTGCTTAATACTCTTTATTATCCTTCATATTACCTCAAACTTTATCTGAGCAAACATTTTGAGAAGTAAACAATAATCAAGCATAAATTCATTTAAAACATACGCTAGTCAGTCTTTATCTTGTCAGTCGGCTGTCTTGAGGAAATATTGAAATATAAGATTATTCAGAAGTAAGTTACATTTTGAAGTAGATATAACATTTGTGAGAATTAACATATATACAAAATAAAAACACATTTATACTCATAAAGATATGGGGTTTACTGGATTCAGTTTAAATGTTGAATATGTCCGCCATATTGTTCTTCAACAAGCAACAATCTTTATTCTATGTTGTGAACAGAATTTTCTATTATATCTCGTGGAATATTTTCAATTTCTTGCGAAATGGCATATTTTAGTTCGTCGATAGTCGTGGGATTAGTTAAAAAACTCGTTCTTTTAAATAACCCCACATATACCTTTTAGGGTGCAAGTTTTAAGAAAGTTAATTATGTAAATAAATTAAGATTAATTTAAGCATTTATTGTTACGCATTGTTATGTATTGCTATTTATTGTAAATAGTAGTAATAGTTATAGTTTGTGTGCATATATAAAGTATGAATGTCAAAACAAAATCCAGGAATGGGAGAAGATAAAAATTGAAGGGGGATAAAAACCAAACAAGTTATTAAAAGCAGATAAAACGAAAAAGACGTGTTCGAGTTTTCTTCTAGAAAAGTTATATTATAATAATATAATTTCAAGGGAAGACTTGAACAATAGTTAATAAAAGATAATTGGAAGGATAATGGTTTTGAGTGAGTGTTTTTAGTTTTTAAATGTTTGTGTTAATTTTAAATTTAGAAATAAGTTTTGTTTATAATAAATCTTGCATTTTTAAAAGTTTATTTGAAATTATTACTTTAGTTATTTTCAAAATTCAAAAACGAATCCTTCAACGGCCCTGAGGCATCAAAATTTTAATTATTAATTTAATTTTTTTCAAAATTGTATAACATAAAATAATAATAATAATAATAATAATATATGGTCTTTATTTTCCAACGTACAGAGATAAACAATTACATAATATAATAATTACAGCAGGATTTAAACAAATAAAGTTGGGAAAATGCCGAAGATCAGATGGCCTATCCATAGGGAATAGGCCCCTGTTTTGCATCTTAAGCATTGTATTACAGCATGATGCACCGACACTAAAACAAACAAAAAATAAAAAAACAGAAAGAGAAAAAGTAGTCTGGATAAGTAGTCTGGATAAGTATCTCTAGATCAGCAGCACAGTTTATAGATTTAAAAGGTATCTTTTGTATTTATATTTGAAGGCGGGGAGTGGTTTATTTCTTATTTCCTGGGTTATTCAGTTATAGAGTTTTGTAATTTGGTATGAGAATGATCGTTTAAATGTCTCGGTTCGATGAGAAGGTGGAGTAAGTGTGCCTTTGAAACGAATATTTACATTATGTATGTCTGTCCGGTAAATTATTTTTTTACTTAGATATTTTGGAGCTTTATAAGTAAGAATTTTATGAGTCTCTAATAGTTGTGGGTAAAGCGTCTCTTCCTGACTTTATGTTTATTTCTCCTGTATGTCCCTCTTTTGTTATTATCTTTGCCCTTAAGTTTTCCATAGTCATTTTTGTAAACCTGATTAGTTTTACTGGGATTTCTATATTCTTCATTTCTTCAATTAGTTTTTGCCTGGATATACATACTATGCTTGTTTAAAGTTAATCAACAGTTCTGTGTCATACTCGTAGCATTTTTCAATAGTTTGGGTCATTCTGTGAATTGTATCAATGGTGGACCTTCTTACCCTGAAACCTTGCTGATGTGATGTTGCATTCTCCTATCTTGACCTCTGTGTACTTTGTTAGTCTTTTCCTGACGATTGTTGTGTGTATCTTATAGGCCGTATTCAAGAGCATTATTCCTCTGTCATTATTACAGAATGTGCGGTCTCCCTTTTTAAAGATCGGTGTTATTAGTCCAGTTTCCCATTCATTTTCCCAGATGTTTGTTATGTGGTTTTCTCCATAATTCTTTGCCGCCGTGCTCGAGTTACTAATCCGTCTGGTTTTTCCTGCATTAATTTCTTGATTATTTCGGTGGGCTGTTCATATGTGAATGCTTCTTCTGGACTGTCTATTATCGGTTAATTCTTCTATAGTTTCTGTGTTTACTTTTCTCTTGGTACAATTCAGTGAAGTATGTTTCCCATTCTTCGTTGTATATTTTTACTGAAATCTGTTTTGTTTTGTCTTGGTTTTTTATGTATTCGAAGAGCTTTCTATTTCCTTTACTATTAGCTTCCATATATACCGTGCGTCCACGAGACTACGCACCATGGCGTTGGAGTGATGCTAGTTTATTTTAAAGATCTACTCTTCCGGTGGCAATTGATAGTCAAACGGTTGCTAAGCATTGACTATTAAAATTGAATTTGCAAGTAACAAATAATACACAAAAATCAAAAACAACAAAAATAAATAATTTAATCAATTCCGCTGCCAAACAAATTACAACTGGAGTATTATTCAAATTAAATGTTCAAATAATTTTCCATTTACTGCCATAAAGTATCCTAACCTATCATAAAAATTACGTCTAACATTATCTAACAATCGGGGACTAATATTAAAACACACTTCGGCAATTTTATCTTTAAGAGAATCTAAATAAGAAGGAACTCGGGAAGAATAAACTTTAGATTTTAAGTAAAGCCATAAGAAAAAATCGTTCAAAGCCAAATCAGGGGACAGAGCGGGCCAACCAATTGCCCCTCCACGTCCAATTCAGGTTTCATGAAAGGTATTGTTTAGCAATTCTTTTAATACTGCTGAATTGTGAGCGGGACAGCCATCGTGTTGGTACCATATCGGTCGCTCATCTCCAAGGTATGTTCAATTGCAGGACAAATAGTTTCAGTTAAAAGTTCTAACTAAGTCTCTCCGGTCAACGTTCCGTTAATAAAATAAGGTCCAATTAAATAGTTATTTTTCTACTCCCACCATGGAAAGTGGGATTTTCAGACTTCGTCTCCATAGATACGAGTATTGAAAATGAGTGTTTGCCGAACAAGTGAAATTAGCGTGCGGAAAATTTACTACATTTACTTACAGATTTGATTTTGCAGAAATATTTAAATTTTTTTATGGAAATTTGGTTGTAGAAAAAATTTAAATATTTCTGCAAAATCAAATCTGACATTCATCAAATGTCATTTATGACATTTTGATTTGCGTGCGGAAAGTAAACAAATTAGCGTGTGGAAAGTTTACTTTCCGCACGCTAATTTGCACTTGTTCGGCAAACACTCATTTTCAATACTCGTATCTATGGAGACGAAGTCTGAAAATCCCACTTTCCATGGTGGTTGTAGAAAAACGTTATTTAATATTCCACACCAAACATTAACCTTCTGTGGATATTGTGTGTGTGTTTTTACAATTAAATGAGGATTGTCGGTACTCCAATATCGAAAATTTTGAGAATGTGGTTGATTATTTAAAGTAACCGTACATTCGTCAGTAAAGCACACTCTTTCTAGAAAATCAGGTTCATTGTTGCATTTATCCATCATAATTTGACAAAATGCAGATCTGTTTTTGGAATCTCCCTCCCGCAGTTATTGATGAGGCTGATATTTATACGATTTAAATTTATGTTTCTTTAATATTTTATGTACGTGACTTTTACTGGGCCCATTTTCTGCACTTAATTGCCGCACCGATATGTTGGGATTAGCACGAACAGCTGCCATTATATCAATTTCACGATCATGAACCGCAGGTTTAATGATATCAAGTGCTACAAATCTTGAGCAAACATTACCGGTATAATGATTTCGAAGACTTCCACGGTCAGTGTCAGTATTAACAAAACGTCTTCCTTATTGGGACCGTATCATTTTGAGACAAAAGACTCAACGTTTCGCCCACTTTTATAAGGGGCTTCTTCAGGAGGAAAGGGAGCACTAAATCGGTATTTTCAAATCTGCTTATGATTCTTCCAACAGTAGTGTGTGCAGGACGAGGTCTGTTGGGATATATCGTTGCAAATCGTCTACACGTTTCCCTGTAACTGTTTCCTATGTAGACCCATTTCACTATTTGAACTTTTTCTTCAAAAGTATAAATATTCATGACGATTTTAGTATAAATTCAAATAGGACTTAATTTGTTTCAAACCATACGTCAAGTTGAATGCCACTTAATCGTTTATTGCCATAGAAAACTAATTATAATAGGGTTTGTTGTTAAGCTGTTTTCGTAAAAGCAAGAGCTGATCTTTGGGATAAATTAACGTTGCTCTGATTCCATGGTGCGAAACCCTGTGGACACGGGGTATGTATCTTGACTTCATCAATCCATTGCGGTTCTTTTCTTTTACAGCATTTCTCTGCACTTTTGCTTTTCTCTTTGTATTCTATATATCCATGTTCGCCTCCTGTAGCTATCCAATTATTCCTTGCTATATTTTTTATTTTTACCATATTTTACGCTCTTCATCGAACAATTGTTTCCTTGTTTTGTATTTGTTTTACTCCTACTACACTCTTTGCTGCGGATGTAATACACACTCTTTTAAGTTTTCCCCATTCTCTATCCCGTATGGTTTGTCTTTGTGTTGATAGTGTCTCTTTCAGAGATTCCGCGTACCTTTGTCTAGTTTCTGGAGTATTTAGGTTTTCTATATTTCCGTTTCTTTTACTTTTTGAATTCGCTGTATCCCTGATTATTTTCATTTCTGGCTTGGTTTTTACTAATATGTTTGATCATACGGTGTACGAGCTCACATCCCGTATTATTTTTTTAGCCATGATCTATTTGATTACCATAATTTGTACCTGGTATCGGCCATGTTACCTTGTGATCCTTCTTGTGTTCAAACGCTGTACTTATTGTATATGTGTTTATTGTTGCTGCTAGATTGCACAGTCTTGTTCCATTGTCGCTAGCGTTTTCGTGGATGGTCTCTTTTCTTACTACATTTCTATTGTAATTCTTCTTTTCTTCGTGTTGAAATCCCGTTATCATCATGATGTCATTTTTTGGTATATTTTTGCAGATTTCTTCGAGCTTGTCATATATCACAGTTTTTCTTCCTCGCTAGTAGTATCGTTGTGCGTATACATTTATTATTGAAAGTTGAGCCTGCTTATTTTCTATACTAATAAGGAAAAGCCTTCCGCTTACTAGTTGGAATTGCATAGCATTTCTTCTGAATCTTTTGCTGACCATGAATACCGTTCCATTTTTGCCTAGCTTTTCTTCTCTTGAATAGTACAATGTATCGGCAGTACGGCAGAGTGGGAGTGCACGTAATACTGACATATACATATGAAGTTAAACGGAGGTCCACTTGGCCTGAACGAGAATGGGTGGACCACTCTGCGGCTCGGTGTGCCCGGCCCCCTCGACACTCTAAAGGTATAAGAGAGTAAAAGAGAAAGAAGAAGAAGAATAGTACAGTGTTTAATTTTCATTCGTGATTTTTCCTTCATTTTTCCATTTTGTTTCCTGTAGAGCTAAGATTTCTATTTCTTTGCGTCTCTCTAGTAATTTCTCTAGTAGTTTTTTTGATATTCCAGATTCCAATTCTTATTATATTCCATTTTTTTTTTGGGTTCATTTTTTCGTTTTTTCCTATTATTCGTTTTTCCTTTCATTGCGGTCGTTATCATGTTTCCATGCCCCTCAGTATTTGAAATCTCAATGCAATATTTGTATGTTTTCTTGCAGTCTTTTAGTTAATTAACTGATATAACTACTAAAACGAAACTTACTACGAAATTTGAAACCCTTAAGATCAAAAACTTTCCTCTGTCTACATGCTCTGTTCTATTAACATTCTGTTCACATAAGGATTACGTAAATAAATTAGTTCATCCTACTGCGTCCTTTAGATTTATATCATCAAAAGGTGCTGCGCGGACTGAGTCAAGCGTATTGAATTCGTCCCTTATTATATTATATAAGTAGACGAAAGCCAGCCTTAGTTAACCTAAAAAAGAATTCCTTTGGTGTGAGTTTTGGCTAATCCAGTATTTGCGTTCATACCAGTTATAAAAATAGACATTTTAATTGTTTCATATTTCAGACAAAGTATTTGTATTCCACTGTACTAAAAAAGGCCGTTTTTATTGAATACCTACTAGATTAATTTTGAAGAATCCTAATAGTTTTTTGGTTTAAATTGACACAAAAATTTGTTTAAAAAAATCTTGATTCTAACTAAACACAAAAATATTAACATAAATTAACGAGTTTATTAGAAATAAAAAATTTCAACAACTAAATCTGCAAACAATTAGATTAGAATATAACGTTATAACTGTGGTGGAGAAATCACGTCACTTATGACATGCCGGAGGAAAAGTGACAAATTTAATATAATTAATACTAGTAGCGGTAGTCCCCCTGTAATTAACAGGAGCATAAATAAATCTGGGATATATGTAGGTTACCTTTATATTAAGCACTTAAATCCCCGATGAGTTTGACAGTGATTTATGTAGATCATAAATTTTATCGTAATGATTATTTTATCCATAATAAATTCCCTTTCTTGAACGTAGGTGTTTTTCTATCAGATGTATTTGTCTCTGTCTTTCCAACATTTTTATAAATTTTAAATAAGTCCGAATTTTCGCAAGAGACGGTTTAAAAATAAGCTCCAAACGTATACATTTCTGGTGCATTAAGGCGACATACACAAAAGCGGAAATTTGTAGAAAACAACGACAAACTTGGCAACAGAATGGAGCAAACCATTTATCTACCATTTTTGTACAATATCCTAAGTGGTCTTTTGCTGCGTTCCTCCATTAAATCGGATATACGGATAACAAAAGACACGGTTATTGGTGATTTTATGATACCTTTTTATGTTTCGACGCACAAATTGCTTAAGGACATGGTCCGTTTTCATTTTATTTAGTGGTTTTACTGACTCGTTTTCAACGATAGCCTTAAGAAAAGTTGACCAAAATCGGCAGAAATCGTATTGAGTAGACAAAATAGCTAAGTATAAAAAATTCGTTATTACAAATCAAAACATTTCTGGAGAGAGAATATTTTAGATTTTCAAAAAGATATCTACAATTATTTTTTGTTATAATCTAATCCTCCGAAGAACAAACATACTTTAATTACTTGTTGCCTACATTCAACATTCTAAATGTAATTATAAACCTAAGCTTTATTCCTCAAGTTTTCAATTCTCAATTGAGGTGCAACAGAGGCTAGTACAAACTAGTTTAAATTACTAATAAAATTGAATGCTCTTACATGAAGCTACAATTAAATACCAGTCATAATATTTCAATTATATTCATAAAACAACTTTACATTTAGATTTACTATGAATACGAGACCCTTTTATGGGATTTATTTTTAAATCATTTAACTTATTAAACGGGCTCTCACCTATTCAAACCCGATCGCCCACTGAACACAAGAGGTTTAAAACCCTTAATTTCCGAAATGTAAACGAAACCGACAAACTTTCATTCGTCACTCGTTTACGAACGTGGCCAGTTTTGTTAGCCTTACCGTTTCCAGCATGTTTTAACATTATTACCTTGTTCGTGATCCTTTGACTTACGGGCACTAGATTTAAATCAACTAAAACCTACAAAATTAATTTTTAAATTTGTTCTAAACATTGAGAAATAGGCGTAAGAGGTAGAATAACAAGGTCCTACACTACACACACTTACACTTTACACATGGCGCAGTATGTAGGTATTAAACGGCGCAACAATCACGTAACTCACAGAGCACTGAACCCGTAGTACCTCATACATTAACGCACCAGCTCGACACCGAAAAGTACAAGTATACGAGGTTACGGACAATATACATATACATTGAAAAATAACTTTTAATATTCGAAATTTATTCCTAATGTAGGAAATTGAATTTTGAATATTTAAAATTAACAATTTAAGAGCCAAAATGGTGAATGATAAGTGCAATATTAGCATTGTTGCTTTAGTCTCCCCTAACAGTGAAGAAGACCAGAAAAAATGTTTCATTCAAAACTAAATAACTAACTATGAAAATAAATAGGAGTAAATAATAAACATGTCTAAAAACTTTAAAACCAAATGCAGAAAAATACCGAATATTAAGTGCAATATTCAACATTATGTTGCATTTAGACTCCCTTTTTCCAGCCCCTAACAGCGAACAAGAGAAGAAGTGCTGTTTTATTCACTATAAAAACATGACAGTAAAAAAATAAAATATGTATATCTTTTCTTCGCGGGTACCTGAAGATGTACCAGCTGAAAAAGGTGAGCCAGCTGATGACGAACTACTTCTTAACACTTTGTACGGCACCCGAATACGATTCCGTAAGCAAGGGATCAAGTAAACTAATAAAACCTAAAAGGAGAACTATTTTACAGAAATATTTAATTTTATTTTGTTTAACTTGCTTAAATAGCTTGAAATTCTAAATAAATATTTGTTTTAAATAGTTTAGATAAGGTAAACGTGTTTGTAACAATATTTAAAGAAGTTTTCTGTTAGTTATTCGAAAAGAAAGAATGAAATTGCACACAAAACTTTATGAAAATTAGTAAATTTAATTTTTGTTCAACATTACTTTACATTAAATTTTAAGGAACAAGAAGAAGAGGTTAAACAAGTTTACTTGAATGCAACAAGTACATACTACTTTTAAAGATTTTTTTAACTTATAATTGCCGATATTAATACCTTAATCTTTGTTTGATTTCAATTTTTCAAAATCATAAAAATAGTTCTAATTTAATATTCTACGGGCTTAATTTCTGAACATTTTTAATTGTTAATACCAAAGTTAAACTACAGTAAATTTGAAAAAATGAACATGAAAGCAGCAAAAACCCAAGTTAGTCGGTTAATTCAAAAAATAACCTCTCTCCGTAATGTGCAAAGAATAAAATTTTGATACACTAAATAAACAACAAATTTTAGATAAATTTCTTCCAGTACAAACACTGCTCCAAAGATGTATGCTTTTCTTCAAACGACTGATAAATAAGAGCGAAGGAAATTGACATTTTTTTTAATTTCCTAAATTTCCCAGAAAAGGCGAAAAATAATACTAATTAAAAAATAATTCAAATATAGTAATATAGTAGGTTTAGGGAGAATTTTCATTATGTAATGCACCACGTTGACCAAACGTCTTGGTGTATAGAGGATATTCCCTCTGACTGAAACTATGGCTGCCGCCGTTGATCCTACCGGATTCCTCCGACACCAGACTGAGTCATTGCGGCTCTATCACAATAACCAGTGGTGCTTCCGCCCTTCAGATTAGACTTTCTGTTTCATCTTTAGGCCGTTAACAGGTTTTCACCTGTAACACTAGGTAGGAGCCCTTACTGGGTGCTATCAACCGGGCCAGTTGAAACTAGATTTTTTTTAACGAAATTGGTACTCCTCCCTCTCCTTACCTTCTCCTCCGGGCTTGAGACCGGCATTGGCGAAGTTCACATAACAGAAGTACAAACCTTTTGCACGCATAATATCAAACAGACTGACGTACATATTAGAATTAGATCAATACCAACCATGTGAACAAGCCAGGTTTAGGTCAGGATACAACAGGTGTTAGAACCCTAATGGAAAAAAGTAATGAATATAACTTTAATCTGTATATGGCCTTCACTGACTACGAGAAGGCGTTTGACTCTATTGAAATATGGACTGTCATAAACGCATTAGTTAAATATAGAATTGACAGTAGATATATAAATTTAATCAAAAACATTTACTCCAACGTAAAAATGTCCGTAAGTAGAAACATACAGTGACACACACCGAATCCCCATAAAGAGAGGAGTGCGACAAGGGGCACTATTTTCCCTAAACTAAAAGAATAAAGGTGAACAAACTAGAAGTCTTTCCCACTTGATATATTTAAAATTTACAAAGTCAGCAGACCAGGTTTCATCTCATAGACATTATCAATGCTAAAAATAATCTAAAGTTACAAACTTAATAAGAGCTAAAAAAAGCCAATCTTACCAAAGCAAAAACAGGTAAAACATAGCAGGATCAGACAATTAACCAATTAAGGTATCGAGTTCTTCTAAAAAACGACGAAAACGATATTAAAATTGGCTGATCCCGCTATGGAAAAGAGGTCCAGACATCTGGAACCTTCACAAAGCAAAAAGCGTAAAATTTGAAGGAATTACAAATGGATTTACAAGATGGATACCATACTGATACTGAAAGCAAAAGGTAAAGTCAAAATTAGAACATAAAAATAATAAGAAAACTAACAAAGTTGGATCAAAATAAAGTACTTACTGGGAAAGAAAAACTTTATAATAACTTTTAAATAAAGGGCTCTTCAAAAAGAGTGAAAACTACATAATAGTTAAAACTACAACGACATCAGGAGTGCACTCGGCTGACATTTATAAGGAACTGGCAGAACCAACGTCATACCACCAAAATTACAAAGTAGGAATAAAGTTTTTCCCCCAAGAAGAAACTATTCATTACAGCGTTAGAAAGTATTTTTAGCTTGATGGATTGGGAAGAGGGAGGGATAGAAATAGATGTACTGTACCTAAACCACTTAAGATTCCCCAATAACATAATAACACTAAGCAAAGATTCGCAAGAATTACAAGATATTATTACAGAACTGAACGACCGATTGAAAGAAATAAGACCTAAAATAAGTATGTCAAAAACAAAAATAATGAGACCACATAAGAAGCCATTCACATAACATTACAATGTGAAGCACTGGAAATAGTGGACAACTATACAGGGTGAGGAAAAAGTAACGCAATATCCCTATAACTCTTTTATTGTCTACTTTTAGAAAAAATACTTTTAACAACAGTTGTTACATGGTAAGTACTCCATATACCTGTTGCTACACCAGCACTAGGTATAGGATATCAATTGTTATCCGGAGGTGATAACACTAAATAAACCCGCTACTCTGTTGCGTGGGCGTGAGGTTCCTAAAAGAAAATAGTAGTGCTCACTAATTACTCAACTAACGATGTTGCTTGGGCGCCAGTCCTTACTTATAACGTAAACAGCTTCAGTCCGGACCTACTGAAGAATAGACCTCCAAAAGTCAATTGACTTGACAATAAAACGCAAGACTCGGTAATTAACGAATAGGATATATATTAACTCAAGCAAAAACACATACACAAAATTGAAATTGAAAATTAATAATTAATAAGGAAAATTACTAAAATCGTAAACAAACTAAGTTTAAATGTTAAATTTCTAATGAGATCTAATTAAACACAAAAAAAAAAAAAACTATGAGGAATGTTCAACGACAATCATGTAACCAAACGAAAAATAAATAAAATAATGTAAGGTTTAAATTAAACCCAAATCGTAATTAAACGTACGTAAACTCTCGGAGGGTTCGCAAGAATAATTCTTAAATTAACTTAAATAACTAACGAACACAGATAAGAGTGAGCTCACTTTAGTCGTTTTCGCAGCTATAAAATAAAACATAATAACACAAGAAAATAATAATAATATCCTGCGCACCTAACGGAAACCACAACTTCAATTACGATATGATATATAAAATAAACTAAAGAAAATAATTGACTAAGTTGAACCACGAAATTGAATACTCCTTTACAAATTTAAAAATTACAGTTCATAAATTCCCGTTGCTGTGACCGCAACTACAATGTTTAAATAATCGCACGGAGTACGATTTACTAAATGACGATTGAAAATTTTACTAATATTTTGAATTACAATGAAAATTAATTACTGAAAATATTTCTAAAGAACGTTTTTAATCAAATATTTACTAATAACACAACTTACTAAAATGTTTGAATGTTTCTAAATTTAACTAAATAACACAAGTACACAAAATAACCTCAAAATCAAACCTTGAGTTTACAACTAAACTTGCAGGATACGAAGTTGAGTTAGGGGAAATTCCAGCTAATTGCAGGGTAAAAGCACAGGATGGACTAATTTCTTCGGCTCCAAAAATTCCAAACCAAAAACGTAACCTCGAACAACACGTGGATAACAGATGTTTAACCGGTGGATTCTACGAACACGTTGTTCGTACGGAAATACTAAAGAAACGTACTAACGTACTGCCAGTAAAAAAGAAGGGCTGAAATACAACGAATACCGTAAGAAATCTTCAAGTAAAATCAATGCGTTACATACCAACAGATGTTAAAATGCCCTTCGAAATGCTTCTTTCAAAAAAAATGTGGTCGTCGGATAGTTTATCCCAATAAAGGTTAAAAATGGTAATTAAATATAAAACTCACTAGCGTTTCAAATTCTCTAAAGGCCTCTAAGGCTTACTAAACCATTTTAAGTAAAATCGAACCTCGGATGATTCCACTAATTTTAGAAAACTAAAATTCTAAAACCAAGGTTAACGATGACTATCCGCGACGAATGTTTCAAGCAGAAAGACAAGTTAACTAACGAAGCTGCCAACTGAATTCTTTAAAGAGCCAACCTAAGATTTTACAAATCCTCTAAAAATTCTAAACCTATTAGTGACTAAATTCATGCGTTACGTATGCAATAGCATTGAATGCAACCATGCAATCCTAAGATCTAACTGGGAAGTCTAACTGGCTAGACAAAAGTAAATTCGAGAATTTACATATACAACAACAAGAGCGTGAATTCTACTGTAACACTGTGACCTTGAATTTGTCTTACGTCATCACTTGTAAGTACAGGGGCATGCAACTTTACTTTTTTAAATAGGACACCCAGTATATTTGTAATTTTTGGATGCAGAACAAAAAACTACCTTCAAAAATATTGATATAATTTTTTTTATTTGAAAGAAAGCAATATAAAAAAATGAAATATAAACTACCGGTAACGCAAAATTAAGATATCAGATTTGAAATTTTATTGAGACTACAAAAAAATATTCAAATTGTGCTCAGTTTACAACTTGGCAGTGATGTAATCGATCAATAAAATGTCTTGGAGTGAATTCTGTATCATTTGTGGCGTAATACGATTGACTTCTTCAGCTATTCGTCCTTCTAATTGTAATTTTTTGCATTGCTTTCTTATGAATATAAAAATTATGTTAATATTTCTGAAGGTAGTTCTTATTCTGCATCCGAAAATTAAAAAATATACTGGGTGTCCCATTTAAAAAGTGATGACGTAAGACAAATTCAAGGCCACAGGTATATGGAGCACTTACCATCTAACAACTCTTGTTAAAAATAGTTTTTCTAAAAGTCGACAATAAAAGAGTTATAGGGATATTGCGTTACTTTTTCCTCACCCCGTATATACCTAGATCAAAAGATCGCAACAGAAAAAGATAAGATGGGCAAAGAAATAACAAGAAGAATAAGATTAGCCTGGATTTCATTAGGAAAACTCAACCATATCTTTAAACCCGATATCCCAACTACATTCTTTCTTTCACTTTTGCCCTCTTATACCTTTATAGTGTCGAGGAGGTCGGACTTACTGAGCCGCAGAGAGTGGTTTGCCCATTCTCGTTCAGACCAAGCAGGCCGCTTGGTCTGAACTTTCAATATGTGAGTTTTACGTGCACTCCCACTCTGCCGTACTGCCGGTTTTCTAAATACATTAATAGCTAAAATATACGTACAACCGATGTGTGCTCCCAACAATGATCTATGGAGCGGAAACTTGGAGCCTGACAAAAAAAACGGCCAGAAGCCAGCACGCACACGAAATACATATATAAAGCATCTGGCTAAGTGATCGAAAAACCAATATATGGATACAGCAGCAGACAAAGTTAATAGATGTTATACAACGAATTGCACAACAGAAATGCCGTTGGGCAGAACACCTATAGCCCGAACAAGTGATGAAAGATGGGTAAGAAAAATATTAGAATGGAGACCCCTCAATACAGAAAGGACTGTAGAAAGACCCATCACCCGATAGTGAGATGATATAAGGAAATTTGCTGAAGTACAATGGATGATAATGGCTGCAGATATAATCAAATGGAGGGAAGGGAAAGGAAGAGGCCTACATCCAGCAGTGGACGATTGTGGGTTTATAGTGATAGTAGCATATCAATATTGTACGTATTATGTACTTATTTACAAAATAGTTTCGAAATAATTTTAAAGTCTGAAAATAACTCTACCAGAAATCCTAATTTGCAATTACTATTATATTAGTTGTAGTAATTAATTATTCTATTCTCGGTAATCGCGGAATTATTATTTTCAAACTTCCATCCACACTAATAAATATCTAAAGTAATATTTCTTCTTCTTCGTTAGCCCCCTTCCATCCAATAGCGGATATAGGCCTCCCCAATTTGTCTCCAGTTGTTGCGGTCTGCGGTTTTTTTTATCCAACCAAATCCGGCCATCTTCTTTAAATCGTCTGACCATCGCATTTGTGGACGTCCTCTTCCCCACTTTGCCGTCTATGGTCTCCACTGTTGTATTTCTTTATTCTACCTTTTGTCTTCCTGTCGCATAGTATGACCAGCCCATCTCCATTTCAGTGATGCTGTGTGTTCTACGACGTCAATTTTTCTAGTTCTACTCCTGATTTCTTCATTTCTTATTATATCTTTTATTTTTATGTTTAGCATTTGCCGCTCCATGGCCCTTTGTGCTTTAGCTAGCTTGTCCACGATATTCCTCGTCAAGGTCTACGTTTGTGCTCCATATGTTAGTACTGGGAGCACACATTGATTATATGATTATAAACATTTCGTCTTGAGTGTAATGGTATTTTCTTATTATTTAGTATTTTGTTTTGTCTACCAAATTCTGACCATGCCAGTCTTATTAGAATAAAAGTACTGACAAGTCGCTACGTGTGTGTAAAAATACAGACTACATTCTTTTTGCACTGGTTTGAATGCACATTCAAAACCGCACACGCTAACCTCAGCATCTGTGGCCGGCTTTATTCTTCGTTCGATTTCCGCTAACGGTTTTATTTTCCACATTTTACCATCTGTCCCAGGTATAATATACTCTTCTACATTATCTGTTTTGTGGTTGTCTATCTCTATTTTGCTATCTTCTGCTTGGTGGGTCATTAATTTAGTTTTTTGCCTATTCATCGTTAGACCTATTTGTATAAATAAATAATATTTAGAACATCAAAATTTTATTTAAAAAATTTATTTCTATGTAACATAAATTAGGAAATTCTTAATTCCTTGTCATAAAAGGTGTTTTTCTTCTACGATTGCCTAAAATCTGAAATGCTTAAATGACTTTTGCTTAAAAATTTGGGATTTGAAAAAGTCTAGCACATTTTTGAACTGCACTGTTTTTTTGTAAATTAAAAAAATTTAGTAGTATAATAACCATAATTTCCAGAAATTTCAAAATTTTAATAAATTAATAACGTTTTTGGAATTTAGTAAACCCTAACCAGTAGAAAAATTGAAAGATAAAAGTTACAATTCAAGTAACTTTTCATGCAATTTTAAAATTGATGCTAAAAAATAAGATTTTCTGTTTACTAAAATATAATTTAATTATTTGTCACCAATTGAGTATTTCAACTTTTTGTAATTTGCCGACCTATATTTTTTTATCAGAACCAAAAATTATGACGAAACTAAGTATTCCCTATTCAAGATTCTTTTTAAGTTTCCTTACGTCACTTTATTCATCTAAACTAATATTTTCTAAGTAGGTACTTCGAGTGAATCTAAAATGACAATATTTTGCTTTGTAATCTTGTAATGTTAACGATAGTAAACTGACCATAGGCATAAAATAGTTCAATTGAGAACTCTTGGAACCTTGGAAGCTCCATTTAATAAATGCAAAGTACTTATCTTCAGACATATCAGGAATAAGAAAAACATGGACTTTCTTGCACAATTCAACAGAGGCCATCCAATTAAATTATTGGGCATTCTTATTTAAAATTATTTTCTCAGAATTATAAAATGTAATATAACATAAATTCTGTTCTAAGGGTAAACATATATTCATGTCCTCTAAAAATTACACAAGTTTTTTGGGGTTTACTAACAACGTCATCTAGCACAAATTTAGACAGAACTCTCAGAAAGGTTCATAATTATTTTGCTCGTATGTATGCATACTGCAAATAACATGCTACTCTACATTAATAATATGAACAAGTTACATGGGTCCCAACTATCTAATACCGTTTGCATTCTGTGCAGACACAGACTGATAATGAGAATTCTGCGAGTGCCTTATCTTACTGTTTATTTTAATAAGCCTGAGAACGATAACATAAACACTACACAATGTTCTTAAACAAATACCGCAAGCTCAGTAGGTACTTTAAACTTATTGTTTCAATTTATAAACGTAACATTTTACAATAGAAAATTAACAGATGAATCTAGTCTAATATTACCACCATAAATAACTTTTCTTATTTCTAGTAGGCTACATAGGAGATTACAAACGGCAGATACACTCGAGTTCAGCTACGTGGATAAATCAACGAATGGATATCCTATTTCCTCTTGCCTATTAGTAGGACTTGAGATGTACTTTGTCAATTAAATAGGATATCTGGTACGCGTTCCCCTTAAATATACGATCCTACATGAAACCTGCGAGCGTGTACGCGCAAATTAGATAAACTTTGGCTAAAATTAGACCCTAATATCGATATTGCATAAATTTATGTTAGATTATCGTGTGAGAACTTCAAATGTTATCAACCTAAACTTATTAAGATAAAATTTTAGTTCACACTTCTGAATGAGCAGCTACAAAGGAATTTATGTAGGTCAAACTTTCAGTCACAAATATTTTCAAATAATTACCTAAAGACGTGTAAATTACATTACCCTAAAAAAACAAAAAACATTGATTTAGGTAATACATTCCACATAATGTGTTTACTCGCTAAATTTTTCATGAGTGTTTAATTTCGTTAATGGCAGTAGCCATCACAAATCAAAATAAAAGCCTCGTTAAAAATAAAACAGACGAGCGCCTTATGGCCTTAACATAAACGAAAGTAAAATTTAATGTTTTAACAATTCAATATAGGATATTTATGTAACGAAGGTCCGTTTTCAATTTGTATTAATGAAATACGGTTCGTTTCAGCGTTTAGTTGTGTGCTTTATTTCCTAATTAAATTACGTTAAAACCGTAACGAAAATTAATGACCTCTCCCAGTAAATTAAAAATAAATACTAACGCCCCCTGCTTTTCTTTAATTGTCACGTATTATCGTATATTTCTTGAAGGCCGACAAGACAAATACGTTTAAGATAGGGTAGGATAATGTCGAAGTTCACAATCGCCTGTACTTAAGTGATTGCAATACAAATGGTGGCAGCGTTACTTTTTTCAGCACTCCTAATTAAAATTAACGTAATATATTACTTTAAAATCATATAATTTTTGTCTTTATTTCATTCAATTTTCCAAATTCAAATCAAGCAAGAGTTGCTAATTATTTCTATATAAAAATTATAAAGAAGAACAAAGAAAAGTTCTTTCATGGGCTGAAATTCAAAGTAATTTTTTAAGTGTAATGCAAAAAATGCCAGAACTAATAAAATCTAAAGCTCTTAAAATGTAAAAAGTTACTGAGTTTTCTTTAATATGTAAATAATAACGAATTAATGATGATAATAATATATGTACGTTGTAGCTTTATATCCACGTGTGGGTTTGGTTCTTGCTTTTGCATTTTTGAGGGGTATTTTTTATGTTTTATTTCTTATATCTTCTGTGACACAGCAGTTGGTATTCCTATTCTTTTAATTATTGGTGGTTGCCATTCATTTATTTGTCCTGTTATTTTTGTTCTTGACATCCTTTTGTATATATCGATACCATTTGAATCTAATAATTGTTGTTTTAGTATATTCCCATCTTCCAGTATTTGTTCGATTTCATGATTTATCGTGGATCTCCAACCATGTTCTTCAATTGGTCCTTATATCTGTCTTACAATCTTCCTCTCCCATCGTAATTGCTTTCATGGTTGGTCTTACTTATTGTCCAAATTTGCGATGCATAAATTACAATGGGGTCGAATAATTGTTTTGTATAGCTTCATTTGTGAACTTCTGCTCATTATTATGGATTTTAATATTTGCCCTATTTGTATTCTTCTTTGTACTTCTTCATTTGCATTTCCCTTTCTATTAATTTCGGTACCTAAATAAGCAAAGTTCTCTACTCTTTCAAATTTGTGTGTTTCTCTTTCGATTTGTTTATTTGTTCTGGGTTACTGTTGTCCTGTTATTTTCATATATTTTGTTTTATGCTGGTTAATACGTAACCCGAGCTCATCTGAATACTTTTCCATTTCTTGAACTGCGCCCCTAGTTTTTGGAGCTGTTGTTTTATGATCAGATCATCAGCATAGGCTAATACCTTAGTTATTTGAATTCCCTTTTTGTATAAGAGTCCAGTTGTTGATGTTTTTCTCATTATCATTTCTAAAGCTAAATTGAAGAGTATCATTGAAAGACCGTCTCCTTGACGTTCTCCTTTATTTGAAATTCCATTGTGTCATCTGATATTACTCTAACCTTTGCTGTTGTTCTAGCTAATTCATATTTATTAGATTTCTTTCCAAGATGCTATAGGTTCACAGATATTACTCTTCGTGCGATGTTATCGAAGGCTTGCTTGAAGTCAGTGAAAAGTAGAAATGTATGTTATATTCTTCTGTTCTACTGTTCTATTATTCGATTCATTACATTATGCTTTTTCTTCACGATTATTATATTATGTTCCAGTTATCTCAAATAGGGTCGTCCTGAAGGTTCGTAGCAATTTACTTTTATATTGTATATTAATGATTATTCAATCGTAAAGAACAAAAAAAAAGCAGATTTATTACAAAATTTATATCCTATCTTCCCCAGTTTCCTTAAATTTAAAATTGACTCACTGTTAACACTAGTTTCTTTTAGTTTAAAATTTCCACACAACTGTTAACTCTATCCTAATCAATATTCAGCAAAATCCAAAATCCAAATCAGTTTAATGAATTACCATCCAAACCAATATCCAGATGAATACAACAAATTACCATCCAAATCAATATCCAGATGAATATAACAAAGTACCGTCCAAATCAATATCCAGATGAATATAACAAATTACCATCCAATTCCAATATTCTTTATTTTATATTATGGAATTTTATCCGCACTACGTACAATAAAAAATGTTTTATTTATTATTAATAATAATATTCCAATTAATAATTCTTTTTCCCGTATATTGAATAAAATTCAGAGAGAATCTGAATTTTATTTTCCTTTTTTTTAATAGAAAAAACTCTTATTTATTATTATTCCTTCTCTTGTTTTCTGTAACCCAGGCTCTCCAAAAATCCTCTTCCAATCAGAAAATTCCTTTTTGTTACCGGACAACTGCAAACACTGGATTTTCCCCACTACATAAACCTACCTCAAGCTATTCATAACAATAAATTATGTAGATTTTGTTATAAAATTAAAACTGCATTAACATAGCCACTAAACAATAATTATGCTTTATTAAGATTTATATTAATAATTAAAAGAAAATGTGTTTAACTCACAACATCAACATTAATACCACAACATCATCTCAGTATATTATTAATTTATTTCTTTGAAAACCATTTTGGTATTCTCCTATATCTTCTTCCCTACAATTTAATAGTTTTTGTTTTAAAATTGTGGATGACGAATCTAACAGCATAATTGGCCTGCAATTCTGACATTCGTACTTGTATGGTTTTATGTCTCGGTTCCAATCTTCGGGTGATTCTTCTTTATATGCACTAACTAAGTTGTGCAGTTTAGTTATGCCCATTTTCTCCCTAGCTTTATCAATTCCGTTATTATATTGACAGAACCTAGTGCTTCATGGTTTTTGGGGGAGGGGGGGTCTGATGGCTATTACAATTTCTTCTGTTATAATAAATTGTTGGTGAAATATTTTCTATTACCTAAATTGTGCATATTTTCAGTTGGATTTCTGGCTTTTGATTGCTAAAAATTTCGTTATAAATAGTACTTTCTCCATCTTTACATTTTCTCTGATTTCTGGTATAATAGAAATGAATTTATAAGTTACGAGTTACAATTTACTAACACTTAAATATTAGTATTTGTTAATTTTGTTGCACAATTCATCTTAATATACTACTAGTGAAAAATTGAATAATAGTGAAAGGCCGGGACCTGCATTGAAACCACAGACTGGATTTATTTGACTTGTAACAATATCATGAGCAAAAGAGACGAACAAAGAAAATTAGCGAAAATAAAGAAATCCTGTTTGGAACGTTTAATAACAAACTTACTAATATAAACAGGAACGAATGTTAAAATATGACGTAATTAACTATGCCTTATCTTTGGGCGTAGTGCTTTCCTGTAAGGATTGAATATATTTTACGGATATTTGGTGGCCGAACGTAAGAGAATCTCCTGTACTAATGTTGAGATAATGAATAGTAATGCCTTTCCGATATGATACTGTAGACACTTTAGAAGAACAGGTACAGTGGACAAAAAGGATTTGAGATTCTATGAAGTCGATGGACAAGTATTAAACACAGTAGGAAAATATTCATCAATAGCTTCTGAATTAAGGGTTACGGAAACTTTTGATATTATCAAAAATCCTACAGAAAACTTACCACATCCCTAAATAGAACAGATGAAAACAGACAACTGCAACTTTGAAAAATTCAATAAAGGTGCTGTAGGAGGTACACAATTAAAAATTTAGTGGAACTTGTTGAAAGATATATAGAAACTAAAAATCGAATTGTTGAAGATTCATATTTATAAAAGAAAATTAGAGGTTTAAAAATTAGAAATTAGTATGGGGCTGTCTAAAAGTCTAAATACTGAATACATTTCCAATAACAAGATTCACAATTACTATTAAGCAGTACAAATAATATTAATTACTAATAGCGATACATACATTTTTGTGTATTTTTTGTTCTTTTTTAAGGATTGTTTAAAGATTCATTAAAGTTATAATTTGTCTTTGCCTCAAGAACGCTACTGCATGGAAGGTTCATCTTCTTCATTTAAGAGTTCTCCTTGATTTTCAAGTGGCTAAGCTTCATATAAATGAAGCGCTGGACGTACTACTTCGATAAGGTTATTTTGGATTTTCGGGTGACATTCTAAACTTATCTAAATATTCGGCTCCCGCTCCATGTTAAAGTTAACACGATAATTTTCTTCGACGACGAACTAATTAGATATCTTCATCTTCACTAGATGATGCACCCATAATATTACTCTAATATGACACTATAGTACTAACTAGTTAAAATTGTTCCTATTGCGCAATACGTACTTGCAATTTTGATTAAAATACACTAATATTTTAAATTTTACAAGTTATAGATAGTCAAAATTTAAAACTACATTGTGCAACACTTATTTACAAGTTACTAGTTAAAAGACTAATATTATTTTGTTATCTACAGTTGTGCAATACGCTTTTTGTTTTTGTTGCTTTTCCTGCGTTGTCTTAACATCGTCCAATTGTGTTAGATCTTTTTAGATTTATAAAGGCCTTCCTCTCTCAGTAGAATTTTCTTTGAGTATTTCGGTTCTTATATTGATGTTTTCTATCTTTCTATCTAGAGTTTCCTTTTCCTTGTTTGGATTATTTTGGTGCTATTGTTTTCTCGGTAGTTTTCCTTATTTCCTTCTATAGAGAGCCAAAGATATCAACCGAAGGATGACACTTATCAATTAGAAAAAAAATGTAATTATTTTTGAACCCACGTATTTGTCCACGTTTTTGATATCCATGAGTAATAAATTAAATAGGTACCTACTCTAATAGCTAAACTTAAGGGCGACTACCAAATATCTATAAAAAGAAACTCTATAATCATTCTTGGCTCTCGTACCTAGACTGTGAATAAATATGTTCTGGACAAATTTTCCGTATTACTTAAATGTGCGTACGCATAAGTTGTAAATAAATAAAGAATGTAAGGTTAATATATTTCACTTTTTGAACCAATGGGTGCTAAATTGTTGTTGCGATATAAAAATTTACGAAGATTGGGAAGATCATCCCCCACAGACAAATACCATATCTAAGATGCGTCTCTACTTGAGCATAATATGATTATTAATTAATTTCTGGTTAAAATGTGACGAAGACGTTTAAACATATGTAATGTTAATGTAATATAGAATTTTAATCGGCAGCAGATGAGCAGCGACGTTTAATAGTATATTAAAACACAAGTTACAGAAGGCAACATTTTCGCGGACGAGTCCGAAATTTGGACACGAGCCGCTTTGCGGCGAGTGTCCGAACGGACGAGTGCCCGAATTGCCTTCTGTAACGAGTTTTTTATACTATTTTCTCTGTTTCGGCTTTCATTTACGTTATTTATTTATAATTTTTTATAAAATTAGTTGACAATTTCCATTAGGGAATTTTTTGGTAGAATAGTTAGGTTGGTAACAGTGGTATGTTTGACGTTTATGGTTTTGCACAATAATATTGGAATGTGTATTTTGTACGCATTTTGTAAATTCGAATTTGTTATTAATATTGATAAAATTAACTAAATTGTAATGTTGGATGAACAATTGAAGGGCTCGGTGCAACAACCGATCAGATCCATTTGTTTGAATTTTACAGTAGGTATCAAAAACAAACTGTTTAAAATACGATAAGAAAAATTTAACAAAAATAGTTGGAATATGTAGATATTGCTATCTTAACCCTTGTCCTACTAGCCGGGGTGCACGTGCACCTCAGACTTGAATTTTCTTAGAATAAAGTGTTTTAGAATTTTTTTTGGGACCTGAGCCTTTTAGTAGCTTCATTTAATTGATTTTTAGGTTAAATACCGTTGAAAATATCCTTAAAGCAGTACTCATTAAAAAAATAGTTTACTTTTGGTAGAGCGGGGTGCCCCAATCCACTATGAGCGCAACAGCATTTGCAACAAAAGTACAAGATCGTTGTCATCTCTGCGACTGAAAATGTGACAGAAATACGAGGCAACAGTGTACTCTCTGCAAAAAGTTTATTTGTACTGAACATTTCACAAACAAATTGATTTGTCAAAATTGTATTGATGAATAAGCGTTAACTTGTTAATAAATTACTGTTTTTGATATTTTTGCTAAATAAAGTTTTCTTTCCATAGTATTGGTCTTACTAGATGTCAATAGGGATCAAGTGTTCTCACAATAAGGAAAACTGGCCATTTTAATTTGTTTTAGGCCTTAAAACAACTGGGGTGCAAGTGCACCCCACCTGGGGCCCAATTCTTGAAACCACTCGCTACCGATACGTATACGCTAGGAAGCGAGTACTTGATAGCGCATTAGCTAGTAGTATCAAGTACTCGCTTCCTAGCGTATACGTTTCGGTAGTGAGTGGTTTCAAGAATTGGGCCCCAGGTAGTTATCGTAAAAAACATAGGTCGGTAAGAGAAGGGTTAAGATAGTTATAAGGGAAAATGATTTTATTGCCAAGAGTAATGTATAGAATTTTCTTTTCTCAAATGGAGCTGTCCAGTTTTTGCCGCAAGAATAAAACACAACGAAAGAAAATGAGTGTTATGAACGTTTATTAAGGAAAAAGCTATAAAAAATAGTTTCTCTATGTTTAACCCATTTCAACTTCAACATCGTCGGTTACAGGTTCTTCTGCTTTTGCTACAGTATCGTAGTACCATTTATCATTTTTGGGTACATATTTGTCCGTCAGAAAAGACACATTTTGTAGTTTTTTTAATTGTAATAGTTAGTGGATACGTAGCATATAACTTATCAGTTGGTAAAGAAAATAATGTAGTCGACATTTTCTTAAAACTGAACTGTTTTCGCCTAAAAGTGGAGCCGACAGGTTTTTACCGCGCTGTATCTCTATAGGATTTTTTTAGGCTAATAAAAGTAGGTGATATATAACAATTAGAGTTCGGCAAATATTACCCATTTTTTAGTTCTTATAAATAACGTTTACACGACTGAAAAATTGCTGAAAAAAACCTGACGAAGTTGTACCGATTTTGGGACAACTTCTTCGCCTAACTTGTGTTCACCTAAAGACGAAGTTGCACGTTTGTAAAATCAACTTCGACATAGTATAAACAAAATATATAAATTTTGGCATCAGTTTTTATTTTTTTAAGTTATATTAAAGCACAAAATGGCTACAGTATAGGTTACGTTTCATGTTGGTCGCTGATCTTTGGGTCAAGTTGTTTCGTTCTATTAACCCACACAGGAAAATCGTAATTGCAACTCCCTGTTTAACGAGATAACCTTTGATAATCAGTCTTATTTCAAACTTTGTTAACAGATAAGACCAAGCCGAAAGTTGATTTATAGCAGCAGGCACCGAGAGGCCATTTCCAATATCTTGCAGTGCGTGTTCAACTAAGTGGAGGTCATAACGCTGGTAACTGCTACCTGCCAACACTTTTCTATTTCTTTTCGGCATTATTTTCACAAAGGTACTAATCCTACGAAGAACAAACACGCGAAATGCAACCACAACGGATAGTGTGCAGGTTATATTTACAGTGTCGTACATTCAACTTCCAAACTGACGATGTTGCCCCGTTTTACGGAAACTAAAATAAAAGATATTTTTTAGCTTCTAAATGTTTTTTTTAATCTAATGAAAACTAGGAATATAAACAATAAAAACGATTCAATCTAAGCCAAACTAAACCAACTTTATTAAATTAAAAAATATTTTGAAATTAAATGTAACTTACGATGAATTTTAGTGTCGGAACTACTGACGATTCACTATTATCCTGGTTTTGATTGACCTCAGGTTAGGGAACAATTTGGATTGGTCTGAATCTCTAGAATTATAGTTGCATTTAGCTAGAAGTTATACTAAAAAACTTATTTTTAGGTTATGCCAACAATCACCTTTGAAACGGTTTTTTTTTTTAAATTTTATCAAATTATAAAACAATTTTTATACTATAACATAAAGTCCTACCTTTAGCAATATAGTTTTCACTCATTTTCCTAACCAAAATACGATTTAAAGCGTTTCCACGCTTTTTTCAGTTCACTAGTCGATCTCGATGGTTGACTTTAAAACATCGAAAATCACTTGGTTCGTTTTGCGGGTTTTGGCACCAAGTAAATAGTAGTTTTAAATATTGAAATTCTAACCCCTTCATTTACGTTTTTGCTAAATCAAAATATCAAAAAGTATTCATAGCTTTATTGACAGGCTTTATTTATTTTGTTAGTTGCTTAGATGCAATGTAGCATACCAATTCCTGAAAACAAAATATCACCAAAAATCATGTATTAATGAAGCATCAAAATGCGTGCTTTAATGAAGTCATTCTAATGCCGAAACAGAGAAAAGAAATTTAAACCGTCGGACTTGCCAGATAGGTTTAATTAACGTAGCAGTATACATAATAAGCTTAAGCTAAGAAATTATAGGACGGCGTTCACTGGAACGCTCCCTGCATATCAATTGTATATTATTATAAAGCGAACTTCTTGTCTTATCTAGACAGATTGTTCAATAAATGGTTACCACACAAAACTAAAGATTTTATATTTTCATTGCTTGTTACAAAAGCTTTATTAATTCTTATATCTAGATCGGTGTTTCTCAAAGTGTGTTCAGCGGAACCCTAGGGTTCCATCAGTACTTACCAAGGGTTCCGCGCAAAGTCCCGCAAAATGGCAAAATACAAAAAATTGTTACCGCATTGCGTATTGCAACGAAATCTCCCGAACATTGTTCCGGCTCCACACAACTTACATTTACAAAAAAGTGTTTCATGTGAAAAAAAAGTTTGAGAAATACTGATCTAGATTATCACATATTGTTTATGAATAAATATCTTGATAATTAATATAAATCTTGAAGCATTAAACTCAAATACTTCCATATTTCTTTACATAACTTATACTTCGGAAGGTAGATTTAGTTAGTTACTTTAGTACTTCCACAAGTGTCCACTTTCGGTAATGCTGAACTAGTATTTGAAAAATATCAGTAACTGATGACTGGAAACTGAATTCGCAGCATTCTAAATTGAAAACTTGAATAGAATAATAATAATAGAAAGTCGATCTTCTTCGCCTCTTTCGATGGGTAAGCTTAGCCTCCTGCCGGCATACGTATAAAGAAAGCTCACATAACTCATAGTTATGAGTAAATAACAGGCCATTATTGGCCTATGCTTCGGACATAAGTGGAAAAAAAATGTTAAAACATACTTTCCTATTCTGTAACAGAAATACCAATTTTTTTGTAGTTTAATCTGTACTGATATGCTGAAAAGATCTTTAAGTTTGTGAGTCTTGAAAGGCATTTCTAAGTAATTTTCAGGCACAAACAAGAAATATTTGATTTTATAACGTCAGCTTTAAAGGCTTGACACTCTATATGTGGGTTGCACAAAACTTTTGTTAAATTAACGAATGATCAAAGTTGACACAAAAAGCACAGTTTATTGCTTAATAATGTATTATTTGTCGTATGAACGCGAAGTGTGATTCGATTTTGTTGATTCTGACGAATTATTAATTTGACGAAGGTATTAAATCATGTTTGTACAACCCGCCCTAATACTGAAATATTCATACGCGAGTGATATAAAACAAACTTCCAATTTTCCTAAACTAACGACAGTTTCTGACTGAGAAATTAAGTTTAGATATTTATAACTAAAAACCAAAAGAGTTCAAGATTCATAAATATATTTACCCCGTGTAAGTGTCTGATCTAGCGCCTCTAGCGGTTCTAGTTATTATTGGAAAGCCGACTTTTTGCCTTCTTCTTCTTCTTAGCTTATTTTTCGTTCAGATTTCCACTTCTGAATATAAGCCTCCTCTAAATCTCTCCATTTTGTTCTATTTCTTGCTGTTTGTCTCCATGTTAATCCTGCGTGTCTCTTTAGGTCGTCCACCCATCTCATCTGTGGTCTTCCTCTGTTGCGTTTACCGTCATAGGGACGCCAGCTTTGTATGTGGTGATTCCAGCGGTTATCTTTATGTCTTTCATTGTGTCCGGCCCACTTCCATTTTAATTTCGCTGCATATTCTACCGCATCGGTGACTTTGGTTGTTTCTCTGATCCAAGAGTTTCTCTTGTGATCTTTTAGTGTTATACCGATCATTTTGCTTTCCATACTTCGTTGTGTTTTCTGCAACTTGTCAAGATTAGCTTTTGTGAATGTCCATGTTTGTGCCGCATAAGTTAGAACAGGAAGAACCAACTGTTGAATACTTTAGTTCGAAACTTCATTGGCGTGTTTTTATTTGTGAGAACAAATGTCATTTTCCCAAAGGCCATCCATGCCAAGCGTAGGTATCCTCCTACTTATCTCCGTTGTTTGATTTTCTTTAGTAAGTTTAACTGATTGTCCTAGGTATATATATTCTTCGACTATTTCTAGAGGGGTTGAATCTATTGAGAATTGTCTATCATCGTTAGTGTTTGTCATCGTTTTTGTTTTATTTAAGTTTGCTTTAAGCCTTTTAAGTTTTGATGCTGCGTGTAAGTCGTTTAACATTTTTTGCAGATCGTCAAATGTGTCAGCTATTAAGACGACGTCGTCTGCAAATCTTAAGTGATTGGGTCTTTGTCCGTTTATTTTGACACCTATTTTGTCCCAATCTAACTGCTTAAATATGTCCTCTAACGCTAATGTAAACAGTTTCGGCGATATGGTATCGCCTTGTCTAACTCCCCTGGATATTTCAATCGAATTTGTCTCTAGAGACGGGTCTAGTTTTATTGTCATTGTTGCCTTTTTATAGATGTTCATTAATAGTGTTCTGTATCTATGGTCAATTCTGCAGTTTATTAGACCTTCTTCTATTGCCCAGAACTCAATACTGTCGAATGCCTTTTCATAGTCGACTAACGCAAAATACAGTGGGAAGTTATATTCATTAGCTTTTTCGATAAGTATTTTTACTGTTAAGAGATGGTCTATTGTACTAAACCACTTTCTGAATCCAGCCTGTTCAACTGGTTGGTAATCGTCTAGTTTTCCTGTTAGTCGTTTTGTGATGATTTTCGTCAAAAGCTTATACAGTTGGGACAGTAAAGAGATTGGCCTATAGTTTTCCAAGTTATATAAGTCTCCTTTTTTGAATATTGGTATTGTTAGCGAGTAATACCAATCCTTCGGTATATTTCCTTCAAAAATACACTTGTTCAACAAAACTTTTAGACATATACCCACTTCTTCTCCTCCATCTTTAATGAGTTCCAGTATTATATTGTCTTTGCCCGGGGCTTTATTTCGCTTCATTTTTGCAACTGCTTTAGTAATGTCTTCTTCTGTTATTTTTTTCACATTTTCCGATGGTTTCCTTTGTTTTATAAAGTTTTTTATAGTAGTTTTCGATTTCTGTAATCATTTCTTTAGTGTCGCGTATTATTGGTCCTGTGTTATTTTTTAGCCCAATTATTTTCTTTCTGCCTTTTCCTTGTCTTAGGCATTTTAAGTTTTTATTTTCTTCGATAATCTTTTCAATTCGTTCCTCTTGTTGTTTCCTTAGTTCTTCTTTTATTTGTTTTCTAATTGTTTTGTTAAGCTCAATATACTCCTTTCATTTTCATTAAGTAGTTGTCTTCTTCTTTTCAGCATTTCCAGTGCTTTATTACTCAACCCTTTTCTCGTTGCTTTTTTTCTTTTAGCAACTTTTAGCCCAGCTTCCAACAGAACATTTGTTATTGTCGTATTTATCTCATTTATTGTCATGTTTTCCAGAACGTCATGCTGTATATTGGTTTTTAAAATCTTTTGATACTCTTCTTTGTTTTGGTTTAGCATTTGTATGTCAATGTTTGTATGGTTTTGGCTTCTTTTTGTGTTTAAATATTGTGTCATCCTATGTTTTATGAGCACTTTGCCCTTATTAATCTATGATCGCTACCTGTAGAAAAGTTATTAAGTATTGTAACATCTTGAACAATTTCTTTCGTTTTAGTGAGAATATAGTCAATTTCGTTTTTTGTTCTTTCGTTCGGTGCAATCTATGTCCATTTTCTCTGGGTTTTTTTCTGGAAAAATGAGTACGTTGCATACAGTTTTTGCTCTTCTAAGTATGCCATTAGCATTTCGACTCGGTTATTTCTTCTTCCATAGCCATAGTTCCCAATCTTATCTTCTAAGTCTTCTTGTTTACAACCCAATTTAGCATTAAAATCTCCCATTATTATAATATAATTGCTCTTATTGTTGTTGATGGCTTCGTTAATGTGTTCGTACATTTGCTCAACTTCCTGGTCTTCATGTGTTGAGGTAGGTGCATATACCTGAATAATTTGTAAAGAGATTTTTGGTGTAATCATTAGCATTACGGATATTACTATTTCAGGGATGGCTTGGAATTTGGTAGCATTTCCAGCAATTCTTTTATTTATTAGGAATCCAACTGACTTTTTGTCGTTGCTGAGAATAAATTAGATTCCCTTTTGGTTGTTAATAATAAAAATCTATATGATAATAAAGTGGTCATTAGACACTGAAGGCGGATTTATGCAGCCATTTTCATTTAGATTTAATTTTTAATTTAATTTTAATTTAATTCTCATTTATAATTTTTAAACAAAATAATAAATGAAAATGAACGCACACGCACATATAAAAATACGCTGACAGATGATGAATGTCATAACGACATAACCCCAATTTTCGCTGGAATAAAATTTTAATTAGCTCAATTAGAACTGAATCGTTGATTTCAGACATTTTAAAGATAATACATGGATAATACCACCCAAACAATACACAATGACAACCAGCTGATCAACTTCGTGTCGTTGTCATACCGTACATGCATGTGTCATTTATAATTTTTTAGCACTCACATACGAAAAACGACTCTTTTCACACTGATTTCCGTGTGAAAAGTACCACTTTAACGCACTAGTGCGAAAAGTAAGATTACTTTTCGCACTAGTGCGAAAAGTACAATTACCAGTGCGAAAAGTAAAATTACTTATCTATTACTATGGATACGGAAAAATATTCCTACTCAGATAGTTTGATTGTCTTTATCCCTTGATTTTATTTATTTACTTAGAGCTATTTGAACGTTCGTAGCTAAAAAATCTTGTATGATACACGTTCGAAAAGTGTCTTTAAGGCACTTATGTGAATTGTAGAACTCGCTACGCTCGTTCAGCAAACTTTCACATGCGTGCCTTAAAGACTCACTTTTCGAACTTGTATCATAAATAGCTATTAATTTAAAAGATAAAAGTTGGTCATCTTATAAATTAAATGAAAATGAGAGATAAATGAAAACGTAAATGAGAATAGTGTATGCATGGTTACATTGGTTTACATACATTTATCTTTTAAATTAAAATTAAATTAAATTAAATGTAAATGAAAATGGTTGCATAAATCCGCCTTTAGAGACAGCGTAACTAACAAAATGGTAAAAGTTGTCATTTAGAAATCTTCAAGCTTCAATTTACGTTTTTAAAACCATCTAAGAGAGAAAAAGAGTTATTGTGCCATTTAGCCCAATGGCTATATTTTACCCAAGTTAAATTGTTAAAATATATCAAACTATATCAGTTTTAGAATGTAACTCAAAACCGTACTGGAAATCACATTAAAAGGAAACCAGTATGGCTTATCGACTTTCTTGTACATCTGTCTCGATATAAATCGCCACTGAACTCACCCACCCACTAAAATCGCTTTTCTATTACCAAATGTCACTTCGGAAACTTTTCTTTTTTTAATCTAACCGTCAAACTGAACTTAGATTAATAGTTCTAAAGACTGCTTACGCAACTAAAGTTTATGTCATGCTATGACTAACTACGAGTATATTTTACCTTGGCTTTAACAAAAAATACGTACCTTCCGGTTTTATGTCAAGCTTGTCAAAGTAAGTTACGTTCCTTTAAAATAAAGTCAGGAAATTTTTGGAAAATGTGTAGTTTGGTTTGCCAAGATAAATGGATATTACTCGAAAATTCACGATGGGAATTAGGTAAACTGAGAAAGTGCGTTTGTAAACTACGTTTTAAAAACCCGTTCAATATTAGAACGACGTTGGATAAATGAGTGTCATTTTGTCATTCTTTATTGGTTAGGGTGCAAAAGGATGCCGTTCAATCCTTGTTTGCTTTTCGCCAACTGCTTCTTGATGTGTAAATTGCTCCCTCTGCTCCCACCTACAAGGTGTAACTTTCACAGAAGGCAAAAATTGAACAACTTGTTTACACGAGTTGTGAAATCCTAATCCGTAAACTTAAGGTGTTTATTGTAACGCGTCCAAGATACGCATATTTTATTTCCAGCACGTGATGAGAAAATTAAACCGATAACACAGTGAGTTCATATCAAGGAAGAAAAACAATTTAACTTCAAATGGAAAAATCCTAATCCTTCTTCATTTAGAATCAGGGCGTTCACTTTTTGTTTGTTTTCTTTCAGACGAGGGTGGCAACTTATATTTATAAAACCTTTAAAAGGCACACGTCTTGACAGATAAGTTCAGTTCCAGATCCGCGTCGCTTTAGTAATAAACTTTTAAACTTTAATATAAAAATTTAAAGTGCATATTCAGGCGCGTCTAGTGCAACCACACAGAAGGAATTCCCCTAAATACTGAAGGTATGCAATTGATACAAAACTGAAAAGTTTAAGAAATATGAAATGCGAAAAAATACACCTTCGAAAGCTAAACTCGTTTTGTATAGGAAAGCATCTTCCAATTCCTCATGTTTTTTTGTTTCAATTTTCATGCTTCGTCGGTTGAATGTTTGGCATGCCAGAACTAACAACGAATTTATGCCTGAAAAGAAGCCCGAATGTAAAGTCGGGTGCAGTTCTGTTGTTTTTTGATCAAACGCCATAAATTTAAACTTGCGTTATAGCGTAAGAAAGATAAGACCTTTCGTATTCCTATAAATTTTCTTAGATATTGTTCAAGTTTAGTATACGACTTCATAAGGATAACAAATATTTGAAATATGGACAGTTTGTTTTTCATAATATTAAAGCAAATTGTGGGCGTTTAATTTACTCGTGTTGCGATTTATCTGTGCATATAAATGACTCTCTTTGGGCGTATTTCGGTTCAGCTACAAATTATCGAGCTTGGTTGAGAGTTTACTACTCTTAAGTGGGCAATTACTTATTTTGTTGAAACATTTAGTTCGGAAACTAGTTAGTCGAGACACTAAATTTCCAAAATTTTATGTTTGTTATTCTTAGATCTTTCTTTAATTTATGTATGCATTTTAATAATTTTTAAATTATATTAAGTATTTCGGTTCAAGCTTTAAATTGAACTTCGTGGTTTTGACGTTACTAGGGTTCCCAATAAACAGTTCTCCAATAATACTTCCTATTTATCCATTCAATCCTTTTTAAACGTTAAATAAGTCAATTTTTTTTTCTTCAGTAAGCGTCTAATTTTGTTTTTAATCTTTAAACATTGTCAAAGCAATGTTACGAAATTGCTTCAGCCTGATTATCCAATATTGTCTGTTGACAGACATTACATGGGAGAAAATTAAAGAATCGAATATTAAAGCCCTATCAAATATTTTAAACTTTTCAATTTAGAAGCACAAATCGATGTTTTACGTGACTGACTATCTTGTAAACATAAGGGTACATAAATTAATCTCGCCTTTCAAATTAAGGACCAATTTAAAATGAAAACGATTTTCAAGTGACCATGGTTTATGGAAATGAAATATACTGTAAATAGGTTATACATCACTTATGTACCATTTGAAAATGCATACCTGTTCGGGGAATTGCGGGAGGGGTTAAAGTATAATTTCAGGACAGTTTCCCACCTTTCTTTTTTTACGTCGGATGGATAAAAGTCTTTTAAAAATTATTATTACAAGGTCATATTCAATATTAGGATAGTTGGACACGTGCATTTGGGCACTGCGGTCCTTTAGGCATGATGTTTCCAAAAAAGACTATTACCTTGAAAAACTTGCAACATATGTATGTATGTGTATTGTGTATGAACTATTCGTGTATACACATTTGCAGGTAGAGTTGCTCTCTTCTGCGACAAAATGGTTGGCAATTAAAGATTACTTCTTTCTTTCTTTCCTCTATATAATCTACAGAGTATGTCTCCTCTGTATATATGTACCTTCCTTTGGTATTTTCTTATCCCGTAACAATTCTTACCAATTTTTTAATCCGACTTCGCCCTAAAAGCAATACATCAGATATTATTTTATCAACTTAGAACTAATAAGAGCCAATTCATGAATTCGTCAGTTTAAGGCTGCCTAGATGTAAAACAAATTACTTATTGCTTGGAATATTATAATCTCATGTATGTTCCTACCAGCTCTTAGACTATCTCATCCAGGGCATTTACCTTCTGCCGTTTGTTTACGAAATAAGCCTTTCAACAGACGACAGGTTCTTTTGACTTGTCGTTGCTATCATATTTCAAAATACTTCGGAAATACTTAACGTAGCTAGTGCCTATTCTTTTTGTTATCCCCATTGCTTAGGGACGTTAACATACATACAGTGTGTCCCCGGATTCAAGCAGGGCTGAACCCCCGATGATGAAATTTCAACTCAAAAATGTTCAGGCTTTTTCACCTATTCATGTGTCGATCCGAGGACACACTGTATGTACTGCGACTCAAGGCCCATTTTGTGACGTGCTTTTTGCCCACTCGTGCTTTTTCATATTTGAATTTATTATTTTGTTAAATTTATTATTATCTTTAATTTTCGTCTGGTGAGCTGTAAGTACACAGCTTATTCCGACATCAAATTTTAGGTAGAGTTTTAAGTTAGTTTCTGCTTTTGTTTCCTCAAAGCATACAAATTGGTACAGTAAAATTTTTAATATTCGATATCAGTATACCTATCTGATTTTGACTGACACTACTAAAAGATACATGTAAATAAAGATTTTTTGGATAAGGTTAATTATTAAATCCTTTTTGTTTATCTTTTAGAGTACATTTTTGGCTTAACATAACGTTTGGCTATGATATCTTTCGCATATTACGTTGTACGAATATGAAGATTTGTACCTGTACCAAGCAGATTTCTTTTGATTACGCTTAAAAGGAGCAATTTCAATTTATGTAGTAATGTACTTTTGGAATTTATCCCATACCTTATTCGTAGCATCTATGGCGACCAGATAAACATGGTTTAATTATTTCTTATCTCTTTTTGTAACCAGAACTCTATTTGAGGGTAATATACTTTTTTTTATTTAATTTACATATAAAAGAATTCTGTTAGGTGTATAGGCTTTTATTAATTTTGTATACAAAAGTATGAACGTCGTTTATTTATTGAACTGTTTATTCCAACATTTAATTTTAACTGAAAATGCCTTCTAATTTCTTCAGCAGGCTTACTGTATAATTTTGTTTGTACCTATAGTGCACTTATGTTCAGGGATTTTTTTTAACTTTCCGTGGAATACACACAGAGTGACTATTTTGAATGTTTTTTTTATTTATTTTAAATCACGTGGCGTAGTTTATTTTTTATTTATTTATTTATTTTATTATCCAACAGGTAAGTTTACCCAATTATAGGATCACACAAGAAGATTACAAATTAAATGTATGCTTATTAACTAAAAAAGCAAAATCATATAAAATAAAGAATAATGTGTACAACATATACAAGGTGAGTCAATGAAACGGGACGATTTCAAAAAACCCTAAAACAATAAAAAAATAATTTTTAAAGAAATTTATTGATGAAAACGTAATCTATATGAGTGGAAATTTTGTGTAAGTGCACAATCGTTCATTTTTTGAAAATAATGCCCGAAAGGTGGCCTCCTTTTTGTTGCACACAATATTGAAGCCTCGTTACAAAGCTGTCCATAACATTGTGCAGCATTTCTAGCGGTACTGCGGCCACTTTACCTTGAATCCTTTCTTTTAACGCCTGGATGGTTTTTGGGGGGTACTTTCAAACCCTTTTGGTTTTAGGTACCCCCAAAGAAAAAAGTCGCATGCGGTCAAGTCAGGAGAACGGGGTGGCCAGGAAATATCGCCGTTCCTGCTGATAAGACGACTAGACTGGGCAACGCATGTCTCAGTAAATCCATTCACACTCGTGCTGTGTGGCAGGTGGCACCATCTTGTTGGAAAAGTATCGTCTCATAGTTATCGATTGCAGGAAGAAAACAATTCTGCAACATATCGACGTAACGATCAGAGTTCACAGTTCCTGTGTTCCCAGCTTTGTTCTAAAAATAAGGGCCGATTATCCCTAACGAAGAAACAGCACACCACACGGTTTCTTTCTCTGATTGTAGGGGTCTTTCGTGCAATTCGCCCGACCAAGCATCCATGGTAACTAACTTCCCGGTCTCTAGAATCACAACGTTCAGGAAGTAACCCCGCTCCCCCTCTACTTTTCCTGCAGTGGCTTTCCCAAATCGTCCCGTTTCATTGACTCACCTTGTATAATGTTTAAAAGAAAATTAATATCATCAATAATACGATCAGCAGTCTGGCACATCGCAATGTGAACTACTAATGTTTAAAAAAATATATCATCAATAAGGCGATCAGCAGTCCGGCACATCACACTAAGATGCTCGCAACATCAGCTTCGTTCGAGCTGTAGGTAGATCAAAAGATAGGCCATGGCGAGCAGCTAAACGTGAGACTCTGAATCTAATCTTCGACAGCAGATAAGGACAGTCAATCAAGCCTCGAATTAATTTCACAAAAAATTTTGCACAGTTAAAGTCTCTTCTGTATTGTAAGGAAACCATATTGTGACGCATTAACCAACTTTCTTAATCAGTTCCAATAGCTGGATAAGTGTCATCCAATTTTTAAGATAAGTATTTTTAAAAAACGCCGATGAATACAGTGTAGAGGTAGAGAATGACATAATGTAAATTGGATACCAAACAATAGAAGCATATTCTAGCTTGCTAAGAACGAGTGAATAATATAATGTTTTCAGCAGCTCAGTATTCATGAAGTACTTTGCAGATCTCATTATAAATCCCAGATTTTTTAATGCGCTATTGGCAACATAATAGTTTAGTATCAAATATAACACCAAGATCTTTAACTTCAGAGCTAATTTTAAGTACCTGATGGAGGAGAGTATATGAAGATATAATAGGTGTTATGTTACGAGAAAAAAAATAAAGTAGCCCTTATCGACATTTAGTTTTAACATATTACCATCACACTATCGCGCTATCATAGATTACGCTGAAGATGCTAGCTATCTTTTTTAGAGGAAATTGATGAGTAAATTTTGAGATCATCAGCAAACGCCAAAACAGAGCACGATAACGATGTAATTAGATCATTTATGAATTGAATAAATAACAATGGGCCAAAGTTTTGTCCTTGGGGCACCCCTGAGATTGAAATAAATTCCATTGAGTTGAATCCATTGTAACTTACGTAATTTATTCTATTATCTAAGGAAGTCGGTTAATAGAAAGAATAATAGTCAAAATTTTTTAAGTATACTCTAAATCTAAAGAACAGAAGATCACAATTGCACATGTTGGAGGTATTGGACTACTACTCATTGTTTTACGGATACATAAACAAGTCAGTGTGCTGATTAATTTAATGATAGCAATTTTGTTTCCTCTTTAGCCGTCACACCAGTGTGCTATAGACTATGGACTATTAAGGGTCTACAGAAACGTAAAACCGTTGAACCATTAAGCCCTATATTTATTAAACAATTTTTGCTCCGTTTATCGTATTGGTTAGGTGAACGTTCCTGTTTAGCCTTGCATTTAAAATAATGCTCAGATATTTCATCAAAAACTGCCATACATTTTTATGTTGTAGAACTAACTTATGTTTCTTTTTTGTAAAATGTATAAGTGAGATGTTTCTAGCATTTACCTAAAATGTTTCTATTTGCACCTATTAAATTGGTGCCACAATGGCTGCAGAGTGTGTCTCTTATATGTTGTATAAGGGTGTCGTCTCATTCGCACATCCTTTAGCGTCAAACCTGCCGTCAATGGGTAACTTTAACACTGATTTGCTCCACAGAAGATTCTCTCGTACGGTTATTGAAATTTTCAAGTTTCAAGACATACATATCTCGTGTATCTATATCTTCTACGAAGGTAATTGAATATATAAAGAGAAAAACTGTCACAACTTTAATAGGCTTATTTAAACAACATAACAATTTAACTACTTTTCAACATAATCTCCTTCAACAGTTATAGTTACATTTGTCGGGAGCTTTTTTATTCTAGCGGCAAAGAAAGGCGCATGCGGTAAAATCTCATTTTTCGAGAGGACTTGCCATGATGAAATGACTTGCAGAACTGGTGTATACAAATAAATTTCTGTTCTGCAATTATTGTTTAATGATGACAAGTAAGCCAACTTACTATTTATACAGTTTCGCAATTTTACCTTAGATACCTTTTCTGCCATAGTCGTTTGTCTCTTTAGATATTGAATGACCCTTGTATTTTTCTGTAAACTTGAGAGGAAAATACATTACTCAAGTTGGTCTGAACCTCTTTAGAACGCCGTGATTTAGGGATGAAGATCATCCTAGTGGGATCGTGCAGCATAATTGTACTGAAAACTTTTTCTGTAGCAATGTCTAATATACAAAAACCTCCTTTAACGGAAGATATGAAATACAGTGGAACTCAGATATAACAATATTGAAAGGACTAGCAAATTGTTGTCATTATAACCGAACTGTCGGTATAAAAGAACGTGAATCATAATGCATTTAATTGTTATTTATTGTTGAAAACATCTATTTATTTTAAAACCTAAGCATAATTATATACATCAATATTTTTATTAAATCCTTTTGCTAGTTCACTGATGGTTAACGTGTTTTATTTTACAAAAACTCGCTTGCGCTTGTTCTATATTTTATCCCAGGGCTAGGAAAGACAATTAAAATCTTAAAATTATTGGCAATTGTTTCTGCGAAATTGAAACCATGCAGTAGCCAATATACGTAATTGAATGCAATGAATTAACTGAACACCAGAAAAAAGTATCGACTAAATATATAGATACATACTTCCAACTAAATATATAACTGATTAAGTGTATTAAGTAATAGAATTGTAAACATAATATTGTCTTTATAAACGAATTAAATGGCAAGAATCGATTAAAAATTGTGTTTTTACAACCGAGTTGTCATTTTAAGCATTGTCGCTATAAACGAGCTAAATTAGCATTGAGTCATATAAAATACTGCAGGAACCTAACATAGCGTTACAACCAAGTTGTCGTATTAACCGATGGCGTTAGTTCCGAGTTTTAATGAAGTTAAGTTCGAGATATAATTACGTTCTATATTATTATTACAAATAGAAATAGGTACTAGGTAGCACTACCAAATAGTAATTTGAAGTAAATAAATACACACAATTCCGAAATAAAACTAAAATAAATTTAACAAAGAGAAACCTGAGTATCGTATGCTGTCTTAAATGTTTCTAAGGTTCTTGTATTTTACACATTATTCGATAGAGAATTCCATAAAGTTTGCCATAGAATATAAAGCCCATGAACTGCGCCTAAACCACTTTTAAAATAATTTTTTCTAACACTAATATCTTATACTGTTTCTATGGTGCATAAGAGCTCACTTGTTATGTTTCCTTTAAAATACGCTTTCTCTATAAAATACGCCGTCAATGACAACGTATTTTATAGGCCTTTAAATACGTCGTTGCCTAGCAATCTTCGCATTTTGTGTATTATGACACGTCTCAAATAATAATTTATTAAAATTTCTAATAATATATTAGTGAAAGAAAATGTCTGATATTAGTGTTAGAAAAAATCTTGAAGATAACTCGTGTTTTATAGTTTAAAAATCTCGGTCTATCAAATCCTCGGCTCACTTCGTTCGCTCGGATTTGAACTACGACCTTGATTTTTAAACCTTCTATAAAACACTTGTTGTCTTAATAGCTATTAAGTCTTACTTGACTTGTGTTACAAAAGATACATTTTAAAAAAATTGGTTAAAAAAATATATGGGTTGCTCTTGTTTTCGATATATGTATTTCATTTTTGTATGTCTGGCTGTGTTAGCACAGGGAACTATTATGAATTTTTCATGTAAACCACTCCAGCAGTAACCATTTTCAGTAACCTACTAAGAACCCAGGACAAAATTTTTAAAGAAACTTGAATATTTTAGAACTGACTTTAATAACTATTTTTGAAATTAAGAATAATTTAAGTATATTTATATCTAGAAGTATTCAGAAGCCAGAAAGTTTGATTTTAAAAAGTACTAAACACTGAAACAATATTGTTTCAAGTCATTTTAAACGCCGTTCAACAAAGTTTAGTTTAAAAAAATGTAAACGATTAAATAAATGAATTTTTGAAGAAAATATGCAAATTTTAATGAAATATACGAGCACATATTATGTGCTTAATAAATCAGAGGCGTGACGTTTTTGTGTAGTAAATATTGTACAGCATTAATTTTCACTTTTGAAGTAACCAAAAACTTCACTTGAACATTAGGCACACCGTAACTTTGGAACTTCACGTACCATAATTTATCACTTTGTGTCAGGTTATCGAAAATTCACCCCCTTTGATGTCCAACTTTGTAAAGCTATCAGTTAATACCTTCACAAGTTTTCCTGTATTAAAATGTCGCGGTGCACTTACACGTCGCTTCACTAAATTTAGTATATAAATTCTCTCTTTTATTATTCAACATTCGCTCTTGAAAATGTAAATAAAAAAGTTTCAAAGGTAAGAAAAAAACTATAATTAAACTAAACTTTACCACTGTTCGAGTTAGTAAAACAACACTCAGCGTAAGGAATCCTTCGAATGTTTTTCATTAATCCTGAAATTGGCTATTATCGAGTTAAAGGTTAATTTTGTTTGATTCCCATCCAGTTCAACGTGGTCGTAAAAGCTCGACCCCATTTGGAAAGTCCAATAGTTAAGTTAACATTCTTTTTACCTTTCTCCTCACGAAGATGTACACTCCCTTGGGATAAAACAGTTCGAAATTTATGTAGCTTTCCTGTTCAAAGGGAACAAAATATCTATACTTTGCAAATAATTACAAGCATCCATACTTTTATAGGCAAATATTCCTTTTGTATCAAAGGAAATAAACACAGATTATAAAGGGGAAGCAACTTCCTAGTTTAAAATGGGGCACTCTTTTTAATTTGGTGGCTCTATATGAGTGTTATTAGAACCCACGTTTCATATTTTAAGGGACATTTAATTAAAGTTCATTTCAGGCAGAGTTTATTTATGATCGTAATTCTATCCTCTCTCTAACATTTTTAATTTTCTTCAGTTTACAAACTTGACGGTTTTCAAGCACGTTAACTGAAAATCGATGTGTATTTCAAGCCTTTACACATTAAATCAGAAAAAATGGAAATTAAATTGATTTAAATCTAAACTAATTTCATTTAAAAGCTATCTGACAATAATCAGGAATATATTGAATTTTTTAATCAATCCTGATTTTTACACAATAGAAAAGAGAGTTTTAAATCGATTTAAGTCAATTTTGTGAGTCTTCCAATCGAATTCTATTTATTTGTAATTCCAAATTCAGCACTGCGAGATCACCATTAAATGCTTAAACCAATAAATCCAATATTTAATTTTTTGTTTAAAGATATACAAACTGAATTTTAGTTGGGTCATCTAAGTTAGATGCTGATCGAATCTTGATTTTATTTTATTTTCGGTCACAGTTCTTGAATTTAAATTGGTTATTTTTGATGTAAAAATTAAAGCGATTTGTTGAATTTATTATTAAGGCTTTTAACTAGCTTTCTGATTTTGCTGTCAACAACATCAGACTGAAATCCAAAACATGAATTTATTTCTCTTTAAACAAGTACCTTCTTAATATCTTTTTATGTTTGTTTATTGTTTAAGTAAATATGTGTTCTTTAATTCCAAGAATTAATCCTTGCTTTTTGTTTCATGGGTTTAAATTACTTTATATGATAATTGACTCTCTAATTCACACACAATTCTCAACTTATTTCGAACTTGCTTGGCAATTATTGGTGTTCATTCCACTTCTTTGTATTTTTAAGGGCTGTTATTTTAGTTAAGCTTTTCTTATGGAAATTACCTACGATTTTATTTGAAATATTTGGCGCCTTGTTTTACTATTTAGTTTTCTTGTTACTACAAAACTTCACTTTGCCAATCCACATTTATTTCCGCTTTTCCAAATGTAACTAATCTAATTTATAAGTGGATTTCAGTGTACTGATGGACAATCAGAAATAAAGGGTTTCGGGAAATCAACTTAAATTCTCCGCTCTGAACTTTTACTGCCTCCCAGGGGGTTTATAAAAAGTAAATCTACATTTACCAAAGTAGAAATAAAATATTTGGGTAATTTTTAAATGTAGGGGTTTTAAGGTTATTTTTAATTGAAATCACCGAAAAAGCCTTTATTTTGTTAAGTATTACTTTCGTAATTATAATTTTCTACAAAATTACCTTTATGGGAATAGTAAATTTTATTAAACTAATTAGTTAAAAACACATCTCTTGTAAGAATAATTAGGTTAATTTTAATATATTTAAAACGTAAAACTTACGGCCGAAAAAAGCAAATTAGAACAAGTTACATAATTGAAAAAAGTTTTTGGAATATAGGAATTACAATTTTTTTAAATCTTAGGCCCAGAATTGCAAATTTACATGTATAAATAATTTATGTACAGGATGCGGACAGCTCGTCGCCACAACAGCAGTTCAACCCCAATGTAAACGAAGCATTTTTAAAGAACAAACACTTAACGACCCTTCGAGTGAAATTAAGATGAAGTGTACCGCTTTTTAAAAAATTTTTCATCATGAGTAATGGGACAGAAACCGACGACTTTCTAAACTGTTGTAATACCACAGTGCTGAGTGTAAATTTTTCAAGTTTGAGCAATGTTACCGAACAACCTAACGCAACAGTGACTGATTTTGTTCCGTATTATGAAAGACCAGAAACTTATATTGTGCCAGTTCTGTTCTTTTTAATATTTGTGATTGGTGTTATCGGAAATGGAACCCTCGTCGTTATCTTCCTACGACACAGGACAATGAGGAACGTTCCTAATACGTAAGTAATTTATTAAAGTTATAAATGAAAGTCAATTGAATTTGAAATTCTGCGAAAAATTTTAAATTGTAAATGTTGTTTTGTTTCGTTGGTCCAATTTTAAAGTTGACGTAATTATTATCGGTATATTAATGATGATAAACAAGGTTTTTAATTAAACGTATACATTATGCAGATGAATTTGAACTTGCCCTGGGTGTGTTAACAAAGGGTTAATACCCCACGGAGTATTAAATCTAAGAGGCACTAGCGCGAGAAATTAACTCCTAAAAATTAACAAATGTACTAAATTTCATTCATGGATGCGTATTCGTACAAACTAATATTAAATTTTTGTTATAGGTATATTCTATCGTTGGCACTAGCAGATCTTTTGGTGATAATAACGAGCGTGCCATTCACCTCCGTCGTCTACACTGTTGAATCCTGGCCTTGGGGTGAATTAATTTGCAAATTATCAGAAACAGCCAAGGATATTTCAATAGGAGTGTCTGTTTTCACATTAACTGCACTGTCGGCGGACAGATTTTTTGCTATTGTGGATCCATTGAAAAAGTTGCATGCAACTGGTAAGATAATTTTCTTTCTCTTTCGCGCGCGCGTGTTCTCCCCATCTCTCTCATATCTTTCGACTTCCTTGTTTTTAAAACCCTCCGGAGGGCGCGCTTTTTAGAATTCAACGATCGGGCGCGCCGCGGCATTTACACCGCATTTAGTTCTTTACGTTTCTAGCACACAAATAGCAAATAAAAAGTTTTTTATGTAGTAAAATAAAACAAATATACCATGCTTAAACATTTTATTGAAATAAAAAAATATATATAGCCATTTTCATTCTCTTTTTCTTCGGCTAAATCCCTAACGACGTTTTCTAAAGCATCGGGTGTAAATCCAACCCAAAACCCAAAATTCAGTAAAATCTTGCTAATTTTTTTACAAGTTTGAAGTATACGTGTAAGTATAGACAATAGTACACGTACACATGCATATTATAAGTTACACACTACCAATATTATGAAAAATTTAGCAAGAATAACACTTACATGACAGGGCGCGCCGGCGGCAAACACACCGCAAATTCTAATCTAGCACCCGGCCCGCGCCGCCATGGGTGCGAAGGCGTGCACCGCACACAGGCGGCCACACCAAAGGCGGCAAAACGGCACAGCCGATAAACCGACAGACCGACAGACGACATAAACAAAAAGCACGAATAAACAAAAGCATGAATTGGCACGTGGCTAGAATTAGAGCGGCCGCGGTAAAAAACAAAAACAAAAGGGTATTGTGCTAAACTGCTAACTTTAATTATTTTATTTTCTATCGACTTCTTTGCTCTTTTTCGGAAACCGACAAAGGAAAAAAAATGTTATAAATATGACTATTCTGGAGAAATGCCCCTATTACACATTTCTATTAATAACAACATTTTTTTTTCTTCAATAGTTGTAAAGCTACTAAACATAAAATTTATTTTAAATTTTACGGAACACTGGAATCGTTTTAATTGAATGCAAATAATTTTTACAATTGTCATCTGTTATGTGTTTGGTTTTTGTCAATAAAAAAAGTTTAGGTGGTTCATAAACATCTAACAGTTCACTTATATTTACATAGAGGGTGATCCAAAAGTATTGACATTAATTTTAAGGGTAGGTACAGCATATCAAATAGAACAACTTTTCTCAATAAAGCATGTGTCGCAAGTAAGCGGTAAACTCGGAAAAAAATTAAAAATATCAACACAAAAATTATTTGGTGGTTACTGGAATTTAAATTTATCAAACGCCCTTGTTGTTGATACTGATACAGACCAGCTGTATACGTAAGTAGGTTAATATCAGTTCATTCTTAGCTTTCAGAGTGCATTCATCGAACGTTTTAATGGAAGGTTAACCTTTTAACAACTGAATGAATTGATGTTATTGTACTTAATTTTGTTTTGTTTGTGTTGTGTATATTTGTGTTTGTATAGGAGTTAATGGAGGAACATTTGAAAATTTTTTGTAAGTCGTGTTTCTCTTTATTTACAACAGTTTTTTTTTATATCACTTTTTAAACATGCCAATAATTATTGTTTAATGCCAGTCTCAAGCCTGAAAAAATGCGAAAGGAAAGTGAAACCTGTAAATTACATAATTGTCTGATGTTCCATTTATTTTTGCAAGGTCAAATTTCTATTGCAGGTGTTTAAATGCATATTAGCCAGCGGTTCTTAAAAGTGTATAACAAAATTTAAAATAAACAAAAATCGCAATAAACTTTAAATTTTGGCTGTAATGTTCTTCTATTAAGGTCAGCATATACCCATTTAATTTAATGACAATACTTTTAAATCATCCTGTATATAAGGAAACATATTTTACCGTCTTTAACTATAAAACAGTTAAACAAGGTAAATAGGTAAATCTTTTAATTTATAAGTAGCTATCTGTAAGGGCGCAAAATTTATTTTTGCACACGGGCGGCGAACTGGCTTGGCGCGGCCCTGTCTAGCACTTGTAACAACTTAGCGGAAATGATATATTATGTCACCAAACCTGTCGGTAGTCGGCGCTAATAACATAAACAAGGAATACCTAGACGCAAAATATTACAGGGCACACCATAAATTAGTTATAACAAAAAAATATAAATTTGCGGCTTTTTGCCGCCGGCGCGCCCTCCGGAGGGTAAATAGAATATGTATCGCGCTCTGTACCGTTTATTAAATTAGTGTAAAGATTATCTTTGGATTAACTTATCAGTAAAATCGGCGTTCCATATTAATATCGAGGAATATACGAATAACCAATGTCAAATCCACTTTTTTATTATTAGTAGTATCTATGCTTCTTCATTTATTCATAATAATAAAAAATAAAGTGGATTTGACATTGGTTATTACTACATTTCATAATACGATTGATTAATCCATTGTGGGATCAGTTTCGACATCTCATCAATATCAATTTTTTAAATTAGTTTTTACGATAAATATATTTTATGATCTAATTTATATTTATAAATACGATTTTTTTAACCAATAGGTGAGTAGGAAGTTATACACTTCCATCTTCGTATATACAAGGAACAGTCATAGGAAAACGTAATCGAAAACGAAATAAAAAAAAATTTCGAGACTGCAGTCGAAAATAATGACAGTATTTCAAGAGCTAAAACTATTTAGGAATAGTTTTTTGAATCTAAAAAAGTCGAACTTTGTCTATTAATCGCAACTCGCTGTTCGCAACCTGAATTTCAAATTTGAAGACTGCATATTGAATCCTAACTTTTTTCTTTCTTATGCTCGTGGGTATTTTGAATCGATAATAAAACTTTTGTTGAAATATAATTTTTAATTGTATACCCTCAAATACAAGAAAAACAAAAATTCCAACGAATCACAACTCACACTTGAACTCTTGTCTTTAAATAAGAAATTCGGTTTTACATTCGTAAATGAAGTACGAATCTTCATGTCCCAATTAATAATTTGAATCCTCTTAGTTTCAATATTCAAATAACTGATTTTAAATATAAATTTTCAGCTTTTAAAGCGAGCTTTACTGTGATTTCAAAAAAAGCTACCTCAAATTTGATATCGTTAAACAAACTTCCTGGACCAGTTACTCCAAATTATAAAATTCAAAGGTGGAATTAGGGCTGAATATTTAAAGTCTAGACTGTAATTGAAAACGAAAGCCAAGATTGAAGTTTGAATTTTGTCTTAGTAAAACATTCGATCCAAAAAAAGCTACTTAGTTCGTTTCGTTTGCTTATTTCACGTATGATTGGTTGCAATCTCAATAAAAAAAATTGAGAAATGTAAATTCTCAATTGTAAACTTCGCAACTTGAATCTGGATTAAATTATCAAATCCAGACTGAAATTAAAAGCGAGAATCCAGCTTGAAGATTTTAATTCTGTTTTAGGCAAAAATTCGACTCAGAAAATAGCTACAACTCCGGAACATTTTAATTCTCATTCAAAATTTAACTTCACGGCCTCATTTCAAGTGATAACCTTTTGGCATAAACTCATCCCAGATTTCTTTGAGTTTTTGATATGGTTCTTGAAGGACTTACAGCTATCATTTATGGACGCATAAAATACAAAGGTGTTTTGGTTTAAACTCAACTTTTTAGTAAAAAGCAGATGTACAAATTTGTTTTTGAAAAACGTTTAAATACTTATATCAAAAATAAAAAAAAAAGTAATTACATTAAACGAGGTGTTCATCACTCATGCAATCATGTTCGTTAATGCGTGGAATTTGGGCGAATTCTTGTGGTAGTTTAAGGCAATCTGAGATTCTCTTATTACCAGATTGATTATCACAATATAAAATTCATATTTAAATAACTATTTAAATCCCGGATAACATTTAGTTATTTTATTATAATACCCTATGACCATATCATTCAAGCGTTATAATCTCGCTTATCAGTTCTGATGCTGTAGCAGTTCTAGACATTTCAAAGCAATTCAAAACGTTCTAAGGCAGTTCTAAGTAAGTAGTGTAAAGAAATCTAGCACAGTCTGTAGTAATTATCTTAACTTTTTAAGGCAGTCTGGCGGATATTTAATAATCAAAATAATAATATGGTGGAGGAAATCAAAGTAATGTAAGATTGATCACTTGTCCCAAAAATTCAGCCATAACCAACCCGTCGCATTAAAACAATGTTAAAAAATAAGGCAGACATTATGTTGCCCACTGGCATAATATTAAACACAGTTAACCTGTAACAGGAACTATAATTCTTTCTATTACAACTACCTATTTATAATAAACGGACGTTGATAAAACTATTGCTAATAAGTAATATCTAAAGATAAATATGATATCAGTCTACAAGGTATTTTATCCAATACATTTATATGCAACAAATGAATAACCCCTGGTATTCATCAAGTTTATTATTTAATTCTAATCAGTATATTCAATTAATAATTTTACTTCAACACAGTTCGTTAAAATTTAAACAAACAGATACCGCTGAATAAAGGAACTGGGCCACTTTAAAAATGTGCATTAACTTTGATTAAACTTAAATTAAATGACAAAAAATTGCAATAACTTGAGCATAACGTATTTAAAGAAAATTTATTTAGGGTACTACCAAATTTTAAACACGAGTAAATGATGCCTAAGTATTGTTTTCCAGTTTTAATTAATCCGTGGCAGTATTTACAAAGAAAATCAGAAATAGAAATTAAAACTAATAACGTGCCTCTTCAAGGATTTATCAGGTCTTGGCAGCGTTTTGGCATACTTAATTACTAAATTTCGTACAAATCAACAGATTTAAACAATTTACCCTCAGTTAAACTTTGTAGAAATATGGCAAACATTGAGAGAGGTTTGTGTCCAAAGCATAAAAGAAAGAAAGAATCTTTGTAGAGATAGTATGCGATAAAGATCAAGATACACCAAAACTTCTAATGGGACTTAGTTATTAATTGATAAATTTAAAAATTCAACAACATAACCATTACTATGATAATACAACATGTCGTTATGTTATAAATAAATCTGCATTTTTCTTAATGAACAACTTAATTTATTGAGCAGCATCATTCAACTAGCTTTTTCAAATGAAACACCCTGTATATTTTTATATTTATTAAAAGCTAGTTGAAAACAATTTCGATAATAAAATGAATACATTGTATATTAAATATATGTTTCCATGATAGGTTGCTTAGATCCAAAAAACTTTCGTTTGTAAAATTTTTATAATACTTTACAGTTTAAAAAAATATCTGGGTGTTCCAGCACTTTTCCACGACCCTTTATGTATACTTGTAATCAATCACAAAACAGCTTTTTCGCATATCGCATTCGCTACCAAAAAATGAAGGTAAGAATCAGAATCAAATTACAAGATTCGTAACTCGAGTTTAGACTGAATATTTAAACTGAGCTTGAAAGCTTCAAAGGTTGAATTCTGCCTTAGTATAAGATCCAAGTTCAAAAGAGTGAGAAACGTATTAATTATAAAACATGTAAGTTCGCTCGTTTCATGTTTGTATTACCAGGCTTAAAATATTGCATTTACATGAACATCAAAAAAACTTTTCACATATCTCATCAACAGGTAAAGTTGAGAATCAGAAATTTCAAATTCTTAACTCGGGTCTGGCATTGAAATTGAAAGTAAGATTCCAGACACAAAATTTAACTTCACTCCTTCCTATCACGTTTAATTTCCAATGCTAAAGCATTAGATACATTGTAATCTAAAAAAAATAGCTTTCACCTATGTAGCTATCTCAGATTCGAAATGCAAAACACAAGTTGAGGATAAGAATTTGAAATCTCATAATTTGTAATTCAAATTTAAACTGGATTTAAATATTGAATACAGACTGTTGGAAATAGTAATCCACATTCTGTGTTTAAATTGTCGTAATAAACAATTAAAGTAAATAAAAACTACAACTACAACAAAAGTTTAACTTTGAATTATTGGATTTACTGTAATCTCAAAAATACTTTTCGCATATCTCAAATATAACACCAAAAAACCAAGTTAAGGACCCAACGTTTTGCATTCCAAAGCTCATATCGTGAGTCCGCACTGAATCATTACGTATCGAATCCAAACTGAGATTAAAAGCAGAAATTCATAGTCAAAGTTTGAATTCCGTCTTAATGATTGATGCGATTCAAAAACAGCTGCAACCCAAGGGTATTTTAATTCTAAAATAAAATTTAAATTCACTCGTTTCAGGTTTGAATTTTCAATCTTTTATTTACCGTAATCGTAAAAGCTTTTCAGATATCTCAGATATAATACCAAAGAATCAAGAAGAGAGTTCGAGGGGTTTTAAATTGATAAATAGAATCAGAACTGGACATTTAAAGATCAAAACCAGACTGACAAAAAAATAAGAATCCCTCTTCAAATTTTAAGTTAATAACAAACTTGAAACGTGTAATTTAATGTTTGTGTCTTAAGTGATCGTTAAAATTAAAAAGCTACAGCTTAAGAACATTTTAATTCTGAAATAAAGTCTTAAGTTTGGCTAAATCAGATTAATGGAACAAATACCTACAAATAACTTTAATAATGACTTAATTAGTTTGTAAAATACGTATTAAAGTGTACGATTTATTAATCTTGTGTTGTATTTGTTTTAATGAAAGTAAAGTGAAGTGCTCGTTTAAATAATTTTTAACAAAACGGAAAAAACATTCCAACTAAAAACGAAATTTTAAACGGTCCTAAACAGATTCGTAAACTGAAATTCGCTTTTTTGCGAAACCAAAACACATGTCTCTAATACGTACGCCTGTTGAAATGTTTGAAATAAATAAATACCCAGAGGAATTTCCTACATACCAGACGAATTCCTAGGACAGCACGAGCTTTTCCATTCTCTAATTCTCTTTAATATAAATGGCATAATACCAACGCTTGTTCATTTATTTTTGGAATAGCAATCTTGAGCACTTCGTCTTATTTATTTTTTATCACAAATACACCATTAAATGATTTGTTTAAAAGTGTATTATGTAAAACTGACCTGATTAATTGAAACTTTTTTATTATTATTTAACACTAACCTTCTTCATTTTTAGTTCGTTTTACTAATTTACTTAATGAGATTTGAATACTTTTATTCTACAGGGTTGACGAGTTCACGTTAGATTATTTTTTTACATAATAGTAATAATAATTATTATTGGCCCGTATTTGGCGCAAGGTACATCTGTTAGGTCAATACACACATGATAAATGAATATTACAAAGATTCATACAATAGGAACACACATACAAAATATATATGAAGACACTGTATAACGACAAAAGCAATTATATAACAATCATTTGTAAATAAAACAAAACAAACAATACAACATGCAATATATCACAGAAAAAAACATCACCGGCTGTAGTTTACATATTCGTCAATGCTCTAGAATGCGTTATTACTTAAAAATAATTTTAAGTTCCTGTTAAATGTAAAAAAATTGTTTATACTTTTTAAATTCGTGGGCAGTGCATTATACAGGATAACACCGTTGTAGGATGGTGATTACCTATACATCTAAGTTCTGTGTGCAGAGATTAATAACAAATCGCTAAACCTGGTATGGTGGTTATGTGGATCCCCCACTATATGAAATAACTGCATATTTTGCTTTACATATAGTAAACATCGAAAAATATAAATACAGAGGAATTACAATAAATATTCGATTTTTAATGAAAACGGTCTTGCAAGATTATCTGCATTTTAATTTAAAAATTATTCGGATTATACGTTTTTGATTAATAAATACTTTGTTTGAGCATGTTACCTTATCCCAAATAATTATATTGTATGATATATAAGAATATGTTAGAGTTAGAGCATAGTATACATTTAACAATCCAGAATTATCGAGAGTGTTTTGTAATTATCATATTGCATAGTAAGCTCTGGTCAATTGTTTACTTACAAAACTGATGTGCTCCAACCATGTTAATTTTGGGTCAATCCTAGTACCTAGGAACTAGACCACTATTAATATTAAGAGCAATATCGTTATCACTACCACTGCTTGATCTCCCTAACTTATGATTTACTATATTCCAGGTTGTTTTACTTTTATTCGCTGCATTACTAATTTTACTTGCATAGTAGGTTTTTTAAGTGATTTAATGTCTTTTTTATATTGTTTAAGACGATATGCATATAAATCTCTTATTTCGGGAGTTTTTATCTCCTTACTCAACCAAAATAAGTTTTTATGCGATTACTTTCAAGGATTATATCATAAGTAACCCAACCTTCATCTGACTATTCCTTATTGTTCATGTTTCGTACTCGTTTGTAGGACAACATTCATTAAAATAATACAGAATATTATTTATAAAATTTTGAAAAGCATCATTTATGTCTAGGTTATCGACATCAGACCAGTTGCCAGTTTATTTTTAAGCTGGTTTACATCTTTTCGGGTAATTTGTCTTTTATTGTATGAAGGCAATTTTGAAGTGTTACCAAAGAGAGAAGATGTAAATTGAACTGTCATGATATGAGCAAAGTGGTCCGCGATCAATGAATTAACTTCTTGTAATTTATACCAATTTTGTGGAAGTGAAGATACCATGTAATCTATACACGTTGAGCTAGTGTGGCCATTTTTATCAATTTGAACTCTTGTTGGTGAGGTTACTATGAAACCTAAATTAAACGAATCAAAAATATCGCTTAATGATTTTGAGTTTTTAGAATTACCAAGGTAGTTGATATTAAATCTCCACATAATATCATATTAATTTAGATTTATTACATGCAAACCTTAAGGCAGACATTATGTTATTAAAGAAAACGTTTACATCGCCATTTGGAAGACGATAAACAGTACATAGTTATATAATAACTTTTTTGTTATTAATAGATACACAAGCACCACACATTTCAATATGACAGTCTATAGATAACTGCTCAAACAGACAAATATTTTCAATAATAATTTTACTATTAGCCAGCCAGTATTAGTGAACTCCCATGCTCGTTACTTTTTCTAGTAAAGCAAGCCACCAGTTTATAATTTTCTAAATAAAAGTTATTCATATTATTTTCATTTAACCAATGCTCCGATATACAGAGAATATCAGCACCAGAATCCGTAACAAAAATTTCAAGTTCGTCAGTCTTATTTATTATACTATGCACATTAAGGCTGTTTGGTACATAAAAAATTTTGTAATTTTTTGCAAAATATTTTTATTAAATTGTTAGATCGCAGTATCAGATTAAGATATGTGGAATAAAAATATATAAAAAGTTTGTTAGTTTACCTGTTATCACGTCTTTTAGAGTCGATCTTATTTCCAATTGATTAAAACATCCATTTATCGGAGTAGCAAGTTTCATTTGAGAAATGATAGTAGCTTTTGTGATCTATTTTGGGATGACATAATTTTAATTGTTGTTATAAAAACCATTTCGCGTATAATAATTGTTTTAAAAGAATTCAAAACAGCAGCGAATTATAAATAATTATTATTTTTAAATGACTTCCAATGCTTCAATCGAATTGAAATTATATTCATCCTAATAATAATAATAGCTAATGTCAGTACACTCTCTTGTTGATAATTTTTTCTAGAATTCAATAAATTTCGATCGTAATTCTGCAAAACTTTGTTAATTTAACCTCTAAAGTGGCTTTTTAAATTAAAGGTTATTCAGTAACTTTCAAGATAATAAGTACTTTGTATATTTAAAAATAATATGCAATTCATTCAGTATAATAAATTATTTAACCTGAGAAAAGTACTAATCATTCTGTACATGTTACGCAAAATAAATGAATTATGTTCAAGAATCGCAGTTTCTCTTTCAATTTAAAATTACTTTACACATTGACTTATTTTAAATTTAATTAAGACACCTCTGAGGTCCTACAATTTATTATAATTAATTACTATTATTTATTTTAAACCCAAAATCGCAAACAGATTAGGTATTTTATATAAAGGGAATTATGGACCACCAACAATTAGCAATAAATCCGAAAATAAACTAATTTATATTAAAAAAATGTAAATGAGTTTTAGGCAATTCACATTCAAAATATCCCGAGCATAAAATACGTAAAAACCGAAAAGATGAATTTATATTTTCGTACAAATTAGGGGTGGTAAACCTGTGACGAGAGAAAAAGGGAGGTGGTAGGTAAACTGAAGAGGAGAATACCTAGTACAACTAGCGCCCCGTAGCGGATTTATTTTGATAGCCTTAACGTGTGAAATTTTCAGGATATTGTTACACGTGTTATTACAATAAACAAATTTTTCATTGGTATTATTGATCTTACGTGTATTAAGTCTTATCACCGAGACATTTAAAAATACTAACATCTCCTAAATTTATATTTAAATTCATGAGTAGGGATGATTGATGATTAGAATTTTGATGATTGTCGTTGATCAGTTTGCGTATGCATTTCATTGTCATTTTGTTCTACTGTGAATTTTAGATTTTCTTGTAATATAATTTGGACCAAGTTACTAAAAGTAATATATTATTTAGATGTAGTCCATGTGACATAAAGTTATTTGCACTCAAAATTTTGTTTATTTCTACATAATGTACGTTTTCATTATACGACCAAGCACGACTGCGAATAGCTTGAAATAATTTTTGATTAAATTCGGCAGTAAAATGATTAAGAACACTACGCCCATGCCAGAAAGGGACAGACACTACAATAATATTTGTATAATATAATTTATTTAAAACCTTAAACATCTCGTCAATATACAGTTTTGGCGTACTTCTGGTATCATTGCTGCCTGCTACTAGTATAATGATAACTAAATAATTTTTTGTGAAATTTTTACTTTTGATTCGCTATTTAATTGGTAACATATTATAGAAAATATCTAAGCAATATAGTCGGATTCGATTTAATTTGACATGTGGGTTTTCGCAGTATATTTACTTGTATAGTTATACTGCTCTCTTTCTAGCTTGTTACTGCGTATAGGCTATTAGAGCGAGCGCAAGTCTTGCAGATGGCCGCTCTGAAATTTATGAAATGACTTGTGAAACGAAAAGAGATACCTAGCATTTACTGTGTTCAGAACGGTTCAGTACATGCCAAATTAGATCGAATCCGACTATAACACTTGTGAGCGAGGCGATGTATTTTTTGGCATGAGATGAAGAGAAAGACAACCAATAATGTTTCCAGACTTCCTATAGAAATTTGAGTTATTGCTAAGGTTAAGGCAATCCGTTGTCGATGATAATACATTAACGGAACTTGTTTCTTCTTTTAATGTACTCTGATTTTAGAGCAAGACACTTTTTCATTGCTCTTTTTACCCTCGTTCTTTATGTTTCCATCTTTAGGGAAAAGTTCATCAATTTTTCTTTTCAAATTTTTAACGAGTTTATTTAACTGGACAATTTTAGTACTTAGTGCTTTTAGTTGATTAGTAACTCCATAATTAAATTTCTTTTTTTTTCGTTGTTGGCCGAGGTGATCTTAGTTTGCTGTTATTTTTCTTGCTTTTTATTACATTTACGTTCACACTGTCATTGTCATGAGATTCATATGCATCAATTGTCTCTCCATTATCATCTGGTAATATACGTAGATTCAGTTTTAACAGTTTCTTGCAATCTAATTACGAGAGTAGCCTTGTTTCCCTTTTTATCCAGACCTCGCTTTTCAAGTTCATGTTTGAGTTGATTAATTTTTAAGTCGTTTATTTTCACATCACTTGTTTTGTCATTCATATTCAATTCAAAGAAATTTCAAAAGTTTAAACCAACAACAAACGAAACGACGATCTGCCACACACCACGCCACACGATGAATTTGACGGTATCTACCAATATACTGTAATGAACTAAAGTGTTTAAATCTGCTTTTAATACATGAAAGAAACAACTAACATGTTAAGTAAATTACGTTAAATTGTGGTTTTATTGATTTTGTTTCACTTTATGATAAAATAGGTACCTCGAAAGCCATAAATTATGTTTAATAAGATAATACCTACTGACGTATACAACGTTTACTTAAAAACTAATTCACATCGATTAATCGGCAGCCTTCAAAAAGAAATAAATATAACGATAAGGTGTTCTTATTCTATTACGAGGAAAAGCTCGCGTCTTACACATAAATAAGAATTCTTCTTGCAACCACTATGTGCTGATACAAACACTCTTTAACATGAAAGATAAAAATAATGGTCTCTCACTTTGTTTATGAACCTCGTTCAAACTTTAGCACACATGAGGGTCTTTCATCTTTTATATTTCATTTAAACTCCCTTTAGACGCGAATGTGGATGACAGTAATATTATCTATATAACCTTATATGCTGGACTGAAATGAATTTTTCCTATGTTTCCACAACCCTAAAGCGTTAAAATATTTAATAAAATTGATGTCGGAAGAGCTTCAAAAGCCAACACTACAAGATTCAATTTTGTTTCTGCACATTGTAAAAACTTTAGCGGGCAATATTTAAAAGAAACACTCGACAGTTTCTCGACTTTTAAAGTTCAAAAACGAAGAAAACTTTCGGCGTTGGGGAAATGTTTTTGTAATCTTAGAATTTTTAATAACCGTTTACGTATTTCCTTGAACTTTTTTAATACTTTTAAAAATGACGCGGCAGCTTCTATTTTTGTTTTCTTTTTTTATTATAGGTGGAAGTCGTAAAGCGACAAGAATAACTCTCTGTATAGCAATTTCAATATGGATACTTGCCATTTTATGTGCCATACCAGCAGCTATAGGTTCGCATTTGATGCAAATCAGCGATCCTGATGGCACCATAAGTTTTACGGTGTGCTACCCTTTCCCACAAGACTGGCTAAATCATCAGTACCCTAAAATAAACGTAATGATGAGATTTCTCGTCCTTTACATCCTACCATTAGCTATCATCGCTATTTTCTACCTTAAAATGGCCAACTATTTAATTATAAGCACCAAAAACGTACCTGGAGAAGTTCAAGGCACCCAAAGACAGGTATTTTTTTCTCTTGTTTAAAAAATGAGAACTTAAAACCATAAAAATGATCTTTGCAGATTCGGGCCAGGAAGAAGGTTGCAATCACGGTCCTAATATTCGTTTTAGTGTTCGCTGTGTGTTTCCTACCTTCACACGTATTCATGCTGTTTTTCTACTTCCATCCTCAGTCCGAAGATTATTACAACGCTTTTTGGCATTACACCAGGATTGTTGGGTTTTGCTTGTCATATCTGAATTCCTGTGCTAATCCTGTCGCTCTTTACTGGGTCAGTGGGACCTTCAGGAAACATTTTAACAGGTAACAGTTGTTTTTTTTTTATTATTTTGTATTTATACGCTTTGCAAAGAAAAGGTAAAATATGTTTTCCGCTGACAACAGTGTTTCAGATCAAGTTGTTTATGCAAAAATTTGAAAAATTAACTCGCAAAGTTTTCGATTATTAAATGTAAAGAAAAGGCTTAAGTTATTTGTAAAGTTTCAAAGGACTCACTTTCAGCCTTTAATTTTTTAAATTAAATAAAGATTTCATAGTAAGTAATTCTCTTACTTTTCTTTCTGAATGTTTTTTATGTTTGCAATTAAGTAGTCTAAAAGTATTCAATTTCCTATGCAAAAATTATAATACTTTCCAATCGCGTTTTCCACACTTATCAAACTTTCATGAATTTGTTTCCTGTTAAATTTATTTTTTAGTCTTCAGAACGAAACTGTTTTCTATCAGTTAAGTTTTCTTATACGTCTTCAAAATGAATCACTTCGGTGAAACGTATTGCCCACCACAAGTTTTTTAACCAACATATCCTTGCTGAAGCTTGATTACTGCGTAAAAAATTACTGAGAAACTCAAAAATTTCCTCTTCCAAAATACTTTTAAAATTTCAAGCCTTTATAGTAAATTTTAATACTTCATTGTTATGCTCTTCCAACCGCCCCTATTTACTTAATTTCAATCGCATCTCAAACTTAATGAATTCTGCTACAGAAGGCTATAGATTTGTCATTAGTGTAACAGACCTTTCGAATTAATAAAGCTACCCTTCTTACTTGAACAAGAAACATCTTTATTATTATCAAAGATAATCCTATCACATAAAAACGTCTACAAGTAAGGCGTGATTCGGACGTTCTGTCTAAAAGCTTCTGTCCCTGTTTTTGTCGTCAAACTCATGAAAGGAATTAAGAAAAGAGCCTTTGGCAGATTTTACGTTTTTGTTACTCAAATTTAATCAACTCTGCTCGTTTACTTACAACGTTTCAATCCCCTTTTAGGTATTTACTTTGTACGAAACCGAAGCGTAACCGTTGCAACACTTGCCAAGGCCAACACGCCACCTCTATGACGATGATGTCCACTAAAAGAGGTCAGTCGACTTATAATAAAAATAAGAATATGTCTATAAATCGACGGCCTAATCTTTTGGGACAGGAAACCTCCATTACATTACTTGGAAATGGAACCGATCATGTCTGTAGCAAAATGTAAATAAAAGAACTGCAGAAGGGCAACATTTTACTTTTTGGGATACTTCAAGTGTTTGTTTTCGACGTTTTAAGTGTTAGGACAAAAGGAGGCGCAGTAAATTGCGAAGAATGGAAGCGTGACTGTGTTTACGAGGTCGAACCTGTAAATAAATGTACGGAGATACGAAGATGGCCTAATGATTTTGGCCTTTCAAGTTCAATGTCTTGAAGATTTGTACAAAAAATCCAGAAGCATAAAAATGGCAAATCTGCCTAGTAAAATTAATTTATTATTCAGATAGATCTTAGTATTAAGTGTAATTCATATCGATTTGCATTTAAATATATTTTCTCGTGCAATATTTGTACCTGTGTAAAAGTATTAACATAGCATAAGTAAAAACAGGGTTTTAGCCCTTTTAGAGCAACACTGCGCTTAATAGTAGAATAGTCATTTGTGTATTATATAAATACAAGTGCTGATCAAGGAATAACTGTGCACACTACAATTAGTTATTGTGCATTTTAATGTGTAAGTGCTACATGTAGGTTAGTATTAAAAAGTATTCATTACTTCGAACTGCACATTTCAGGCGGAAGTTTGGGACTACCGTCGGCTACTTATACCTTACTTCAATCGATCTCATAATTTAGTTATTTCTTGAATGGCCCTCGTATGCCTAAAAATCTGTCTAAGGTGTATCTATAATATTAGAAACTTAAGAATTTCTGAAATTACTTTGTAAATACATTAACTGTACAACAATGTTGTGTAACTTACTTTGTGTAATGAATTTCCGTCCTTGATAAATAAAATTTTGCAATAATACCGTTTTGCTATGTCCCTGCATAATTTTAATTAAACTTGACAAATTTAATCATTTATTTCTGTAATTCTGTAGCCCAGTTGCGCATTTAAATAAATTTTCAAATTAGGTTATTCATTTTAAAAGCGAAATTGAATTAAAACGGAAGTCTCTTTTTAATAATTTTAGTGGAATTTCTGTCGTCTCTGGGTCACTTTAATTTGTGTTAATTGTCACAATTAATAACGTCTCTTGTTTTCTCAAGACCTTATGGTGTGAAGTGTGGGTGTTTTCTAAAGGAAGTGTTTTTCCCTAGCTTGTGTGATTCTGATGTTACTTTCTGAAACGGTAAGCACAGTTTAACAATATTTTATTACTTCTTATAATATTTCAAATTACTGTTTGAATTTGATGTACCTTTCATTAGCTTTGCATGAAATTAACAGCCTGTGCACTTCTGTTAATTATTAGTTTCGGAAGTTAGAACGTTTCGTTTGTACTAAAAAAAAAGCTACCCTTTTGCGATTGTTCGGATATTTCCCCCAAAATGCCTTTATAAAGCACATTTTACTAAATGAAATTCTTGAAATAACCATGGGGAATTCACCTAAATTAAATCCACATCGTTTTGTTTCCATTGCGTATTTTTGTTTATCTCCGAGTTACGTTCAAAGTTTCCCCAAACCTCTCAAGGTTGGTTAATACAAATGAAATCAATGGTAACTAAAATATTAATACACCCTGTTATTGTTACTGCAAAGTAAACTTTCGATTGTTTCCTTTAGCTGAAGATACCCAGTCTGCTATTGCTAGATTACTTCTAGCTCCGTATCTTCTCAATTTCAGAAAAACTGCACTAAATCGAGCTGAATTAAGTTATCGATGAATTAACTAACCCCGACTTGGGAGTTAACAGGGAAATTTTTGCGGTTTTTATCATAAAACGTTAATTCCGACTGTGGTGAGTGTTTTCAAACCGTATTATTTACAGCGGCTCGATTAAGTTACACCGTGTTTTGAGCTATTCGTCATAAATTAAAATTAATTACTCCCCGTTGTGCTCAAACTGAAACTTTTAATAAATTTGAAGGGTTTAACTTTACGCCACGGAATTTCTCGTTATTTTCTGTTAATCAGTGAATGCTTGGTTTTGATGGGAAAATTATTAAATAACCGTACTGGTTTCATATCGTGTTATTTTTAAGGGTTGTTTACTATAAAGTACGTTGTGTTAAGCTTAATACGTTGGATTTCAATTTAACTTACTTAGCGATAGGATATTAGAAATTTTATCAGCGATCGGAAAGAATTCTATTGCATATTTAAAAAAAAAATTTATTGGCCGTTTTGAAACTTGAAAAAATGTCGTTGTTTTGTTGAAGGTGGCTACCGACGTGCGCCGTTTTGGACTTTAAAAAAATTCGTTGCTTTGTTGAAGATTGCAATCGAAATAAATATGTTTCTCCTTTTGCATGCCATTTAATGAGTTTATTAAGAAAAGGAAGGTAATTTAACTTAGTATCTTAAGAAGTAATTCTTCTATCTAATTTAAAAAGGATCTTAAAAAGAAAATATGAACTTACTCGGAAAACTAATAAAGGTCGGTTTCAAGATTTCATAACAAAAAATAAAAAGAAAAGCCTAAGGACTTAACTAGCGGAACCCCAATAAATGAACTGTTCTACAATTGAGAAAAAAACACCAAGATGAATTTTTTCGTATTGAAGTTGTTCAAAATGTTTTTATTTTTATGTAATTAAATTTCGTTTCTGAAAGGCAGAAACTGGAAAATATGCACCCAAAAATCAGAAAATATGTATGCAAATATGCACTAAAAAGTAAAAATTACTAAAGTATGCAGATTATATGCAAAATTAAATTGTTATTAACCAATGATTTCGCCCATTAAATAAACAAACAAACGAACATCCGTTATGCACTACATGCGAAATAAAAATTCTTATTTATTTATTTATCTTTTTTCTATTAAGTATAAACAAAAATCAAACATAATTTTTAGACATATATAAGGGGCCGTTAGCACTGCTGATTTTGCTTTTTAACGTCTCAACTATCTGAATACTTTCTTCTAAAGAAAGTTCCCTGCCTTTAAGTTTTTCTATTGCAAATTCAATGCAGGCAAAGGTTTATTTGATGTGTGGTAGCTGATTTACAGCAGACGGTTTCTTAAAAATATCTTTACATTTTTCAATTGCGATTGAACTAACTGAATCAAATTCTGAAATTACATTTTTAACAGGCACCATTAAAATGGTCGGCAAGAAATATTACACAATTCAACCAGGTTCCCCATCTGGTCAAGACTGGTTCTGGTGGCAGAGTAACCCCAGGAAGTTTTTCTTTATATCTTTGCACTCTAAGAAGTGTTTTAATAAATACTTTTTTTACCTTAGATACTAACTTATTCACTATGGGAAATTCTAACCTAACTAACTCAGCTACACCCTATCTAAACCGTACGCTAGACAGGTACAGTGCAGTTGTACAAAAAAGCTTGCATCAAGTTGACAGAAAAGAGCCAAAATGTGCGCTATACCGTTTTGCATAAATATGCGTTATGCAATACAATATTATATGCGAATGTGCACTAAAAAACTAATTAAAAATCGTATTAACATGATGTGAAACTCACTTTGCATATTTTCCAGTCTCTGCTGATAGGTAACTAACGGGTGTCCATAAACTGTCAACATCCCAGTAGGTTGTGATTTCAGAAACATATTTCGTAATTTGATTCAGAACAAAAAACCAAATGTCAAGATTTGTAAAATGTCATTGTCTATGATTTAATCTAAGACCTGTAATTTGTTTTTCAAAGCAACCGAGATGACGACTGTTTATGAACACACGTTATAAATGTATATCTAAAATTAAGGTACATGTTTCTGACTGAATCAATCAACCTTATTTATTATTTTTATTTTTTCATTTTTGAGTAACCAAGCTGGATACATAAAATATAGGTATATAAAATCCGATCCCCTTTCTACCCGTAGGGCGCAAAGGTATAATACTTATAACAATCATTGCTCAATTCTTTATAAACTTATTCCAGTCTTTTCTAATTTGCTGCTTGCCAAGTTCTCTTTTTTCTTCAGGATTTTTCCTGTTATGCTGTCCTACGTTTGTTTTGGTCTTCCTTTCTTAATTTTACCTGGTGCCTTGGATTCCCCCACCTTCTTATAACCTGTGTCGTATTCCTCATTCTTTGTAGATGTCTCCACCACCCAAGCGGTCTTTGTTCAATAAATCCTTCTACAGATTTTTAATTCTGCTCTTATTCTCCCATTTCTAGTTCTGTCCATCTTCGTGGCCCCTTCCGCCCTTCTTAAATATTTCATTTCTGCAGCTTTGATTTTGCTCTTTTCTTGACTCCATGACTCAATTAATGAAAGTAAGCGAAACTAACCACGGAATTCTGTTTTTTGGCAACTTTTTGGCTGCGTGATTGAAATTTTTAAATGAAATATAATAAATATAATACTATTTTAAAATACGAGTATGCTGTTTATTAAATTGATATCACTAACATTATACGAACCGAAAACACTTTGTATTATATTATAATTTAGAATTAATTAATTCTGCTGGAATTTAGAACATTATGCAAATAAAAAAGGAAGGCTTAATACTTGGGTTAATATTTTCTCTATAAACCACCACCATGAATAAAGGCAATAGTATGCGTTTCTTCCCATCTTGTGTTGAGTTTATGTACAGTAGCGAACATAAAAAACCGGACACCGCGATTTTTACACTTTCTTGTAACTTTTCCGTTCCAGAACCACTAAATTGTTACATAAATATAAGGGATTAATATCGAACCAAAATATACCAAAATGTAAACGAAATATTCCTCTTTACATCGTCTCATCAATATCTAATATTTACCTACACCTGTTCAAAAAATCCAGACAAAAATCTCGAAGAACTCATGAATCATTTGCGTGAGAAGTAGTAAAAGATCGATCCTGATGTGATACGAAAGTTGGTAGAGTCAATGCCTCGCCGTTGCAAAGCAGTTATCAAAGCTAACGGATATCGTACAAAATATTGAATTTTGAACCTTGAAATTGTATTTTTTATTTTCTTTTAATTAATGGAGTTTACTGAAAAATTTAGCGTATGTTGCTTTATTTCAGAATTAAAAAATGCAAAGGCTTAAAATAGACTTCATAGACAAACTTTTTGATTACATTTATCCTCTTTCAACTTTCTTTAAGGAAACTTGATAAATAATAGCTATTTATGGTACAAGTGAATAAAGAGAAATTTTATCCACGAAAGAAAAAGTTTAGTTCACGATGCGAAGCCGAGTGAGCTAATTTCTCTTTTTTCTAAGCATTCCCATATTCTCATTTTCCGAACTCTGCCAAAAGCCTTTCCCATGCCCATGAACGCTAAATAAGCTATTTTAGCTCTTGATAGTGTACTATTTATAATTTCTTTTAATGCCAATATGTGACCTTGTGTGCTTCTGCCTTTCCGGAATTCACTTTAACCTGCTGACTGGATCTATACCTCTTCTCAGCCTTTTCACTATTGTGTTTTTAAACAGCTTCATTAATGCGCTGAAAAGTGTTATGGCTCTATAATTATTTCAATCCTTATTGTCTCCTTTCATAAATATTGGTAGTATTAAGCCAATTTCCCACTCTTGGTATTGTTTCCTCTTCCCCTGCTTTGTTGTAAATATTTAGAAGAATGTGTAAACCCCGCTCTCCCTCACTTTTCACCATTTCTGTTGTGATTTTATCATTTCCTGGAGCCTTGCCATTTCTCAATTCTTTTATTGATTCTTCTACGAGGAGGGTTCAAATTTCACCCGGATTTTTTTGTAACTTTTTATCTAAACAAGACTTGTACAATATGATTTATCCTGCATTTCAACATGTTCCCCTTCTAACTCTACACACTTTTGCCATCTCTTTGGAAGCTTCATAATCCCTTCTTTATAGAAGTTTTTTGGCCGAGCGGCAAGCCGGTTTCGCACAAAATTTTTGACTTCCTCATCTTCAAATCCACCCATTGCTTCGTTGCGTGCCCCAAACAAATTAAAGTCGCAAAGAGACAAATCAGGACCGTAAGGAGGATGTGGAAGTGTCTCCCAGTGTAATTTATTTAAAGTTTCCCTAGTCCTTTGGGCGGTGTGCGGGCGAGCATTGTCTTGGAGGAGAACCACACTCCTAACCGAACGCTTCCGTCTTTTCGTTCGAAATGCAGGCTTAACTTTTTCGGCAAGCAGTTGAGCGTAGCAAGGGCCATTAATTGTATGCCTATCGTCTGAAAAATCTGTAAACAAAACCCCTTCTGCGCCCCAAAACACAGTGGCCATTATCTTCCTAGCTGGAGGGATAACCTTTGCTTCTTTAAACTTCGATGAAGTTTTGTGTCTCCATTCTATGCTTGATTTTTTGGATTTCGGAACAAAATGGTGAACCTAGGTTTCGTCCCAGGTCAGTACTGAGTTTAAAAAAGCTTTCATTAATAAGAAACTTAATGATAATTCGCTGTGCAACAGAATTATGAACTGGTTGTTCCGCCATGGCTGCAGATACTAAAAAAACGCAATTGTAACCATAACAACAGCACACATGGCTTCTAGATTGTCCAGTGTATTATCAAGAAAAGCTATTTCGCCATATACAAAGTATTTTGTATATGGCGGCAAAATTCCGGGTTAAATTTTAACCCTCATCGTAGCTCGTGATTATTTAACCCTCTCCAGTATCTAAAATTACTTCTTATGTTTCTGGTGTATGAGCTGCATTAAGTTCTTGAAACTATTCTTTCCAACGCTCAATTACTTCTGTTTCAGTTATTAGTATTTCTCTTTCCTTGCTTTTTTATTGCTAGTGCGTCCATCTTTTTCTTGTTCCGTAAATTTTTCAGGCTTCTATACAGAAGTATTTGATTGCTTTTACTATCTTTTTCCAACTTTTACCCAAACTCTTTTCACGTCTTTTGCTTAGTTTCTAATATTAAAATGTTTTACTACTTGTTCTTTACGAGTATAATTAGTAGGTACAAGCAAATAGTACTTTTTAGAAGAAATAATTTATAAAGTTTTTATATTTACGTAGTTATATTCCCAATAGGGGTAGGAACAAAAGCCCGAAAAGTTCCCACCCAACGAGTGTCCGCAACATCCCCTTTTTCGTGAAAACTCACCCCTAGCGTGTATAGGTTACAGTTTTTTAAATTTTTTTTCTAACCAGTTGCTCCGATTCGCAAAATGTATAGGAAATGAAATGTTTATTATTAAATTCTACACCAAGAAGGTTATATTGTCCTTTTGGCTAATCTCCATCCAACTTTGGCAAATTGCGTTTAAAGTTAAAGGGATAGTTCTTTATAAAGTTGTTTTAAATGTCCAACACAAGCACTATATATCTGTCTATTAACCGAATATCATTAACCACTGTATGTTATAATGTGTAGAATACGTAAAGTATCTACGTAAAATCGCTGCAATTAAAACCTCATTTTATTGATTTCTAACAGGTGCTAATTTCTACCCTTAACTTTAAACATTATTTTCGCGAATTGGATGGGGATTAGACAAAACATCAATCTAGCACTTTTTGTGTAAAATTTAATAAAGAATATTTTTGTTTCAATAAACATTTCCCGTTTAAACAACGGCTAAAGAGAAAAATGAGAAAAACAAGCACAATGTACGAGCTGGGGGTGATTTTTGGTAAATAAGGGATGTTGCGGACATATATCAGTTGGGAACTTTTCGGGTTTTTGTTTCTACCGCTGCTGAGAGTTTATCTACGTAATATGAAAACTTTATAAATTATTTCTCCTATTCTGTTTTAATGTTTAATTTCCGTGTACTAAATACTCGCAGTTCCTTTTTGTTTTATTACTTCAAAATTTTTAACATTTCATCTTTTTTACTTTTATTTGCTGTTTAATATCTTCCGCCCACCATGCCGTGAATTTCTTCTGTTTATTTTCGTTACTTGCCCCACGTGTTACTTTAGCTGTTTGTACAATAACCGTTTTGAATACTTCTCATATTTCCTCGATGCCCATATCTTCTATTTTATGTTGATAAATTTCTAATTTTCTATTTACCATTTCTGCATATATTTTTGCTATTGTCTTGTACTCGAGTTTGTGGAATCTAATCGTTTTATTTTCTACGCGGCTCAAGTTTCTTCGTCATCATTTGCTTTTAATTTGGCTACCAATAAGTAATAGTCACTACATATTTCAAAACTTTTTACTACAACATGGCTTCTCGCCTCTACTAGGTTCTACTCCTGTGTAATGGTTACATAGAAACGTGTAAAATAATCCAAAACATATATAAAAATCTAAAACTTGAAGATTATTAAAGCAGAAAACCATAAGTCCAAGAAAAACATGTCTTTTTACATTACTCACTCTCGTTCCATAACAAGAAGAAAATTTTAAAAATTATCGAAGGCTTTGCATTCCTTGAAGTATTATTTTTAAATATTCTACTTTTCCGATACAGTTTTTCCTTTGTGTTGTAGTTTTTCTAAAAATTTCGGTAATTTTTTGTAAAGAACGATTCCTGGTTCGAAAATTTCAAAAGGTGCTTTTGAAATATCGAAAAATTAAATATTACTTTCACTTTCCCGAAAATGCATCTACTTTTAGAATTTTAAATTTCATTGGTTTTTCATTCGTTAAGTTTTTTCTCTTGATTTAGAATTCTAGAGTTGTTCTCTCGAAATTCGCGCGTACATTTGTTAATGTTTATGATTTTGTAAAGAATTGATTCATAATAGTTTTGAAAAATACGAAGACATTTTCTAGTTTTTTTCACGTATGGTCTTTATTGAATACATAAACAGATTTACTTGACAGATAAAATAAAAACAAAAACATCCAAAATTCAAATCTTATTCTCCAACCTTGGCATATACACGATTTTCGTTTTAAATTTATCTAAGCTTATACGAGGGAAAAATCGGTAAGCTTAAAAAAATAACAAACTTTCGAAGATCTACAAACTCATCGGCATTTATTTCCCATTTACATTACACTTGTGTACCATTTCTAAAGCCCTTCTACAGGAAAAGATATTTACGTAACATCAAAACGGTTCAAAGGATTTTTGTCACGTTTCAAATGGACTTTAGGGCTTCGCTTCTTACGTTCAAAGGATCGGAATTGCCCTGCGCTCTTTGGATGCTTCAGGATTACACAACACTCAGTGTAGGGCCATCCCAAAAAGTCGCGTTTACGGAGTTTCTTTGCCTTTATCATGTGATTTTTATTTTGGTTTCTTGTATCAAGAAAGACGTTTTATTACCGGTAGCGTTTTCTTATCCTGGAGGTGACCGCCCTATATAAAATAGCTATAAATTTAGTGCTTCCTCATAAAAAGGTAAAAAGTAGCTTTATAATCTTCCGCTCTTATTACCAAGCAAATAACGCTAGAGTATAAAAACTTAATCAGTCTTAATAAAAAATAATAAAAGCAACGTACAACTTTGTTTGCTATCTAAATATTTAAACGAGAAGAGTTTTTAATTCACGTTTCTTATTTCTTCTCTTAGACATTCGAGACGCGTTCACGGGTTTGTTATTAAGCTATTCAGCTGCTTAACGCTCCTTTTTATTATTCTGCTAAGTACAAAAACACCGAAATGCGTTGTGTCACCCACACTCTCCGTATTTTTGCTCGTTTTGTTATTTCGTAGAATATCACACAGGGAGGACAACTTGACAGATTTAATATTCGCTAATGCACTACTTGAAATTCAGACTTTTTGTTTGAAAGAAATTGCTTATCTTATTTTATCGCAATGACGTCCATCCTTGCCAATGCAAGAACAACATACTCTACGTAGGAGAAAACGCGTTCAAAATAAAATCCAAATCAAATAGCTTAGGAGTCCTTTATAAACTTTTCACCTTTTATGAATATCAGATTTTAACAGAAGTAAGTATTTTGCAAAGAAATTAATCCTTAATAATTTAATTTCTATAAGAAAATCATATTAGAATCCAAGTATTTTGATTTCTATTTGTACACAAATAGTATTTTATCGACAAGTCTAAATAATCACATAAACATAAAATAAGAGTGTTTTTGTATATTTATTGGGCGGATCTACACCACCAAGACCGGTATTCAAAGAGGATTAACATTGAAAATACTGCAATTAAAAAAAACCTATAAATTAATTGATAGGTAGAACAGATTGTAAAATTTGTGATGCAGCAGTGACATAACGATGGTATTCGTATCCTATCAACCTTCTGAAAGTAAGTAAAAACTTAGATTTGCATGTATTCCACTTAGAAATAAAAGTCATCCCTTAACGTACTCACCCTTACAAGCGCGACAAATAATTCAGTTTTTTTAATGAAAATATAAGCAAGAAACTTGGGCCCCAAATAATTACGAATTCATGTATGTTTAATACAGTTTAAGCAGAGTTGGTTATTCAGGAATTATTTAACGCAGCCTTGCGAGCTTGAGAAACATAACTAAGCTTTTGAGATTATCTACATTAAGCTTCTGCTCCCTTAGACTGCCCAAAAAAATAGTAAAACTAGTTACTAGAATTACATCGATTGTTTGTAATTTGCCCACACTTAATTTACTAAAACAATTGCTTAGATAGTATATCAATTCAATAAAATACAAAAAAAAATAAATTGTTGGTGATAAACAAATCAATATTCAATACGCATAGAACAAACGGAAAAACATACAAACAGATAAAGTAAGTCAATATAACAATTTGAACTTCCGAAAAGGAAAGGAGAATTAAACTTTAGCTCTCTCTTGAAAAGAATATTAAAAGATATACTTGAAAACTTTTAGGTTGGCAGTTGGATTATCTCGAACGTCTTTTTTTCTAATGGTTTTCCTAACAACCTGTTATAACTTTTCATTCCTGCTTTTCGTGGTTTCCGCACTTTTCATTCTCCAAAACTTTTTTAAGGGGTCAGCTGATAAAATCTGTTTATCAAAATGAGGAAAGTTTTTCTTTTGTTGCTTTTGCAATAACACGACGTTCTATTCAAATAAAAACTGAAAAACGAGCCTTTATCAATTTTTAAAAACTTGTCCTTTCCAGAAATTGTTGCTTTAGTTAAATTCCATTTAAGAGAACTTCTTTAAGAATTACAATTGGATTTGTTCTGGCTGTATTTTACAACAGTTGTTCGAAAACAGACAGTTTGTATCTTCAGTGTGTTTTCATGTGTACACAGAACTTGGCAACATTTCGAGATAAGTTTAAGTGCTACAGTTCCGCATGAAACGACAGCTATATTTATAGTGGGGTATTTAATGCAGCTAAGATAAATAAATCCACAGGGCCCAAGTAAGCCCAAATAATTTTATTTAAATATTTCTGAAAAATGCATGTAAAAGAAAATACTGTAGTAAAGAATCTGCTCAAAGGATGGATTTTCCTGTTTTTATACGAAGAACGCCGCAGCGTTGAAATTTACCCTGCAGCGTCTGAAACTAAAAATATGAAAACCTAAAAATGCTTTACATTGCGGCTGATTAACAGAAAAGGCTTTTCGGACTTAAAAACGTCAAACAAGGCATACTTAAATATTAATATTTTATTGATTTATTTATTTAACTGCCTGTCAACTAATTCTGTAAACTCGTATTTTCTAAAATTAATGTAAACCGTTTTTAAAGTGAATTATATCAATTTAATCAAACCAAATTTACGTGGTGTTAGTTAATACAGTTTCCTAGTGTTAAAATGTAAACTGTTTAATTAATTTCTTCCCGAACATATTTAGTTATCACAGCTTTTATGATTAAATTATCAAAATACCGTTAACAAGACATTGCTTTTAAGCAGATATTTCGGCGCGGTTTGTACTCATGTGCCAGCCTTCTATATTAAATCAAATTCTTACATACGATTCTTGTTATATTCGGGAACGTTTTTACATAACTGTCATGCTTTATATGAGAACAAATCAGAAAAATACAATGTAAAAGAAAATTTAAAACTTTTCGCATCAGAAGCACGTGCGTTTATATTTACAGGTTTCTAAGTTTGTGGATTTTAAAAAGTTCTCTTCAAGTGTAATAAAGAACCAAGATGCAGAGGGAATAACATGAATAATTAAGCAACGAACTGGCGAAAGAGTACGAGATTAAAGCAGCCCATTTTATGAAAAGCTAAGGTAATACTTAAATTAGATTATCTTACTTAGTGTTAATTCGACGGTTTTAAAAAATTACAACTATATGATTTGAATGTTAGCTGTGGCTCTTATGTTGGTATTTTTAATTTTTTTGTTTTGGTGGCAAAATACAAATTTAAAAAGTGTCATGACAACCGATCTTGAAATTGACAAAGTTTAATTTATGAAAGTATTATTATCCAAAATAGTTTTTGTAAATAATTGAAAGGTTCCCTTGTCAAAGGGAAATTGGAAAATCAAACGAGGAAAGAAAGCGGAGAAAAATATCGTGGCTCTCATTTAAGACAGAAATTTTGAAATAACCAAGCGAAACTCTGAGAGAAACAAATTATAAATATTCAAATGAAAAATATTGATATTGATACCTCGATTATATTCGTTTTTGGGGCATAATAATTTTTTGGACAGTAAAACAAAGGCAGTTCCGTTACTTTGAGTTTTTTTTTTTTTAAACAGAAGAATTAATTTATATTAAACTATGCCGTAGATTTGGATATCCTGTTTGAAAATCAATTTTATTATTATTTTATTTTTATTGCAGTCTATTTGGAGAATTTTTAAATTGTCTGGAAATACTGACTTGAGATAGTTGTAACATTATTATTTTCAGGTTTCCCATAGGCATTTAAACCATACATCTTCAATGTGGTTACGTTGCACTTGAAAGCACGGGGAAGGACTAGGATGCAAAGCTTGCCGCTTAGAAAATAAGTTTTACCGCAGAGCTACATAAGTTGCCTACGTCTCATGGTGAGTTTTATATTCAGATGTTTCCATTGTTTATTTAATAATTTTCATCTCGTCTGGATTTTATTTGTTCGGGAAAATTAGAATTTTTTCTTCCTACAAATGCTTTTTGTGCCGAATTTGTATCCAATTTTGTCTAAAGTACGCCAGTCTACTCAACTTTGGTCTACATTTAAGACGTAGTCTTTATAGTTTAGAGTTTTAGAGCAAGCATATCTAGCTTTAATATTTTAATCAAATTTCTTCAATAAACTTCTAACCAAATTATACAAAACAAGACCGCACACAGGCTTAACTTTATGGTTTATTTTCCTCATTTTCATCATGTAACATTACAAAGCATTACCAAAGTCATCAAACAAAATGAGTTCTAATTTTCTAATTTTCATACAAATACGAAAACAAAAACACAATAAGGGAATACTCAAGGAAAACCGTAACTTCCTTCGTTCCTTGGCATTAACTAGCTTTCACTTCAAGCGTTATAGTCGGTTAAAATAGTTATAGTTCAATGCATGGGTGATGCTTGGTTGCATAATTTGCAGGACTAAATAATCTCCTTGTAATAAATTTTGCATTAATTGACTCATCACTTCCTTTCAATTTACTTCATTTATTCAAATTTAGAAGTTGGGTGGGATTTAATTGAAATACGTCAAAATTACGAATTCTTTCGGTGTGTTTTACTAAGTGTAATTCGTTCGGGAACACTCCATGGAAGTCATTTCACACTAGAGACTTACAAATCCAAAATCTTCCAACCAAAGTAATTAACGACCACGCTACCTGTCAGTAAGACACATTATCGAAGTTGGAAAGTTCAGAAATTAGTTTGAAGTGAAGATCAGTACGAATAAGGAGAACGGTTGTTAATTAAAAATCCCAATTTATGCCGAAATGAAACCGGTTTTATTAGGAACGTGCAAAAGAGCTTTAGAAGATATTTTTAGTTTTTATTTACACCACAATTAACGTGAATTGTTCACTGCAGAAGATTAGCATTTAGATCTTTGTTTAGATAAATAACTAATTTTCAAGTAATTAATATGAGAGGCAAATTTTGCCGACTGTAATTTCCGTAAGTTCTTCAATCAAAATTCAAATCTCAGTTAGGTTATTAATTATTATTTTAATTGAAAATATTCTAGATTTGCTTGTGAAATAATATTCTTCCTGAAATAAATTAACATTCATTATTGAAGTCTGTAGCAAAGTTTTGGGATTTTAATCAGTCGAGTGCAAATATTTAGATAATTGCCAACTTACTTAAATGCAATTTTAAAAATTACCAAAGTAAGAAAGCTAAGTTAAAAAATTAGAAATTAAACGTTGAAGCTTGTTAATTTTTGGTAATTAGATCGACAAAATATGTTCTAATCTCATATGATGTCAATAAGTTTTCTAGTACATCAGTATGGAAACTCAAAAATGAAATATTTGGATTTAAGTATAATTAATACTCCTAATAAACTATGAGAAAGATCAAAGAAACCTAATTTAAAAATTCCAATAAAGCCTTTTAATGTCTGCATCATCCTGAATTGCATGGCCTTCTCATTTTAAAACTTAACCCAAATCCTTTTCCAGGTCACTGTAACGCCTCATTACTTTAAAAAGAAGCGCAAAAGCTCAATTTTCCCTCGAACCATTTTAAACAAAATATATGAGACGCAACACGTAATTTTTCATCCGCTAAGTCTCACAGAAAAAATCTTATCAAATTTAACACGGAATGAGCGGTAAGTACTTCCAGCAGCCGCAATATCCTCTTATATAAATGTGCAGTGCAAATAACATCAGAGAGGTCTTCCTCTACTCGAATACCTTGAGGGGTTTTCGCAGGAAGCGAAAGATAATAACCGTTTAAATCTCAGGGTAGAATAAAATGAAGACCGTTTTCACCCTAATGTAGATGTCCTTCTCATTATTTTACGCATGATTATTAAAATCCCTCCAGGATTTCCTTTTATGTCCATGAAAATTAAATTTATTTAAATGAGATTACTTTGTTTATTTAGTTTTAGTCAAAAACTCAGTTAACGTTTTTGTATCCACGAAAGTAGTCTGCTGTAACACAAAAACTATTAAAGGCACCTGTTGAACAAAACTTTTTTCTTATAGATTATTACGCAAGCAATTCTGAATTTACTAACTAAAAAGCAGGTGTATGGTTCTGTAGGTTGCACCTGTTACCATTAAATGTTACGCAGCAACCAAACTAAAGTGGTCAATGCTTAACGAACAAGGAATGTTTGTCGGCAGATTTTTGTTTTAAGTGTAATTTTAAATTTGTTATTCTAAAAGCTTTAACGGTGATAAACAACTGCAACTCATACCGGAAAGAAACTGGAGCTGCATGTGCTTTCACAAAAAGCAGGTGCTTCGTTTAGGTCCTGTTATACAAAAATGTTTTGGTGCATCGTTATCCAATCATGGCATTATTTTTCAGTTGATTTTTTCTTTATTCATTGTATCAATAGACTAAACTAGGCGAATTTAAAATTTTGTTTATAGAAAAATATTGCCTCCGCAAGGATTTGAACCACTGGCCTGCGGCTTTGCGCACTTCTTAATTAATTTTTAAGGTTAATTAAAATTTATCAGAAATATTTCCCCAAAAATGATCTAATTCCTAAAAAGTCAATTTCTAAAATACGAGTATTAAATATTACTGTCTTCCTTAAAATTCCAATTAATACCGAACAAACTCATTGACACGTTCCTTTTGAAGGTCTAACAACTCGTGATTAGTGTTTTTTAAGCATAGTTTGAAACAATGTTGTATTGCCTTAAGCAATAAATTTTCCCTTAACGTTTCAATGCACGAAACAAATTAGTATCAACATTCCTTAATATTTTATAATATTTGGACCAGATTCCAATCCCGGATTGCTAAGTTTAGTATTTTTTGTAGGATGGCTCTGCCATTTATACCATTCTCTAGATTTATAAACTTTTGATAAATTTTCATGAAGGCCATTCTACTATTTTATCAAAGGAATTTAAGCCTTCTACAGACTGCTACGCCGCACTCTCACAATAAATGTAAACAGTTTCGTTTGCCAATTCGCATAGTCTGCATATTTCATTGTCTGCTTTACGTCTTTTTGAGATAACAGCACAGAGGGCAACACCAAGTAAATAGGCCAGTTATTAACCTAAAATTTTTCTTATTGAGCCCGAGAAGTGAGATTAAGATGAATACTCCAGAAATTTACGTATAATTCTGGCTCGGAGCGGTTCTCCAATAGAATTTTTCCCATCTCCACAAATCTTCTGCGGCGTAGCCCTTTGCAATGCCACAAATAATTTGCTCCAACATATATAATTATAATGCCTTTTTTTCGAAGGCGTTAGCAGTTTCTCTTCCCCAATTTTTTGATATCCTTACATCCACATCCACATTGCTGTTAAATGCTTTTTGAAGTCAGATGCTTTAAGAATAGCAGTTTTAAACTATCTTCGATTTATAAGACCTCAAAACTTGCAAAACATCCTAGTTGTCTAACAAAATACAAATTTTTTCATCTCTCGAACCTTTTTGTGGTATACTTTTATGCACAAATAGAATAATTTCTTCAGGGTTTTACATCAGGATCTTGCATCTACGCTCTGAAATGCCGATACCAACACCTTTATCCATCTTAAAGCCATCAGTGTACTTGTCACGTGGTTTAGCAACTCCGTGTTATTTGGGAAGTTAAGAGTCATTTTAAATATTTGATAAAATTTTTTAGTACGGCCCTGTCTTTTAATTCTGGTCCCGTATTAATTGTATTATTCTTGGCTGCAGTTTAATTCCATTTTAGTCGGTAGGACATCCACGGTTACGCCAACTCAACGCGTTTTGCTTAAAGTTCGACGAAATCTTCCAAATCACCCTCAATATTTTGTCGTTGTAGAAATGTTCCTTTGTTTAAATCCCAAGGTGACCCAATTCACGCGTATTTCATCAAGGCATGATCTCATCTTGTTTCAGTTATTGCAGCTTCTCGTGATACGGTTCGGGAAATCCCCCGTACCGTACGCCAAGCCATGTCAGCTGATTTGTTTCAGCATCCTTTTCGATTCTTGTATGCCCCCCCCCCCTTCCTCGGTACGTGGCAAGTCTTCGATCATAGCGGTCGTCTTTGGATTAAAACGGGGCGTGCAAATTTTATCGTTTAGGTATTTAAATTACACCGGGAAGGCTCCTCATTTTCGTAGTTCTCGGGGAGAACTTGTTACGGCTTAAGTTCGGATAATCCCAGAGGATGCCATATACTCCCAGAGAAACATAGTTACGTTTGAAAATTATGAAAAGTTAAAGTGTCGTTCACGCATTTATTCCTTCGTCGTTTTGCACCCGTCCTGGAAGAAGGAACATCATAGATCTTCCCAGTCACACGTCCAGTCACGTTACTCCCTGACCAACATCTTGTCAGGTATTTTACATTCTTTTACGCTGCACCTGCTTTTGGCGTTTCAACCTCTACGATTGCCACTTGCTGGCAGGCCGTCATTAACATCCAGTTTATTTTAGAGTTTAATAAGTACCGCCCCCTTTTGTTTTGTTTTTGCGTTTCGTTTGCAACTCGTAAAGTAAGCCGATTTTGTGGTCAATCTGTTTGATCCAATGGCATTGCTGAAGGCTTTGTGAATCGCCTTTTGGCGGCTTTGATATTCACATTGTAAAGTTTGAGGGCCCTGGTAAATCAGATTTGACTAGTTTGTCTCAGCAATTTTGTGTTCAAGTAAAGACTTTTGTGTTCAGATTATAGTTCAAGTTTTAACCCAATTTAAGTTAATATTTGTATTATGTTGCATGTGTAAAGATTTAAACGGTGCTTATTAAATTGTTAATTTAAGTTTTGTTGATCCTATGTTTTGTTTGGAATTGAGGGGCTAAGTTTGTAAATGTTTTGCAGTACCTAACGTAAATGTAGTACCCTCACTTCTATCATCCCGTAACATAAGTGTAGTTTTATTACTTGTTTTTAACATATTTTTGATTGTCTCTTGTGTAATTTCTTTGTATTCATGTTTGCCCTTTTGATTCATTAAATATCTGATTGTCAATTTAGCTTGGTCTCGTTATTGTGTTCAGGTCTCCCCGATAATATTTGTGTATTAGTGTTTTGTTAAAGATTTGCGTGTAAAGTGTTAGCCTGCCTACAAGTTTTAAGTATTTCAGTAAGTAAGTTTATTTTCAGTCAAGCAAGGTAAGTTACATCTTGCGGCAGGATGCAGCTACAACCTCCTTTGTCCAAGCCCTATGGAAATCTTCTGTGGTCGATTTCCTTCTTTTAGATCTTTGGGTGACTTTAATATCACAATGGCACCCAACATTTTCATCCCTACTGCGACTACCCTTAATTGAAGGGTTTTACTGTTTCGAACCGCCCTTCTCCACTACTTAGCTAGCCGCGCGCCTAAGGGATAACGACATCTCCAATTAAATGTCGTAGCGCAGAATAAGCACGTGACATAGTATATACTTACCCCGTTAGAGATAATTAATCGACATTGAAAAGGCCACTCGAAATCGCATTTTGCTGCCACAACATCATAAAATTTAGACAAAACTCTTGGTAAATTAAGTTTACAAGTTAAATGGCCAAGTTAGATTCTCTTGTTTACGATGGGTTGTCAGCTGTTAGCGAAATACCCATTAAAAATGAAAATAGTAAAGTTTGTTCAACATTACACTTTATGAATTGAACAAAAAAATTTCGTGCTCTTGTTGCACTATAGTAGGTCATCAGTTTAACTTATTATTTTGGTATTAAATTTACGAGAAAATTAAACAATCTGTAATTTTTTAAAAATGCTAAACGTTAGGTTATAATTATAAAAAATGCCTTCTTTAGAAATATAGATTGTTCTAATTGAATATCGGATCAAGGTTACAACTGACAATGCAGTTTAGTGATTTTTACGGACAAGGAATGCCTTCTTTATACTAAGAAAACTGTCCCTCTAACATGACTATCTTCTCTTGGGATACTTTTCTCCATTCCTTTCTCTCTTTTTTCGACTCCTCTTGTAACATTCCAGTCATTATTTTCTTGGTATTTCTCTTGTCCACTTCCCTTCAGGTTTTTGGTAAAGCATTATCTTCGGAATTCTGTTTAGTCCCATCCTTTCAATATAACCTAGTCATCTTAACCGATTTCTTAATTATGTTAATTATATTAGGTTCTTTGAATACATTATATACTTCTTTATTGGTCCTCCTTGTCCAAATACTTTCTTCCTCTTTTATTCCTCCGTATATATTTATAGCTAATTTTGCCACATCTTGTTGCTTTAATGTCCAGGTTTCACACACCACTGCTGGCCTGATAACTGTCATATATTTAATATTGTGTATTACCCTTGACACCGTTTTGTTAGTTAACACTTTATTTAATGCTCCCGTGCTTTTTAGACCGAAACAATCCTTCTTTCGATTTCACTACTCACACCACCTTTTTGCAGTATTTCTACCCCTAAATAGACAAAAGAATTCACTTGTTTAAAACTGAAAGTCTTATTTAAACTGTTACATTTTACAGTTAAATTTTAATCGGCCTGTTGATTTGTTACACCACCCACCATATATTTTGGTTTCTGTTCATTAATAATTAACCCAAACTGCACTGCCTCTTCTTGAATTACTTTTATTAAGCTCTTCAGTTCTCTTTTGGTTCTTGATATTGTGATATAGCAGGTTATATTCAAGAAGAGGAGATTGGTTTTCATACAGAAAGTTCAGTTCCTTGGTGGAGTCTCACATACGAGATTTGGGAGTAAGCTTGATTGATGCCCAAATGAGAGACTAACAAGACCAATCCGGGTAGTAAACCAGGGGTTGGATTAAATGTCGTTTCCAACGTTATTACCAAGATGGGTGCCGTTCTAAAGATGTTCATGTAAGAACAGTCGAAATGCTTGAGGGTTCAAGCATGGCGACCCCTCAAGCTAGTGCCAACCGCAGTATGGGGTGATTTATGAAATGTTAACGTAAGAATCTTTTCTGTATTTCAATTCAATTTAAAGCTTGCTAATAGTTTGGGTGTAATCCGTGTTAGAAGTTAGGATGTAACTCTTTGTTTTATGATTTAACTTAATGTTTGTAACTTATCTCGTTAATGTTTTAATGTGTTTGTTTGTAACTTTGTTCATGAATAATAATTGTAAAGCATAATTCAGAATTTGAATAATATATGGAATGTTAGTTGTATTAGATTTTCATTCAATAGCCTCTTGCAAAAGCCAAGCAAAACACTCGTAATGAAGTAGACTCTAAGTCTCTACCATAGTAATCAATATAATAACATAGATGGCCTTAACCCACTATATTGCCAAAAGCCACTTCGTAACAATATTTGTTATTTAAAATTTCTCTGGCAATAGTCGTTGTATTTTCACCCTACCTGATGACTTTTTGTTAATGTCATCCTCACTAGTTCTATTAACTCTTCAGGAATATTCTTTTCTCCAATGCATAAAATACATCATAAATAAAATGAATATTTAAATGTTCTGTCTCTCATATTGTTCTTGTATTAGTTTTAATAGCTATTAAGACAACAAGTGTTTTATAGGAGGTTTAAAAATCGAGGCCGTAGTTTAAATCCGAGCGAACGAAGTGAGCCGAGGATTTAATAGACCGAGATTTTTAAACTATAAAACACGAGTTGTCTTCAAGATTTTTTCTAACACTAATATCAGACATTTTCTTTCACTAATATATTATTAGAAATTTTAATAAATTATTATTTGAAACGCGTCATAATACACAAAATGCGAAGATTGCTAAGCAACGACGTATTTAAAGGCCTATAAAATACGTTGTCATAGGAAACATAACAACTGAGCTCTTATGCACCATAGAAACAGTATAAGATATTAGTGTTAGAAAATAGCTATTAAGACAACAAGTGTTTTATAGAAGGTTTAAAAATCAAGGTCGTAGTTCAAATCCGAGCGAACGAAGTGAGCCGAGGATTTGATAGACCGAGATTTTTAAACTATAAAACACGAGTTGTCTTCAAGATTTTTTCTAACACTAATATCAGACATTTTTTTTCACTAATATATTATTAGAAATTTTAATAAATTATTATTTGAGACGCGTCATAATGCACAAAATGCGCAGATTGCTAGGCAACGACGTATTTAAAGGCCTATAAAATACGTTGTTATTGACGACGTATTTTATAGAGAAAGCGTATTTTAAAGGAAACATAACAAGTGAGCTCTTATGCACTATAGAAACAGTATAAGATATTAGTGTTAGAAAAAGTATATATTTGATCCACCGCCGATCTATTCTGCCTGAAACCACACTAGTACTCACCAAGAAGAGCATGCTTGAGTCTTTTATTAATCATACTCGCCAGTATTTTATACATGGCATTAAATATTGAAATAGGTCTGTAGTTCTCACACTTTAATACATCTCCATTTTTATGTATAGAACAGACTGCTGCTTCATACCATTCTGAAGGCAGGGTTTTACTTTTCCATATTTCTTTAATTAAATTAAAGATCTTATCCATGCTTAATAAGTTCAAGTTGAATTTGATCTGTTTACGGACTTTTGCTATTTTTCATAGAGTATGATATTTCTTTAAATCCAACAAATGATGGGACTGTTAAAACCATATCTTCTTGAACACTGTCTTATTCCTTCAAAACCGACTAATTTTCCTTGTAATATTCGCTTCATCTCTTCAAAACTTTATCTTCAATTCCTATACTTCTACCTTCCTTATCTCAACACATTAATGTTTTTGTTGTGCAAACCTTTTTCACTGCTCCTACAATCTTACAATATTCTCTAGTTGGTTGCTTATTGTAAGTATTTTCCATTTTCTTCGACATTTCTAGCTGGTGCTGTTTTTTTTAAATTCTGCAATGTTTCTTTGTATCTTTAATCAGCTATCTATACCTTTCATGATTTTCGCGGTTTCTTCTTTTTTAACATCTGTTGTCTTGCTACCTTCGTTGCTTCTATTACACCCTCACACTCCTTATCAAACCATACGGTTTTATTCTTTTTCTCTTCCAGATTTAGCTCAATGCATGCCACTTGTGTAATGACTTTATATACTGTGCTTGATTCCACCTCAATTTCTGTAAATTCACATGTAGCTTCCAGCCGTTTTGTGAATTACTGTTTGTATTTTTTTGATACCTCTTCCACTTTCAATTTAGCCGCATCCCATTGCTTTCTTCCTGCTCTAGTCGTAACTTATTTTCGTGGTAATTCTGGTTTTAATTTTATACGTACCAAAAAATGGTCTGAATTTACATCTGCTTTTCTGCAGCTTTTGACATCTTCTATAAATGCTGCATGTTTTTCTTCGCTCAAAACATGGTCCCATGTTCCTTTATGGATATCCGTATATTGAAGATACGTTGATGTCACTAATTCCTTCCTACAGTAAAATCTATCAAGTAGTAGTAGTAGTAGTAGTAGTAGTAGTAGTAGTAATTGTGGGCAGACCTAAGTTTAGCAAGTAGGCCTCTATAGGCCCTTTTTGCCAACCCCTAACCATCCCCTCAGTCACTCCTCGCCACCTTCCACCTCGTTTACCTCTACCTCATCTCCCTCTGTGAACCCCCTAGATTCTCTAATGAAAATTATGATGTCAGTCCACGTCAGGGAGTACAATTCTTCCTTCTGAAGCGTAACCGCACCGAAGGTTATGAACCTTGGTCGCCCATATGCTTCGCATTCTCCCAAGTAGTGAAAGGATAAACTAATGTTTTCCTGGTGTTGTCGTGGTCGTTCAATTTCGCTTGACGTTTCGCTGCTCATACTGTCAGCTTCTTCAGAAGTTATTCTAAAGACTGTTGTTGTCTTATGCTCCTCGTTATATACCTGGGTACCGTAACGCTTGGTTGGTGTTGTTGAAACGTTACGTTTGGCTGGTCGAGTGAATCCGTGACGTGTGGTTGGTTTTTCGTCTGTGTTATGCTCCATTGGTGTTGCAGGTCCTGTGCATGGGGATACTAGGACGTTTGTTATGGATGGTTTTTCTTTCATGAAGGGTTCATTTCCAAGTATTGCTTAAGCGGTAGCCGTCTCCTCTATTGAAGTTATTGTCGTTTTTCATTATCTCGAGAGATTCTCTAATTATTCTGGGGTAGTAGTTTTCAGTTCGTGAGAGTATCTTGACTTCTTCAAAATTGATTTTGTGTTGGCCGTCTTGATGTAAATGTTCGGCAATTGATGATCTCTCTGTATTTCTGAGCCTGGTGTCTCTCTGGTGCTCTTTTATTCTACATTGGATGCTTCGTCCTGTTTGACCGATGTATTATTTCGCGCATAAACATTCCAATTGGTATACTCCTCTTGTTAACAGTTTAGGTAGACGGTCTTTGTTTGGAGGTAACATTTGTTGGATCTTCTTTATGGTATGTCAACTTGGTTAACTGGGCCCTAGTTTTACAACATGCAAACTTTGAGGGTAAACATTTTATATTTACTTTAACTATATAAATATCAAAATATTGTAGTACTTTCTTTATACATTTATCTACATGCACTATATGTTACTCAAGATATAATGAACAGATTTTGAAATTAGAAGCTTTTTAATTTTTTATGGTGCATGGACCCAGTTACCCAGCAAAATGGGGTAACTGGACCATGCCTGCTTATTTTGCATTTGACAAGCTTATATTCTGTGATAGGGTAACTGGGTCCATCTTTAACCACTGCTGATTATTTGTTCCAAATTTCATCAAATTTGAGCCACACACTTCAAAGTTACAAGGCTTTTAAAAAAACGCCTCAACAATGTATGTTTTTTATATTTTAATTTTATTTAGAAAATCATATAAATTATTAGTAAAATACATAGAAATGGTAAACATCTGTGAGAAAAAATTAAATTGTTGATAGTTTTGTGATATAAGGGACACTGTAAACTCCTCTGTTATTTATTGCAGTAGGAGGTGGTATTATTTTAATAATTTCATCTTCATCATACCACAATAAATCTTCTTTTTCAGGCCATCGCCATCCACTTCCGTACTTTCAACATTTTTTCATAAAACTAATTTTTAATCTAATGTTTTCTCTAATTAATACCTTTCCTGGGAAATAGTCACCCTCATACTTTGCAAGGACATAATCATCTTCACCAACTCCTAAGCCACCATTAGAATCATTTTCTACATCTGAATCTTCATGAATACTTAAATCGACAGAGTCAGAGTCACTTGAGGAAGTCTGCTGCTGACGCTTTGCAGTAGTACCAGTATTTGCTTTACTGGCTGTTACCTTTTTCTTTGATGCTGATTCTTTTTTCTGGATGGCTACCTCCTTTTTCTTAGCTGCTGCTTCTTGTTTCTTCTTAGCTGCCGCTTCCTTCTTCTTAGCTGCCTCTATTTTATCTAATTTCATTTGCTTCAATTTTTCCATGTATTCAGATTTTGTTATTACGGTGGCACCAGTAGCTATTCTTGTTCTTTTAGGTTCTGCAGTTACAGCTTCTACAGGGCTTTGTTGGCAATATACAAATTTGAGAAGTATATCTTCAAGAGAACCCTCATTTCTAACAGTAGATTTTCCACTGCTTTCAGTTGGTGTCTCATTTTGGATTTTTGTACATTCCACAATATTATTTGTAGAAGTAGAGCAACAAGGTGTCTGTGAATCTATTGGTATCGGTGTAATATCTTGCTGAGGAAGTTTTTCTACGGCTATAGGAAGTTGAACGTTGATGTAAGAAGTAGTATTATCCTCGTTTACCACAGCAGGTAGTTCTTCGATTTCCTCAATGTTTATAAATGGTACCTCATTAATTGATATCTATAATGGGTACGTCGACAAGTTCTATAATGGCCGCCTCCTCTATTTTCATAGTAGGCACCTTAGATATAGTGGCAGACTGATCTAATTTGTTATTGTATCTCTGAAGATCAGCAGGTCTAAATAGAGTTTTATCGAAATTGTCTGGATTTACAGGACTATTTCCATTTGAAAGGTTAGTTAAATCATATATTCCAGTAGTTTTGAACCCATTAATAATATTAGTAACAGGCATATCCCGAAAGACTTGATTCAGTAATGTGACAAATTGCTGTTTCGGTATTCTTTTTCTTGGGTTTAGTCTCTGCCATTTGACCAATTCTTTGTCCCAGTTATCTTTAAAACCCTTGAACACCGCCACATCTAACGACTGCAGAAGATGAGTGGTGTGTGGCGGCAATTTAATTATATGAATATTATTGTTTTGTGCTTCTACAGCTAGTTCATAGGTGACATGACTTACATGACCATCAAAGATCAACAGTGCTGGTCGTTCTTCAGGAATATTCGGAAGAAAACATTTTGTGAACCATTGCAAAAATATCTCGCTATCCATCCAACCACGTTTACTTGCTGCTATTGCGGTATTATCATGTTCGTCAGGACTTAGCCAAGATTCTAAAATATTTTTGCCCTTGAAAATGCACAAGGGTGGAAGTTTTTGACCACTTGCTGAACATCATATCAAGACTGAAGTGTTTTCTCTTCCACAGGATGACGTCATCCTGACAGTTTTTGTACCTCTAGCTCCTACTATTTTTGTTTTAGTGGGGTCGTGAACAAAAGATGTCTCACCGCAGTTGAAGATTAAGTGGGGTTTATCAGCCAGCTTCAGGTTATCAATGGTTTCCGTAAGAAGATCATAGAAGCCATAAATCGAAAATGGGCTTGTCTGATTAATGCGCACATACTCAACTGCTTGTGGCTTTTTAATTGAAAGCTTATTTCGCAGACAAAAGTTTAAGAACCATTCATCTCCTGGTCTACCATCTCTAAACTTTGTTTTAATATCATGTAATTTGACATAGGTCTGAACAACAGTTTTTACTTCTTCGCGGGTCAAGCCAAATCCCCACTTCCCCATTAGTCTGAGATTTTCTGCTAATTTTAGCTCGTCATCCTCACATAGTTGTGTCCTTCCACCTCCTCCTGATCCCTGTATTGCAATTTTACCAATTTTTCCCCTTGTTCCACGTACGTGATGTTTCAGTGTCGATCTTGGTATTTTACAATGTTTTGCAGCACCTCTCATGGTTCTTTTCTTAGCTTTTACTTCTTCTACTGCTAGCTTTAAATCATTTTTCGTGTATTTGCTACTATCTGCACCTCGTTCGGTTTTCCGCTTGTATATTCTCACCATTCTGAAAACAATAATCATGCATTGTTATTATCCTGGTAACTGGGTCCTAGTGGATCCAGTTCCCCAGAGCATGAGGGTCCATTTACCTCAAACAGGCATATTTCCTGGGGAACTGTGTCACCCCTATTAACTTAACCTCAAACATGATTATCTTATTTCTGGCAATTGTATATGACAAAATATACTTTAAACTTACCTGTAACTTAATTGTATATTTTTATTTAAATAGCTCTGATGCTACTTATTTAAATATTTCCAGAACATGCACCCAGTTGTTCACGTCAAAAATACACCGCGAAATATGTGCAGGCACAGTGTTGCCACTTGTCACATTTCTACATTTCGCGATGTTGCCATATGTTAAATATATACCCAGGTACATATACATAAAGTATTTTATGTTAGATACACATAGATAAAATAATTATCTGGGGATGGCCCAGTCACCTCAGGGGCCCAGTTAATCAAGCTGACCTTATACCTCACACCGATGTTTTTCTTTGCTGATGTTTTCTCCAATCTATCGGTTACTCCAGCGATAAAAGGCAAACGGGCATAAGTAGCAATTTTTTGTTGTTCCTTTTCTTCTTTGGGTTTCGCGTGGCAGGCATTTCGTATTTCCTTTCTAGTGTAACCATTTTTCATAAGAGCTAGTTCGACATGCTTCCGTTCTTCTAGTTTGCTTGTTTCGTCCGGGATCTTGTTTGCTCTGTGCATCAAGGTTTTGATTAAGGATCGCTTCTGTTGAGGATGATGGTGTGGCTTGGCATGAAGGTAACGGTCTGTGTGTGTTTTCTTGCGGTATACTGCATGAGCTAGTTTGTTGTTATCTCCTCATTTTACTAGGACATCCAAGAATGGTAGTTCCCCGTTTTCCTCAATCTCCATGGTAAACTTAATTCTTTCATGTTGATTGTTAAGGTGGTTCAAGAATTCATCCAATGCTATTTGTCCATGTGGCCATACGACGAAGGTGTCGTCGACATATCTAAACCAGAATTTCGATTTCTTGTCGCTAGATTGGATAGCTTCTTCTTCGAATGTTTACATGAATATATTGGCAATGACTGGGGACAGAGGAGATCACATAGCTGCACCGGATTTCTGTTCGTAGAAATCCCTGTTCCATAGGACGTACGTAGTGTCCAAGCAGATTCTTGCTAATTCGGGTATGTCTTCTCTTATTCCTTGGGTTATAAACCGTTGCTGTATTATGTTTAGTGCATCGTTAACTGCTACACTAGTAAATAGTGACTCTACATCGAAACTGACAAGTATATCATCAGCAGTTACTTCTTGTTGTTTCAGCAACTCGGCAAAGTGTTCTGAGTTCTTTACGAATGTTTCGGTTTTTCCAATGTGTGGTTGTAGAATCTTAACGACATATTTGGAAAAACCAACCACACGTCACGGATTCACTCGACCAACCAAACGTAACGGTTCAGCAACACCAACCAAGCGTTACGGTACCCAGGTATATAACGACGAGCATAAAACAACAACAGTCTTTAGAATAACTTCTGAAGAAGCTAACAGTATGAGCAGCGAAACGTCAAGCGAAATTGAACGACCACGGCAACACCCGGAAAATATTAGTTTATTGGACAACAGCCGCGAAAGCCTCTGCATTCAAGAATTAGTGATAGGATGTCTCCTCTGCCCTTCCACATCTTGGACATTTGAGGTTCTGCTCTACTCCTATCAGAGATAGGCGTCTTCTTAATTTACAGTGGCCTGTTAGGATCCCTATCAAAAGATTTTTTCCCAGTAGCCAAGTTGACTTTTATAAGTCAAATCCTGCTATGTGGTCTTTAGCCTGTCGACAGCCTCTGTTCCTTTTCCATTTTTTCTTAGATGTCTCGAAGGCCCATTCACTAAGAGCCGTTGAGACATATTTCCTTGTAATACCCAAAAAGGGTTCCGGTCCTAAACATGTTTCCATGGCTCCGAGTTTGGCTAGTTCGTCAGCCTTCTCGTTGCCTCGGATCCCTGAATGCCCGCGTACTACGTCTTTCGCTGTTGTCAGCTCTTCTAGGGCGTCACCGCACTTCTGAACAATTACTAATCTTATCCTGAGCGAGCATATTGCCTTTAGTGCCGCTTGGCTGTCAGAATAGATGTAGATTTTTGTTATGACGACCTTCGTATTTCCTCCTTTGTAGCTACCGATAAAATAGCAAAAACTTCTGCCTGAAACGCCGTGGTGTACATTCCTAAAGCTGAGCTTACTTGTATGCCTCGGTTTTCTACATAGGTTCCTGTCCCGGAGCGTCGTTCTACCATCAGCCTTGAGCCGTCCGTGTAGCACATTAAGGCCCCTGGCTGAAAGCTAACCTGATCTTGCTCCCACTGGTCTCTAGTAGGGATTGTGAGAGTATACTTCCTATTCAACCTTAGCCGGTCCTCTGCTTCGATTACCTTGCAGCTTGACATAGGTAGCTCCTTTGTCACCGATTCATCAACCCTAGCATGACCCGTGCATACTCCTTGACTGCTCCACATCCATGCATCACACATTCGAAGATAAACTGCCTTGGCCTCCTTCTTTATTCAAGTGTCGAGACTTGGAAATCCTAACAAAACTTCTAATGCTACTGTAGGGGTTGTTCTCATTGCCCAGTAATATCTAAGCAGGAGATAGCGCAGTAACTGCTCCCTGGATGCAGTCCATATACCGTCTGCCTTTTTTTAAAGTTCCTATAGTTTGCCATGTTTCGTTGCTTAAGATTTTCATCTATCTATCAATCTATGCTCAAGATTATTTGTAATTCCATGTTTACTAAAATTATCAATTACTTATATTTTTCTTCCTTACCTAGCTTCGCATTAAAATCGCCTAGCACCATTTTTGAAATAACCAAAATTAATTTACAGAAATTGCTCATAGAAAAAATTTGGAATTTTGTTTTTATATTAAAATATAAAAATATATTGGGAATTATGAATAAAATCGAATTTGTTCAGACCAATCTGTTGGCTAAAAAATTCCAAACGTTTTTAAAACCTGCAACGGAAAATTTTATCTGATGCCTGTGACATTGCTAACATTGCCGATTCCAAAAATATTTCATTTAAAATGTTTATTTGTGTTTAAGTTGCTCTTTCCGATTTATAATTTCTGTTTACCGAAATTTCTTATGTCAATCGAAAAAAATTTAAAAAAACAACGCGAAGAGTTTTACGAAAATGAAAAAAAAAAGCTAAAACTCATATATCTTACATTTTAATCGTTAAGTTTTTAAATTACATCGGGGCTTATTTGAAATCTGATCAATAATTTTTATTAGTGTAACAAAATTTCTAAAACAATTTAATTTCTGGATTAAATTAAATACTGACATATAGAAAGTTAAGCAGATGCCTGCTTGGTCTGAACAAGAGTGGGTGACCACTCTGCGGCTCGGTGTGTCCGGTCCCCTCAACATTGTAAAGGTATAAAAGGGTAAAAGAGAAAGAAAGAAAGAAAGAAAGAAAGTAAGAAAGAAAGATTAAATTAATAATTACATAAACAGAGTGTTACGAATTTATCTCAATTTGAAGACTGAGATGGCTTTAACAAGCTATAATAATTAATGCTCAATATACTTTGAGCGAAGCTTAAAGTAGGTAGACGAAAAAAATAAGTTCAATATTAAGAATAAGAACGAAACAAAATAAAAGAGCTTTACTTTATAAACTTTGCGAAATGACTTATTAAAGTTTTAGTATAAAAATTGCTTGAAATTGCTCCAGGTAAAATGCAAAAATTGAAACTTTTTTTGATAATTCTCTAAACTATGTAAATTAGTGTAATTATGAGACCAGCTGAACCTTTTACATTTTGTTAAAAATATTGTAAGATAATTAAAAGTAAACATTCAGAAGTGACTTTTGTAATTTTTAAAAATTAAAATCGATGAATTCTGCATAAAAATTGTAAACAGCGAAAACAATACTTCGATGTTAACAAAAGATGTTATTGATTAATAGTTTTTTTTTTTTTTTAAGTTGGATTATTAGATTTATAGCTCAAAGTGTTTTGTATTTTTGATTCTCTAAATAAAAGGAAGGAGAACAATCTTTTAATTTTTAAATTCAGTTGTTTTTTAACGTTTTGCTTTTGAGACGTGTGCAAAAAAATCTTTCAAAGTACTTTTATTAGTAAGCTTTCCGGTCGAACACAAAAACCTAAGAAGAGTTTTCACCTATCCAGTCTTTGAGATAGCTTTTTCTGATTGTAAAACAATCTAAAATCAAAAAGAAAACCTTGAAAGATCATAAATTTTCGCAAAAATATTTTTTGGCTCAAGACAAAAGGAAGTTAGAAATATTACAAAAATACTGTTTGCGAATTCTTTTAAAACGAATCCTAATCGGCCCTTTCACCTTCCGTATTTTTTGCTTCCTTATGTAGTGATACCAGCAACGTATACAATTCGGAATGTTATATTAAAAGTTTTATTGCATTTTTTTTTCTTGAAATGCTACGAAATGTTTTATGTTTCAAACCCTTTTACAACTGTAAAACGCAGATGCTTAAAAATCCTCTGGCATGAACTTACAAAGCAGTATAAATTTGCATTTACCCACTTTTTACTACAAAAGTTGGAAATTTTTCATTTAATCTTACCCGTGTTAAATCCCTATTGGCTTAGAGGTTCGATGTTTTTATAAGCGTTATTAACCTATTTTATGTAAAAGCGTAAATATGGATTTACATACATAAGTTGATACCATTTTGCGTGCTCACAGTTTCATTAATGTTAAGCGGATTAATACCGTATACTGTTTTAATATATCCGACCCATTATTTTAACACAATTCCTCTCAAAATCTATGTAAAAATATTTGTCCATTTAATGGACTTTTATTTGCCTTAATTTTTTTTAATTAAACTACAATAATGAATGCGAAAAACCAAGATTATCAAGACCCTCAAGTACGAACAAATTCCTTGCGTCATATTTTATAAGGACTTTCAAGGACCCTAAGATGAATCGGCAAGCTCAGTTAGCTCTATTTCAGAAACGTACAATTTAATTCAATTTCCCTGATTTTTCCAAGCTAGCTCGCCTAGATTTGAGGGTAGGTACCTTATTTGAGTGCAGAACTGTAGACTTTAATTTAGACTCGTGTTTCTGAGTAAATTTACGATAGTCAAATTACGGTGGTTACTTTATTGGTTTATTAGGTCGAATTTCAAGTGTAGGTTTAGAGTTTATTCATTATTTTCTTTTATTTAACCATATCAAAAATTTAAGCTGGTTAATGACTAAATTGTTCAGCACCTTGCTCCTGTAAACAAGGAGAACAATAAAACTTATCAATTAAAATTCTTGTAGCTTTTTTTTGTGCTAAGTAGTGGGATTTGCATTTTGTAAGTGTAAACAAATTACAGCCAGAAGCATTAACGCAAATACAAACATTTTAGCAATACAAACTAATTAAGGAATCTAAATTACCTTAATACAACAAAGGCCACATTCAGATTTTCAGTATAATTAGAAAAGCCATTACGGGTACATAATGGAGTATGCATTATTTATCATTAAAATTATCAGGGATTATTCGAAATATGGATGCTGTAATCACATATGGGGCACTAAAACAAGGTCAACAAGTAAATTGCGACATAACTTGTGCATGTTATAATTAAGATAATTCCAGGAATGAGCTTTGAAGGTAATTTTGTTCTAATTTGCCCTGAAAGTGGGTTTTAACTCTCATTTTGGAAAAAGCTTACTAAAATGAAAATAAAATTAGTCAATTACCATGTTAAAAATTGCGCAAACATTAAAATAATTTTTGGGTCACAAAATTCGTTGATCAAAATTTAATAAGTATTCCAAAGGCTTTGCAAAAAGATGCAAATTTGATTATGTATTTAGGAATAAATAACCAATGGACAGTTATTCTTGAGATTTGCAACACGTAATTTATACTCTAAAAGTGTCATTTACAAATAAAATGAAATTGAGACATGAGAAACTCAAACATTAATATCTCATTTTTTTCATTTCAAATTCAAAAAGATGAAGCAATATTTTGAAAATTCGATACATATTTTACATTATGAAGTGTCGGAAACGGAATTTAAAGCAGTGATATAATCGAATCGAAACAAATGTCAGAGCAACGAACGAAGTACTTCCTTGATATAACAATTTTCCTTGCACCCCAGTTACACAAGATATTCAAGCGATAACCAAAGCATAAAACTAAATTCGTACCATAAATTCAGAAAATTAATGAAATGTAAGCAGAATAAAATTAATGGAATGTAAAGTTATATTCTAAATTTATTATCTTTTGATTAATTGGTGTAACCACCGTGCGGATGCTATTATTATTATTAATATTAATATTAAACATAGGCAAATTGTGGGTAAGTAAGTCTGTATTTGGAAATTTAATGTAAAATTTAACCTGAACGTTCTACAAATAATTACACTGGGATTCATGCTTTGTAATTCAATTCATTTAGTAATATATTTAAGTAATTTGTTATCCAACAGTGCAATAAAATCAAGATTGCTCCAGAACCAACCCCGTTATGTTAGGCATTCATTTGAAGTTGTTAATTTATGTTTTTAATTATTTCACGTCTGGTTTAATGTCATAAGGCAAACAAGCAGGACGATGTTAATTCACTAAATACGCCAGTCATCCCTCAACTCTGTGATTAATTATTGTCCAATCTCAAGGAAGACAACTTCCCATCTTGACGCCTTGACCTTCATAATTCTCCCCGTCATGCAAATTGCACCCTGAGATTGTAATAAATCTTAAATCAGAAATGTTCGTAAACAAAGCAGGATAGACCGTTATTTAAAAAAATTCTCATTTGAAGTGATAATTAATTAAATCCCCACTGAGGTATTATGGTATTAAGCATTTGCGGAAAATCTTATTAAAAGGATTAATCACATTGTTCCTGAAATTTAAAGCTTGGGGTAAAGAAGGCATTAATAGTGATTCCCTAACTTTCAAAGGCATCTGTTGCTGTCCGTTCTGATGTTTCCTAAAGTGAAGACGGTTATAAACGGTTTGTACTAAGCACAGTTTTAAAAGCTTCTATCGGTTTAATTGGAAGCCCCATAATTCTAGTAAAGAGAAGTGGAATTCGCGAGGGCATACGTTTATCCCCGAGCACACAAATGGAATTCCATTCATCACCTTGATCTCCTACCATTTTAAGGAGAATTAGTAAATAAATTAAACTTAGCAATTTGTAAACAAAGCTTGCCACGTTTTCCAGGCACTTGAGCTGTAGATTGTTTTGGTTTTATAAGATAGAGATAACCCCTTCATATTTTCTTAGTATAAAGTTATGCAAATCGTTGAAATTCCACTTAAATGTCAAAGCTTTAGTAACCTTCTTTGTGAGATTTTATAATAAAACTTTGATTATACCCACTTTTTTTAAGTTTTTCATTTAAAATTAAACATAAATCTTAAATAAAATTTTGAAAAACGGTGTTTGACTGCCAAAACAAAATACCATTTTAATTGCTAGGGTACCGCTTTTTTACTAAAAATTGTAATCTGAAAGGTAAATTTTATATGTAAATCCACAAAATAAAATTCAACAATTATAGCACCTGAAAAGTTAAAGAACATGGAAAAACAAGGTTTTCTACGTGAAGATTTTACCAAAACTGCTGGAGTGTCTTACAGATTTATATTTCATAAATTTTCCACTCGGCTCCACAAAAACAGTTTAATAAACACATTTTTTCATACTAAGCCTTTCCCTTTTGACTTTGTTTACTTCTTGAAACCAACAAGCGACCTTGTTAAGCTTTTTGCTAGATGAATATCAATCGAACCCTTTATGATTAATGTTTGATATTAATCAACCTGCTTATGCATTTGCAACAAAAGGAGTCTAAAAGCTTTGTTTCCCTTTTTTGCATAAACGATTTGCTTTTATTCTTGGGGATTAAGTTATGAATAAATTTCAAATCAGGCATGAAAAAGCTTTCCGATTTTCTTTGTTTAATTGCTTTCAACGTGGATTGTATTTTAATAACTTTCTTAAGGTGTAAATATGCCAAAAATGTTTCTGAATTCTTTTCGAGGAAGAAAACGAAAGAACCAGTCTCAGATTTTGCTTTCACAGATTTTATGTAATGAAAATATAAGCTATTGGAAATTCAGCATTCATCAGTTGCTGCTTCTGTTTTTATAAATGCCAGTAAAGATTAGTTAACTTTTTTTAAATAACCCAGTAGTCAATTTGCATTATCTGAGGATATCACTCCAAACGGGAGCTTCAAAAATGCCTGAAAAGCTTGTGTTGTTGGCACCTACCAAAAAATAATTCATCAATTTTACCCTTTCAGAATGTGAATTAAAATTTCTTCAAAATAAAAAGAAACGTTTTTCTTTTTTTCGTGTTTCATCATTATCTAATGTTGGTAAAATTTAGCATAATTATTTATAGTTAATCAATAAAAATAATTCCTTATGTTTAATAGCATTTAGGCAATAATTTGCAATTAGAATTTCTTATTAAACGAATTTCACAAATCTGAGCATATCAATCAATAAATGTTTATCTGTAATACCAAAAATTTAATTTTAGAATTTATGCTTTAATTCAAAATGAAACCATACCCACATCACCTGCCTTGGTAGATATAATTAAATTATACAGGGATTATTTTCTAAACCGGGAGAGGACATAACAGGAGCCTATCAGTTTTTCGACCTGGATTATAAACTGACTGAGATTCACAGGGTTGTATCCCTGCATTATTACCGTATCAGACAGGATTTATGTAAGTCCTTTACAAAATAGCCCTACAACATATTAATCCATTTAGGTACATTTTTCATTGCTACAAACTACTGAAGGACAATAAGTATATTCGAGTAAATTGGATTCTGATAAAAAGACTTACGAATTACTTTTATACTTCCAACTCTCAAGTGATAAATTCATTGGCGTAATATTTCGTGAAACGGAAGCTACTTTTGAATAGGAAATGCGTACAAATTTAGATAATTTTTCTTTTCCTAGAGTGTATCCAACTGTAAAGAACACCGGTTTGTATTGCACTCATTTGGTTATTTATTTTCCCAAGCGAAGCAGTGGAAACCTGCGAACCAAGGCATTGTTTTCCAGAACAAAGCTGTTTAAATCAGAACAATATGCAGCGTTGCTCTGTTCCTATAGGGTTGAATAAAGGAGAAAACAAACGATGTATATCATCTTGAAAAGATTCGATAGAAAATTCCCGATCGAAAAAAAATCTCCCTCTAATTTTGAATATAATTAATTTTAATGAAGTTAAAAAGGACTAGAATATTACCGGCAGGTAAAAATTAGTATAGTCAAGAGCGGAAACGGTTTAATAACCGTGACGTCATGAAGTCACAGCCCTCTGATTCGTGAGAGAATGAACACAAAACCTAACCGATGTATTATTCAAAAGGCGTAAATGCTATACCTACTGATGTACTACGTGTTTTCTAAGAAATTAAGAATTTGGTGCATTTAAACGAGGCAATTTATGGACAATCGGAATTTTATAACGTTAACGATCTTGTGTGAATATTGATGGGTGGACAACGATTAAAGGTTCACATGCTACCAAAAAATCTGAAAACAGGATACCTATAACCGTACAACTTTGTTGTAAACAAGAACTTCCCTTTATTAGCGCTTCGGTTCCCACATTATGTGTACTTAGGGCGAAAATAATGGCTCTCACACAGCCAACTGTTGCATTCGTCGGGATGAAAGATAAAATTCAAAATTTAACTTGTTCAGTGTACTATAACATGCAAGGGCCTGAGAAAAGCACCCCTAAAGTAAAAGGACTTATTTTTGCCCTCGTGGGAATCAGACCTTAACCAATATTACACACAATGTACATTGCATTGCTTTCTCTAACGATTATACCTTTAAGCCTTTCTTTATTCTCACATTGTGTGTTTTTTTCTTCAGTTTTTGGGTTTTATTCCCAAGCCCCAGAACATTTAATTTCAGGAAGAAGGTAATTCTACTGAATTTAAATCTGGAAGATTTTTCGCTAAAACTGTCAGTATGCAAGCGCCATTGAGGCGCCACAAATACAAACGTAGAATTGACAAAATTGATCTTTTAAAAATGGTCTCGAATTTAAACACCAAAACTACACGTTTAGAATTTTTAATAAATTCGGCAAATTTATATTCTGGTCCTGTTGAAAATTTGCCAAATTGTACCTCTAAACACAAAAAAAAATCCAAACATAAATCACAAACAAATTACATGACATCTTAAGCGTTTACAAGGCCGCTTTTTGCCTTAAAATAATAAACGTGTTCTACAAGAGAAAACAAACTTAATAGGATGCATTGAATTATTTATGGAAGCACTGGAAGAATATAATTAGCTTTATGCTCAGTATGGAACTTTTTATTTGGACTGAAATATAAAAGTTTTGCTTGTTAAAGTGTGCCCGCAGATTTCAAACTTTTAATTTCTCAATCTCGATTTCTCACTTTTAAACTTTTAGTTGTGAAAGTTTGACGTTTATTTCAGATTTTTCCTAAATTTTAGTTTATAGTCTGAATAGCTTTCAGTGAAATCCTAAATTTTCGTTAAAGGCATGAATTCTGGAAAAAAAATAATCTGCAAAAATAAAAATACAGGTGTTTGGTAGTCCTTACAGATGGAAAAGGGAAACTTTAGGGAGAGGGGAATTTAAAAAAATGCTTCAGTGTTGTACCTGATGGTGAACTACAGCTTGTGCGTCTTCACATCTTACATAAGACGTTAGAAAACCTTACCTGGATTTCTTTTATATATCACACAACACCTACAGCAAGACACAGTCAAAAATTTCAGGAATGTGATTTGAAATGGAACTTGGCATTTTATAACTTGGCAACCTAACCTGGCCAATTTTGTTCAACATTGCAACGATTTGTAATTTGATTTGTATTTATTCGATCAGCGTAAATCACTTTACTTAATTAAACTTAATTAAAAATTTTAAATATACAACAACTTTGTGCGTCACTAAGGGCTCTTGATTGGACTTTTCTGTTTCCACGAAGGCAGATGTTTGAAATCTATTAATAAAACCAAGGTTACCACTCCAAAAGTACGATTAACCCTTGAATTGATTTAAAGTTTAATCGAGTTTTTAAAGCACAACCACCACCAGCATGCGGGTTTTTATCTTAATCTTAATGAAATCTTCGATATTATGTTATTAATGCAGCAGACATTTATTTATACTTTTTTTATGATAACTGATACCCAGAATTTGATATCGTGTTTTAGTATTTTATTAGGTAATGTTAATAATTATCAGTCCTATGTTAACTACCAAATTTAATACTTAAATCAAAATTTTTATTATGTGAAAAGATGTAGGAGCCAGTAAAAGGTTATTTTATAAAAGCAGCACTGGCTTGCATTCTAACTTTGTGACAAGAGTGTTTTGCAGATAATAGCAGGAAATTTCAAAAAATATGATCCCAAGTCATATTTTAATTTGTTACAGTAAAAATGTGAACACCACCTGTTGATTTTAGAGGTTTAGCCTGAGAGCTATCAACATAACTTTTGTGTAACAAACATTCAGTAATCCAACTTATCCAAACTTTACATAATTGCGACAGATCAAACCCAAACGTGGAATATCCCTGACTGAATTTTAAATAACAAACCAATTACTGTATTCTTTTAATAAAATGTAGGAGTTAACCTTTTCCTAACCGAAATACAAATAATCCTCATCAAATGCATTTTAATAACACTCGTATTTTAAATATAAACCTCGATGTTTTAATTAAAAGCAGTTTAAATTTACAGTTATTAGAGTTTAATAGCGTTTAAGCCGTTTAAGGTTAAATTTAGTATCCATAAAGATAAAACTTGAAATGTTGACTTTCACAAGGCATGGAATTAGCGCCGTACTATAAAAATTTTATGTACCTTACTAATCTACCCGATCTACCGTTGTTTATTTCTTTATTTCAATACTAAACTCAAACTAATTTTACCAGAAAAAGTGATACAAATATTTCTAATTTGTCGATTTTAATTATTTCCTTTTAAGATTTTAATAGCAACAAACAAGCTGAACATCCTCTATTAAATTAAATATCCAATGAATTGTTTCTAAATCTGAGCGTGGCAATTAAAGAAAAACAACTGATCAGGTATAAATGTTTAAACACGTTTTAATACTCCAAAAATGCTTAAATTATTAAGACGAACCTTTAAAAATAAATATAGCTAGCAAAACAAGCACGTCCACGTATGAATTTTTTAAATCGTGTAATCGTTTAGGTTTACGTTTCAACGTTTCATTGAAATCACCAAAAAATCAGGTCGTTCTTGGAATACACTAATCGAATCTTTGCCCGACGAATTTTAATTTTTAATTTAATTTTTTCCGTCTAAAACGGTCCCTGTCAACAAGCTCGTGCAGGGAATTAGAAACGGCTAAAAATCAGTAAATTTCTTATTACATCTTTGTTTCCACTTAAAATACCCCAAAATATTACAATCACGTTCATTGTTTAAACCCGCAGATTAAAACTACACGGGTTTGTTTCTTAACACAGCATTGAATTCTCCAACGATTTTTATTAAGTTGTACTATTTCGATGTATGTAGTAATAGTTTAACATGTTTATTTATGTTTCCTTCGAAGGGTTTGATGATATTTCAAGTTAATTCAAATTTAAAATGTAAAATCTCAGTATGACTTATTATAAGTTCATGTTCGACTCCCTTAAGGTTCTCTGGTTAAATCTCCCTTCCACGTCCGTGGCACGTGCCATGACATCTGCTTCACCGGAACCTCTTTGTTATCCTGCACATCTGCTGCTTGTATTTCTGTTCCCTTTCCTCCCTTTGCCCTTGGACCTTGATGATTCTCACGTATTTTTCTTACTCGTCGATTCTCATAGGAACTTTAGGGGGACTTTGGGTTTATAGATAAAAATTCCGGAGTGGTTGTTATCATACTACGTCTTTTTTTTATAAATTGTACTTTTAAAAAAGAAGTATTTTTCAGTATAATTTACCCATGCTGTTGATGATCTTAGAATTTGTTTTGCCTTCTTCAATGTTAGTTTAATTTTTTGTTGGGAATTAAAGACGTTCTATATTATTTATTGCAGGTTTAACATGAGTTTTAAAACAACCAATATGGATCCAAATCATATAATAAATAATAAAGCGGTGGCACGCGATCTACTCAACCGCTGAAGAAGAGTTGTAAAACAGGTCTTAAAACTCTAATTTTAAATAATCTAAATAATGTCTGAAGTCAAAACTGGATGTTATTTTCTTCTATGCAGGTGCTATTCAGACAAAAGAATATTTTTAAATATTAATAGAATCAATAGATAAGAAACGGGTTTTTAATTTAAATATTAAGGATCTAAGAGACACTTGGACAAATAAATTAAATCGGTATAATAATGGGTTGAATTGGTTTTTTATGGTTGTTTGTCTGTTTGTCTTTGATAAAATAAATGAAGCGAGAGACGGCAGATGTACGGAAATCAACAAGCTATTCGTAAAAAGGGGGACAACTCTTAACTCTTATGGTCTAATTTAAAAATTTATTTATTTAAAATAGTCTAATACTAAATTTAGGAACAGACAAAATACAAAACTTCTTCTAAAAGTTTTGAAAATATAACAAGCATTTTTATCAACATGACGGGGCACCTGCACATAATTGATGTCTGAAAAACAAGTTCCTTATTTATACTTACTACCATCATCACATTTTCTGTAAAAAGGGTTTCCCTGCTGTTTACTCTCAGCCTTGATTTGCATGTCAATTTTGTAATTCTATTTATTTATAGAACTCCTTTTTTGTGAGAATTTGCCCTCACAAATAAAGGAAAATGATTAGAAAAAAATGTCCTTGTATTTTTATCAACTTTCCTTATTTGCCCCCCTTTTCTGCTATATTTGTTCAAGTTTACAAGTTTTCTGTTAAATTTTAGTTCACGTTTTAATCTCACATAACTCCCATGGGATTCCATGAATCGAATTATCGCTTTAACAATCCAGCCTTTAATTCTCTCGAAGACTAATTGCGACCCGAGTATCTACATTATGCACATCAGTGAGTCAGGATAGAGAATCATTGTATGCAAATCTCGACGTATCAGCAACATTTTGCATAGATATAAGCCGGTCTCTCACGCCACAAATTTGATTTTCAGAATCAAAGAAACTAACCATTAACAAATGCCCATTGTAGTAGATTATTTCGCGAAATGTAAACTCCTAGGTTTTGCTGATAAATCGATTGTACTAGCCCTAAGTAAAATCCCCCATTATTGACTACAGCCGTACAGTATTTTCAAAAAGAATCACGCAATCCAGCCATGAATAGAACGGATATAATACGGTAGCACCATCGTTAGGTAGCTGGAGGGACGGTAACACAAAACGACACCGACAAAGTCGTCCAGAACACGACCAGACCCAGACCAGTTGCCATGAAGTCCACGAATGCGGAGGATGTGTGTTGGGTATGAAATTGCAAAGAAATTCCGATGACTAAACACAAGGTGTTGTAGATGGGCCGTGGTTTTTGTTTACCTTGTTTAAGTCGAGGCGGTATTCGTTTCGTTTATTACTGTTAAAACAAAGACTAACACTCAGTTTTAAATCTTATTAGTTCGGACTATTATCCTGTGTTAAATCGTTATAGTGATTAACGTGTGTTGTGGTGATGCACTCAGGATTAATTAAACATTAAATGACGCCGGTTTACTTGGTATTCCTGATATTTCCGGTGAGTTTCATTTTTTAAATAAACACCTAAAGACTGTTATTCTTGCGTCAAGCGTTGTTTCACTCTCGACAACTGCTTTTTTAAATAAAAAAGTATTACCAAATGTAAATAACAATAACGGTTACAGATGCAACCGTTATTTGGAAAATAGGTTTTAATATGCAGTACATTGTAAACGAACTTCCCCAATCAAATAAGATTGGTAAACCGCGTGAGAATAATGGCGCTAAGGATGGTAAGGATAACTGGAGCAACTAATTATTATAGCTATGAGTTATTGCTTCGTTAACATATCAGGATGGATTTCCTCGACTAAATTGATTCCCACATGTTTACAAAACTTCCTCAACATAAGCAAGTTTATAGAAGACATTCACAACCCACTCTTAAAAATCCTCTTGGCATTATTGTTACTTGCAGTCAGGTTAATTGTTGTAAAGATACGTTGTTAAGTATAATTGGATTTGTCTTTGCTATTTGTTAAAACTGATAATTATAATGATAATGATCATTCAGAAAGACTACATAAATGTGTTTGTAGGCTGCAGTGAAAGAATATAAGAAAACCAAAAGGTCCTTGTTCAGGACTCGCTTGAGAACGGTATCGAATTTGCTTTTATTTCCAAACATAACCTAATGCTTAAATACATTAAGCGCAGATTTACTGATATTTAACGATGCGAACGAACACTAAAAAATATTTTAATTGGAATTTTTCTTTCTCGAATATTTTCTCCGTTTCTAGTTTCCTATCTAAAAATTTTATAAAAATTCGCACAAAACTATTTTCACTGATCTAAACTTTATTCTCTTATCATTCCATTGGTCAAAGCAGGTATACAAATAAACAATGAGAGATATTTTACGTTCGAAAAAAGTATATCGGATGTACAGCTTTACCACAACAATTTATTCTGCAATAACAACTAAACTATTATTTATTTCGCTAGCATCGAACAGACTATTACCGGACTCAGAATTTCTCTTTTTTGGTCATTAAATATTTAAATAATAAATTTTAAGCTCGCTAACCTCATTTTGATCAGCGTATCAGCGTTTGAAATATGAAGACCAAAACCGGTGCTGAAGAACAGGAACAGTTATCGTTTTTCTAATTTCATTTTGATTCGATTGAACACAAAATTAAAAGTTAATGTAGGGAATTTCCAAAATTATATTCCCATGAATGTTGAACGATTTGCAATCAGTCTAAATTTGTAAACTGGCTTTTCCTTCCTGGGGTTCGCATTTTTTAAAAAATATTAGGGTTCTGCATTTTGAACCGCAATGTTCGCTAGTTTTTTAAAATGAAGGATGAAGGATTTTACGAAAGAAATTACTAGTTGAGTTTCTTAGAATTTAATCACTTTAACTCAATTATTGAAAGCTTTCTCAAACCTTTATAGAATTGAAGCTTTAGCAATATTTTGGATGAGAGCTTCTTATGCACAAATTTCGAATATTCGTTTAGTAAGGATGCATTTTTCAAAATTCGAAATTTCCAAAGCTACGTCTTATTTTTTAAATCTCCCAAAAGATTGTCAAGGCATTTACTCAAAAAAATCTTATTTAAAATAACAAAAATTTACTATATACTTTTTATTTTTATATTGTTTTTCTTTTGTTTTAGACACAATAAAACGAAAAGCAATAACCAGCATGGAACCAAACCGAGTGTATTTAATAAAAATAATAAATTAAACACTTTCGCTATGATTAAAATCTATTAACAATAAGTGCTAATTGAAAAACCAGTGAATTAGTTAGTGCCAGTCACGATGAATTACTCATGGACTGTGCACCTCCTTGCATGGGTGCTTATATTAAAAACAACGACGAGTTACGAAGACTTATTAGACGAATATGTAAAACACATAGATGAAGTAAATAGAATTTCAACAGCGAACAACCAAAGACTTAGAAATAACGATTTAGAATTTAATAATAGAATAGGACTTCACCAAAGACTAAAACGGCACGCAAGTGCGGATCCTGATATTTTTATGGATAATTCGAATCTCAGGCATTCGTCGAAAAGAATTCCTTCGTTAAGGAAAAGAAGACAAGCTAATGCGAATAGTGATGTAAATCAGTGGACTCATTCTGAATATTTGGATGAGAATAAGACTGTTGTGCTTAAATGGCAACCTAGGCATCAGGAAATTTTATTTAGGGTGGAAGCAAAGACGAGAGGGTACGTGGGCATCGGGTTTAGTCCAAATGGTGGTATGGAAGGCGCTGATATTGTTCTGGGATGGATTGATGACGACTCTGAAAAACCTTATTTGCTGGTAAGATTTCTTCCTGTTTAGTAGTCCACAATACTTAACCCTTAAGTACTAACGTGCCAGTGTTGGAACATAGGTACTAACGTGACGTCTGACGGACGTACTTGTTTTTATTTTTTTTTTATGTTCTATTATTGGGAATTTAAACAAAATAATGTTGTTGATAAATTTATTTATTATATTTTAATTAGTAACAATAAAAAGTTAAGTTAAAAAATGTTCTGTACAAAAACTATGAGGAAAAAAATTAATTTTGGACATAAGAGTCATCATCAACGTAAAATTTAAAGAAAAAAAATATGTGATTCCCTATTATGAAAAAAATCTGTTTTTCTAAAAGAAGCATTAATGATCTAACAATAATAATTCAAATATCGAAAGAAATTTAACGAAAAATAAAAAATTGCAATACGTAAACTTCAGAGAGTTTCAGCGCAATCAGCACAATTTTTTTTTGCACATTCTAGGCAAATAAGATTTTGGCAACCAATACAAAGGTAAGCTGTTTGTCTTTTTTTCAATGGAGAACAAAGAAAATGAGTTTTTCTCTTTTGAAGACGTTCAACAATTACTTGTAACTTCCTTCAAACCCAACATCTTACAAATGGTTAGTTTTAATTTTCGACTAACGCGAGGATTCTCGGCTCTTTCCTTTTGTAAGCTAAAATGCCAATTTTTGTATAAAATCCGATTTTTGTTTTGAAGGATTGTTTTTATAAGCATTATATATAAAAAAATATATACAATGTATATAAATACTATATACATAACAGACGACCAACAGTCACACAGACACTAACCTGACGTCTCAGGGACGTATACTCAATTGTTATTCTAAATAACTTCTGTTTCAAACTGAAATCCTAGACTAAACTTCGTATACTGGACTATTTTCAGATAACTTAAAGGTACAGAATTGGTAGTGTTTGAATTTTAAGGCAGTGGGCTAAATATCAGGTCATAGTTGGCGCCATACGTCTGTGAGACGTCACATTAGTACTTAAGGGTTAAATTGATAGTAGCCAAGTACGGAAAAATTTAACAGTGATATTCTAAGGAGCATTGGCTGTATTCACAGCCAAGATTAGCTTAAATCCATTTTCTGCAGTATGATGGAAAGTATCCGTAATTTTAATTTCTGGATTTATTGCCTCCTTAAATAATGTTTTGTAAATGAACATTCCTGATCATAAATTTTCCAGTTATTAATGAACTTAAAATCCAGTTTCTCCGTAACAAAAACTAACTAAACAAAATTAATTAACACAAAATTGAAGACAAAGATGTAATTATGATTGAGTTATTAAATAATCCTTATGTAATAAATAATCAACGGCTGGAATTTAATTTAAAATTGTAATATAAATTAACTTACGTAAAGAAAAGTATGTGGTTGCATCCAATCAATTTATTGTCAGTTAATAAGAGAAAGAGTAGCAAGGTAAGGTAATAAATAACAACGCTGAATACATGTTAATTAAATTGTTACAATCCAAGTGAAAGTATTTGTATTAAAAAGACTTGCATAATTTGAATTAATTGCGGATGCACTTTTCATACTAATAATGAACTTGTTTGACCTTCTAACAATTTTTACAAATTTTGTTATTGATTGCTTGAAATGAAAGCCCAGATTTACAAATTTGAAATTTAATAATTATTCCCATAAAATGTCGATTTTTTATAAATATATAAAATGTTAAAACTTTCATCTTGGTGCTTATTTAGTTCTTATAAAGGACGATTTAGAAAGATTAAGCAAAACTTTAAAACACCAAAAAAATATTCTCAGAGTCCCATTTTAATTATTACATTTCTAACTATTACGGACACAAGTCATAATTATATCATTTTAAGTTAATGAAACTGACAAAAACTATCTTTGATTTTGTGCAAAAAAGTTAAGTTGTCTCTCCTTCCTATTGAAGTGATAACCGTAAATTAACAAATTCAAACTGTAATCCAATTAATATTTAAATCTCTTCATAAACGGCCAAACCTAAAAACTAAACAACTCAAAAACTGGAAGAAGATTTTATATCTGATGTAAACATCCTTAAAAACCCAAGATTATAGATTAATAAAACTAAATTTATACCAAAATAGTTTACAGCTTAACTATGAGAAATTCAGTCATCCGAAACTACAAATTGGTGTTATAAATTTAGATTTGAAAAAAGTGTTAGATATAATGTGATACTAAATAATTAATGAATTTCTCCAATAAACCGTTTACTTCCTGTATGTTCTTGTTTTACTTGTTTGGGTTCGATATTTTGCTTTGCAATTTTCATATTCAGACAATGACGCAAATAAAGTTCAAAAAAGTGCTAAAATTCAAATTAAGCCTTTAGTTCCCTTTTAATTTTCTTGGCAATTTTTGTTGATATATTTTTTTCATAAAAGTGCTTGTTTTCCGGCTTCTTATGTGGTGTTGTAACAGGCCAAAACATTGTCCTGAAGATGAAAGAGAACGCATCCTAATAATCACCGTTGATCTTTGTACCTTCTTCATATGATTTGCATCAGCTTTCATACCTTTTTGGTCTGAACTGAATGAAGTGTGAAAGAAACCCTTTAGCTTCATTCAAAGATTTTGATTAACCGTTCCCTTAAGATTTCTGTATGTTACGTCGCAGAGAATTTAAAAACAATGACTTTTCGGTCTCCAGGTAACCATTATACGATATTTTGCTATGAAAAAAGATTGAAGTTCATTAAACTTGCATATCTAAAAATTGCACATAGAACGTTATTCATCATGAATAATTTATTCTAATTCTACCTTTTTTATAGCCGGCGTATTGAACATGAATTTCATTTTTCTATAGCTTCTGACAAGCTGTTTTTAATAAGCATGATGCATCTTCGTCACTTCAACTTTCAACGGCCCATAAAGCCTGTTATTCAAATTGTTCTTGTAAGAAATTTTTATTCACTAAAGTTCTATTTTTAATAAGCGCAAAAAAGTTGTTCAAAAACTAGATGTGCCACCGGATTTGGACAGGATATTTACTTCTTTTAAATGGAGTCTACATCCTGTAACCGGTCACGCTCTGCCGTCTGAGGAATAGCTTGAATTTGAAGATCTGAATAAGGCTTTCAAGTATTAGCTCACTCTTTTAATAATTCCAGGATGTTCTCTTATTATTTGTGTCTCATAATCAGGTTCGATTTCCTGGACTTGTAAATTTCTGAATAATTTCATTCATTTTCTAGAGCTTGCTTTAAATTTCGTATAATTTTTCCTGTCTGATGCGCCTAATTAAATGTAAATCCTAATTTAAAAAAACAACTTAAATACACGCAAACGAATCTTTATAAAGAAAATTCTAAATATTATGTGAGATATATTTTTTATACACAAAATTCAGAAAATTTACATCGGCGAATTAAAGTATTAGAACGTAAAACTCCTGGTACTGATTTAACAAAGCACACCGAGATCACGAACGGGAAAATATTTGCAAATAAGCTTAACAAGGATAATTTCGGAGTCCACCTTTTTATTCCCATGTTGTTACGAAAAACTCAAACAAAATCTAAATTCTCACGCAAAAAAGTATCAAAGTATTGCTGTATTCTTGTATCCAACGTTGCGGAAAATGAATAAACCACGATGTTAACCTTGATGCAACTCGAATTCGTCCTAGAACTTGCCTTTTGTTCTAGATGTGGGTTCCTGTGTGGGTATTTGCTTGATGTGTTGGAAAATTAAAATGGAATTAATGGTTTGTATTCATACACTAAACTATGTGGTTTTTGTGGATTTTTTTTACTAAAAGACTAGCCGTGTTGGATAAATTGGTTTACCTTTCTTGATTATTTCCACTCTTGACCGTTTTGATGTCGGGAAGTCTTCGTTTTAACGAAACTTAACAACATCCTAAAGTTAACATAAACAGAAAAGTTAATAATTAATTAAAATGCAGAATGCAGCCAAAAAATTTTAAAAAAGTGTTATGAACTTCAAAAGTGTCAGTTTTTTTTTTAAATAAGGAAAGTAGGTTGTATCGAATGAGCAAATTCGGATTTGGTAAATCGGAACAGTTCTGCATAAAAATTAACCTTTTCTCATACGAGTTTTCTATTGGATGATTAGAAGGACATCAAATTGTATACGTAAAGTCGAAATCATTGAACTTTTCTTGGTTCATTAACCATGAACCCCTTCATATTAATTCGGTTGATATGTAGGGCGAATCTCGCCCACTTATTATTTTTGTATAGTCAAAGGAGCAGAAAATTCTAGTATTTTTCTAGTATTTTTTTTGTTTTGATCTTTTATACGTTACAGAAACTTTTCGGTGTGGAAATAATCAACCTCGTTGTTTTCAGGATTTTTGTATTGTTTTGTTTTGCCACAGTTTTAAGATTTATTTTGAAAATTTTTCAGTAAATAGGTATTTACAGTTCCTTAGAAAAGTCATTTTAAGGAGATTTTTATTTCAAACAATGGGAACTTTGAGGAGTAACTCATGAAAGTTTGCGGTGGCTGATGCCGATACTTTACTTAGAACATATTTTTATTATTATTACATTCAAAATTTAATAAAATTCCGAAAACTAAAGCTTAAAGGAAGTTCAGTTTCAAGAACAATAAATTGCCAAACTTTTCAAAAATTCTTAAAAGTGCTTTCCACAATATTTTACTGACAACGGAAAACTACGACCCTAACATTTTCAGTTTTGCAAAATAACTAAAACTGCAAAACATTATCCAACCGAATATTCTAGAATTTTATGTACCGTCACTAGAATAAATTCTCCCCTTGTAAATTTTACTCTCCCTTCTTCATGCATATGTTGCCAACACCTGGAGCAACACGTGCTGTTAGAATAAACCCCCCCAGGAACGGCCATGGAACTGCCCAACCGTTGAGCTTGAACGAATATTAAACGAGCATCTGAAAACAGCAAGCACAAGCTATTAAAGAGTTGGAAATTCGAGAAGCGGAACGATATTTATATTTCTCTTATTTCAGGCTTATTCCTTTTTTTAAATGATCTCGTCCTTACGGATTTCAACCTGTTTTCTTTGTTGAGATTTTCTGATTCGGTTCTTAGGCATTTATTTCCAATTTTCAAAATAAAAATATTTATTTGTAGATGTGCTTGTGACAGGCATTCATTGGACAATATTTTTGATTAATTTAGCTGGTCTAAAAATAATACAAAGCAAGGGAGAAACGTTCGTCAATTTGTTAGTATTAAGATATGCTTTTACCGAAATAATCCTGATCATATTTAGGAAATGGAAAGGGGAAATGCGTAGAAATGGCTGCATTAGCTAGCAGGAAATGCTTTGTTACAAAAGCACTGCTTGAAACGAAATGCTGTGAAAACTTCTACACCAAGTTCAGAAATTTGGTGTTGAACTGCTTTCAGATTTATTTAGACAAAATATATTAGAGGCTTTTGGAATTTTAAGATTTTACCTTGAAGAAAATAAACAAGGTCCTCGAATCGTTTTACTTACAACTGAAACTTTTCTTTCAGGAGTTGGTAGCAAGCCGATATAATTAATTCAAAATATTATTTTACGAAGCTTAAAACCACAATTATGACATTAACTCAAATAATACGCTCTTAAGTTTAGGCTTACTGAGTATCAACAAACTAACTCAACGAACTCGGAATTATCTGTAAATGTTTTTCTGAAAATCGTTTTGTTAATTTACTGCCTGAAGGTCGGTATTATGATCTACATGGATTATCAAACTAAACAGAATTGCTTTGTAAAGTAATTTAAAACAAGACACGTCCCGGTTTCACCAGCCTTAGAGTTATCTGCTTGGAATAACACTCTGTTCCCATCGCTCGCTTTTATCCAATTTCAAGAGTGCTTATCTGTTTACGATGCAGTATAGACAACATTTGCATATTGCATAGCAATTAAGATTAAGACGCGCGATACAAGATGCAGTTTGCAGTTTGATAATGGAGATTGAATCAAGGTGGTGCATAGTCTAATGCAGCTGTTTCCCTTACTAACCCTCAAACTAAATCCGGTCACGAGCGCTGAAAACCATCTGTCTCACCATACCAATTCTCAAGTCTAAAGATTGTCTTATACTTTATATAGAATTCTAGACTTTATGTGGGTGTAGTATTTTTTTGGTACTTTTAAATGATAAACGATACTAAATTGTTGCCGTTATTACTTAATCTAATGCATAAAGTAACAGAATTATGCAAAAATGACTTCCTTTCGCGTTGCCAATTTTGAACTTTGAAGGCTTCGCACTAGTTGAGGAAGCATCTGGTGGCTTTTTCGCTATAAGAATTTCGCCTTATTATTGTCCAAGGAATAAAGTTACGGAGAGCTTGCACGCGAATTTTTACACACCCTGTATATCACTCCAGTGCACCATATAGAAACTGAACCTGTAAAAACACGTGATTGATGTAACGATCCTCCGTACGTGCTTTCTGCTTAGTCGTTTATCAAAATTGAATTAGAGAAGTGCTTTTGTATGAGTATACACATTTCTTACAGGGAATTTTCAAAGTTTAATTTAGATAATACGTGAGAAATCGAACAATTGTTAAAAGTGAGGATTTGGGTGGGTAGTTTCTTTTTAGTAAACTTAATTTTACAAACACCATGAAGATAGCTGAAAAAGTTAATCGATTAGAATGGTATGTGGTTCGGCGATTTTTAAATATTTTCAATGACCTTTAGAATCCCAGTGAACAGAATTAATTTCGCTGAAAAATCTGGAATTTTGAATTCTTGAAGTAAATAAAAATGCTGGTAATTTTTTGTTACGTTTATGCGTTTATTCAATGTCCATAATCCCTACAGCACTTGGAGCCGTAAATCCTTAATGTCAATTATAAAATTACAACTAAGATATTCCTATTTACAGACGTGTTAAAATCTTAAATTACGGAAACTAAAGTTTAGCCTTCCATTTCATGCTATAACTTGTTACGTTCTAATTAGTAAACTGTTTGTGCCTCATGTAAATAACCAAAACTAAAAAAGGAAATCTACCCCCCAAGCCATTTGGGAATACTGTAAAATCAAATATGTAAATATGTATGTTTCTCCCAAGGTATTACAAATTCAGGAAGAAACGTAACTGTTTATTATACGGGTCGTTGTAACTTCCAACTTTCAGTCTTACACTTGTAAGCCTTCTTTTCCATTTTTTTGCAACCTTTATCCCTAGAGAATATTTTGCTTGATACAGTCACGTCCTACGTCCAGCACCTGTCATCTCACATTTATGTAAATTGCATACAAAGTACTCTAAAAAAATCCTCCATATGCATATGATGCCACTAACACCATTAAGGAAAATGCCAGATATCCTTCGCAAAATTCCTTCCAGTATCTAAAGTCGCACATCTTGATTACAACGTAATAACCGTTATATATTTTATTTGTATTCATTAAGTACAAAACAAAATTTCCGCCCCAATATATCTTCCATAAGGATCGAAGTTGCTGCAATTCCACCTCATTATTTGCGGGCGTATTTTGTTATCTCCTTATCCCTAATCCTTCTTCCTGTCTGAATTAATTATTTACCTGAGTTTGTATACGGAGAATCCCAAGTAAATAGAAGCCTTATTAACGGAAACATTTTTAAACCCCTTCAGTGTATATCGGACCTAATAATCAACATTTAACAAGGAAATATTGTGGACTTTACCAACTTTTGCCTGAAAATTCACCCCTTTATAAACTTTGAAACTAAACAACAAATAAAAGCGCCTCAGTTAGTAGGCGTTGTTAGAGTAACCTAGCGTTGATAATGATCTGTTTAAGTTTTAAAACGTTAAGACTAGTCACTAACTAGCTCGTTTTTTTAAATACCGACGTCCGCTTTACTGACTTCTTAAATCATTAGCAGCCATTAAAAAGCGCTTCCTTAATTAAGATTTTTATATAAGTTCAGAAACAACACAATGAAAAATGTTAATAACCTACAGCTCTGTTATAATTGCATATGCGTTGAGTTCCCAAGTTCACAAAGATTGCTTCCCCAGATGAACTTGTTATACAGACGACGGATTTCCCTGATGACGGTTTGTATCCGCTTCCGATTCATCTGTATTCAGTTCGTCCTTCCAAAACACAACTACTAGTGTAACAGGATATCAAACCGAAAATTGAATTATTTCTCGACAATAAGATCCCCTTTATTTTATTGCATTTTTCAAAGCAGTGGTTTGGTAACCAATCATTCTGTTTTCGCAGGATTGCCACGGTGGCCCTAAAAACCAAGGAAGTGCACCAATCAGAGATGAAATTGATAATTATAGGCTGATGTTCGGAATGCAGAATGACACCCACACCATTATCGAATTTCGGAGAGCCCTTGATACCTGTGACCCTGATGATTACGTCTTAGGGGTGAGTTTTTATCACTTTGTTAATTGAATTTTAAACGATTGGGTGTAACTGATATGATATCATAAAACACTTTATAAATTTCTAATTGTATTTATTTGTTTCAGTCCAATACAGTACGAGTTATATGGGCTTTACACGACAAAGACCCGCATCTAGGAGCAGAAATGGTATACCATGGCGAGAAACGAGGTATGCAAAGCCTTCATCTACTTGCTCCACCTCCCGTTTCTAAACCTGATGGTTTTCATCAAGTACGGCAATGGGATGTAACTCTCAAAAATGTAAGTTTCTTTTTTATGTTGTCGGTTTAGTTAAAGATCAGTCCTGCTCGCCGATTCACTTTTAAAACCACTCTCAGCTTATCCGTTTTAATTAGCTAAATGTAATTGGAAATTTAAGCAATAATAGAACAAGTCTTTTTTGTTACGACAGGAAATTCCCGAAGCTATAAGCGTATTATCGAAACTTCCGTTTTTATGTAAATTATATGTTGTTCGATTTTCCAGTTATGTACATTATAGTTTACTACCAAGTACATTCAAGTATGTGTTTCGCAAAGCTTTATTAGTTCACCCATTCCAACATCCAAAATTAAAACAAATCTCATTAAGTTAACTTAGTTAAACAAATCATTAAAACAGGGAAGAAATTGTAAATTTTACGCCACACTTTCTATTTACAATTCAAATTGCATAAAATCCTGGATGTCCGAGCTTTGTCCATACAAATTTGATATAACTCTTAAAAAATCCTAAAAGCGTGCAGTCATGCATATTACATTGTTTTTAGTAGAACGTCTATGCGAGATGAATGTCAAAGAGTTAAGATAATTGAATAAAACCTGCAAAAAAATGAGTAGCGACTACCGGAACTTCGTTAATGTATTTTTTTTTTGCGAAATGTAGGGTCACTTTTATCTAAGCTAATTTTCCTTTTCCGCAGTTCGAAGTCAAGGACGATACGACGTATTGGTGTAAAATTTTTAAAGCCCCAACGCTTCAACAAAAACACCACATAATTGGATACGAGCCTTTGATCGGTCTCAACCATACTTCTTTTGTGCATCACATGCTCCTTCATGAATGTGAAATTCAATATAAGGTACCCAATATTAAAAAATGGGAAGATTTCTCCAAAGAAAATGGACGTCCCTGTTACTCACCCGAAATGCCCAGCGAATGGGAAAAATGTTTAACGCCCGTAGTGGCATGGGCTGTTGGATCCAGAGGTAACGTTTTAATTGAAATATTAATGTTTAAAATTGAGATTATTTAAGATTTGATAATTTTGTAGTAAAATTTCGTTTTCCCCCTTTATCTTGCATTTTTACAAGTTACACAAATCGTATTTCATGAAACTGTTTTATATTCAGGAGAAAACATTCCAAAGCACGTAGGATTGCCGCTAGCATCTAAATCACCCTCATACTACATGTTAGAAGTACACTTTGATAATCCTTCTATGAAGAGGGTAGTAGATACATCAGGCTTACGACTACATTACACACATAAACTCAGAGCAAACGAGGGTGGTTTTCTGGTCGCAGGTGTTACAATATCACCGTTGCATCTTGTACCACCACAACAACTCGAATATAAATCAGGAGGATATTGCAGCATGGACTGCACTAGAGAGGTTTGCTATACAATTCGTATTCAGCTCTACAACGTGTTCATTCTTAAAAATCTGTTGTAGATCTTGCCAAGGGATGGGGTTAACGTGGTTTCAGTTTTGTTGCATTCTCACTTGGCTGGGAGAAAGTTGAAGTTGAGACATATTCGTGGTGATAAGGAATTGGCACCCATCGCTCAGGTACATAAATATTAATAAACTCTCATAAACAATGTAAGAATACTCTAACAAATGATTCCACAGGATGATCATTATGACTTTAATTACCAACAAGCCAGAACTTTATCTCACGAAGTAACAATTTTACCAGGAGATGGCCTTATAACGGAATGCACTTATTCAACTATCAACAGAAAGAAGCCAACCTTAGGTGGATATTCCACCAGGGAAGAAATGTGTCTGGCTTTTGTGTTACATTATCCAAGAACGCAACTAGCAGGATGCTATTCCATGCCGCCAATTAAATATTTCTTTGATAATTTAGGAGTCAAAGAATTCTACGAAAAGAATATGACAGATATTGAAAATATGTTCCTGCATGGAGTGTAAGTAACCTTCAGAATTTCTATAAATCTTCAAAAAATTCACATAGCTTAAATTTTTTAATCTAACAAAAGTTGTACCTATCCACAACTGCTTTTATACTTCTTCTTCTTCCTCGAATTTCCTATCTTCGTTGGATAATTACCTCCATCGTCACTGACCTCCACTAGTTCCTGTCCATAACCAATCTTCTCCATCCTCTGGCTCCATTTCTTTGTAGCTCTGTCTGTACTGCGTCTTTCCACCTTGTTCTAGGTCGGCCCCTCGGTCTTCTGCTTTTATACGTATATTTAAAATCGATTGTAACGTCCACCCCCCACCCCACCTCCCCCTATACCTTAAAACTAAACATTTAAATCGTTTAATTAAACAGGCCTGAAACAACAGCAACACCAGCAATATCTACAACATCTCTATTTCCACCATATCACCCTGGCGATGAAAATTCAGTGGAAGCAAACCAGAAAGCAATTTTGGCTCTCCAAAATGCTCGAGAGTTTACTGAAGGTGATACAAGTGCAGGACTGGGTCCACTGGATCGTTTAATTATAAAAGAGCCCCTTGAATTTCAAAATAAAACCTTTATGTCCCATTTGCAAAGCTTACCATATAATGAAACACTGTTAACCAAACGAATTGAGGAGTATTTTTATACCGGCTTACATTTAACGTTCTGCAGAAAAAGGGATGATACCCTGGCAACAGTAAGAACCACGCCTAATGCTATTGAATTTATTTACTAATTATTTTGTAATTTTATAGGCAGAAAAAGTAGAACGGTTTCCGAATTTTACAGCTTATGTAAATAATGGTTCCCAAATACAGTGTAGTTATCGACAGAAGATTACATCCTCAGGAGACAGAATTGATTACAGTATATTCTGTTATAGTTTTATGCTTTTGGGACTATTACTAAATAACTGAAATGTAAATAACTCAGTGTAATTACTCTTATCCTTTTGTAAGCAAATAATTTCCGAATGTAATTTATTAATGTTTGTTTTTCCTGTTTTGTTTATGTCTATATTACTAGTGTTTGTATTGTATTGCATGTAAATACTTCTTTGCCTTTTGTATTTAAATGATGCTGTGACATTAGATTTTAATTTATTTTACATTTATTACTTTAATATTTTTAGACGAAATAATATAACACCAAGTGCTCTTCTTGAAACAGACCTACTAACAGAAACATTCAACCACCATCAAATATTTAATAGATTATATAATTAATAAAAAAAGTTTAATATTTAAAATTTATAAAACACCATAAGATTCTTGGTGCATTGTATTTTAAATTTATTATATATTTGTCATTGGAACTTTTTACCCACAATAAGAGAGCCTTTCTTAAACAAATACCTTTTCTGTCTGTTAATTGAGCTTTAAGAAAATTATAAACTGTATAAATATGACAAAGGTAAAATACTACTAATGAAAGTACCACCAGCTTGAAATTGAGTTAACGTTATATTATTTCTTTTAATTCCACATATTCGTATAAATTCAAACATCAGTGTTAAAATCCACATCCCATAACTGAAATGAAGAGTCTTCTCAAGTTTAAGTTTTAGGGCCGGTCTTTCAATCTCCTAATAAATTTATCCTCCTATTATTTTCTTTGGCAACCGTTGTTAATACAATCGTTTCCATAGAAAATATTTGCCAAATAACTTATTAAGAGATTGAAATACTGGCGACCGGCCCTAAACATAGCACGAAGTTGGAGAATAGCCTTAAAAGTATTATGACCGATAAGTAGTTAAATGCAGGAAAACACTTTGATATACGAGTTTGATATTCTTTGATAATCTTCTCTGAGGAATATAATAACGCAACAGATTCCGCAAAAAATTCCACAGGTGACATTGTGCCATGTTCATATAATCTTCTGAATCTGGTAAACTGCAGTAATTTAAGCATTTTTTAGAAAATAATTAAGAACTGTCTTTCTTTTACAAAAAAATGACAATTAACGTCAAATAATATAAAAATTTAGGTAGTTAATAAATTAATCAAAAAGGGATAAATTAGGAAACTAATTAAGATGGCGGTAGAAAAAGTGACCATATTTTATATTTTACAAACCGGAACATTTTCATGCAAAAAACGCAAAAAGTTTGAAGTTTGAAGAAAAGACTTTATTTCGCAGTTAGCAAAAAGTAACCCACATAACTAATTTATTTGATACAACAAATTATTCTGATATACTGAAAATACCACAAGTTTCGATGCACGTCATCAATATATTATGACGTCACCGAATTTGCCATAATTATTATGTTTACATTGTTTCTAATCTGGAACGACTTAAAAATGTGTTGTAGTGTGGGTTGCCTATAAGAATGCTAAAAAGTATATGTTATGTAACCAACCCTACAAACATGTTTTAGTTTTTTCAAGTCGTATTATAATAACGTTTGCGATATTAAAAATTACAAATTCTATTGCAACATAATTCACTCTCGTATTGTATTATATAGAAAATCAACGTGCATAGTTTATATTTATACTCCTCCAACAGTAAAATACATAACTTCATATGATAAATGAATATTGAAGTGTAAAGTATAACTGGAACAAAAAATTAATATTTATATTTTTCTTGCTGGCCAATTTAAGAAGAAGTTCAAATCTATTGCTTATTCCACTGTTTACTGCTATTGGAGTTGTTAATTTACCATACAGTTTTTTTAATGACGTTAAGAGTTTTTTCTAGATTATAAAGTAAATGTATGACATCTCTGAGCTGTATGCGATCGAATGCTTTATGCAGATCTATGAAACACATGTATGCTGGTCTATTATATTCTACCCTATTTTCAACGATTTGTCGGATTATGAACACGGTGTCGTGACACGCTATTCCAAATCTAAACCATTGTTGTTCTTCTAAGAGAGTAATAAGTGAGTTGATGCGGTTTGTTATTACTTTGGTCGTTAGTTGAGTATTGTACTGAGTAAGTTAATGCCTCTATAATTCGCTGGTTCCATCTTGTCGCCTTTTTTTAATAGTAAAATTATCTGTCAGGTATTCTGTGTGTTAAAAGTGTGTATCTTTCTGATCAATGATGTTATTTCTTGTGTTAGTCTGTCCCCTCCATACTTTAGTATTTGATTTTGGCCGGGAGATTTTCTGTTTTTAAGTTGTCTAAGTGCTTGTTCCACCTCCGAATAACTGATATTTATTTCGTCGTCTACCACTATATCTGGTGTATTCTCCTCCTCAGTATTTATTTGTGCCTTAAATAATTCAGTTAGATATTTTACCCATGTCTTTTCATCTACCTATTTTATTACTTCCACTAGTTCTGCTATTTCTTTACGCTGGCGCTTGCGAAACCAAGGGGTCTTTGTGGTAGTTTTTTTTCGCGATTTTTCTTTTCCCGGTTGCTTCATTGGCACTATTGGCAGCCCTTTCGATATTTGTACGCAGCTTGTTCCAGCTTTCTTCTACTGTTTCTTTGCTTGTTATAGGGTTTTTGTCTATGTGTCTTTCTATTCTCGATTGGTATAGGGCAGTGGTCGCCAAAGTGGTAGATATCGACCCCCAGGGGTTGGTATAACATTGTTAGTGGTCGATTTGGGCTCAGGGGTCGATAGAAAAATATAATACATAATATTTAATTCGGTTAACTTGAATTACCCCCATCCTAACTGACAACTAAATTAAGAGTGAATCGTGGGAATAGTGACAAGACCTGTAAGATGAAGCAAGGTCATGAAAATAGTTACGGAGGCCAATCAAGTAGGCCAAAATGATGTATTTACTAAAAAACGGATGTCGGTGGTTTCCGCCCGGTCGGCGTGGCGGGAGCGAGATTGCATCAGGTGTGCGGTTGCTTATTTACTTATACTTGTACGTATTCGACCCCAGTCTCATTTTTGCGCATCAACATACAAGTTAGCGTTAATGTTCTGAAATTCATCAACATACATATTATAAGTCAATCGTTATTCATTCACGAACTAAACTTCTCTATGTCGAAGAGTTGAGTAACTATAAAATAAACAATCTAAAACTCACAAAAGCGCCTTTTTTGCTTGTCCTATTATAATTACGTAATAATAAAATAGAGGGAGGTCAATAAAAAGTCAAGAAACTCTGAAAGGGGTCGACGGCCAAAGAAGTTTGGCGGCCTCTGGTATAGGATTTTAGTAGTCATTCCACAGTGATTCGATGTTAAATTTCTCTTCCATTGTTGTATTTACTATATCGTTCTTCGATTTTATTTTCTTCCTTATTTTTGTTAGTAGTAGACTGTGATCCGTATCAACGTTGGCTGAATTTAAGGTTCTTACAACCATGATCTGCGTTGGATGTATTCGTCTATTTATTAGTATGTAATCTATGTATCTATGTATGTAATCAGTTATGTCCTCTCGTATTCTGGATTCTGGAATGTATATTTGTAACGATCTAGGTGGTTGAAGAACATGTTATTGATTCTTAAGGCTGGCATTTACATGTACAGTCAATTTCTATTTGACGTATCTAAAGTTGCATAACTACTTAAAAAATCAAAAAGTCATAAGAAGGCGCGTTTAGCAGAACGTCAAAAACGAGTTGAGGTTAGAGGTCAAGAATTACGTAAGATTCATATTTGAAAATTTGCATATTTACATAGTTATTTGTGGTATGGCTGTAAAAGATATGGCACAAACAAAATTACGATTTTCTGTGTATTTAAATTGTAATCTCCTTGTCAAGTTTGGGGAAAGTTCGGATTTAAAGCCGTTGTGACTGTGCTGTTTGTGTTGCCTAGTCTAGTGTAGCGTAAATGGGTCATTTAAACCGATTTTTCTAGAACTTTATTTCCAGTTTTTCTGGAATAATTTGCATTTTGAAAAAAAAATTCTTGTGGCGTTTGAAAGAGAGTGGTTGTGTCTAT